>CM048755.1:225820832-227070832 GCA_026315105.1 Locusta migratoria
TCTCCCTCCAGGATGTGTGGTGCCGGCGTGTGATTGGCTGCCAGTCGTCCACTGACTTGTTCACAATTGTACTCGTGCGTCTGGCGTGTGGCCCTGACTTTACGCCACAACATCCCTC
Source organism: Locusta migratoria (assembly GCA_026315105.1). Taxonomy (NCBI): domain Eukaryota; kingdom Metazoa; phylum Arthropoda; class Insecta; order Orthoptera; family Acrididae; genus Locusta; species Locusta migratoria. The sequence continues at coordinate 225,820,951 of CM048755.1, forward strand.
TTCACCAAAGCGCCAGACTGTTGTCGTGTTGTCATGAAGGGAGCTCAACAATGGGGGAGGGGGCAGGCTTGTGGACGTAGTGATGGACCGGAGTCTGTAACTGCGGGTGGACAGCAGACTACCGGCCAGGCCCCGCCATCCAGCCTGAGCATGTTAGGGAACGTCCTCTGGGCAAACCTCCGAATGGCCCACGTCCATGACCTGGGGCCCAGATGATGACGTAGACGGTGATGTCGGATGCTATGTGGCGTGTTGGTCCAAATCCATTGGTATTTCAAGGAGTGGCGGAGGCGGCAAGGGCTCCGTCTCCATGAAGTCGGGCTGCAGTGCCATGGAGATCTGCTGTGGGGTGGCTGCCGAGGTCGCGTGGGCGGCGGAGGCCGTATGGTCTGTGTGTTGTGTGCATCTGCTGAGAGAAACGCAGAAGGATCACAGAGCACACACAACAAGGCCAAATTTTTTCAGTGCCAGTGTACTACACCCTCAGGTCCTAAAATTTCAAACATGGAAACACCAAAATATTTGATGATCTCGCCCTAGTCCCACTGCCTGTGACTGCTGAAAACTCTGTAAAAGACTGGGTTACGTGGAGCGAAGCAATACGTTACGTGGAGCGAAGCAATACTTTCATGTCATCGTCTGCTGCTCTGGGTGGCACGGTGAGTGGAGCAAATGGAGCAGGGTGCGGTGGCAGCGGCCGTGCAAAAGCTCGGCCGGCAATGACCCTTCTCATGGATGCGAGTGGTTGGAGGTGAGGAACATTTGCAAAGCTGCCTCTCGTAAGTGCTCCAAACAGAGTTTCTACACCTGTTGCTTAAATGTCCGGATGAAGCGTTCTGCAGCGCCATTCGACTGTGGGTGAAACGGTGCCTTGGTAAGGTGCTTTATTCCATTGTGTGCACAAAAGGAGCGAAATTCGTGCAATGTGAACTGAGGGCCGTTGTTAGGGATTATCAGTTCAGGGAGACCTTCCAGACAAAAAATTGAAGACAATGCCCTAATCATGCTACTAGAAGTTGTAGAAGACATTGGCACTGCAAATGGGTAACCAATAAAAGCATCAACTGCAATAGCCATTTAGTGTTCCAGAAGGGAGCAACATAATCAATATGCACTCGTTGCCATGATGAATCTGCTTTAGGCCATGCAAAAATTACTGAGATGGGGCTGACTGGTTGGCAGTCCAGACTGAACACTGTGATGTCATCTGTTCTATATGAGCGTCCACACCCTACCAAGTACAGTGGTGTCATGCCACTTGCTTAGTGTGAACCATTCCCCATTGTTATTGGTTAAGTAAGTTCAATAGTTCTTTCTGCAAATGTCACGGGGTCAACACACACGATTGTCCACTGTCATTTGAAACTAGAATGACAACTCTATGGACTGAAAAATCATTTCTTCTAGCAAAATAGCAATGCACCAGTGAACTTCGAATGTCACATTGTGAATGAGGCCATCTTGTACGAATATAGCGAAGTAAACTTTGTAAATCGGGGTCTGTTTCTGTAGACCGAAAAATTTTCCTATAGTCTAATGGGAAGGATTGCAACAAACTATCTTCCTGTACATCTATTTGACAACAAGACGTCTCAGAAATGTCAAAGTCATTATCAGGGCCAATCAGAAGATGGGAAAATGTGTCGGCATTTCCATGGCGAGTTGTGGGTCTGTACACAATCTCGCACTGATACTGTGATAAGAGCAATGCCTAGTGTTGCAATTTGTGTGCTGTGTGAGTAGGAATCGACTTGGCTGGATGAAACAGAGACTGCAAAAGCTTGTGGTCAGTTACTAAATAAAATTTTCTCCCATTCAAATAGTGACGGAATTTTGTGAGACCATACACAATTGCTAAAGTTTCCTTCTCAATTTGAGAATAACGGCACTGTGTGTCTGTCAAAAATTTGGACGCAGACGCTATCAGACGGTCTGTATTCCCATGTCTATATGACAGTACCACTCCTAGACCATACGATGACGTGTCCACTTGCAAAAGAACTGGTTTTTCTGGATCGAAGTGCACCAAACATCGATCACTGAGCAATGCATCTTTTAACTGTTGAAATGCACATTGGCATTCTTTTGTCGAAACAAAGTGAACATTTTTACTATGTAGCTGATGCAAAGGGGCTGCAATTTGTGTTGCGTTGGGAATAAACCTGATATAGTAAGTTAACTTTCCCAAGACGGACTGTAATTCTGTCACATGTTTTGGTGCTGACAGGTTGCGAATGGCAAGCAAAATGTGATTTCATGGGGTGCACACCTTGACTGTTTATCACGTGTCCTAGATATTGCAGTTCCAGTTTGAAAAAGTCACATGTATCTAAGTGCCACTTTATACCTGCATCTGGCAAACTTGAAATAATGTTCTCAAATTTACAATGTGTTCTTCTGGGGTATGGCCTGACACAACTATGTTGTCCAAGTAGTTTGAACAACAAGGCACCTGAGCTGTAAGCTGTTCCAAATATCTTGAAAAATTGTGGGCGTGGATGCACTGCCAAATGGTAGACGCAAATATTTAAACAAGCCCAGATGAGTATTGACAACACTAATTTTCTGTGATTCTTCGTCAAGTGGCACCTTAAGGTAGGCATTGTGCAAATCTACTTTTGAGAAATATTTTCCTGCACCTAATCTGTCCATTAAATCTTCTGGTCTTGGCAATGGATAACTGTCTACAACTGTTTGTGGATTCACTGTGGCCTTGAAATCAACACAAATGCGGATGCTACCTGACGGCTTCGGCAAAATAACAAGTGGACTCACCCACTAGCTAGCTTGTATTGGTTCAAATGCACCATTTTCTTGCAATGTGAGAAGTTCTTGTGCTACTTTGTCACTAAAGTGAGTGGTACATCACGAGCTTTGCAAAATTTTGGAGTGGCATTTTCCTTTAGAGTAATATGTGCAACAAAATCCTTAGCTTTTTTTAGTCCTGCAGAAAATAACTCTGGAAAGTTTTTCAGCAACTTGTCAACACTGTCTTTAGCATCCAAATTGTTCACAACTAAAACACTCTCTAGCACAGTAAAACCAACAAGATCAAATAATCTAAACCAAAAATATTCTCTCCTTTGTAAGACTGAAGCACTTGAAATGTCACTGTGTGCATTTGCGAACGGTATTCTGAAGGTGGTGAACACTGTCCTAGTACAGGAATTTCATTGCCATTGTATGCTGTTAACCTTGTTTTAGCATGAGAAAGGCACAGCGATTCTAACTGTTCATAAGTTTGGCAACTGAGCAATGTGAATGTTGCACCTCTCTCTAGTTGAAATTTTACAGAAATGTCATTCACTCACAAACTGACATACATTTTTCTGGCGTGGCGAACAACTTGCACTATTTCTGTGTCCTGGATGTTATGAGGGGCAGCCACAGGGTTTGAAAATACTGCATTTATTGAATAACTATTGTCTTGTCACTGTTTGGGCCGGGAAGGCAAATTCCGTATCTTTTCTTGTAAGCAGACTGTTTGTATATGATCTTTCGTGCTACATGCGTAGCATTTCACTGACCTGGATGAACAGTTCTGCCTTTTGTGCTGCAAGAAAGATTTTGGACAAGACTTCACTTCCTTATCAGGCATGACTCTGTGTCTCTCAACTTGTTTATGCTTAGCACGGGCAGCAGGAAGTTTATTTTGTCTGACCATGTGCACGAGGGCGGGTGACGATGCTACAGTACACAGTGGAAATGAATCAAAGTTTTCCGCTGCGATGGTACCTGAATTCCAAAATCTGAACTACTTGATGGAAAGACGGATCTGACATTTTTAGAATCTGCTCTCTAAGGCGGACATCAGGTATATTATAGACAATAGCATCATGTAACATCACATCTGAATACAAAACTCCACACTATAATAGTTTTTTATATAATACTACTATTACACTAAAACCATTATTTTGTATACATCACCTTGTTTCACGTGTTCAGTGGTAGATGTTGTTTTAATAGCTCGCCTGCCTTTAAATAATTATGACAACATTAGGACGACGGATTCTTGGACGTCTTAGAACCAGTAATATGACACGTTTCATTTTATGTATATTTATTTTCATTCTTGGAAGCTTTTATGATACTTCAAGTATAATTGACTGAAAAAAGAAACTACATGTTGACTGTCTTAAGTACTACTTATTATTCATTGACCAACTTCATACTGATACTGAATTCATACTGGTTAAGACAAACCTATTACTGATTGTGTTCTACATATTGACTGCTGAAGTAATACTAACTTAATACTGATTGCGTTCACACCAATTCGTGGGTATTAATACATATTATAGTTTCGAGAACATTCTAGAACACGGAAATAGTTCAATACAGTTTTAATAATTTGTTTATGAAACATAAATAAATCATTCATCAAGAAAAGCTAAGAAAAATCATGACAAATATAATGATATGGTTTTTGTATCAAAACAAAACAATACAAAAGATCGTAAGTAAATAACAATTAGCGCAGTGTTAATATATGTTTACATTATTTAAAATTGTTAAATCAAATCAACTATGCAATTCTATAGTCAGAAAAGTATTACATTATGGTCAATACATTATAGAAAACATCAGATAATGTTAGTTATTAATTTCATTAACAAAAACACTATCGTCCAACACTACGATTCTCAATAATTAATTAATTTAGTTTGGTTTATTAGAAGACTCAAGTAATGAAAGTGATTAAATCAATGTGATCAGCTAGTGGTGTTATAAAATGCTTATATAATATAAATATGGAATATTAGGTTACATACCACGACCAAACATGGTATCGTACTTTGCATTAATCCAAACAAACGAGACTTTCCAGGCCAAAAACATTGTAACACAAACACTTAAATTTACACTTTCTAGTGAGATTGTCGGTATGTTTGATTTTCTTGTTTCCTACACCAAAAGAACTGATACCTAGCGGCCACTACATTGATTTGCTGTTCATAATATGACATGAAGGCTCCTATCACTGAATCATAATAAAGTTCAGAAGGCTCCACGATGGGAAACAGTTTTTTTGACAAGACAGAACACTGGGAGGCCTACACATGAGAGAAAGAAGTTTAGTTTGACAGTACGTCATATACCGTGCACTTTGGCATAGGCTTCAAACTGTTGCAACCATTCTGTCCATTCCTCTTCTGCTTTGTCATACTGGTGAAACAGCAGAATTAAGTGGAGGTGGTATCTGCTGCAGTGGCACTTGCGTATTTTGTTGCATAGGTGCGGCCAGAAGTTGTTGCACAGTTGACAGCAATGAGGCGATTTGTTGATTCTGAAACTAAAACATCTGCATCAATTGCTGTGCATCGAGTGCAGGAAGCTGAGGCACTGTGGCTGTAACAGTGTTAGTGGGGTTGGACATTTTGGAAAAGCAACAGGAAGAACCAGTGCAAAAATACAGAAATTGATGCGTAACTCTGCAAGAGAAATTCCCAAAGGTTATATACTGGAATCGCCGAGACCTGTAATAAAGTAACAAGCAAAATAATGGTGCAGCGTAATGTTAGCAATTTATGTCTCCTCTGTAAGTTAACTTCTCATCACAATGGGGGTTAATCCTCGTCGCCATGCGGTTCATAATCATTGCCGCCATTTGTTTAGTCATCCTTGTCACCATGTGTTTTGTCCTTCCCTGACTGTCTTTCAGGAAATGTTCCATTCAGAATGCTTGGGATATGATGACATCTAAAACAGCTGTACTGATTAGTAATACAAGTTTTATTCATTCAAAGTTACACCAAATACTTAACTTCTGTAAAGTATGTCTCTTCTCGTGGCGGCATCTTCTTGTACGATGCTAGCTGCGCTGAGTCCTAGTGACTGCCTATTTCGGAGCCAAGTTTAGATGGGTGGGCTCTTCCAGATGCATGTCGGCCTAGATATAGCCGCTTGTAGAGGGCATGCTTTTCTGTTTCTCCCTCCAGGATGCACTGCGCCAGCGTGTGATTGGCTGCTGGTCATCCGCTGCCTCGTTCTTGTTCGTGATCATTCTCATGTGTCTGATGTGTGGCGCTGACTTTACGCTACAACAAAGACCACACAAAAGGAACATTTCTGTGAAGTCACTGACGCAAGGGGTGATCAATAGAAGCCCTCCTGAATGGGCTGGTGACAGACTACTTTCCTACAGAATCCTTGTAGTTCACACAAATTAAGTGGACACAGTGCCAGATCTATAACATTTCCCAACTGGGGCACAAACGTGATGCCCTTCCCTCCCACTCATGAGAGGCACATAATCTTTTCTTGGAGTCCATTTGGCACCTGTCTTCAAGTGCTGCCTGGGACAGATACCCCAGTTTGGATATGACAATGACATCTGGTTCCCCAGGTGTAGAGGTGTAGTTGCATGACTAGAAATTTAATGAACTCAGTACACATTGGATGGTTGAAAAAATGTAACTCAGCAAGACTGTATTTAAGCCATGCTTTTAGGGACATAAGAACATAAAAAGAAGACAGAGTATCAGTAGGTGCTTCACCATTGACAAACTAGTCACTACAAACTCATCAAGGTTATTTGTATAAAGATATTGTGCTGTAATCTGTTATAGAGTTTCTAGAAAAGCAGATGCACAATTTATAATAAACATTACATTTGGTAGAGACCAAAAGGTGTATTCATAACAATAAAATTGCACAACATATTAACAGAATCTGAAAGTAAGCATGTTGTATTCAGTCACTGAGAAGAATTTATCCCCAATGAGTTTACCAAGAAATTCTTTGGCCATGGAAATGGATATTTATCAATAACTGATTGACTATTTACTGTGGTTTTATAGCTTGCATAAACTCAGAGCTGACCCAATGGTTTTCTGACTATTACAAGAGTAGTACCTCTTTCACTAGATGACATACATTTGATCATATAAAAGCATCTAAATGGAACCAATTTCAGAATGAGCATTATTTTCAACCAACTATGTTTGTACATAATATTTGTGGTAAATTGACCAAGCACAGAAATCTGTTTTTAGTTGTAGCTTACCAGTTGTTGGTCAATTCAAGACAATAGCAGGGATCCTGCACATGTTTGGAATTGAGGACCAAATCATCAGCTACTGTATCCACTTGCAATATTACCTATTTGTTCAGCATACACACTTCAAGGAAAAGTCTGTTCTGGCTTGTTGTCACAGGTGTACACAGTGTCAAGATTTCAAGAATGTACAAGTACAATGATTCTTGTGGAGGTTGCACAATATATTTCCTTTGAAAATTGTGTAATAAATTTAGTAAAATTGGTTGTAGAGGTGGCTGCAAACAGCACATGGCTGTAATATGTGCCTTGTATTTTATTGTATATTGTCTTTCTGTGACACATGTTACATTGAACCCACCACTTGTGTGACAAGCAGCTTATAGACAATGCACAAATCAGTGTGGGCAAGAGAGCATTTATCTGCATATTGTCACCATGTTTGGTCTTCATGGGTGGACCAATGAGTTTGTGCTGCATTTACTCCTTTAGCAAGCTGGCCTGATGCTATACAGTGTTGTGGGTCACTGTTAAAGTCTACATCATTCCATGACTTGAGACAGTTTCCCACACCATTACAAATTTGTAATGATTAAGCAATATTATTAATTATATATATTCAATATTATTAACTTCATCAATTGATGGGTCCTTATTTGGAGGGCTCTACTGACCTATCATTCTATGACCATAGATTTCCATGTATGATTTTTGGGATGCATGGCTCACAAAACAATATTTCTAACTTAGACTATCAAGCTCTGTCACCAAGGAACAATAAGATTTATGTAATTGCAGGCTTTCTCAACATATCCAGTGATGAAATCTTCTCAGGTGATCAGCCAAGTGGTGGCATCATCTTGGCACAATGTTTCAATGAGTTTCATACTCATCATCCTCAGGTGATGATTATGAGTGCAAAACCCATCAAAACGTTGCACCAAGACAACGCCACCACTTGGCTGATCAGCCAAGAAGATTTCATCTATGCAATAAGATTGTTGGAGTTGTTTTCTATTTTGACAGAATTCTACATGAGCAGCAGTGATATAGTTACATTTGTGATGGTATGAAGAAAAGAGAATACATATTTCATCAAAAGATAATGGTGTGGGTGCAGTGAAGGTAATGTAACATCTGATGTGCGAAGAGATATCCAAAACAGAAAAACATCCTTTGTTTGTGTACTCTGTAAGTGATTAAGCATTGGTGGAAATGTTTTTCATGGGATTCTCAATCTTACTCAGAGTCATCTTATGGTGGGTACCATGGCAGATACACCTGGGGTGGTGTCTTAGATGATGAGAAAAATGTCAATGTGGACAATAGCTTTTCTAGGACAGTCATATGTACTCTCAATTGCTATAATAAGGTCATGTGCACCTACTGCTATTGTTGCAACAAGCCCAGGGATATATATAAGGGTGGGGGGCAGAAGTATGCCATAAATTCCTTTTCTCCACAATACTGTTCAGTAGCTCTTCATTAGTTATGCAATCTACCCACCTAATTTTCAGCATTTTTCTGTAGCACCACATTTCAAAACACTCTATCCCCTTCCTGTCTAAACTGTCTATCATCCAAGTTTCACTCCCGTACAAGGAAACACTCCACACAAACAACTTCAGAAAGGACTTCCTTAGATTTAAATTAATATTCGATGTTAGCAAATTCCTCTTTTAAAAAATACTTTTCTTCCCATTGGCATTCTCCATTTTATATCCTCTTTACTGCAACTGTCACATGTTATTTTAATACCCGAGTAACAAAACTCATATACCACCTTTATTGCCTCATCACCCAATCTAATTACTTCAGCATTGACTAATATTCTAAGACTGCATTCCATTACCCTTGCTTTGCTCTTGTTAATACTCATCTTATACACTCCTTTCAAACACTGTACATTCTGTTCAAATGCTCTTCCAGGTCCTTTGCTGTCTGACAGAATTACGATGTCATCAGCAAAACACAATGTGTTTATTTCTTCACACTGAACTTAAATTGCTTTTCCAATTTTATCTTTGCTTTCCTTCACAGCTTACTCAATGTACAAATTGAATAACATTGGAGAAAGGCTACAACCCTGTCTTACTTCCTTCCCAACCACTACATCTCTTTCATGCCGTTCAACTCTAATAACAGCTGTATGGTTAATATACAAATTGTAAATAACCTTTTGTTCCCTACATTTCACCCCTGATGACTTCAGAATTTGAAATAGTATATTCCAATCAACATTGTCAAAAGCTTTCTCCAAATCTACAAAAGGTAGATATGTAGGTTTGCCTTTCCTTAATCTATCTTCTAAGATAAGTTGTAAGGTGAGTATTGCCTCCATTGTTCCTACATTTCTACTGAATCTGAACATATTTTTTCCAAGGTCAGCAGCTATTAGACTTTCTATCCTTCTGTAAATAATTCGTGTTAAAATTTTGCAACCATGACTTATTAAACTGATGGTTTTGTAATTTTCACACCTGTCTGTGCCTGCTTTCTTTGGAATGGGGATTATTACATTTCTCTTAAAGTCTCATGCGTCTTACTCAGCAGGTGAAATAGTTTTGTCATAGCTGGTTCTCCCAGACACTTCAGTAGCTCTGATGGAATGTCATCTACTCTAGGGGCCCTGTTTCATCTTAGGTCTTTCAGTGGTCTGTCAAATTCATCTCTAGTATAGAGTCTCCTATTCCATCTACATCTACGTCCTCTTCCCTTCCTACAATATTGTCTTGAAGTTCATTTCCTTTGTAGAGCTCCTCTATATACTCTTTCAAACTTTCAGATTTCCCTTCTTTACTCAGAACTGGATTTTCATTTGAGTTCTTAATATACATACAGCTTTTTTTCTTGTCTCCAAATTTCTCTTTTATTTTCCTGTAGGCGGTATCTATTTTTGTCCTAGTTATACATTATTCTACAGATTTGCATTTGGCTTCTAGCCATTCCTGCTTAGCCCATTTGCACTTCCTGTCAATCTGATTTCTTAGTCATCTGTACTCCATTTCACCTGCTTCATTAACTGCATTTTTATATATTCTCCTTTTGTCCTGCATGTCCTCAGGAAAAGTAACAGCTGTAGTTTCCCCTTGCTTTCAGCTGTTTGCAATAACTATATGGCAAAGCCACATTAGCTGACATTGCAAGGCCTGTTCAGTCAATTATCCAGTTTTTCCTGCAACTACTGAAAAGACTGATGCTCCTCTTCAGGAACCACACATTTGTCTAGCCTCTCGACAGATACCCCTCTGCTGTGATTGCACCTACAGTATGTCTATCTGTATTGTTGAGGCATGCAAGCCACCCCACCTTGGCAATGTTGGTGGTTCATGCATTATATTTTATAATTTAATGTGAACAATAAAAAAGTTTGATCTTGGTATAGCAAAAGGGGCTTTAGCACAAATTATCCGCGAAATATGAGCAGCAAAACTGATACAAAATATAATGTGGTTTCTACTTAAAATTACTTATCTCTACATTAATCTTGCCTCTCCCTTACCCCATCCCCCCTTCCCACCAAAAGAATGCTTTATTCGCCACTGAACAAGACCATCTATGCCTGCTGTTGTTTTTTCTTCTGTTTCTGCTATTTTAGAAGTGGATTAAGGATGAAGAAGAAAATAAGCCATGACTTTTTATAGGATTTACCCCCTCTGTTTGAGAGTGTTTAAGTTGTCCCTACCATACTGCTGCAATACACAATCTGGACTTCCTATCAGCAGCATCTATAGTTCTCTGATTGGAATCATCATTGCCCTCACAAGAAGCTCTTCTCATTGACATCATGTTTGACCTCTGTCAATTGTTTCCAGATGCAACACCTTGCTGAACTTCCATGCTGTCAGTGTATAGCTGTAACACCAGCAGAAAAGATGATCTTTAATACGCAGGCTTAAATCTGACTTTGGCACAGAAAGGGGTGAATTATGCTGCCACAAAAGTCTTTGGTCACCTACCAAATAGCATCAAATGCATGACAGATGGCCAACTAGCATTTAAAAATAAATTAAAAGAATTTCTGAATGAGAACTCATTCTACTCATTGGATGAACTTTTAGATATAAATTAGTAAATCTGGAAAAAAAGTGTCTTTTTATTAACCTGACATGTTCCACATCATTACAAAGTGTCATATTCATGATCTACATAACAAGTATTAATCTAATCTAATCTAGTAATTTTGTACTGACAATAAAGGTCCTGGAAGCACCATCATACACCTGTAGGTCAAATGACACTCCCAGGTCATATCTTAGGGACATTATTGTCTCTGAGGGCACCATCTCACCATCTCTGGCTCCTATAACTAATTATCCATGCCATCTTTCTGCTTTGCTGCATGCTAGGGCTTTATGGACTTAATCAAAGCAGACATATTTCAGATAATATAAAGGTTGGTCTTACTGTTTGTAAGTGATGATATTTGCCTCCTGTAGACAGTGTATTTGAGCCCTGTTTCTTATTTAAATAATAAACAGTGGTGATGGCAACTTGTGTATTCCAGTGGCCACTCACAATACTTCTCAGTCACAGACATAAAACTAGACATTATGCTGATACTCACAGCTTTAATATGCATTAGTGTCAAACCATGTACTGGGGTAAGAAATGTTTGTGTATATTACTCTTATCTGCCACAATATGATGCATTGGTAACTCAGTATACATAAATTATTATAACATTCTCCTCCTTCAAATGTAGAAAATAAATTTCCATGTGATAGTCTAGTTTATCAATGTTCTGTGATACTTTGCTTCACTAGCAGTGTACTGTAATACTGTTGCAAATGTATTTCAAGCTGCACCAACACTGTAGTCATGTACTTGTAAAAAACCACCTTTATTGTGAATCGGCTTCATCCCTTCAAGCTTGATGCCTTCTGTGACAGCAGTAGCATCCTCCAACAGAATAACTGTCCATGTCACAAGATTAGAACCATACTACAGAGATATAAGAAACATGGTAATGACCTAATTGTGATGTACTGGCTACTAAATTCACACAGTCTGAGCCCAATGAAACATATTTGGGAGACTATTAGCTAAAAGTCTACATCCATAAAACACTGACCTATAATTTATGGGACCTGTCTGATCTGTGCATTGATATCTAGTGCCACATACCTTCAGAAACTTTCTACGGACTTGATGAATTTATGACAACTAGAATCACTTATAAGCTGTGTTCTTGGAGTGGGACAACATGCTTTTAAGTATGTGGTCATAATGTCATAATGTTTTGGCTTATTAGAGCATTTCAGCAAATAGCATGGAAGCTCAGAGTTTAAGAATGACCTCAAATGACCAGCAGTCTGGAAGAGTATTTGTTAGACCCTATAGACAATATTTGTCTTACCAGTTGACAAATACTGCTAACAGAAACAACTTCATCAAACTGAATCTGTTGCCAGTATTAAATCGTCTATGACATATTCTTGTCTATTAGCTTGTTGAAAAAATTACACAATGAGCTGTGAGACATGTCTTGTAGAATAGTGGTTAGTAACTAAAAACTGTTGCATCTTTTCTTTTGGACACATCCAAAAGAACAGGTGTTGCTACGCTGCATCTGTTCTGAATAGAGATTTAGTATTTTTGTTTCAGCTGTTGGTAGGTGTTGTAATCAAACAACATGTACATATGAAAAGTTTTGCCAGTGTCTTTGGTCTCCTGCTTACTAGGCAATTGTGCTAACCCTTGTACATATGCCTCAAGCAGGCAAATGACAATTTCTGTCCAGACGCACAAATAAGTCTGAGTCCTTACAAGACTAAAGATAAAGTGGTGAGCTAGTGGAATAATGTACAAGGTGCACTACACTCATAGTGTGCAATAAGTTGAGGATTTTTGAAGAATGAGAAGCATCTAGGGACATCAAATGGGTTAAGAAGACAAGTGGCCCAAAGCAGGAAATCCAGGTTTGACTCCTGGTCTGCCACAAATTTTCAACTTCAACCTTGAATTATCAATGTCCTGAAACAACTGAGTAGTTTGAATATTTCTAATTAACAGATGTATTAGAAATATTAAAACATCTTGGTTTCTTCAAAGTAATGAGTAACATTCAGTGGCAAAGTAGGAAATAGTTATAGATATGATGTCTGATGAAAATTTGACTTTTGTTAGATAGAGCTGTACAGAAGAACATGGCTTATAGCCCAAATTTCATTATTCAAATGGATTTACAAACTTAATTGAAAGACTAATAAATATTAATAGGCAGTAGATGGATTTAAATTATAATCATAATAATATGACTGCAATTTTAACTACATAACTCTACATGATGTAATATATATAGGAACATGGAAACTGTGTCATAATGTAGGACAAAGACAACAGGAAGAAGACAGCAAATACCAATTTATTTACATTAGATATCAGCTGGGTAATAAAATGCAGCATGTGACAAGACTAATAACTGAGACATAACAAAGAGTGGATGCAAATTTCATTGTACTTATAAAATCATAAGTTCCACTTGGTGGGGCAGCAGAGGTTGTTCCATATTCAGAACTGTGTGTGCCAGCTGGTGACAGGATGTGGAAAATCCTGTTTGGACATGAGGCACAGCTTTTTTAGTATGAAGGGTTGTAGCACGTTTCTTTCAAACAGGTCAGTATACTAGAAAAAAAAAAAAAAAAAAAAAAAAAAAAAAAAAAAAAAAAAAAAACATGCTATTTCTAGCTCTTAATCTTCACCTGACATAAAATTCACCATAAAATGTCAGTCTGTTCTTTCAGAAAAGTCAGAAAGAATAGGCACAGTTGGTCAACATTAACAGTCGTATATTTACAAAACAGAAATTTCATTCTGGGCATGTCCAAAAGAACAAACACCATAGATACAGTTACTTAATTGCCTCAACAGGCAGGTGACAGGTTCAGTAAAATGCACAGAAATTTCATTGCAGCTGCACAATTGTTCAGTCCCTTGTGGGTATATAAGTAAAACTCCAAGCCAGATGAAACATGGGCAGGGAATACTACAGTAGTATGCACTAGGTTTAGAATTTGAGCATGACAGGAATCACTCCCAGATACCCAATATGGTTAAGGAAACCACTGGATCAAAGTGGGAGATCTGGGCTTGAATCCTTGTCTAGCACATATTTTCAACTATCACCACCACTGAATGTATTTCACTGCCATAAAACAATCAAGATGTTGAGAAATTTCTGTTTTATAAATTATGATACAGCAGTATGTGGAACATTTTATAACAGTTAACAATTTTTGAAGGCTAAATGCACCCATATTGTATACAAATGGGGCTTCAGCTTGTAAGTAATTGGAAAAGCATTGTCAGAAGTAATGTAATTTTTTTAGTCTTTAGCTAAGCTGCAGTCAGGTCAAGTGAATCCCTAAAATAATAACAGATTTAATCTAAAAGATACTTTTTGAAGTAGTTAGTGAGATCATAATTCATATTTGTGCCTCATTTCTAAGTATCAGTATATGGAACAGTTAAGGCTATATTAATAAGTACATAAGGTTAGTTCCAGCTTGACTGTATTGTATGTGAGTTTATATTGAATTCTCTCAGACTTTTAACAGGCTACAGAGTTTGAAACTGCACAGACTTGAACTGTAAATGCCGTAAGGATTTGTAAGCCATTTTAATTAACAAGAAAATTATATTCTCATGTATCAGTGTTGTAGGACATAGCTGGTTGATTAACAAACACTTGTTTAAACTCAGTGATGATTTATTTAGCACCTGTCACACAAATGCAAGAACCCAGAATGAACTAACTCTGGATGGAATTTTACACATTCTATATACACTAACAGAAACTTCTGGATCATTATTTTCCAGTACACCTAGAAGGTACTAGAACTGTATACTCTAATTAAAGTGCACAAACAAGATGGGTCTCAGACCCAGGACACTTTGCATCACAGTCAAATACTCTATACACTTCAACCACACAGTTGCTTTCTGTGACAGAAACATGAAAATTTTAAATTCCACTTTGCACAGTAATTTCAATGAGAATTTGGAGTGGTTCATAAAAAATATTCTACTAATATACAACCATCTCATTTCCATCTTCCACCCCAGTCACAGATACAAATATATAATCATGTTAAATGGATAAGTTAAGAATTTGCATCTGTCAGGGGGTGTGCTAGGGTAGCCCATGTGACTGCAGTGATCACCGTATCTAGTAATGCAGTTGCCTAGTAGGTTGGAGGACCTGGGTTTGAATCCCAGCCAGGCACAAATTTTCAACTGTGCCCATCAATTTAATTCCATACCCACTGGTAACTAATGTGGTAAATTTCTATCAGCCTTGACAAAAATATAATTTTGAGAAGTCAAGACCTCAGCTATTTCCCAATTTTCTTTTGAGAAAGAAGGGGAAATAAAAATGTAGTACAAATAATAACTATGAAACTAAAAATATATAAAAATTGTGATTTTTAGTTATTAAGACTGATTATGAAACCTATTATTTTACACCCACCTGGTTAGCCAACCAGTTTAAAGTGCTACTTTTCCAGAAGGGGGAGAAATTCTGGCCATGATTTGAATCTAAACAACAGATTGACAATGTAGGATTATGTTCTGGCCATCCAGGATGTGTTATTTGGGCAGTTTCTCACACACCATTAAGGTGAATACAGATCTGGAATCGAAGTTTCATCTCATTTACATGATTCTGAAAAATTTAGAAATCTGTTCACTCACTCTCACTGTGTTAAAACTAAATGCAGGCAGTATATATATTTCCCCCTGGGGGTATAATGGGGTGTTCACAGAAAAGGCATGCAGCCACACATTAAAACTAACCATACAAAATCTTTATTAAACACATTGCTCCTGCACAAGTGAGATATAGGTGAAGATAAAGAATTAAACATACTGCTTTACAATAGGTACCCGCTAGTACAACTTACAATTATCTTAACTGAAAGAGTAGGCAAATAATTTGTATGAAATACTCGAAGGTGACAAAAGTCATATGATACAAGGAGTTTTTAACTTGGTGGTTACATATTGAAGACATCACAGGTTACATTTGAGGAGTTTATCCGGTGGTATACACAAATAAAACTACCTTTACTTAGATCTGACTTTATTGCAAACAATAAAACCATACTGAAAGACAAAACTGGCAGTACAGCTTCCTGAGGGGACGTTTTCAAAGAGAATCAGTTACAGATGTGTGTAAATGCGACATGACATAAATTGATATGTTTTTACTGGCGCCAACACATAGTGCCCCCCCTCCCCCCCTGCAGTACAGAGTACCCCTGCTGGGGCAGAGGGGAGTGGGGTGTGGCGACCTCTGCGAGAATGGTCTGCAGTAGGTGTACCACAATCAGCTTGACTGTGTCGTCTCGTACTGGTGTGGGTGCCCAGTGTCTGCGTGCAGGCATCCACTTAATGATGTAGTCGTGGAGATGCAGTGGTTGCTGTGTCAGTCACGTAGGTCATCAGCATGCGGTGGGAGGAGGCACGGTTGGTTGCATGCAGGGGGCATAGACCAACACGTCTCCTGATGGGAGTGCATACACACGAACACCAGTGGGGTCGGCCTGAGTGGGGAGGTCAATGCACTGTACTAGGTGGCACTCAACTGGTGCAGCAGTGGGCAAAGCACACAAATCAAGACACATAATGAACACAAAGTAGTCACGGCGCACTACTGAGATGTCGTTTAGTAGGTTGGGGGGTACGGGTAAGATGTATTCAAGTGCTGATGAGGGTTGGAGAGGAAGATGGAAGAAATTGCGGAAAAGTGAAGTGGGAGAGGGGGTAAAAACCTCAGCAAACACGGGGGTGGGCTCAAGGGAGTGTCTGCAGGGCTTAACTGAGTGCCTATGTACATACTGTTATGGTCGGTATCTGATGGGGCTCTTGACAGGGTAAAAATGGTCTGGTGCATCGTTTGCTACAATCAATGTACTCTGGTTGTCCACAGAAGAGGTGTCAGACCTGGGCTCAACATGGGTGGGTTTAACTCAATTGATGGAGACAGTCAGGGGGGAGTCTTTGTATATGATGTCTATTGTGTTAGCCGTGTGACAAAGCTCTTGGTGCAAGCAGGAGTACGGCTGTTGCAGCGGCGATCTGACCGTATCGTCCCTCATTGTAACAAAATCGCTCAAAGAAAGTGCGTGAGCTATGTACATGCAGAGTAAAGTGTGACTCTATAGGGTCGATGGGTGTATCTTAGTGCAATGTGAGCGTACTCAGCCAAGCAGTGTGGGCAGATCTGGGAGTACCGGCAGGGGCGTGGAATTTACCAGTTCTCCTAGAAGTGTCAGGTTCTGACCGTACACAAACTCTGCTATAGTGCTGCATAAGTCTTCCTTGTAAGCTGTGCACAGTCCTAAAAGTACAAGTGGTAGCACCTACATTCAAAGACTGCCGTGGCACTGGAGGGCTGACTTTAAGGTCTGGTGCCACTGCTCTACCAAGCTGTTGCTTTGTGGGTGGTAGGCAGTTGTGTGTATGTATTTGATGCCACACAAGGCACAGATGCCATTGAACAGGGCTGACTGAAACTATAAGCCCTGGTCAGTCGTAATTACTGCCGAGCAGCTGAAACACGAAATCCGAGCATCCATAAATGCATGGGCTACTGTCTCCGCCATAATGTCCATTAGTGGGATGGCTTCCAACTACCTCATGGTACGATCAGTTATACAGAGAAAGTACTTGTAACTGCCCGAAGGGGGAAGGGTTCCACGAGGTCTATATGCACATGTTGGAACCTGTTTGTGGGAGCTGGGAAGCTGCCGAGGGGTGGTGTGGTGTGACGGAAGACTTTGCTCAGCTGATACGTATCACACAACTGCACCCACTCCTGGCAGTCTCTCTGCATGTCACGCCACAGGTAATGCTCAGTTACAAGTGTTGTAGATGTCCTTATGCCTGGGTATGCCAGGTTGTGCAGTATGTCAAAGACTTCCCTGCGAAGTGAGCACAGGAAGAAGGGGCGCAGTAGGCCCGTCGACTCGGCGCAACAAATATCTCCTGTCACTCCAGGGAAGGTGGATCGAATTGGTTTGAAAGACGTACTGTGATCAGACAACAGGACTAAGGTCTCCTCATCGTCCGATTGCAGGGTAGTGAAGTTCGACAGGTCGAATAGCGATGCTCGCTCATGCCGTACAGGGTTCCTGAGTCGGCTGGGGTGGGGGTGGTCATGTGGGATGTAGGCTGTCGGCTGTGGGTCTGTGATGTTTTCTCCACTTGGTTGGCACCTGTGACACGGTGTTGTGGTTGACACTTGTGTTGGCGAGTTTACAGTTCTAGCCACTGGGGCGAAATTTTGCGCTGTCAGGCGCATGCAGAACAGAAGAAGGGCGCCCCGCGTGTGAGACTGGGATGGCAATAGTGTCTGAACAGGCCGCACGTTGATCTGGTGATGCTGCCTGTCCAACGATGCATGGCATAGCCATGAAAACTGGGTTATGTTTACAAAAGTTCCCGTGTGTGGTGGGAGGGGATACAGAGTCCTGACACACTTTAGATGCACTGTTACTAACCTGAGTGTTGGTGTTCTTCGTAGAAACGGAGCTCAAGGGTGCACACAGAAAATGTCTGTTTGTAACATGATAATACACACATCAATGTAATATGTCTGGAGATAGTTTATGGTACTTGAGAGAATCAATTCCAATGATCAGTTCCTGCACATTAGCGATGAGGAAAATCCAGCATAGTTCACAGTCCAGAATGAAACTTTCACTCTGCAGCGGAGTGTGCGCTGATATGAAACTTCCTGGCAGATTAAAATTGTGTGCCGGAACCGGGACTCGAACCTGGGACCTTTGCCTTTCGCGGGCAAGCGCTCTACCACTGAGCTACCCCGACACGACTCACGATGCCGCCTCACAACTTTACTTCCGCCAGTACCTCGCCTCCTACTTTCCAAACTTCACAGAAGTTATCCTGCGAAACTTGCAAGACTAGCACTCCTGGAAGAAAGGATATGGTGGAGACATGGCTGTGAAGTTTGGAAAGTAGGAGGCGAGGTACTGGCGGAAGTAAAGTTGTGAGGCGGCATCGTGAGCCGTGTCGGGGTAGCTCAGTGGTAGAGCGCTTGCCCGCGAAAGGCAAAGGTCCCAGGTTCGAGTCCCGGTTCCGGCACACAATTTTAATCTGCCAGGAAGTTTCATAGTTCACAGTCCAGTGACAGGTAAATAGTGAAGGGAGTTGACCCTGTCGCTGAAAGCTGAGTGTCGTTGACCACCCACAGCAGTGTGTGATGAGGTCGTAGCTTCGCTGGTTGTATTGACAATGGAAATAAAGACACGTCTACCCTAATGTTGATCAGGAACCGGTGCACTGGTAGCCGTGTTGCATGAGTACAGACGTTGACACTTAGAGGTTGCCTCCCTCACCGAGTGGAGGATTGGAAGGCACCTGTTTGTTTGATCACAGGGGGTGGCACATAGACCCTCCTGAGGCAGGCATTTGGGAACAGGCTAGGCTGGCTGCAATTCATGGCCTCTTCCTCGAATCTAGTGTGAAAGTAGCATAGGGGGTAGTGTGACTGTTGCTCTTATGTAAACTGTGTCTGAAGAGGGGATCTTCACTCTGTGTTGTCCTCACTCATCCAATGAGTCTGGTGGAGGGGCGGGCAGAGCCAGTGACATCATGGCGGAAGACTGTACAACTGGCTGACAGTGTATTGAGCTTGAGTGGTGCAATCAATGTGTAGCCGTGACCAATGCAGGGTGGGCATGGCACATCGTATGACAGCTGTTCTTGTCATTGCATGCGCTGTTGTACAAGCAACATCATGTGAATGCTGTCAGCAATCTTGATTCGCTGGCTGATGGGTATGCCAAGTCCTGGCATACCCTGCACGTTAAACACCGCCAGTATCATTGTTACTGTTGTTGTGTGCTGTTGATAGTGTCAATTCAGAATGTTTAAGACAATCACTCAGCCCGCCGATTGTCAAGTAAGGGCAGTGATTCAGTTTTTATCTGCAAGAAACATTTCAGTGGTAGATATCCATTGGTAGATTACTGAAGTGTACAGTCCTAACATAATGAGTGACAGTAAAGTGCGCAAGTGGGTGCAAGCCTTTACTGAAGGACAGGCAAATGTGCACAAAGCACCATGCTCCAGCCGACCATCCGTGATTTCAGACAAGTTGGTTCATGCGGTTGAAGATCAAAATTCGTGATGATTGACAATTCATTATTTCAGGTTTAGAAATGCATTTCCCAAATGTGGATAGAATGATGAACTGGTAGAAGCTGTTAAAGACGTTATCTTAGCAGGCAGCCCATCTCTTTGACTTAAGCATTCAAAAGCTTGTTTAACAATATGACAAAGTCTAAATAAGTATGGAGATTGTGTAAAAATATCAAGATAGACCGAAGGGATATCAATAAAACGATTGCATTGGAAACGAGTTTGATTTTGGATGTTTCTGTTTTAACCGGGCCTCACTTTTGGAATATCCCTTGTATAAGCATCGTCTGGACCTCGGGGTGGGGGGGGGGGGGCGGGGCAACTTGTACAACCATATGACATATGACGAGCAAGGCATCGTCTGACATGAGGTTCTTGCTGACAAGGAGGTGCAGCCTTTGCACAGCTGGGACGGAGTTCAGTTGCACAACTGTTCTTTGTATAAGATGTGGTTGATCTGCTTCTCGGGGGTGAATGACGCTTGTTCCAGTATTACATATTTGGTCCCCTCATACATGTTGGGGGCTGGGGGATGGCTGACCAGGACACAGATTAAGTGGATGTTTGCGTGGAGGTGTGTGACCAGACACAGGTAGCAAATGGAGTCATCCAAGGAGTTGTGATTGAAGATTGCCTCTGCTAGACAAAATCACATCTCTGGTGACTGGAATAAGAATTGCGGCAGTTGTGGCAGTTGTTATGGTGGTGGTGAGGGTGGTTGTGTAGCTGTACCTACGCCAGAGTGGTGTGGCCGGCTCTCACTGTGATGTTGGAATTTGGTGGTGCGGCCAAACCAGGTGGGTAGTTGGTTGCGTATCCATATGAATGCACGTGATGGACAGCGCAGGAGTCCAGTTCATGTCCACGTGTTCATGTGGGCATTGGCTCTGAATGTTTGTGGTGCAGTTAAAGGCTGTTCCAATGAGACAGAATTGTTCGCGTGCACGAAATGAGGCACGGCTAAGTGTGATGCACTGGTGGTTGGACCTGAATGTAACACATAACTGTCCATAAAACTGTGCACTTGGGCTACACGCAGGGAAATCGATGGTGTCTGAAAACCAGAGTCGACAGCCACTCTCCTAACCTCATTTGCGAGCCTAAGTGGCAATAGTGTTTGACGAGGGGGCTGAGGCAGCGTAAGGTGTGAAACTGTTTACGTTGGGCTGAAATCCAGGTGGGTTGTACACGCCATCAGCCTGACAGATTTGATGCAAAGCCAAGGCGACGTGGCCATGTTACCGGGCAGCATACGGGTCATATTTAACAATGGGAGTGGTGTTGCAAAGGTCACGTGGCATGTAAAGCAGATCAAAAAACTAATTAAAAAATTTGGCGTCATCTGAGGCATTTATTTGATTGTATACACAAATAAAATTACCTTTACCTAGAACTGACTTTATTATGTCCACACATTACAAACAATAAAACTGAACTGAAAGACAAACATGGCAGCAGAGCTCCTGAGGGGAAGGTGTCAAAGAGAATCAAGTCACAGATGTGTGTAGGTGTGACATGACATAAATCGATGTTTTTACTGGTGCCGCCACACATAAGCCTATTAAATTTACCACCTATTGATGATTAATGTATCTTACCTGTAATACAGAGTTTATTCTGTAATGCCACACATTAACCACTTTTTCATATGTGCTTGAAAATATCACCACTACTTACATTTATGTATTATTATTATTATTATTATTATTATTATTAGGTGTTAATGGAAAGGCGAACAGGAAAAAATACCAGAAAGGAAAGATAAGATGTCAGTGCTTGCCAGCTTGCCAAAGTACTGAAATAAGTACTGTGTACAAAACTATCACCAGGTAAATATTAATTATCTTCATCTTGCATGTTCTTGTTAACCCTTTCATTACCAGTGTTGTTCCTCGACAACAATGTATTAAAAGCTGATTTATACCATATTTTGTGTATCAGTCTTTAAAGTTGCATTTTTGTTGATGAACAACATGCTTCTCGTACGATATTTTGCTGCTTGGTATGGCATGTAGCCACTTTTGAGGCATTAATCTATCCATCTTGGACTCTTGGAGGATGTGTTATGTTGCTGTCTGTATGTGGCTGTGAGTGTGAGCATGAGTGTGGTTCATGTTATTTTCTTTCAGCAGTGAATTGTCTTCTCTTTGGTGTTGTGCGAAGATTATGCTAGTGTCACTGATCTGTCAGTGTTAACTGTTGAGAAAATAAGTCCCAAGTAATAAAATACCTCGATACAAATGTCTGCATGACATAAAAAAAAAACAATAGTTTGATCAAAAATTTTAAAACACATACGCTATTTTGATGTTCAGTGTGCTGTATTAAAATGGAAAACACTGATTTTTAATTTTTCCAAAGCTGAATTCATAATGTGGGAATGAAAGGGTGAATGTTTAGGCCTATAGCTCTTCCTTTGTCCAAACTAGTACTCTGTACTAAATATATGATCAACTATTTAATTGATAGTAATGTTGATGGATTTAAATATGTCATAATAATTTATATGTGTGACACATACCTAAGTTGAGTGCAACAGTTATGTAAGTGAAGTTTTCATAGGTCATTTTAGGAAAGTGAAAAGGTGGGGTTTAACAGCTTTTAAATATTTGCAAAATGACATGTTGACCACAGCTGCTTAATTTATTAGCTCAAAGCTACTGATTTTGGTTAATGCACCATTAAAACCATTAGTTACAACTGGCTAAGCTCTGCTGGCACTTGACAATGGTACATTAACTGAAACTGGTAACTTTGAGCAAATAAATTAAACAGCTGTGGTCAACATGTCATTTTACATTCATTGGTCATATTTCTTGATTTGTTAAATTCGTGACAAAATAATAACTGGTACACATTTGTTTGTTTCATTATGGGACCACTGTTATTCCACCCAGTAGAAAATTAGGCAGAACAAACTAAACTTGAATTGTTAGAGAGAAAGAAAGCATCCACTTTTGTGTGAAAGGTGCAAACCTTGATTGATCAAACAATGGAAATTACAGGAGGGATTCAAGAATATTTCTGAAAGGGCTACTCACCACAGAGATGTCTCAATGATATGCTGAAAGGCACGAATAAATGATTATAAGCATACTGAGCTTTTGGCCAATACGGTCTACTTCATAAATAGGAACACATTGTGTCACAGACACTCACCCCAACATGACCACTGTCTTCAGCTGCTGTGGCCAGACTATGAGACTGTCCAATGTGAGAGCAGCAACTAGTAGTGAGGGTGAGGAGGCAGCATGGAGAGGGAGGGGAGTGGATAAGGAGGGGGTTGGTGAACATGTCATTGTTGTTTGATGGACAGGGAGGAAGGGAATCAGAGAGACTGGAGAGTGCAGTGGAATAGAAGATGTATGTCAGGCCAGAGTGTGGGCAGGAAAGGGGAGGAGAGGGTGGTGGGGACAGGAACTAGCAAAGGTTTAGGCCTGGGGGATTGTGGGACTGTAGGATATATTGTAGGGAGAGTTTCCATCTGCACAATTCAGAGAAGATGTTTGTGTGGAGGACCCATATGGCACAGGCTGTGTAGCAGTCATTGCAATGTGCCACATGATGGAGGGCTGCTGTGCTCTACCACAGGATGGTCCAGATGTCTCCTGGCAAAAGTGTGACAATGGCCATTCATGTGGACAGACAGTTTGTTACTGGTCATGCCCACATAGAAGGTTGCATGGTGGTTGCAGCTCAGTTTGTAGTGCACATGACTGCTCTCATAGGTTGCCCTATCATTTATGGGATAGGAAATGACTATGACAGGGCTGGAGTAGGTGGGGTTAGGAGGGTGTGAAGGACAGATTTTCCAACTACGTATGTTGTAGGAATATGGCACTTTTCTATGCCAGCCTGTTCATGGCCATCTAGAGGAATCCTTCCTAAACACCCAGAATCCCGAAACCCCTCATCTGGTTCAGATTCATTGATGGCATCTTCATAATCTGGACTGAAGGTGAGGTCACACTATCCACATTCCTCCAAAATATCAACACCTGCTCACACATTCACTTAATCTGGTCCTACTCAACCAAATGAGTCACCCTCAACATTTATCTCCACTTCAAGGGTGGCATCATCAGTACCTCCGTCCACATTAGGCCTACCAACCAACAATAATACTTTGATTTTGACTGCTGCCACCCATTCCACACCAAAAAGTCCCTTCCATACATCCTAGCCACCCATGGTTGTCACATCTGCAGTGATGGGCAATCCCTCTCAAAATATGCCTGTGGTCACACTGAGACCTTCATTCGCTTTAATTACCCTCCCAACCTAGTCCAGAAACAGATCTCAAGAGCCCTTTCTGACCAGTCATCCACCACCTCCCTCTCACCCATTGTCTGGCTACAAAGGAGTACCCCTCTTTCGACCTAGTACCATCCAGGACTAGAGTAATGAAACCCAGATTATCCATCAGGTTTTTAACAACCTTTCATCCTGCCATGAAATCAGAAATACCCTACTCACTATCATTCCCACCCCTCTTATAGTGGTGTTCCACCACCCACCAAACCTGCATAATATCCTTGTCTATACCTGTTCCAACCTCTTGCACTGAGGCTCATATCCCTGCAAGAGACCTAGTTGCAAAACCTGTCCTAGCCACCATCCTACCACCACCTACTCCAGTCCCATCACAGGCATTTCCTATCCCATAAAAGGCAGAGCAAGTTGTGAAAGCAGTCATGTGACCTACAAACAGAGTTGCAACCACTGTCTAGCCTTCTACATGGGCATGACCGGTAACAAGCTGTCTGTCTACATAAATGACCATCGTCAGACTGTGGCTGGGAGACAGCTGGACCATCCCATTGCAGAGCGCAGCAGCCCTACATTATGTGGCACATTTCAAAGACTGCAGAGCCTGTGTCATATGGATCCTCCCTACAAACACCAGCTTTTCTTAATTGTGCAAGTGGGAACCCTCCCATCAACATATCCTACACTCTTGAAATCCCCAGGCCTAAACCTATGCTAGTTTCTACCCCTTCCGCCTTCCCCACCTCTTCCCTGCACACACTCGAGCCTAACATATGTTTACTATTCCACCATACACTCCAGTCTCTCCCTTTTCTTACCTCCCTCTTCATCAGACAGTGCTGGCATAGTTCCCCACCCCTACCTTGCGTCCCTCCCCTCCCCTCTCCATGCTGCATCCTCACCCCCATCACTAGTTGTTGCTCTCACATTGGACAGACCTGCAGTCTGGTCACAGTGGTAATTGGTCACATTTGTGTAACTGTGTGTGAGAGAGAATATGTTTCTATTTCTGGAGAAGGCCATAACACCCAAAAGTTGAGCATTCTTGTAATCTTTTACATCTACATCCATATCTACATCTACATGGGATACTCTGCAAATCACATTTAAGTGCCTGGCAGAGGGTTCATCAAACCACCGTTATATTATTTTACCTCCCATTCCATTCTCGAATAGCGCGCGGGAAGAATGAACACCTGAATCTCTCCGTTAGGGCTCTGATTTCTCGTATTTTTTTTTTTCTGGTGATCATTACTACCTATGTAAGTGGGAGTCAACAATATATTTTCGCATTCGGAGGGGAATGTTGGCGATTGTAGTTTCGTAAGTAGCCCACGCCGCAGCGATAAGCGCTGTTGTTGTAATGATTCCCATCCCAGATCCTGTATCATTTCCGTAACACTGTCTCCCCTGTATCGTGACAATACGAAACAAGCTGCCCTTCTTTGGATTCTTTCGATGTCCTCCGTCAAACGTACCTGATAAGGATCCCACACAGGGCAGCAATACGCCAAAAAAGGACGGACAAGCGTAGTGTATGCAGTTTCTTTAGTAGTTCTGTTGCATGTTTTAAGGGTTCTGCCAATAAAACACAGTCTCTGGTTCGCCTTTCCCACGACATTATCTACATGTTCTTTCCAATTTAAGTCAGAAGTAATTGTAATTCCTAGGTATTTTGTGGAGTTTACGGCCTTCACACTTGATTGATTTATCATGTAAACAAATTTTAATGGATTTCTTTAAGTACTCATGTGGACAACTTCACACTTCTCATTATTTAGAATCAATTGCCGATTCTTACACCATACAGATATCTTATTCAAATCGTTCTGCAGTTGGTTTTGATCTTCAGATGACTTTACTAGACGGTAAATGGCGTCGTCATCTGCAAACAACCTAAGACAGCTACTTAGATTTCCTCCTAAATCATTTATGTAAATAAGGAACAGCAGAGGACCAATAACACTACACTGTGGAACGCCCAAAATCACCTCAGTTTTAGTCGATGCCTTTCCATCGATACTACAAATTGTGTCCTCTCTGAGAGGAAATCCCCTATCCAGTCGCAAATTTAGGGCGATATACCGTAACCACGCAATTTGATTAAAAGCCGTTTGTGAGGTAGGCCTACGGGGTGAAAAGCCTTCTGGAAATCAAGAAATACTGAATCAATTTGCGAACCCTTGTTCATAGCACACATCACTTCATGTGAGTAAAGAGCTAGTTTTGTTTCGCATGAACGATATTTTCTAAATCCATGTTGACCTTGGGCCAATAGATAATTCTGTTAGAGATAATTCATAATATTTGAATAGGCTACAGGATATGTTCCAAAACCCTGCTGCAAATTGAAGTCAATGAAATAGGCCTGTAGTTTAGTGGGTTACTCCTACTGCCTTTCTTGAATATAGGTGTGACCTGCTGTGCAACTTTCCAATCTTTTGGTATAGATCCTTCTTTGAGAGAGCGGTTGTACAAAATGTTCAAATGTTTGTATAGCTTATGGGACTTAACTATGGGGTCATCAGTCCCTAAACTTACAAACTACTTATGAACTAACTAAGACTAAGGACAGCACAAATATCCATGCCTGAGGGGGGATTCGAACCCCCGACCGTAGTGGCCGTGCAGACCGTGACTGGAGCGCCTCAGTCCCCTCGGCCACCGCGGCCGGCAGAGCGGTTGTATATGGCTGTTAAGTAAGGAGCTGTCGCTTCAGCATAATCAGATAGAAATCTAATGGGTATACAATCCGGACCAGAAGACTTGTTCTTGTTAAGTGATTTTAGTTGCTTCACTACTCCGATAATATCTACTTCTACTTTACTGATTACGGCCTCTGTTCGTAATTCGAAATCTGGGATATTGGTTTTGTTTTCTTTGGCGAATGAGTTTCTAAAAGCTATGCTTAGCAACTCTGCTTTCAAAAATCAAACGTTTGTAATTCTATCGGACCAAACTGCGTGGTCATCAGTCCGTAACTTACAAACTACTTAAACCTAGGTAAACTAACCTACGGACAAACACACACACCCATGCCCCAGGGAGGACTCGAACCTCCATGGCAAACAACCGCGCACTCCGCAGCAAGACGCTTTAGACCGCTCGGCTACTCCACCGCGGCAACTCTGCTTTAGTAGCGCTGTCATCGGCAGGATCGCCATTACTATCACATAGTGAGGGTATTGTTTGTGTTTTGCCCGTAGTATATTTAACATATGACCAAAATCTCTTAGGGTTTTCAGTCATATTTCGAGAAAGAGTTTCGTTGTGATAAGTATTGTAGGCATCTCGCATTGAAGTCCTCGCTAAATTTCGAGCTTCTGTGTAGGATCGCCAATCCTGAGGATTTTGTGTTCGTTTAAATTTAGTATGCCTTTGCCGTTGCTTTTGCAACAGTGTCCTGACCTGTTTTGTGTACCAAGGAGGATCACCTTTTTTTAGTTCGTTTCGGCCTACTAGGGACCACGAGGCTCGTCTTAACTCTTAGCCAGGGTCTTCTGCTTTTTCTTGGCCCAGTACGCCTTTATATTCTGGCTGTGAGCCTCCTTCCTCTCATCCGTCCATTTAGGTCTGGTGGTGCCTGTACACTTCTTGCTTGTGAGATATAGTGGGAAGACTCCATGTAGAATGGCCTGACGGTATTGAGTTCGGTTCTCAGTTATCTGTAATGGGATTTGCAATTCCTCTAAATCTGATCTAACAGAGATGAACCACTTAGCTTTGGACGCCTTTCCCCTGCTTTTCACTGTGAGGATCTTCTTGGTTAGCCTTGAGTGATTCAGGCGAGTGATGTGCCCGTAGAAGGTCAGTCACCTTTTCCTCATACATGTGACTATGTCTTCCTGGTGTTCATACAGTTCGTTATTGTGCCTTATTCTGTAAGTACCGTCTTCCTCTCTTATGGGTCCTAATATTCTCCTCAGGATCTTCCTCTCTTTAAGTTCTAGTTTCCTGAGTGGACCCTTTCGATTCATCAAGAGGCACTCGGAGGCATAGAGTGCAGAAGGTCTTACTACTGAGTTGTAGTGCTTCAGTTTTAAGTTCTTGGATAGGTACTTGAAGGTATAGATATTCTTACATGAATGATAGGCTCTCTCTAACTTGGTGCACCTGGTGTCTATGGCCAAGGTTTCACTCTCACTTGCTGAAATCCATTCTCCCAAGGACTTTACTGCAGGAACTTTACAGATATTATTGTGTCCTAGTGGGATTGTAGAGGAAGCCTGCTTGATATTGGTGATGAATTCCGTCTTCTGTATGTTGATTTTCAAGCCAGTTTTTACTGCAACATTGTAGAGGCTCTGTAGTTGATGAGCAGCCTCCTCCATGCTGTTGGACAATAGGGTGAGATCATCAGCAAAGGCTAGACATGGTACAATGAGGTTATCTTTCTTGTAGCCAAGCTTCAGTCCAGCTTCTGGTGACAATGTGGAAGTCCATTCTCTGATGATTTTTCCAGAACACAGTTGAAGAGGATGCACAAGAGGCCATCCCCCTGCCTGACTCCCGTCTGGATGGGAAAGCTCGCTGAGAGTTCACCCCTAAACTTGACTTTGGAGGTGGTGTTATTCATGGTAGCCTGGACCAGTCTGGTAGTCTTCTCATCTAGGCCTAGTTCCCACAAGGTGGAGAAGAGGGTTTGTCGATCTATTGAGTCGTATGCCTTTTCGAAATCTACCATAATGGCTACCCAGGGATGTCCCCCTCGGCTTCTATATGAGAGGATTGTTTTGAGGTTTTGAATCTGCTCTGTGCAGGACCTACTCACCCGGAAACCAGCCTGGTATTCGCCTAGTTGGGAGTCTAGCTGTTTGGTGACTCTAGTTTGCAAGGCTTTAGAGAAGATCTTGTAGGTAATAAGTAACAAGGAGATGCCTCTGTAATTGTTTATGTCGGTCTTACTTCCTTTCTTGTGTAATGGATGGATCACAGCTGAGGTCCATCCCGCTGGCAATACCTCTGTTCTCCAAATGTCCCCAATGATCTGGGTGATACTCTGTATGGACTGATCATCTACATTCTTCCACATTTCTGCAACTATACCATCTTCACCTGGGGCCTTGTTGTTCTTAAGGTCTTTGATTATGTTCTCTATTTCTTCCCTGTTGGGTGGTACAGAGTCCTGGTTCCTGATAGCGGGCTCAGTGAAAGCAAGTCTCTCTTTAGGTTGTTCTGCATTTATTATTCTTTTATTAATTTATCTGGTATAAAACTGTCAATTGCTGTCGATACCACTTCTTTGAATTTGAGCCACACCTGGTCTACACCTACATTTAGTGTTAGAAACGAGTGGAGGCTATCTTTCAAGAAGCAATGTATTTTATTTCTATCTGCTTTCCGAAACAAATATACGTTTCGTTTATTTTTGGTAACTTTGGGACTTTCGACATTCAGTCTCGCTACGACAGCTCTGTGTTCACTAATACCTGTATCGGTTTTGATGCTCGTTATGAGCCCAGGATTGTTTGTTGCTAAGAGATCAAGAGTGTTTTCACGTCCATTTACAATTCTAGTTGGCTCATGAACTAGTTGTTCGAATTAAATCTCAGAGAATGCGCTGAGTACAATTTCACACGATGTTTTATGCGTACCTCCTGATTTGAAAATATAATTTCGCCAACAGATTGAGGGTAAATTAAAATCTCCGCCTACTATTATCGTATGAGTCGGATACGTTTTTGTAATTTGACTCAGGTTTTCTTTGAACCTTTCTGCTATTGTATCGTCAGAGTCGGGAGGCCGGTAAAAGGAACCAATTATTAACTTCTTACGATTTTTAGGCACAACATCTACCTATAATAACTCACAGGAACTATCAACTTCGACTTCGCTACACGAAATACTACTTTTGACAGCGACAAACACGCCTCCACCTATTATGTTTAATCTATCCTTTCTAAAAACAGTTAGATCTTTTGCAAAAACTTCTGCTGAACTTATTTCCGGCTTGAGCCAACTTTCACTGCCTACAATGATGTGTGATTCGGTGCTTTCTGTGAACGCTTGGAGTTCTGGTACTTTCCCGACACAGCTACGACAATTTACAACTGTTATACCGATAGTTCCTAGATCTGCATTTCTTCTGTGATCCACCTGCATCCTTTGAGATTGCCCATTTTGTTTTTCCCAAATCCCTCTATCCTAAAAAACCGCCCAGTCCACGCCACACAGCCCCTGCTACCTGTGTAGCCGCTTCCAGCATATAGTGGACTCCTGAACCCACCACCCGATCATGCAAGTCAAGGAATCTGCAGCCTACACGGTCACAGAACTGTCTGAGCCTCTGATTCAGACCCTCCCCTCAGCCCTGTACCAGAGGTCCACAGTCGGTCCTATCAACTATGCTGCAGATGGTGAGCTCTGCTTTCATCTTTCAAGCAAGACTGGCAATCTTTACCACTTCAGATAGCCGCTCAAAACCTGAGAGGATCTCTTCAGATCCGAAACGACACACATCATTGGTATGGACGTGAGCCACCACCTGCAGTTGGCTGCACCCCGTACCCTTCATGGCATCCGAGAGGATCCGTTCCACATCTGGAATGACTCCACCCGGTATGCACACAGAGTGCACATTGGCCTTCTTCCCCTCCTTGGCAGCCATCTCTCTAAGGGGCTCCATCACCCGCCTAACGTTGGAGCTCCCAACTACAAGCAAACCCATCCTCTGTGAAAGCCCAGATCTTGCAGGCTGGGTGGTGACAGGGTGAGACACCCCATTTGACTCAGGAACGTCGTCCTGAGCAGATAACGCCTCAAACCTGTTCGCCAGATGAACCGGGGAGGCCTTTCTCTGAATCACCAAGACCTCTCTGTGGTGAGTCAAAAATGTTGTTGAAACTTTGATTCATAATATTTTAATTTGCCTTCTCTTCTGGTCAACTACAGATCACATGTATAATTGTTAACTTTTAAAGCAAAATATGGGGGTTGGGGAGGAAGCCTTGTGTTTTCAATGAAGAACTGTATGAATACATTAAAATGTGCATCAATGTTTTATTTTCCATTAATACTTGGATGATGTGTCAGGATTGTGGAAGTCAGATATACTGTATGATAGTACTGTGTGTGTGTGTGTGTGTGTGTGTGTGTGTGTGTGTGTGTGTGTGTGTGAGAGTTTCTACAAATTAAAAATCTTTTACCTAACACCCTCTCCCATCCCCCACTCAGCATTATTCATTTCACTTCTCTTTAGTAATTGATCTATCTTCTTTGGTTATCTATCCTCTATGGCATGGCTCAGTACTAACATACAATATCTCTGACTTCCACAATCCAGACACATCACCCATCATCATCTATGGCCTAGGTCATGAATAACTTTCCCCTTCTGCTCCCTTTTTCTTCTCTCTTCCCGTACCCCTACCAGTTCCTGAATGTAGTCCTTTTTCTTCACCCATTTTAGATTTTTGTTTGACAATCAGTGGCACGGAACTAAGGTAAGTACTGGCCAGGAATACTTAATCATCTCTGTGGAGAATTTTCATCAGCAAATGGTCTTTCTCTGCATCATCTAGCTGATACCAGTCTACTAGTTCACCTGTAATACCAGAGATAGTAGGGAATGCCTTGACATGTCATGCTACATAAATCATTTTAACTAACGGTACCACTGCAAAAGACAGAAAAATGTAGAATAAGTTTTAAATAAAACAGGACATATAACAAACAGCTTCTAATCGGATTTTGTGTTTGTGCAATTGGATTCATGATCTCCTACCAGAAAGAACATAGTATGTAGCAGTTGACAGAAAGTCATCAAACAAAACAGAAGTGATATCTGGCATTCATCAGGGAAGTGATATAGGTTTCCTAATGTTCCTTGTCTTTATAAACAACTTAGGAGACAATCTGATCACCTCTCTTAGACTGTTTGTGGATGAAGCTGTTATTTATTGGTTAGTAAAGTCACCAGAAGATCACAAGAAACAGCGAAATGATTTTGACAAGATATCTGTATGGTGCAAAACATGGCAATTGACCCTAAATAATGATAAGTGTGAAGTAATCCATATGAGCACAAAAAGAAATGCATTAAACTTAATTTACATGATAAATGTATGAAATCTACAGACCATAAATTCAACTAAATATCTAGGAATTACTATTAAATACAACTTTAATTGGAAATTACATAGAAAATGTTGTAGGGCAGGCAAACCAAAGGATGAATTTCATTAGCAGAACACTTAGAAGATGAAACACTTCTACTAAAAAACTACTTACATTCCACTCATCTGTCTAATTTTGGAGTAGGCCCTATTGTTGCACATTGGGAGATCTTCACCATGTGGAACTGACAGAAGATATAAAGAAAGTTCAGAGAAGGGAAGCTTGTTTTGTATAATCATGATACAGGGCAGAGAGTGTCATGGAAATGATGCACATTTTGGGGTGGAAATCATTAAAAGAAAGGCAGTAGTCCTTGCACCGAGATCTATTTGCAAAATGTCTTTTGCAAATTTTTTCTTCTCTATGCAAACATATTTTGACAGCACACACCTACATAGGAAGACATGATCACCATAATAAAATATGAGAAATCAGATTGAAAACTGAAAGATTTAGGTGTTCCTTTTACCCGTGTACTATTAGGGAATGGAACAGTATAGTAATATTAAGAAAGTGGTTTGATAACCCCTCTCCCAGGCATTTAAATGTCACTTTTAGAATAAATATTATACATACTTAGATTTTAATGCCTACACCTCCCAGATATTCACTGTGTATAACACTCCTGATGGAGATGGTGAGTCATTAGCAGTTAACGTATTTCCTGTCATGCTTGTCAACATAACAATTTCAAATGAGCCTTAATGGAGATTGAACTTGAGACCTCATCCTCAAAGGGTTCTTCGTAAAATGTAAGTTGTTAAAGAGTCAACAAATCCATGGACTTCAATGTCTGTTAGAAAAACTGTCTTAAATTGCATAGGAGGTTTATTAATTGATTTATGACTAGTTTTGGACAGCTAATTCATTATCAAATTAAAAAAAAAACTAAGCTAAACTCTGCCCCATACAGGCCCTGGGGGTCCAAGTGGTACCAAGCGGCTGCCATGTCATCCTCTGCCTGCAGGTTTGTTTGTTTGTATAGTCTATGGGACTTAACTGCCTGCAGGTATCACCAGATGTGATATGGAGGGGGGCGTGGTCAGCAGCTCGCACTCCCGGCCGTTTGTGTTGGTTTTCCAGACCAGAGCCGCTACTTCTCAATCGAGTAGCTCCTCAGTTTTGCCTCACAAGGGCTGAGTGCACCCTGCTTGCCAACAGCACTCGGCAGACCCAGACAGTAACCCAGCCAAGTGCTAGCCAAGCCCGACAGTGCTTAACTTTGGTGATCTGACGGGAACCGGTGTATCCACTGCGTCACGGCCATTGGCTTCATTATCAAATTATCTATTTTTAAAAGTCTTATGTTATAACCAGATGTGGAGGTAAGTTATTGATCATTAAAAATATATGCTAGAGAAATACAGATTGGTAAATTGCTTAGACAGAAGACTCCTCTAGATGAGATCTTTGCATGGACTGGGGAAAGGGAAGGGGAAAGAAAAAAAATAGATGATCTTCTGGTTTGTTTAGATGATAGAGAAACTGATAATGTAATATATATACTATGTCTGTCTGTGCATCACATTGTCACTAGTACATAATACCCAAAAGTTGAGCATTCTTGTAATTTTTTACATCTACATCTATATCTACATCTACATGGGATACTCTGCAAATCACAGTTAAGTGCCTGGCAGAGGGTCCATCAAACCACCGTTATATTATTTTACCTCCCATTCCATTCTCGAATAGTGCGCGGGAAGAATGAACACCTGAATCTCTCTGATTTCACGTATTTTTTTTCTGGTGATCATTTCTACCTATGTAAGTGGGAGTCAACAATATATTTTTGCATTTAGGTAGTAAAGGGCAGAAGCACATTAATAAATAACATTTTATAGACATGGTCTTTCTGATCATGGTGCACAGCTAGTAACAGTATATGACAAAGATCCATTCAGTAATTCCAAACAGTCCTCCAGAGTTGTGCACACAGTTAATGATTTAACAACCATAAATTTAAAAAAAGTCTACAGCAGTTAGACTGGAATGAATTTTATAAGGAACTTGATGCTAATATACTTACTTCATGGTACATTTGTAATGGTATTTGAAAACTGATTCCCCAAGAAATTAGTTAATAAAATTGGAAGAAATCATGCAAAAACCATGGCTTACTAAAGGAATAAAAATACCTTGTAACCAGATAGGGGAATTCTATCTATCTGCAAGAAAGAGTGATTAGTCAGAAACAATCAAATATTCTAAAAACTACTGTGCTACATTAAGAAACATTATTAAAAAATCCAGAAGCATGTGCATCATGTCTGAGATTAGTTCCTCTGATAATAAAATTAAAACAATTTGGAATATTGTTAAAAGGAGACAGAGCAACCAAGCACATGGTTTGCCATCAAAGCAAATGAAAAGTTTACTAACAAAAATTAATTAATTAATTATTATTTTTTAAATGTTGTGGAGAAAATAGGATATAAATGTTCATTAGAAGTAGCAAGGAAGTTAATGTAAGAGGCCATACCTACACAGTTTGATACAATTATAATTCCACCCACCTCTCCTTCAGAAATTAATAAAATTATGAACTTTCTCAAGTGTAAAAGCTCACATGGAATTGATGGCATTTCCAGCAGGGTACGGTATGAAAAGCTTGTCCCAAAGAGATAAGTAGGATTCTCAGTCACCTATGTAATAGATCTTTAAAGCGGGGTATTTTCCCTGATAGACTGAAATATGCTATCTTTAAACCATTGCATAAAAAGGGTGATACATCTGGTGTCAACAACTACTGCCCAATCTCACTTCTGACTGGTTTACCCAAAATTTTTGAAAAAGTTATGTATTCTAGAGTAGCTTCACATATTAGTAAAAATAAAGTTCTAACAAAATGTCAGTTTGATTTTCAGAAAATCCTTTCAACAAAAAATGCTATATATACCTTCACTGATGAAATATTAAATGCTCTGAATAACTGGACATCACCCGTTAGAATTTTTGTGATCTCTCATAGGCTTTAGATTGTGTAAATTGTGGAATTTTTCTAGCTAAGCTTAAGTATTGCTGTATTAGTGGGACAGTGCACAAATGGTTTAGATCATACTTAGTTGGAAGAGTGAAGAAAGTTTGCAACTCTTGTTTTCTATATTTCCTGAGACCACTATTCACTGAACTTTTCAGACACGCATTGTATATGTGCCCTCCCACCTCTCCAAATTCCTCTTAACATTACATTTAGTAAAAGATTTTGAGATTTTGTTTAAGAAATTGTTTAATTGCAGCACAGGGGATCAGAATATCTCTTCAGTATTACAGTTGACAACAGCAGCATCAGAAAAAATTTCCATGCATGCAAGATTAAGGATGGTGGACATTCTTGGTAAGATTTGCTGTTATTATACATACCAAAAAATATCAAAACATAAGAAAATTATGGCTGCAATTAGAATTTATCTAATACTTAATTGTTTCTTGACTTGCAGTTGCAGTAGCATGCCTTACAAGACTCTTCACTGAACTCACTTTATATGATGTTGCTCTTATCATCTTCAGTGGGGCAAGATATATTATCTATCATTTAAAGCTCTGTTTTCCTAAACAGAGCCTCCATAAATATTTATTAAAGGGAAATCTGATGATACATGACACTGCAGTGAATGAACATTAATAATAAGTTAAAAGTCGTGGTGTTTTTCACTTCAATTGTAATTACAAAAACCTGAAATTATTGTGTTTTAGCCTTTCCCTTAAAAATTATCTAAGTGAAAGGGATCAATACCATTTATCTCATTCTGGTTTGTACAGGCATTGTTACTACACTTCAATTATTATTATAGGTGATTAGAAAAATTAATGTTTACAGCATGCACAACAGACCTGGCATTTGATTAGGTTATCAGGTTTTCTGCAGGACCAAGAACAATGTCACCTATGCATTGTTGATGGATTCTTGTACAGTGTTTTCACTTCAAGTCTCAGGCACCACACAGCTCTCACTAGTAGCAGGGCAAGTCAGTACTATGTACTTGATAAGGCTGAGCAATTCCTGCTGAAGGAGTGCGGTAGGTACATGAAGTGAGTACTATCTATTTAAGTGATATTAGAATGAACTGTTTCAATACCATAAAAGAAAATCTGCCAACTTTCAATAGATTATGTGATAGGCTCCAAAAATAGCTTGGCTTGACCAAAGTAAAAGGTGGTTTCCAGATGTTTAGTTGGATGAACTCAGAAATTAAATGGAGCATTATCAGATTAATGTAATCAGTCATCCTTGAAATTCATGAATATTCAGAAAGAGAGAGAGAGAGAGAGAGAGAGAGAGAACTGTATCAGCTGGTGTAAACCTGCTGTGCATTTCAAGTTATAATTACCCAGTTCATGACTGTCAATGCACAGATCAATTCACAAATGTTCTCTTTCATGTGCACTTTCCCCCTTCCCCTCATACACCAAGAAGTACATAAAATTATGTAGTCTTCTTCATGTTTGTAGCAGAGGTGCCCACATGGGGGGTCATGACGTAAACTGCATCATTGAAATTTCTGGGGGGGGGGGGGAGGGGGGAATTAGCACTTTTCGCCAGCCTGGGGGAGTGGGGGGGGACCTTCATAAAACAATTTACAAATCGTGAAAAAAAGATATTTAATTTCAATATTATATGGCAAAACAGGAGCTAATAACTTGGGGGGGGGGGATGGTCACAGTTGATTTTTTTTTTTGGGGGGGGGGGGGAGGAGGGGGGAGTCATTGGCCAAGGGGAGGGGTAGACACCTCTAGTATGTAGTGCATACAATAAAACTGTTCTTGAGTGGTTGACACTATCACAGTAGCCCTCTGTTGAGATATATTCATTTTCTTTAAGAGATTCTGTTCAGTAGTAATTACTTATAAAGTACAATTGGATACTGTATGTCTATACCAGGAAAAAATTTGGCATACTTGTTATTTACAACCTTAATATTTGAATAGTTATAATGTACTGTACCACATAATAAAGAATATTGAACACAGTGTAAATAGAAATATTCAACATACCAGAATTTTTTGTGTGTCAAGTAGTACTGAACATATTCAGCATAAAAATTGGATATTTTCAGTTATTTTATAATATTGTAATAATTCAAACAAATATTAATATTTGGTCTATAACAAGGCCTATTTCAGACAAAGTAAGTGCTATTAGAATGGGCAGTTGTGGAAACTGATAGTGATTCCCTAGGATCAAAGACAAATATTGAAATCAGCAGTTGACCTTTTCTGTGGCCATCAGTAAGATAGGTCTTACTTGAACATTGATGTCATTTATTACTGAAAATGTGCTAGGCCTACTACAAAGATATGAAAAATACTCAAAAAGTGTTGTCATAATTTTAGCTTTGAAGTGTCTTATAGAGTGTAAGTGTAGATTTACACACAGGTGTAAGTAAGTCACTAAAACAGGCTAAAACTTAGATAAATGAATAAAAAACAAGAATCAGGTGAGCTGAGATCTGTGTATTGCAACAGTTAAGCAGTAATTTGAAGGAATTTGTCTGTTAATGTCATTTCTCATGTTCGCATTCCTCACAAAGCCATTAATTGATCTCGTCTGTAAATGCTGCAAATGACTGGCTTCATATCAGACATCTAGATTGGCTTTATTTTCTTTTATAATGTGGTTGAAAGTATAGAAATAACCATTCTAGATTGAGTATAATGTATATTAGGTATAATGTGCAACGATGATGTTGGATATCAAGTAACTGTTGAGATCAATGAGGTCATTATATTCCATTAATAGTCTCAGGGTAGAAATATGTGAATGGGCAAAAAATTCTTTGGTTAATGATACCAGGTAGAGTGCACATAGGATAAATTGGCTGGTAGATGTGCAGAACACTGTGCAAGCATGGGGATAGTGATAGTGGTGGGGGAATCGGCCGGAGCAGTGAGCGAGCGCTGGAGGAGAAGTGCCCAGATCACAGGGCGGCAGGTGGAAGTGGACTGACTTCGCCACCACTTCTGAATGAAGGAATGAACTCGCCTGGTGCGTTGGACGAAAACTTGGTTCTGCGCACCGCCACCTTATCCTGCATGGACTCTAACTAGTACTTTCACATTAAGTGAAATACTCATTCATGTTACTTGCAATTTGAATCCTCTGAGGTAAACTCAAGGAGTGGCACCGCCTCCTCCCCCTGAACGTTCATGGTTCTTTTGTGAGTATGTGCATGGCAAGCAGTCTTCCTTCCTTCTTTCCTCCCTGGACTGCATTTCCTACTCCTTCCCCTCCTTTCCTGTCCTCACTCCTTCATTTCCCCACCCGGGAACTAATGACCTTAGCAGGTTGGTCCCCTTGTCCCAAACAACCAACCAACAGAGTAGCACCAAATGGTTGTTGTAGCCTGGATGAGTTGGGAGGGGGTAAGGGCACTGCTCCATTACCAACTGTCTGCTCTGCTTGAGAAGTATCATAGATCCAGTACTGACATGAGCATTATGAGTGACATTATTATCCAATATTGGTGTTGTGCATTTCGTGTCTGGCGCGCTAACATTCATGATGAAGAACCAAGTGGCTGACGGTATATTGTGAATGATGAATATGTTGCAAAAGTGGATGAAATGGCCAGACAGAATCACCGTTTCATCATTTATAAACTCAGAGCATTTTCCACAAATCAATCAATATTAGCGGCAGAGCAGGAAAGATGGGTGTAGGCCCTACCATTCATTTGTATGTAGGTCTAATAGAAGTCGACAAAGTGTTTTCTGAAAAGAAAAAAGAATCGGAACTTACTTCCCAAAGTAAGTCGTATATTTCCGTTTGTACAGTTGTTGATGATGCTTAAAAATTTAAGAAGATGCAGTAAAAAATCGGAAGGTACGGTATATATAAACAGAGAGAGAGAGAGAGAGTCCAGTCATTTATTTCAGAACAAGGGGAGTGAAAATAAAATAATCTCTCATAATCAATTTAACATTATTCTTTATTCATACTCCTTTTATACTCATTGTCTCACAGGTTGTGTTGAATTTTGCGTCTCTTTGACTCAGCTCAGCGCTATTCGTGACTTTCCCGTTCCTTGTGCCCTAACATTACTGTGGTAGTACAGGGGTAGTCATTGTTAATGCAATGTTTCGTTGCAGTGGTGGATAGGCACAAGGCTGAGAAGGGTGAACATTCTTAAAGGCATTGTGGGACTAATTTTAAAATACTCTCTCTATGAAAT
This sequence comes from Locusta migratoria, assembly GCA_026315105.1. NCBI lineage: Eukaryota > Metazoa > Arthropoda > Insecta > Orthoptera > Acrididae > Locusta > Locusta migratoria. The sequence continues at coordinate 225,860,677 of CM048755.1, forward strand.
AAAATTTGTTACAGTCATTATCACATATAACTGATACCGGAAACACACAAGATATCAAAATATGCTTCAAAGCCACAGTCACTTCTTAGAAAAAACTTTTTAATATACTTCCACCTAACTATTAGAGTATTAATGCACAACAAGTTTATATGTTTTATAGCGTCTTTTTCAAGTGCTCATGATTACAATGATTAAACCACATTAAATATGGGAACGTTTCAAAATGTACCACAAAATAAAATTTAAAATAAGCAGAGAAATCAGAGTCTGAATTCAGCCTTGGGCACATTTGTATCATTCGTTATCATCATAAAGGATGAAACACTTTCCCACAGCTGAACGCATGGCATTCAGGCTCTGAATTTACTTCGATTTGTACTGTTTCTCAGCTTAGCCAGATGGGCATATGTGAATCCCTATATAGAGGAAGCCATGCGAAATTGGCATTGGTTTCTCCACACATTTATAACTTTCGAATAATTGGACTAAAAGACTGAATAAGACTGATCACTTGAAAACTCAAGCAACTGTACAATACGGTCGAAAAATAAGTTTTGTACAATGATGGCTACAGGATTATTATATTAAATGTGATTTAAAAGAAAAGAGAAGTTACCATATTATCCTTTGAAATATTCACCTCCCAGAACTATGCATCGCTGTGTTCTGTGATATGTGTCCTGGAAACTTTGCACGAAGTCTTCCTATGGGATGGTGTTCATGAGCTTCGTCACGTTTCGTTGGATGTCAGAAACATCTTCAAATCTCTTTCCTTTTAAAGAAGTTTGAGTCAAGGGAATAGGAAAAAGTCTGGATGATTGAGAGCCAGCGAGTATTGTGTACGTTCAAGTTGCACCATCCCCTTTTTTGTCAGGAACTGACTGACGATATTGGCTGTGTGTGGACGAGCGGTGTCGTACAACTTGAAAATCCACCTTCAACTCTTCATTTGTACATTTTGAGGCTTCCTCGGCGTATTAATTCCTTCCATGGTTCACAGGAAAATGTTCAAATGTTTGTTAAGCTTAAGGGACTTAACTACGGGGTCATCAGTCCCTAAACTTACAAACTACTTATGAACTAACTACAACTAAGGACGGCACAAATATCTATGCCCGAGGGGGGATTCGAACCCCCGACCGTAGTGACCGTGCAGACCGTGACTGAAGCGCCTCAGTCCCCTCGGCCACCGCGGCCGGCTGGTTCACAGGCATCGCACCGGATAGCACTGTCAAAAGTGCACAATATTTCTACGAGATGTTGCGTCCCACCAAACGTACTATAGATCTAAGGTGACAGGTACATACAGGGTGATTCAAATGTTTGTAAATCTAAGGGACTTATCTACTTTGGTCACCAGTCCCTAGGCTTAGAAACAACTTTAAACTAACGTACGCAAAGGACAAGACACGCACCCATGCCCGAGGGAGGACTCGAACGTCCGATGGGTAGCAGCAGCGCGCTCCGCAGCAAGGCGCCTCAGAGCGCTCGGCCACTTCACCGCGGCCTTACAGGGTGAGTCAGGAGGAAAGGTACCTGCTTTGAGGGGTGTCACTACTGGTTTTTCTGAACAAAAAACTACTAATAAACAGATGCCGCCGCGCAGGAGTGGCCGTGCGCTCTAGGCGCCTTGCGGCGTAGTCGGGTCTGCTCCCCGTTGGAGGTTCGAGTCCTCCCTCGGGCATGGGTGCTTGTGTTGTCTTTAGCATAAGTTACTCAGGGATTGATGACCACTGTAGTTTGGTTCCATAGCTTTACAAACAGTTGAACTTTTTTTTTTTTTTTTTTTTTTTTTTTTTTTTTTTTTTTTTTTTTTTTTTTTTTTTTTAACTTATGCCCTTTTCTTAACCGTTTCTGGGTAAACTATTGAAAACAACTAGGAACGGGAGAAGTGCAGGCAACAGTAAATTAAGATACTGTTATGTTATGATTTGTTTAATTGTGTATGTTGCCTCACAGAAGACGTTCCAACAGTTCACTACCAACTTCAATTGATTTTGCTACAATTGCAGACAGGTGTTGTGTTGCCGATCGGAACTCAGATCTACATTCCATTACTTGAGCACAAGGATGTAAAATACAAGTTCTTACCTTGTTCCTCTGCACTTGCACACCTCGCTCTTCTGCCACCCTCACAAATAGTAATCCAAGTAAGTAAGATCGGGTGACGTCGTTGGCCAACCAATGACTCCACGGTGACCGATCAAACGACTAGGATACGTTATGTTGAGATACTGTCACTGGCCGTACGGAATGTGTAGGAGTTCCGTCATGCTGAAAGTACGTACAAGCATGTATTGCCAAAGGGATATTCTCCACGTATTCTGATAACAAAATTGGAAGAAAATCAAGATACCGTATCCCATTAATACGGTTATCTAAAACAACTGGACCAATGAGTTGCTCATCAATAATATCATACCACATGTTGGCTCAAAGGCGTTGCTGAAAATTCGTTTTCACAGTAGCGTGCACATTTTCATCTGCCCATACGCGAAAGTTGCACTCATTGTTTATTCCCTTGCGAGTAAATTTTCACTGATCAGTGAACAGAATACGCGGATTTAATCGATCATTGGCAACTATCCTTTGACAGAATTCTTGCAGGGCGGCAGCATCTCCTTCATACAGATATTTTACTCTCTGCCAATGAAATGGACACAGACCTAGCTTGTGAAACGTGCGTACCACTCAAGATCACAATGTTTTTAATAACTTATCAGCAACCATAAAAAAATTTAGCTACAAATAAAGATCAGTTTAAGAGGAGCCTGAAAGACTTCCTAGTGGGTAACTCCTTCTACTCCATTGACGAAGTTTTGAATTGAATCAAATGATGTATGTATCTGCATTCATACTGTTAGTATTATTACATCAGCTTGTAAAAAAAAAAATAATAAAAATTAAAAATAAAATTCTTTGACATGTTCTATATCCACGAGGATCTCCGCAACATGGATCTATGCAACGAACAACTAATCTAATCACTCGTGTTTGTGGAATAACAAGTTGGACAGCATTTCTTCTAGGGATAGTACATGGACTGCATTCCACTATCTGAAGAATGTTATCAACTTCATTAAGAGTTTATTCTACAGACGTTCAGAGACAACATTTACGCTGGGAAGCGAACCACGCTCACGCAATCTGGCACTCTGCGATTCGGAAATAGTTGTTGTTCTCCCACAGCAGTTCTGGGATTCCTATTGGACAAAACGTAAACAAACATTGTCATCATACTACACATGTGTGAAGATCCGTGCTATTCTCACTACACTGAACTGTAGTCTTTGTTCACGTACAACATTGTAGTACAGTGTACTACGACAAATACTTTCGGACTGACAGTTGAGACAAACAACTGCACCATAGGCAGGTGAACTGCATATTGATAGGTTAGTAAAGACGCCGCAATACTTTTTTCCGTTCTTAGTTGGTTTTAATGATTCCAGCGAGAGCAGCCGCACAATGCGTAGCATGGCGCCAGTGACTCAGCCACCGGGGAGGGGGGGGGGGGGGTGGTAGTGGCGCTGACGCCCCCCCCCCCCCCCCCAGCACCCGCCCAAAGATTTTTTATTGTTTTCATTTAATTTTTTTTAAACAGGTCGGCACCGGAAATTTGGAATAGTACACATTTAATAAATCACAACATAACTATAAGCACGAGTGAATGTGGCAATGGGTCGCCAATGGGATGCCGCCATTGAGAACGTATGTTGCTGTTACTGTGAGCTGTTTTAACCATAGGACGCCCTGGGGGAGTCGCTGAAACTACAATTTCTTATCTTCCCTGCTTTTGTCCAAGTAACAGTCATACAACATATAACCTTTGCGTTATTATTTTTTGGCTATTTTATGAAACTTTAGTGTCAACATATTTTATAGAAAATTCCTGCTTTGAAAGAAAAAAAAATAAACTTATAATATGCGTGCAACAAACTCCCCCCCCCCCTCCCTTAGGCTTCCATGCTACAGAAAATTTTCCTAGCCAGGATTTTGTATTTCTCATCTCTACAACAATGCAAGTTTGTTTCTTGTTGGTTGGTATTCTCAATATTCACAACAATCAGTTTACTTTCAGAGGAAGTGATTGTTGACGTCAGTCAGTTGTTCTTTATCTTGTGTACTTCCAGTGAGTTAGTGCAGTACCTTACTGTTCACACCAAGACTTAGAAATGACTAAAGAATACGTGACTCGTCTTTAGAAAGAGTGCTGAATGAAATTTCAAAAGAAGATTTTAACTGGGGAGTGAAAGTGAATATGACGATAGTGTTATGGAATACGATTCAGATCGGGAAAGCGATGTGGATGTTAGAGAAGATGAAGATAACGTAGCTTCAGGTAGTGGCCATCAGGATGTTATTATGGCCAAGTCTGGAAGAAGGTACGTAACCACACAGCGTATAATTCCTAGGAGGTCTGTTGCTAATATAGTAAGAGAGCAGGCAGGAGTAACTCCAGCTGGTGTTTGCCACTCTCCTGGAGAAGCCTTGAAGTTACTTTTTATACCTGACATCGTGGATGTTATAGTAAAACATTCAAATGAAGAGGCAGTTAGGCTAAATGTTACTTTGACTAATGAGAAAGAATTGTATGCCTTTAAAGGAATCCTGATACTTATGGGGGCATATGTGGATAATTCTATCGGTGTTCACAATTTCTGGTCAGACCTAATGGGTCGGCCTGTTTACAAGGGTATTATGGCAAGAGAACGTTTCAATGAACATATTGCAATCATAAGTTTTGATGACGAAACTACTCGCCAGCTGAGAAGGGAAGCAGACAACTTCACAGCAATCCGTGATGTTTTCAACAAAGTGAATGATAGGTTTCCACTACTGTATAAACCAGGAGTCCACCTCACCATTGAAGAGATGCTCAGCTTATTTAGAGGGCGCTGCCCCTTCAAAGTATTTATGAAGGATAAACTGGGCAAGTATGGCATCCTTATACGCATGATGTCCGATGCAATAGACGGATACGTCATGAACATGGAACCCTATGCAGGTAAACTGAGAATTTGTCGAAAGAAGAACGAGGTTCAGCAGCTGTCGTAAAACGTCTGGCAGCGCCTGTGAAAAATACTAATCGAAATATTACTACAGACCGATACTAAACATCGGTGGATTTGGCGGAAGAGTTATACCAAGACTACAAACTTACTACAGTAGGAACTCTCCAGTCAAACAGGAAGCATATTCCAGACATAATGAAGAACACGTCAAATCGAGAGCTGTATTCATCAATGTTCTGGTTCACAAAACTATCAACAGGTAGGTCAACAGTAACTTTGGTGTCCTACATAGTAAAAACGAAACCAAGTAAAAACTTACGGATATGATCAACAATGCACTAAGATAAAAGCACTGTTGGAGGAGAGAAGAATAAAACCGAGATAAATGCATATTATAATTCCAAAAACGGGGAATTGATACCATTGAGCAAATGGTGCGTATTTACACCTGCAAGATGGCCTCTATCTGTATTTTACTCTCCCATCGACATTTGTGATATCAATGCAACCACCATATTCATTCAGCAACATCCAAGATGAAATAAAAAGAAACGACAAACGGAAACTTTTTCTTCTGCAAGCTGGGATGTAACTAGTGAAACCGCAGGCAGCAGAAAGAAGCCTACGAAACTACAGAAAGAAGTACAATTGCAACAGGGTTATGATGTTATCTAACCAAATTGTTCAGTCAATGGATAATATTCTACAAAATACAATCAAAGAGGTAACACCGGCCGCGGTGGCCGAGGGGACTGAGGCGCTCCAGTCACGGTCTGCACGGCCACTACGGTCGGGGGTTCGAATCCCCCCTAGGGCATGGATATTTGTGCCGTACTTAGAATAAGCTAGTTGATAAGTAGTTTGTAAGTTTAGGGACTGATGTCTCCGTAGTTAAGTCCCATAAGCTATACAAACATTTGAAACATTTGAATACGTAACAACAGAAGCACGTCAGCCTCCTGCAGGAAAAGGTTGGTGCCATATTTGTCTAGGAGAAGTTAAAACAAAGAAGCAGAAGTACAATAATCTAAGGAAACCAAAGCAGTATTGTGGACAGTTTCAAAATCATGTGACATGTAACACACATTCAGAAAAAAATGTGAAGTGTGTGTTTTGCCGTGAAGTTGAGGACTCAGAGTAGTCTGGTGTATATGAACACATTGTATTTTGTATTGCAATGAGTCAATTTTTCATTAAGCAGTAGGTCCCCTTTCCCCGGATGGATAATTGGGGTAGGCTAGGGACACGCAAGTCGCCGAAGTGGCGTTCAATTGAAAGACTTGCACCAGGCCAACGAGTCACGTGAAATTATTATTATTGACTCAATCCAAAATTTATAACAATTAAAAACATTTATAAATCGATGCCTTAGTTAAAATACATAAACCATTTTGAAAGTTGTAATATTTTTTAAAAGTAAACTTATTTAACACCTGTGGGCTCGCCGAACCCCCCCCCCCCCCTTTCGGCATCCAAGTTACAAAAAAGGCTTGGGCATCCTCGGATTAATGCCGCCGTGACCAGCTTTGTTGCTGCCGCTATTGTTACTGCTATGCTGAAGTTGAGAGCCGGTTGTTCATATGCTGTCAGCGGTACCACCAAGTGGAATCTTATTAACAACAAAAGTGTTGAAACGTCCTGGCAGATTAAAATTGTGTGCCGGAACCGGGACTCGAACCTGGGACCTTTGCCTTTCACGGGCAAGCGCTCTACCACTCCCCCTCCCCCTCCCCTCGCCTTTATGGTTAGTTCTATTCGTTGCGGGCGCTGATCGTGTTTGTTCGTTCTTGTTCGACGAGTTCTTGTCTCAGCTTTTTTTTATTACAGAGAGCGCGCTGAGCCACAGCGCCCGGCTCCACTGAGCTATCCCGACACGACTCAGGGCCCGTCCTCACAACTTTACTTCTGCCAGTACCTCGCCTCCTACTTTCATGTCAGCACACACTCCGCTGCAGAGTGAAAGTTTCATTCTGGAACAATAGTGTTATTTTAAATCAGTTTTTACGCATAGAGTCTCATGTTAAACTGTAAAGGTACAAAAAATAAGTAAACAATTTTTAATTTCAAAGGTAAATGATTAATAGGCAGCTGCAAACATTTTATATGAAGGCATTGATAATCTTGCCTCATAGTAAGTTAAATTTTTTTATCGTTATGGTAATTTCTTTTGAAAAAATAAACAGTTTACTGTCTTCTTTCCATCCTTCCAGATTTAATATGGCTATCCCTTCGGCTGAATGGACTAAATATCCAGAATGTTACTTTCAATACGGGATTTGTGAGTGGAACAGCTTCACTGTGCGTCATAATTTACTGATGGTTCTTTGAATGGTATTCCGTTGCCACCCAATGAAAATGAGAATAACGTTTTATTTCATGCATAATTCCCTATCTAGAACCGAAACATTTTTTTCCGATGAATTCGAAATACTGAAACATTTAGACAATTTAAGAGCACTGAAATAAATTCAACGGCGAAGTTGAAAATTTGTGCTGGACCGGGGTTCGAACCCAGATTTCCTGCTTCGGGCCCGCGGTCGCCTTACCATTTTTCCCCCTTGTTTTCCGACTTGAACGATCCTTTGCAGACGTTTGTTCCTTTTTGTTCTACTTTCATAGTTGACTTGTTTCTTTGTTACAGAGGGCGTCAAGACCTCTGACCAAATGCTCTGAGCTACCACGCCGGAGTCCAATTAGGCTACCCAGGCATGCTTACCTTCCAACCCAAATTCTCAACTTATAGCACACTACGATGGTAGTGCCCATTTGCGTTGGAAGGGAAGCGTGCTCGTGGAGAACGGACCTTGAAGCGCGATGGGATAGCTCAGACTGTAGAGTGCTTGCCCACGAAAGGCAAAGGTCCCAGGTGAGAATCCCGGATCTGGCACACAATTTTAATCTGCCAGGAAGTTTCATAACTTGATCTCTTCGTACATGGGTAAGTGTACAAGGTTTATAAGTTGTTTCTAGAATTCAGTGGCGCTTTAAATTGAGTACGACATCTAATGAAAAAAAAATACGTTTATTGTTGGATACGTAAGTAGGTTTGAGACAGAAGCGCAGTTTTCTCGAAGTGGGTGTAACAGCATACCTTGAACAGAGATTTATCTACAGACACAGAAACAGTGTGCTTTATCCATGGAAGTTTAACAAGACAATTAAAAGTACTATTAATGTAAGTTAATAGCATGGTACGTAAGGTTAGCAACAACTTTAGAATTTTCCTGATGACAGCTACGTATCAGAAGTATTAAATGATGAAGATGACAGTAAATACATCATTACACAGTTTTAAGATATAAAAATATTTAATATTTTCTCTGCGACGAAACAGGTATTGTACATTTCTTTATTCTTAATCTAGGACAACACAAAAACCGTTTTACATGAAATAAATTACTATATATAAACTATGGACAACACTTACACAAATAAAAATAAACTGAAAAATCAAAACTATTATTTTTGTTTTTTGCTTACGCATATTGTTGTGTAGTACATAATGAAATTTTCACAGACAAACCTAGCGCATTTTTTTCAGTTCTTCAACAAATACATTTGTATAGGGCATTAACCAAATCATATTTTTCAGTATTTACCTCAGTCTGACAAAATACATACAATATTACACAGAAAAGTGTTCAAAAACTATTCACAATACAACTAATTCGTATAAACAAAGGCATAGTATCTCACCATTAAATATTAAAATGCTTCCTTCAATAAGGACGTCATAATTCATAAGCAGCAGGCTTAGAAAATATAATCATGCAAATATTCGTTGCATTTGAGTGAACATTTTGTAGCCTCTGGCTCTTAAAACAATAAATTTTTGGCACCACCTTTTAAGGTTAAGTAGTTATGAAATATTATGCGTTCAGGCATAGGTAATTTCCCTGAGACAACATTAAGTATAAGCAGAATGAGTTCTGGGAGGTAACTGCGGGGCTAACTGGGTAGTGGTCTGCTTCTCAAGCTGTTCCACTGGTTCGTACAGCTCTCCACCTGAATCAACCTCAGTGGGTGTTTTCACAGGCTGGAATATTTGCTGTTTCATCATTGGAAGTTTTCTGTTACTGAAAGATTTTTCCATTTTCTGTATCAGTTGTTGAATTTGACTACCACTATTTGTCTCCCTGGTAGGAGAAGGTTTCGAACTTTCCACTGAACTTGTCTCTTTCGTAGGAGAGGGCCTCACACTTGGAACTCTTTCAAAGTTACCGATATCATCGTAAATCTCTTCTTCGTAAGGTCCACTGTCTCTTTGTGCTTGGCCCACGAGGTTATAGTACGTCGATTCTTCTGAACGGAAAGAGACGTCGTCGTAAACTGAATTCTGTTCAGGGGACCGGCATTTTGGTAAAGGCACTGGTTTCCTCGAAGGGACTGTAACACTGTCACTGCCAGATACGTCTGAAATAACGTGGTAGATTTCTTCTTGTTCGTGATTATTTGTAGGCTTGGCATTCACGTCATCGTACAGCTCCTGGTTATCGCTGGGACAAACTGGAGACTGTTGTTGCTCTCCAGCCAGGCATATCGCGGCTACCCACTGTTTCATTTCCTTCGCACTTTGAGCAATGAACTGCAAATAGAGCGAAAACAAACATACAGTCAATAAAAGTTTTATTAGATTCTAAAATTCCTTGAAGTGCAATTAACTAAAAATATTAAAACGCTTAAACAAATATCTATACAAAAACACTTACTAAAAGAGCAGAAAACATATTTTGTCATATTTGGCACTAATAAGACCAGTTGTTAACCCTATGTTAAGAGAAAAAGATATCTTTATATAATCCTTGAAAATTTACTACTATTAATATGTGTAAAAATAGTATCTTCGAAGCAGTTCTTGACATATCAGAAATAAAATCATGCTACAGCGCTGTAGACGTTTTTCCAAATTCACAAAATGTAACACATGAGAAATTAAATCAGGCGATACTGGAGTGTGAGACACTAAAAGTAGTAAATGAGTTTACCTATTTTTGAGCTAATAAAGTTAAGATAGTCGAAGTAGATCAGGGGTCTCCAATTTACTAGGCCACGAGGACCACATTTCAAGTTCCGAATCGCAGTGCGGGCAGGATGGCATATTTGGCGATTACTGAAGAATGCGATATAACGCCTACTTTGACCTAAGGCTGCTGTTTTTAGGAGCTCTACTTTGACCTGTGACGTCACTGGTAAGGCAGAAACCCCGATTTAACCTGTATACATGCACATTAAAGATTTCCGATAGAAAATATTACTTTTTAAAAGTAATATCGATCAGAAAATTGTTTCGCATTTCGCCAATTGCCCATCACTAACCGTGGTTCAAGTTTTCCGCGTTTTTTTTTTTTTTTTTTTTTTTTTTTTTTTTTTTTTTTTTTTTTTTTTTTTTTTCATGGGGATTTCTTTGTCATCTGAAGAAAGAATTGTCTTCAGGTTAGATGCATACGCGAAGGAAATACGAATTTTACACAACCCTTCTCTTGTGAAGTGGAAGATGTTGCATCAGTGGAAATGGAAATAATCGATCTACAAGCAGATGAGGCAACGAAGGTCAAATTTAAGAATGGCAGTATTAAACAGTTTTATAAGTTTCTTCCCAAAGAAAATTACCCCCTCAACAAAGACTTTTCATGAAGTTGATTATCTCTATTTGGCACTACACACAGATGTGAACAAACATTTTCGTTGCTCAAGTTTGCCAAATTTAAATATAGGAGTAACCTCAGAGCCAACAATTAAGAGACATTTCGTTGTAACAAGGGACTCGCTACAACGAACGAACGAAACAAATAAGACGAAACAGAAAAGCATAATACAGCCAGAAACCTACTTGAAACTGGAGCGCGGGCCACATGAAAGCTCTCAACGGGCCGAATCCGACCCGCGGGCCGTATTTTGGAGACCCCTGAAGTAGATGATATAAAATCCAGGATGACAATTATTCAAATCAAATGTCTGTAAATCTATGGGACTTCTTTGGTTATCACTCTCTAGGCTTACAAACTACTTAAACTAAGTTACGCTAACCTAAGGACAACACACACACTCATGTCCTAGGGAGGACTCGATCCTCCGACGGCGAGCAACCGCGCGCTTCGCAGCAAGACGCCTTTGACCACTCGGCCACTCCACAGCGACGACAATTGTAAGAAGGGCGGTTCCGAAGAAGAGTTGCATGTATACAGGGTGTCCCACTCAAATGTTTCACTCCAGCTCTCTCTGTTAAATACAACAGATATTTAGCCCCCCCCCCCCCTCTTCCAGGGGACTCACGGTTCTTTCTTGAGTACGTGCGTGGCGAGCACGGGGTCCCGAGCTAATGCAGTCTTCCTTCCTTCTTTATTTTCCGGACTGCATTTCATTTCCCCCTCTCTTTCTTTCCTATCCTCACTTCTTCCCCTCCCCACCGGAGAACTGATAACCTCGGTAGTTTAGTCCCCCTAACCCAACCAAACAACCTAACGCAGATATTGAGAACCGACTTTGACGGTCATGGCTGTACGACAGGGCCTTATGAAAGTAAGTACATAGAGACAGTCTAACACGTAAACAAATATTATTTTCAACACAAACTTATGTTTTCAACAGAGGCCCCATATTATTTCTTACACAATCAATAGCATGAAAGTTCATAAAAAGTATGGCGTTGGTTGCATCGCAGTGCGTCAGTTACATCCGGAGAAACAGCACAGCGAAGTTAACGTTTGAAATACATGAGGCGTGCGCTGCTAGCGCATGTCCCGCGACTCAGCCGTCTGTCTCCCTCGACACCCTGCCTGCGATCTTCATGTATTTGTCTGTACAGCTTAAGGTACTTAACTACGGGGCCATCAGTCCCTAAACGTACAAAATACTTATGAACTAGCTAATACTGAGGACGGAACAAATATCTATGCCCTAGGGGGGCTCGCGCTCGGCCACCGCCGCCGGCCTTCATGTATGTCAAACATCAACTTCGATTCGCAGTTTCTCCTTATGTAATTGATGCACTGCGATGCAACCAAATCCATTCATTTTGTGATTTTTCATGCTATTGATAGCGTTAAGTAAGAAATAATATGGAGTTCGCCGCCCCCACACCAATATATATATATATATATATATATATATATATATATATATGAAAAATAATTACAATAAAATTCTTTGTGCCTGATATTATTGTGTCATGTACTTTATTTTTGTATTCGTAAAAATCAATATTTGTAGGATGATTGGCGTATTTCTGTTTACATCGTCGACTGTCGAGAGCCTGTAACCGCGTGGCCTATCCGCGCTGCCAGCACGCGCCTGAGGGTACGACGCTGTGCAGAGTCCAAGTTACAGGCACCAGCTCCTGCTGCTAGACATTCCCTCCACCACGCTGTCGACGGGACGTTAAACTCCAAGCCTCCTCCTCCTCCACATTCCCTCCAGCTACTTCGACGCTCTGTAGCGTCATTGGATGACGTTTCCGGGCATGGGTTTCTATGCTCACTTTGTTCTTCAAGACACCTCCCAAATCCCCTAGACGTTTGTTAGAGTACTAGTGTAATTCTGAAACACACTGACGTATGGGACACACACCCATCTCAATCTTCGATGTCCATTTACTGCCGGAAATATGCGCAGGACGAAATTTTGTGAGTGACATTTTTTATTGCTAACATGTGAGGAATCGCGCTGCGAAGCGCGAGTGCGCGAATATAGATTCACCATGTATATCTGGCCAATAGCAGGTCAAAAGCAGATAGTTCCATTTGATATGTGGGAGTAGATACAAGGGCCGATTTCAGACGGAATGATGATTTAATTTTGGGTAAGGCAGATGCTAGACTGAGATTCATTGGAAGAATACTCAGGTCCGTCAAGAAATTAAGTAGGTTACAAAACGCTCCTTCGGCCATGCTTGAGTACTGCTCAACAGTGTGGGTCCCGTATCAGGTAGGGTTGATAGTAAACATAGAGAAGATGCAATGGAGAGCAGCACGATACGTTATAGGCTCAATTATTAAGCGGAAAGCGTCACAGGGATGATCGGCAAAGTCTGTTGGCAGACGCTGCAAGAAAGGCGTTCTGTATCACGCTGTGGCCTTCTGTCAATGTTCCAAGAGTATACATTTCTTGAAAAGTCAACCAATATATTGTTCCCCTCTGTAATGCCTAGTTTACACGACGACTGAAAGTTCACAAGAAAGATAACTGTCTGCTGCAGCGCTCCAAGCGTACTAACTCGGTACTAATGACGTGTGATCATACAGGCTTGGTTACGTTAATATGATAAACTTGTCTGATTACAACTAACAGCAGTGCCTGTGCCAAAATACGGACTTATTACTGTTTGTATACGTGGATTGTTCACGTTTGGGTGTATGTCATAGCTGATAATATTCAACTTAAGAAGCTTACACTGTCAGCTGTTGCAGGAGCTGTGGCAATGTTTGTTAGAACACTCCACGTCGAGAAGTAATAGAAGCTGGATGTGTTCTTGGTTGAGAGGAAGAGACGAAGAATGAGATGTGTACTGCATGCAGATAATGAAGTAACTCATACCAGAGGACCTCAATGAATATATACGAATATTAAGTGCTGAGTGTCTTAGCAAGTCGCTTCGTTCGTCCAAGGACAAAAATACGGCGATGAAAAAGAGAGAGAGAATTAGCTAGATCGAGAGAGAGAATATTTCGCCAAGCTAAAGGTACGCAATACTTTTTACACTTACATTTTCAGCTTTGTTAAAGTTATGTGTGAGTTTCTTCCTGTAATTTTTATTTTTTGCAGGTTCGCTATAACATTGCGGTTTCTTGGCGACAGGAGAATCTTTCGAAAGCCTAGCCTTTGCACAAAGAATTTCTGTACCGACTCTTACAAATATTGCTGTTGAAGTCTGCACAGCACTTTCAATTTCCGATCCATAATGGGACCTCAGTCAACTAAATTTTGCTTTGCTTTTAGCATCACACTTTCGAGATTATGTGCAACTGACTTTCGACATGCTAAAAATTATAGAATTTTAAAAATATGAAGTTAATCAACAAGACGTATTCAAAATTCACTTAAATCTACACTTTTCTGTTATTTTCTTCATAAATAAGTCATTGTACCTTCTTACAATAGAGAGGATTTTCTGCAGCGACCCTGTATGCCTCAATCGAAAGCGCAATTCCTGCTCTGTTCCACTCCACTGATCGAAGACGTATCACTCCAACAAAGCAAGCAATTTCGGCAAGCACGCGGCTATTTTCACACAAACATGAAAACTACACAACGAATTCACTTCTGCGCATGCGCACCCACTTCACTACTAGCAAATTTAGAACTTGTCTTAAAGCGTACTAGCTAGTACGAGCCGGCCGCGGTGGCCGAGGGCATTGAGGCGCTCCAGTCACGGTCTGCACGGCCACTGCGGTCGGGGGTTCGAATCCTCCCTCGGGCATGGATATTTGTGCCGTCCTTAGTTGTAAGTAGTTCATAAGTAGTTTGTAAGTTTAGGGACTGATGACCCCGTAGTTAAGTCCCATAGACTCTACAAACATTTGAACATTTGAGCTAGTACGAATCGCCGTCTGCACTTACGAAATGCTAGTAGTTCCGCTTTTACGTCGCCAGATGGCGCGCAATGTGATCTGTTCATTACTAGCGCGATCATCGTGTAAACTGGGCATAAGTCTCGCGAAAAGACCACAAGGATAGAGTTTAGGGCCCACACGGAGGGATACCAGCAATCGATTTTCAGCAATCATACGCTCGTGGAATAACCCCCGTCCCTTCATCTCCACACCCTCTATGTCCTCTCCCAGGGTAACTTCCGCCGCCTCCCCCTCCCTGATGACGTCCTCCGTCCTGACATATACCTGTCCTACCAGCCCTGATCCCTCCCCGTAGATGTAGAGCCCCCTCTCCCGCCCCCTCCCCTTCCCATCTCCCGCTTGCCTAACCTCTTTATCTGCGTCCACCGTTACCAAACAAGTGTCGCACCGACTGTTTTAATTAGTGTCTCCGTGTACCCGCCGTCTGTATTATTGTCGTACTATACGGTTTTTATGTCACCGTGGTGGCTCCTCGCTTTGAACAGACTAAATGTGTTTTTAATCATCTGTCAACTGTTTGTCCTCCGAATTGTCACCACGTCTATGTTACTATTCTCCATTATCTCCAGTTATATATTTTATGTATCTTCATGTCCATTTGTTTTATCTCTCGGCTGAAAAGCAGCCTATGGAGCTGCTGCCAGCCTACTGGCTGTATCGCTGGTGTGGAAATACAATAAAGAAAAAAAAATCGCACTGGCGTGTTTTACGGCCCACTTTAGATTTGTAGTTTTAAAATATTTTGCAAACATTTTGGACCAAAATGATAATCTAAATAATCAATTAATAAGAGTGTCTGAAACCCTTTTAGGAAAAAAAAAACAAAAAAAAAAACTAGGTAGTGGCGGGTTTAGAACCACCGACCTTTCGCGTCACAGTCCAGCACTTTGACGCTACGGCTATAAATCAAATTAAGAGTTCTTTAATCTCATACTATTGATGGCCGTTGTTCACTGATGTTAATATGGCATTTCTAGACATTAGATTATCATTTATCATACGAAGAACGATGTGTTTTTGTTAATTCCTCTGTGTGTCGTTGCTTTGAAATGACAACGTGTAAGTTACAATAAGAAAATCATCAAATGCGCTAGGAATGTCACGTGACATCTCAGAACGGCTGATTTTTGTTAATTCGATGGAGGGTTGTGATATTCCTGGCCTGTGGCCACTTCATATTTCTGGCCGCTGGCCGTTTCTTTGCTAACATCGTACGTGTCTTAAACGCGGAAGAAAGACAGCAGTGCAGCATACGTTGAAATGTGGGGTGGGGAGCAGTAGCATATGGCGCAGTAGGTGCTGGTTCCCGGGGAAAGCCCGCCTTTGTTACTGGTACTCTCCTCGCATTGGCTGCTGCATTTCACGTCACGTGATTTCTTTTGAAATTAGTTTTGTTTATTATAAACTAAATATTAATTATTCAGAGCTGAGAATTTGTAATAAATATCTCTCAAGAACAGGCTAGGTTTTGACAATTTAAAAAGTTTAAGGTGCCTTCTCTTATTGTAACAAGAGAAGAGCGATTTTGCAAAAGGCGCGCGACAGCCCTGTTTTGGCGCGAAATAGAGCGTCAGGTGCCCTCTCGCAACGCGCCGCAGTTTCAGTCTCGAGCTGACCACTATACGCGCTGGACCGCGCCGGTCATGAGTAACGATTTGTGTAATAGTGATAACAGTCGAGGTCTCAACATGAGCTATGGGCAGCAAAGGCCGTATCATATTAACAAAAGTTGCTCATTTTTTTATTATTTAGTTAATAAATGGCTTCCCTGACAATTAAAAATCTCGCGAGTCGTTTCTTATGCTTCCATCATACAGAACTTATTTTAGCCTCACTTGTATGCTGTAGAAGAACCAACAACCTGCGTGCTGTCTTCTGCGCTGGGGACACAACTATAGAAGACAACAGGTTAGTCAGAACTCTATGCTTTCCATAAAGTCTTGGACAGCAACTACGGCACCTCGTGCGTACTGTAGGGGGGTACAAACGCACACTGCTACGCAACAGCAATCCGCAAGGATGCGGAGGTTTAAGGGGACTTGTGGGAGGAAGCAGTACTAACTTCTCAGTCCGCAAATAAAACAGTAGGAAGTTTGTAGGGTGTCAAAGCTCCATTATTTTTGCAAATATGTCTCAAACGATACAAGATATAAAAAAACACAAGGGAGCTAAGTTGTAGAGAATTTTTTTCTCTACCAATTAGGTTATTCAATTTTCGTATCAGATGAACTGTTCGTTTGCAACTACAATTATATTACAAACGGCTTTTTTGGGTTTTACTACCGTATTTTTTGTCCGAAAAATTTGAAAAAGAGAGGTTCTGGTCTCTGGCGGCCTTCAATCATGTCTGTAAAATCTGGTGCTGATCGGTTAAACGGTTCGTCTTAAAAACAGGGAACACGTTACGGACGGACTGACAGACGGACAGACAGACAGACATACATCCCAAAATCGCCGTTATTTTTGCAAATATCTTTGAAACGCTACGAGATATGAAAAAAAGTTGTAGAGAATTTTCTCCTCTACAAATTCGGTTATTCAATTTTCGTGTCAGATGAATAGTTAAGCCGTTATTTTCATTTAAATTTCGAGCTGGCAAAAGAACGCAAAAGCCGACTTTTTGTATTACTACTGTAACCTAAAGTGGGCCAAAAATCGTGGAATAGGACGCTCCACCACACTCCGAGAGGAGGTTTGCGGAGGGTGAATGTAGATGTACGAAATTCTGCTTCGGCGACACTTCAACAATTACGAATGGCTATAGAGGCCTCACTGATCAATATTCCGCCGAGATGTTTATCCCGTGCCACACTGGACAAAAGGAGGTTCAAAATGTTCAAATGTTTATAAAGCTTATGGGACTTAACTACTGGGTCATCAGTCCCTAAACTTACAAACTACTTATGAACTACTTACGAACTACTTACGAACTAGGACGGCACAAATATCCATGCCCGAGAGGGGATTCGAACCCCCGACCGTAGTGGCCGTGCAGACCGTGACTGGAGCGCCTCAGTCCCCTCGGCCACCGCGACCGGCTGATCAATATTCCGCCGAGTTGTTTATCCCGTGCCACACTGGACAAAAGGAGGTCCGACATTACGAGGTGGGTGCAGGACAGAGGTTCACCTGGTAGGTCTTCTTGCCGGGACAGACGATCTCGAAGTGCGCGTCGCGCTTCCTGGAGGCGCGCACGAGGCTGGGGCAGGTGGGCCTGGCGCGGTAGCCGGCGAGGCAGAGCGACAGGCAGGGCTTGCCGGCCTGGGCGGGCGCGCGGCCCGGGAACACGAGCAGGCGGCCGGCGCTCAGCGTGGCCCAGCAGCGCTGCGCGTGCCCCAGCAGGAAGCGCCGCTCCCAGCGCACCAGCGGGCCCGACACGCCGCCGCCCGCCTCCTCGTAGCACGCCGCCTCCGCCTCCCCGAGCGCGCCCGTCGCGTCCGAGTCCACGTACTCCTCCACCGCCATCGCTCCACCTGCCGGCCCACCACCAACACGCGTTATAACCACGCCACAGAATAGGGTTGTTGTTGTTGTTGTTGTTGTTGTTGTTGTGGTCTTAAGTCCGGAGACTGGTTTGATGCAGCTCTCCACCCTACTCTATCCCGAGCAAGCCTTTTCATCTCCTCAGAAGAACGGCAACCCACATCCACTTGAATCTGCTTACTATACGCGTCTCTTGTACTCTCTCTGCGATTTTTACCCCACACACTTCCCTCCAATGCTAAATTTACGATTCCCCGATGTCTAAGAATGTGTCCTACCAAGCGATCCCTTCTTTTAGTCAGGGTATGCCAAAAATTCCTTTTCTCACAAATTCTGTTCAGTACTTCTTCATTGGTTATGCGATCTACCCACCTAATCTTCAGCATTCTTCTGTAACACCACATTTCAAAAGCCTCTATTCTCTTCCTGTCCGCACTGCTTATCGTCCATGTTTCACTCCCGTACAAGGCAACACTCCACACAAATGCCTTCAGAAAAGACTTCCTTACACTTAAATTAATATTCGATGTTAGCAAATTTCTCTTTTTCAAAAATGCTTTTCTTCCCATTGCCATTCTGCATTTTATATCCTCTGTACTGCGACCATCACATGTTATTTTACTACCCAAGTAACAAAACTCACCTACCACCTTCATTGTTCCGTTACCTAATCTAATTCCTTCAGCATCGCCTGATTTTCTAAGACCGCATTCCATTATTTTTGTTTTGCTCTTGTTAATGTTCATTTTATACGCTCTCTTCAACACACTGTCCATTCCATTCAACTGCTCTTCCAGGTCCTTTGCTGTCTCTGACAGAATTACAATGTCATCAGCAAAACGCAATGTTTTTATTTCTTCCCCCTGTACTTTAATCCCTATTCCAAATGTTTCCTTGCTTTCCTTCACCGCCTGCTCGATGTACAAATTGAATAACATCGTAGAAAGGCTACAACCCTGTCTTACTCCCTTCCCAACTGATGCTTCCCTTTCATGCCCTTAGAGTCTAATAAGTGCGGTCTGGCTTTTGTACAAGTTATAAATAACTCTCCTTTCCCGATATTTTACCCCTGCTGACTTCAGAATTTGAAAGAGAGTATTCCAGTCAACATTGTCAAATGCTTTCTCCAAATCTACAAAAGCTAAAAATGTAGGTTTGCCTTTCCTTAATCTATCTTCTAAGATAAGACGTAAAGTGAGTATTGCCTCCCGGGTTCCTATGTTCCTCCTGAATCCGAACTGATCTTCCCCGAGGTCAGCTTCTACCAGCTTTTCCATTCTCCTGTAGATAATTCGTGTTAAACAGAATAGGGATCATACAGAAAGGAAAGCTGGGGGCGGCGCCTTTGATCTGTATGTTACCGAGCGTTGCGCTCGACGCCATATTGAAAAGCAGTAAACGCGGAACTATAGCCACTTATTACTTTGGCTGGAAATGGACTTTTTACAATCTGTAGCTAATGTCACCGACTTTTACGAAAGGAAACGCCTTTTCATTATGCTCTCATCTATTTTGCGCCCTCTTCTTGCACCTAATTGTAATCGACAAAGAAATAGGCCTAATTTTAATACAACTACGAAAATGTACGATGGAATCGATGATCGTTTTATTTGGTGCTTATCTC
This sequence comes from Locusta migratoria, assembly GCA_026315105.1. Classification (NCBI taxonomy): domain Eukaryota; kingdom Metazoa; phylum Arthropoda; class Insecta; order Orthoptera; family Acrididae; genus Locusta; species Locusta migratoria. The sequence goes on from CM048755.1 coordinate 225,880,368, forward strand.
TAGAAAAAATCCTAAATAACGCGGAGTTATGTTTGGGAAATTAGTTATAAACAAGAAAGTGACTTTACAACTGCCAGGTTTTATTTGACACGAATAAATTCGCACAAAATATCGAGTCAGGCTTAGCAGTAGATTGTGATTACACAGAACTAATGACGTTTGGGCATATATAAAAGTTGTATTTGCTTTAGGGGTATCATTAATTTACTGATCGGAGAAGGGCATATAGAGGAATCTGTCAACCACAGAGCAGGAACAGCATAAAATAATTATTCCCCTTAATCTATTTGTTTGAGTATCCGAAGAGCATTCGTTGCCAACATTAGCACACTACGCCTCCAATGCCGTAAGTAAAATTTTACCTGCTTACTTACGCACTATTCTTTGTCATTTATTATATATTATTCCCTGCAACGTTAAACTTATAAAATATAAATGTACTTTAACATTTAGATGCTGTTGAACTGCAACAGCAACAGCGTGAGTTATCGACAAGAGAAGAAGCAAGGCTACTTTTAATAATTACGTACACATTACTCTCATTCGAAGCTGATAACATTTAACTTCCACTACACATATAGCGACGTTCTCTTACTGCTCGGCATCTTTTGGGAAGGTGAAGAAACTAATATCCTTATTTGTATTAGAATTATTGCGGCATTTAGGTGATGAACACCATCGGCCGCCTTTTCTCTTATTGCTGCTCACAATAAAAACGGAACAGCTCCAACTACTGACACACAGTTCTTTCTTTTCACTGCACTGTACCAAAACCTTTTTTACCTTTATGCGATTCAGGCTGTTAAAATACACAATTAACAAACAAAGACGGCGCATTACCACGCCACAGAGTAGGGAGTAACCACGCGTTTACTGCTTTTCAAGATGGCCGATTCCGCGCATGCGCACTAAATTTTGGACGACAGACTGCAGCGGGAGTTTCCTTTCTGTATACTCTTTATTCTGTGACCACGCTCTCAATAGAGGTCACAACTCGTACTAACTGACAGCAAGTCCTCTGGTGAAAAAAAAGTTCAAATGTGTGTAAACTGCCATGGTCATCAGTCCCTACACTTAAAAAGTACTTACACTAAGCGCAAAACATCACACATGCACGATGGAGGACTAGAACCTCCAGCGGGAGCCCGCCGCCCGGTCCCTAGCATGATGCCTTAGACCACGCGGCTACTCCGCGCTGCTGGTGGAACCGAAATGTCATTTGGGATTCTCTGAGGTATCATTGTAGGCCATACTTAGATTGCAACATATGAAGGCTTCTCATTTTTTTTACGAGGGTTGGAACTTAAATAGTGGCAACATTACTGTGGAGCCATTATGCCATGGAATCTAGACTTGCGCAAAATAGTTCGCGATCCGTAGCGCTCACTTTAGTTTGCGGCTCTCGTTCTTTTAGTTCGTCCTCTCCCAGGCTGAGCGGCTGGTCTGCGCGTGCAGGTGGAGGGAGAAGTTCCCCCACCTAGCTGATTCATGCGCTTGCAGCTTGAGCCGCTAACGATATCACGCAAACCAAAAGAAACAGTTTGTGGATAATTTCTCGCGTTTAAGATTAGAGTTACCTCTATATTTTGGCATTATGGTACTTATTAGCCAGATATTGCAGAGTGCAGAATACTTCAAAGCAGAAATTTTGTAGCACTGAACTATGTAATCTAGCAGGCAGACGCTAACCTCGAAATGGCTCTCATCAGCAGAAGACAAACACGTGATTTTTAATTCTGTTCGCGACCTATCGCGCATATTTTAGTTCGCGACCGGTAGCTCTCCTTTTACTTCGCAGCTCGGCCGCGAAGTAGGTCGCTCTTTTTAGTTCGTCCGCTCGTTTTGGCTTTTGCTACCGCTACTAAAACTACAGCTGAGCAACATCTCAGCTCGAAATGACGGCAACTGGCAGAAGGGAACCACGCGATTCTGCGCGCTCTCGCGTCCTCTCGCTGTTACCCGTCAGTCTTCGGAAAAGGAGCGGACTAACTAAGAGGCGAGGGATCTGCGAACTAGTTAGCGTAGTTCGCCTGTGAGAGCGCTCTTCCGAACTATTTCGTTCGCGAACTACACAAGACTAATGGAATCTACTATTGACGCTAGTAGCACACGTTGTTGACATACATACCTTATATTCAAACAGATTTTGGGCTTGCAGCCGGTCGTCGTCGTATGCAATACACGATATTTCGACTGCAACCCAGCAAATCTGCAGTGGCGGAACATTGCATTTCCACTGGGCATGTGATGGAGTACGACAAAACATCAATTATAGCCACAGCAACTTCTTTCTCGGACTCCATCATAAAAGAATCGGTGGAAATACGCGTGGCAGAAAATTTGATAAACCGAGACAGCAGCTATCAGCTGGACAATGCTTGGTATCCCGACATCTCGAAGATTTGTTCCAAACGAAGACGCCAGAGGACACCGATGGACGCGGTGAGCGGCAGTAACGAAGAAATGTAGTTGTGCACGTCTGCCAGCGAGGACGCCGCTGCAGGGCAGTGTGTTGCATATGTCACTGTAACTTCCGCGCATGCGCAGATTACTATTAGCTCGCTATATAGGGCGGAACGGAGAACGTCTTCCTCAGTCCTAGAGGCCCATCTGAAGATGGCTGGTAGGTGTCCAGATGAAATATCGTGTATTGAATGCAACGACGACCGGCTGAAAGCCCGATACTGTTTGAATATTCAGTTAGCCGGGAACATTTTAAGTTTCACATCATACCTACCTTTCCTCCGATCAAATGGACTCGCCCGTTCTTAGTCACCGGCGTGCGCACGATCGAAGAAAACACAGTCACTTGTGAGCGAGTGGTCTAACGTAACGGTATCACTATGTTTTCGAAACAGGAGCAATGGAGTTGGATCAAGATTGAATGTGCCATAGGTCGTACGTCACGGCAGTGTCATCAAGGTCTTCAAGAGGCGTGCAGGGAAACGCCAAAGCCGTACAGAACACTGGCACGTTGGGTAAAGCCTTCAACGAAGGTCGGCAAACTGTGACAGACACGGGCCACAGCGTAAGAGCCAAAAATGAAACGCCAATCCAACGAATGGAGTCAATATGGGTCGCCGCGAAAGTCAAAGTGCGTCGGAGCCCCAGATGGCGAGCGTTATGGTGATTCTCGTGTACGACTGTGATGATGTTATCCTAAGGCTTATGTTCCTCCACTCCATACCGTCAATGCACAGTATTACTGTTCATTTTTGGAGCATCACCTGCTACCAGCTTTGTGAAAGAAGCGGCAACACTTTCTGCCGCAATCCACCCCTCATTTTGCACGGCAGTGGCGGGTGCATACAGCGCAAGCTGTGATTGCTCTCTTCAGACGATGGGACTGGGAAGTACTGTACCATCCACCATACTTCCCGGACTTGTGACTTTGATTTGATTCCAAAGATGAAGGAACCACTTGGTGGCATTCAGTTCAGAACTGTTCCAGAGATTCGACTGGCAGTAGACCGCTCCATTCGCACCATCAACAGAACAGGCTCTGTTAACGGTATACTACGTCTTCCACATCGCTGTCAACGGATTCTACACAACTCTGGTGACTACTTTGAAGGACAATAGCAGGTGCAAACATGAAACGCCATTGTATCGGTTGTGAATAAATAGTTAAATATTTAAGTTCCAAACCTCGTATTTTACTTTTTATTTTTTTAAATTTCACCCTTAGACGGAGCAGAACAGAGACAACGGCTATGTGGGGTTTCCTACGTGGGGTTTCCTACTGTGGGATGCCGCAGGTAATTTACCTGTCCCTACCAACCGGTTTCTGAACAAGGTGTTTGCGAACAGAGCCTCCCCACTGCCTATCTCTGCCTATCACTGCCTGTCTCACAATCAGTACAGGTGTAGTCGCCGTTTCTCAGACTCACTGCGTTTACATGCAACACATCTTCCGGAAGACGAAAGGCGAATTTTGTAAATCGTTTTTCGCTGTCGTGTTTACATGCCATAGTCTGGAGCGGATTTCCCAGTCCACTCAATATGGCAGCTGAAAAACAGTTGATTCAGTTCCTGATTTAAGGCAGCAGAATCGGTATTTTTCTTTACTTGAATACACAGAATCATTGCTCACTCTAATATTTATACTTCTCTTTCGCTGCATAAAATGTCACTTTGTACATATCTACCGGTTATTCACAACAAGAAAATACAATCTGAAAAGCCAAGAACGTTTCAAAAACGGTTGCGTTAACATGGACACGAAAATCGATTGTGGAACTGGAAAACTGCTTTACAGAAATGGATTTCCAAAATTGATTTTGGAGTGTTTACGTTACCAACCAAAAGCAGATTTGGCAAATCGGTTTACGAATTCCAGTTTTGGAAGCCCATGTAAACGCGGTGACAGTGTCGTTGCGACAGATTTCGCTCCGTGCATTTTCGTACGCGATTTCTGTTCTGTTTATTGTAGACGATGGAAGTGATAACAACAACGAGGACGTGTCTTGTTAAGGATGGTCATCGCTACCGTATTTATAACAGAAATGAATGTAAAAACTGGATGTGCGTCATTGCGAACGGAGTATGTGCAGAGGCCGTCTAAAAATCGCAAATCATTGCCCAACCGCAACATTCTAGTCCACCTGACAAAACAGATATGAGGATAAAGAAGAGAATGCGTAATTGCAGAAAAAGAATTCGTGGAGGAACGACAGTGTCTGTATTCCAAATTTTTAAGCAAGAATTTCAAGGTCTGTAATATAAAGAATTCGAATTCGTTGTAAATATTCCGAATTACGACAGCTCCAAAACTCAATTGTGTAAGCCGAGAAGAGGAGCTATTGGGACAACCCAGAACCGTGGCTCTAATTCAGAAATTCGACTTCGTGAACAGATTTGGGAAGACCTTTTAAAATTAACTGAAGGTTATAGTTTTTTGAAGATAGATGATGTGTCTGTTCCAGGAAAGACAATTCTGGTATTTGCTTATGAAGAAGCAGAGAAGATACTTCGCGAAAATGAAACTGTGCTAATGGATGGAACATTTGACAGCTGTTCGAAACAATCCAAACAAATGTACATAATCCATGTTGACATGGAAAGTACGTTTCCTTTGTTCCCAGACAAAAGTCAAAATTCATACGAAAGACTTTTTTCGAAATTGAAAAGTAAGATGCTGGGTGATCCCCAAATACTGCAATGTTAGATTCTGAAATGGCTGCAATTAAAGCACAGCTTTCCGGTTGTAATTTTCACTTCAGACAGTGAAGAAGATACAAGAACTGGTATTAACGGAAGACTACAGGGAGAGGGAGGAAGTCCGATTGTTTGCTGCAGTGGTGAATCTTCCACAGTAACACTCTCGATGAAGCTTGAATTTAATAATGGAACAAATGCCCATTGGAGAGAAGATCACAACAGACTATATTGTGGATCAGTGTGTGGTAAATCCTAATATATCTATAGAAATATGGAATGTTTTTAACCAATGACACAGAACGACGAACGCTGTCGAAGGCTGGCATAGAAAACTGCAGCCCTAAGCCTGGATGAAATTTGAAGGGATTTTCTTATTTCCGCATTTAATGAGGAACACCCAAATGTGTATTTTCTGATGCAAACCTGAATGAGGAGGCAGCAAATACTACTTTTGAAATTAAAAAGATTCCGTTGGCCTACCTCTTCAAAAAAGAAAGAAAAGGTAAATAGTTCTTGACAAAAAATTAAAAAGATGTTTAAAATCTGTACCTTTTTCTTTACAAAAAAATTAATAAGAAATCGCGATTCATAAAATAAGAAAAAAGTTATCAATTTGCTATTGTAAAATGGAACAATAACAAAAATAAATAGGATGAAAAAACTAAAGAAAAATATCTAAACATTCCTATGTACTATGCGCATAGCCAGTCCTAGACCTGGATAAAATTTTAAAGGATGTACTTATTTCCATATCAGTGGGAAAGTTCACAGATACGATATTTATTTGTAGTCGGAAACACGAGCGTCACCACGGAAGGAGTCTAGAGATTAGAAAAGTTGGATGATAAAAAATTTACCGTAATGTTCTATGTGAAAAATTTCCTGTAGTCCATAAAAATATTGTTTTTTAAAAACGGCTGTGTAGATACAGTACACATTTTAGCAGAATCCATAATTTCGCAAAGTAAACTAACCGATTCTGGAATTTCGCCATGTATGTCAAACGAAACTAATTATTTGTATTTGGCTGATCTCATTGACAAAAGTACGCTTTTAGCACTGTTTCTAAAGTTCTAATACGAAATCTGCTCTTTACTGACTGATTAACTCAACAAAACTGAAATTTTACTTGGTATATTTCTTACGTAATATGGTTACTCGTCCTGTCCAGCTTCCAACCTAAGTTGCTGACAATGCAACAGGAACAAGTAGAAGCGGACGTAAATTGATAGTTCCAGATGGCTGGAAACTGCATGAAACTTTTGTATGTCTGAACTGTTTCACAGGATACAGAGTATCAAGCGGGAATCGAAACTCTTGACCACAGTTGTGCCTGTCGCTAAGTAGAGTTCTTTCACTTGATATTTCTCTAGAAAGGGTCTTCCTGCGTATTATTTAAGGTCACGGCAGTGAAAATAAAGCTTTTTGAAGGCATAAGGCAAATATGTTTAATGATAGGCAGTTATAAAATGAGAAGTTCCTAGCGATGACATCCAAACCACCGTTAATTCGTAGTATAAACATAACAAAAACAATTATTGAAGCCTAATTTAAAAGTTTCTCGTATAGTATTACGCAGAATTAAACAATAATGGTTTTACGATCGACCTGCTGGTTCTTTAATAATTAAAACCTAAGCTCAATTGTCCATAATAAAATGTTGTAACATACCATTGCAGTTACTAACTGTTGATCGGCTGGTGACGAATTCGTTATCCAGGTTACTGACGGAAATTCTCCTGTCATAATGGCAAATAAACAGCTATTGACAATCGTTTCAATAGTCCCAGTGTAATGTAATTTTCATAACAACAAGGTTGAGTGCCCTGATACCATATTTCTGTAGTCTTTTAGCTAGCGGCTGAAAATCTGGTGTTTGTATTTCCAAAACGGTTTAACGTGTAGCACAGCTCAACGAAAGTTACTAACAGGACGCAGTCTGAACTTTGTGGCCCCATACGTATGAAAAATATAAACATAATTACCTACGTCCCTATTATCACATCAGGGCGTTTGTGGATTAGTTCAGAATTTTTAGAATGTTTGTAAACATTTGAGTAAAAATTAAATAGCCCAGAATAATTACGGGTTTTCTGTTAGACTCATGAATTCTACGTGAAACGTTTTTGATACCTGTTCTACCTACACAGGTGTGCTGTAAGTACGGTATAAAAAAGGACATATGTGCACTGGAGTGGTTGCCAGTAATTTAGATTTTCAGGGAAGTATTACATTCCAAAAATTACTTCTTCAAAGGTCGTACATAATTATTATATAGTTCATTTTAGAAAGATGAAATTCCAACTAGATGAACTTGGGTGGACTCATCAATATTAGGCAACGAATTTTATCATCTGTAGACATCAACACTGTAGTTCTCTAGACTATATACGCCGTATCTAACAGTAGCAAAACATTCAGTAATTTCTTTCAGACGAACACGCCCGTTATTGCGTAAATCTTTATTTCATAAGGGCATGCACCCCGCTCGCTCTATGGCGACTTAGTTGTGAAACATGTATAATAGAGTCGAACAACAGAAATTAAGTAATGATTGCTGTCATATAAGGGAACAGTCAATTTCAGTGTTACCGCCGTAAAACTGCATTATAACTTGTAACTTATTAGGAGCTCTCGGAGAACTCCTATGCTTGAGGGGAGGGTGAGGGCGGGGGAGCGGAAAGGGGAGCCTCAATTTGTTATGCCGGCCTGGGCAGTAGGAAACCCCACGATAGGAAACTCCACGACACCCTAGAGTCTGCCTACAGCACACTTCTCTGACCTCATTTGGAGTATTAATGTGCAGAATAGGAGACAAAACCGACTCTTCAAAGAAGGACAGCTCGTTTAGTGCTATGACGAAATAGGGGAGAGAGTATCACAGATATGTGAAACAATTTCGAGAGGCAATTAAACACTGTTACAGTTATGGTGAGATCTTCTCATGAAACTTCAATCACAGTTTTAACCTCGAAAAGCTAATATACTTTTAACAACAGTCTAGAGCGCACCATCAGACTTTTTTTTGTGATCATTGAACCAATGGGTATCTTTGCCTCACAACTCCAGTGGAATAAATGAAAGTCGTGACAAAATAAAAGAAAAATATAAGGAATAAAGAGTTTATTTTTCCCAGCTTGCTATTCAAAAATAGGACATTAAAAATATACACTCTTGGATCTGATATTCCACTTACAACAGGTGTGAGATGTGTGTGTGTGTATGTGTGTGTGTGTGTGTGTGTGTGTGTGTGTGTCTTTTGTCATTTGAGTTTGGTGGCAGTCGAGGCATCTGAAGGTGCATATAAAGATACTGTCAGGATCAAAGTATAGGTAAGAACCGTTCATAACCTTGACAGTGGCAGCTAGTGTAGAACTAGCATATGTGGGTGAGTGAGAAATCATATGACCTTGAATCCACCATCTTTCATTGTCCAGTGATTATTTTATCATGATGGAGAGGGAAATCTGCCCCCACTGCAGGATAGCTGGAGGAGGTGACCAAATCATTGATCTAGATGTCACAACAGTGCAGCCTAGTCGTGAACTGATACAGCTACCCAAGTAGCGGCATTTAATACAGACGACAATCAAACATTTTTTTGGCAGATAAAATGTTTGTAAAGCTATAGCACCACAATGCAGTGGTCATCAGTCCTTAGGCTTATCAAACTACCGTACTTAAACTAACTTATGTTAAGGAGAACTCACACACACACACACACACACACACACACACACACACACACACACACGTGCTCGATGGCCTTAGAGCGCACGGCCATTCCCGCACGGCTTTATGCAGATCGATTTCTACATTCAACATTTTTGTATATAAAAACTGAATTTTACTTTATTATGTAGGCGTACCTATATATGAAACGATGTGTGTATCAATTGTAATCTCTCTGGGGTATCAAATTCGATGTCAATCAAGAAAACATAGAACCACATGGATATCCAGAATCTAATTATAACCAGGTCTATGTGAATATGACGGGGTATACTATATGCCACACCTCCCAATACAAAGGTCATTTATTATATGTTAGAACTGTCAATTGTTAGGCAGTGAGAATTTCTAGCCACATTGGACAGTACTTATGGAATGTTAAAAAAGTTTGTTTTGCATGTCGCTTGCTATTCCTAAGACAATATCAACATACACACCTGGCCATTAAAATTGCTACACCACGAAGATGACGTGCTACAGACGCGAAATTTAACCGACAAGAAGAAGATGCTGGGATATGCAAATTATTAGCATTTCAAAGCATTCACACAAGGTTGGCGCCGGTGGCAACACCTACTACGAGCTGACATGAGGAAAGTTTCCAACCGATTTCTCATACACAAACAGCAGTTGACCGGCGTTGCCTGGTGAAACGTTGTTGTGATGCCTCGTGTAAGGAGGAGAAATGCGTACCATCAAGTTTCCGACTTTGATAAAAGTCGGATAGTAGCCTATCGCGATTGCGGTTTATCGTATGGCGACATTGCTGCTCGCGTTGGTCGTGACCCAATGACTGTTAGCAGAATATGGAGTCGGTGGGTTCAAGAGAGCAATAGAGAACGCCGTGCTGGATCCCGACGGCCTCGTATCACGAGCAGTCAAGATGACAGGCATCTTATCGGCATGGCTGTAACGGATCGTGCAGCCACGTCTCGATCCCTGAGTCAACAGATGGGGACGTTTGCAAGACAACAACCATCTGCACGAACAGTTCGACGACGTTTACAGCAGCATGGACTATCACCTCGGAAACCATGGCTGCGGTTACCCCTGACGCTGCATCACAGACAGGATGGTGTACGCAACAACGAACCTGGGTGCACGAATGGCAAAACGTCATTTTTTTATGAATCCAGGTTCTGTTAACAGCATCATGATGGTCGCATCCGTGTTTGGCGACATCGAGGTGAACGCACGTTGGAAGCGTGTATTCGTCATCGCCTTACTGGCGTATCACCAGGCGTGATGGTATGGGGTGCAATTGGTTACACGTCTCCGTCACCTCTTGTTCGCATCGACGGCACTTTGAACAGTGGCCGTTACATTTCAGATGTGTTACGACCCATGGCTCTAACCTTCAGTCGATCCCTGCGAAACCCTACATTTCAGCAGGATAATGCACGACCGCATATAGCAGGTCCTGATGATACGGATACGGAAAATGTTCGACTGCTGCCCTGGCCAGCACATTCTCCAGTAGGGATGGGCTATGGCCGCGGTGGAGTAGCCGAGCGGTCTAAAGCGTCTCGCTGCGGAGCGCGCGGTTGCGCGCCGTGGAGGTTCGAGTTCTCCCTGGGGCATGGGTGTGTGTGTTGTCCTTAGGTTAGTTTACCTAGGTTTAAGTAGTTTGTAAGCTACGGACTGATGACCACGCAGTTTGGTCCGATAGATTTACAAACATTTGAACATTTGATGGGCTATGAGCGCTCTCGAGAATCGCGCGACGCTAAGGCAAATTCTCGAGAAGTTCTCGAGTTCTCTCGAGAAGTTGTTGACAGTGCTGCGCTCTCTGGAAGGCTGAGTGAAAGTACTGTACAAGGAAGCAATGCGGCAGAGCAGTCGTAATCGTCGTCTTCCGTCTGTACAAGGAAGAAACTGAATTATTATTGTTATTATTACTATTATTATTAACAGTAGTAGAATGTCTCACAGAGAACAAAAATCATTTGACACATATCTTACACGAAACAAGATCTTCATTGTTACCAAAACAAATATCCATTCCGCATATATTTATACTTATATGAGAGAAAAGTGCTACTACGTGTTACACCCATAAAATCCTTACACACATTCACTAATTGTAGAAAAAAATTCGGTAGAGCTTACAGTATTAGCCAGCGTTTCCGTCCTTATTTCAGCGTTTACCTTCTCGACACATCCATCGTAATTTACAACTACGATACTGGCGGTTGTTATGTCCTCATTCTAATCAAAAGTTTGGATAGTGTTAATTTTGATGCATGTTGCATGATATTGGAGCCAAATTAAAACTTACAGTTTTCAGATACTGGCGGATTGTTTCAGGCACTATCCAAACTTTTTACCGAATTTCCTTTTAATGTTGTTTGAATGGATAACATGCACAATATCTGGGTGTTTTGTCTGGCTTGCATTAATATAAGAATGCACTTTGTATCCCTGAACGTATCCGTTTGATAGCTAGATATATTGAGTAATTTTAAATGTCTTAGCATGCCTGTTGTATTTTTTGCTACACTACGGAGCTTTGCAACAGGCATATCCAACCTCCATAAAGTACTACCAGCTCCGCGACTTTGGTTTTCGTGAATCCAATGCCCATATTTAAATGATACTCACGGCGAATTGCGAGCGTTGCAAATAACTGCAGCGCGTGGCGTGTCGTGCTGACCCAGTCAACCGCCGCACAGCGAGCGGCACATGCCACAGCGCCGCTTCTCGCGAGCTTCTCGAGAACTGCTCGAGCGCTAGAAGCTCGAGAAATTCTCGGTGCGCTCGAGTCGCCGCGCCTCACAATCCCATCCCTATTCTCTAGGGGTTCGTTCAAAGAGCTGCAGGGCTGCTACCGCGCATGCCCAGTATGGAAATTCGTGTTGAAAGAGCAATCCTGCAGCATGCTGCAGCCTACCGGCTGTTCAAGGAAGCTCCCGGCTGCAGCGTCCTGCAGCTTCCTGGCTGCATGAGCTGCAGGGAAAATCTCCTCCTGCAGCTTGACTGACGTCATCGGTACCGCGCATGCGCGGTAGTACCTGCTTTGCTGCTGCAGGAAGCTGCAGCCCTGCAGCTCTTTGAACGAACCTCAGATCTCTCACCAATTGAAAACTTCTGGTCAATGGTGGCCGAGCAACTGGCTCGTCACAATACGCCTGTCACTACTCTTGATGAACTGTAGTATCGTGTTGAAGGTGCATGGGTATCTGTACCTGCTGTACACGCCATCCAAGCTCTGTTTGATTCAATGCCCAGGCGTATCAAGGCGGTTATTACGGCCAGAGATGGTTGTTCTGAGTACTGATTTCTCAGGATCTATGCACCCAAATTGCGTGAAAATGTAATCACATGTCAGTTCTAGTATATTTGTCCAATGAATACCCGTTTACCATCTGAATTTCCTCTTGGTGTAGCAATTTTAATGGCCAGCAGTGTATATCTGTGACATGCACTTACATAATACTGGGCAGGAATAACTAGCAATATGTAATATAGATTAGTTGGCCGATGTGACACGCAAATAGCAAATGTTCAAATGTTTGTATACCTTATGGGACTCAACTACGGAGTCACCAGTCCCTAAACTTACAAACTACTTATGAACTAGCTTATACTAAAGAAGCCCCAATCGCAGCGGCCGTGCAGACCGTGACTTGCACGCCGCAGAGCGCTCGGCCAACGCGGCCGGCGCAAATAGCACTGTTTAACATTTGACATCTATAGCAAATATACACAATGACTCGTCGCATTTGATGAAGAGTTATATGGTACGAAACCAACATTTTATTGAAAATTTATTGCCGAAAATTGTTATTGTCTGGTAGAAATTGATATGCATACAATTTTTTTGTCTCCTATACCAGATATCACTAACAATGAATATTAGTCTGGTAACTAAAAATGTTACATACAGCTCATGTTGCAAACAAGATGTATTATAACAATAAACTATGTTACTGAAACATATATTCTGCCAGAGGACACCTTTATTTATTTACGATTAACAATTAGTTTTATATTTTGGTGTTAGCTTTTGATAGGCAGTACCAAATCTAGATACTTTTAAATGGTTTACTCATGCTGTGACAGCCAAATAGATGTTTAATTATAAATTATTTTGTATAATGTGTCTGTTTATACTTCATATAATTCATTTATATCTACATAAAGTTTTTCAATAAATATCTGTAGGGATTAATTGAACCTAAGTCCATTCTAATTTAATATCCAATTGAAACTCAGTAAGTACAGTTACTACAATTAGTTTCACTTACTCCGTGAGCCTCCATTCATGTCCAGATATGGTGGTGGCGTCATTGCTGGAGATGGTGGGGACAGATGTGCTGTTATCTCGCGTATCAGCGATTCTTTTTCCTCCTCGGCAGCAGCTGAGAGCTCCTCTGCTGCGAGCGTCTCACACAAAAAGTGGTTCACATCTGCAACAGGTCGCGTCTTTTTAGTGAAATTAAAAAAAAAATCTCTATGAGTTTTTACTTTTCAAGTGTTGAGTCATTAACTTATAGTTAAGTCATTAACTTATAGTTAATAAATGGCTGCTTATGTATTTAATAAGTAGTGACATTACAAGAAAAATGACTGCTGCATTTTAATATGAAAGACACTCGTAGACCTGTCATAAATCTTTTAATCTTCCTGACGTCTTAAGCCTTCTTTTAGCTGACAATGTCTCTATGGCTGATTCTATTTTAAATTGATAACAGCGGATTATATAATTCCATCAGAAGTTTATTTAGCATCCGTTATCTATATGATCTAAACTTACTTTTTACTTTTAGGTAGGTAATTTTAATGTGTTACATAGTGGATGAATGTTTTGCTTTTATTTCTGTGAACACTAAGCCTAGACACTATGGTATTCTCTTTTCAATCTCTCTTCTTTCTCCCTTTTTATTTTCTTCTTTTGTGTCTGACATGCTACATCTACAGTTTGAGGTAGTATTTACATCTAGATAAAAGCTTTGCAAGTTACATGAAAGTGTATGGCAGAGGGTTCGTCAGCCGTTTTGTGATATTTCTCTACACTTCCATTCTCTTAATAGCTTGCAGGGAAAAATGGACACCAAAATCTTTCCGTTCAAAATACGTTTGCATTCGGATGAGAGAAATTTTGGGGAAAAAAAAAATCGCAAATTGATCTCGCCGCGACGAATAACGCCTTTCTTTTAATGATTTCCACCACAATTGGTGCATCATTTCCGAGACACGCTCACCCCTATATCGCGATAATACAAAGTGAGCTGCCGACCGCGGTGGCCGAGGGGACTGAGGCGCTTCAGTCACGGTCTGCACGGCCACTACGGTCGGGGGTTCGAATCCCCCCTCGGGCATGGATATTTGTGCCGTCCTAGTTCGTAAGTAGTTCATAAGTAGTTTGTAAGTTTAGGGACTGATGACCTCGTAGTGAAGTCCAATTACATTTACAAACATTTCAACATTGAACAAAGCGAGCTGCTCTTCTCTGAAATTGGACACATAAATGTTTGTAGGCTGTTTCCTTAGTATAACTGTTGCATCTTCTAAGTATTCTGCCAATTAAACGTAGCCCTTGGTTCGCCTTCCCTACAATATTTTCTATGTGTTCTTTCCAACTTAAAGCTATTCGTAATTGTTATTCCTAGGTATTTAGTTGAATTTACGGACTGTAGATTTGACTTATTTATGGTGTACATGAAGTTAAGCGGATTTCTCTTAGTGCTCGTATGGATGACTTCGCACTTTTCATTATTGAGAGTCAATTGCCAATTTTTGCACCATGCAGATATCTAAATCTGACATCTATCTGATAAATGCGAGAATTTACTATTATAGGTTGTTGTTGTTATGGTCTTCAGTCCGGAGACTGGTTTGATGCAGCTCTCCACCCTACTCTATCCTGAGCAAGCCTTTTCATCTCCTCATAAGAACAGCAACCCACATCCACTTGAATCTGCTTACTATACGCGTCTCTTGGTCTCCCTCTGCGATTTTTACCCCACACACTTCCCTCCAATGCTAAATTTACGATTCCTCGATGTCTAAGAATGTGTCCTACCAAGCGATCCCTCCTTTTAGCCAGGGTATGCCAAAAATTCCTATTCTCACCAATTCTGATCAGTACTTCTTCATTGGTTATGCGATCTACCCATCTAATCTTCAGCATTCTTCTGTAGCACCACATTTCAAAAGCCTCTATTCTCTTCCTGTCCGCACTGCTTATCGTCCATGTTTCACTCCCGTACAAGGCAACACTCCACACAAATGCCTTCAGAAAAGACTTCCTTACACTTAAATTAATGTTCGATGTTAGCAAATTTCTCTTTTTCAAAAATGCTTTTCTTCCCATTGCCATTCTGCATTTTATATCCTCTGTACTGCGACCATCACATGTTATTTTACTACCCAAGTAACAAAACTCATCTACCACCTTCATTGTTTCGTTACCTAATCTAATTCCTTCAGCATCTCCCGATTTTCTAAGACCGCATTCCATTATTTTTGTTTTGCTCTTGTTAATGTTCATTTTATACGCTCTCTTCAACACACTGTCCATTCCATTCAACTGCTCTTCCAGGTCCTTTGCTGTCTCTGACAGAATTACAATGTCATCAGCAAAACGCAATGTTTTTATTTCTTCCCCCTGAACTTTAATCCCTAATTCCAAATTTTTCCTTGCTTTCCTTCACCGCCTGCTCGATGTACAAATTGAATAACATCGGAGAAAGGCTACAACCCTGTCTTACTCCCTTCCCAACTGATGCTTCCCTTTCATGCCCTTCGAGTCTAATAACTGCGGTCTGGCTTTTGTACAAGTTATAAATAACCCTCCTTTCCCTATATTTTACCCCTGCTGACTTCAGAATTTGAAACAGTGTATTCCAGTCAACATTGTCAAATGCTTTCTCCAAATCTACAAAAGCTAAAAATGTAGGTTTGCCTTTCCTTAATCTATCTTCTAAGATAAGACGTAAAGTGAGTATTGCCTCCCTGGTTCCTACGTTCCTCCTGAATCCAAACTGATCTTCCCCAAGGTCAGCTTCTACCAGCTTTTCCATTCTCCTGTAGATAATTCGTGTTAAAATTTTGCAACCATGACTTATCAAACTAATGGTTCTGTAATTTTCACACCTGTCTGCGCCTGATTTCTTTGGAATGGGGATTATTACATTTTTCTTAAAGTCTGAGGGTATTTCGCCTGTCTCATAAATCCTACACACCAGTTCAAATAGTCTTGTCGTGGCTGGCTCTCCCAGAGACTTTAGTAGCTCTGAGGGTATGTCATCTACTCCTGGGGCCTTGTTCCGACCTAGGTCTTTCAAGGCTCTGTCAAATTCATCTCTCAGTATAGCATCTCCTATTTCATCTTGATCTACGTCCTCTTCCCTTCCTACCACATTGTCTGTAAGTTCCTTTCCTTTGTAGAGCTGCTCTATGTACTCTTTCCACCTTTCAGCTTTCCCTTCTTTGCTGAGAACCGGCTTCCCATCTGAGTTCTTGATATTCGTAGAGTTGCTTTTCTTGTCCCCAAATGTCCCTTTTATTTTCCTGTAGGCGGTATCTACTTTTCCTCTTCTTATACATTCTTCTACAGATTTGCATTTGGCTTCTAGCCACTCCTTCTTTGCCATTTTGCACTTCCTGTCAATCTCATTTTTTAATCGTCTGTACTCCATTTTGCCTGTTTCATTTACTGCATTTTTATATTTTCTCCTTTCATCGATTAAATCTAGTATTTCCTGTGATATCCAAGGATTTTTTGTAGGTCTTGCCTTTCTACCTATTTTGTCTTCTGCTGCCTTCACTATTTCATCTCTCAGTGCTACCCATTCCTCTTCTACTGTTTTATTTCCCCCTTTTTCTGTCAATTGTTGCCTAAATCTCCCTCTGAAATTCTCCAGAACTTCACTTTCCTTCAATTTATCTAAGTCCCATCTCTGTATTTTCCTACGTTTCTGCAATTTTTTCAGTTTCATCCTACAGTTCATGACTAACAAGTTATGGTCAGAGTCTATATCTGCCCCTGGGTACGTCTTGCAGTTTATAACCTGGTTCCGGAATCTATGTCTTACCATTATAAAATCTATCTGATACCTTCCGGTGTCTCCTGGTCTCTTCCATGTATACAACCTTCTTTTGTGATTCTTAAACCAGGTGTTTGTTACGATTAAATCATGTTCCGTGCAAAATTCTAGCAGGCGACTTCCTCTTTCATTCCTCCTGCCCAGTCCATATTCACCTACTATTTTTCCTTCTCTTCCTTTTCCTACAACCGAATTCCAGTCTCCCATCACAATTAAGTTTTCCTCTCCCTTAACTGTCTGAATAATTTCCTTTAGCTCCTCATATATTTCTTCGATCTCCTCATCATCAGCAGAGCTAGTTGGCATATAAACCTGTACTACTGTTGTCGGTGTTGGCTTCGTATCTATCTTGACAATTATAATGCGATCACTGTGCTGGTCATAGTAGTTTACCCGCATTCCTATTTTCTTATTCATTATCAGTCCTACTCCTGTGATACCCCCAACTGATTTTGTATTTATAATCCTGTACTCACCTGACCAGAAATCCTGTTCATCCTGCCACCGAACTTCACTAATCCCCACTATATCTAACCTCAACCTATCCATTTCCCTTTTTAAATTTTCTAATTTTCCTACCCGATTAAGGGATCTAACATTCCACGCTCCGATCCGTAGAATGCCAGTATTGTCTTTCCTGATGACAACATCCTCCTGAGTAGTCCCCGCCCGGAGATCCGACTGGGGGACTATTTTACCTCCGGAATATTTTACCCGAGAGGATGCCATCATCATATGTTCATACAGTAGAGCTGCATGTCCTCGGGAAAAGTAACGGCTGTAGTTTCCCCTTGCTTTCAGCCGTTCGCAGTAGCTGTGTGGCAAAGCCACATGAGCTAATGTTACAAGGCCAGCTCAGTCAATCATCCAGACTGTTGCCCCTGTAACTACTGAAAAGGCAGCTGTCCCTCTTCAGGAACCACACGTTTGTCTGGCCTCTCCACAGATACCCCTCCGCTGTGGTTGCACCTACGGTACGGCTATCTGTATCGTTGAGGCACGCAAGCCACCCCACCTCGGCAATGTCTGTGGTTCATGAGGGACGATCAAATAATTATGAAAGCAAAAAAGACGATCAAATAATTATGAAAGCAAAAATTTTGAATGTTAGATGGGAAGATATATCTTGAGAGAGTTATATTCAGGGCTTTGTTGGTATATGAGTAGAAAGTTCGTCTTAAATCCAGGTTCTGCAATTTATAAGTATTCTCTCTTGAATAGAGACTATACAGCTGAGATTCAGTTTCTCTCGCAAGTCGGTGTGTGCCCTGCGTAACACTTCACTGGACACAATGCCTCAGGTTGCTTCGGTCAATACATAGATAGAGAAAGAGTAAAGTACACATAAAATTTAATATTTCGCCATTTCCAGAAGTTATTTGTCGAACAGACTTAGAAAATGATGAATAGAGACGTAATGAATAGCACTGCCGTTTTTCAACACGTCATGTTTTCAGTCAGCTAGAATCAGCATATGATTGGGGGGATTTAAAAAAGAATAGCATTATATACGCTTCACTATTAAGTGGAAAGAGCTTGCGCATACGGCTCACGTCAAGTAACAGCTGGTGTATGCAAGAGGAAGCAGCCTTGATAACATATAGCGGAAGGAGTTTTTTGTTATCAAATGTAGCAAGAGGACTCTTGCCTTATGCCATCATGGACAACAGATGGGTGTCCAAAATAAATAACCGTACATAAACTTGCTCGTTATTGGTTTGATTTTGAGGAAATACTTTTTTTGCTGTTCACTACGTCGTCTTTGTTTCCCTAAAGATATATTGATGTCCTGATGAAAAAAACTTACCTAAATAATATTATGCCTATAAAATATTCAAATGTTTGTTAAGCTTATGGGACTTAACTGCGGGATCATCAGTGCCTAAACTTACAAACTACTTACAAACTACCTTATGCTAACGACAACACAAATATCAATGTCCGACCGGGAAAGGCCTCGCGCATCGGAGCATAGCAAATCAATGCGCTTGGCCACTACGCCACGGCGATGCCTATATCTACATCTACACTCTGCAAATCACATTTAAGTTCCTAGCAGAGGGTTCATTAACCACTTTCATAACTTTTCTCTACCGTTCCATTCTCTAATAGCGCGCGGAAAGAAAGAACACCTAAATCGTTCCGTTTTCGATCTGATTTATCTTATTTTATTGGGATGGTCATGTCTCCCTAAGTAGGTGGATGCTAATAAAATATTTTCACATTGACAAGTAGAAGTCGGTGATTGTAGATGTAGCAAGTGGGATGATCATGTCTCCCTAAGTAGGTGGGTGCTAGTAAAATATTTTCACATTGACAAGTAAAAGTCGGTTATTGAAACTTCGCAAACAGATCACGCCGCAATGAATAACGTCTTTCTTTTAATGATTTCCACCCCAATTCGTGCAACATTTCCGTGACATAACATCAATATGAAACATCTGCGTGATACAATGATAAATTTCGATGTGCGAATATTAATGAACTGAGAAATTTTTTAAGAAGAGACGAACAACAATAGGAACCGACGGTAAAAGTTGCTGCAGGTTCCTGAAATCTACGCTTACACCTTATGGAACGGTTCTGTGAAAGCCTGGTTGATAACTGTACTCTTACAAAGTTCATTCAGAATTAAATAAAACGTTACTGAAAGTATTAACTGCAATGAAATAAGTTCGACTCTGCAGATTGTCCTTCCACATCAATTACTGTAAATGCAAAACTGCACATTTCTATTAGAATGGAGTCCACTGCTGCTCCATCGTTGATACACCGGTTGCCGTCAGGTCATCATGCGCCATCGGGCGTGGTTAGCACTTGGATGGGTGACCATTCGGTCCGCCATGCCCTGTTGTTCTACTAGGGTGCACTCAGCCTCGTAATACCAGTTGAGTAGCTGTTTGGCCGCGCGGGAATGGCCGTGCGCTCTAATGCGCCTTGCTGCGGAGTGCGCGTCTCCTCCCTTTCGGAGGTTCGAGCCCTATACATCTACATCTACATACATACTCCGCAATTCACCGTAAGGTGCGTGGCGGAGGGTACACTGTACCACTACTAGGCCTTTCCTATTCCACTCCCAAATAGAACAAGGAAAAAAAGAATGCCTATATGCCTCCGTATGAGCCCTAATTTCTCTTATCTTGTCTTTCTGATCTTTACGCGAAATGTACGTAGGCGGCAGCAAGATCGTACTACACTCAGCTTCAAATTCCGGCCCTCTAAATTTACTCAACAGAAATTAACGAAAAGAACGTAGTCTTTCCTCCAGCGATCCCCAATTGAGTTGCCGGAGCATTTCCGTGACACTCGCGCATTGGTCGAACCGACCAGTAACAAATCTAGCTGCTCGCCTCTGAACTGCCTCTATGTCTTCCTTTAAACTGATCTGCTGCGGGTCCCGAACACTTGAGCAATACTCAAGACGTGGTCGTACAAGCGTTTTATACGCGGTCTCCTTTACAGGTGAAGTACATCTTCCCAAAATTCTCCCAATAAACCGAAGTCGGCTGTCCGCCTTACTCACAACTGTCCGTACATGCTCGTTACATTTCATATCGCTCTGCAATGTTACACCTAGATATTTGAACGACGCGCCAGCATCAAGAAGCTCACTACTAATGCTGTATTCGAACATTATGGGATTGTTTTTCCTACTCGTGCGCATCATCTTACATTTTTCTACATTGAGAGCTAGCTGTCATTCGTCGCACCAACTAGAAATTTTGTCGAAGTCATCCTGTATGCTACAACAGTCAGTTCAAGACGACACCCTCCCATACACCACAGCATCATCAGCAAACAGCCGCAAATTACAACTTACTCTGTCCAAATCAAATGTTCAAATGTTTGTTAAGCTTATGGGACTTAACTACGGGGTCATCAGTCCCTAAACTTACAAACTACTTATGAACTACTTACAAAATAGGACGGCACAAATATCCATGCCCGAGGGGGGATTCGAACCCCCGACCGTAGTGGCCGTGCAGACCGTGACTGGAGCGCCTCAGTCACCTCGGCCACCGCGGCCGGCCTTACTCTGTCCATCAGATAATTTATATAGATAGAAAATAATAGCGGTGTGAGTGTGTATGTGTGTGTTTTATACTAAAGTTAGTTTAAGTAGTTTGTAAGTCTAGGAACTGATGACGACTACAGTTTGGTCCCACAGCTTTACAAACATTCGAACGTTTGATTTGACGAGCTATTTGACTGTCACGAAAACTGACAACGCCCTAGAGAGCGGTGTGTTGATGCCACGCCCCTCATAACCACATCCGATGAGGACTGTACAGTGATCGGATGGTTCCGGTGATCATCCAAGGCCACAAAGGAGGGTGTTTGTTTTTTTTTTTTTTTTTTTTTTTTTTTTTTGTGAAGTAACTTTAACGTCAGTAACAGGGTAAAAAAACTGGTCACATTTAGGTAAAAACGTGAAGATTCGAGAAAATGTCATGGTCGAGATAGGCTTTGCTGATTAACGCTAAGCCGGCCGCGGTGGCCGAGGGGACTAAGGTGCTCCAGTGACGGTCGGGGGTTCGAATCCCCCCTCGGGAATGGATATTTGTGCCGTCCTAGTTTGTAAGTGGTTCATAAGTAGTTTGTAAGTTTAGGGACTGATGACCCCGTAGTTAAGTCCCATAGACTATACAAACATTTGAACATTAACGCTAAATTCAAAAAAATGTTTAAATGTTTGTTAAGCCTAAGGTACTTACCTGCGGGGTCATAATTCCCTAAACTTACAAACTACTTATGAACTACCTTATACTAAAGACGACACAAACATCCATACCCGAGGGGGGATTCGAACCCCCGACCGTAGCGGCCGTGCAGACTGTGCCTGGCGCGCTGCAGACCGCTCGGCCACTGCGGCCGGCTCAGAGCTAAATAATCGCGTTTTGTAGTTCTGCGTTGACGGAAATATGAGGTTTTACTGTTAAAGAGAAGACATCAAGCTATGTGTTTGGTGGAGAGTGACGAATATAAAAACAAATGCACGTAATGTCTTACCACAGGTAAGTCGTAATGTGATTGTTCCAACATGAGGTGCATACGGCAGCTATACCTCGGGTCAAAACACATACTGGCACCCCTACTCTCAAGTACCAGGATCATGGTAGAAACATGTTTAGTTCCAGATGCTGCTGCCTAGAGGAAAAGCATCTGGAACCTAGCTAAAACTGTGTACAATGTCCATGTTGACCAAATCTTACTCATTAAAGCAAATGCGATGCGTTTGGGATATGACAGGACTAATTAAAGTTAGTATCAGAAATTCTGAAAGTAGCGAAAACACTCCAGCAACATACTGACATTCACTGGCGTGACGAAAGTCATGTGATACCTCCTAGTATCCTGTCGGAATTCCTTTTGCCTAGCGAAGTGCAGCAACTCGACGTGGCATGAGATCAAAAAGTCATTGGAAGTACCGTGAAATAATGTTGAGCAATGGTGCCCCTATAGTCGTCTTTAATTGCGGGAGGGTTGCCGGTGAAAGATTTTGCGCACCAACCTAACTCGATTATGCCCCATAAATAATAGATGGGACTCATTTGGGTGATCTGGTGACGAAATCATTCGCTGGAATTGTCCAGAATGTTCTTCGAGCCAATTACGAACAATTGTGGGCCGATGACATGGCGCATTCTATCCACAAAAATTCCATCGTTGTTAGGCAACATGAAGTCCACGAATGGTTGAAAATAATTTACAAGTAGCCGAACATAAAATGTTCAAATGCTTGTAAATCTCTCGGACCAAACTGCTTGGTCATCAGTCCGTAGCTTACAAACTACTTAAACTAAGGCAAACTAACCTATGGACAAACACACACACACACATGCCCCAGGAAGGTATCGAACCTCCGACGGCGAGCAACCGCGCGCTCCGCAGCGAGGCGCCTTAGACCGCTCGGCTACTCTACCGCAGCTAGCCGAACATAATGATCGGTTAATTTGGTCCAGAGGGCGCAATCTATTCCATGCAAAAATAACTTTCACAGTGCCTTGTTGACAATTTGGGTCCATGGCTTCATGGAGTCTGTGCCGAACTCAACCCTACCATCAGCTCTTACCAGGTGTAATCGGAACTCCTGTAATCAATCCAGTTTCCCAGTCATTGAGGATCCAACAGATATGATGAAGAGTCAAGATGACGCATTGCTGATTGTAAAGGTGCTCGTTTCGGCCTTCTGCTGCGATAGTCCAATTAATGCTAAACTATGCCACACTTTCCTAACGGATACGTTTGTCCTATGTCCCACATCGGTGTCTGCGGTTATTTCTTTATCTGTCAGCACAAACAACTCTGAACAAGAGCCGTTAAGTGGACATCGTCGGCCACTACGTTTTCTGTGGTGAGAGGCAATGCCCGAAATTTGGTATTCTCGAGACCCTCTTGACACTGTGGATCTTGGAATGTGGACTTTCCTCATGGAATGCCTCATGCGTCTAGCTCCGACTATTAAATTACGTTCACACTCTTAATGAGGTTGGAAATCTTTTCACTTGAATCGCCAGAGTAGAAATGACGTATCTAGCAATGTACTAACCTTTTATACTTTGAGAACGCGATACTACAGCCATCTGTACCTGTGGATATCGCCATTCCATAACTTTTATCATCTTAGTGAATAGAATTATTGCTCTATACTCATCTCACACTTACTAAATATAAGTGAAACCATTTTTGGAAGTAAACTTTCAGTAAAAGGATAACTTATGCGTTAGGATTAATTAAATCAAAATGGCTATCTGGTTGCGTGTAACATATTCCTTGCCGCAGTGGAGTAGCCGAGCGGTCTAAAGCGTCTCGCTGCGGAGCGCCTGGCTGCTCGCCGTGGAGGTTCGAGTCCTCCCTGGGGCATGGGTGTGTGTGCTGTCCTTAGGTTAGTTTACCTAGGTTTAAGTAGTTTGTAAGCTACGGACTGATGACCACGCAGTTTGGCCCGATAGATTTATGAACATTTTGAACATATTCCTTCCCACTTACGGAAGCGGCATACCATTGCACTGACTTGACGAGACGTGGCAAGTACAAGAAAAACATTTTGATGTGTGGTTGTTTAACCACACGCCTCTGTATTCGAGGTGGCTAACACACAACTGGGCGGTCTAGCACTACTAGGAGCTAAGCGGTTCGAATCCTGGTGCTAGATGGAACTTCCAGTGCCATGTTTTCGCCGGCAAGGTGAGGAAGAGAGTTGGGGGCTTAAATTTCCTGATCGACAGTCTTTTCGCTAATGTGTGACGCTCCTGTTGTCATTTGACAGTTACTTGTCCGTAGTGTTCTATTAAGTGAGAACTTGTGTCGCTCCTGTTGTTATTCGACAGTAGTTGGCTCTATGTCTGCACCAGATTTCACCCTCTCCTTTCTCTCATCATAATCACCAAACAACACAAAAAGTACTACATTATATACTCCGTTATATCATTTACGGTGCACGAGAAACGATTGATCGTGGGCCATACTGGACGAGACAACCAGTCTGGAATTGTTTGGTCGACTTTGTATTTGACAACTCTTGGCCGAATTTCGTATCTGTGAAGGTGATACTAATGCTGAGAGCACGACAGGGCAGTAGCCGGCTCTCCAGAGCATTCAATCCGGAAAGGGAAAAAGGTAGCAACTCTTTCAGTATTACTGTCAATATGTCGATATAATCAACCTCTGACGGACAGCATTGTCGTGTAGTCAATACCAGAAATACTGACAAACACTATCGATGCCGCGTTCCCGTTGCGTATCGATCATCTGTGAGAGTGTCAATGCAGCATTCTGTTGTGCATTTTCTTCAAAAATTTTCAAATGTTTGTTAAGCTTAAGGGACTTAACTACGGGGTCATCAGTCGCTAAACTTACAAACTACTTGTGAACTACCTTGCACTAAAGACGGCTTTCCAGGATTCGAACCCCCCGACCGTAGCGGTCGTGCAGACTGTGACTGGCGCTCCGCAGACCGCTCGGCCACTGCGGCCGGCGCGTTTTCTTCAACTTTTCGCTTCTGTATAACACAACCGGTTCTGTATAACACAAGCGGTTTAGGCCGTTAAACTTTTTAATATAAAGAAAAACGAAATATCGCTCAAATTATTTAATATTACAGAAACAATACATGCCTGTATGATCATCAATCAAAAGTATTTTGGATAAAAATTTAATCTGTTGTCTCCTAGTGTTTTTGGATATTAACAGACTAAGTTTCAAACACTTGAATGACATGTCTGTGGCCAAAAGTCACAAACTTACTCATATTTGTTTATCGACTGACGTTATCTTTATCATGCCCTGCTTTGTTCTTCAATTCTTCCTCTCATTAATATGATTAAATAGTTCTTGTTCGTTGTGGACGTATTAGAACACTTACTTTAAATTGAAGACAATTTGTAATTAAGTAGCTGCAAATTGTGTAACTGAGGCGGAACTTGGGGACCAGCCTAAGCTTATATTTTTCTGTGGTGTCTTTTCAAGTTGATTGGCATCTGATCTTCAGATGTTTACGTTCATGTAAGTTTCGTGAAAACTGTTTCTTTACTAACAGCGTTGTATACTTTTGAACGGAAGTTTTTTTAACTCTGCTATTGGAAAACAATATGTAAAAGAACAGTATTCACGAGGCGTAAAAGACTTGCACATATGGTGAATTTAAATGAATTTTGAAACTAAATGGACTGAGAGAGGAAGCGAAAGAGACGAAGAAAGAGAGGAGGAGGAGGAAGAAATTGAAAGATATGGGTTGGAAAGTGATAGACGCAGAGATATGGTATGTTGGGAAGATGATAAGCGAAGAGAGATGGTATAGGGGATGGACAGAGGGACAGGATGAAACAGTCCCGAGGCTGGGTGGTGAGAGAAGGGGGAGGAGTAGGTAAACAAGCACGAGGAGGACGATCAGAAGGTAGACTATCAGCACATTCAAAAGTTACCTGGCAGCACTGGCTTTTTTACTAATATTATTAATAATATGTAATTCAATCGGTCAACCTAAGATATTTATCAATGCCGTAAAAAGTTTTAGTTGCCAATAAATTCTTTAGACTCTTCTTAAACTGAACTCACTTGTAATTAAATTGTACGGTTGCTGACAGATTAAAATGTGGGTTCCTGATGCCTTTCAGGAAACGAAGTGGCTTTAAATATTTATGTAGGTTACTCTTATTTCTAGTATTGATTTCTCAAATTGGGCTGTCAGTCTGAACTAGAGATATACTATTGATGACAAAGTTCAAAAAATGTTCAAATGTTTGTAAATCTATCAGACCAAACTTCGTGGTCATCAATCCGTAGTTTACAAACTAGCTAAACTAAGGTAAACTAACCTAAGGACAAACACACACACCCATGCCCCAGGGAGAACTCGAACCTCCGACGGCGAGCAACAGCACGCATGACAAATTTGATTAAGGAATAAAATATATTGGTAAACATTGTCCCCAGTTCCTTCAAAAGGCCTCTGCGGGACGTTATTGAGTTCATATCACAAATAATCCATTTTACACGCTTTTGAATCGCTTGGATTAAAGAGTTACCATACAGCCGCGGTGGAGTAGCCGAGCGGTCTAAAGCGTCTCGCTGCGGAGCGCGCGGTTGCTCGCCGTGGAGGTTCGAGTCCTCCCTACGGACTGAAGACCACGCAGTTTGGTCCGATAGACTTTACAAACATTTGAACATTTTGAGTTACCATGCAAATGTTTCATTATTGAATATAAGTAAGTGAAATACTTCATATTTATTATTTTTAAATAAAATTTGTCTGACAACATCTATACAGTGTGTTTCAGGAAGAATGGTAAATATTGTAGTATGTGGTAGGACATAATAGAATTGCAATAAAAATGACATATAACACGTGTCCAGTTTTTGTTGAGTACATATATACAGCCGAGTTCAATGCATTTTCGTTTCGTGTATTACTATGGGCGAATTTACCGAATGTCAGCAGTAGTGTGTTGATGTTCAAGTTGTGAAGTCGTGCTTTGGTTACATTGAAGATATCATTGTGATTTGTTGGCCAAATCTACTGTTTTGTAACGTGCAATCATGCCGCACGTATTTACACAAGCTAAGTATGCAGAAATAATATTTGTGTACGGGTTTTTGACGGAAACGCTGCTGCTGCTTGTAGAGGGTGTCCTTCTTTCTCTTTCGCCATGTTCCAACACATGCAGGGTCGGCTTTGTTAATTCGGATTTGGCGTGTTAATATGTGTACCTCAAATGTCTGCGTATAGTGTTATATGCGTGAAAGTGTAAAGTGTTACGAAATATTTGTGAGTTGTGTAACTGAGGCGGAACTTAGGGACGAGCCCGGTATTCACCTATGGGGATGCGGAGAACAGCCTAAAATCCAGAAAGACGGGCGGATTCGAAAAGTGGCCGGTACGCCTCCCCATCTCGGAAAGCAGTGCGTTAGACCACACGGTTAACCAAGCGGGTAATACTGCTTGTAAAGAATACGGCAGACGATTTCCCAACCACAGATTGCCAGATTGTGTTTACGCGTGTGTTCAAAACACTGCTCTACACTGGTGCAGTATCCACCAGTCACATTGTATCTAAATGTGTAAATGCCGCGGCGGAGTGGCCGAGCGCATTGAGGCGTTATGCTACGATGCGCGAGGCCGTTCCCCGTCGGGGGTTAGAATCCCACCTCGGGCATGGATGTTTGTGCCGTTTTTAGTATAAGCTAGTTCACAAGTACTTTGTAAGTTTAGGGACTGATGACCTCGCAGTTAAGTCCCATAAGCTTTACAAACGTTTGAACATTTTGAATTTGTAAATGAACAGACTGAGGATGAAGTGAAGGCATTATTCAGTTAGTACAACGTAGTCCTTCAACAAGGGCACGTAGTATTTCTGCACGTATCGGTGTTCCACGTACAAGAGTATGGCGGACATTTACGTATGCACGGGTTCCATCCAAATCATTTACAGCTCAGTCCACACATTCGAGAAGAAGATGAAGATAGACGATTGGAACTTTGTTCTTGGATTCTTGAAAATCAAGTAATACCATTTTTATTCTCCACTGGTGAAGTCTCTTTCACTCGTGACGGCATCAATGAGACTCACAATTCACATTTGTGGTCCGAGGAAACCCCATATCCCATTTTGGAGAGACAATTTCAAGAACGCTTCTCTGTAAATGTGTAGTGTGGTTTGATAGACAATGAGTTAATTTCGACTGCTGTGTTACCCGATCGTCTTACTGGACACCGTTACCTACACTTCCTTGAAAATGAGCTTCTATCATTTTTACAAGAGATCCCTTTGGCTAGAGGAATGCGTGTGTTCTACAAGAATGACGGATATCCAGCAAATTCTAGTCGTCAGTTGACATATCAACTAAACCTCACATTCCTTAGAAGTTGTACTGGTATGGCCACGTTTCTCGGCCACCAAGGTCCCCTGACCATACCCATTGGGAATTTTCCCTGTTCGGATAATTAAAAGAATAAGTCTACAAATATGAAGTAAACACAAGAGCCGATTTGATAGTTCGGATAGTGATTAATGCAGCCTTCATGAAAGAACGCGATAACGATCTCAGAAGACCTACATGTGCAGTTATGTTCAAATGTTCAAATGTTTGTAGATCTATCGGACCAAACTGCGAGGTCATCAGTCCGTAGCTTACAAACTACTTACAGCTAGGTAAATTAACCTAAGGACAAACACACACACCCATGCCCCATGGAGGACTCGAACCTCCGACGGCGAGCAACCGCGCGCTCCGCAGCGAGACGCTTTAGACCGCTCGGCTACTCCACCGCGGCTGTGCAGTTATCAAGGAAATTCAAAAGTGCAATGAAGTTATTGTTGGAATTTTTGAAAAACAACTTTGAAAAAAAAATGTTGAAAGCCGAGGTCATCTCATGCTTAAGATAACTTAAACTAACCTATGATATACATCCATACCCTAGGGAGGACTTGAAGATACGTCGGCCGGCCGCAGTGGCCGAGCAGGTTGCGGCGTGCCAGTCACGGTCTGTACGGCCGCTGCGGTCGAGGGTTAGAATCCCCCTCGGGCATGGATGTTTGTACCGTCTTTAGTCTTAGCTAGTTCATAAGTAGTTTGCAGGTTTAGGGACTGATGACCCCGTAGTTAAGTCCCATAAGCTCTACAAACATTTAAACATTTTTGAAGATACGTCGGGAGCGGCCGTGCAATCCGTCACTTGGCGCCTTAGAGCGCGTCGTCATTCCCGTGCGGCAATTCATCTTTGAACGAGCTCATTTGCCTTTGCTTTAATTGTGTTTGGGCTACAAACTAACACCTCTGTATTCAATAAAAACTGGGGGTATTTGAACACACGTTATATGGCACTCTTATTGCCAATATATATACTACCAGCTCCTAAAATAATTACTATTCCTGCCGAAACATCCTGTATTGCAAATATAGATTTGCATAGGCGCTTCAACAGTTCTGCTGAATAATTGTGACTTGATCTATTATTAAGTTAAAATGGCAAGAATTTAACTGTGTTAACCTCTTCTATCTACTTATATTTTACACATAAACTTGGAGGAAACTTCTTCCAATTTCTGAACTACATATATTGTATCTTCACACTGAATTCTCTATTAGTCACCTATTAACGTCAATGAAAAAAATAGCAACCGATCTTCCTACAACTACACTGTATTTTCAGTTTGTTACACTGTATAAAGAACAGTCTTAAATGACATCATGGCGTTTTTGGACAGGTGCAAGTAAATATATATTACGTTGATCACACGAGATAAACTCTGATACCGATAAACTAGACAAAGCTGCAAATAGACATTACTAAAATTGCAATAAAGTTCCGGATTGCTGCTTATGTTTTATTTAATAGTGCTACAGCTGTTTCGAAAGTTTGTCATTCTCAAGCGCATATATATACGATGGAATCACGTTGTTGTGAAGGCACTTCTTGTTATATCGTACGCTTTCTATAGTCTTCATAAGTTTTAATTTCAGGCGTATAAAACGCAGTACATTCCCCAATAATATAAATAAATACTAAATACTAAATTTATAAATAAATACTAAAATTCTTGAATACGTTTGTATTATTAATTGGGCTCCCAAAGTACCATTATAAACATACACCCTCGAATCTGTTTCGAGACCTATACAAAAGATATCAAATGAGGAGTTGGTGCTATGACAGTGACTAAATCAAGTACGGTAGCTATGTTGTTACCACTGCATAAAGAGAATAGTAAAGCAATCATAAATTGGAAGACTATCTTGAACAGCACAGTGCTCTACTAGGTATGTTCCTATTGAAGTTGGTGAACGTTCTCCTTCCTCCGACCTAGAGACTGGATTTCCCCAGCCATTTATAAAGGTGTCTACAGAGTAACATGGATTCCGAACCGCGGTCATATAGGCACCATTTATAGGACAAATTGTAATGAAGATAAATCTTTATACTTGTGACTTACACTTCTATGACAGATATGAAGATGATATTTTTTGATGAGACACTTGTGTCAGTACGAGTTACCTCATTCCATAGATCTCGCTGCAGCGGAGAGGATTGCTAGTTACACGGAATTCCATTGATAGGAGGGTGCTGGAGTCATGTAGGTAAACAGCAGTCATTTCATGAAGGAAGCATTGTGTAGACTGAATATGTAAGTAGAGGAATTTCGTTCCAGAAATGGAGCACGCTCCGCTCGAAGCTAGGAAAACTGATGAGTGCAGTAATGAGCCGTGGTTCATGTTGGGAAGAATAATACTGCTATCGTAATAAAACTCCCTGAATTCTTTTCGGTGGTTGATTGTAGTGGTGAAAATCGCTGTCGTCTCATATATTGTGTGGAAACAAAACTGGAGATATGAACCATAGCACGTACATAAAATGCACTCCCTCACTTTGGGGAG
The DNA here is from genome assembly GCA_026315105.1 of Locusta migratoria. Classification (NCBI taxonomy): domain Eukaryota; kingdom Metazoa; phylum Arthropoda; class Insecta; order Orthoptera; family Acrididae; genus Locusta; species Locusta migratoria. The sequence goes on from CM048755.1 coordinate 225,911,186, forward strand.
AAATGAAAGTCTGATATCTTGGAGGCAGGTGCAACCTGATGCACTTCCGCTTTCGGGTGGATAATTATAGAGCCGTTAAAATAAGACAAAGCAGCACTATTCACGTCCAGCAGCTGCTCCTGTGGGAGAGAATTTATGGTGTTTATCTCATTTCCTTCAAAGTTAACTAGCAGTTCTGTTTTTCCGGAAAGATTTCGACAAAGTTTCGCATAGTCAGTTGTTAGATAACAAATGTTCAAATGTTTGTTAAGCTTAAGGGACTTAACTGCGGTGTCATCAGTACCTAAACTTACCAACTACTTATGAAATATCTTATACTAAAGACGACACAAACACCCATGCCCGAGGGGGGATTCGAACCCCCGAGCATAGCCGCCGTGTAGACTGTGACTGGCGCGCCGCAGACCGCTCGGCCACTACGGCCGGCCTTAGATATCAGATGAGTGATTGATTTGATGACTGTCTAGAAATCACAAATGAGTATGTTGTTACTGATGAGGAGACAACGTTAGAAGCAAAATAAAGAGTTCCACGTGAGAGACGTCCGCTCCGATGTAATACAATATAACGAATACGGCAGCATGTACATCCCCGCTGTGCAAGTCTTTACCTTGCAGAGAGATCTATGGGATGAAGTAACTCGTGCTGACGTAAGTGTCTCATCAAAAAGTATCATCTTCATTTCTGTCATAGAAGTGTAAGTCACAAGTATATAGATTCATTGCAATTTGTCCCATAAATGAGGCATGTATTACCGCGTTTCGGAATCCTTGTTAATATGTAGACTGAGGAGAGGTGAGGTTATGTATGTAGCTGGCTATAAGTTCGTGAGGGGCAGAGAAAAGGACTCGCCCGAACAGCCGATGTACTCCAGGTAGTCAGTTAACGAGCTGCCGGAAATAAGCAATTCCGGCCAGCAGGACGGAGTTAAGCCGGTTGACCAAATCTGCTGCGAGAGAAAATACTCCAGTATGGGTGGCAATTAGTCACTATTTGATAATAAAGCAGTTCTGAAGGCCACTGCAAACTCAGAAATTGAGGAGCATCTCCTTCAACAACAATGTTTTAAATATCTGCAAAACTACAAAAGTTACGAAACTAAAAAAGAAAAAAGAACTCGAAACGCTTCAATCAGTCTCAACAAGCAATGTCTCGGATGATAGCATTCCACTAAAATTTATCATCTTGAAAGGTACTCGTCTGTATATATTACATTTATTGCGATATCGTGATTTTTAAATCTTTTCATTATGCGAGTGTCTGTCAAAACACAGTTTTCTCCACACTAACACAGCAACTGAATGCAGCAAGACATAACTCATATGTTCGCGTGCTCGATTAATTCTTTGATGAATCTCTTACTACTTTACCAGTTAAACCACGCGGGGATAGCCGTGCGGTCTGAGGCGCCATGACACGGGTTGTGTAACCGTTCCACCCGGAGGTTCCAGTCCTCGCTCGGGAACGTGTGTGTGTGTGTGTTTTGTCCTTAGCATAAGTTAGTTTAAATGGTGTGCAAATCTAGGGACCGATGGCCATAGAAGTTTCGTTCCTTAGTTACACAAAATTAGAACGTTTCGATTTAAACATATCCTATATTATTGCTGCCCATGCTGAAGAAGACAGGGTTATTTTCAATGTAATATCTGTTACGTAGGCTTGTAATAAATAAGACTGATTGTTGATAATATTGTTTCTATTAAATATTCTTATTCATTGTTAGTTTAGCGTGGGAAGTTGTTAAATGCGAGTCAAATCACGTATTTAGAATGTAGGAAATCTGTACTTTTGACGGGGATGGCGTTCAGACAACAAAAATATCTAGCGGCGAAAAACTGCTGAAGTTAGAGAAAATACTTTGACAGCTTGGAGAGCTCAAGGGAACGACACTTTAGGTCTTGACCTTGGAGAAGACAGAGCTGCCTGCGACAGGTGGTGATATTCGTTCACGAGAGTGATAGCGTTTCTGGTCGACAAACGGTCGTTGCAGTACTTTAACATTTGTGGGGCCTTTATCTCTGGTTAAGGATAAGTGAGTGCTAGCTAGAGCTGGATAATAACTGGACAGAACACGTGTTCCTATACGTTATATCTTCATTATTTTAATGAGATTTTATTTTTGTTTTTATTACTGTACAATTGTTTTTCTTTGGATTTAAAAAATATTCAAATGTCTGTAAATCTATCGGACCAAACTGCGTGGTCATCAGTCCGTAGCTTACAAACTACTTAAACCTAGGTAAACTAACCTAAGGACAAACACACCCATGCCCCAGGGAGGACTCGTACCCCCACGGCGAGCAACCGCGCGCTCCGCAGCGAGACGCTTTAGACCGCTCGGCTACTCCACCGCGGCTTCTTTGGATCAGTTTTCATTTATTTGAAAGTATTTCTTTATTCAAACATTAAACAAATTAGTTCTCTGGTATTGTCTACCATAATTATAAAAGTTGGAATGAAACACTCTTTTGTAATTATAATTTACCTTTTCCTAATTTTATTGATTACCTCGCAATTACAGTCATTGAATACACGATTTGACTACAGCATCATAGGTGCAAGCTATTACTTCTGCTAGTTTAGCTGGTGGTAATAATAGCAGACGTGTGCGTTTCGATCCTAAGACATTGCGGAAACATACTGCTGAAACATAGCCATGCATAGCCTAATACCACGTGTATTCTATTTGACCAACTTAGTAGGGCCAGGTCTAGTCCGGCTCAAATGCAACCAAATAAATCTACCATTGATTTTTTCAAACAGATTTCAACAACACGAGTACAGTCACTACGACCTACACCGTTTGTTTCAACCTTAGAAAGTAGGAGGTAGCGTCATAAGGTCCATACTTCATAAGCATGTCACTCTCTTCCAGTCACAGATGGACTCAGCAATTTTCTGCATCGCGACCATGATCAGAGGTTTGGTGACTCTCAGCCAACCACGGTCCTTCAGTGTCTTAAACTGCCTCATTTATCACATCACTTGTGTACTGTTACGAAATAGATGCTTTTTTTAGAATAGATTGCCAATATTCTTGATTATGATTATTGTTTCTCGCCCACTGGTAACTTTCGCTGACAATTGCTTGCTATAAACCGAACGGTTTTTCATTTCATTCGTCTATCATACTACCGACCTCAGTTTTTTCCAACAAAATAAAACAAAAATCAAACTGCTCTACAACTATCTGCCAGAGACGCTTTCATATCGCATCAGTTGAGTGTTTGTGTAGGTGAACGATTTGTACACGACCTAGAGCAGCGGTCGGCAACTGGCGGAAGGCCAAAAGCTGGACCACCAAAAGTATTTTCAAAGTGTAAGTTAGATACTCTAATTATTAAAAAAACATTTTTTCTACAGATAACAACACCGAGCTACAAGGGAATTGGAAATTAATATGTGGTTGTTCAAAGTGTATCATCATTCCGTCATAAGCTGGTTCATTGAAAGAGACGTTTTTAAGTGAAGAATTTCTTCATTACGCAAGAATTTTTTAATATAAAAGTATTCCGGAAATGGACATTTCCATATTATAAAATTTCTTGGCAGATCTTAAGAAGGAATTTGCAGAAAGTTCAAAGACTTTTCAGAGACAAGCTGTCACGAGCTTTAAAATCACATTTTGAGGTTTCTCCTGCTGCGGAATGGACGGATGTGGGACCGAAGTTATTGCAACTTTCAAAGCCTTTACTCCAATAATAGACTTACAGTAAGACATTTACATTCACACGTATAAAACTGTATCCATTGAGGAATTTTGGAGTCAACATGTCCCGGAAAAATATGAAAATTGCAAAACATTAGCGATCTGCCTGGCTGCAATGTTTGGCTCCATATATATTTGTGAGAAATTTCGTCTTCAAACATGAATTTCTTGGAGAATAATTGTCGCTCACGACTAATGGCCTCCCACTTTGAAGACACTATTCGCATCAGCTGTTCTGCATGTGAACCTAACTTAAAGAATCTGTTCAAGACCGCAATTTCCTGTGGATTTTTTAAAGAGATATACGCACATTTCAATGTACTTCATACTTTCTTAGTGAAAATTAGAATGAAAAATGGTATCTATAATTAATGCATGTCCTGTTTCTGGACTTTTCAATAAAAGATTGATTATACATTTTATTTCATACTTTTTTGTGAGTGAAAATAGAAATATATAAATAGTTTTCTGGATTTTTTTATACATAATTAATTTACATCTGTTACATTTCATACTAGTTTGAGAGTGAAAATTAAAATAATAAATCATTGAAGAGTAAGACTTTTTATGTATTTCATATTATTTTGTGAGTGAAAATTAACGTAAGACAATAATAAGGAACATGAGCTTTTACATCTGGATCTTGATAAAAATTTTCAAAATTCTCCGGAGCCCATCTAAGATTACTTACCGACCTCTGACCTAGAGAAATGGAAGGAGGAAAGAACTTCGGAGTTTAATATTCACTCGGGCATTTTCCTTATTCATTTAGGGAAATCATGAACAGCCTACTTCTGGATGGCCGGTTGGGAATGCGTGTCCAATAACTTACCAGTGTGTCAATCAGCTTTGTTCTGGTTAAATGAAGACGACCTCCCATCGGTATAATCAACAGTCGCAGGACCCTAAGATGACAGTTACAATATCAAAAATATCATTTTTCTGCAAAAGATATTTCTTTCATAAGGAGAGGACGCCTACTCGTCATCGCCGAATTCGTCCAAATTTATGGTACATGTAGGGCCTGGTGAGATATGGAAGTGCACCAAATGGGAACTCCAGATGGCTAAGCGTTTAGGAAATAAAAAGAATTTTGATGTGGATCTATCACCATATGCACCGTATCAACTGCCCCTGAGAGTGTCTGTTTAGAAAGCGGTTTTTGGCTCAGCGGTAAGAGATCTGATTTTTATTGAAAGGTTCGCGGGTTCGATTCCGCCAGGGGCAAATATGTTTTTTGCTCCTTGGCAATGCGTACACTACTGACTTCACAATTAACTTCAACATCACATATGTTATTTTGTATTTATATGTCCACAACATCAGCATGGTCCGTCATTATTTTAAATAAGCATATTATCTTCCATACTTGGGGTTGTGAACTGATATTAACTGATATATTTAACTGGTGTGATGAAGTCCTATGTGCAAGAGAATAAATGTCTTCTGTTGATTGGCTCGTGGGGACGACAAACAAATCCACAAATATATGACGAACTGTTCCAAGATGAAGAGGGATTGCCAACATGCAGTATCAAAGTAATTCCCCCCAATTGTACGCCACTTGTGCAACCATGCGATGTATATTTTTATAATCAGGTAAAAAATTTAATAATAAAAAAAAAATTGCCGGCCGCGGTGGCCGAGGTGACTGAGGCGTTCCAGTCACGGTCAGCACGGCCACTACGGTCGGGGGTTCGAATCCCCCCCTCGGTCATGGATATTTGTGCCGTACTAGTTCGTAAGTAGTTTGTAAGTTTAGGGACTGATGACCCCGTAGTTAAGTCCCATAAGCTTAACAAACATTTGAACATTTTGAATAAAAAATTTCAAATAGAGAAAGAAGAAGAAATCACTTTCCGAGAAGTTGCATCAAACTACATTCCATTATACATTACCAGCTGTCCTCGCAAGTATTCAACGATATGCTGCATTACGCGTGGTTCGCTGCCGGTGTGTGCGATGAAAGATATCAGTCAAGTTTGTTTTTCTATGGAGACACTAAAAAAAAATTAGCTGCAAAAGGACGGCATTCATAATGTGCGCAAGATGCGGTCAAAATTATTGCTTCCCATGTTTCTTCGATGAATATCACCCCGGTACATGTAATTCAAAAAATATTCAAATGTTTGTAAGCCTATGGAACCAAGCTACGTTGGTTAACAGTTCCTAGACTCACAAACTACTTAAACTAAGTTAAACTAACCTAAGGAGAACACACATCTATGCCCGAGGGAGGATTCGAACCCCCGACGCGGGATATCGCTCGATCCGAAGCGTTTCGCTCCATACCGCTCGGCTACTCCCGCGTGGCTACAAGTAATTGATCAATTGCAAAAGAATGGAAGTATCGATTTACATGCACGACGTCCCCAAGTACGCGTTAACTACAGTCCCTTTTTAAATGTTTGGAGTCCCGAGTTTCATCCAATGTCCTTTCTTTTTTCTTATTTTATTTATTTATTTGCTTATATAAATTAATAAAATAACCAATATGATGTCACGGTTAATTGTGACGTCAGTCTACATCTACATCAATACTCTGCAAGCCACTGTGAAGTGCATGGTGGAGGGTACGTCCCGCTGTACCAGTTATTAGGTTTTTTCCCCCCATTCCATTCGCGTATTGAGCGTGGGAAGATTAATTGTTTAAATGCCTCCGTGCGTGCAGTAATTAATCTAATCTTGTCCTCACGATCCCTAAGGGAACAATATGTAAGTGTACGCATTGGCCGGCCGCGGTGGCCGAGGGGACTGAGGCGCTGCAGTCACGGTCTGCACAGCCACTACGGTCGGGGGATCGAATCCCCCCTCGGGCATGGATATTTGTGCCGTCCTTAGTCTTAAGTAGTTCATAAGTAGTTTGTAAGCTTAGGGACTGATGACCCCGTAGTTAAGTCCCATAAGTTCTACAAACATTTGAACACTTTTTTTGTACGCATTGCCAAGGAGCAGAAACAATTTTGCCGCCGGGTGGAGTTGAACCCGCGATCTTCTCAATACGAATTCGATCTTTCACCGCTGAGCCAAACACCACTGCTTCCTAAACACGCTGTCCCAGGGACAGTTGATAAAATGCATATGGTAATAGATCCGTATCAAACTTCATATTTCATAAACGCTTGGCAATCTGGAGATCCCACTTGGGGCACTTTCGTGTCTCACCACGCCCTACATGTACCATAAATTTGGACGAATTTGGCGATGGCGGGAAGACGTCCTCTCCTTGTCAGTCAATTTCATTAACACCTGCAAAGAGATGCGTCATGCTTACGGAGCTCGCAATATGCCGCCAGTTTTCAGAGAACTAAATGCATCGCTGGAAGAAAAAAAAAAAAAAAAAAAAAAAAAAAAAGAAAGAAAAAAAGAAAAGAAAACAGATGCGTCTCTCCGGTTATGTACAAAATCTTAGATAATTTATTCTTATGATGCCAGGGGATTGAACACCTTTAAGAAATTTAGTAGTACCTAAAGAGAACGTATAGTAGATCATCAAGGTCAGAAAGAGACTTATATAATTCTCACACACGCAGATAGACACAAAAAAGTCTGCACTTACTCCTTTGCACGCAGTGTGGATGCTTTTGGTGGAAGTTTGTTTATTCTGAAATATTGTGACAGTAAAAAAGCGTGGAGCCGCTAGATGCTCACTCGGATTGTTGCCCTTCGTGAGGAACGCACTACAAATTGAGTAATCCAAGCACGGCTGAGTGCGTCAACTGTGGCTGCGTCTGCAAGAGCTTCTACTGCATACCTGGGCGGACGAACAACGCTGGCAGTAAAGAATCGCTTTCGTACATCGCAAGGGCTACTTCCAAGAGATTTAATCCTGATATAATTTCTTGTTCCAAAGCAAAAAAAATAGTTACAATTAATCAGCGAAGAGTGTAGCGGAGAACATACCTTTTGATGTAGAAACTTTCATTTTATATTATTTTCATTACTACGTTCAAGAAAATGCGCGCAAAACGTGTATACATTACAGAGTCGCTTTCTTGTTGTTACGTTGTATTAATGTTTTTGATGTAAGTAAAGCAGTCAACAATCCAAAGATCGGTTTGAACACCAACTGTGTTTTAATAGGCATGGTAGTAATGGAGATGATTCGCGTTGCCTTCCTCCAACCTTTGAACTGATTTACCCAGCCAGTAGTTGTAGTGGGAGCTACAGTTTAACGTGGACTTCGAAGCACGATGACATAGCATTTTTCACACGATTAACAATGACAGAAGCGAAGAAAGCGAAAAGTGATTGATAAAAATCTTGGGACTAAATGTTCAAATGTTTGTATAGCTTATGAAACTTAACTACGGGGTCATCAGTCCCTAAACTTACAAACTAATTAGTAACTAGCTAACACTAAGGACGGCACAAATATCCATGCCCGAGGGGGGATTCGAACCCCCGACCGTACTGGCCGTGCGGACCGTGACTGGCGCGCCGCAATCCACTCGGCCAACGCGGCCGGCTCTTGGGACTGACAGGGGATTGAAGTAGAAACATTTGGATTTGTAATGTAGCACTTTGCCATGTTTTGTTCTTCGGGTAGATCATTTCTCTGCGAAGATGGGATCGTGTTTGTTGTATTTGATGGATGAGTTGTTGGCTGAGTATTTGTTATTACAGAGGCAGCCAGCCCCCTGAACGATCGTGCGGCCACTCAGCCACCGCGCCCAACGTTTTTATAACATTTAAGAAATAAATATGACGGTGCGTAGAACATCATCGATTCTACATCTACAGTTATATCTACATACATACTCTGCAATCCATCGTAAACCGCGTGGCGCAGGGTACCCAGTACCACTATTATTTGCTTTTCTGTGCCACACCCATATAGAACGAGAGAAAAACGAATGCTTGTATGCATCTGTACAAGGGCTAATCTCTCTTATCTTTTCTTTGTGGTTTTTACGCGAATTGTAAGATGGTGTCAGTAGAATCGTCCTCCAGTCCGCTTCAGATTCCGGCATCCAAATTTCTTCTACAGTGTTTCTCGAAAAGAACGTCATCTTTCCTCTAGCGACTCCCATTTCTGTTCCCGAAACATCTCAGAACCACGCGTTGATGGAACCAACCAGTATCAAACCTAGCCGCCCGCCTCTGAATTGCTTCTATGTCTTCCTTTACACCGATCTGGCGGGGATCCCAAACACTTGAGCAGTACAAAAGACGGGGTCGTACAAGCGTTTTATATGCGGTCTCCTTTACAGACCAGTCACATCTTCCCAAAATTCTCCCAATAAAGCGAAGTCGACTATCCGCCTTCCTCACGACTGTCCTTATATGCTTGTTCCATTTAATATTGCTGTGTAGCGTTACGCCTAGATATTTAATTGACGCAACTCTGTCAAGCAGCACACTACTAATGTTGTATTCGAACATTACAAGATTGTTTCTCCCTCTCATCTGCATCACCTTACACTTTTCAACATTTAGAGCTAGCTGCCATTTCTCACAGCACCTAGAAATTTGGTCCAAGTCATCCTTCAGTCATTCAGTGACGCCACCTTCCTGTACACCCAGCATCATCAGCAAACAGCCGCGCAACTCACTCTGTCCATCAGATCATTTATATAAATAGAAAATAATAGTTTCTATTGCACTTCCCTGCGGCACTGATTAACGCTCGCCATAGAGGACAACGTAGTGGGTTCTATTAAGTGATCTTCGAGCCACGCACACATTTGGTTACCTACTCCATATGCTCGTACTTTCTTTAGCAGTCTGCAGTACCAACACCACCTAGAAGAGTTGGCAGTGCGGTACCGTGTCAAACGTCTTTCGAAAATCGAGAAATATGCAGTCTGTCTTTTGCCCTCCATCCATAGCTTCCAAGATGTCATGAGAGAAAAGGGGAGCTGAGATTCGCACGATCGATGCTTCCTAAAGCCATGCTGATGCATGGACAGAAGCTTTTCCGTCTCAAGGAAATTCATTATATTGGAACTAAGAATATGTTCAAAAATTCGTTGCATGTAATGCTTGCTGTGAATGTATTGTCTTCAACAGAACTGGTTTCATGCAGCAAAGAAAAAACTGAACAAGATTTGCAGGATGATCAGTATAGCCCATTGCCCAAAGTCGGTCTCCCGGAAAAACATTTGTAACAAATTTAGACAGGCGTGGTGTTTTTGTCTTCTAATATCCGCTTACTTTCAGATGATGCTCTTTGTTTTGTATGTGACTCTGACAATGGAGCTTGTCATCAAAAATCTTGTCGACTATTTTAGATTTGGTGTATAATCTTACGTTGCAATAATGTGTTGCTGATCATAAGAAACACCCACGAAAAATCCGTAATAAATGGTATATAGAGACCCAGTATTTTTTTTATCATTGTGATCGTGAGTGCTGAGGGATCTACATCATGTGGTAACATGTAAGAAAAAAAAAGTTTAGAGCTTGTATTCTAAGACGTACAGTTACATTCGAGACATACAGTGTTATTTCTATAAGGCGAACTAGACCTCCACCTACAAACTTTGTGAGGTTCTCCAGACAGAGAGTCCGAGTATTTTGGTATAACAGCCCAAGGTCTGTTACGAAAATCCATAACGACTAAATACCTTATTAAAATGTTCGTTATCGTCCCTTATATCAAGCGAACGTCAGCCGAAATAAAATTGATGCACTTTTTGCCACATGGTGTATATAAAATCAATATCTTCAAGATGATCACTGTTCCAATATAATAACCATGCAACATTGTATGATGAAATTTTATACGAAGTAACAAAAAACTGAATCAATTTCATCTAAGCTGACATTCGATCCATACAAGGAACAATAATGATCATTTTATCAGTGCACTGTATAAAGTTATTTTAAGAGAACATTTTAATGTGTTTACGGCATTTCATTGATTTGACTAGGAACAGCTCAAAATACAAGGAATTACAATTTAATTGCGATCCAGACGCATGGGAGTTTTGTCCTCAATATCAAAATTTACGGCCGATCACTGCCTCCAGGTTGACAATGACAAGAACCATGATGATAACTTTTCAATCGTAACCGAAATTACATTATTACTAAAATTTTACGGGCTATTATGCCGTGGTCTTATGGATTTATTACTCAAACACAACGTTTCGTCCCCAACTGCGGAGGACATTTTCGAGGGGGATCGTGGCACTTTTGGATCTCCGATGCACACCCTGGCTCGCTAGCGATGAACAGTTCTTCTTTTTAGACACTGTGGAACACATATCTTCTACTGGTTAAGGTGTGCATTTTAGAGACCACGTTTACTGGACCTTTTTTGGTTGTTTTGGCCCATAGAATCTACTCCCAGAATATAGAGAGCAAAAAGCATGGAGTGTAAGAGATTTGTTTCATAGTATCAAAGACGATACGTCCTCATAGCGTCAATACATATTTCCGCACATGGGTTCCTGAGCATAATTTGATCTACTAAGTCCTCTCTACAATAACTAGTAATGTCTATAATGAATTGTGTAACACCCTGCATATGGGTGATGAAAATCCCTCGTGTTGCCAGCCGAGTGGAAGTGTTACAACACCTCAACGTTTCGACTAATGTCATGCTCACCATCTTCTGGCGAAAGGTTGAGATGTATAGATGTGACATTCATAGTAGCGGTCTGGCCGCCTCCATCTGGCTACGGGTGGCCGGGTACCGTCCGGCACTTCGCCAAAACACAATGAGCATGACACTCTTCCAAACCTCGCGATATTTTAACTGTTCTGGGAACTCGAGATCTTTACATCTACAGTATACGCTGGGAGGTCTACATATGGTTGCCAACAGCAAGTATGGTGAGAATGGAAACAAGACGCACAGAGCATACCGTCTATATCGAAACGTTTTTACGCTGCTTTCAGTGAAATATGTATATATACAAAGCTAACTGGGTTCAGAAATCAATAATTCTTGTTTCACAGCTGGTAGATCATATGTACACCATATGTTCACATTACAGCAGATTTTGGAGAATTATAGGATTTATTTTTATAGATCCAGAAAAAAAACTATGATGCTGTTCCAAGAAAACGGGGAGGATGTAAACTACATGTATAACCAACTAGCAATAGCATACAAAATTAGGGGTCTGAAGATTAATTATCAAAAAACAGAATACTTGACTAATAATTCATATGAAATATACATAGAGGGGAAGAAAAAAAAATAAAATAAACACTTTCAGTTATTTGGGATCCATTTTAGAAATTGAGGTAAAATCAGAATCAGAACTCAATAAAAGAATCATAAGTGGACGGAAGGTCATTGGAATGCTCAACTTAGTCATATGGAACAGGAATGTAATGAACAGAACTAAAAAATAATACATAATATTAGAGAGCATGGTTCTGTATGGAGCGGAAACCTGGACCATTAACCTAAAGCACATAAAAAACTACAAACTTTAGAGATGTACATCTGGAGAAGATCGGCAAGAATTTCTAGGAAAGAAAAAATAAGGAACACCGAAGTAATAAAGATAATGGAAGTAAAAGAAAGAGTAGATGAAGTGATGGACAGAAAGTTATTACAGTGGTACGGGTATGTAGGAAGAATGGAGGACGCCAGAATACCGAAATTGGTGTGGGGACCTGAGGGCAGAAGAAGAGGAAAGAAGAGGACGACCTGTGATCACCAGGCTCCAAAATGTGCAGCTCACAATGAGAAGACTGGGCGCAGAAGAAGAGGACACTCAAGATCGAGACACCTGGAAAAATATCTTGAATATTTAGTTTCAGACCTTATGTACTAGGTGTATTGATTTCCGAGTTATTATGTAGGAGGTAAGCCTTTGTAATGAGGAAAAGCTCAATAAATATATAAGAATTCTGTAACTAACAGCAGGAGACCATGTTGCCATTCTAACATAATACTTCTATGAAGTTAGTGGTGCGGTGGTCTAACGGTAAGACGTCTGCCTAGTAAGCATGGAGGTCCGGTTTCGATTCCCGGCCGCATCACAAATTTTAATTCACTGCTTCACCTTTATCTGTAATGACTTCTATGAACAACCTCTGAATGTTTGTCAGTAGAATTCTGGTTCATCCTGTACACAATTAAAAGCGAAATGAGCTTTCGTATGGGGCATTTAACCTCAGGTAAATTGTACCATCATTCGGAAGAAGAATAAAAAGCTTAGTATTCAAAGGAGGGAAGAAAGAACAGGGTTTAAAGTCCCGTGGAAACATTCAAATGTTTGTAACTCTGTGGGACTTAACTACTCTGGTTATCAGTCCTTAGGCTTACAAACTACTTAAACTAACCTAAGGACAAACACACACACCTATGCCCGAGGGAGAACTCGAATGTCTGACGGTGAATAACCGCGCGTTCCGCAGCAAGGCGTCTTAGAACGCTTGGCCACTACACCGTTGCTGTTCCGTCGACATCGTGGTCATTAGATACGAAGCACAGGCACGGATAGTTTTTGACAATCTTGGGGAAGGAAATCAGTAAAAAATGTTCAAATGTTTGTAAATCTATCGGACCAAATTGCGTGGTCATCAGTCCGTAGCTTACAAACTACTTAAACCTAGGTAATCTAACATAAGGAGAACACACACACCCATGCCCCAGGGAGGACTCGAACCTCCACGGCGAGCAACCGCGCGCTCCGCAGCGAGTCGTTTTAGACAGCTCGGCTACTCCACCGCGGCAGGAAATCAGTCATTCCTGGCATTTGCCTGGAGTGATTTAGGGAAATCATAGAAAATCTAAATCGAGATGGCCGTCCTCCCGAATGCAAGTCAAGTGTGATAACACTACGCCACCTCGCTCGGTATTAGTATTTGACGTCCCTTGGCAACACGGACGTTGCAGATGAGTACTGGCTCCGCCGAATTTCCTAGATGAAATCGATCGTGTGCTTACTAAAGAAACCGTAGCTCCATTTGTCTGGATATATTCGCGGGAAACCACAGAAATACATTAGTTGGGAACGCTGTACGGGGATTTAAACTCGCTTCTCCAGTGACACACTGAACCATGCCGTTTAGTGTCAGGTCTCAGCTGGGACGCATCCAAATAAATGAAAAACTCTCAAAATAAAAATAATAATCTGTGGGGGTAAAAAGCAGATGAATACGGCTGGCGTCTAAAATAGACATACGGTGGAAGCAGGGAAGGAGTGTGGGTAGCAGGCGACCCAAATAGCACGCCGCCGGCCGCCTCCCGCATCGCCTGGCGCTTGGCATTGGCCCACCTCCACAGCTGACACTGACGCGCCACGCTAGTTTACGTCTGCCAGCAGCACCTCTCAAACACTTTGCTACAGCGGAACTTGTTCCGTGGGCCGCATCAACAACTGACTTCGGAACCCATTTATTTACTTCCGAATATGTTCTAATGTTTGTTGAGCTTATGGGACTTAACTACGGGGTCATCAGTCCCTAAACTTAGAAACTACTTACGAACTAGCTAATACTAAGGACGGCACAAATATCCATGCCCGAGGGAGGATTCGAAACCCCGACCGTAGTGGCCGTGCGGACCGTGACTGGCGCGCCGCACACAGTTCGGCCACCGCGGCCGGCTACTTCCGAATACCATGTAGACACATATCAACAAATTTAAATGCTGCACTTATGCATACAATAAATGTCTTTGGCCGGCCGCGGTGGCCGAGAAGACTGAGGCGCTCCAGTCACGGTCTGCACGGCCACTACGGTCGCGGGTTCGAATCTCCCCTCGGGCATGGCTATTTGTGCCGTCCTAGTTCGTAAGTAGTTCATAAGTAGTTCGTAAGTTTAGGGACTGATGACCCCGTAGTTAAGTTCCATAAACTATACAAACATTTGAACATTTGAATTTGAAATGTCTTTGACAAATTTAAAGCCGCGGTGGAGTAGCCGAGCGGTCTAAGGCGCCTCACTGCGGAGCACGCGGTTGCTCGCCGTCGGAGGTTCGAGTCCTCCCTGGGGCATGGGTGTGTGTGTTGTCCTTAGGTTAGTGTACCTTACTTTAAGTAGTTTGTAAGCTACGGACTGATGACCACGCAGTTTGGTCCGATAGATTTACAAACATTTAATCTTCGTGTAACTTTGTTTACATTACCACTGTATGAGAACACAGCCAGAAAAGAAAATTTGTGGAATGTTCAAATGTCTGTTAAGCTTAAGGGACTTAACTGCGGGGTCATCAGTCCCTAAACTTACAAACTACTTATGAACTACCTTATACTAAAGGCTGCACAAACATCCATGCTCGAGGGGGATTCGGATCCGCGACGGAGAACAGTCTGGGCATCGGAGCATAGCGCCCCAATACGCTTGGCCACTCCGCCACGGCAAAATTTGTGGACGTGCAGCTCTTTGAGGATGTTTTGATAATATTCAGACGTAAATACGGGGCGACGTAACATTCTGAAAACAATGAACGGTAAACTAACTTATAAAACGAACAAAATGTTCAAATGTTTGTATAGTCTATGGGACTTAACTACGGGGTAATCAGTCCCTAAACTTACAAACTACTTATGAACTACTTACGAACTAGGACGGCACAAATATCCATGCCCGAGGGGGGATTCGAACCCCCGACCGTAGTGGCCGTGCAGACCGTGACTGGAGCGCCTTAGTCCCCTCGGCCACTGCGGCCGGCTAAAACGAACAATTTTCTTGTCTTCAGTCACATTAAAGGGCTTTAGGGCACCTCCTCAAATTCCCGTACTGCTTCTCATGCAAACCTATCGCCTTTACATTGCCAGCTATGTCTTTGTTACCTCTCATCTCCGTCATATGAACTTTGCAAATTATATGAACAATGACGAGGTAACGACGTATTTGTTTAATGCATGAAATCTAAAAAGCCACACAAGGAATCGCAACATGTTCATGAACGATTGAAAGAGAACTAGACAAATACTCGCACGAATTATATTTCAGTTATTCCTTAATAGAATAATGACCGAATTAACAGACACAACGCGGTCCGCGTCCTTCGCTGAGTCATCAGTGTTTGGCTGCCATGATGAAGACAGGGTTCCATTCCTGGAACTGCCAAGGATTTTTTGGTGGTGTGAGATATGGAAAAGAGTAGTGTCAGTCTCGTGATGGTAAATTATGAGCAACTTGCATAAGAATCAGCGGATTCAGTCACCAAAGCTAACGACACTCCTCTTAACGCCATTGGCTGAAGTTGGCGAATGTGCTTCTCATTGTAAACCTGGTTTCAGCAAAGAGATTGATTGGGAAGAAATACTGTGAGCAACAACAAGGTTCCACGGTGCGCTTATGTGCAAGGTTTGGAAACATTCATCCTAAAATTTTGTGCTTGAAGGCTATCTTCTTGTACCACACTGATAATTTTATGAAAAACGACAAGTTTGTAGAGTCGTCTCTGTAAATTTGTTCAGTCGTAATTTGTTATGAAGAATATGTAGACAAGTAGACATTGGCATTCACTTAAAGGGATCCCACCCTCCAGTAAAAAATTTCCTTTTCTGTAGGCACTTCACTTCAAAATATTTAATTATTGCAATGGTGCCTGTTCTATCTGACATGTCCGAAAGAACAAACATCATTGGTTGAAATCAACGGCCGTAATTTCACGTATTCGAAATACTGAAACATTTCGAACGTTACGGGGCATTGAAATAAATTCAACGGCGAAGTTTTGAAATTTGTGCTGGACTGGGATTCGAAGCCCCATTTCCCACTTCGCGCCAGCGGTCGCCTTAACCAATTAAAAAAAAATTATTTTATATTGTAACCTCTTCTTAGATCCGTTAGGATAACAAGTCGCTAGAAAAAAAATTGAATTTCAATTTCGCCCAAAACTTCAAATTCAAAATTTCTACTTGTGTATGACCAGCTTATAAGCCCGTGCTTCGCAACGGTTGTTTAATAGGGACCTGTGTATATCATGGCTTTTTAGGGTTCTGGACCTAGGTCAGCAAAGGCAGATTCCTTGTCGGATCCCTCTATCAAAAACCTCAGTTCTCCTAGACAAGATGTAAATTTTAAGTAGAAGTCATTGTCGAAAACGATGAAGTCCATAAAGTTTTTCATACAAAAAGTGAAATTAATTAAAGTCCGTGCTCCGGAATGATATAAATTCAATTTTAGGTTGTGTTCATAAAGTTTAGATTACGGCGTGTAATTGTCTGTTTGGCGTAAGCTTCTGAAAACACTTCTATCGTTGAGATGAGAAATAGTAATAATAATAAAAGCGCCCTGTATTGGTTCTATGGTGTAGTGCTAAACTGTTTATCTCTCACTATAAGTGTATGCTGAAGATTAGTATGTTGCATTGTTGCACTGCGGACAATGTAATTCCGTATGCAGTGCTCACTATTATCGAAAACTCGACGAATGCAGTCTCTTATAGGTAAAGACCAGATCTGTCGGAAATAATGGGTATGATGTACTCTGCTGAAAGTCTGGTAATTCAATCAACAGAACAGTTCATGTCTGTTTAAATCAGACGTCATGGGTATCCGTCGGATGTGCTCTGTTTCATTCTCTTCCTTTCCTTGTAGCTCTATAGATATCTATTACGTCTTCCTACAGCGGTATGCACTTCACTGTTCGAAGTTGCTTCAAAGTTTTCAACAGCACAGTCATCTTTCAGGAATTTCCTTAATCTCACTGGAATACAGGAGTGTCTTAGCAGAAAATAAGAAATGTAATAAAACGTGATGCCTGATGTGAAAAGGTTTTATCCATATCAGTATATATGATCTCATATTTACTGAGTTGTATGTTGTACAATTGAGTAATTTTTCAGATACATATTCATTTGCATAAGTGCTGTATGTCTGAAAAATCTGTTGCGAATGTAATTAGTAGTAAAGTAATAATAGATTAAAACTGGGTGCGTGATGGGGCGGTTTTCCATGAACGTAACTGTTTATGTGCTCATATCTCATGAACTACGTGTCGTACTGTGATACAATTTAGAAGGTACATTCAACTATACATGTGTATACTGTTTGTAAAATTTCCTGCAGGTACAATATGTAGTGTAGGAATTATAAATTTCAACATAATACCGAATGCAGTAGTTTTACTCCGTGAACAGCGGAAAAGTAGTAAGCGAGAAACCGTTTTCCTTTCATCATTTTGCTATGGTTGTCAGCGATAAAAAGTTTCCTAAAGGTTTGAAATTATGTCTAAAGTTTGTTGGAAGTCGCTAAGTGCTCTCTTTTTCAAATAGTGGACTAATAAAGTCACAGTATCACGTGCCGCAAGACGGAGACGTTTTCATTGTTTATGACGTCATATCTCCTGAACTATCGGTCCAATCGCAAAATAGTTTCTCAGCTGACATCTCCTTCCTATAAACTACATTCCTGCCAAATTTTAGCTTCATAGGTGAAGTAGTTTTCGAGATTTCGTGTTTAGTCAGTGCGTGAGTGAGTATATGAATGAGTGTCCTTTCGCGATTAGACAGCGAAGGTTTTCTCATCGAACAAAAAAGAGAGAAAAATGAAAGTCGTACTTCTTCGAGTATTTTGGTATCAACACTGGATGAATAAGGAAGGAAAATTCATGTCTAACACCAATAAAAGATTAATAACGTGACCACAACTTGAGAGAAAAATATATGGAATTAAATTTTCCTTTCCAAAGGCTATAGTAAGATGCATCTTCTCTTGTAGATAAACCGAGGAGATAAATATATTGTAGGAACACTGGAATTTACCCAGTCTTATCAGTTGCTCCACGTAATAAAAATAAAAAGAACTTCTAAAAAGAAAGAAAAAGAAATAAGGAAACTAAGTAAGTGCTCAACGTAAACTTTGTCATACTTCTTTCCAATGCAAAATGCTAATTCTAAATTACGTATTGTCCTCTCGTATCCATGTTGAGGCACTGCCGGTAAGAAATCTGCGAATAGTTCACGATAGTTGTTCAGTTTTTTAACGTTTAGGCAAGAGTCCCACAAATAACCCAATTATATAAAGACATCCGTCATGTGGCGTTTCGTGTCAGAGGCAAGAACATATTGCATTGTCACTTTAGATGACGTGGCCCTATTAATAAGAGCTCCCATCACTTGAGACAATTCACATATGGCCGTTACGTTTCGGTACTGAAATCGGTTCTCTCCCGTGGCGGCCGCGGCGGAGTGGCCGAGCGGATTGAGGCGCCGTGCTCCGCGGTTGCTCGGGATCGGAGGTTCGAGTCCTTAGGTTAGATTAGTTTAAGTAGTTCGTAAGTCTAGGGACTGATGAGCATTGCAGTTTGGTCCAATAGGTTTAAAAACATTTGATTTTGAGTTGGTCGGCCGCAGTGGCCGAGCGGTCTGCGGCGAGCCAGTCACAGTCTGCACGGCCGCTACGGTCGGAGGCTCGAATCCTCCCTCGGGCATGGGTGTTTGTGTTGTCTTTAGCGTAAATTAGTTTAAGTTAGTCAATTATTTAGTGTGTAAGTACTGCGACTGAAAACCACGCAGTTCGGTCGCATAAGACCTCACATTTGAATTTGTGTTGATAACATCGACTTTCTGATCCAAGTTGAGTTTGCGGCTCGCATAAATAAAGAGAGTCCGTTCAGGCTGCTAAGCATTCCACGCCAGATCGTGCTTGCATCTGCCGTGATGCTTAGTCCCAAGAGAGAGAGTTCACGAATGACGCGGTACCACTGTCGACTCTGGGCGACGTCGCGCCGCCCTACTGGGACCAAAACACTTTCTTTGGTTGAGTTAGGCACTAGAGGTGCGTCTGAGTAGTGGACGAGTGTTGTCTATATCATTTACATGTCGTATAAGAACGCCAACATCATATGCATAAGCGACGCATTTGACAGCCGCCGTGTAGATTCGCAATCCTTCATTCGCGCCGCCTATTGCTTGCAATAAAGCGTTAATCGCAATAACCAACAAGTACATGGACAGCGAGCAACCTTGGCGAACCGGCCGCTGAATGAGAATAGGTCTAGTACTCCACCCATTGATCACAGCCGTCTAATGCGCTTCTGTCTAAGGATTGTGTGTTACCTCGAGAAACTGAGGGCTAAAACCTATCTTTGGCATTATTCGCAAAAGGTAGTCGTGACTTATACGGTCGAAAGCGTTGGGAAAGTCTATTTGAAAGTATCGCCGAAGAAAGCTGTTCCAATACAGAATAAGCGATAGCATCGCGGTAGGCCTATGCGGCGTGAAAAATTGTACTCTCTTAACGCCGCATGACTGATAAAGGCTTATGATATGTTGAATGAGAGTGTTCAACTTATTCGCAACACACCGACCGACCAACGTATAGTCTGAATTTAACAAGGTAATGAGCCTGAGTATGTAATGCGGCACACTTCGCGCATTTTGGGGATCAAGGCGTCACAACATTTGAGTAATTTAGGGAAATTACTAAGCCATGAAGTATCTCGTTCACATCAACCGTGAAGTGCACGTCAATGATATCCCAGAAAGCAAGAAAAACTCAGGAGGAAAAATATCGGTCCCTGGCGGCTTGCCATTCAGGCATCGTTTCAAGACTACTGCGACATCCTCTTGCGACAACCTTCTCCCAAGTTGTCACGGTCAGGGCCAGGGATGCTATTGAAAGTATCGCCGAAGAAAGCATAACATAAGTCTCGTGGTTTCATCATCCTCGTTGGAGTCACGAAAGAGCGTAGTGAAGTAGTCGGTCACGTGTTGGACCATGTCATTCCGCTATGATAGGCATGTGACAGCGTCTGTGACTAATGCAGACACATATTTACTGCGTGCTTGTCGCTTTTCTCTTGGGAGGAGGTCGAAGTAGTAAGTGGACGGATCTTCGTCGTCAAATGGAGACAGTGAACGGCTCCTTTAGCTCTGTCGTGGTGGATTCGGAGGCTCTTGGCCTTAATTTTGTTGATGCGTAGCCTAAGGTTTACGTCGAGCCTTACCGCGGCATCGAGCGCATCCTGCAAACACTGTTGGTAAAATTCCAGAATGCGTCGTTGCCAGTAACGTGCCTCGCGAATATATAACTCCGCTACTTTACGCAAGAGGGGCATAGCGTGCGCTACCAATCACTCCAGCGTGGATTTATAGTTGTTTAATTTGGGAACACACTGCTAACAGACTAATTGTATCTCCGCACAGAGTCCTGCTGTTTTCAAATCACTCGTGATTAGTTTCCAGAATGGGGGAACTGTTGCTGGAAACAATACTGCAGCCGTCAACTACACTCATAAACAGAGTGGTCACTCATCGAAACAGGACGAATATCTACTCTGTGTAAGGAAGTTTAAGGTCTTCGGCGACATAAATTATGTCGATCCTGCTTGCTCCACCATTATAAAAGTGAGCATATTTCGTCATGACTGGGTCAAAATGGCGCCAGGAGGCCAACAGGTTTTTAGCATTTAAAAGAGTCACCAGTTTCATACACTTGATGGGAGTGGGGTATTGGTCAGTGGGAGTGACAACATAATTGACATCTCCACCGTGAACGATGGGCTGTGTCGTCGCACAGTGGGACGGAACCCCAAATGGTGGCCAAAAACCCCGAAAAATGAATTCTCGAAATTTTAATGGGTGGGTTGGGTAGGGGAAGGATTGGTGTATGTCATCCCAGAAGGAGATGTCGCCACCTTCGCTACCTGTTGAGTTACGTCAGTTCAAAAGTTACCTTTGACGTGAGCACACGCGGCGCTGTGAAAGCAAGGCAAATTTACTCTCGGTTTGTGAGTGAATATTTTGGTAGTGAAGTGAAGAATTTCAGTTCTACAAGATGGAAACGGTTGCTACAAGTATGTACAAAATGTTCGTACACTAAATCTGTATAAATTTCGTGATTATCCTATTTATATTTTCTTCCGATGCCTGTGCAAAATGGCCATGCTTTGCCGAACTTGCATTTTCAACTAGAGTAAAAGTAGCATACACTGCAATATTCCGCGGAATTTCAACTCCCATACTATAGAGTGAGTAATTATTTGATGGAATTGAAATTGACAAGAATCAACTGCCAAAATCTGCCATTTCTCTTGTATAATGAATATTTACAAGTTCCCGTATGGCCAACATTTCGTAGCACAACATGGTCGATGAAGCACGCGGCGCGGTAGGCTGCGGAACTATATTGTCCTCATTAGCTACACTTATTACTTCTATCGTCGATTATACTATTACATTTATTGTTTGTGTGCTGTCACCGACTTTGAAGATTGTTTCATTATATTATTGAATTACAATGTGTGTGGAATCGATTTTTCCCGATATATTTTCGACAAATATTCTGTTATTTTGTTATAATAAACAAATTACGTTGACAGTGTATTAATTTTTATTGTCTAAATATTATATATCCGTTACTATTAATAAATTATTATGGATTTTTCATGGGTCACGTTGCTACATTAACTCCGTCATTTTATTTAGACAATTTTTACCATCAAATTCGTAATCAGCGATCTCAAAAACCCCCATGTGAAGAGTTTTGTGTGAATTAAACGTCTTATTGTGGATTTGGCCACGTTTCGGGCAATCCGTCCCACTGTGCGTCACTGAAAACGGACATATTTCATGGTTAAAGCAACTAGATCTTGGGCTTCTCTGATCTGTTCTAGACGGGGCCTAGATATTGACAAACAGCATCCCCACAATGACGCATGCGTTAGCACGACCGTTGAGCAGAAGTCAAACATCTGTAGGTTCAAAAGCTGAGTTATGTAGTACTGCAGTGCCGCAGTTATTATTGATATCAACATCGCAGATCATATTGTATGTAATGTTGCTAAAAACCCTGGAAGAAATTTCTTACAGGAAAACCACGCTAGAACCACCATGTTATAAAAGTGTTTAAAATAAGTAACCTTATGCACTACCGAATAGCGTTAAAACTGAAAAGACTTGCTTCTGTTGTGGTACGGTATTCATTTAAGAGGATGCATACAAAACAACGATTGGGTGGTTAGATCTTAAAATATGCTGAATGGATTTACTAGCAGGGAGTAAAACAACAGTCCGAAACTTGTGCTATGACGGTATCTAAGAAATACTACTGTCACCAATAGTAAGTTATAACGTCTTGTGCAGCATTCGTTAAACAAATTCAATCTAAACTGCTTCCTGGGACTGCTGGTATGACGCGAAGTTCTCGCAAGGCATGGGATATGGCTACTACTGCTCCTGTGCCCCCTCGTGCGACCCACGCTCTGGCCACGCCTCTCCCGATGTCTCGGTCACAGAATAAGGAGTATACAGAAAGGAAACTCCCGCTGCAGTCTGTCGTCCAAAATTTAGTGCGCATGCGCTGAATCGGCCATCTTGAAAAGCAGTAAACGCGTGGTCACTCCCTACTCTGTGGCGTAGTAATGCGCCGTCTTGTTTGTTAATTGTATATTTTAACTGCCTGAATCGCATAAAAGTAAACAAGTATTTGGTACAGTGCAGTTCAGTGAAAAGAAAGAACTGTGTGGCAGTAGTTGGAGCTGTTCCGTTTTTATTATGAGCAGCAATAAAGGAAAAGGCGGTCAATGGTGTTCAGCACCTAATTGCCGCAATAATTCTCATACAAATAAGGATATAAGTTTCTTCACCTTCCCAAAAGATGCTGAGCGGTAATTGAAGGTCGCTATCAGTAGTGAAAGTTAAATGTTATCAGTTACGAATGAGAGCAACGTGTGCATAATTATTAAAAGTAGTCTTGCTTCTTCTCTTAACGATAACTCTCGCTGTTGCTGTTGCTGCAGCTGTTCAACAGTATCGAAATGTTGAAGTACATTTATATTTTATGATTATAAGTTTAATGTTGCAGGGAATAATATAAAATCAAACACAAAGAATAGTGCGTAAGTAGACAGGTAAAATTTTACTTACGGCATTGGAGGCGTATTGTGCTAATGTTGGCAACGATAGCTCTTCGGATACTCAAAAAAAAAAAAAAAAAAAAAAAAAAAGATTAAGGGGAATAATTATTTTATCCTGTTCCTGCTCTATGGTTGACAGATTCTTCTATATGCCCTTCTCCGATCAGTAAATTAATTATCCTCCTAAAGCAAATACAACTTTTCCAACATTAAAACACAACTGCATCACTGCCATAAGAAAAGCAGTTGCAAAGTCACTTTCTTGTTTATAACTGATTTCCGAAACATAACTTCGCTTTATTTGGGATTTTCCTACAGATAAGCACCAAATAAAACGATCATTGATTCCATCGTACATTTTCGTAGTTGTACGTATTAAAATTTAGACCTACTTTTTTTTCGTTGGATTACAATTAGGTGCAGGAACAGGGCGCAAAATAGATGAGAGCATAATGAAAAGCCGTTTCCTTCCGTAAAAGCGGGTGAGATAAGCTGCGGTTCGTAAAAAGTCAATTTCCAGCCAAAGTAGTAAGTGGCTGTAGTTCCGCGTTTACTGCTTTTCAATATGGCGTCGAGCGCAACGCTTGGTAACATATAGATCAAAGGCGCCGACCCTAGCTTTCCTTTCTGTATGCTCCCTATTCTGTGTCTCGGTGACGGTCGCTCGGCCTGCGCGCGCGGCAGCAGCCGGTGCTGACGTCACAGAGTGCCTGCGAGGATACTGCTCACATATTTCCTCGATTTTCCACTTGGGAGTTCCCACGTCCTGTTCCCTCTCAGCACTGAGAATCCGTTGCAACTGTTCCGTACGTGCCCGTATCCTCCCTCTCCTTTCTGCCGGGGCTGCCACTCTGTGATGAGCCTCGTTTTCACTGAAATTCTAGTGGCGGGGGTACCCATTGTAGTAGTCGATATCTGATCCTTGTTGCCTTTACCCTTATTCTTCCGCTTGCGCTGTTTTTTGGTCCCTTCAGAAGAGTTTTCAACAGCATCAAAGACTTTGGTGGTACAATGACTTCCATGTGCATCTCTGGATCCTTATGAATAGTTTCAGCAGATACCGGGTTCGTTTCCTGTGCAGCATCTGGCTCCTCCGCTAGAGGCGATGAGGCCGGTACGATATCCATAGGTTACTGTACTTCGTTGTTTTCACTGTTGGTCGGGGTTGTAATACCGTACCGCCACCACCACACTCATTAACGGTACGAAATTGTTCCTACTGCCTACTGCAGCCTCACGCGTCAACTGCACAGGACGTCGCTGTGGACAGTCACTTCTTAAATATTCTGTCGCGTTACAGATTGTACCGGGTGATCAAAAGGTCAGTATAAATTTGAAAACTTAATAAATCACGGAATAATGTAGATAGAGAGGTAAAAATTAACACACATGCTTGGAATAATATGAGGTTTTATTAGAACAAAGAAAAAAAAAAAAAAGAAAAAAAGAAAAAGTTCAAAAAAATGTCCGACAAATGGCGCTTCATCTGATCAGAAAAGAAGTAATTAGCATAACAAATTAAGACAAAGCAAAGATGATGTTATTTACAGGAAAGGCTTAATATGTTCACCATCATTCCTGAACAATAGCTGTAGTCGAGGAATAATGTTTTGAACAGCACTGTAAAGCATGTCCGGAGTTGAGGTGAGGCACTGGCGTCGGATGTTGTCTTTCAGCATCCCTAGAGATGTCGGTCGATCACGATACACTTGCGACTTCAGGTAACCCCAAAGCCAATAATCGCACGGACTGAGGTCTGGAGACCTGGGAGGCCAAGCATGACGAAAGTGGCGGCTGAGCACACGATCATCACCAAACGACGCGCGCAAGAAATCTTTCACGCGTCTAGCAACACTTTTTTTTTTTTTTTTTTTGTTTCTAATAAAACCCTCATGTCATTCCGAGCATGTGTGTCAATTTTCACCTCTATATCTACATTATTCCGAGATTTATTAAGTTTTCGAATTTATATTGACTTTTTCATCACCCGGTACATGTTGGTGATTGCATAATGCAAGATATCTGTGCCATTGATTACGAAGTAAGAGCGGGTGTGCTTTTTCAGATCAATTTGCACACATCTTACGCCACTGTTTTACCTATAAGCACTGGACCATTTTCCGATAGTTATGCTCAAAACTTCGCCAATACGCAACAGTGCTCGACTGATGATTTCATTCGAATACTCAGGGGATATATTAAAGATACGTACCATTCTGATACCAAAACCAGACAACACAATTTGTAGATCGCTTATGCTGCCGTTTGAATACTTAAATCTTCGAATGTCACCAAACTTTTCAAAAAACTTGTCACACATTTCATCAGAAAAAATTTCAAAAACAAACTACTGAATAAAATCTAGACAGGTTTTTAATTAATTTTAATTGCTCATCAAGATCGGTGAATGTCCAGTAATGATTTCAAAAATAATCCACTGTGTATGTTGGCGAACCCTATAAAAATGTCCCATTTATGATAAGCGGTCCTGTAGATGCAGTTAGAATAACGTCTCCATTCTACTGCTTCGAATATATGGTAGTAAATACACGTTTACAGGGTGCGTGTATAATAACCCTGTGGCATACTGCCCTAAAATTTCTGATGACAGTACTATGATCATAAATTAAAGCCAGAGTGTGATACACAGTATTTCGATTCGAACTGTGGTTTGGATTATAATTAATTCACTAAATGGTTTCTTATTGGCTATACTAATTGCTTTCTGTTACTTCGACAGTCGCAAATACTGTCGTTTCATGAAGTAATTTACTACATTCATCTCTTGTAAACAGACTGCAGATATGGCTAAAACAATGAATTTTCAAATGTTTGGAAACTTATACGGCCAAACAGCTATGATCATCAGTCCCTAGACTTACAAACTACTTAATCGAACTTATATTAAGGACTACACACACACCTATGCCCGAAGGAAGGACTCTCACCTCCGACGGAAGCGACCACCCAGTCCGTACATGATGCCTTAACCACGGGGCCACTCCCACGCGGCAGTGATTCATGAAGTGATTGTTTTTATTGTATTCCTTAATTTATAGGACCAGTGATTATATAACAGCAATAATACGCAAATTTCAATAAACTATTGATAATGATTAAAAATAAATTAAGAAAATCGATGGCGTAACAGGGTGATTTGAAAATGACAGATCTACAGATAAAATGAAAGAAAACTTTCTTCACAGCTTTGAAATTTTCCCATAATCAAAACATTATCAGACGTGAAACGCACACAAATACTGGCAGTAGTAATGGACTGTGCCGAAATCCAACTCGAAAATTTTAGTTTCATAGTATCACATATGCTGTGAAAGACTGTCAGGCTACAACTGAAAAAAGAAATGTGTGGCTACTGCCTTTAATCTACTGAATAACAATACTTTCAGACAGAAAACTGGAATTATCTATTTACAGTCAATCAGTACTAATCAAATTCAAGTTCAAGCAGTAAGAACACACACAGTAAAGCAATGGGAGGTCATGAGAAGCAAGAACGATAAAAATTATCATGAAACAAATACTGGAATTATTGCTCCTTCGGAGTAAAATAAATGAAAGAATGAGAAACTGAATAAAAACGTAAATCGTATGATAAAAAATTACAGAAATACATTGTAGGAACTATAAGATGTCACGAAATAGACTAAGTTTTGATGAATAATAGATTTAAAAATATGATGGCTACCTTGCCTCACAAACGTTCACAACACATAAAGAACAATTAACCTATGTTCCTTTATTTATGTTAAACCTATTTGAATTTGTGGATGTTATTGAATTAAGATTTGTTGCAAAATGCAACCAATAATTGTGTTTGCACTTATAACTGCTTCTTTCTTCTATAAATCACCTGGTCTAGATAGTTTTCGTAAGAAGTTTGTCAGATTTTTATCTCTTTTAAGTGTGACGTTTATGGAGATGTTGAAGGAGGTTGTGCAGGGGAAACGGTGCTCACAGTATTTAAGGTGAGGAAAATAGTGTTACTACCATGTCATAGTGATCTAGTTTCGTCTTCTCACCTTGCTTAACTTTTATTGTGAAACTTTGACAAGGGCAGTCAATAACAGGTTATCTCCTTTGCTGGTAAACGTTATTAGTGAGCATCAGATTGCCTTCCATAAAGAAAGTTTTTTGCGCCTACAGCTGTAACTGATTTCCAAACAGGTGATTTGCTGCAATCAGTCGTTCTTCTTGTGAAAACTGCTTTATTTTGCAGATCTAGATTTCACCATTCTCAGTGCATACATTTTTTATATCCGAATGCTATGCACTGAGAATAGCAAATAACTTGCCGAAATCTAGACCTGCAAAATAAAGCAGGTTTGACAAGAACAACTGATTGCTGCAAATCACCTGTTTGGTTATTAGTGAGCATCATAGTTGCCTTCCAAGTCGTTTGGGTTTGACTCTAATAGCAGAATACCGAGATTTGATTTCAGTTGCTACAGTCACTTTGGTCAACACCTCTGCTTTTCTGAACTATAACAAGATTTTTAGCCACGTATCTCTTAGTTATTTGGCCTACATGTTAATTAGTTTTATTTATCAGTTCGTTGGGATGTTTTCCAGGGCAAAGTCCTGTAAAAATCGGTAGATGATTATTGTGATTCTCTAGTGCACAGTTAAGTGATGTTAAAAGTACAATTATTAATCTTAATGATTTCGATGACGTCGAAGTTCCGTACGCAACTTCTGAACAATAACATACGTCACTGACAGCTATTGTCAATCGTTCGTCTATCAAAATGACAATACACGACAATAAAATGCTACTGATAAAATACAGGGTGCAGTGATATAACACGAACGGTGCACAGATGAGAACATACTGGATACTTATATGTTGGGTGAGGCATTTTACATTGCCCAATATTGTTCCCAATCATGAGATGACTGCCAAAAAAATTGCATCAATTTTCTGGGCGTTTTGATGGAAACTTTACATAGTAAGATGCACAAAGTGATCACGATAAAATCATTTATCTTAGTAGATTTGAGCCCCTCTGACATCAAAATATAAACCTCTACATTTTACTCCTTAATACGGCTTTTATTGTGGCCCATGAGTTAATAACTTCAAGACATGGCTGCTTACACTTGCGCGTCCACCGGTTGTTGCTCCGGCTGTTGGTGATGATCGTCTTAATTACTAATTACGCCATGCCGGCCGCGGTGGCCGAGGTGACTGAGGCGCTCCAGTCACGGTCTGCACGGCCACTACGGTCGGGGGTTCGAATCCCCCCTCGAGAATGGATATTTGTGCCGTCCTAGTTCGTAAGTAGTTCATAAGTAGTTTGTAAGTTTAGGGACTGATGACCCCGTAGTTAAGTCCCATAAGCTTAACAAACATTTGAACATTTTTTTGTAAGTTTAGGGTCTAATGACCCCGTAGTTAAGTCCCAGACTATACAAACATTTGAACTTTGAACTTAACTACGGGGTCATCAGTCCCTAAACTTACAAACTACTTATGAACTAGCTAATACTAAAGACGGCACAAATATCCATGCGCGAAGGGAGATTCGAACCCCCGACGGTAGTGGCCGTGCAGAACGTGACTGGCGCCCCCGCACCGCAGCACGGAGCTCCAATGCGCACGGATAATCCGCCGCGGCACTTTACTCTCAAAAGAGGAGAAACATTATTGTCTACTTAAGATTTCGTATGGTGCATGTCTACATCTACATCTACATGGGATACTCTGCAAATCACATTTAAGTGCCTGGCAGAGGGTTCATCGAACCGCCGCTATACTATTTATCTCCCATTCCATTCTCGAATATAGCGTGGGAAGAAAGAACATCTGAATCTCTCCGGTCGAGCTCTGATTTCTCGTATTTTATTTTGATGATCATTTCTCCCTATGTAAGTGGGAGTCAACAATAGATTTTTGCATTCGGAGGAGAATGTTGGCGATTGGAGTTTCGTTAGTAGCCCACGCCGCAGCGATAAGCGCCGTTGTTGTAATGATTCCCCTCACAGATCCTGTATCATTTCCGTAACGCTGTCTCCCCTCTATCGTGACAATACGAAACGAGCTGCTCTTCTTTGAACTCTTTCGATGTCCTTCGTCAAACCCACCAGATAAGGATCCCACACTGGGCAGAAATACTTCAAAAAAGGACGGACCAGCGTAGTGTATGCAGCCTCTTTTTTTAACGGATTTCTTTTCGTAATCATGTGGACTACTCCACACTTCTCATTATTTAGTGTCGGAGTACATTACTCCAGACTTTGGCACCGTTTGACGGATCACCATGAATTTACTACGTAATTTTACATATACATGGGATGTTTGTAAACATCGGTCTTTGTGTCTCAATTGATTCAGGCAAATGTCAGGTTATGAATGTTTTGGTGAGGCGAGTGTCAACAGCCGTAACATATTTCATAAAATGCATTTTTATAAAACCATCAGCTGTTTATTAAAAACCTTATTCATCTACCAGTTTCGGTCATGGACCATCTTCAAGGATAAAAAGGTGTTAACACCGAATGGTAAAATGCATCAAATAAAATACATACAACTGAGATAAACAGGAGTCAGTGTAACTAAAAGTGTAAAAAATTACTATGGTCATCTTAGATAAAATCTATCAGTCAAACATGACATAAAAGGTGAGAACGGTCTATGAATAGAGCGTTCTCACCTTTTATGTCATGTTTGACTGATAGATTTTATCTAAGATGACCATAGTAATTTTTTACACTTTTAGTTACACTGACTCCTGTTTATCTCAGTTGTATGTATTTTATTTGATGCATTTTACCATTCGGTGTTAACACCTTTTTATCCTTGAAGATGGTCCATGACCGAAACTGGTAGATGAATAAGGTTTTTAATAAACAGCTGATGGTTTTTATAAAAATGCATTTTATGAAATGTCAGGTTAGCTTCATAATCGGGTCCTGCTGAACTATTACTTCCACTGTGCTTTCAAAGTAAATAATGTTTCGTCTGTACAAATAGGCAGAACTAAGTTTCAAGAACATATAAGACAAAATAAAAAGTCTATAGCCAAAAGATAATTAATGACTGGATTACTGGTTGTATACGTATGAAAGGAGTTGCCGAAAGAGTGCAAGATATGAAAATGAGTATTTTCGCATGAGCAGAAGCGTTCAATTAAGTATTCGTCAGAAAAACTGGGAAAACAAGGACACACGGTCGGAACGTTCAGTGAGTAGTGCACAGGTTCATTAAAATCAAGGCCGAAAGCAGCGCTGGAAGTCGTCCAAGACGCGGTGCTATCGGTTCAGAAGAACAATACCGCAGGTGGAAGGACTACCGGCTGGTGACGCATCTGCCATTCGGCGAACTGCTGACGATTGCCGAATATACTGCACAGTGAGGTCGGTGCCGCTCCGTCAGTCTGCATCGATATTGTGGGGCAGATTTGTCGCAGAGACATCTTCTAATATATAAAGCAGAGTGTCCGTATATTTGAACGTGTTGCATTCAAATCTACAGTTTTGTTCCAAACTTTATGAAATTTTGTACACGTAAGCTTCAATCCATGAGGACGGTCGCCGTAAGTGTAAGACTCACATACGATATATAAGTTCATGAGATATGACGTCATAAACAATGAGATGCTGAAAAACTGCTGCATTTTGCGACAATGGTGCTCATTTTCTCCTAAACCATTGGACCGATTTAATCCAAATTCGGTACACACATTCCTTACCGTGAGGTAACAATTGCTGCATGGTTAAGAATCACATACGGCACATGGTTCAAAAGATATTACGTCATAACCAATAGAAATCGCAAAAAATGCCATATAATGCGGCGAGACTTTCGAAATATACTGTATGAGAATGACAGTACTTAGCGACTTGCAACAAACTTTAAACAAAATTTCAAACCTTTATTAAACTTTTTCTCGCTGGCAACCATAGTAAAATGATGAAAGGAAAAAAGTTTCTCGCTTACTACTTTTCCGCTGTTTATGGAGTAAACCTACGGCTTTCGGTATGGCATTACAATTTATAATTTGAACACTACAAATTGTAGCGGCAGGAAATTTTACAGACAGTATACACATATATAGTTGAATGTAGCTTCTAAATTGTATCACATTACGACAGGTAGTTCATGAGATATGAGCGCGTAAACAGTAACATTCATGGAAAATTGCTCCATCACGCAACAAGTTTTAATCTATTACTTCTTTACTACTAATTTTATTACCAAGAGATTTTACAGACATACAGCCCTTATACAAATGAATATATACCGCAAAAATGGCAGGAATAAATAAATAAGGAAGGAAGGAAGGAAGCTTAGGGTTTAACGTCCCGTCGACAGCTAGGTCATTAGAGACGGAGCTAACGCTCAGAGTTTTGGGTGAGGATA
Source organism: Locusta migratoria (assembly GCA_026315105.1). Classification (NCBI taxonomy): domain Eukaryota; kingdom Metazoa; phylum Arthropoda; class Insecta; order Orthoptera; family Acrididae; genus Locusta; species Locusta migratoria. The sequence goes on from CM048755.1 coordinate 225,943,000, forward strand.
GGAAGGAAATCGGCCGTGCCCTTTTGGAAGGAACCATCCCGGCATTTGCCTGGAGTGATTTAGGGAAATCACGGAAAACCTAAATCTGGATGGTCGGAGGTGGATTTGAACCACCATCCTCCCGAATGCGAGTCCAGTGCGTTACCACTGCGCCACCTCGCTCGGTAATAAATAAATTCCCGGGCAACGCCGGGTTTTCAGCTAGTCTGTTTATAAATACATGTGGTTAAAATTAAAAAAACAAGAAATACTTATGCAACGTTGTCTTTACTTTGCCACAAACTATGTGAAGAATTCAGAACGGAAAGAGCTGCGACTTGCATAACGGTAGACGACAAAGTTTTATTTTTTCGTATTTTCCTACATAACAAATTTGACACATATTCCCACTACTGGTTAATGTTCTTAGTATTCATTGTGACTTCTTCTGGCACCAATACAGACCTGACAACGACGGGGCATGCCGCGAATGTTGTCATCAATTTCATGTTGAAACAATGACGCCCATTATTCCTGCAGAGCTGTTCGCAAGTCTTGGAGAGTTGTTGTTAGATGGTAACGTGATGAAACTCGTCTCACTAGTGGGTCTCAGGCATGCTCTTTCCGATTGAAATCGGGAGAGGGAGCAGGCCACAATATGGGTACGAGGTATTGGACCACAGCATCTAGCAACAATTGCACATGAGGTCCCAAGATTCCGTAACTATATGTGACACAAGACGCCTCATTCCGAGTCAAGGAGGCCGCCCTGCTTGACCATCACAGATTTAGTTGAAATTATATGTGAACATTCAAACATACCTCCATCACATTGGTGAATTCTAACGTTCTTCGAAACACTACTGCTGATTATTGATATGGTTCTATCTGGAATGTCCGAAAAGAACAGACACCATATCAATAATTTAAAATATGCCACCAACAAGCAATTGACAATTTCAATGAGGACGCATTCAAACGCTCGATTCCTTGCGCGAATCCAGTACAGGCTGCGAGCAAGAGGAATCAAGGAGCAGGGGGCTAGAAGTTGAGAATTTCGGTAGGAACGGAAGCGTGCCTGGATAGCCTAATTGGTTAAGGTGACCACTGGCCAGAAGCGGGAAATCAGGATTCGAATCCCGGTGCAGCACAAATTTTCAACCTCGCCGCTGAATTTATTTCAACTCCCCGAAACGGTCGAAATGTTTCAATATGTCGAATTCGTAGAATTACGGCCGTTAATGTCAACAAATGATGCCCGTTATTTCGGACATGTCAGAAAGAACAGACACCACATCTAACTGGTGAATTCTGTCTCGTAGTGTGCATTCGTCCAAGACACACTGCCTTCACGCCAGACCTTATGGTCTGGGGTGTGATAAGCTACAACTCTTGTTTACCGTGGAGGGAACGTTGACTAGCATTCGGTACGTGCGGAACAGTTCTTTTGTCATTCTGGCAACAGGAAGGTTGTGCGTTGTTCTGACAGTATAATGTTTATCCACATGCTGCGCGTGAAACGTCAACGTACTCTGCCCAACTTCTCTGGCCAGCACCAACCGAATAAGGTGGCATATGATGGGGCGACAGCTGCACGTTCTATTCGACAACCCACAACTGTTGGAGGACGTCGTGAAGAGGTCAGGCATGCGCAGTGGCCGAGGGGACTGAGGCGTGACAGTCACGGTCTGCACGGCCACTACAGTCGGGGTTTCGAATCCCCCCTCGGGCATGGATATTTGTGCCGTCCTTAGTGTCGTTTCTGACGAAGCCTCACATCGTGGACAGGTGAAACCTAGGTTAAAAGTCGAAGTGAAAAATTTCGCGATCCCAGCGAGTTTCGAACCCGTGAGCTTCCGCTCAGCCGCGGTGGAGTGGCCGAGCGGATTGACGCGCTATGCTCCGATGCGCGAGTCCGTTCCCCGTCGGAGGTTCGAATACTCTCTCGGGCATGGATGTTAGTGTTGTCTTTAGTATAAGTTAGTTTATAAGTAGTTTGTAAGTTTAGGGACTGATGACCCCGTAGTTAAGTCCCATAAGCTATACAAACAAAACATTTGTGTCTGTCTTGAGTGAATTGGAAAAACTCTTATAAGATAAAATAATTTTTATTTCTGATAGTGTAGAATAATGCCAACGGCCGTGCCAGAGTGGATACACAAGTTCCCGTTAGATTACCACCAGGGGACTGATAACCTAGCCGTTTAGCCTCCTTTAAAAACCCAACAACAAAAAGATTACCGCCGTTAAGCGCTGTCGGTCTTGGCTAGCACTTCGATGGGTAACCCTCTGGGTCTGCCGAGCGCTGGTGGCATGCGGGGTGCACGCAGCCCTTGTGAGGCCAATTGACGAGCTACTTGATGGAGAAGTAGTTGCTCCGATCTGGAAAACCGACGCAACGGCCGGGAGTGCGGGGCGCTGACCACGTACACCTCTATACTGCATCCGGTGACGCCTTCGGTGGAGTAGCTGAACGGTCTAAAGCGTCTCGCTGCGGAGCGCGCGATTGCTCGTCGTGGAGGTTCGAGTCCTCCCTGGGGCATGGGTGTGTGTGTTGTCCTTAGGTTAGTTTACCTAGGTTTAAGTAGTTTGTGAGCTACGGACTGATGACCACGCAGTTTGGTCCGATAGATTTACGAACACTTGAACTTTTTTTTTTTTTTTTTTTTTTGTATCCTGTTGGGACCTCGAGGCTTATGTGCGACGTTTTTTTTTTTAGTTTTTTAGTGTAGAAAGATCAAATACACCTTTAGAACGAGAATAATAAGATTGATTATTTTGTCTGTGAAAACAAGAGGGCAATCAAATCAGAAATTTTTAAATTATTCATTATCATAGTTTTCATAAATAAAATGAAGTTAAAAGATTCAGGTGTTTCCAACGCCTTGGGTGATTTTGACGAATTATGCCTCTAGGGATCCAGTTCGTGTTATCCAAAAAAAAAAAACAAAAAAAAAAAATGTTCAAATGTTTGTACAGCTTATGGGACTTAACTACGGGGTCATCAGTCCCTAAACTTACAAACTACTTATGAACTACTTACGAACTAGGACGGTACAAATATCCATGCCCGAGGGGGGATTCGAACCCCCCGACCGTAGTGGCCGTGTAGATCGTGACTGAAGCGCCTCAGTCCCCTCGGCCACCGCGGCCGGCAGTTCGTGTTATTAAAAATGTTCTAAACATTTTTAAACCATCAGCAGAAATATATATTTCAAGCAATGAAATTTCAATTTCTCATAAAGTAAAAATAAATCGATAAAAGTTCGGCAGTGTAGCGTACTTATTAATACAATTATTTATTTCTATGTGCTTACACTTTTTGAGCAGCAAAACATCGCAAGCTATTTTCCCCCTGCCTAAACCACAAATAACTGGAAAACCGAGACTCATCACTATCAAAAAACTGAGAAAATTCGTGTTTAATATAAGTTAGTGTTAAATCAAATGTATGGAAAGCAAAACAAGGCGGCAGTGATGTTAGCCATGATCAAGCACAGCAGGCGTTATGGTCTGGGGTGCAAAAAATGTTCAAACGTTTGTAGAGCTTATGGGACTTAACTACGGGGTCATCAGTCCCTAAACTTACAAACTACTTATAAACTAGCTTATACTAAAGACGGCACAAACATCCATGCCCGAGGGGGGATTCGAACCCCAGACCGGGAACGACCTCGCTCCGCCGCGGCGGTCTGGGGTGCATTCAGCTATAACTCTCTGGTATTTGTGGATGGAGTGCGACCAGGGTTCGATACATGCAGAATGTTGTAAGATACGTTGTTTTATCATTTTTGCAACAGAAAGGTGCCGTAGTTCTTTCTTATTTTATCTTGTTATTTTTTGGTTTACTTAGTGTGTGTGATTGTTTTCGTGGCATGCATAGTTTTTTCTATTTTATTTATTTATTTTTCGAGTAATGTTTTATGTGGTTTCAAAACATACCCTCTTTTCGAGCCCTAGTAAAGTACAGGAGAAGATAATTTGTTTATATTAGAACTTTCTTTTTAGTGAAATGGCACCCTACTTTGTGTACTCCCTAATAATTTCCGCTACATAGATATTATTTCACTAAACGTTTTACAAGCTATGATTCTTATTTGTATATTTTCGTATTCTGAATTCAGGAATAGCCTACTGTTGTCAGCAAATTGCTTGAGATCTCTATGTTATTTTGATAACTCACTCCACTGTACGCTAGAATCGCTAGATCGTTTACGAAGGCAAGGCAACTTATCTTGCGGTTCTTTTACGTGTCTGGCTTTAGTGCGTTTGTGGTAGTTCGGATTTTAAAGTTCTTTATCCCATAAATTTATGAGGGTTGAAGAGTAGTGATGAAGATCTGTCACCATGTCGCATGACGCCCTTAATCTCGAAAGACTTTTGATATACCACAAGCCGCGGCGGAGCAGCTGATCGCATTGAGGCGCTATGATGCGATGCGCGAGGTCGTTCCCCCTTGGGGGTTCGAATGCTCCCTCGGGCATGGATGTTATTGACATCAGTTGCATCTCTTAGGTGGTGTACGGATTCAAATACACTAAAATAACCAGAGCATAGTTCGACAAAGGAAACTAACCACGTCATGATAGATTAAAGCCATTTCCAATCTGCTTATTATTTAATTCAGTGATTTTTTATGGAGTGTAATGTATGAAAATCGAGTTGTAAGAATAGTGGATAATTTACGTTTCATAATACCTTCGTTGTCTTTATTTTATTCATTTTATTTCTTATTTTTATTTGAATTTATTATTATTATTATTTTAATTATTTTTTATTTGAAAAGACGATAGTGACAGTATTGTCAGATGTTTTAACCACGTGAAATGTATGCATTAAAATATTCAAGAAAGTACTGTACAGCAAATATAGAACCACTCTAAAACAAAGAAACATACACCAGCAATACAGGAAAATGCTCGTAAAATCAACGAACCTGCATCTAAGCCAACACAAAATAGAATTTTAAAAACAGGAATCTAAAACTTCCTGGCAGATTAAAATTGTGTGCCGGAACCGGGACTCGAACCTGGGACCTTTGCCTTTCGCGGGCAAGCGCTCTACCGACTGAGCTACCCCGACACGACTCACGATGCCGCCTCACAACTTTACTTCCGCCAGTACCTCGCCTCCTACTTTCCAAACTTCACAGAAGCTCTCTTGCAAACACGCAAGACTAGCACTCCTGGAAGAAAGGATATGGTGGAGACATGGCTTAGCCACAGCCTAAGGGATGTTTCCAGAATGAAACTTTCACTCTGCAGCGGAGTGTGCGCTGATATGAAACTTCCTGGCAGATTAAAATTGTGTGCCGGAACCGGGACTCGAACCTGGGACCTTTGCCTTTCGCGGGCAAGCGCTCTACCGACTGAGCTACCCCGACACGACTCACGATGCCGCCTCACAACTTTACTTCCGCCAGTACCTCGCCTCCTACTTTCCAAACTTCACAGAAGCTCTCTTGCAAACACGCAAGTTGTGAGACGGCATCGTGAGTCGTGTCGGGGTAGCTCAGTCGGTAGAGCGCTTGCCCGCGAAAGGCAAAGGTCCCAGGTTCGAGTCCCGGTTCCGGCACACAATTTTTCATCTGTCAGGAAGTTTCATATCAGCGCACACTCCGCTGCAGAGTGAAAGTTTCATTCAGGAATCTAAAAATTTATTAGGCGTCAATAACACAACAGTAATACCAAACCGTTTGTGAATTGGCTTAGTTTAGCGTTGTGTTTAACAAAAGCAAATGCCTATTTTTGCCGGTTCATTTGGATAATGACTAACGTGGATTTCGTCAAAGCAGTTCAGTTTACGAAAACGTAGAATCAATCGTTATGATGGTCTCAACAGAAGGATAATGTGAAGGCCGCCTATCAACATTCTAGATTTCCTTCTTTCAGCAGCCAATGGACGTGCCGCAATGACTGCCCCGGTTCCCGTTAGATCACCAAAGCTTAGCACTGTCGGGCTTGGCTAATACTTGGATGGGTAACCGTCCAGATCTGCCGAGTGCTATTTGCAAGCGGGATGCACTCAGCCCCTGTGAGGCCAACTGAGGATCTAGAAAACAGACACAACGGCTGAGAGTGTGGGGCGCTGACTACTGACTACGTCCCTCTCCATACCGCACCCTGTGACGCCTTCGGGCGGAGGATGACACGGCGCCTGGTCGGTACCCGTTTGGCCCTCAAGCCCGTGTGGGACGGAGTTTAGTTCTTCTTTCAGCAAGAACCTCGGAGCCCCCCGCCAAACTCTCAGCCTCCTGCTCACCTCATTTCCAGTCCCCCTTTGCACCCATTGAGTCTCTGTGCCCCCAAGCAGTGACGGTGCCCCTAAGCAGTTTCAGCTTGCGATACCATTCATCTGTCACTGGGCCTAGTTCACTCCATGTGAACCATCCTGCTAAAACCATTTGATGTATTTTACTACGTGAAAACCGTCTGTTTAGTTGCACAGTTTGCTTTTTTTTAATTTTTATTTATTTATTTTTTTTTTTTTACTAAAAATATTAACCCTGTTAGTAGCCGAGGTACAGCCATATTGCATCTAAATATTTGCTTGTATGGTTAAACATGGCACTGAGACTGGAGACAACGAAAGCTAGAACTGTCGTTTTTTTGGCGGAAGTGACTGGGAGTGGTGGGGGTAAATCAGTATCTTGTCATTCACCTTAAGACATTAAAAGAAATTAAAATCCAGAATGATAATGGTCAAACGGGGATATGAACTCTAGCTATTTGTAAATTTGAGTCCATCATTTCAAATGATGTCCCACCTCATTTGGTTAACGTACCAACAGGGATGACAGTGTGCAAGTCTTAAGGGGTGCCGCGCGGAATGGCCACGTGGTCCAAGGCGTCATGTTACGGGCTGGGTGGCCGTTCCCGCTGGAGGTTCGAGTCGTCCCTCGGGCATGGTTGTGTATGTTGTGCTTAGTGTAAGTCCCTAAGTCTATGGACTCATGGCCATGGCAATTTGGTCCAACAGGTTTATAAACATTAATCTTATGGTGCCATTACACGCTCAATATTTATTACGCGGTACTCAGTATTGCACAATAATATTTTCCGTCTGAAATCCGTATTGACGCTTTGGACAATATATTGAAGGAGACAGCAGAGCCGGCCGCGGTAGCCGAGGGGACTGAGGCGCTTCAGTCACGGTCTGCACGGTCGCTACGGTCGGGGGTTCGAATCCCCCCTCGGGCATGGATATTTGTGCCGTCCTTAGTCTTAGCTAGTTCATAAGTAGTTTGTAAGCTTAGGGACTGATGACCCCGTAGTTAAGTCCTATAAGTTCTACAAACATTTGAACATTTGAGACAGCAGAGCTTTAAAAATATTGACGGTGGCTCAATATATTGTATCGTGTATAGGCCGTATTGTTCAATAAACGGTGGATTCTGTTGAGACCAATAGAAAGTTATTTTGTTCTGGACGAATTTTTTCAAAGAAATGTAAAAAATAAACGACAAAAGAAAATGGAGGAGCTGGGCATTGTATAATAAATCAAGTGACACTTTGAGATATGGAATTATTGATTGTTTAGGAAATGTCAGCTACGTCATTGTGCACAGTAGCAGAGGAAACTAAAGATTATTGTGTCATAACAGTAAGTGATTACTGCACTTCCAGCAGTCATCAAAACTGGGAAATTCGATCAGGTCAACTGTCTACCATGCAATAGTTGTCACAGTATGGACGTTGTGTAGTATTTAATGGATTTCGTATTTATACTTGTATAGTTTCCTGAGTAAATAAAATAGGGAATTAAATATATCTCCAAAACTCGTATTTTGAGATACAGTGTGTAGTAGTAAAGTATCAGGAAGTGTGACACCGATATATAAAACTTCAACTATGATTATGATGCATAATTCTCTTTTGGACTACGCCTTTACACAAAACAGCAAGATTAGTGTTGTTGACAAAGTACTCACTACAGACGGAGTACAAGATCTGAGTGTTTTTTAAAGAATGGTAGAGGGGAGGAAATCGGGGGGGGGGGCCTTTCAGCGAAATCTTCCCGGAAATTGCCTAGAGTTATTTAGGGAAATCACGGAAAACCCAAATCTAAGTTGCCTAAGTGGAGTCTGAACAACCTTCCTGCCAAATGCGAGTCCAGTGTGCTAACCACCTCACTTGGCGCGGGAACACTCGTGTTTCAATGACAATAAAGACACAAGTCATAAACAAGTCCAGAAGTGTTTTAGATTAATGCTTACATGACTTAAAAACTTCTGTGGTCATCGTTCCCTAGACTTACAAAGTACTTAAAGTAAATTATACTAAGGAAAACACACACCCATGCCCGAGGGAGAACTCCCCTCCGACGTGGACGGTTGCTGGATCGGTTACGTGACGCTCCAAACCAAACGGCCATTCTCAAGCAGCCAAGTCATCTGTCCCATTTGCTTCTAACCATAGTCGAATGGCATTTTTTCATAGTAGAGGAACACGAGAAGTAACACTGATTCGCTTTGATTTTAGACTGTCAGCCGGAGCGAAGATGTCTTTCGCAAAAGCCTAACATGGGGGAGGAAGAACAAGTGTGAGTACGGGGCTTTTTGGCGAGGGAAGCGTGATTCGCTCGCGGAAGGACCAGCAGCTTGGGCTTCCGGTGTGGAAACATCACTGCGTTATCTGGCAGTGCCGGAAAGGCCAACCAGCCTCCGACTGGTACTCTGCAGTCATTCGCTTCTCTCATTCAGCCGATTCTTTTCCAATATAGCTAAATATGGGGAAAGTGCAAATGAAATCTGTAGTTGCCTCATCTTTCTCGTTTTCAGCCTAATAGTTGCTTTCAGTAATACTATGTCTGTTATCCTTTATTTTATGTGCCGTTATCCATTTCAGTTAAGTAAGATCTGACAGCCCAAATTTTTACGGATGTACCGGAATTTTTTTGCTTTGCTTCTATTATTTCCTTCCACTTACGCTAATAATGTAAATAACATAGACACTACTTGTGTATCACTAGCAGGCCCGCACGCAGGGAAGGGGGGGGGGGGGAGGAGCACAGCGGGCACCCCCCCCCCCCTGGACATACCCTAGATACAATGGGATTTTTCTATTACTAATATGATTTCTTAATAATATTCATTCTTGATTATGATTGAACGTCAAGTGAAAGGTGCAAAGAATCAAATTTTCAATTTTTTTTTAGGTTTGATTCCATTTCCAGGATGATGCTCAACGACCACACAATGATGAACACACCAGATGTATTGAGCAGCATTAGCCGTTAATGTTTTATTTAAAAAACAACAGATCGATTTCAGTCACATAGTGACCATCTTCAGTGTCCTTCAAACAAGCATTATGAATGCCCTGAATGTAACGGCAAACATAAAATTGCAGTGTCAAAGTTTGAGAAACTTTTTTTTTCAACATTAATGGCCGATGCCGCTCAATACATCTGGTGTGTTCAAATGTTTGTAAATCTACCGGACTAAACTGCGTGGTCATCAGTCCGTACCTTACAAACTACTTAAACTAAGGTAAACTAACCTAAGGACAGCACACACACACACACATGCCCCAGGGAGAACTCGAACCTCCGACGGCAGGTAACAGTGCGCTCCGTAGCGAGGCGCCTTATACCGCTCGGCTAGTCCACTGCGGCGGTGCAAAGAAGTTAATGAAAAACAGCAGTGGTAGATTCACGTCACTATATGAGACTTCAACTCTTGTAAAACAGAGTATATGATGAGAAGTTTGCCGCGCGGGAGTAGCCGAGCGGTCTGGAGCGCCACGTTGCAGATAGCGCGGCCTCACGCGTCGGAGGTTCGAATCCTCCCTCGGGCATGGATGTTTGTGCTGTCTTTAGTATAAGCCAGTGCATAAGTAGTTTGTAAGTTTAGGGACTGATGACCCCGCAGTTACGTCCCTTAAGCTCTACAAATATTTGAACATAAAGATTTCCGTGTAGTTGAAAATAGATTACCTAAGGACAGCTTCCGTTGTCTGCAGTTTCAGTGCCATAAGTAACCTATGCTATGTCAGTCAATATCATAATCATCAACTGAATGTTGGGGACAGATGCGAGAACATCCCATTGGCATCCTGTGTAAGGCTCTAATCGAGGTTATTTTAAATCACCTTTCTCTGATCTATTATTAAGTGAGTGTCCGTGTATATCTGTACCGCGAGGATAGACGAGATGAGTACTGTATTGTCATGCATAACACCTTTTAAGGCATCAAACACCGTAACGGGACACGAGAGCTTCCCACTCAAGGAAACCAAGGGTTCAACCTTGCATTCTGATAAGAAAATACGATGGGTATCCGGAAAGTAAGTTCCCATTTAGGAAAAAATATAGTAGACTTATTATTTTAGTTTTACTGTCACAAGAAAGAGCGTATTTTAAATCTACTTTTCCAAATAATTTTCACCGTTGTTGAGGCACTTGTAGCGGTGGATCAACTTATCTAATCCTACCTCATACAACGATGCCGCCAGTGATGAGAACCATTCCTGATTGTTGAATTTGTCCCAAGAGGTGAAACCATCAATGCGGACAGATACTATCAGACCTTGAAAAGTCTTCGACGTGCGATACAGAACCAAAGAAGAGGGAAGCTCGGCACAGGAATTGTTCTGCTTCGCGGACACATGCTGCAGGTGACACACAAATTGTTATTCAGCAGTGGTCGACCCTGTAAACTAATTAATGCAAAAGTTTTGTCAATAGGGATGTTTTCCATACGATAATAATTTGGAGGTTGATTGGGGTAATAATAAGAGCAGCCTACTGTACGAAACGTATTCAAGGTTTCTCTCTTCTTACTAAAAGGGAGATAAATACGAAAGTATGCTTAGCCCATAGCAATTTAACGACATGGTGCTGGTTATCGTGGTAGCTTCTTCGAAACACAATGTTAATTTTAAAACTGGAACTGTTGATATTCGAACTGAATTTGAATCCTTAGAAAATTACCCACAAAACATTGTGTTCTGAACATTAGCACTGCACTACGTTGTGTTCAACTGCACACGGTTGACAGGCGTTGTACAGCGAGCTGTAAAAAAGGTTTTGTATTAGTCTCACACGCTGGGAATTTCACGATGAGTCCCCTGTGTGCTAACATTACTGCTAATGTACACGGATTCCTCGAAGAGTGTGCACATTTAGTTTTTAAAAATGTTGCCTTCGTCGCATTCACAGATACAGAATGCGTGTTAACAAGTTGCCACACAATTTTTGCTTTACTCCAACCGTTCAGAACAATAAAATGCAGCAAGTCTCGGAATACTACAGCGTAATTGACCATATTTCACGATGGTAAAAGCTGGGACGATGCAGAAATGACCTTGCAAGGATATGACATCACTCCGACACTTTTACCACATAGACGGCATAGTGTGCGTTATAAACCTTAAAAAACCTGCCGTGATTTTGAAATTATTGAAGTGTCCATTACATCAACGTCTCCAGTAAGTGTATGGCTGTTTTAGTTGTGGGGATGAGCACTTTATATGTGCTTCAGATAAGGTATAAATTCTATGACATTGAATGAGAAAGAAATAATTCCTTTGTATTTAAAGAAACTGACGTACTTACTTTGATACTTCAGCTTCAAAATAATAAATAAATAAATAAGAAGTGAACGAGCTTCTGCTGCCTCTATACGAGACAAAGAATGAATATGTGGATACTTTACCTTTCGAGGAAATGAATACACTTCTGTGTTGTCTCGACACCTATTAAGTAATAATATTGAATCGCATAGCAGAGTCGTGATGTCGAAACATACTGAGACCTATTGCAAAGAAAATGTATTATGAGCCAGTAAGCGGAACCGAGAGACAAGCGTCTGAGATGACGTAACTGTCTAGACATTTCCACTATGCAATTCCACATCGACGTTCACTGCTTTCCGTACACAGCACTGGGAGGCGCTAAATGGATAAAAAGAAAACGATCCCAATAACCGCGAGCGCCTGGGAACTGTCTGGACTCCTTATCAGTGGTTGACGATTTCTCATCTCAGTCGCTCACCGCCCACACTGCTTTCGGGCTCTCCCAGCCATTCATGACATACGACTTTTCTTTACCGCCCACAGTTCATTAACGAAATGAAACGTCAACAACGACCAAGGGACGCGATACGACAATAGCAAGCTGTTTTGTTTTATGAATGCTTTCTATTCGTGTATTGCTAGAATTTTATCTGTGTTTAGGGATAAAGCAAATTATTACAGAAATGAAATGATCGTATGGCTTTTCGTCGCCGGAATATCCCCATAGGGGATCGGCCGCCTACTGAAGTCTTTCTAGCGACGCCACTTCGGCGACTTGCGTGTTGATGATGATGACAAATACACAACACCCAGTCCACTGCGTGGAATCGAACCCGGGCCCCTGACATCGGTGTTCATCGATACTGCCACTGAGCTACGGAGGCGGACTCCTTTACAGAAACTCAGTGCAATTAGAGACGCTACGAACCGCAATAAAAGGCTCACGAAACTGTCATCTCTATCAATTTACAAGAAATGTAATTCTCAAGGCCATAGGAGTTGGCACACCTTATGGGTTTCAATACTGTTAGAATTGAAGGCGAGAAATTTTTTTTTTTAACCACGTTGGTTTCCAAATATTTATGAAGTGTACATCAGTTTTCTGATTAATGGTTAGACTCAACTGTGCTACACTGGACGTGTTTCAGCACGGACATGCTAATATTCTCGACCGTCGAGTAACCAATAACCATAAATCAATTAGTGTTTTTTGTGCTAACCGATAACAATTTTTTTACAGTCGAAACTTTTCCACAATTATTTCCTCTTTACAGTGGGTATTCATACTATTTTTGAATGCTCTGCTGATTATATGCACTGCTGATCACCCAAATGCAGCACCCTGAAGCAATCATCCAACTTTGGTTAAATATGCAGCGTCCGTTTGTGACGACAAGAGATGCAGAAGATAAGCACTTCAGACCAGAGACACAGCACGGCAGCGCCACCTCGAAGGGGAACACACTGCCGTGTTGACGTAATGGAATTGTTCTTTCGTGCGGTTGTTTTGCGTAAGTAGCTTCAGCCTGCCCCATAGAAGACAGCGAGCGTCTTTCGAGCACGTTTCGGAGGTCGACCGAGGAAGAATACTTGCAGATTATCCTTTAAAGAGGTCGGTGCCTTAATTGATCCACACCCCTTTCCAAGGACCTGCAAATTGCTGCAGTAGCATAGCGTTGCATGGTCTGAGGAATCTCAATACGTTCTTCACAATGTTGATTGGATGGTGCGAACCCGCCGTCTTCCACGGAAAGAGGTCCTTGACACCTATACTTCGGGATGGAGAGATTCTGGTAGTGGGTCAATTATGCTCTGGAGAACATTCACATGGGTATCAATGGGTCCATTGGAGCTCGAGTAAGACACCACGACGACCAAGAAAAAGACAAAGTACACCCCTTCACGACGATAATGTTTCCCACTGACTGTCCTTTCTTAAGAACATAATGCGCCATGTCACAAGGCCAAGAGTGTGATGGACTGGTTCAAAGAACACAATGGCGGGTTGCAGTTGCTCATGTAATAGACAATAATTGGTGTAAACGTAGTAGTAAGAACAGATACGAAAGTTTCAGCGATTTGCCGCTTTTTGTCACCGGCAAAACGGCACTGTAAACCTGTTAATAGATAACAACAAAACATAATTTGAATTAGCAGTTAGTGTAACATGTAGATAACTAACGATGGTTGATGAGTTGACGAGATGATGAGCATTCCAAGTCCTCTACCCTCAAGCATCACAAGGTGTTGGGGTCGGCCGCGGTGGCCGAGGGGACTGAGGCGCTCCAGTCACGGTCTTTACGGCCAATACGGTCGGGGGTTCGAATCCCCCTCTGGCATGGATATTTGTGCCGTCCTTAGTCTTAGTTAGTTCATAAGTAGTTTGTAAGTTTAGGGACTGATGACCCCGTAGTTAAGTCCCATAAGCTATACAAACATTTGAACATTTTTTTTTTTTTTTTTTTTTTTTTTTTTTTTTTTTTTTTTTTTTTTTTTTTTGAAGGCGTTGGGCTCCATCTACTAATAATTTCTCTCTCCTGTTATCATTCTTCTACTAAATATAAATTCATGTTGTTCTTTCACTTTCCAGCCCACAATAAGCTATTAGGTGGAATCTCATAATATTGGGCAGTTATTACGAAATTGGTGAGGCGGGGGGATAACGTTCAACATAAATCTCTGTACTAGTCTCAATTCTTTACTTATTCTTCTTAAATGCATGTATGGGTTTAATTTGAAATTTTCTAATTGTTATTTATGGTTTTATCCTATCAGTTGGTTACACTGTATATTGTTAAACTTAACTAGATATATGACGAAATTATTCTGTGTGTTAAAAAAATTAACAATGAAAAATGCGACCTGTATTAGCATCCATATGGCAGGGCATCGTAAACGACAACACATAAATTAACAAAACTGATGTATCTCCCCCACAAACTCGGCAGATATGAAACCGATGGAACACATCTGCGATGTGACTGAACGTGGTGTCAGAGAACTCATCGCCCCTCTCCCCGGAATTCAAGGTATTAGGTGACTTGTGTGTGCAGATGACGTTTTAGCTACCCCCAGCGACTTTCTAAGGTCCCACAGCTTACATGAAAAGACTAATCGCTGCTATTATCCGTGCCAATAGTGGATATACCAGTTGCTAGGTAGGTGGTCATGATGTTCTGGCTAATGACTGTATTTTTCCCATCAGTCATCTACATACATATATTCCGCAATCCACCATAAAGTGCGCGGCGGAGGTTCAAATTTCGGCCCTCTAAATTTCCTGAACAGAATTTCTCGAAAAGAACGACGTCTTTCCTCCAGCGATTCCCATTTGCAATCCCGGGGCATTTCCGTGACACTCGCGTATTGGTCGAACCTACCAGTAACGAACCTAGCTGCTCGCCTCTGAACTGCTTCTATGTCTTATTTTAAACTGATCTGTTGGGGGTCCCAAACAATTGAGCATTACTCAAGACGTGGTCGTAGAAGAGTTTCCTACGCGGTCTCCATTACAAATGAAGTACATATTCCCAAAATTCTTCCAATAAACCGAAGTCGGCTGTCCGCCTTACTCACAACTGTCCTTACATGTTCCTTCCATTTCATATCGCTCTGCAATGTTACGGCTAGATATTTGAACGATGCGACTCCATCAAGAAGATCACTACTAAATGCTGTATTCGAACATTATGTGATTGGTTTCCCTACACATGCGAATCACCTTAAATTTTTCTACATTTACGGCTAGCTGCCATTCTTCACACCAACTAGAAGTTTTGTTGTATGCTGTTACCGTCAATTAAAGACAACACCCTCCAATAAACCACAGCATCATCAGCTAACAGCCACAAATTACAATTTACTCTTCCAGCCAGTCACAAATCTATGAACCTCTTCCACATGCTCGTATCTTCGTTAGAAATCTGAAGTGTGGCACCGCGTCAAATGACTTTTTGAAATCGAGAAAAATACAATCTGCCTGTTACCCTTCATCCATGGCTCGCTAGATGTCATGTGAGGAAAGGGAAAGCTGAATTTCACATGAACGATGTTTCCTAAACCCGTGCTGATTCATAGAAAGAAGCTTTTCCGTCTCAAGGAAATTTACTATATTTGAACTGAGAATATCCTCCAAAATTCTACAGGAAACTGATGTCAACGATATTGGCCTGTAATTAAGTGGGTCAGTTCTTTTGCCTTTCTTATAAACAGGAGTCACCTGCGCTTTTTTCCAATTACTTGCAACTTTGCGCTGAATTGAAGATTCGCAATTAATGCATGCTAAGTAAGGGGCCAATGCCGCAGAATCTCTTTCTAAAACCGAACTGGTATTCCATCCGGACCAGGAAAATTTTCGTATTTAGCTCTATCAGCTGCTTTTCTACACCGGCAATACCTATTACTATGTCGTTCATTTGGAAGTTAGTGGGTTGATCAAATTATAGTACATTTGTGTGGTCCTCCTACGTGAAAGATTTCATAAAGGTTTGGCCAGATGAATGGATTGGTTGTTGGGGACACGGGGACTGCCAGTGTCATCAGTTCCCCAGTGAGGAGGGGAACGAGAGAGGATAGGAAAGGAGGGGAAGGGAAACAAAATGCAGTGCAGTGAAGAAGGATGGAAGAAAGACTGCATTAGCTCGCGTCCCCGTGCTCGCCATGCTCGTACTCACGAAATAATCGTTAGCCACCTGCGGGAGGGAGGGGGGGGGGGGGAATCAGTCTGAATTCAAATTCAAATGTTCAAATGTCTGTAGAGCTTACGGGACTTAACTACGGGGTCATCAGTCGCTAAACTTACAAACTACTTATGTACTAGCTAGCACTAAGGACGGCACAAATATCCATGCCCGAGGGGGGATTCGAACCCCCCGACCGTAGTGGCCGTACAGACTGTGAGAGTCAGAATTATATGATAAATACCTAATAAATGACACCCATCTAGCATCCCAAGACAACATTTTAAAATTACTCCTTCAGCTCTGATTCCGCTTCTAATAATCAGATGGTCAAAGAAAATGTAAAGAAACTTTTCAAGTTTCTGTTTATCAGTGGATTGTACGACAGAAAATTTCAGTTTTAATGTTTAGTTGATGCTGACCTGCTCTTAGCTTACACAGTAAGTCGAAAGGAAAATATCGCGGTTTTGTGACAAGGACAGTCATGCCCCACTACCTTGTCTTAACTCGAGCCCTCAGTGGCGTTATCGGTTAGATAATAGACGGCGTAAAACAGGTTCCAAGAAACTTGTAGCGAAACTGTACTTAAACTACAAAGAAAACTGTTTACCGAATAACCGCACAACGTCCCCTTTTTCCCTTGACTTGCTCGAACATGTGATCTTTGCACAAAAAAGTATTATCACTTCAAAATAGTGAACAACTCCGATTATCGGTTTTACACATCATCAGGCTGTAAAGAAAATTTCCTATACTCTGCGTAAGTTTTATTGAGAGATTAGACTAGTTACATACTAATTTCCAACGCTGAAAATGCATACATTGAGTACAACAGAATTCCGAATGTGAAGCACCATTACACTATCCAGATGAATATTCAGATGCCTCTTACAGGTTCATCTTTCCTTCATAATGTAGTCTATTTGAATGATTTGGTTGACTATTGGTTAGCCGGCCGCGGTGGCCGAGGAGACTGAGGCGCTCCAGTCACGGTCTGCACGGCCACTACGGTCGGGGGTTCGAATCCCCCCTCGGGCATGGATATTTGTGCCGTCCTAGTTCGTAAGTAGTTCATAAGTAGTTTGTAAGTTTAGGGACTGATGACCCCGCAGTTAAGTCCCTTAAGCTTAACAAACATTTGAACATTTGAAAAATTTGTCAGTAGTGCATTAATCACGCATCGCCGGCCGTGGTGGTCGAGGGGACTGAAGCGCTCCATTCACGGTTTGCACGGCCACTACGGTCGGGGGTTCGAATCCCCCCTCGGGCATGAATTTTTGTGCCGTCCTTAGTATAAGGTAGTTGATAAGTATTTTGTAAGTTTAGGGACTGATGACCCCGTAGTTATGTCCCATAGACTATACAAACATTTGAACATTTGACTATTGGTTAAGGCTTGTTTTGGTTTGTTGCCTAACTCAATAGGAAATAAAGGATAATGAGGATAGGGAGATTGGAATGTATCATCCCACCCACATTGAACTCAGTACACACAGAACAGTAGTAGCTGAGTTGCATAAGGATACGTGGTATCGACCGAAGCTTTGTTGGAGGACTTATCCCATATTACACAAGCAAAGTAACGCTGTGTAGGGGACACGGGTTCTGTGTTCTAAAGGAGCGCGTTTCACACACCTGTTATTATTAACCAAACAGTTTCTATCAATGAGTTAAGATGAATAACGCGGTGCTTCTTTATGTGTTGTAGCCTAAAACAAAATATCGTTTTACTCCCACGACTCACGTATCGTGTGCAAACGAAGGTCGCGGCGAGGTCTATCGCCGTAAACGTAATTACGAACGAAATATACCAATCTCCAGGCTTGAATCCATACTACGGAAGCAGTGGGATATTCGAACTTTTTTCAAACATACACTGTCAGTCTCTTTCGTAGTCTTTGCTCGGTATGAGAATATGCACCACCTCCAATGATAATGTCGTTGAAAAGACGTTGAGAGACGCCTGTTTTGGCGGAGTAGTTTTGTTAAAAATTTCCTACTGATTTTCAACCTGGGTACCTGTTGCTCAGTCACAGGACAGCTGAATTATCTGCCATCAACAAGACCGGCTTTGTGAGCCGACAGCACTTTAACTTCGCAGGTTAATACGCTACCCCAGGGTTGGGGAAGACACGGTATTTGGTTCCTCCTTCAGGGTGGCCACCAAATTTTCATTTTCAAATTCAAGGTTTTTTCCAGGTTTTCCAGGTTAAAAATAATTATTTTCCAGGTTTTCACGAAACTTAATTTTGCTCAAAGGGGTTAGCAAACAACTATACCGTAAAGAAACTAGTTACATATTTTTAAAAACCATGTCGTCCAAGTTGAACCATGTCACATTCTAATATACACCAAGCAGTGGCGAATTCAGGATTTGTGTTGGGGGGGGGGGGGGGGGAGCAGAGCTCATAAAAATTGTGGCGTTGTACCTCAAACTGATCTGAAACGAACCAGCTCATATTATGAGGTTTTACCCCATACACCCCCCTCCCCCCACCCCAGATTCGACACTGACACAATGTATAGTACAGGGTGTACATTTTAAGTTGACAAACCAGAATAAATAGGAAAAAAGCGTATATATTCAACAACGGTTTTCACCATTATGAACTGCCGGCAGAGGCGTAGGAAATGATACTAAACTTGAACTGTCTCCACCATTTGGGAACGGTGTGGGTGGCTAGTGTAAAATTTTAAATGGAAACCCCCATTGTTAATTGCAGATTCAGACCAAGTCATGTGTAGTTTGGTTGATTTTTTTTTTATTTCAGTTGGCAACATTTTGCACTGTAATGGTAAGAATTATTTGCCAAACTGCTGAAGAAATGTACAACCCAGGAAAGAAAAAGGTTAATAATATTGATGATGCTTCAGAACCCAACCAAATGATACCATATGTACATTTCTTCCCGGCTTGTTCAATTAAATGTTTTGTCGGAAATTCATAACTGGTATTCAGACAAGGGCAATCTGGACTAAGGTATCAGTTTGTAAGACTGCCCTGTCCACTGCGGGGAGAGGGATCACTTTTTGGTAGCGTTCTGAAGTATCATGAATAAGGTTTTCATTTTTTATTTTTTTTTTTATTTTTTTATTTCCTGTTTAGTACATTTCTTCACCAGTATGACAAATGGCTAGCCGTCGCTCTCGCTAGGTTAGAAACGGCAGAGCAGCCAATCAGGAGTCGAGTAATGCCGGCCAATAAGATTCCGTGTTTCATGACGAGTAAATTTGGCGTCAATTTCAAAGTTTATTCGACGATTTCGGTGCGGCGTTTGTGTGATTGTAATTGATTTTCCATTTAAAAGGGATTTTTAGATAATTGTGGTATTGCCCCTAAAGTGACCTATTAGGCCGGTAGCGCAGTAGGCATCCAGGCTGCGGCAGGCAATGAAACAGTGGTGGTGTACGGCAGGCACTGGAGTGGCCGGCCAGGAATAGGGTGGCTGTGGCTGCGGCAGCCGTCAGAACGCGGCCGACTGCACGACAGTGGCAGCGCAGGGTAGCTGGCCAGTTCCGAACGGCGCGTGGCTGCCAGCAAGCTCCGCGCACTTGACCAAGCAGCCACACCTTGTCTCCAAGTTGTCATCACGTTCGACACGCAGAAATTTATTCATGAAATTCAAATATGTGTCTTGTGAGCAAAATAGTGATCGTGATGTGAAGAGGAGGCGGGAGGAAATCGCAAATGTAATGGGTGAGGATCTGTTCCAGTCACGAATAATACAACCACTTTAATATATTAATATTCTTTTCAAATGTTGTTTAAATGTCGTTATAATTTAACATGTAACATTAAAGTAGTAATGTCAAATCATCATATATGTCTTAATTTTTAAAATATCACTTAAGTTTTCCGAGTTTGTCTTTTTTTTTCATTTCGTTCAAATCCGTAACATTGAAATCGATGGGCCAGGGGAAAAACGATGACAATTCAGCAGTTTCTCACAAATTTAGCGTTTTACTCCTTTGAAGTTTTTTTATTGTACATTTTCTAATCCGAGCGACCATTATAATCAGTGACATAAATATTTGGTGTTGTTACTTTCTGCAGAATTTTAGGTCGGGGGTTCGAATCCCCCCTCGGGCATGGATATTTGTGCCGTCCTAGTTCGTAAGTAGTTCATAAGTAGTTTGTAAGTTTAGGGACTGATGACCCCGTAGTTAAGTCCCATAACCTTTACAAACATTTGAACATTTTGCAGAATTTTAGAACAACAAATACCCTTTTTTCCCGAAAAAAGAATTAAGTTACGTAAATTTTGAATTGCCATATTACCCCCTGCCCAATTATTATCAAATATTATTAACAAAGAATTATCATATTTGTTTCTGACTCACCTGAGAGTAATCGATAGTTTCTCTTCCGGAATTATACAAGCTCGCATACGAGTATCAGTACCCGTAACGGAATTTCTTATATTTTCAAGAAGGTTATCAAAAGATTCGACTAACATCCTTGTATAGTTAAAAAAGCGACCTGGTTAGTATCGAAGATCCTTGGAGTAATTTTTAAATAAACCCTTCGAGTGCCGCTCCGCAAGCACAGGATGAATCGAATATCTCCTTTTTGGTTTGCGTTTCCTTTGAGACAACAGGTGGACGATTATTGCATCTTCCACGTCCATGTCGCTCGGCCGATTGGGCTCAACTGGCCGTCACCGTCAGCTGGCTGCTCAGTATTTTGGCTGCCGCAGCCCAGCCTGGCTGCCTAGTGCGTTACCACAGCTGTCAACCATAGAACAGGTATAGCATGTTTTATTGATTTTATGATCTGTACTAAACAGTGATCATCTTAAGTGAAAGTTAGGTATAGGTTAAACTACAAGTCTTTACTTTTAGTATGTGAGGGCGCGTAGAGCCCGAATCTCAGATTCAGAAACATTCTATTGATTTACAGTTGTATGCTCGAGATTGCATATAATCGAGATAGCTCGGACTGATGTATGTAAGATGAGGTAGGGAAAGGTTAAGACTTAACTCCATGCACAGGTGACACAGGTCAAAAAGAGCAGAAACTAAGGTCCGAATACTACGTTCAATTGTTGAAGACTGAAACTTCAAATTCAGAAAAAATCTATTACTAGCTGTTGCGTTTGGAAAATTTTGTAGAGCTGCCAATTAAAACACAAAGACCTTCGCAAGTAGTTACGAGGACTGTCTGTATACAGAATGTTTTAGCTAGAAGGGATAGGGCAGTCTTCGTAGCAAGTATGTCGGATCCCTGGTAACATGGTTGTCAAAAGGTTATCTCAAAAGATACCGGGAATTAAATTCGTAGTGCAAACATTTTCAATGTATCGTACCAAACCCACTTCATTTCTAGATATTTAATACAATTAAATGTTGCCGCCTTCAGTTTACAATATTGACTTAACAAGTGGAATTCCATTAACATTCGGACTATTTAGAAAACGGTGACTTCACTCACATGCGAAAGTGGATTTTAATGCCTACGAATCCAATTACCTGTTTAAAATAATCTTTTTAGAGTGGTGTCTTACAAAAGCCAGCCGGCCATCAATGGGATGAGAGAGTCGAATTTAATGACAGTCAAGAAATATAACGTAAAGAAAAAATGATACCAAAATTTTCAGTGTTATGCCTGGCATACCCATTCAAATTTTGGGGTATGCTTGAGCGACCGAGCATACCTGTAGTCGGCGCCTATGCTAACGCAGCATCACAATACCAACTTTTACGGAGTTTATAGTTAAAATAAACAAAATGCTTACGTGAAGAGATATTTCAACACAGAATCAGACAAACGAGATCTGTGTTGATGAGTATCACTGGGGAGGAGGAGGTTCAATTACGAAAATTGCTAAAATATAGTACAAATAAACATCGCCTTTCATTCTAGCTGCAATTTCGTAGTCGCGCCTTACGATAACATCGCGTCTCTTCGACGTACATCGTGAGTAATTGAGTCACGTGGTTGAACAATACTTCGAGATAAATACAGAAATAGATAGCGGACGGAATACGTAACCTATAATTATAAAACTTCTTAAACCACCCAGAAATATATTTGAAAATGTTTTTGTACACAAAAATGATGCGATGAATATTATTTAACCCGCAGGCACTAGCGATCTGAGCATTTAGGTCACCTTAATTTTGAAACGACTGGCACTTTGTTACTTTTAAATATTAAACTTTGAGGTTTTTTCTTACTAACACTACAGGAATTACTTGTTTACACTTATTAAGTACATTTCGAACTGGTCGTGTAATCTGAGCAACAGGATATACACGCGAACGATCGTTTAACTCTTAAAGCCGCGAGATCTCACTGGTTAAAAATCCCGGTTTTTGGCTGAAATTCAAGGTTTTTTCCCGGTTTTCCCCGGTTTTTTCAAATCCAAGGCTTTTTCCCTGTTTTCCCGGTTTCAAGGTTCGGTGGCCACCCTGTCCTTACTGCCCTAATAGTTGCTAAACCAGATCAAGCGAAACGTAAAAGAAGGGACTGGTTGCAATTTTCGCGTGTAACGACTTTCCTTAACTCAAAAACATCAATTAATAACTTTATGTCACACCTTAATGAAAATCGCTCAGATTTTTAAATGGAAATGACATGAAAACAGTGCATTTATCAGCTTAATTCAGTGTCTAACCAAGAAGTCTCTTTTACAATTTTTTATATGGGGTCTGTTCTTTTCGGATATGTCCGAAAGAACAAACGCCGTTGGTTGGCATTAATTTATTTGCGACCATCGATAATGGTTACGTGTGTTGTTGATTCCAATCCGTATAAACGTGACTGATTCAGTTAATATTATTAATAGAAAAAACGCATACGTCTTCGCCATTAGTCCAAAAGCAAACGTAAATTTAATCTGCAGTAACTCGGAAACCGTTTGTAATATGGTTATGCTTCAAACGAGCGTGCCTGTGATATCTCTGAATATTGAGCTTTCCTCCCAGGACACCTTGTATAGCTGACTGTGTTGTCAACGTAGTGTATTGCCAAACTGAGAGCTCCGAATCAAAACACACAGCTGAGCGGCGTCGTGTCCATCGCGCTGCCTTGATACAGCAGATAACGCCAAAACAAAGATCTTCCTGGAACTCTGATGGCGCTTTTATGCGCTTATCTAATATCTGCCCTGTCGTTTCACCGTTTTCTTTTCCACGTAGTTCCATGTTGTTGCTACACGAACGTAAAATAATCCAGAGTTTACAACCCAATAAATGTTTTCAATTTCTTTGACAGTCCTTTCTTCAGAAGGCGAAGGAGATAGAGAGCATTAATTTCACAGACGACACTTCGGAGATGGCAGTAACATTTATGATGTCATTCTTCAGAAAAACAACGTGTAAGGGGATGCTGTAGTATAATACGCTTTGTGATATTTCAGAATAAGTGGTAATTCACTGCTTTAACTGCAGAGGAAGAAATATATGCAGTTGCTAAGCGGCATCTGTGCAGCCAGTGCAACGTCAACTGTGGAAAGATTATCTAGCCCTCTTCTTTCCTGCACTGTATTAAATAATTAGAAAACTAATGCTGATGTTGATGGCTGCGACTTTCCGAAGTATAGTTTCAACATTATAGCTTATTCTTCCGCACGCACTCGCTAATGTTGTCACTGAAGTGCGAGTGCTCTGCTTTTAGAAAATGATTCATATAAATAAATGAAGTGTGTAGTTTTTTTATCACTGTTGTTGATACGCTGAAGGAAGGAAGGAAGGAAGAACGTGAGTGCTTTTGCCAACAAGGAGACCGCTTCTACCGACTAACAACAAAGATGCGGCCAGCTTCATTCACCTTGTGACAGACAATCACCCTCAACAGTGCAACATATCATTTCATGTGAAACTGGAGATGTGTTTAGAACTTAATTCAAAACTTCGGTGCGCAATCTGGCGACAATGAACTTCATACTAAATCGTTACTTTCTCTCGAAGCTGACGATTAAGTGACGAAAAGTTGTTCCATTCATGACTCTGTTAGGTTAACGGCTTGACTGTTGCCACTGCAGTAGACCGAATTGGTGGCATCGGTAACAGTACCAGGGGCACGAGTTACAAAGAATACTTACACACATACGAAACGTTCCCCACAGTCAATACTTAACATCTCATCATATGGGTAGCTCCTACGTGCACATAATAAGTCAGGCACTAAAAAGTATTCTCAACCTGTTCATCATCTTAAAAATGGAATGATATTTTCATTCTGCAGCGGAGTGTTTGCTGATATGAAACTTCCTGACAGATTAAAACTGTGGCGATCCTGGATTCGAACCTGGGACCTTTGCTTTTCGCGGGCAAGCGCTCTACCAACTGAGCTATCCTGGCATGCTTTACGGCTAGTCCTCATAGTCTTACTTCTGCCAGTACCTCGCCTCCTACTTCCCAAACTTCACAGAAGTTTCCCTGTGAACTTAGCAGGAGTAGCACTCCCGGAAGAAAGGATATGATGGAGACATGGCTTTGTCAAAACCTAGGAAATGTTTTAAAATGGATGCGAGGTGTGGCGGAAGTAAAGCTGTGAGGACAAACCATAAAGCGTACCAGGATAGCCCAGTCGGTAAAGAGCTTGCCCGCAAAACGCAAAGGTTCCAGGTTCGAATCCCGATCCGGCAAAGACTATTAATCTGCGAAGAACTTTCGAGAAGAATTATATGGCCACCATTACTAGCGTGTCAATTTGTTTTGTTCGATAGCTGACAATAGCATCGAGAACCATGCTAAATCAGAGATGCCGCTTATGCTGAAGATGTCTGCCATCGACAGTGCCCCAACCAACTAACATCTTTTGGGCTACCGAAGGTCAGAACCGGATCCTACACACTACCTGATCAAAACTATCCTAACACCAATAAGTAATGCCAAATTGACCACTAGATGTCACATTTTTACCTACAAAAACAAAGTTTTAACAAGGAAAAAAAACTTTAAAAACGCAAACTATTCAAAACAAATAAATGTGAACTAAAAAGTTAAAAAATAATTGCGTATTCTTTTACAACTCAATAATCAACTTAGTTTTCTACTCATCAATATGCCGGTACGATCTATGTTTTTACCACGCAAGAAGATAGGTGGGTACCTACCCACTTTAAATCTACCGAGCGAGGTGGCGCAGTGGTAACACACTGGACTCGCATTCGGAAGGATGGTGATTCAAATGCACCTCCGGCCATCCAGATTTAGGTTTTCCGTGATTTCCCTAAATCACTCCAGGTAAATGCCGGGATGGTTCCTTTGAAAGGGCCCGGCCGATTTCCTTCCACATCCTTACCCAAAACCTTCCGAGCATAAGCTCCGTCTCTAATGACCACGCTGTCGACGGGACGTTAAACTCCAAGCTTCCTTCACTTTAAATCTAACTCAATACATACCTATGAATAACAAACAATGATCAAAATATTTATAGAGTTTTCCTAAGTAAAATGAAATGAAAAATATTAGACTACTTAAAAGTCACTCAAGTTATTACGATAATATAATGTAGTTACAATTATTGTTATTTTTGGAGTCGGTGTCAGCCAAGGAAAGCCGCGGCGGATTAGCCGTGCGTACTGGGGCGCCGTGCTGCGGTGCGCACGGCCGTTCGCCGTTGGGGGTTTGAGTCCCCCCTCGGGCATGGGTGTTTGTGTTGTCCTTAGGCTAGTTTACCTTAGTTTCAGTAGTCTTTAACTTACGGACTAATGAACCCGCAGAGGAGTCTGATAGATTTACAAACATTTGGACATTTAATTTAGCCAAGGAAACACTACAATATACCTATCAAAAATAATACGATAATACTGAGACCGAAGAATGAACAAAGAACGTGAAATGTTGACATTGTTTAAAACAAGAATAAATGCACACTTAGCACATATATTATGTATTATGGAACAACAAATGCCGGCCGCGGTGGCCGAGGGGACTGAGGCGCTCCAGTCACGGTCTGCACGGCCACTACGGTCGGGGGTTCGAATCCCCCCTCGGGCATGGATATTTGTGCCGTCCTTAGTCTTAATTAGTTCATAAGTAGTTTGTAAGTTTAGAGACTGATGACCCCCTAGTTAAGTCTCATAAGCTATACAAACATTTGAACATTTTTCAACAACAAATACATGCTCCTGCAGTTAACAATAGAAGGGAATATTGATGGAAAAAGAAGACAAGAGCGAAGAAGAACATCCTGGCTAGACAATACACAGCAGTGGGTAGGAATAAGAAGTATAGACAAGCTGTCACATACTGCAAATCAAAGAACAAAGGTGCATCGAGTGGTCGCCAACATCAATTATTGGATAAGCAGCAAAAGATGAACTGATTAATACAGTTTAACGGGTAAAAAAATATTCTGGCAGTAATTGTCTTATCGGATCACGGAAATAAATGGTAACAGGTACCGAAATGCTGCTGTAGTCGAGTCGCCGTAAGTAGATTGTCAACCGGCAGCGCTGCATTCAAATGTTTGTTAAGCTTATAGGACTTAACTGCGGGGTCATCAGTCCCTAAACTTACAAACTAACGTACACTAGAGACAACACAAACATTCATGCCCGAGGGAGGATTCGAACCCCCGACAGGGAACGGCCTCGTGCATCGGAGCATAGCGCCTCAATGCGCTCGGTCACTCCGCGGCGGCGCAGCGCTGTACTCAGCTCTCTACTGCGATGCGCGAATGGCTGCAGCCACACATATTAACCACCTGCACAGCTGTAACAACACTGATACGTTCCTATAGACACTTTTGTTTATTTAATGACACAATCACTTCTTAATGACTCTGTCATTTTTGGTTTCACTCACTTCCGCCAGCCGGCCGCGATGGCCGAGGTGACTGAGGCGCTCCAGTCACGGTCAGCACGGTCACTACGGTCGGGGGTTCGAATCCCCTCTCGGGCATGGATATTTGTGCCGTCCTAGTTTGTAAGTAGTTCATAAGTAGTTTGTAAGTTTAGGGACTGATGACCCCGTAGTTAAGTCCCATAAGCTTAACAAACATTTGAACATTTTTTTCACTTCCGCCATCTTATGTTAAAAGCGGCATTTAGGTAACAGATATCCAATGTTGTCAATACATGGACATTTACTCACTAAATGCCGATTTTAGCAACTGAACGTGGCAGATGTGGCTGAAACCGGTAATGATTGTTTCATTAACATGTGACTGTATCACCAAATTAACAAAAATTAAAGGAAATCAGGAAACGAAATGTAATATTTTCTAAAATGAGGATAAAGACGTTTGGAAAATCTACTTTGGTGATACCAAGCAAGGTGGCGCAGTGGTTCCACACTGAACTTGCACTGCACAGAACGATGGCTCAAATCACCAAAGCCGCGGCGGATTAGCCGCGCGTACTGGAGCGCCGTGTTGCGGTGCGCGCGTCGGGGGTTCGAATGCCCCCTCGAGCATGGACGTTTGTGTCGTCTTTAGTATAAGGTAGTTCATAAGTAGTTTGTAAGTTTAGGAACTGATGACCCCGCAGTTAAATCGGTTAAGTTTAACAAACATTTGAACAAATCACCAAAATCCTTATCACTCCCTCCACATGTCTATCTTTATTCTTTCTCTTCTGCTCTTTCCCGCACATGCAGGATCGGCTTTTTATTCCGGATTTGGCGTGTTAATATTGACGGTGTGGCCGGATGCCCTTCCTGCCGCCACCCCCTGCCCCCCTCCCCCCCCCCCCCCCCCCCGGGAGGAAACGTGTACCCCAAATGTCTGTGTATAGTGTTATATGTGTGAAAGTATAAAGTGTTATGAAATGTTTGCGAATCGTGTAACGGAGGCGGGACTTGGGGACCAGCTCGGTATTCACCTATGGGGATGTGGAAAACCGCCTAGAAACCACATCCAGGCTGGCTTTTACGCCTCCCCGTCACGGATAGCGGTGCGTTATACCGCACGGCTAACCGAGCGGGTCTCCCTCCACATGTCTATGATTTCGCTAAATCACTTCTGTAAACTGCTGGGATCGTTCTTTTTTTTAATTAAAAAATTTAAAAAAAACAACGCCGGTGTAATTAGCAGAGGTGCTATGTTTTTACTCTATTGATTCATGTGAAAAGGATTCCGAAGTGATTGTACACTGAAGAGAGAAACAAAACTGGCACAATTACCCAATATGTGTAGGGCCCCCGTGAGCAGGAAGAAGTGAAGCAACAAGATGTAGCATGGACTCGAATAATGTCTGCAGCAGTGATGTAGCGAATTGACACCACGCATCCTGCAGGGCTGTCCACCCGTAAAAGTATGACAGGCTGGAGACCTGGGCAGGCATCCTAGATATAACCAATGGTGTTCATGTATGGAGAGTCAGGTGGGCAGCGGAGGTGTTTACACTCAAAAGAGTTCCTGGAGCCCCTCTGTAGCATTTCTGGAGGTGTGGGGTGTTGCACTGTCCTGCTGGAATTGCCCAAAACTGTCGGAATACACAATAGACATGAATGGATGCAGGTGATCTGTTAGGGTGCGTACGTGCGAGTCACCTGTCAGAGTCGTACTAGATGTACCACGAGTCGCAGATCAGCACAACAATGCACGCCTCACACCATTACACAGCCTCCACCAGCTTGAACAGGCCCCTGCTGCTATGCAGAGTCCATGGATTCATGAGGTTGTCTCCATACCTGTACACGTCCGTCCACTCGATACAACTGTAAATGAAACTTGTCAGAACATGCAACATGTCTCCAGTCGTCAACAGTCCAATGTCGGGCCCAGGAGAGACCTAAAGCTTCGTGCCGGTGCAGTCAGCACGGATACACGAGTGGGCCTTAGGCTCCGGAAGCCCAAATCGATCATGTTTCTTTGGATGGTTCCCATGCTGACTCTTGTTATAGCCCAGCATTGAAATCCGCAGTAATTTGCGGAAGAGTTGCACTTCTGTCACTTTGTACGATTCTATACAGTCGTCGTTGGTACCGTTGTTGCAGTAGTTTTTCACGGCCGCAAAGATGTCGGAGATATGATATTCTTCTGGATTCCTCATAGTCGCGGTACCCTAATGGAATGGTCGTACGGGAAAATCTCTAGCTCGGAGATGCTGTGTTCCATCTCTCGAGCACCGACTGTAACACCGCGTTGAAACTCACTTTAAACGTGATAACCCACCATTGTGGCAGCAGTAACCGATCTAACTTCTGTGCCAGACACCATTTGTGTCATATAGGCGTTGCCAACCGCAGCACCGTCCTCTGAGTGTTTTTTTTTTTTTTTTAATTTCTTTATTACTCATTTACTACATATAAACCCAATATCTAAAATTTAAATTGGGTTGTTTTATTATACATTTTATTTCAATAACCATACATTAATTCCTTAACCCACTAACCATACTTACTAATAACTTACTATAAAAACAGAGACTAACTGCAGCGTTACAGTTGTGCCAGCTGGGTTACAAACCTAATATTGTGAAGGCCTGCCCACCGAGCTAAACCCAGTAAGCGTGCCCCTGGCACTGGGCGGCCCAGAACTTTGGATACACTGCAGTACATTTAGATATTCAAAGATGTTTATTAGGAAAAACTAATAATAGAACTTACACTATAACTTTCGCCTAGGTCAAAATTGGTGGGTGCCAAGTCTGTCCCCAGATCCAGAGTGTTTACGTATCTCTGTGTTTGTATACGCATGCCTGTACCAATTTTTTTGCCTCTTCAGTGTAATATCACAAAGTAATAAATAAGAAATCGCGGCATACTAGACATTATCGTTAAAAGGGATATTGTTGTTTTGGTGTTTCAAGAATGTTTGGTTTTATTTATTATTTTTATTGCTGTAATACTCTTTTGGATATGAAGCCAAGGAGGTATTAAAAAAGATCCATAAAAGTTAATGAATAATCATAATTCCTGGAAAAGTCAGTTTCTGAGATGTCGAAAATTCATTTCATTAAATTACTGAACGTCAAGTTAGTGAAGTGTCTTTATATTACATAAGGCAGATACAGCGTAACTCTGGAAGGTCTATTAGTTGTCGGCGACTTTTTACCTCCATGCCGTGTCAAACTGCTGCTCTTCGCGGGGCAAAAGGAGATTCAACACGATATCCGGAGATATCCCATGAGTTTTGTCACCTCATTCTTTAGTTGTATTAGGGAGGATTTGATGTTAATTGCCTACCTTCCATCCTGATTTAGTTTCTCGTGATTTCCTTTATTTGCAATAGTTAAACTCCAGACCTGCTTATTGGAAGAGTACAGGTTGATATTCATCCTTATAACAAATCCCAGTTTATACGCTGCGTATAAGGACCTCGTGGTTGCCATGCATCCAATTTTTCCTACCTTGTTTTTTAAGTTCACACAAGTTACAACACATACGTCACTTACGGAGTCTCTCATATTTTAAGGTTTGGTTACTTGATTAGCCTTCGTTCATTTAATAGCTAATGTCAATTGCGATAACAGAGAGGAATAATAAGTTTGAATTGCTTAATAGTTGATGTTAAGGGGTAACAGTAGGAGCTGTTACATTATGTGAACAATTGGAGATATTCGTACAGACGTCGACGAAGTCCTTCAGATAATTGGATACTAATAATTACAATTAATATTTCTCGGGGTTTGACGAAACCAAATATGTCCGTATAACCGTACAAAAAAAACGCTGAAAGACGTACAAGAGCAGTTTCCTTCCTCCCCCCCCTTTTTTTTCTCGTAAGCTGTCATGAATTCCGATCTTTTACGGAATGTATCGTCCAGAAGAATGCTTGTTTCATAATGGATTAGGTATGACTCTCTTTCATACAATAAATTCTACAGTTTGGACCATTTATGAATTAGTTACAGTTTGCAGGATAACGCTCACTCACAGAGGGAATCTTTTGCGTTAGGGATGTCTAGCTGTCAGATACTGCTCCAAGGCACTGTCGTACATCAGATACGAATAATACTCAATGTAATGCAGAACAATACACTAGAGAGAAATTCAGAAAACTAATTAAAGATGGCTGACGGCTCTTCACATGAGTTACACGACATGAGAGAGAATTATAATTTTGCTGAGAATCTAATATATCTCCAAAAAAGAATACGTTTTACTGTCATTTTGTAGACTAACATTTAAACTGCGTCGAAGACTATTGGAAAAGGTTAATAAACGAATTAACTACTGACTTCGCTTTTGATATTTCTAATCCTGAGGATTCGGGGTATTGTCAACATTTTCAATAATCGTAACGAGTATTGTTTTTCTTTCATGTTTGGAGTTTGGTGACGTGCTTGGCAAGTATATCTGCATGTTATAATGGAGTAAAACAGGCGATGTATTTTGTTGCAGAATTCTAACGATATTCAGAAAGGACAGATTTAATAGGTGGTGGCGTGCTTGTAGTGAAACTAAGTTAGTAATTCCTGCGAGTCAGTATGGATTTTTAGTTCATGTGAGCTAGCATGGTAGAAGTCAAACTTGAGAATCGTATTAAGTTAATAATTGGTTCCTTTCACCGGTCTCCCGCCTCAGACGATTCAATGGCAGAAAGATTATAAAAATCTTGACTCTAAATTCAAACACGAACCAGGGTCATACAATTATAGAAGACGGTGATTTCTATTTATCTTCAATCCGTTACCGAAGATACATGTTAGTTATTTATTTTACGTGTCCAGGACTTGGATAAACAAAATGATTACAGCGTAACTCAGTAAGTACAAGTACATTACAGTAATACAAGTCATTAAATTAAGAACATAATAACGCAAGATACATTTGGCATTCTGTTAAATGGATCGCGAGTTCCAGTATTCCGCTGTTTTAATGGCCTTATCAGTTGCAGCGTAGAGAGCTTGTAACGTGCAAGGATCGGGCAGGTTCCTACAGACCAGCAGATGTTGTGGGTCCTGTTGGTCGCCACACTCACAGAATTCCTCTTCGGTGGTGAAGCTCCACTTCCTTAAATTCGCCTTACACCGCGTCACTCCTGTCCTCAGTCTGGTTAAGGTCTTCAAAGTCGAGTACGGCAGGTGAATACCCGCTGCAGGATCCTCTTTAGTGTTCTCCCTATCCCTTTCGGTTAGTGAGTGTTTCCAGAGCTCTGTTCGACGAGTTCCAGGTGCTGTCAGAATAGCTGTTGTGTTCATGAAGCTGCTCCTTGACTTTAGCCTAGGTCTCTGTGCTTCATGACCGAACAAGGGATATGTAGAGTCGGTTTCCTGCTTCTTCTTTTCTGTGGCTGTCTGCGTATGTCAGGTGGCGCTATAGCCATGATTTGGTAGAGTTTGGTGACTGGAGTTGGTCGCAGGCAGCCAGTCACAATCCGTCCAGTCTCATTCACAGCTGTATCCAACAGATTAGAATATGTAGAGTTGTGCCAGACTGGTGCTGCGTATTCTGCTGCTGAAAAACACAGTACCAAGGCAGATGTTAGGCTGTGAACCACAGGTGGTACCAGTGAGTTTGCGTATGATGCTATTTCTGACAGATACTTTTAGCTTTGTTTCCTAACAGTGATCATTGAATGTCAGACTACGGTCCAGTTTTACTCCCAGATATTTTTGGGTTCGTAGTGGCATAGTTGTTGACCTCTCCAGCTAATACTTAGCTTCCTCCTGGCTTCCCGGTTTCTCAGATAAAAGGCACAGACCTCCTTCTTTCCGGGGTTTGACTTGAGATGGTTATCATCATAATACTGGTCGAGATTTTCCAGGGCTGCTGTCAACTTCGTCTCCACTTCCTCGTAGGTTTTGCCTTGAGCTGCAATACCTGTAACATCTGCATAAATACATGTTCTTGTTCCGGGGTTGATAGTTTGGTCGTTGGTGTAGATTTAACACGATTAACTCCATTTAACATGTTAAATCCGGAGGTATGCATAAAACATCGTCCAAAATTGTCCTAAATGCGTTCTCTGAAAATTATTTCCAGTAATTAGTACAGTATCAGTAGTAAAAAGTTATCGAACCACACTTTACCTCTTAGTAATAAATAAACCTGAGCTCAAAACGGCATCAAATTGGATTCACGCATTAGAGAACACGAGGCAAGAATAAAAATCGAAAGTTCAAAATACACCTAAAATAAATGAAAAAATATCTATTCAGAAAAGCAGAGAAAACTTCGCTTAATGCCTCCACTCCTTCCAACTTAGAAATGTACGTGTAGACTAGAAGTGGTCTGAATTCAAAGAAATATTATCGACAGCAATTTATTGACTAATACCAAATAAATTAAAAAAGATGGAGCTGATCCCCCTTTGAACACAAAACAGACCAGAACACTGTTGTAGACACAACGATAAAAGCATGCAAAATATAAAAGAACACAAAATCCCCAAGACTGGCGATCTTACAAAGAAGCTCGAAATTAAGCGAGGACATCAAAGCGCTGCGGTGGAGTGGCCGAGCGCTCTAAGGCTCCTTGCTGCGGAGCGCGCGGTTGTCCGCCGTCGGAGGTTCTAGTCCTCCCTCGGGTATGTGTGTGTGTGTGTGTGTGTGTGTGTGTGTGTGTGTGTGTGTGTGTGTCTGTGTGTGTGTGTGTTGTACTGAGGTTAGTTTAAATTAGTTTAAGTAGTTTGTAAGCCTAGGGACTAATAACCAAAGAAGTGCTATAGATTTACAAACATTTGATCATGTTTTGACATCAAAGCGAAATGCTTACACTACTTTCCACAACGAAACTCTTGTCTCGAAATCTGGCAGAAGACCCAAAGTGATTTTCGTAATATGTAACGTAGGCAACACAAACAATATCTTCAGAATACGATACTAATGGTCATGCTGCCGATGACAGAGCTGCAAAAGCAGAGTTAGTAAGCGCTGTTTCCGGAACTTCCTTCACCAGATTAGACGAATAGAAACACCAGATTTCGAATTAAAAACAGCCACCGACATGAGTAACGCGGAAGTAGATATCCTCAGAGTAGTGAAGCAACTTCAGTCGCGAGCTTTCTGTTTTCATGCACGCCTTTTACCGTTGTTCCTTTGTCTTTTTTCATAATTACGTCTGTGCGGATGTTGCAAGTCGTCTCTTCAAGTTAATCGTAGAAAACTTCATTTAGGTTTTTTTTTTATTTTAGAAAACATTTTTGGATAAAACAACGATCGTTAATGAAATTCTACTTTTTATAAAAAAAAAAAAAAAAAAAAAAAAAAAAAAAAAAAAAAAAAAAAAAACAGTCTCGATCGCAAGAGATTTTTTTATTTGACAATCGGTTTCAGTCTACTTTCGCTTCCTTACCTGCCCACAGTCGGCTGCCATGGCTGGCCTGAAGATGGTCGCAAAAGCAGACTGAAACCGGATGTCAACAAAATATCTCTTGCGATCGAAAGTATGTTTTTAAAAAAATAGGATAGTTTTTTATGTTGAATAGATTAGATCAGATTAATACTTGTTCCATAGGTCATGAATACGACACTTCGTAATGATGTGAAACCTGTCAGGTTAATGATAGGTGACTCTACAAATTATTACTTTGTACTAAATATTACATGACACAATTTCTTTTTATTATTTTTCTATTTTTTCAGATTTACTAATTTATATCTAAAAATTCATCTATAGAGTAGAAGGAGTTGACATTCATAAATTATTTTAATTTATTTTTAAATGCTAGTTAGCTATCTGTCAGGCTTTTGGTGCTGTTTGGTATGTGACTTAAGACCTTTATGGCGTCATAATTAACCCCTTTCTGTGCCAAAGCTAAATTTAACCTTGAATAGTGAAGATCATTCTTTCTCCTAGGGTTGTAGTTACATGTACACTGCTATTGCTTTTCAATTCGGTGGGATTGGTAATAACAAATTTCATAAGTGAATATATATACTGTGAAGTTATTGTGAAGATCCCTAGCTCTTTAAATAAGTGTCTGGAGAATGATCTTGGATGGGCTTCAGTAGTTATTCTGATTACACGCTTTTGTGCAATGAATACGTTTTTACTCAATGATGAATTGCCCCAGAAAATGATGCCATGGGAAAGCAGAGAATGAAAATGGGCATAGTAAGCTAATTTACTGAGATGTATATCACCAAAATTTGCAATTACCCTAATGACATAAGTAGCTGAACTCAAACGTTTCAGCAGATTTTCAATGTGTTTTTTCTAGTTCAATCTCTCATGAATGCATACACCTAAAATTTTTGAATATTCTACCTTTGCTACAGATTTCTGATCAAAGTCTATATTTATTAATGGTGTCATTCCATTTACTGTATGTACTGTGTTTTATCAAAATTTAATGATAGTCCATTTGCTGAGAACCACATAATGATTTTCTGAAAGACGGCGTTTACAATTTCTTGAGTTACTTCTTGTGTGTCAGGTGTGATAACTATACTTGCATCATCAGCAAAAAGAACCAGCTCTGCATCTTCCTGAATATAGAATGGCAAGTTACTAATATATATTAAGAACAGCAAAGGGCCCAAGACCGAAACTTGTGGCACTCCGTTTTTGATTGTTTCCCAGTTTGAGGCATCAGCTGTTTTTTGATTATTATGTGAACTACTTATGTCAACTTTCTGCACTCTTGCTGTTAGGTATGATTTAAACCATTTGTACACTACCCATTCATACCACAATACTTTACCTAGAAGAATTCCATGATTTACACAATCAAAGGCCTTGGACAGATCACAAAAAATCCCAACAGGTGATGTCCAGTTATTCAGAGCATTTAATATTTCATTGGTGAAAGTATATATAGCATTTTCTGTTGAAAGGCCTTTCTGAAAACCAAACTGACATTTTGTTGGAACTTTATTTTTACCTATGTGTGAAACTACTCTAGAATACATTACTTTTTCAAGAATTTTGGATAAAGCTGTCAGAAGTGAGATTGGGCGGCAGTTGTTTACATCAGACGTATCCCCTTTTTTGAGCAGTGGTTTAACAATAGCATATTTCAGTCTATCAGGAAGAACACGCTCCTTCAGAGAACCATTACATATGTGGCTAAGAATCCGTTTTATTTCTTGAGAACTGGCCATTCATAAATTATTTTAATTTACTTTTAAATGCTAGTTGGCTATCTGTCAGGCTTTTGGTGCTGTTTGGTATGTGACTAAAGACCTTCATGGCTGCATAATTAACCCCTTTCTGTGCCAAAGCTAAATTTAACCTTGAATAGTGTAGATCATTCTTTCTCCTAGTGTTGTAGTTATATGTACACTGCTATTGCTTTTGAATTCGGTGGGATTGGTATTAACAAATTTCATAAGTGAATATATATACTGTGAAGTTATTGTGAAGATCCCTAGCTCTTTAAATAAGTGTCTGCTGGCAGTACAATCAATTATAAGTGAGATTTTGCTCTTGAGAGAGTTTATTATTTTCTTAATTTCAGAAGGAGAGGTGGCTGGAATTTCTATTGTATAAAATTGTGTGTATGGCCTGTTTCATTAAATGCTTAGCTTCTTCTAATGAACATTTAGATCTATTTTCTCCGCAACATTTAAAAATTAATTATTAAAATTGTTTTCAACTTCTGGCTTGTTAGTTATAAATTTTTCATTCACTTTGAGGGCAATGCTGTCTCCCTATGCTCTTGGTTGCCCTGTCTACCTGTTAATAATATTGCAAATTGTTTTAATTTTGTTATCAGACGTACTAATCTCAGACATGATGCACATGCTTCTGGACTTTTTAATAACTTTTCTTAATGTAGCACAGTAGTTTTTATAATATTTGACTGTGTCTCGGTCATTACTCTTTCTTGCTGTTACATACAGTTCCCTTTTTCGGTTACAAGATATTCTTATTCCTTTAGTAAGCCATTGTTTCTGGCATGGTTTCTTATCATTATATTCAACTATTTTCTTGGGGAAACCATTTTCAAGTACTCTTACAAATGTATCATGAAAGAAGTTATATTTTAAATTAGCACCAGCTTTCTTATACACCTCATCCCAGTCTAACAGCTGAAGGTTTTCCCTGAAATTTCTAATTGTTGAATCGTTAACTGAACGCACAACTTTGGAGGACTGTTTTGAATTACAGAGAGGAACTATGTCATTTATTGTAACTAGCTGTGCACCATGATCAGAAAAAATCATTCTTAACAGGAGAAGCATTTATGTTTTAAAACTTATCTTGGTCTATAAAAAAGTTATCAGTGTGCTGCTGTCCTTTAGTACCCGAGTAGGAAAATCAATGACAAATTGAAAGAACCAAGTAAGACTTCCAGGTCATTCTTCCTATTACGTTCCTTTAGTGAGTCAACATTGAAATCCCCACAAATAATAATTTGTTTTTCCTTATCTGACAGATAGCACAACAAGGCATCCAAATTTTCCATAAATAATTGAAAGTTTCCTGAAGGGGACCTATATACTATAATAATATTTGTAGAGCTTATGGGACTTGACTACGGGGTCATCAGTCCCTAAACTTACAAACTACTTATGAACTAGCTGACACTAAGGACGGCACAAATATCCATGCCCGAGGGGGGATTCGAACCCCCGACCGTAGTGGCCGTGCAGACCGTGACTGATGCGCCTCAGTCCCCTCGGCCACCGCGGCCGGCACCTATGTACTGTTACTATTATAAAAGGACCTTTTTTCAGTTTAAGCTGACAGGCACGTGCTTCTATATGTTGAGCTACACAAAACATTTGTGTTTCTAAACATTTTACACGGTGATGACTTTTGACATAGATGGCAACTCCTCCTCTCACCTTATTCTCTCTACTCGCATGCGCTGCTAGTTTGTAACTGCTTATGTTTACTTTTTCCATATCCGTCACAATGTATATTACATTCTCTGATTCTATGTCATCTAAACAAACCAGTAGCTCATCTACTTTGTTCTTTAATCCCCTAATATTTTGGTGAAAGATAGTAACATTATTTTTTTTTAACTTTACTTTTGTGAGAGTCAGCTTTATTCTTTAACCCCCCAATATTTTGGTGAAATATGGTAACATTATTTTTTACTTTACTTTCGTCATAATCATGTGAGCTTTGAGCATCTTTAGCACATGCCTGCCTGACCTTCCCATTGGACCCTGGTCTTAGCCTAAAAAAGAGGTACCTTCATGAATTGCAGTGTCCCCCCTTAAGGTTTTTGCTATTAACCCAGCCAGTTTACCCTTCCCTTTCGCTCTGAGGTGTAGGCCATGCCTTGTGAAGTCCCACCTATCTATAACCTCAACAGGAATCAAAAAAATGTTTGACAGAGTGGCCGTCCTACGCAACTGATCTAACTCCATATTGACCCTCCTACAGAGCGGTTCAACTGGGGCTGATCATGTCGCACGATAGCAGGCACCAGACCAACATTTGTGTGGGTCGTTGCAGAGGCTATTTTCACCAGGTCACAATCAATACTGTAGCCCTGGACCCTATCGATACTGTTTCCCACACCATCCACTACCACAACATGATCTTGTTTAGTGAAATCTTTGTACAGGGAACCTAAATCCTCTACCACCTGGCTAAGACATGCGCTAGGCTTGAAAAAGTTTATGACCTGGTACCTGTCACCTAATTTTTCCTGCAAAATCTGGCCCACACCTCTTCCATGGCTGCTACCTAGCAACAGCACTTTCTTCCTACTTTCTACCTTTTTGAAACCTTTGGTTGCCTAATGAGGTTCTGTTGCATTTTAACTACTCCTACTTCTACTGGAGCCCCTTCCTTACTCAACTGTGATAGCGGGGAAAATCAATTGCAAAACTGTCAAAACTCCCACACCGCTTTATCTCCATTGAAACCACCTGTCGCAACAGCTGCATGAAACCCCTAAACTAACTTTCCTACGACAGCTCACACACTTGGAATTCATGATTGTTTACAAATTAATTACAAGATTTACTTAATTGATAACGATAATAGATATAACAACCATAAATATAATTATCTGTTAGACACTGATATGTATGGAAACTATTAGGAAATGCACTTAAAACTGAGGTGTCACGCTAAATATGCACCTTCGGAAATTAGGCCTAAAAGCAGTAAGTAAACAAAACCAACTTTTCGCTATTTACTAAAACAATAGGCAAATAAAAGAAAAACTTTTGTTGGTGGGCCTTAAGAGCACGCCAATGAAAGTATTTAATTAGTTATAAACGTCAAATTACAATTTATTACTAGCTAAATTCCTTATCTTTTACGAGCGCTCTTCAACAGCACGTCCGACCGTGCGCAGGGCTTCCAACTGTAAGTCATTATCAAAAGTGTCTCTGAGCAGCACTGCAGAGGTTTAAAATTTAACAAGACAATGCGAAAACCACGATGATGCGGAATCTTACATTAGCCTCTTTTCTCCACATGTTGACCAAATATTTGTATCAAACATTTCTTCTATCAGCAGGATTCAAACCGATTATCAACAGGCCAATTGACACAGGACAGGCTTCCGAGGTAGGAGCAACTGTAGTTCTGTCTTCAGAATTGATAACAGCTTCGAAGCGACATGGCAATAACTCTTCGAGACACCGAAAGCTTTGTGGACCCTTAAATATGATTTGCAGTTCTGTCTTCAGTAAAACACAATGTCTTTTTTTTTTTTTAGCGATACATTTTTCTAAGCTCTTTCACCATCTTCAGTGGGTTTACTGTTATTTAAACGGAAGAGTTAACCCTTTAATGCATTGTGTAGCTGATTAGCTACATACCTCTTTTTCATTATCTCTCAAACTGATCAACATTTTACCAGAAATTCATTTGTAGTTGTTTGTATACATAGTGCTACATATGCTAGTAGTTCTTCCTAGAAATTATAAATGACAGAGTGCTACTGAAACATTTCGACAGTTAGCTGCATTGAGTTAGTCCTAACATGTGCGGATATGATGCAGGATGTGGGATGGGATTCATTACAACAGCGTTTATCGCTGCGGCGTAGGCTACTTACGAAACTTAAATCGCCAACATTATCGTTCGAACGCGAAAATATATTGTTGACTCCCACTTATCATCATCAGAATAAAATACGAGAAATCAGAGCTCGAACGGAGAGATTCAGGTGTTCTTTCTTCTCACGCGCTATTCGAGAATAGAATGGGAGATAAATAGTATAAGGGTGGTTCGATGAATCATTTGCCAGAGTGATTTCCAGAGTATCCAATGTAGATGTAGATTAGTATTCATCCTTTGCCATGTACAAGTAGACAATCACATACCACTGTTGCATTATGAATTACTTTCTGGAAAGGCGAGAGGCACAATAGTGATATTTACTACATCGGGTACATCATGGAAGCACTATATAGCTGACCAGCTATGCACTTTTTGTTGCTAGTAGAGCATAATAATTTTAAGGATTTTTTTCCAATATTTTTCTCAGTATATACGCACTATACATGAATCGTGATAACTTTTAAAGCTTCAAATGAAAAGTCATGCATTAAAGGTTTAAGATAACTTTTCCAACATGAGATGACATTATCATAGTTCATTATTTGGTTTAAACATAATTATTTAGTTTCTTTTCTATAAGGATCCGCCTTGAGCAAAACACTGTTTCTTATTTTTATACCCATACATGTTTCGCTACAGTTGTAGAGTCTTCAGTGGGTCTTTTAATTGCTCTTTTTATATGGTGAAGTTGTTACAGTTTTTCTACATCATCTAAGTAGGTCCTAACTGACAGTTTGTCATCTGCAAAAATGTTGGTGTCCTCTTTCGCGGAGTCGTTGTTAGAGAACTGAAAGTAAGTGATGATATGAGTGTAGCTTTGAGAAACAGTAGGATTGTCAAACTTGAGCAGAAGATACATTGTGAAAGGTCACGTTGATCCAAACAGAATTTAAATTTCTCCTAACTTCTATTACAACAGTAGAGTAAGTGTACCAGTAATCCGAGTAATCAGGCCCTTCAATTGCACATTTAAAATATGCATTTATTCGCTGAATAGATCCGTCACACACACACACACACACACACACACACACACACACACACATATATATATATATATATATATATATATATATATATATGAATCGCCGTTCGTTAGTCTCGCTAAAACTCGAGGACGGCTGAACGGATTTGACTAATTTTAGTCTTGAAATATTCGTGTAAGTCCAGGGAGGATTTAAACGGTGATAAAATATGGGAAAGCTGTCGGGAAAAGAGAAAAATCGGGAAAAACTGAAACGTACATTAAAGTTTATTTTTAGATCGACATAGTTTATTTTTCTTGATCCTCGTGGTCCTTGCTCACAACAAATAAATGAAGTGGTCCTTGGTCAAGAAAAAGTTGTAAGTGAGTGGTATAAAGGAAAGGAGAAAAGCAGCGGACAGGAAAGAGGAACTGCGCCAGCGCAAATCTTGAGTGCAGGAAGCGGACGCGCTGCTATCAGGCGCCGCTGCTGGCTCACTGGGCACTGGGTGGTTCGACCGCTGTGCAGATGGCTTTGCGACACAACAGTTGCCAATGTTACTAAGCGCCCTGCAACTGGCAGGCGCTTTCTCAAAAACACTCACTTCACTTTTCCTTTTTTTTTTTTTTTTTTTTTTTTTTTTTTTTTTTTTTTTTTTTCCTTCAGTTGGTCTCTCCTGGGTAAATCTGAATTCCACCGATAACAGTCAGACACTTTTCAGAGATGTTCACTAAGCTTGTGATCTGCGTAACTATTTCCTTGTTGCCTACTGACTTGAAAGTACCCAAACAACTTTGTGGTACAGGAGCTGGTATTCGTTTTCTTAAGTGACTACCGTTTAAAAGTCCGCAATATTAAATATATTAGCGTATATTTTCAATAAACTTTGGTTGTTTAGTATTTTTTTCCACATTTTCTGATCTTTTTACACTTAAATTTACTATTGTTTCGATAATTTTTCCAGACAATTTATATTTCCGCACCTCTATGGAACAGTATTTTGCCGCGGAGGATTAGCCGCGCGTACTGGAGCGCCGTGTTGCGGTGCGTGTGGCCGTCCGCTGTCGGGGTTTCGAATCCCCCATCGGGCATGGATGTTTGTGTCGTCTTTAGTATAAGGTAGTCCATAAGTAGTTTGTAAGTTTAGGGACTGATGACCCCGCAGTCAAGTCCCTTAAGCTTTACAAACATTTCAACATTTTGAACAGTATTTTATTTTTTATTTTTATTTATTTTTTTTTTTTTTACTGTCGTATTTGTAACAAATCACAATGGTCACACATAGTGACCGATAATGACAAGGGCTGGTCTTCTCAGACGCTCAGACCTGCAGAGCAGAAGTGATGAATTAATAAAAATGATCAAATGTTTTTAAATCTATCGGACCAAACTGCGTGGTCATCAGTCCGTAGCTTACAAACTACTTAAACCTAGGTAAACTAACCTAAGGACAACACACACACACATGCCCCAGGGAGGACTCGAACCTCCACTGCGAGCAACCGCGCGCTACGCAGCGAGACGCTTTAGACCGCTCGGCTACTCCACCGCGACGATGAATTAATAAATTGGTTGTAATGTTATGGGACCAAACTACGTTGGTCTTACAAACTACTTAAACTAAGTTAAACTAACCTGAGGACAACACACACATGTCCGAGGGAGGATTCGAGCCTCCGACGCTGGAGGCCGCGCGATCCGAAACGTGGCGCTCTAGACCGCTCAGCTACTCCCGC
Source organism: Locusta migratoria (assembly GCA_026315105.1). NCBI lineage: Eukaryota > Metazoa > Arthropoda > Insecta > Orthoptera > Acrididae > Locusta > Locusta migratoria. Next base: position 225,985,638 of record CM048755.1, read on the forward strand.
GCGACAAACAAATTAATAAAAGTTACGTATTGCTTGTCGGTGAACAATTTCTAAAAAAAAACGTGAACAGATATTTGTGAAGACTAACTTGGCATTACGGCTGTGCATTCGGTCTTATATCATTGCAACAAGCTTGTTTCAGTCTGTGGAAGCTTCCACACTTTCCGCATTCGAAGACGCAGGTAGTGTTCTCATTAACGATGTTTTCGGCTTGTTTGCATTCGGGCGCACTAATAGTAATTTCGTTATACAAGTGTACGGCTTACTGGGGTCATGACCGACACCACCAACTGTGCAGCCAACAGAAAAGAAGTACGTAACAGAGGCAGTGACGCTGGAATGAGTGAAATAACACGGATTCTAACGAGTGAAACATTCAGAAAAAAAGTGCATAAGCGGCCTGAAGGCGTAAATATACATCATCTCTTTCCTAAGCCATCAGGCGCATTTTGTTTGAAGTTTATAAAGATATTTGTGATAACATTTTTTTACAATATGTAGTTAGTCAGCCCAAACAAGTACTGGTTACCACATCTTTCATGCGATTCGCAATGCCGACACGAAACGTCGGTTTGTTTCCCACTACAAACAAACAGATATTTAAAGCGGAATTTTATACGCCTGATCAATACAGCTGTCCGAATATTTGTTTTGCCGATATGTATTAACAGGGTCCATGAAACACGAAGAGAAGCCAGCCCCACCGTGGCGCACACAGACCACTACTGCCATGCAGTAATCGCTGATGGAGTACTCATTACTCTCAGTCTTTTACTTACGCTGTTAATACAAGTCGATAAAACAAATACTGCACGGCACTAGCCGCGAGGAATTAGCTATGCGCACTGGGGCGCCGTGCTGCGGTGTGCGCGGCCGTTCGCCGTCGGGGGTTCGAGTCCCCCCTCGGGCATGGGGGGGGGTGTGTTGTCCTTAGGTTAGTTGACCACAGTTTAAGTAGTTTGTAAGCTACGGACTAATAACCACGCAGTTGACTCCGATAGATTTACCAACATTTGAACATTTTTGTAAGGCACTAATTCCGGACCATTTAATCAAATGGACACGTAAAATTCCGCTTTCAAAATCATTTTGCTCGTAACGAAAAACAAACGGACGGCTTCCTCGATAATGGCAGTCCCATAAAAGATACGATGAGTAGTATGTTTGACCTAACTCAAGCCGCGGTGGAGTAGCCGAGCGGTCTAAAGCACCGCGCTGCGGAGCGCGCGGTTGCTCGCCGTGGAGGTTCGAGTCCTCCCTGGGGCATGGGTGTGTGTGTTTGTCCGTAGGTTAGTTTACCGAGGTTTAAGTAGTTTGTAAGTTACGGACTAATGACCACGCAGTTTGGTCCGATAGATTTACAAACATTTGAACATTTGAACCTAACTCAAGTTACACTTTACCAAAAGGAAATATAAGAGAAAATGTGCCGGAATGAGTGTTACGAGAAACACCTAGAATGTTCAGGAAAGGTTTTCTTCTAGTACAGCTATAATGTAAAATTCCCTGTTTCAAGGACATAGGAAAACTGGGAAAGTATTTTTCTGCATTTGCGTAACTGACTTCCTTAATTAGTTCTTACACTAACGGGACTTAAAACACGCCTTAACATAAATGTTTAATTTTACAAGATGAAAACTCAGTGTTGTACGATTACTTATTAGTTGTAATCTTTTATTAGTCCATCTCCTCTTGTCTCACTGTCACTCTCCTCCTCCAGATATAAACGATCCTACGCGTATTTTACAGTAACATTTGCTACAATAAGTACTTACTCCTACCTTCCGTTACTCCATCTCCTCCTTCCCCTCCTCTCTCCAGTCTGCTTCCTCCTACTGTCTCTGTCCATCACCTTCTCCCTCTCCTTTTCGATATGTTCCTCTCACCTGCCCCGCGCTTCCTTCCTTCTCCCTGCCAGCCTCCCCCGTCCCCTACTCTTCGATTATCACGTCTCAAACCACACTGTCAATTTCCTCCTCCTCCTACTCCTCCTCTCTCTTTTCATCTCCTTCTCCCCTCTCTCAATTCATCCTTTCCTCCATCCTTTCTATGAGAAATTCCAAGTATCTGCTGACTTTCATAGTCATCGGCCCAATGGTGTCCAAGTCTATTGAAGGTACCCTCTGCCATCACCCACGCGGTGGCTTGCGGAGTGTACGAAGCATCTCCAGGAAAAAGCACACACATGTGCCAACTTTCATGGTGACTGATCATACTGTATCTAAGTCTGTTAAAGGACTCTCCACCATGCACCATACATCTACAGGGTGTTACAAAAAGGTATGGCCAAACTTTCAGGAAACATTCCTCACACACAAAGAAAGAAAATATGTTATGTGGACATGTGTCCGGAAACGCTTAATTTCCATGTTAGAGCTCATTTTAGTATTTCTCTATAAATGTAAATTGAAATAATTCGTGCAGACAATTGTCAAAATACCCAATTGTTTCGTTAGTATGTACTATACTTCCTCGATTAACGTCATCAACACAGAATTTCTGTGAATGTTTGGGCAGGAATTGTTGGTGATGTCTTGATTGGGCCTAATGTCCTTCCACCTACGCTCACTGGAGCACGTTATCATGATTTCATACGTGATACTCTACCTGTGCTGCTAGAGCATGTGACTTTACAAGTACGACACAAGATGTGGTTCTTGCACGATGGAGCTCCTGCACATTTCAGTCGACGTGTTCGTACGCTTCTCAACAACAGATTCGGTGACCGATGGATTGGTAGAGGCGGACCAATTCCATGGCCTCCACGCTCTCCTGACCTCAACCCTCTTGACTTCCATTTATGGGGGCTTTTGAAAGCTCTTGTCTACGCAACCCCGGTACCAAATGTAGAGACTCTTCCTGCTCGTATTGCGGACGGCTGTAATACAATACGCCATTCTCCAGGACTGCATCAGCGCATCAGGGATTCCATGCGACGGAGGGTGGATGCATGTATCCTCGCTAACGGAGGACATTTTGAACATTTCCTGTAACAAAGCGTTTGAAGTCACGCTGGTACGTTCTGTAGCTGTGTGTTTCCATTCCATGATTAATGTGATTTGAAGAGAAGTAATAAAGTGAGCTCTAACATGAAAATTAAGCGTTTCCGGACACATGCCCACATAACATATTTTCTTTCTTTGTGTGTGAGGAATATTTCTTGAAAGTTTGGCCGTACCTTTTTGTAACACCCTGGAGATGTATGGTGCACGGCGGAAAGTCTCCAATTAAATATTGTCACGTTGAAAACTGCAGTTCGAAGGCTGGGTCGTTAATAGAGCACAACACTTTACGCCTGGAACAGATTCATTACTAACATAAGCGTACACTCAAAACAGGCTGCCTCCTGATTGGAGTACTCCGCTATTTACACATAGAAAGAATTTTCTGGAACTTACAAGTACATCAATCATAAAGAACACTTGGAACGTTCTGGAAATATTAAATACAAAAAAAATATTTTTTCTGCCAGTGGCGGAATTTAAACAGGGTACCACCAGTGCCGCGCGGGAGTAGCCGAGTATAGCCGAGCGGTCTGGAGTGCCACGTTGCGGATCGCCTCCCGCATTGGAGGTTCGAATCCCTCGGGCATGTATGTTTGTCTTGTCTTCAGTATAAGTTAGTTCATAAGTAGTTTGTAAGTTTAGGGACTGATAAAATGTTCAAATGTTTGTAGAACTTATGGGACTTAACTATGGGGTCATCAGTCCCTAAGCTTACAAACTACTTATGAACTACCTTATACTAAGGACCGCACAAATATCCATGCCCGAGGGGGGATTCGAACCCCCGACCGTAGGGGCCGTGCAGACTGTGACTGGAGCGCCTCAGTCCCCTCGGCCACCGCGGCCGGCTAGGGACTGATATTCCCGTAGTTAAGTCCCATAAGCTTAACAAACATTTGAACATTTTGAATATGGACCACCAGCACAGCAATCTGCTACGCTAACTACTGCACCATGCTTTTCGTCAGAAGTTGCGCGGCAATATTTCCTCTGCAAATCACATTTCTGGATCTGGCAGGGTGTTCATTGAACAGCTTTCATAATACTTCTCTACCGCTCCATTTAAATCTTTCTGGTTTCGTTCTTATTTCTCGTATTTTTATTATGACCATCTTATCTTCCTATGTTTGTAAGTACTAACAAAACATGTTCCCATTCAGAAGAGAAAGTTAGTGAATTTCTCAAATAGATCTCGCCGCAACGAATAACGCTTTCCTTTTCATGATTTCCACCGCAGCTCGTGCATCATTCCGTGACACTCGCTCCCCTGTATTTAGATAATACATACGGTGTCTTGTGGACACAAGGAAAAAGACACATACATGTGTCAACTATCAAGCATATCCATAGTTTGAAACGTAGATTATGGTCTTGCGTTCTAGAGGCCGTCAAACGCGGCCTGGCTCCCGCTCGTTCCCGCCAGAGGGAGCGGCTAGCGAGACCGCCGTACCCGGGAGCCAGCCTTGCCGATAACGCAGTCTCGGGAGCGAGAAGACTCGGTACTCCCGGCTGGCATGTGGAACAGCCGACAGCAGTGCGCATGCGCACGGCCAGCCCTCCTCACGACGCCGTTAATTGTGCGCCCGTCCGCCACAGACTACGACGGTGCGTTCACACTGCCGGCCGGGCCGAGCCGAGCGGGGATTTGCCAAGACGAAAAAGAGGGGGAAAACAACTTTTTCGATTTTCAAGTTGTAAGAAATTTTGACGGTATATAAGACCACATCGCATCGTTTTATGAACTTATTTTTTCCTTACAAGCTTTGCCTTGCCTGTGAAAAAATAAAAAGTCTACTTTTCATTCCGCAGTAGTTTTCAGTTTCGTAAAGCTCCTCACTCGATTTTGATGAAAGTATTCGGTTAAAAAATCTGATTTTTGGACACAGGGTAGTACAACATCTTAGCTTTACAATAAAACATTCACCTTTTCGAAATTCTCAACAATCGTTTGCAAATGATGCTTTTTGTCAGGTATGCGCACTTGATTTACAAATCGTGTATTGAAAAAGTTCGATAGCGGGCAGCTTACTGTACTATGCATTTTATGCCATACATTACAGCGAGTGAAACTGAGCTAAAAGAACAGAAAAGTTTTTGAAATGGTAGTCGCACTGATATCTACCTCCTTTCACAAGTAATTGTGAGTTATCTGAGCGGCATCATGCCGCGTCCGCAAGCCTCCGAACTCGGCGTGTGTTGAGCGTGGCATAAAGCACTGCAGTGCCGAAAAAATTATTTGCTGGCCACGTATGTTGGTGCCTCGTGATATGTTAATAATTCATAACCAGAAAATAGCTAAACCCTAATTTTTCTTGGGTGGCAACCGATTACAATGGACAATGATCTGCTATGGTTTTATGTAAGGTAATACTTCACTTAAGAGGTATACAAGTAGTTTGTTGTCCACATGGTGCAATTAATGAAATACATATTTCGTGTTTCAAACTACAAGAGAAGAAACAATTAATGTAAACTGCGAATTTCCTGTTGATGGACTGAAATAAAATTTCTGAAATTCTACTCAATGACTTTCTAGCTGATGATAATAAACGGAAGAAACCCAAAAATATACTTACATTTATTGATGCATCTACACCAAAGATTACACTATTTAGCCTTCTCTTAAGCCAGCCGCGGTGGCCGAGGAGACTGCGGCGTGCCAGTCACAGTCTGCACGGCCGCTACGGTCGGGCGTTCGAATCCCGCCCTCGGGCATGGATATTTGTGTCGTCTTTAGTATAAGGTAGTTCAAAAGTAGTTTGTAAGTTTAGGGACTGATGACCCCGCTGTTAAGTCCGTTAAGCTTAACAAACATTTAAACCTCTTAATTTTCGCTTTTGTATCTGCCAGAAAATGTTCTACCACAAGGTGAAACAATTTATATACAGTGTCTCACATCCCTCAGACCGAGACTATAGTAGGAGTACATAACAGTAAAATTAAAGACATTAAGTTACCTCCTGATAAGGCATGCTGCAACTTATGACCATGGGAGGTACGTCAGGTGTGCCAGATTTATTTGGTACACGCTTGTACTATGTTTCAGCTCATCTCCACTTTCAAAGAACTGTACACGGTTCTCAGAATTTTTATTTATTTTGTTAGGAAGCTGTCTGGTGGGAACTGCTTTTCTATGAACATTTCCTGAATCTCACAATTTTCCCTGCCTCCATGGTACTTTCATATCGATTTTTATACTTTAAATGAAAGGAAAACGCGCAGATTTAGTTTAGCCTCAAACACTGCAGATCAGTAAAGGATGAGAAGCAGGTGTCATTTGTTTCATGTTGTGATTTGTTTTTTCGTTCTTAGTGGGCTTGTGGCCAGCAACAAGGGATCGTCACCCACTGTCAGTGGCAGATCGAAGGAAACACAGGTGTGACCAGTACTCGTTCACTGCCATCTACTTTGAGCCAGCTAACTGTTAATTGATTTTGTAATTTTATTACTATTGTTTGCACATTGTAGTGACTCATAGAATTATAAACACATTAGAAATATGTGGTATGGACCCATCCCATTAATTTCGACTAACATTTAGGAGAGTTTTTCCTTATGTGAAAAACTAAACATTTCTTAATTTTTTAAATTCATATTACAGAATTAATAGTAATAGAAGAAAAATAAACATTTTATCATAAGCATAATTGAAAAAAAAAAATCATGCAGAGGTGCTTCTACTGAAAGCAGGCTGGAGACTTGTGATACTTGTGCTGCGGAAGCAACACTATACCGCAATCGGTTCGTGCCGGCGCCGACTCGCGCCGGGAATATTAAAGATATCGAATGTTAAGGGAAGGAAATACTCTCCTAAATGTTAGTCTATATGGATGGAACGAGTGCATTACCACCTATTTCTTATGTTCATAAAATTCGACGGTTCACTACAGTGTGAGAACAATAGTAATAAAACTAGGCGACCTGTGCAAATACTTTGCAGCATTAGTGGCCAGTCATGTGAAATGGACATAAGTAAAATTAAATATTTATCATTTAAAAATATTTATTATAGATAGTAACAGTATACAGAATATTATATTGTGTTTTCTTAAATTCATATCAAAACACTTATTTAAAATCAATTCTAATTGTAAAATAGATTCTTTTAATATATAAGAAAGATAGAGGACCCGTGCGAATAAAACCCGTGCGAATACCGCACCGTTATTGGACTGACTAAAACGTTGTGAAAAAATGGAGGTAAAGTTGAATGTCCTCGCATAGCTTTCTTCAGAATCAATCCGTGCAAGTGTTTAAAAGCGCAAATGAAAGAGCTTGATCCGTTGAGCGTTGTTAGGTCAAAGAGAACTATGTACTTTATTCAGAACCGAAGATATCCTTAAACAAACCGATTAAAATACTCAATGCAAGGACAGAAGGATCCCGCGTTTGAATGAAAGTAAAGGAAGGAGAGACTTAAGTTAATTATGATACTTGATGACAAATCTGCGAATAAATACCTTACGTTTAAAGCGAAAATGAAGGAAATAGGTCGAATAGAACGGCCTGACAGAATGACTTTAGTTTACAGCCAGGACATCCCCATAAGAAATATACAGAAGGAAATCCCGTTTGAGTGTAGAAAAAGTGGATGAATACCTTTAGTTTTACACAAAAATGAAGGAAATCAGCTGGGTAGTTTAGTCTGTCCGAATGACTTTAGTTTTTGTAGATTCTTTTAATATGTAATATAATAAAATCAATCAACTGTTAGGTGGATTCCTGAAGTGGCCAGCAATCGATCTTCTGCTGACAGTGGGTTGGGATTCCTTATAGCTGGGGACAAGCTCTCCTCTTCCATCGGAAAAAAAATAGAAAAAATTGACAGACGCTTCTCATCCTTTACTGACCTGTCCTGCAGTGTCTGAGGCTAAAGTAAACCACCGTATGTTGAATATTCGAAAGCACCATCTTGCAGACAAAGAAAATTGTCTTCAAATCATACAGCAAAATGTTCGTAGAAACGTTGTTCGTCTCAGACAGGTTACTAAAAGCAACTCTGTTCATTCTTACTTTCATCTCAGACGTGAAAGTACCGCATTTATGTCGGACACACTGTATACAATTAGTTTCACCCTGTGGGAACACATTTTCGGAAAGCTACAAAAGCGAAAAGGTATATATTGTGTCTTAGGAGTAGATGCATCAATAAATATAAATATCTTTTGACTTTCTCGTTCATCTGCAACTAGAAAGCCGTTAACTGTAATGTCACAAAATTTCATTTCGGTCCATTAAGAGCAAAGTCGCAGTTTACATTACTTTGTTCTTCTCTTCTAGTTCCAAACACGAAATATAAATTCCATGAACTGTATTATGTGGAAAAAACCAGGTGTATGCCTCTCAAAGTCAAGTACGATCTGCTGTAAAACCGTAGCAGATAGTTGTCCATTGTAATCGGTCGCCACCCAAGAAAAATAAGTTCATCATTGTTCTCTGATTATGGATCTTTAACACATCACGAGGGACCGAAAAACGTAGCCAGCAATTCAGATTTTTCGGCACTGCAGTGCTTCACGCTACGCTCAACACAGGCTGAGTTCGTAGACTTGTGATCGCGGCCCGAGGGCGCTCAGATAACTTGCAGTTACTTGTGAAAGGAGGTAGATATCAGTGTGATTACCATTTCAAAAACTTTTTTGTTCTTTTAGCTCCATTTCACTCGCCGTAATATATGGTCTAAAAATCACAGAACAGTAACCTGCCCGCTATCTAACTTTTTCAATGCACACTTTGTGAATCAAGTGCATATACTTGAGAAATGGCGTCATTTGAAAACGACTGTTAGGAATTACGAAAAGGTGAATGTCTTATACGAAAGCTAAGATGTTTTGCTATAATGTGTCCAAAAATCAGATTTTTTAAACGCATACTTTCATCAAAATCGAGTGAGGGGCGTTATGGAACTAAAAACTCGTCCGGAACGAAAATTAGCCTTTTTATTTTTTCACAGGCAAGGCAAAGCTAGTAAGGAAAAACTAATTTCATAAAACGATGTAGCGTGATCGTGTATATCATCAACAATGTTTACAACGCGAAAATCGAAAAAGTGTATTTTCCCCCTTTATTGTCTCGGGTACGTCCGGCACACAGTGTGAAAACGCAGCCGGCGGCGTGGGCCGACTAGGCTGAGGCGGCTCGGCCAAGCTCAGCTCGTCCCGGAGGGCGCGACGAGAACCCGGGAGTATCGTGACTCGTCCTGCCCGAAACATCTCGCTCTCGCGAGTGTGACGTCATCGCTCCCCCTCTACCAACCCTTTACCCGCCGTCAGCCGTCGAGAGCGAGGCGCGAGCGCTGCGGGAACCGAGCGGGAGTGGAGGCCGTTTTGACCGGCTCTATTGCGTTCCACAGAAAAAAACACTTCCACTTTCTCCAGGATTTTTCCATTTTTCTGGAAACTTTTCCCGATTTTTCTTTCACACAGCCGGCTTTCAGCCAATATCAGTTGATAATCTTTTATACATATGCCAAATGATTTTCATTTAAGTTCCGTTTCTATGTCTAACCGCGGCAGCGCTACGATCGCAGTTCCGAGCATGCGCGGCAGTTACTCTGACTCAAGGAGAAGACATGTACGCTATTTTCAGATCGCTGCTGCCGACGTGTGCTTTGTAGTGCTTCTTTATAATGTCAGCCGTAATTGAAAATGCCGCCGCGTGTGAAATCAGATCTGTGATTCGTTTCCTAAATGCAAAGAAAGTTAAACCAAAGGAAATTCATCGGCAAATCTGCGAGGTTTACGGACAAAATGCTATGAGTGATTCAATGGTTAGAAGATGGGTCAGACTGTTCAATGAAGGACGTGATCAAGTGCATGATGAAGAACGAAGTGGACATCCGTCTGTGGTTACTGATTAACTGGTTCACAGAATTAAAGATGAATCTCAACTGTAAGGTTACACTTAGTGACCTTGCTATGCAACTGGTGGTCAACACTTCAACGATGTTGACGAGCTGAAAGAGCATATAACCACAGGGTTGAATACACAGGCGGCAACCTTCTATGAACAAAGTATACAAAAACTTCTGCCACGCTATGACAAGTGCCTACAAAAGTTCGGAAGCTATGTAGAAAAGTAGTTTAACAGTTGTAAATATTTGGACAATATATATTTTTTGTATCTGTACACGTTTGTTTTACATAACCAAACGGAACTTACTTTGTGGACATACCTCGTATTACCATGATAGGCAATTCAGCGTTTTGCTTTGATTCATTCGGGAGCCTGTCAGTGAGATCTCTGAAATAATTTTGTAATTTATGATAATAGACTCTAAACAGTTAGCTGATGTATGTAAGTTGTATTTTAATTAACACCGAAAACTCACAGGGTGAAAGTATACTGTACTAGAAGCAAAAATATTCAGTTAAACGTAATCAGCAAAACGCCGTTGCGATGTAATTACGAACGTATGATTACAAAGCGACACTAACTTCAATATGAAAAACGTGCGAGGTCGCACAGTGGTTCGCCTAGACTTGCATTCGGAAGGAGGACGGTCCAAATCTGCGTCCGACCATCTTGATTTAGGCTCTCTGTGACTTCCCTAACATCGCTCCAGGCGGGATTCTTCCTTTGAAAGGACACGACCTACATGCTTCCACATCCTTTCCACAATGCTAGTTCGTGTTCCGTCACTAATGACGTCATTGTCGACGATTAACACTAAACGTCATTACTTCATTTTGAAATATTGTCCTACTTACTACAAACGTATTTCAAATTTGAAATTTTCAATTAAGTATCCATCTAATTTGGCTCAAATATATAGTCTAGCTTAAGAAGAAATACAGTACTGCTTGAACACTTTACATACTTCACATAGTACGCCGGCCGCGGTGGCCGAGGGGACTGAGGCGCTCCAGTCACGGTCTGCACGGCCACTACGGTCGGGGGTTAGAATTCCCCCTCGGGCATGGATATTTGTGTCGTCCTTAGTCTTAGTTCATAAGTAGTTTGTAAGTTTAGGGACTGATAACCCCGTAGTTAAGTCCCATAGACTATACAAACATTTGAACATTTTTTCACATAGTACACTCAACTGCAGAGTCGTAGACCTACCTGTTGAAGCTGGTATTTCACGTGTCGTCCTAACGTTTGTTCGAACATTGTACCCGTCTCTGTGGCGTGTTGCGAATTATATCAACCACACCCGGATCATATAGACAAAACTCAATACTCTGTTTCCTCCAGCTTATTAACAGCGGTGGTGTAGACTGCCCTGTATGTGATGCCGAAACAAGTTGTTATTTTCATTTGTACTATGCAAGTGAAAGAACTGCATACCACATACTACATACTGCGGTCAGACAGAACGGTATTTCCACAACTGCTTTTCCTTCGTCACGCCCACTCTTCTTCAACCCCTGGAAGCCTTTAATAGGAATTTTCAAACACACTGTACTGCGAGCTGCTGGTGAATCTTCTTGATTGTATGGCCCATAAAACATTTCCGTGCCTGACATTTCTTCGAAAGCTGCGATGGACATCTTCACAGTCGGACGTCGGAGAGCAACATAAATTCTGTGTAAAATTGGCGGGGTCGTGTTTACAAGTGATCCGTAGGGTTCATCCCTGTCTCAAAGATTAAACTTAACTACCGACTGTCACCTGCCAAGACTAAAATATATGTATTCTGAAGAGCCACTGTTATGTTAAAGTTATCCATGTTGTTATATGTTTCGCTGGTTTCTCTATAAAGCCGCGCAACTTAAGCGTTTTGCTTAGAAGAACAGCACTGTCTCATGTCTTCAACTTTGGAATACGTTTCCAAATGAGGCGCTATTTCAGTCACACAGTGTGAAGCACCTGTTATCAAAGATCTGTCTCTACGGAAAATCTCAGCAGATCCCTGCTCTTACCGTAAGCGACTGCGCAACTGTATTACAAATGGACGTTACAATCTCTTAAACGCAGCTCAGAATGAGACTTTGCAAGTGAGTAGTCTAAAAGAGAGAGAGGGAGAAAAAAAAAGAACTTGGTGTTTCCTGGTTAACTGTTCTGTGTATCGTTCATTTTTACCCAATATTTGTTGGTATTACGAGCGTTTATTGAGAGTACCGATTGGCGATGAGATGAACACGCGATGTCTTGAATCGTTAGAAAGCTTACTTAATTGTTCATGTGTATTTTAATAAATAAATAACGAGAATAACTCTATTGGAATATCAAGTACTTAAGAGTACTCTCTGGAAAGACATGTAATTAATAAGTTGTCGTCTTGAAGAAGTAGAAGTAACCGTGTTCAGGTCACTACGAGATGTCTTCGTTGCGAATGAGCATTGAAAACTAAAGTACACAACAACAGAAACTACAGAATCTAGTAGGCAAAAACACTTAATCAAAACTCATCATGACAAATTAGCAGCTGACATTCATCTAGCGTCAGTACATCGATCGGCAGTTTTCGTCGTGGACTTTGGCCCCCACACACTATCTAAAAATAAAAGCCCGTGCTGCACAATGTACTGCAATACCTGGCTACCTTCCCAGTACCAACCACTGACATTCCTCTCTTCTTTTATTCCATAAGATTCTCTAAACCAGTACTGGAATGGTTACCTCGTCAAATTGGCGGAGAATAGCTTCTTATATGATAATCATGTTTTATACGTAAGGTGTGTTCTAATTTATGCTGAATGAGTACTGAATTACCTATATCCAGTATAATATTTGGAAAAAGCTAAGCACTAGCAATTATGAGCGGGAATACTTACCTGTAAGGATTGACTCCTGAATGACAATGTTCACGAATCTACAGTTGCAACGCCTGATTCAGTATCCCTTCAGCACCGTCACCATATTCAAAAAGGATAAGTGGAAACTAAATAATTTAGACACTGAAGAAGCAAACTGGAATTGCACTCAGTGCACGGTGGTCTAGGTGCCGGATTCTCATAGACAAGACCGAGCGAGGTGGCGCAATGGTAACGCATACGGGACAGAGTTTCAAACCCGCCTCCGGTTATCGTGATTTAGATTATCCGTGATTTCGCTAAATTACTTCAGGAAAATGCCGAGATGGTTAATTTTTAAGGGCGCGGCCGATTTCCTTCACCCATTCCCGACAAAAAAAAAAAAAAAAAATCCGGGCGTGTGCTCCGGCTCTTTTTATTTATTTATGTTTATCATGTTCCGCAGGAGGAAATTGAGTAGCAAGTCTCCATTGTCATGGAACAAGTCAGTACGTGAAATTGTAACAAAAGAGTGATAAGTAAAACGTATAGCAATCCTACGCACACGGTAGGCCTAAGCATAAGTAGAAAGACCTAAAATGTAACTTTATCTGTTTTTAAATTTTGTCTATGTTGTTGTTATAGTCTTCAGTCCGGAGATTGGTTTGATGCAGCTCTCCACCCTACTCTATCCTGAGCAAGCCTCTTGTCTATGAGTGCCTCGAAAGAACAGAAAGAGTGAGTGATAAGGAAACTTTTCAGTTTAGCTTTGAAAGTCCGAGGTAGCAGCTTATTAAAATTGGATGTCGCAGAGCACTACACAACTTTCTGCACAAGTGTCAAGGAGGTGTGATCCAAATGCAAGATTCTATTTCTGTCTACTATTAACTGAGTGAAAGCTGATAACTCTTGGAAATAACTTAGTATTATTAACAAAAAACGACATCAAAGAAAATATGTTCCCTTGAGGCCAATGTCAGAATTCCCACGCTACTAAACACGGGTCGACAACAAGTACGCGAGTTTACTTCACGTATGACTGAAGAGAACACACAGAAAAATTGTGGGGAAGGCGAACCAAAGGTTACGTTTCATCGGCAGAACGCTCCGAAGATGCACCAGCTCCACTAAAGAGACTGCCTGCATCACACTTGTGCGTCCTCTCCTGGAGTACTGTTGCCCCTTGTTGGACCCTCACCAGGTGGGACTGACGGAAGACATTGAAAAGGTTCAGAGAAGGGCAGCTCGTTTTGTTTTATCACGTTACGGGGGGAAAAGCGTCACGGAAATGTTGCACGAATTGGGGTGGAAATCATTAAAAGAAAGACGTTATTCATTGCGGCTTGATCTGTTTGCGAAGTTTCAATCACCGAATTTTACTTCTGAATGTGAAAATATTTTGCTAGCACCCACCTACTTAGGAAGACATGACCATCCCAATAAAATAAGAGAAATCAGATCGAAAACGGAACGATTTAGGTGTTCTTTCTTCCCGCGCGCTATTAGAGAATGGAACGGTAGTTACCAAAAATAAACGCAAAGTATATTTGTTCAGGAAAGCAGACAGAAACAAAATACATTGCTTCTTGAAAGACAGCTTCCACTCGTTGCTAACACTAAACGTAGGTGTAGACCAGATGTGGCTCAAATTCAAAGAAGTGGTATCGACAGCAATTGAAAGTTTTATACCTATTAAATTAATAAAAGAAGGAGGCGATCCCCCTTGGTACACAAAACAGGTTAGGACACTGTTGCAAAAGCAAAGGAAAAGGCATACTAAATTTAAACGAACACGAAATCCCCAGGATTTGCGATTGTACTCAGAAGCTCGAAATTTAACGAGGATTTCAATGCGAGATGCCTACAACATTTATCACAAAGAAACTCTTTCTCGTAATTTGACTGAAAACCCAAAGAGATTTTGGTCATATGTTAAATATATTCGGGGAAAGTCACAAACAATACCTTCACTACGTGATAGTAATGGCGATCCTGCCGATGACAGCGCTACTAAAGCAGAGTTACTAAACTTAGCTTTTAGAAACCCATTCACCAAAGAAGACGAAACCAATATTCCAGATTTCGAATTACGAACAGATGCCGTAATGAGTAACATAGAAGTAGATATCATCGGAGTAGTGCAGCAACTAAAATCACTTAATAAGAACAAGTCTTCTGGTCCGGATTGTATACCCATTAGATTTCTATCTGATTATGCTGAAGCGATAGCTCCTTACTTAACAGTCATATACAACCGCTCTCTCATAGAAGGATCTGTACCAAAAGATTGGAAAGTTGCACAGGTCATACCTATATTCAAGAAAGGCAGTAGGAGTAACCCACTAAACTACAGGCCTATTTCATTGACGTCAATTTGCAGCAGGGTTTTGGAACATATCCTGTATTCAAATATTATGAATTATCTCGAACAGAACGATCTATTGACCCAAGGTCAACACGGATTTAGAAAACATCGTTCATGCGAAACACAACTAGCTCTATATTCACACGAAGTGATGGGTGCTATCGACAAAGGTTCGCAAATCGATTCCGTATTTCCTGATTTCCAGAAAGCTTTTGACACCGTACCTCACAAATGGCTTTTAATAAAATTGCGTGGTTACGGTATATCATCCCAAATTTGCAATTGGATAGGGGATTTCTTGTCAGAGAGGACACAGTTCGTAGTAATCGATGGTAAGGCATCGACTAAAACAGAGGTGATATCGGGCGTTCCACAGGGTAGTGTTATTGGTCCTCTGCTGTTCCTTATTTACATAAACGATTTAGGGGAAAATCTAAGTAGCTGTCTTAGGTTGTTTGCAGATGACGCCGTCATTTACCGTCCAGTAAAATCATCTGAAGATCAAAACCAACTGCAGAACGATCTGAATAAGATATCAGTATGGTGTAAAAATTGTCAATTGACTCTAAATAATGAGAAGTGTGAAGTCGTCCACATGAGTACGAAAAGAAATACGTTAAACTTTGTTTACAACATAAATCAATCGAATGTGAAGGCCGTAAACTCCACAAAATACCTAGGAATCACAATTACTTCAGACTTAAACTGGAAAGAACACGTAGATAATATCGTGGGAAAGGCGAACCAGAGACTGCGTTTTATTGGCAGAACGCTTAAAAGATGCAACAGAACTACTAAAGAAACTGCATACACTGCGCTTGTCCGTCCATTTTTGGAGTATTGCAGCCCAGTGTGGGATCCTTATCAGGTGGGCTTGACGGAGGACATCGAAAGAGTCCAAAGAAGGGCAGCTCGTTTCGTATTGTCGCGATACAGGGGAGACAGCGTTACGGAAATGATACAGGATCTGGGATGGGAATCATTACAACAACGGCGCTTATCGCTGAAGCGTGGGTTACTTGCGAAACTCCAATCGCCAACATTCTCCTCCGAATGCGAAAATATATTGTTGACTCCCACTTACATAGGTAGAAATGATCATCAGAATAAAATAAGAGAAATCAGAGCTCGAACAGAGAGATTCAGGTGTTCTTTCTTCCCGCGCGCTATTCGAGAATGGAATGGGAGATAAATAGTATAATTGTGGTTCGATGAACCCTCTGCCAGGCACTTAAATGTGATTTGCAGAGTATCCCATGTAGATGTAGATGTAGATGTAGAAAAGTTATGAATGTGGTTAATGAACCCTCTGCCAGGCACTTGAATGTGATTTGCACAGTATCTATGTAGATGTAGTAGAACTGTTCGTTTCTTCCCAATAAATATCCTTTTCGAATCAGAGGAGTCCCAAAAGTATCAAAAATGTTTGTAAATCTATGGGACTTAACTACTGCGGTTATCAGTCCCTTGACTTACAAACTACTTAAACTAGCGTAAACTATCCTAAGGACAACATACACACACATGTCCAAGGGAGAACTGGAACCTCTGACGGCGAGCGAGCGCGTGCTCCTCAACGAGGAGTCTTACCGCTGGGCCACTCCACCGCGGCTGCCTGCAGTGTGCTTTACAGCTGAGCAGCATTCAGCCTCCTGTTTCGACGGGCTGCTAGCCGGAGATAACGCTCATCTCTTGCTAATGTTACCTGTGGACGACGTGGCCTTTCCTTCGGCAAACGGATCCTGTTGTCTGAAATTGTTTTGGCCTTCCCGGCCTATCTTTCAGGAAAGAGATGATCAGAACACGTGGGATTCGTGGACAGCTAAAACAGCTATACTCGTTAGTAATACACGTTTTATTTACTCTACGACACTAAACATTGATCTAAACTAGATAATTTTAGCACATGTGAGCAATAACTAATCCTGGTATGGTTGAATCCTTCAGGTGAATATATGAACACGAATGAATCGACTGAAATTAAATGTTGGATGAACGTACCTAGTGTGCCCAGTTCGGATTTACATCTACTGCCGGCCGCAGTGGCCGAGGGGACTGAGGCGCTCCAGTTACGGTCTGCACGGCCACTACGGTCGGGGGTTCGAATCTCCCCTCGGGCATGGATATTTGTGCCGTCTTTAGTATTAGTTAGTTCATAAGTAGTTTGTAAGTTTAGGGACTGATAACCCCGTAGTTAAGTCCCATAAGATATACAAACATTTGAACATTTACATCTACTGTAAATTTGAATTTATACACTACTTCATGATGACAGCCATTTACATAAATTCACTACAAATGTAGCGCTCTGCTAACAAAACTGAGTGTTTCCAGAATTTCCTCAAAAGGTACCGAGCGACAGACAGCTAGCTGCGACTATTCTGGTGTTGCCTCAGTGAGCCTCTAAGAAGTGAAGGGTGAAGCGCCAGATGCTACCTGTTTTGCTCTGCAAATATTTTCACTTTTCAGCATAGAGTTTTTATATGTGTGTTGATTTTAATCGTTTAGTTTCTGATTTACTGACACAATAAAATTCCTATAAATCAGCTGAAATTAAGCTGTAATTGTTATTCGTCTATTTACGGTGATCAACAAACACCATAGGTAATAGAGGGGAGAATACAATTAATAAGCAACTTTGCAGTGGTAAGGGTAATGTTTTATTTGCAGAAATATAAATAAGAACAACAAAAAATGCATTTGTACCTGCGGGCTTCAAGGTGTGATTAAAAACTTGCGTAATCACAGCAATCTCCTGCAGTCTGAAAGCATACCGCGATTAGTTGTCAATGTCAGTCTCATTTGGCACTACCTTGCATTCCTTTCCGCTAACTTGATCTGAAAGTAACAATTGCAGATGATTCCGGTTTGGTAAGATTTTAAATCTTACGAGAGGTTCTGAGATGTTGGCCACCGATTTGGATCAAATTTTGCATGGAAGTTCTATGTTCAATATAAAGAGACACTGGTTTCGGCTTTTTGCTAGAAACTCAGTAGTTTTTGAAGAAAACAAGGTCAAAGTTGATTATGTAAAATCGCGTTTCCAAAGCTATACATTGAAAGATCGTCCAAAGATGAGAATTTTTACTAATATATATGGGGTCAAAGGTTAATGACGTTCTAGTAATTAACGTTTTTGTGTTTTCATCTTGTAGCTTGGGTACTCGTAAACGCGATGGACTTTCCGAACGCTGTTGCCGGTCGAGAGGAATGGACGCGGTGAGCCACATACACAACGAACAAGCCAGAACGAACATGAACAAATGAGCTAAAAGTATCAATCTACCTGAAGAACAAAAACATGTAAAAATAGGGGTCCAAGCCTTCGACTGTCAAACTGTGGATCCAGATTCGAACCTCCATCATGGCAATTTTTTGTTAGATTTTTCCGATGTATTTGATAATATTCTCATATTTGTAATAGGCTTATCTCTTCTTGCCCTATTTTGAAGTAGAGAATCGTGAAGTGTGATTAATATTTAATTGTGTGTATTATCTGTTTACAGCTGTTTTATGTTTGATACACAGCACAAAATCAATAAGAAATAAATAAAAAAAAACTTCTTCAGTATATCATTACGTAATTCCAATTACAGGCCGTCAATTCGACAGCGTTTTCACAGCCAGTAGGGTGAAACGAATCATAAAAACAACCAAAACACAAATATTTATCACACCATACACAACACACGAACAACATATTGCCACATTCACATGTTGTCAGAGATATTGTTCGTGGAAATTATGCTTATATACTCTTGATACCCATCGAAATTAATATCTGATAGACCTGTCTTCAGCAATATAAATCAGGCATGTTTTACACGAACTATATCTCGGACAACATGTGAAAGTGGCAATATTCCGTTTGTGTGAGAAATGTTCGTGTTTTGGCTGTTTTTATGACACGTTTCACCCTACTGGCTGTGAGACTGCATACGAGTAGGTGGCCAGTAATTGTAATTACTTAATAATATACTTTAGAGAATTTTTATTTTATTTTATTTCTTATTTTTTATTGTTTTTGTACTGTGTGTCACAAATAAAACAGATGTAAACAGATAATAGACTTACATGAATATTAATCACACTTCCCAATAGTCTACTTCAAAATAAGGGAACAATAGGTGGGGTTATTACAAATGTGAGAATATTTCAAATACATCAAAAAAATCTAACAAAAATTGCAATACTGGAGGTTGGAACCTAGAGCCACGGTTTGACCGCTCGACGGCGCTCGGGAAGTCGGTATGTTTGAAAGTAGCCGAGCTGCAGCATCAACATACAAAACGTTAATTACTAGAACGTCATTAACTAACGACCGCATATCTATTAATGAAAAATCTTCATCTTTTGACGATCTTTCGATGTATAGCATTTCTATCGTGAACTTTGACCTTGATTTTCTTCAAAACTACTGAGTGTCTAGCAAAAAGCCGAAACGCGTGTCTGTTTATACTCAATATAGAACGCCCATGCAAAATTCGATCGAAATCGGTGAAACACATGTCAGACCCTCTCGTTGTCAGTGTAATTTACTCCACAGTATGAACTGTTTGGGCTGAAGAGATAACCGTCTTCGTTCCTAGCGTTTCTACTGAGATGTTCCTTACATTCATGTGTCCTCAATTCCCAGTAAAAATTGTCCCTTCAAGACATCAAAGCTTGCAACTCGAAAGTCAGTGGTTTTCAAACAAGAAAGTATACAAAGTATGATCAAGTGTAAGCAAAATACACATATTTGCTATGTTAACAAAACCATCTTAGTTGTACTGCTCCAGCTTATATACTGAGTATTCTGAAGTGTCCTATGATAATATATTTAAAGTATGTGTACTTACTGCAATGCAGTAGTGTTTATAACCAAAGGAAAAGTTCTCCATCCAGCGGAACTCAACAAAAAAGCAAACGACATGCTGCTGACAAAAATACAATGTAAAGCAAGTGTAGTCATCTGAAGATAGACAAGGTAGCCCGAAACGGGTAATGGGTGTGAAATAAAACATTTTTAATCGCATATGTGGCTGGTTGCGTTATTCTACAAGAAATACGGCGGATCTCAGCAGAAAATAATAATGTTTTTGGATGCGGTAATGTATAGCAGCTCGAATAAACCATTTCACACAACTTTTGTCCAATTTTATTTATAGCGGAGCTACAGTTGTTACAATATGTCAATCAAACACTCACAGAAGATGATAGACAACGGAAAATGATTATGTTTAAGGGTATACATAATGCCCAAAGCTTAAAATGTTAAATTGGTTCAAAGTTAAGAAATTTTCTCGTGAGTAATTGGACTGTACTCTTGATTTTTTCCACAGATCCTTATAAATTGATCATTCAAGAACGTAGGGTTGCCAGATTGAACTCGAAGCAGGCCCGGAGATCAGACATGCCCCCCTCCCCCTTAGCCAATGACTCACCCCCACAACTGCGACCAACCCCCCCCCAACCAGGATTACACGTGAATACTAGAAAAAAAAAAAAAAAAAAAAAAAAAAAAAAAAAAAAAAAAACCACACTAATCATCTCCTCCCTCCCAGTAAAAGTGGCAACATCAAAGCTGCTCACATCAACAGCTGCGCCTTCCAAGAGTTGCTGCTCACATCAACAGCTGCGCCTTCCAAGATTTGCCGCTTGTGGCTCCGCGCACTGTGAAGGTTCGCGCGCCACCAAGAAGAGCTTCTCACTGGCTCCATGTGAAGGGGCACAGTTACCGTCTGCTCCCTGTTACGGCCATTTGCTGCCGCGTAAAGAAGTAAACTTGAGAGCATAAAATGATTAAACGTAATAATGCTGTCCTTTCTATGAGAGATAAGATTATTCGAATAAACCAGTTTTTCGAACACCCACGTTCGCCAATTAGTTCGGATAATCGACGTTCTAATGTAATATCAATTAAACATTATACACCGAAGTACAGGATATCAACAACGATCGCGAATTGTATAGTGAATTGATGGACAGTGCTATACTACGTACGGCGAGAGTTGAGCTCTGACAGCTAGCAGCGCAGTTGCCACGGTGCGCGAGGCTGCTCCCGCCAGTGGTTCGAATCCCCCCTAAGGCATGGATGTTGTGTCCTTAGTTTAAGTTAAGTTCGATGTAGATCGTCGCTACATGAGCATAGTACTTAAAAAGCGTCAAAGCGTCGTAAAAAATAAATAAATAAACAAAGTTATGATGAAGGTTACATTCACGCCCGGAGATGAGAGTCATTGGCCCGTAGTCCCGGAGAATTCATTCCAAACCCGGGAACTCCGGTCGGCGCCCGGAGATCTGGCAACCCTACAAGAACGTTTTGTTTCTGCGATATATTAGATATTAAAAAGTTAAATGTTTTAACATATACTTCAAAACACAAACCTATTAACACATATATTCACAATTCTTTTATTTCAGGCATGCAATACGGTGACGAAAGTCGTGAGATAGCGAAGTTCAGACGTTTAGATGGCGGTAATATAGGTTACACAGGGTATAAAAGGGCAGATCTGTAATTTCCACGAAAGGGACTCACGTGAGAAAGTTTCCGACGGGAATTAAAAGACTTTGAACGCAGAATTGTAGTTGGGGAAATCACGAGACATTGTATTTCGAAACTCGTTAGTGAATTCATTATTCCGATATCTGCAGTGTCAAGAGCCTGCCGAGAGCAGTAAATGTCAGGCGTAACCTTTCACTATGCACAACGCAGTGGCCGACGAACCGAGAGCAGCGGCGTTTGCCTATAGTTGCCAGTGCTAACAAACACACTGTTGAAGTAACGCCAGAAATAATGTGGGACGTACAAGGAACGTACCTGTTCACATAGTTTGGAGCAATTTGGCGTTATGGGCTGTAGCAGCAGACGACCTACGAGAGTGCTGTTACGAGCGAGGTGGCGCAGTGGTAGCACGCTGGACTCGCATTCTAGAGGACGGCATCCTAGTACAGTTTCTGTGATTTCCCTAAATCTAGTCAAATGCCGAGCTGGATCCTTTCAGAGGGCACGGCTGATTTGCTTCCCCATATCCGTCTGTGATGGTATCGATGACGACGGCACGTTAAACCGTAACATTCCTTATTTTCTACCTTCGAGTGCCTTTATTAACAGCACGACATCGCCTAGAAAGCTTCAGATGGGTTCGTTGCCATATCGGTTGGACCCTAGACTACTGTACTTCCGTGGTTAGGTCAAAACACTCTCGGCTTCAGATGGTAAGAGTTTGTGGTAGGGTTCGAGTTTGGTTGTAGACCACATAAAGCCATGGGCACGAGTTGTCAACGAGGCACTGTGCAAGCTCGTGGTGGATTCCCAGTGATGTGCAATCTCTTTACATGGAATAGATCCTTCGTTTCAACAGCACCGATCATTGACTGGAAATGGTTATGTTCGGCTACCGGGAGACCATATGCAGTAATTAATATACTTCATGTTTCCAACGACGGAATATTTATGGATGAATATGTGACATGTCATCGTGCCACGATTGTTCGCGATTAATCTGAAGAACATTCTGGACCATTCCAACAAAATACTTGGCCACTCTGTTCCCATCAAAACTGTATAGGACACAATCGAGAGATCAATTCGAGCTGTGTGAAGACTGAAATTTTTGAAAAGAAATGGTCAAATTAGCCTGCTTTGTACCCACAGTCCATGGAAGATTATGGAAAGCCACCTACTGTACCATTAAAAGACTACCATCAGTCTACACTGTGACAAGATGCTACACCTTTTCCTCTCTTCGAAACTTGCATCAACAATCCATCAATGAACTGTAATTTGTATTCCTATTAACAAACAAAACCTCCCGCTTCATCACTAGATACTGTCACACTGGCTTATAAAATTTTTCAGTGGACAAGAATGGTTCTGACTTTGTCTGTGGGACCTCTGTCAAGACCTTTAACATTTTTTTCTATTCCAGAAATCCTCACAACGCTCTAAGTATGGTTTTCCTTGTACCTAATCTTCTTCTTTACAACACAAACAATATCATGTTTGTTTCTATTTATTTTATGTGAGGTTTCATATCATTTTAAATGATATGCCAGTTTCTACATTGCATTGCTACTGAGGGTATTTCTTTAAGAATCTAAGTTTTCTCCAAATATTAGTGAGGGAGATCAGATACGTAAACTATATTTCTTATATTGAAATTAACATATAAATATTTAGGGTAAAATGTATAGTATGAAGCTGTATTGAAGTACATATGATTATATTGGTAGGTGTCAGTTTTTTGTTTTGTGTCATGACTGAAATGAAGCTAATTTATACATAGTTATTGTAACTTTATAAAGATTTGATTTCTTATTAAGTTTAAGATTTTAATAAAGCAATTACTTTGTATCAACGGTTCTGTTATAAGTGTTAATTTTAATAACTTCTTCCTTAATAATGTATGAAAAACTTCTGTTTCAAATGCATAAAATCAACTTTTAAAAATGTGGCCTGAAGCATTATATGTAATTGATATAAATTTTAGAAATACATTTGTGTCTAGTGTTACATTAGATTTTTATTGCTTTCTATAAATATAGTATTGTTAATTTTATATGAAACTAAAATAAAACTAAATGAAGTATCCAAGTGTAGTTATACAATATATGAAGGTTTCTCTCTAAATGAAATTACATGTCATAGATATGAAAGAGATTTTGAAAAAATGAGAAATGCCTGGAAGAAGCTATTGAAATATTTAAGACAAATATTATTTTATTGTAAGAGAAATTATTTGTAATTCGCAAATTATCATTGGTACATCTTCTCGGTGTGAATTACTGAAGCCTAAGCATCAAGACACACATCTGATAAAAAGGACATGAATTAATATTTAATACAGACTCTCTGAGAATTTAGAAAGCTATTAGACACAAGAAGACCACATTAAAATTTTATTATCCTCCTTCCTCATTATAGGTAGCTCTTTTATATCTTACGATTTATAAAATTTCCTCAGCTACACTAATAGTAACATTATCTGTATTTCAACTGTTCTGTTATAAATTGCTTCGTGTTAATATGTTTCCTACTACAACTACATCTACATACATACTCCGCAATTCACCGAAAGGTGCATGGCGGAGGGTACACTGTACCACTACTAGGCATTTCCTTTCCTATTCCACTCCCAAATAGAACGAGGAAAAAAAGAATGCCTATATGCCTCCGTACGAGCCCTAATTTCTCTTACCTTGTCTTTGTGATCTTTACGCGAAATGTAAGTAGGCGGCAGCAAGGTCGTACTACACTCAGTTTCAAATTCCAGCCCTCTAAATTTACTCAACAGAAATTCACGAAAAGAATGTCGCCTTTCCTCCAGTGATCCCCAATTGAGTTGCCGGAGCATTTCCGTGACACTCGCGCATTGGTCGAACCTACCGATAACAAATCTAGCTGCTCGCCTCTAAACCGCCTCTGTGTCTTCCTTTAAACTGATCTGCTGCGGGTCCCAAACACTTGAGCAATACTCAAGACGTGGTCGTACAAGCGTTTTATACGCGGTCTCCTTTACAGGTGAAGTACATCTTCCTAAAATTCTCCCAATAAACAGAAGTTGGCTGTCCGCCTAACTCACAACTGTCCTCACATGTTCGTTACATTTCATATCGCTCTGCAATGTTACGCCTAGATATTTGAACGACGCGACAGCATCAAGAAGCTCACTACTAATGCTGTATTCGAACATTATGGGATTGTTTTTCCTACTCATGCGCATCACCTTACATTTTTCTACATTGAGAGCTAGCTGTCATTCTTCGCACCAACTAGAAATTTTGTCTAAGTCATCCTGTATGCTATTACAGTCAGTTAAAGATGACATCCTCCCATACACCACAGCATCATCAGCAAACAGCCGCAAATTACGACTTACTCTGTCCATCAGATCATTTATATAGATAGAAAATAATAGCGGTCCTATCACACTCCCCTGGGGCACGCCTGACGATACACTCGTCTCTGATGAACACTCGCCGTCGAGAACAACGTACTGCGTTCTATTGCTTAGGAAGTCTTCCAGCCAGTCACAAATCTGTGAACCTACAATCCGCATGTTGCCCTTCATCCATGGCTCGCAAGATGTCATGTGAGAAAAGGGCAAGCTGAGTTTCACATGAACGATGTTTCCTAAACCCTTGCTGATTCATGGAAAGAAGCTTTTCCGTTTCAAGGAAATTTACTATATTCGAACTGAGAATATGCTCTAAAATTCTACATGAAACTGATGTCAACGATATTGGCCTGTAATTGTGTGGGTCAGTTCTCTTTCCTTTCTTATAAACAGGAGTCACCTGCGCTTTTTTCCAATCACTAGGAACTTTGCGCTGAATTAAAGATTCGCGATAAATGCAAGCTAAGTAGGGGGCCAATGCCGCAGAATAGTCTTTGTAAAACCGAACTGGTATTCCATCCGGACCAGCAGACTGTCCAAATGTCGCTAAGTTTGACTGTCTCTTCTTTCCTACTACAATTATGTTTATATATTTCAGTGGCTTCTCTACATAGTAGTGGAAAATAATTCTTCGTTGTAGATAAAACTTTTGTTTCAGAAAATTTAACTTCATGATTTCCTGACTGAAGATCATACTCTGCTACAGCGGATTTATTTATTTCTCCTAGTCGGCAAAGACTTTTCTGTTCTTTTAATCGTGTAGTGACACTCCAGTATAAACTTTACCACATGTACACAAATTTTTATATACGCCTCATGCCGAAAGAGGAGGGCGTTTATGCTTTACAGATCGGAGAGCTTGACATATTTTTCTTCTTGGTTTAAACACTGATCTAATGTTATGTTTCTGTAAAATCTTTGCGATCTGATCCGTGACTTTTTTAATAAAAGTCAGAGAAACTGTGTTCTTCTATTGTTGTGTTTCGCCCTTGTTCTTCGGCCTTCTGTTTACCAGCAGTATTGTTATCCGGTCGTGAAAGCCTTCAGGCACAGGATCCACCATGGGCCCTAATAACATCTTCCATGCATGATGGCATCAAGGGGGATAAGGCGCGAATGGCGTCCATTGGTATAGTCATCCATCCAGCATTCATTTGGTTTCAAAGTTCATCTGCGGTGGTTGGCTTTGAGTCACAGCGCTACACCTGTCGTATCACCATATTCCATACATTTTCGATTGATGACAAGTCTGGTGATCTGAGGACCACGGCAAAAGGCTGACATCCTAGGGCATCAAGAAGGTACGTGTTCGTGAAGCAATATGTGGTCGTGCATTGTTTTGCTGAAAATAGGCGTCAAAGGTAATATGCAGAAAGGGTATGGTTACGGGTTGCAGGATGTTATTAACGTTGGTCAAACTGGTGACAATGCCCTGGACACGCACCAGCTGTGTTTTGTGGTGTGCCCAACAGCAGCCCACACCATAAGTCCTTGAGCTGGCGCTGTATGTCTTGTGCGAATTCAGCCAGTGTGATGCCGCTCCACTTGTATGCGGCGAACCTCAAAGCGGACATAATTTTCAGACAGACATAACCTAGATTCATCTGAAAACACTATCTGATGCCATTTCTGTCCCCACGCCACATCATTTCACAGGCCGTTGGGGTCTAGCATGTTTCTGCACATTTAGCAAGAAGTATAAGTGGGCGACGCGCGGGTACTCCATGCCGTAACAAACGGAGACGGCCTTTCAGCCCTGAGAGAGTTCGTTATGTTCCACTGTTGCTCGAGAGCCGAGGACGACGCAGATCTGTGATGCAATGTCTTTCAGATGATCTGGGTAGAGCGACTTGTCCCATCTCGTTGTGTTCTACGGCCTTCCGTGAACCATTCTACACACACCCGTTGCACAGCCGAAACACTCCAATATTTCTTTAAGAGAGAAGTACGTAGCCCAATACGTGTATGTTGTGTTTGGCCAATACAGCACAGTGTAGTCAGCTCGTGAAGGCACGTACAGTCAGTCGCAACTCGTTTGGGACTTGTATGGTTATTAGTCCCTAGGCTTACAAACTACTTAAACTAAGTTAAACTAACCTAACGACAACACATACATCCCTGTCCGAAGGAGGACTTGAACCTCCGACAGCGAGCAACCGTGCGCTCCGCAGCAAGGCGCCTTAGAACGCTCGGCAAGTGCACCGCGACCATTCGTATGTAATCCGACCTTGTCCTCCATCTTTAATGGCATTGTTGTTGATGAGACAATAAACCTTATCGCCAAGCAGTGGCGGACTAAGGGTGGGGGGGGGGGGACGGAGGGGGCGGATCGCCCCGGGCCTCCGGTTTGGGGGGGGGGGGGGCTCCAAATACCTCGAAAGCAAGGGTTTTTTGTTTTTGTTTTTTGTTTTTTCTTTCTTTCTTTTTTCTTTTTTTGGAGCACGCTTGGGATTTCGTTCTGCTGGGGACCCCAAAGCTCGAAAGTTATTTTTTAGACAGTCCCTTGCCTCTCGTCCCGCGGGAGGGGGGGGACTCCAATTCTTTTTTATAGTAATACATAGTGAAATGGTGGGGGGGGGGGGGGCGGCCTCATTTCGTTCCGTTGCCGCATCGGGCCTCCAACAGCCTTAGTCCGCCACTATTGCCAAGAGACAACGCCACCAAGCATCATTCATTCTCGGGGTGGACAGAGCTTATAATATTTTGGTTATTCAGTCGTTGTTATTAACGTCTGCCGTGTAGTAGATACTTTGTTCAAAAATATGTATGTCCCTCACTAAAATATACTAGTTTCGGCGTCTTAATTTTCAAGGCAACAATCTCTTTACTACGTTTTCTTTGTCCCCTGGCCGTAACAGCAGCCCATTCTGATTCCACAGGCTCCGTTATTCATCGTGATTCAGAATCCTATTACACAGTTATAGGTGGTGTAGAGTGGAATTAGGCCAGCAATATACGTTGGTAAAACCCTGTCTGGAAATGTGCCGCTTGGAAGATAAACGACTTTGAAAGAACGTCAAAGGATACGCGGACGGGCATCAACTACCTCGTACCTGCATAAACTACACCATATGATGCAACTGGGGACCATGACTTTCGTTGCACAAAGTGTCCGTGTAAACAATCTTTACATACAATCGGCCATAAAGTCCTGCAGTGTCCTGAATGACCTCCGCTGCAGCCATTACACAGGCAAGGAAATCATTCAGTAACTGAACAGGGTATTGTAGAAAGTACTCTTCATGTAGCCCCGTAGAAGAATGTCCAGATTTGTCAAATTATTGTAATGGGAAACGGATCGGTACTGCGACATATCCACCCACTGCTGAATATTCAGTGTAGCTGCTCGTAGGCTTCACGTGAAAAGTGAGCTGGTGCGTTATCCTACTGGAACCTCATCATCCGACGGATATGAAATAATACATCCTTCAAATACCGCACCAGTACGTCTTTCTACAAGGCTATGTCGCTTTGATTCGTTACACAGAACTGTATAGTACACAGGCCAATCAGTCGACCATAGATGATACCAGTTCACACATAAATGCCGAAACAATGTTGACATATATAAGGGTGTGCACCATCAGGGTTTTCCTCGTCCCAATTATCACTGTTACGACGGCTGACCAAACTTTCGTCTGTGAAATGAATGATCCTAGGAATGTCTGTAAATTCAACACAACGGGGAAGATACTATGAGCGTAACCAGCATGTGGTGCAAAAAATAAGCTGGAGGCATTCTCTGCAACTTATGAAAGTTATTTCGGTGCAGTTCATTGAGAAATCGCAAGACGCCACTTTCGAATATATCCACGACACCCTTTATGTTGGGAGTACTCGTCGACCGGTTCTGGTCGACCAGTTGGAGGACTTGTGATATCACGTCAACAATGTGGCACGTTCACCCACAACTAGAACGACCTTATTATCCTTCAATGAGTCGCTTTCCCGAAGCTTCTGTACCTACCATATCTTTCAAAAACGGCTTGTGATGGACGGACCCGATCCGAATATGCGTTGTGGTAATTGACCATTTAGTCCACTTTCACCGTAGATGAGTTCAATGTCGGTGTACTCGGAAAATATGTGCCCTGCCATTCAATAAAGAACTGCTTTTCCCGAATGCTCGGCGAATGATCGGTTTCTGAAATAAGTGATGCTTCAACACGGAAAGTAGTGTACTTTGCATATCTTCTTTCGTTTATGACTTGTGGTGTTATTTTTTTTTTTTTGGGTAACTCCTCTGCCGCAGTGGAGTGGCCGAGCGTTCTAAGGAGCCTTGCTGTGGAGCGCGAGGTTGCTCGTCGCCGGAGGTTGTAGTCCTCCCTCGGGCTTGAGTATATGTGTTTTGTCCTTATGTTGGTTTAACTTAGTTTTAATAGTTTGTAAGCCTAGGACTAATAACCACAGAAGTTAAGTTCCTTAGATTTACCAACATTTGAACATTTTCCGTGGGAGTCAGGAGTCATATACCTGAGTGCGCTATTACCGTACCAGGTATCTAACTGCTGGCGTCGCGATTAGCGCAGCCACTGGTGTCCAGTAATACTTCAGTTTATTCATAAAAACCTCGTCATACGTTGCTGCTGTGGTTTATCATAAAGCACGACAGAAGTCTACTCCTTGAAAGTGCACCGACCTCCGCCCGTTCGGGTTAAGCGACGTGGGGGCTTGAATTGTCATCTCCAGTCAACGACAGGAGCTGATTGAATTAGCAGAGAAGAAAAACATTCCGCATTAGTCTCTGACTGACAGGCGATACTCAGAGAAGCAATAAAGCGAACGAGCCGATACATAGTCATCAGATAATACACAGTATTTCTGGAGTAATAATAAATATTTTTGGACGTGGCAACATAGACGAATTGCAATAAAAATGCCATATAAAACGTGTCTAATTTTTATTGAGTACAGAGATAGAGCGGAGTTCAATGCATTTTCGTTTCCTGTGTTGGTAAACAGGTAGCTATGGGCTCCTATAGGCGTATTTATCGAATGTCAGCAGAAGAGTGTTGATATTCAAGTTGTGCTTTAGTTTACATTGAGATTTTCTCTCTAATTTGTTGGCCAAGTCTACTGTACTAAAGCGTGCAAACATGCCACAGGTATTTACACATGTTGAGTATGCCGAAGTGGTATATGTGTGTGGGTTTCGTAATGGAAACGTTGCTGCTGTTTGTAGAGAATATTGCATAAGAAATGTTCAAATATTAGTAAATCTATGGGACTTAACTACTCTGGTTATCAGTCCCTAGGCGTAGAAACTACTTAAACTAACGTAAGAGCAAACACACACACACACACTCATGCGAGAGGGAGGACTCGGACCTACGCTCCGCAGCAAGGCGCTTTGGAGCGCTCGTCCACTCCATCGGGGCTACGGCATAAGAGTTCCTAACCGCAGACTACCAGATTAAAGAGTACACTGCGTAACACTGGCACAGTGTCCAGGAGTCATATTGCATCTGAACGAGGAAATGAAAAGACTGTGTATCAAGAGGAAAGCATTATTAAGTCGGTAGAACGTAGGCCATCAAAAAGCTCATGTAGTATTCCTGCGCATAGCGGCGTTCCACGTACAAGAGTATGGCGGACATTACGTGGCCACGGGTTCCATCCATTTTACAGTTCGTTCAACACCTTCGAAAATGTTTCAAATGTTTGTATAGTCTATGGGACTTAACTACGGGGTCATCAGTCCCTAAACTTACAAACTACTTATGAACTACTTACGAACTAGGACGGCACAAATATCCATGCCCGAGGGGGGATTCGAACCCCCGACCGTAGTGACCGTGCAGATCGTGACCGGAGCGCCTCAGTCCCCTCGGCCACCGCGGCCGGCTCAACACCTTCGAGCGGAAGATGAAGTTAGATTGGATACTTAAAAATTGAAAAATAATCCCCTTTTTACTCTTCTCTTATGAAGCTTCTTCTACTCGTGACGGCATCAGTAGCACTCGTTATTCATATTACTTGTCCGAAGAAAATCCCCATGGCAGACACATTTACAAGAACGCATCTCTGTAAATGTGTAGTGTGGTCTGATATTTGGGTGCGTTGTGTTACTGTTGTGGCGTCGCTATTTGTCACAACGCCGGCGGTCCACGTAAGCAACATCTTCTGAAGAGAAGGCCTCCGCGCTGGCGTGCCACGCCACGCATAGTAGGTCGCGAGCGCGTATCTCACTGGCTGGCCGTTGCGGTGCGGTGGGCCGTGCCCCATCGGCCAGCCAGTGAGCAACGCGCTCGCGACCTACTATGCGTGACGTGGCACGCCAGCGCGGAGGCCTTCTCTTCAGAAGATGTTGACGTAAGTCGCCGCGCAACTAAACGAAGAGCAATAAGTCGCTCCGTAGTACACCACAGTCTATAACACACAGTCGCGAAACTCTGTAGGGAAAAATTGCATCTGAAGCGATTCTAACGCTCCAAGCGGCCAGTAGGGAATAACAGAGGAAAGGCATGATAAAAACTGAGAAGTTGCCGTTTTTAATGTTGTTACTTTCATATTTCCTAGTCACTGAACGTTCCTTATAAACTTACTAATACAAAAACTTCATTAAAATAATATCACTGCTTCTGTTAATAGCAGTCTATAATAACAAATTTTCAGTGCAGTGTAATTCATACAGTTCACAACACCCGAGTGGTATTCATATCGTCCAAAACATTTTGAAAGCAGAAATGAATTGCAACATGATGTGCTCAAGTCTATAACGAATAGCTTAAAGATTATGTTCACGTGCTCGGTGCGTACTGTCACGTTGCACGAGTTTTGTTTTGGCGGATTCCGGACATTGTAATACTTTCAAAACTACATATGATTTTTACATTTTAGGGGACTAAATTCTACATCACCTTATAAATGCTCTTTAACCTTGTCTTTGGTCTGTGCCATTTTGGTACCTATCATATTTTTTTTAGCTACTTGGCATGTATCAAAGTGAATATCTTCAAGAATGTGACGTGCTAATGTTACCAGTTTATATATGGACATATTTGAGGATCAGATGAGATATCTTACACAATATACATATGTTAACGTATTTTATAATTTGGGCATCCTCAGCTGCAATACATTATTGTTGAGAAATTCCAGAAGGTAACACATACAATTATGCCAGGATTCCATTCAAACAATTTTCATAATCCGCCTGAGCTGTATTTTATACCTTTATTAGGTCACGACCGCTTTCACACCGTTAAAGGTGCATTTTCAGATATCTGTATTAATGAAATAACTTATTATTCACAGGGTTTACAATAATTAATATTTACAAAATTAGAAAAACCTGTTATACACCAACCTTCGTCAGTACATGAGGTGGGAAGACATTACAACGTCCGAATATTCATGTTGGGTGGCGAGTACTGAGGGGACCCTACTTAAATTTTATGAAACGTAAATTGGTTCCTTTGTGACATTATTAAGTGGACGTCTATAGGGCTGAAGTCACTGTTGATTAAACATAGTGGGTATAAAAGTCACCGTGAGCTAGAATTTTGAGGGCGAAATCATTAAAAAAGAGTGTATTAAGAGGAGCGCTACTCACCAAGTTCACTTCCTAAAACACTTTATTAGATTGGACGTTGGGAGCTTGTTGTATCTCCCCTGAATCTGTAGTAAAAATGGGTTGTACCATTAGGTTCACGTTATATCTGGTTAAAACTCTTAATGAAAGCTCAAGAAACGTAAAAACACTTGGCATTAAAAGACAGTAAAGGCGGGAATAGTAGTAAATCCATCTTTAGTAAGAAGTGTGGGCCGGCCGCAGTGGCCGAGCGGACTGCGGCGCGCCAGTCACAGTCTACACGGCCGCTACGGTCGGGGGTTCGAATCCCCCCTCGGGCATGGATGTTTGTGTCGTCTTTAGTATAAGGTAGTTTATAAGAAGTTTGTAAGTTTAGGGACTGATGACCCCATAGTGAAGTCCCTTAAGCTTAACAAACATTTTTTTTAAGACGTGTGAACAAAGGGAATGGTCAGCTTCTTCACCGGACTTAAACCCGAATAACTATGTGTGGGGTGCACTTGGCAGACGCATTGCACCCAGACCAGCACCTCCCACAGCGGCTGCAGAGCTGGATATTGGAATCTTGGAAGAATGGCCAAATATCCTTAAAGAGCTGATTGATAGTCTCATACTGTCCATAGCACGCAAGCGTGCAACTGTACTGCGCGTCTGAGGTGATCACACAATATATTAGAGGGCAACGAGAATGACTTTTTCTCTATTATGGTGGCCCATGTAAACCCCAAGTAAAGAGTTGAGACAGCAAAATATGGTACTGTATCACACACAAATTAAAATTGTAATCAATATCTGAATAAAATACGGTACATAAGTATGTTGTCTATGATACTCCATCTGATCCCTTACTTGTTTCGAGCAGTATATATAGGGTCATGAACCCTTAGAATTGTGATGATGAAACACTTCTTTGATGGGTGTATGTCAGCCGCAGTTAACTAGCGAACTAACTACGTCCATCCTACATAAATTTCCATAATATACACCTGAATCTACTGAAGCTGGTATCTTCATCCCGTGTTTTGCGGGCTTGGACGTCATATACTGTATGAAATTACACCTTCCTCTGACGGCCTCTAACTTTACATCTATTGTTACATATTTTCCTTCATAATAACATTGTTGGCTGTATCTTCGAGTAAATAACTACAAGTACGAGCAATCACTATGCAAACGAGCTACATCAAGCAACAAAATCAGCAAGCAGACACAATCGCTCTACATGATATGGTCGCGTTGTATCGCTGACTTAGAAAACTGTTTGACACCGATCAACCTGAGGCGAGCAAGGTGACCGCACGACTACTACTAGCCTCGCCCCTAGGTTGAGGAACAGGAAAGGAAGCAAGCTTGATCCGCGCACGCGCGGACAGTCTATTACAGGAGTACCAGAGTCTAACGTAAGAGTCGCGAAACTGCCAGTAATTTTCTGTGAATTCGTCTCTACAACGCTGCCAAGCGGATGGATTGTATAAAGATACAGCAAAACGCTTGTGTATTCTATGCGTTTTTGTAGTGAAGCAGCTTTTTCCAAATACCGTCGTAGTTTGGAGCTCATTTTCAAAAGACGCTGAGAAGTAGCAGAATAATGTTACGAGTAACAAGTTTCAAGATTACCTTACTTAGTCGGGTTTGGAGGCGATCTGATCGTTTTATAGTTTTCAAAATCAAGTGCCAAGATCGCACATTAATAATTTATTCACTAACGACCGGTTTCGGTGCACTTAGTCACTATATAAAAAATACACAAGTTAAAAACGTGACAGCTTACAAAATATTTTGTAAGCTGTCATGTATTTAACTTGTGTATTTTTTATAAAGTGTCTGCCGGCCGCGGTGGCCGAGGAGACTGAGGCGCTCCAGTCACGGTCTGCACGGCCACTACGGTCGGGGGTTCGAATCCCCCCTCGGGCATGATATTTGTGCCGTCCTTAGTTGTAAGTAGTTCATAAGTAGTTTGTAAGTTTAGGGACTGATGACCCCGTAGTTAAGTCCCATAGACTCTACAAACATTTGAACATTTTATAAAGTGACTAAGTGCTATATTGCACTTGCTATTTTAAACCCAATTTTTTAACAAGATGACCAGCTTGTAATATGTATGTGACCAAATGATGGTGACACAGCTGACCTAAACCGGTCGTCAGTGAATAAATTATTAATGTGCGATCTTGGCATTTCATTTTGAAAACTATATAACTAGTTTCATTTACGGTGGTTAGTTATACTTTTAGACGTGGAAGAAAATCTTTAAGAATTCATTCACTTCGAAACTTCGGTTCTTAATGAAAATCGCAAATAGTTAACCAGTTGTTCATAATATTACAGCTGTATAAGAGTAATGTCTAAAAAAAATCATGTTACAGAAGCAAGGCACAGAAGCAAGAACAAGGTGAAAAGAGCGTTTATAAGGACATATAAACCCATTCACCAAGAATGGAAATATCATGTCTAGTTTCTGCTCTTAAAATGTTTTTGGACGATACGATTCCAACTCTGCTATTATGAGCCGTATGAATTACACCCCATTGACACTTTGTTATAATATACTTCCTTTAACAGAATCAGTGATATTACTTTACTAATGTGTTCATATTTGTATTGGAAAATTCACAACCATGTTTGCCGACTAGGAAGTATCAAAGTAACAGCATTAAAAACAGCAACTTCTCATGTTGTATCGTTCTATTCGTCTTTTACTACTTACAAACAACTTGGAACACTTGCATCGCTTTCGCTGCACTTTCTTTCTCTACAGACGACTGTGTTTTTTCCCCCTTATTATTATTTTAAAGCCCCTTTGGAACACGGCGGCAGCAGCATCATACGCCGATCTTCGGCCGACAGATTTTACACAAATAAACCGCGATACAATGAAATTATTGGAGTTAAAAATAAGATCTTTAAATCTTCATATTTTCTCGCCGTATTTCATTATAACTAAAATTACAGATATTCAACCGTAACCACTTATTTCTTATTGCTAATATTTCGTCTGTGCATCGTTCAGTTATCATCAGAGCGATACTCAGACAACTAGACCGTCGACAGAGTGTTTCCGTCCATTTTCTACACTGTAAAAGCGTAGCAAATCGACGGCAGGGATGTATAAGGCTGTAGTGCCCTCCCTGAGATTATACAATCATAATCTGTGGTTAACTGGTTTTAAGTTTTTCACCGAGAAGTCTGCTTGTGTCCTTTTTAACGATTCATGTACTGTTTTTAATTTACCTGAACTGCAGATGAGTGGCTCTGTTAACCACAGATTATGTTTGTGTATAATCTCCATTGAGAGCACTACAGCGTTCTACATCTCTGCCGTCGATTTGCAACGCTTTTACAATATAGACTGTGGACGGAAACACTGCCGACCGTCCAGCTGTCTTAGTATCGCTCTGATGATGGTTGAACGATACACAGCCGAAATATTAGCAATAAGAGATAAATGTTACGGTTGAATACCTGTAATGTTACGAGGGTGAGTTGGAAAATAAAGTTTTCTCTGTCAACTATGGGCACAGTTGCTATGAAAGGAAGAAAAAAGAATGAGACAATAAAGATAAGACATATCTTTCAAAAAATGTTCAAATGTTTGTAGAGTCTATGGGACTTAACTACGGGGTCATCAGTCCCTAAACTAACAAACTACTTATGAACTACTTACAACTAAGGACGGCACAAATATCCATGCCCGAGGGGGTATTCGAACCCCCGACCGTGGTGGCCATGCAGAACGTGACTGACGCGCCGCAGTCCTCTTTTTTTTTTTTTTTTTTTTTTTTTTTTTTTTTTTTTTTTTTTTTTTGTTCTATGTAGTTCGCTTCGTTGCGGACGCTGATGGTTTGTGTTCGTTCATGTTCGATGCGTTGTTGGCTCAGCTTTTTTATTACAAAGAGCGTTGAGCCCTCTGACCGGGCGCGCTGAGCCACGGCGCCCGGCGTCCTCTCGGCCACCGCGGCCGGCAGAAAAGCAAGACGCATGAAAAGTGTAACGTTATCATTTCCCATTTCTCCAGACTTCGATGCGTCTACCACAAGATTGACTGCGTAGAACATTGTTTGTTTGACACGTGGTCCAGAACGTCCGGTAGGTTTTTGAAGACACACGTATAGTTTAGGCAGCAATGAACCACCCAGACTAATTTTGGGCATCATAGTGTATGAATGGGTGAGTGCAGTCGTGGACTGCGCAATTGCCTCAATATGTTCTTCCCCTTTGAATGACAGTGTTATTTCTCACGCATTTCTTTTTGAAAACCTGACTGATCTGCATTGTAAACGTAAGATTCACTAAAACAGGCAACTTTTTTTTTTTTTTTTTTTTTTTTTTTTTTTTTTTTTGCAGTCGCAAGATAAGCTTCTACCATTTCCATTTGAGTCACTTCATTTTCCGACCTGTTTCTCGATACAAATTTTGTTATTTTTCGTGCCACAATTTTATGTGATCTTTTGAAACGACTAATAATCCAACTTTGAGAAACTGTAAATGCTTTTGCGTCTATCGCGTTGGCAAGCTCTAACGCCCAATCACGCAAAGCTGTGTCGCTGAGAAATAACACTGTCATTCAAAGGGGAAGAACATATTGAGGCAATTGCGCAGTCCACGACTGCACTCACCCATTCATACACTATAATGCCCGAAATTAGTCTGGGTGGTTCATTGCTGCCTAAACTATACGTGTGTCTTCAAAAACCAACTGGACGTTCTGAACCACGTGTCAAACAAACAATGTTCTACGGAGTCAATCTTGTGGTAGACGCATCGAAGTCTGGAGAAATGGGAAATGATAACGTTACACTTTTCATGCGTCTTGCTTCTCTGCCGACCGCGGTGGCCGACAGGACTGCGGCGCGCCAGTCACGTTCTGCATGGCCACCACGGTCGGGGGTTCGAATACCCCCTCGGCCATGGATATTTGCGCCGTCCTTAGTATTAGCTAGTTCGTAAGTAGTTTGTAAGTTTAGGGACTGATGACCCCCGTAGTTAAGTTCAAATGTTTCAAATGTTTGTATGGTTTATTGGACGTAACTACGGGGTCAACAGTCCCTAAACTTACTAACTACTTATGAACTACTTACGAACTAGGACGGCACAAATATCCATGCCCGAGGGGGGATTCGAACCCCCGACCGTAGTGGCCGTGCAGACCGTGACTGAAGCGCCTCAGTCTTCTCGGCCACCGCGGCCGGTCGTAGGTAAGTCCCATAAGCTCTACAAACATTTATACATTTTTGAACATGCTTTTCTTCCGTTCTGCGGAAACAAATCTCTTCTCCTTCTAGATTCGTGGTCAGGTCATAGAAGTTCTGATTCATTAAAAGTTGTATTTCGAGCTCACCCTGACAAAGAAGTAGAGATACTTCAGATTCCACCCGGCACGACGAACGTAATTCAACCGTTAGACTGTGGATTTTTCCGCCAATGGAAGGCACTTTACAGAAAACTGACAGAGAAAATTATTGTGTGCAAATCACTGAAGTTTCCTGTCTATCACCGTGACAAGATTCTCAAGTTGCAAGCAGTCGTACATTATCAGTTTTCCTCCCCACGGTTTCAAAATGTGATTAAATATGAGTGGCAAGCCTCGAAATACACTGATATTAGGCCTGATTTCTTCCTAACACCGGCCGAGTTTTGTCTACGGACGTCTAACAACGTCTGTGATTCGCAGGACTGTCATATGTCGTCTTTGCTTGCATGTTCTTGGTGCACAAAAAACCTATGTTTTAAACATTGTATCAATAGTTCGCATTTTTGCGGTAATTACAAGAAATAAAAGATTGACGTGTTCTATACCGTATATGTATTTGTGTCTATTTCATAGTTATTTGGAAAGAATGTTGTAGATAACATATCAGCTACATTTGTCAACGAATTTATTATTATCGTGTTTATTAATTATTCTACGATCGCTTTCACAGGGCGAATCAGCTCTGTCACAGCTGTGGCAGGAGAGCGGCGCGTAGCTAACGCCACCTTGTCCCTAGATGGCGTTGGTATAACATAGCGAGAAAGGTCACGGTTGTACAACAGGCAGTTATAAACGCGGATACCATGACAATGTCATACTTCATAAAAGGTTTTACAGATTTCCAGGTAATGTCAGCAGCTAACAGTCTGCATACAGACTTCCTTCAATGTTAAATAACAGTGGTACAAATAGCAACACAGGTTTCGACATGACAAGTCTGACCATTCCCTTGTAAGTTAAACTAACCTAAGGACAAATCACATGCACCCATTCCCGAGGGAGGACTCGAACCTCTGACGCGGCAGGCCGCGCGAACCGTAACGTGGCGCTCCAGACCACGCGGCTACTTCCGCGCGGCACGTGTGTCCGGAAACTCTTAATTTCCATGTTAGAGCTTTTTAGTGTTTCTCTTTAAATGTAAACTGAAATAATTCGTGCAGACAATTGTCAAAATACCCAATTGTTTCGTTAGTATGTACTGTACTTCCTCGATTCACCGCCAGTTGGCCCAATTGAAGTAAGGTAATGTTGACTTCAGAGCTTGTGTTGACATGCGGCTCATTTCTCTACAGTACTAACATCAAGCACATCAGTACGTAACATAAGCTGGTTAGTGTTCATCATGAACGTGGTTTTGCAGTCAGTGCAATGTTTACAAATGCGGAGTTGGCAGATGCCCATTTGATGTATGGATTAGCACGGGGCAATAGCCGTGGCGCGGTACGTTTGTTTCGAGACAGATTTGCAGAACGAAGGTGTCCCGACAGGAAGACAATCCATACATCAAATGGGCATCTGTCAACTCCGCGTTTGTAAACATTGCACTGACTGCAAAACCACGTTCGTGATGAACACTAACCAGTTGATGCTACATAGCCTGATGTGCTTGATGCTAGTACTGTAGAGCAATGAGTCGCATGTCAACAGAAGCACTGAAGTCAACATTACCTTCCTTCAATTGAGCCAACTGCCGGTGAATCGAGGAGGTACAGTACATACTAACGAAACAATTGGGTATTTTGACAATTGTCTGCAGGAATTATTTCAATTTACATTTAAAGAGAAATAGTAAAATGAGCTCTAACATGGAAATTAAGCGTTTCCGGACACATGTCCACATAACATATTTTATTTCTTTGTGTGGGAGGAATGTTTCATGAAACTTTGGCCGTACCTTTTTGTAACACCCTGTATGTGAGACTTGACTAATGAGGTTATCAGTCCCTAGGCTTATAAACTACTTCTACATCTACATACATACTCCGCAATTCACCATAAGTGTGCGCGGCGGAGGGTACACTGTACCACTACTAGGCATTTCCTTTCCTATTCCACTCCCAAATAGAACGACGAAAAAAAGAATGCCTATATGCTTCCGTACGAGCCCTAATTTCTCTTATCTTGTCTTTGTGATCTTTACGCGAAATGTAAGTA
Organism: Locusta migratoria; assembly: GCA_026315105.1. Lineage (NCBI taxonomy): Eukaryota > Metazoa > Arthropoda > Insecta > Orthoptera > Acrididae > Locusta > Locusta migratoria. The sequence goes on from CM048755.1 coordinate 226,025,508, forward strand.
GGCGGCAGCAAGATCGTACTACACTCAGCTTCAAATTCCGGCCCTCTAAATTTACTTAACAGAAATTCACGAAAAGAACGTCGTCTTTCTTCCAGCGATCCCCAATTGAGTTGCCGGAGCATTTCCGTGACACTCGCGCATTGGTCGAACCTACCGCTAACAAATCTAGCTGCTCGCCTCTGAACGGCCTCTATGTCTTCCTTCAAACCGATCTGCTGCGGGTCCCAAATACTTGAGCAATACTCAAGACGTGGTCGTACAAGCGTTTTATACGCGGTCTCCTTTACAGGTGAAGTACATCTTCCCAAAATTCTCCCAATAAACCGAAGTCGGCTGTCTGCCTAACTCACAACTGTCCTTACACGCTCGTTCCATTTCATATCGCTCTGCAATGTTACGCCTACTTAAACTACTATGGACAACACACAGACCCATGACCGAAGGAGAACTCGTACCTCCGATGGGGAGCAACCACGCGCTCCGCAGCAAGGCGCCTTAGAGCGCTCGGCCATTCGTCTACGACTCATGACTTTTGTCAATTCAATGTATCATACACATGTCCGAAGGAGATCTCGTACCTCCGACGGGGAGCAACCGCGCGCTCCGCAGCAAGGCGCCTTAGAGCGCTCGGCCATTCCTCTACGACTCGTGACTTTTGTCAGTTCAATGTATCATACACATGTCCCAAGGAGAACTCGTACCTCCGACGCGGAGCAACCGCGCGCTCCGCAGCAAGGCGCCTTAGAGCGCTCGGCCATTCCTCTAGGACTCATGACTTTTGTCAGTTCAATGTATCATACACATGTCCGAAGGAGAACTCGTACCTCCGACGCGGAGCAACCGCGCGCTCCGCAGCAAGGCGCCTTAGAGCGCTCGGCCATTCCTCTACATCTCATGACTTTTGTCAGTTCAATGTATCATACACGTGTCCCAAGGAGAACTCGTACCTCCGATGCGGAGCAACCGCGCGCTCCGCAGCAAGGCGCCTTAGAGCGCTCGGCCATTCCTCTACGTCTCGTGACTTTTGTCAGTTCAATGTATCATACACGTGTCCCAAGGAGAACTCGTACCTCCGATGCGGAGCAACCGCGCGCTCCGCAGCAAGGCGCCTTAGAGCGCTCGGCCATTCCTCTACGACTCGTGACTTTTGTCAGTTCAATGTATCATACACATGTACCAAGGAGAACTCGTACCTCCGACGGGGAGCAACCGCGCGCTCCGCAGCAAGGCGCCTTAGAGCGCTCGGCCATTCCTCTACGACTCGTGACTTTTGTCAGTTCAATGTATCATACACACGTCCCAAGGAGAACTCGTACCTCCGACGCGGAGCAACCGCGCGCTCCGCAGCAAGGCGCCTTAGAGCGCTCGCCATTCCTCTACGACTCGTGACTTTTGTCAGTTCAATGTATCATACACATGTCCCAAGGAGAACTCGTACCTCCGACGGGGAGCAACCGCACGCTCCGCAGCAAGGCGCCTTAGAGCGCTCGGCCATTCCTCTACGACTCGTGACTTTTGTCAGTTCAATGTATCATACACATGTCCCAAGGAGAACTCGTACCTCCGACGGGGAGCAACAGCGCGCTCCGTAGCAAGGCGCCTTAGAGCGCTCGGCCATTCCTCTACGACTCATGACTTTTGTCAGTTCAATGTATCATACACACGTCCCAAGGAGAACTCGTACCTCCGACGGGGAGCAACCGCGCGCTCCGCAGCAAGGCGCCTTAGAGCGCTCGGCCATTCCTCTACGACTCATGACTTTTGTCAGTTCAATGTATCATACACACGTCCCAAGGAGAACTCGTACCTCCGACGGGGAGCAACCGCGCGCTCCGCAGCAAGGCGCCTTAGAGCGCTCGGCCATTCCTCTACGACTCGTGACTTTTGTCAGTTGAATGTATCATACACACACGTAGCTGGCGATGTTTGTTTCCTTCCGTTCGCGTTAGTGTGACTCGGGGGGTCCCGCCACCCTGCGCTAGCTCTTTTGACAGGAGACGGTCGCCGCGACATTGAGGCTGTGGCGTGGTGCGGTGTGTCTCACGGGTCGGATACGTCATGCGCGCGCCGGGCTCAATTAAGCGAGGCGGCGGCGCTGCTGCCAGGCCGCTGCCCTCCACAGCGCGACGCCGATTCGCGAACCACGTGCTGCACCTCACAAGCCTGCACCCAGTACCAAAGCTCACCGCTAACAAGTTCGACGATCTGCGACGGGCACATAATAAAGACACTCGTACATCCATAACTTCAGCTGGCGGCCATTAGTCTCCGTCAGAAAGAAAGACACCATTCATACACCCACACTTCATAGACACACAGCAGCCGGAGATGACGATTGTGTGTATGTGAAGTGTGCCAGTGTCATTGTACGAATTGTGTCGTTTTCTGACGAAGACTAATGGCCGAAAGCTGAAGATATGACTATATGAGTGTCTTTTTTATGAGCCTGACGCAGCTGAATGAACGTCTTTGTGGTGAGTTACAAACTATCCTCATTACTTTGTTGAATTCAAATCTGGAATTACAGAATAGTTTCGAAGCTGATCGTCGTAGCGTAGCGGACAGCCCATTAGTTTGTGGCGCACGAACATGTTTGAAATGTTCAAATGTTTGTTAAGCTTAAGGGACTTAACTGCGGGATCATCAGTCCCTAAACTTACAAACTACTTATGAAATACCTTATACTAAAGACGACACAAACATCCATGCCCGAAGGGGGATTCGAACCCCCGACCGTAGTGGCCGTGCAGACTGTGACTGGCGCGCCGCAGACCGCTAGGCCACTGCGCCCGGCAACATGTTAGATTGTGCAGTTTTGTCATAAACAGACATTTTTGAGGCCGTGGCTGTTATGTGAAATAACTTGTTGGTAAAGAACAGCAACCAGCCGCAATTGTTTTTTTATACTCTATTTATAAAGTACCATTACTGGTTTCGAATACTATGTATTCATCTTCAGATGGTATATGCTTTCTAAACACCTGGTGTTGGTTTAGTGTTGAATTGTCCTAGGACATACAGAATTTATAGTTATACATGTACAACATGTATTCAGTGTTCATCAGTCCCTACACTTACAAACTACTTACATTAACTTATACTAAGTATAACATACACAGGCAGACATACATGCCCGAGAGAGAACTTGAACCTCCGACGGGAAGCAGCCCTACACTCCTCAGCAAGGCGCCTTAGAGCGCACGTCCACTCTCGCGCGGCACATTACGTATTTACTTTGCCATTATTTATTGCATTATTTCGTCTTATCGTTGGAATACCAACTAAAGACCTCTGTTTCCAGTGGTCAGAAAAACACCCGGAGGATGGCCACTCGCAACAGTGGCCGAAACTTCAGGCACTTTATCGGTCGACAATGCGGTCACATATCCTAAAGGCGTTACTAACAGTAGCAAAATACTTTAGATTTCTTTTAAAATATATCCCAATTTCTGTCAAGCACCGAAAACTTATTAACTTTTACAATAGACTTTTAGCCGCGTGGGAGTGGCCGTGCGCTCTAAGGTGCCTTGCTGCAGAGTGCGTGGCTACTACCCGTCGGAGGTTCGAGTCCTCCCTCGGGCAAGGGTATATGTGTTGTCCTTAGCATAAGTTAGTTTAAGTAGTTTGTAAGTCTAGGGACTGATGACCACTGTAGTTGGGATCAGTAGCTTCACAAATACATGAACATTTTTTAATAGACTTTAACAAGTTTCAATGGCGATCTTCATCCTCCGCAAAACATTTACACTCAAATAAACCTATAACCAACGACAAGCAGTGCTATAAACATTCTTCCATTTCTGAGATAGTGCTGAACTATACAATATCGGTCAAAAACAGCGCCCACCTTGTCAGCTGGGTTGACTGCACGGAACTGCCAACCATTATTCCTTGGTGGGAGTACTGGAACGAGATGCACTAAGCATCGTGAGGCCAACTTTGGAGCTACTTGAGCGGTTGTTGCTAGTTCCAAGTCAAGGAGCCAGACACCGATATGGAAAGCAGTGTGTTACATCTCTCTCTACACCGCATCCACTGAAGCCAGTGGGAGAGGATGATGCAGCGATCGGTCAGTTCCTATTGGTCCATCTAGACCTAGACGGCGAACTTTCCTTTCGTTTGGTATCAAATACAGCGCAGTAATGACTCCTTTAATAAAGAGTCTTTATTCATACATTGTTTTTCTGGTAGTTAGGAAGTGCAATAAACTCGTAATCTGATGGAGAGAGTGGTCATTTTGCTCACTTAGCAGTTTACATCCGAAAAACGGAATTAGCGTTCTCCTCGCTACAACCTCTGTCGATTTCGTATGTGTTGACGATAGCCGATTTTCTTTCAAGTCTTATAATTCGCATTGAGATCAAAGAGCGGAAAAGGGTGCTCTTGTATCTGACTAAACACGAAGAAACAAGGGACTGTCTTATATCGTAAGGGATAATCCACGTGTGGCTTATAGTTACAAAGTGAAATATAAATCGATGGTTTCTAGGTTAAAATTTCTGCTTCAATTTTGATCGTTAATTTCGATGCTGATGCCTAAATACTTTGGATATGATCTACGAGGCGCGTCCAGAAAGTAAGTTCCGTTTGGTAATAAAATGAAATTGTACACAGATACAGAAGAAATTTTTATTGAACCAAATTCTACAACTCTTAAACTACTTTTCCCCATAGCTGCCGAAATTTTGTAGGCACTTGTCATAGCGTGCCACAAGTTTTTGGATGCATCCTTCACAGAAGGTTGCCGCCTGTGTATTCAACCATGTGGTAACAGCTCTTTAGTGTCGTTGAAGTGTTGACCACCAAGGACAGATTTTAGGTGTAAGAAGAGATTAAAGTCGTTAGGAGAGAGGTCCGAGCTGTATGGAGGATGATCAAACACGTCCCATTGAAATTTCCGTAAGAATTGTTTGGTCACATACGGTGTTTGAGGTGAGGCATTATCGTGGAAAAAATCTTTTAACAGTTATCCTCTTCTTACACCTAAAGTCTGTCCTTGGTGGACAACACTTCAACAATGATGACGAGCTGAAAGAACATGTTACCACATGGTTGAATACACAGGTGGTAACAGTCTATGAAAAAGGCACACAAAACCTTGTGCCATGCTATGACAATTGCCTATAAAATTTCGGAAGCTATGTAGAAAAGTAGTTTAACAGTTGTAGATTTTTGTACAATCAATTTTTTTTTCTGTATCTGTACCCGTTCGTTTTATATAACCAAATGGAACTTACTTTCTGGACGCGCCTCGTATTTGGCTCTTTTTTCACTGATAGTAAACCTAGTAGATTTTTTTTAATGCCTGAGAAATGTTTTTTGGCTTTATAGTTCATTCGATAGACGGAAAAACTCCAGAGATAGTTCTGAAGACGAATTATAATGCGCTAATTTGTAGCGGAGCGTGCGATTTCAATGGTTATAAGCCAGACATCACATCGCAACTTATTCGATCAGATGCGCTTTTGATCCTAGGATGTTTTACGCAAATTAACGTTACACCTCGGACAGTTTTTATTTTTCGTATGAAGGATAACAATTAACCCCTAAGACAAAAGTAATAAACGTGCATATATGTCACACGAAGAGCGTTTGAAGGAAACATTTTCATTGTGGTTACGACTGCAAAAAATTGTTTTATTTGTACGCACTACCCACGCCGAAACTTGCAGGTTTCACTAGGAAAAATAGTAGCTGAAATAATTAAGAAAAATGTAACTTCTTTGTTCTGTTTGCTCGCTTCGCTCATCCTACAAGGATAAAAAACAAACGGAATAAGTGTGGTAATACTGAATTCTACAGAAATCCGGTACTTAATCTATATACAAAGTTAGTGCTATCATTACGTCATTTACAACAGTCATTATAACAGTACTCCCCAATTTATGTACATGTGATAAAGAAATATATGTTTGCAATTCGTTGGTAAGTATTTCATGGTATATTCACATAATAGAACAAATGTACTTTTCAAAGAAAGCGCTGTTACCTTTGAACAACCCGGAACATTGCAGAACATAGTTGTATTCAAGTAACAAGAGTGCGTGAAAACGTTTAAGAGGCCACGATGAAGGGAAATAAATTAGTAATGGCAGGTTTCGAACCAAAATCTAACATAACTTCTTAGCGAAGAACAGCAACCAGCCACAATTGGTTTTATTATACTTTATTTATAAAGTATCATTACCGGTTTCGAATATTTCGAATAAGTTTACAGACATTTGAACATTTTTTTAATACGTAATGTAAACACCAGGTCGTCTATTTCTATAATGTCATGAAATGCTGCTAAGACCATTTAAGGACGCCCAACATCTCTCTCCCTCAGCTTTTCCCACTATTATATGAGACTCAACTCTTCTTTCACTCAGCAGTCATAAAAACACCCTGAAGAAGTCCATTTCAGCAATAGCGGTCCCAACGTCGGGCAGTTTGACAATGCTGTGATATGCCCTGAAAAGTTTATTGTCAGTGACATCGGCCGCAGAAGCCTACGCTTACATTTGGCGAATGGTCTTGAGAAATACGTAGTCAGTGAGATACTATTAAACAGTACACTCTGGTGAAGCAAGAACGAAATATAATCTATATCTATAAATGTGAATGTCTGTTCGGTGTGCGTTTATCACGTCTGAACCACAAGACAGACAACTAAAAATTTGTACAGTTACTAATGTCTACCCGGTGAAGGCTTTAGGGACGGTTTTATGGCGATAGATAGCTATTTATCTATATATATATATTAATGTGAATGTCTGTTCGGTGTACGCTTATCACGTCCGAACGACAAGACGCAGACTTAAATATTTGTACAGTTACTAATTTATACCCGAGGAGGGTTTTAGGCATGGTTTTAGCGATCTGATAGATATTTAGTAATTTGAAGAAGATAGCGCGAAATGCGAACAATAATTACTCTTTGAAAATAATATTTACTGTTTGAAAATGGTTTATTGATTGCATTGATGCTTGAGGGTTGATAATGATAAATGGGTGGAGTATATTGGGATGGAAAGTAATCAGTGTATATAAAATTCTACGTGTGTGTGTTAATATTTCGCTCTGCAACGAAAACTACAGAACACAAACGAATGGTCTGTGTGTAATTGTTGTCCGAAGCCTCCCTTTGTACACCATAGCAGTTCCATGCCGATAGCTATAAGGGGGTGGAAGATATTGTGGTTCCGATAGCCATAAGGGGGGTGGAAGATATGGTGATTGAAAGTCGTCAAATTAAAAAAAAAAAAAAAAAAAAAAATCGGACTGAAGGCCAGCGATGACGTTTGCGACTCTATAGCAAGGAGGTTACATACAGCGAAACGTGATGCCACAGACCATATCTTTGGTCTATGCGTGCTACAATGTCTTCAGCCCTTTCTCTGTAAGGATAAGCATACGAATAAGGAAATATAAGAATAAATAAATAAAGCAGTAAAAAAGAAGTCTCTTTTAATACATCTCTTTAAAAAATCCATTTGACGTTTCGCGCATTACATCAAGTGATCGATCTGTGATATTATTACAATTATTATTGTTGAATTTCGTGATTGGATTCTTCGAAACGTGCATTTTTACGGCTGATTCCATCTACCAACACGCGAGCAGAGCCGCGGGTGTAAGCTAGTCGTTAATAATTTCGATACAAACAGTCGTGGTCGCGTAAGATTTTATTTATAAGATGACCTGTTAGCATCTCATATAGATGATCGTCAGGTGTGTTCCTCGAAATGTCGTGGCTGTAGTGCGCAGAGAAACTGCTCTAACTCCACGCATTACAGATAGAACTGCTCCACGACAGTTGTAACACGATCGACGAGCTCATCTAAAGATTATCTCTCCGATAACGACCGCAAGTCATAAACGAAATCAGTCCTATGCGATCAAAATAAATTACAGTAAAATAGATGGCTGATTGCTACGACGATGTTCCAAAAAATTTAGGTATTCCAACGATAAGACGAAATAATGCAATAAATAATGGCAAAGTAAATACGCAATGTGCCGCGCGGGAGTGGACGTGCGCTCTAAGGCGCCTTGCTGAAGAGTGTAGGGATGCTGCCCGTCGGAAGTTCGAGTCCTCCCTCGGGCATGTATGTCTGCATGTGTGTGTTATGCTTAGCATAAGTTAGTTTATGTAGTTTGTAAGTATAGGGACTGATGGACACTGAATTTTGGTTCCACACGTTTACATACATTTGAACATTTTTAAAAAACAATACGTAATAATAAACACCAGGACGTCTATTTCTATAATGACGTGTAATGCTGCTAAGACCAATTAAGGACGCCCAACGTCTCTCTCCCTCAGCTGTTCCCACTGTTATATGAGACTCAACTCTTCTTTCACTTAGCAGTCAGAAAAACACCCTGAAGAAGTCCATTTCAGCAATAGCGGCCCTAACGTCGTGCAGTTTGACAATGCTGTCATATGCCCTGAAAAGTTTATCGACAGTGACATCGGCCGCAGAAGCCTACGCTTATATTTGGCGAATGGTCTTGAGAAATACGTAGTGAGTGAGATACTATTAAACAGTACACTCTGGTGAAGCAAGAACGGAATATAATCGTTAATAATTTCGACACAAACAGTCGTGGCCGCGTAAGATTTATCTTGTTTATAAAATGACCTGTGAGTATCTCATATAGATGATCTTCAGGTCTGTTCCTCGAAATGTCGAGGCTGTAGTGCGTGGAGAAACTGCTCTAACTCCACGCACTACAGATGGAACTGCTCCACGACAGTTGTAACACGATCGACGAGCTCATCTAAAGATTATCTCTCTGAGAACGACCGCAGTCATAAACGAAATCAGTCTTACGCGATCGAAATAAACTACAGTAAAATAGATGGCTGATTGCTACGACGATGTTCCAAAAAATGGCACGTGCCGCAGAGATGTTTGGTGGGCGCGTCGCGGCTGGCGGCAGGCGGCGTGACTCACCGGCGAGCAGGCGCAGCAGCGCGGAGTCGTCCATGGTAGCGGGCGGCAGCCGACGCCGCACTGGCAAGCCACCGCCGGGGCCGCAGCCACGCGGCTGCACCCCCCACCACGCGGGCTTTATTAAGCGCCGCGCTGCTTGACATGCGCCGGCCGTGCCTCTTCCGCACCGCCCTCGCCGCTCCTTCCGCCGCTTCCTAAAGACGTCACAGCTGCCAACGGCCCCGCACGGTGACAACTACCCCACAGATGCTGTTAAATGACCGATATTTCTATTTCATTTCATTTTTGAGTCATCAGGCTCCCGACTCGTTTCATACAGCCTACTAAGAAAACTAATCTCCTTTATTGTTATGATTCTCGAGTTTCTCCCGGCGTATTTGATAATAAAAATATCCACGGCTGTACTGCTGGTCTATAGTGTCCAACGGGCACAATATTTCGGCGATCATACATGTCGTCATCATCAGGTGAACTGATGTCCCTCACATCGACGTCATCTCAGACGCCGTCGCAATCGGTTCCACCGCGGCGCGGGATGCGGACCACGGAGGGGTCGCTCCGCGGGCCTAGGGTATTTAAATCGCCCGCTACCGGGCTAGAACCCAGTTCCCTTCGAGCCGCCGTAGCGTGCGGATCTCCGTGTCGGCGCGTTTCCAGGAGCTCAGTCCGTCAATTCACCTGATGACGACGACATGTGTGATCGCCGAAATATTGTGCCCGTTGTACACTATAGACCGGCAGCACACCCGTGGATATTTTGATTATCCTTTATTGTTGACAAAATAATTAAATAGTTATTTGTGTCTTATTATTTTGGTGTGGTGTCTGTTCTTTCGGACATGTCCGAAAGAACAGACACCACCCAAAATAATGAGTATTTAGACGCGACGACGGCGTCAGCTTCAATTACTTCACCGCAGATGCGGTCGTACGTTCGACCTCGCACGGGAATCCGAAATGGCGAGTGTAAGAGGGCATGAACGATATGGGTGCTACAGCATAGCGTGCGACATGTGGAAATTTGAGACGGACGGGAGGCGAGCACGGGTGGCTAAGTCTTTCGCCGGGCGCTGTGGCTCAGTACGCCCGGTCAGGGGACTAACGCCCTCTGTAATAAAAAAAGCTGAGCCAAATACTAAAGGATTACCAAGAACGGACATGACTTAACGACCGCGAATCATCGACCGACCTGGAAGAAAAGAAAGGTCCGGCTCACATTTTCACTTGTTGCCATTGTTTCATTTCAGTGCCCAAAAACAGCCACTGTCAATCCTTTCCTTCCTAATCCTTCTTCCTTCCTCTTCTTTATCATTAATTTGCAAATATTTGTGTCTTGTTAAAGAAAGAGAGATAGGAAAACTGTACACTACATTTTCTTCTTACAACGTTAGTAGTGGGGTAATAGGGATATCAGAAGGGTACAGTGTTGCCAGGTGTCCTCACAAGCCATCTCAGTGAAGTTCAGACATATTGTTAGGAGGAGGACAAGATGTTGTCGACGACAAGGTACACGTACCCAGTGCGCCCATATGCTGCATGGACTGGAGCGCCACGTCACGAATCGTGCGACCTCCCGCGTCGGAGGTTCGAGTCATCCCTTGGGCGTGAGTGTGTGTGATTTGTCCTTAGGTTACTTTAACTTACAAGGAAAATACTTGGGCTCGAACAAACACATATACACCAAAATCGTATGAGATATAATGTAAAGGTCCCTTATCCTGCATCTGCAAAACCCTGCAGCCGTCCGTTAGAGGCCTCTGCATGTGCCTTGCCACATTGCACTTTGACCTGTCGGTTCGCCTGTAGGGACGGTGCAGCGTGCCTCCGAAGTTGCCTTTTGTGACGTTATTTGTGCGGTGAAGCGTCAGATGGGGCGCCGATTGATAATCAATCCTGCTAATGTATTGCGATTGATTGAGATGAAGTTACTAAGAACCCTTCTTCCTGAAGATGGTATTAGTGTAGAAGATGAATCATTCGCATGCTTTCTCGTATCTGTTATGGTACAGAAATATGAGCATCAGCTACTTACTGTTGTCACACTAACACTTAATGATCATAATAGGGATGATAATGACGGACAACTCGTTGCAAGCGGTAGTGCTACGGCAAATGCGGGAAGAGGCGATGGAAGCAGTGGCAATGAATACCAACCGTCTTCCGAGAAGAAGGTTAAAGTTGTAACTATCATCACGGCTTTTGATGACAATATGCTAGAGAACATGTACGATGATTTCTGCATTATATATGGCGTCTACAATTACATCTACAGTGCTATCTAGTGCATGATAGCAGAGTTTTGCAGAAAAACGACACCCACCAGCACATTGAGGTGTACGTAGAGATCCTGTAACCAAACGTTCATACATATATGTTTGTTCGAGCCCATGTACTTTCCTTGTTAGTTTAAGTACATCATGTAATTATACCAATATGCTGCTATAAAGTTTTTTATTATAATGTTGTTATGGATACATTTCGGCACAATTAGCCATCATTAGACAATCTGCGAAATACACGCAATTTTTATATAATAATCATCGTTTTGTTGTATATACTTTTAAGTTATGCCTGTTTTTTCGATATAAAATTTTTTACTTGTGACATCCTTGGCAATGTCTTGCTGTTTATTTAATGATAATGTGAACTTTTGTGTCACACTTACGTAGTGTTATACAAATATCGTTAAATAAAATTTTACTATTTTTTTATCGTGATGTTCTGACAGTTGGCCAAAGATGTTACATGTTTACAGTTGGCAGTTGCTACGGTAAAATTTATACTGTGGTTTAAATATCTGTGGGTTATGATTATTCGTTATGTATGTTAAAATTTTTAGCAGACATGCAAAGATGTTTAATAATATGATTGCTGTGGAAGGTTGCGTTATGATTGATAATTTAATAATCTTTGTGATCGATATGTGGTTTGTCAGTGGTCGTATTTATCCGTTCTCTTTGGTCAAGAAATCAATAAAATTATCGATAAAATTTTTGTTTTTAAAATCAGATTCTTCATATTATTAAACATCTTCGCATATCTGCTAAAATTTTTTAACATAGATAACGAATAATCATAACCCACAGATCACAGACATTTAAACCACAGTATAAATTTTACTGTAGCAACTGCCAACTGTAAACATGTAACATCTTTGGCCAACTGTCAGAACATCACGATAAAAAAATAGTAAAACTTTATTTAACGATATTTGTATAACACTACGTAAGTGTAACACAAAAGTTCACATTATCATTAAATAAACAGCAAGACATTGCCAACGATGTCACGTTGTCGTAAGTAAAAAACTTTATATTGAAAAAACAGGCATAACTGAAAAGTATATATAACAAAACGATGATTATTATATAAAAACTGTGTGTATTTCGCAGATTGTCTGATGATGGCTAATTGTGCCCAAATGGATCCATAACAACATTATAATAAAAAAACTTTGTAGCAGCATATTGGTATAATTACATAATGTCTCTTAGAGATATATTCTGTGATGCGGGCCCATTGGATAGAAAGTTAGTTTAAGTAGTTTGTAAGCCTAGGGGACTGATAATCCAGTTGTTTGGTCCCATAGAATTATAAACATATGAAATTTTTTTGTGCCCGTACTATCTAACTGCAAGTGACTCAAAGTGTTTAAATATTGGCATTGAATCATTAACAGAGCAAGAGTGGAGTGTTGTGATAGAAGTGGAGAATGTCACGAAAGGTTTTAAAGTGTGCTTTGATTTGATGAATTCTGCTGGGATGAACTGTATCATACAAAAGTGTACATTAATAATCAAATGACTAACGAGTAAGGTGAGCTCAATTATATTCCTCCCTCAGACATTCATTACAGTGCTTTAAAAGTGAGTGTAACAACCGTGTATGACGATGCTGCTCTATGTCACAAAGTTAATGATTCTGTCATTTATCCACAATACTCTACTGTCTCAGACTTATTTAATATGGATTTGGCTGTATCCTGTGTTTGGAAAGACTTTTAAAATGCGTACAAGTTGGCAAAATGCGATATAACCAAAGTTCTGAATATCAACATGTGCATAATATTCATATGGATGAATTACATTATCATTTCTATAAAGCGCCTCCTCAAGAAGAGTATAAATTAATAAATCTAAACGAAATAGATGCTCTAATTCTGTGCATAGAGGAAGAAATTGTTTCAAATACTATGTAAAGGTGAAAAGATGGAGGAGACCTATTTTTTTGATAACTCAATTGTACAACCCCACCATGACTGCTAGAAACACCACCTTTTATATATTCTTGTGTTTTATGTGGAAGTATATTTATATTCACTAAATGTGTCTGTACAATCTCAAAACTGAGTGTTAGTGTCTTCTTTCTCTCATCCTCTCACCATTATATTGTTATTATTAACCTCTCATATAAATATATACTCAATGCACACTTGTACTTGACAAAGTCAGTAACATGGGAGGGTGGGTGAATCATCACAATTTTCTAGTAGCGGATTGGTCAAGTGAGGGGTTGGGTGAATATCATCAAAATAAGAATGGATCATTACTCCCTGATAATATACAAGAAATAATTGGAAGAAATTCCAACTGTGGCAAAACAAATATTCTAATGACATTTCTGATACATGTAAATGGAGCCCTTTTTGAACATTTCTGTATATTTTCAAACATGCTATTGCAACCGAAATACCAGCTATTACAGGAAATGCTACAAAGTATAAAAGGTGTTCCATACACAATGCACAGTGAAAGCAGTGATATCCCACCACCAGAGCAAGTAACGTCCAACACAGTGTTCATATTTCACGATGTTTCAGTGGAGAACCAAGGCCAAATACGCCAATATTTCTGCAGGCATATGGGTGTTGATGCTTTTTTAAAAAAAATCTAAGTCAAACATATTCCACAATCCCAAAACAGTTGCTGTGAGATAACACAAACACCAATATAATATTCAATCAAGAAATTCTGAATTTAAAAAAATATTTACAATGGTCACATTAGAACTGATACATCATTCAATGATTTTGTAAAGATATGTGCAGACTGTTGGAATCATTCACAGTATGGGTTTCGAGATATAGATAAAACACAGAAACTTAATTATTGTCAGTATACATTAAACTACCAAAACACTCTTCGTTGAGTTTCATGTAACAGTGTATGTTACACCATAGACAAACTCACACACATGTCTGTCAACTGTCATGATGGCAATAGAAGAAATGTTCACATGTATGTAAATGTGAAATTCCAGACTCTCGATCAGCGAATTGAGAAAATACACATGCAGCTGACCCAGTACTCTAAACGTTTCTTGTTACTCAACACTCAGGTAAATTCTAGATATCATGTACTTGAGCGTAATGTAAACGACCTAGCTGTGAAAGTTAATGCTATTGAGAAGGAAAATGTCGAACTGGAAGCACTTCTCATTGACAAGAATAAGAACATATATATAAAGCCACACACAACGCCAAAGACTACTAAACAGGGATGTTCGGATGTCGACCAAGCGGAAAGTCATCCAAGCGTGGATGGACCTTCAAGAGAAACTATGACTGTTGAAGTTATGGCATCTGAAGCAGGATCATGCAGTAAGAAAAATCTTTAAACCAGTTACTGACTATTTCTGACATATCAAATCGAATTCGCGCAATAAAGAAAACAAGCTGACCATTGTCGCAGTGATTCTAGAGTAGACAAGATACACAGAGTTATCAGAGTAAAACCATACATACTAGGCAGTCAACCTATAAGAGTAACTGAGAATGCAATAAAAGTTGCCGACAGGAAGTTTCGAAGAATGCTGGGTCTATTGAACTTTTTATTCCTAAAATCTACAAAAACAAAAAAATTATACACCAGCATATCTGAAACAGTATGGTGAAGTAGTGCATCTGATTAACGTGATAAGAAGACACGAAACCAAACGGGAAAGGTCTCGACATCCAGCATAAAAGTATGAACACCAGTAAAATCTCCAAGTATCACAAATCTATTGGACCAAACTGGTATGGTCAATAGTCCCTAGACTTACCAACTACTTAAACTAACTTACACTAAGGGCAACACATACACCCATGCCCGAGGCAGAACTCGAAACTTCGATGGGAACAGCCGCCTAGCCTGTAGCAGGACGCCTTAAATCATGTAACCATTCCACACAACTACAATCATAAAAGACGGGAAAATGTTGTTAGTGAGGAAGCTGAACCAAGGGGAAATTGGTATAATGTGCAGAATGAAGCGGAACATGGATGATATTGTTCAGTCCAGAGCCTTTTCTGGAATATATAATAGTAAAATGACGATGAGGCAACCTAGCTTTACGTTCTGGTCTGCGGTATCATCTAAATTTTATGAGTGTAATGTTGATTCGTTTTGTAAAACGATAGTTTACTTTAATTTGAAGTATGTAAGTTGTGTTAGACATTGATTGTTTGTAGCTAAACCAATAAGAGCAGGAGATCTTTGCAATCTGAAAACTTTTTGTTTTATCCGTGCTTGCATTACAAATGTGTGACTGTCCGTCCGCCTTGACGCAAAACACCTCTGTTTATTTTCATGCCCAAATTAGTTTCAGTGGAAATCCGGTCCTCATCAGTGGGTTTGTTTATTCTAGAAGCATGCGGAATTAGTATCATTACAAAAAAAATGAAAATAAACATTATTACGTGTACACTTACAGCATGTTATCTACAACAGTTTAAGCGGCTATCCTGTAACGGTGTTTTTATAACTTTGGGTTTGCGGCATTACTACGAATACGTTTTGTGTGGGCACTAGACTATACATATTTTGGAAAAGTACTCACGTTAACAGGAAGGTTTGTGGATGTCTTGATAGCTTCCACAAACCGTCCTATTAACTGTGTACTTTTCCAAAACAAGTATAGTCTAGTGCCCACATAAAACGTATTCATAGCAATGCTATAAACTCGAAGTTATAAAATCACGGTTACAGGATAGTTAACACTATTCATATCTGCCAATAACAGCCGCTCATTCAGTTGCAGATAACATGCTGTATGTCGGGAAAAACGGCAACAAACACAACAAAATGTGCAATAGCTAAATAGTATAAAGGTACGTTAATACCTATATTCACAGTGATATATCTAGATAGAATGTTTACACTTAATAATGATTTTTCGTAATTTTTATAATGATGTTATTTCTGCACGCTCCTCCCTGATGATTCTGGGATTCTCTCTGAAACTAGTTTGGGTATGAAAATAAATCGAGGTGTTTTGCATCAATATGACCTGAATTAATGTTTATTTATTAAACTGTCATTTTTAGTTGTGTTCCTCCCCGGTTAAATAATGGTTTTTGATGGGTCATACAGTATTAAATAAGGCTGTGAAGGCAGCAAGCGTATAGAAACTTTTTGGGAGCATGGAAAATGCAGAAATGCATTTTTCTGAAGCGAGTTTCTTGTCTTACTCGTCTGTTTGAAGAGATAACTACAACAAACTAACTTTGATTAATACTTTAATTCACTTACTGGGTTTGAATACTTATTTTTATTCAATACTTAACCACATCATTATTCCTCACACTATTGATTTATTTATTTGCTCTTGTATTTCTGTCTGCGTTCGTTTTTCATTTGGAATCTGCTTGTGCTGCCTTGTGACCTGTAACCGAGTGCCAATCAGGAATGTTGATCAGTTGGTAACGAGGAATCTCATTTAGCCAGTAAGCACTGAAAGCTTCGGTGGAGTAGCCGAGCGCTCTAAGGCGCCTCGCTGCGGAGCGCGCTGTTTCTCGCCGTCGGAGGTTCGAGTCCTCCCTGGGGCATGTGTGTGTGTGTGTGTGTGTTGTCCTTAGGTAAGTTTACTTTAGTTTAAGTAGTTTGTAAGATACGGACTGATGACCACGCAGTTTGGTCCGATAGATTTACAAACATTTGAACTTTTTTTTTAAGCAATGAAAACCTCTTAACTCTAATTTTTCTTACATGTTACTAGGGAGGCAAAAATGGTTTCTTAAAAAATACACACATCAAAAAAGTGTTGCATCACACCACCTGAACACTGTCATTGAATGTGTATATTGCATCAAGAACACAGTTACCTAGATTGTTCATAGATGCGACTCTATCCGCCCAAAGAGGTAACCAACCACGCAGGGCAGTGCCAATGCGACGGAGTGGGTAAGGCGGTCGATCAGTTCCAGTCATAAGGCCAGGAAGAAAGAACACTGCTTGTGTTGACTGTAATTATGCCATGCCTGGAACGTCAATTTCGAAGTTTGATATATCCTCACTGTTACTGAGTCAAACTGTTCAAATTTTTGTAAACCTTATGGGACCAAACTACTGTGGTCATCGGTCTCTAAACTTACAAACTTAAACCCATCCTAAGGAGAAAACACACAATCATGCCCGAGGGAGGACTCTAACCTCCGGCGGGAACGGAAGCGCAAGCCCTGGTACGATGCGTAGAACCGCACGGCCATTCCCGGGCGGCTTATTTTCTTTCAGGAGGGACTCTCACCAAGGCCAATTTCCAGATGTCTCACAGTGAACCAAAGCGATGCTGTTCGGAGACGTGCAGGAAGTACAGAGATGTCGATGGCTTTCTTCGCCCTGGCCGTCCAAAGGCTACCACAGCAGTTAATACAGCAGAGTCCCGAAAACTCGCCACTCGGTAAGCCGGCAGTCTGGGTAACCCTGCCACCCCCTGCACACCCTCTGGAATTATTCCGTGCTCGCAGAATGCAACATACAATTGAAATCGCAGCGTGTAGCAGTTAAGGCTACGCTGTAAATGGGCCTAGCATAATTTTTTCTTGTGCCAGCTAGACCCTATTTAAAAATCCTTTAAGCTTCATTAATACAGTATGTAGATGCGTCTTCACATTTAAAAAACAGCCGTGATTAAATTAATGAGAGTGCATTTTTTCACGGTGCCTTTTAAAATCAGTTTAGGCGTGATGGAAATTTTAGTAGAATATTTATAATCTTCTGGGCCCGTTGCCTCATATATGTCATTTAGAGACAATGTAAATGATTGATATCAAAGACACGCCTTTTTATTAAATTATTTAATACGACAGGCCTGTTTCGGCGTGAATGCCATCGTCAGGTGTACTGAAATACAAAGGTGGGTATACTATTTAATTTAAGAAGATAATTGTACTTTATACATACATTGGTAGCTCTTCTTACCCCTGTAAGATCGCTGCTTCTCTTATATGTATAGGGTTCTTATTTACATATGTAAAAGAACCGTTGTTGTTATAGCTCTTATATAACTGTATATATACTTTTTTTTAAAATAATTCTTATGCTGTAGATGTTTGACAGCTATTTTGACAAATATGTCAGAGATATTACAAGTTTACAATGCAATTATTTCTTTGCTATTATATAGAGCTTATCCGGTCTTATTGGTATGTCAATAGGATGTTTCATTACTATTATGTAAAAGATTAACCATATATTATTTTGTGGAATTAATTTTGGTGTAATTTTTGGGTTTTTATGGATCATAATTAACACCAAAATTAATTCCACAATATAATATATGGGTTAATCATTTACATAATAGTAATGAAACATCCTATTGACATACCAATAAGACCGGATAAGCTCTATATATTAGCAAAGAAATAATTGCATTGTAAACTTGTAATATCTCTGACATATTTGTCAAAATAGCTGTCAAACATCGACAGCATAAGAATTATTTTTTAAAAAAAAGTATATATATATAGCTATATAAGAGCTATAACAACAACAGTTCGTTTTCATATATAAATAAGAACCTATACATATAAGAGAAGCAGCGATCTTACAAGGGTAAGAAGAGCTACCACTGTATGTATAAAGTACAATTATCCACTTAAATTAAATAGTATACCAACCTTTGTATTTTACAGTACACCTGACGATGGCATTCACACCGAAACAGGCCTGTCGAATTAAATAATTTAACAAGAAGCAGCGTCTTTAGTATCAATAATTTACAATGTCTCTAAATTAATAGAATATGTTTTATGAAGTAAATCACTATTGCCCATACTCTTCATTGTTGAAGGCTGTATGTCTTCTTAAAGTAGTTTACTAAATGTAAATTAAAGTACGTACTCGTAAGTAATGAATATCATTTCTTAGATATTTTCTTTATTTTGTGTTACTGTATTCCAGGATGTGTATTGTATTCTAAAATAACAATAAAAAGTATTTTATAACAAAAATCTTACAGATACTTTTTAACACCATTCCCGATAACCCGGCATTTTCACAAACTCGGCCAACCTTCGGTCCACATTAGGCCGAGTTTTCGGGTCTCTACTGTATTACTAAAATTTTCCGAGCTATTATGCCATGGCCTTATGGATTTATTACCCAAACCCAACGTTTCGTCCTCAACTGCGGAAGACATTTTCAAGGGGGATCGTGGCTCATTTGTATGTCCGATGCACACCCTGGCTCGCTACTGACTGCAGCCAAACTCCGTTTACGAGGGCTCGCACGCAGAGGTGTGACGTCAGATGTTTTGCATATGCGCGCGAAATTCGTCATTGGCGATTGTCGTCGTCCGTTGTTAATATCGTCCCATGGTGGAAGACTGTTACATTTCTTCTCAGTACCGGAATCCAGATTTCATGTAGTTTCACGCCATCCTCCATTCTATTGAAATTATTGGGGTGTTTTACGATTTATATAGCCTCTCTGTACAGTCTTTCGTGGTATCCATTTGTGGCTGCTAAAACCGGAGTCTTATCAAACTGAATAAGGTGGTCCCCGCTATTTACGTATTTCAGCTCTAAGGAACCCTGAGAGGAATGCCAACATGCTAAATTATGATTTTCGTACAGCCAAAGGGTGACGTGTGTCGACTCAAACTGTACATAATTGGATGCATGACACGCAACTTCACTTCCGACGTCCAAAAGAAAGGGTATGAGGAAATTCCACCAAACTTCCGTAAAATTTCACTTTTCCTATGTTTTCTAAAACTGTAATTTCACTTTCGCCTGCATCTCAACATTTTTTAGAAAAGATAATGTACAGTCGTCTTCTTAAACATCTAACCACTAATGAAATATTATCAATGTCACAATTCGGATTTCTAAAGGATTCTGATATTGCCGCAAGACCACAAGATATCCAACTGCCGGCGTGGCGCAATAGCGGGCGTCGCCGATTATGGTGCTGGAGGACGTCGGTTCAGTCCCGTCCACCGGCAAAAATATATTTCTTTGTAATTACCATTTCTAGAATGTTCTACATTTTTTATTTTCACCTGCAATTTCTACATGTTTCTTGGGTTAACTATTCTTCTAATTTCTGGTGCATTCTGCCTTTGTATAAATAGTAGAGCTCTCTGACCGAGAGACAGTCAGTGCTGCGTGTATGTTTCAGTTCGAAATAAACCTGCTTTCAGTATAAGTGCTGTGTTCAGTTGACACCCCTGCCATCGAAGTCAAGCCT
Source organism: Locusta migratoria (assembly GCA_026315105.1). Taxonomy (NCBI): domain Eukaryota; kingdom Metazoa; phylum Arthropoda; class Insecta; order Orthoptera; family Acrididae; genus Locusta; species Locusta migratoria. The sequence goes on from CM048755.1 coordinate 226,045,900, forward strand.
GCTTCCATTGCAAAGCGACATTGTTTGGTGGAGGCGCCGGGTATACTGTGCAACCCGCTGCATCACCCTGGCTCCGATTACGCAACGTAAAAGTACCCCACAAGCAACTTCTAATGAAATTGCGTGCTTATGGAAAATCTCCCCAATTGTACGATTGGATTCAGGATTTCCTATCAGAAAGGACACAGTTCGTTGTAATTGACGGTAAGTCATCGAGTAAAACAGAAGTGATATCTGGCGTTCCACAGGGAAGCCTTATAGGTCCCCTACTCTTCCTTGTGTTTATAAACGATTTAGGAGACAATATGAATAGTTCCCTTAGACTGTTCGCGGATGATGCTGTCGTTTATCGGTTAGTGAAGTCAACAGAGGATCAAAAGCAACTGCAAAGCGATTTAGACAAAATGTATACATGGTGCGAAAATTGGCAATTGACAATAAAGAAAAGTGTGAAGTAATACACATGACCAATAAAAGAAATCCGCTGAACTTCAATTACGCGATAAATCAGTCCAACCTTAAGGTCGTAAATTCTACCAAATACCTAGGAGTTACAATTACGAACAACTTTGACTGGAGAGAACACACAGAAAATATTGTGGGGAAGGCGAACCAAAGGTTACGTTTCATTGGCAGAACGCTTCGAAGATGTACCAGCTCCACCAAAGAGATTGCCTACATCACACTTGTGCGTCCTCTCCTGGAGTACTGTTGCCCCTTGTGGGACCCTCACCAGGTGGGACTGACGGAAGACATTGAGAAGGTTCAGAGAAGGGCAGCTCGTTTTGTTTTATCACGTTACGGGGGAGGGGGGAAGCGTCACGGAAATGTTACACGAATTGGGGTGGAAATCATTAAAAGAAAGACGTTATTCATTGTGGCGTGATCTGTTAGCGAAGTTTCAATCACCGACTTTTACTTCTGGATGTGAAAATATTTTGCTAGCACCCACCTACTTAGGGAGACATGATCATCCCAATAAAATAAGAGAACTCAGATCGAACGATTTAGGTGTTCTTTCTTCCCGCGCGTTATTAGAGAATGGAACGGCAGAGAAAAGTTATGAAAGTGGTTATTGAACCCTGTGCCAGGCACTTAAATGTTATTTGCAGAGTATCGATGTAGATGCAAAAGCCGTTGCTTTCACGGACTAGAACCGGAATACAAGGAATATACCCAGTACATCCTTCAGAAAGTCCGTATTATCAGAAGACCCATGGACACTAAACCAGCGGTAAGCCATCTGCACATCAGACACCCGTCGATGTTCTCTGGAGACTCTGGACAGGACCCCAACAATTGGCTAAAAGGGTTTGACCGAGTCAACAAGTATAGAAAGTGGGATCGTACAAAGTGCTTCGCAACATTTATTTCTACCTGGACGGAACTGCCCAACAATGATATGAAAACAACGAAGAGAAGTTGAATGACTGGGAAATGTTCCAGACGGAACTTAAGAAGACGTTTGGAAACCGCCAGCAACAAATCCGCTCGGCGGAAGAACAACTGAAGAACCGCGCCCAACGACATGGTGAACCGACACAGTCGTACATACAGAATGTTTTGGCCCTATGTAACATACTTAACCCGGTTATGACTGAGGCCGACAAAATCGCACACCTGATGAAGGGCAATGCAGAAGACACGTACCAAGCTCTTCTTATAAAAGACGTCTCTACAATGGAAGAGTTCATCACGTAGTGCCAGCGGATTGAAAGATGCAACAGAAGAGGTTTGAACGAAATAAGTATGACAGACTTCCCAATGCAATCCCTATGGCCGTTGCGGAAGACCAGCATAATTTTGCTTCTCTCATACGACAAATTGTGAGAGAATTACAACAGTTTATGGCAGCTGGGACTGTTGGACCCCACCACGGTCGGGGTTCGAATCCCCCCTCGGGCATGGATATTTGTGCCGTCCTTAGTGTTAAGTAGTTCATAAGTAGTTTGTAAGTTTAGGGACTGATGACCCCGTAGTTAAGTGCCATGAGCTATACAAACATTTGAACATTTTGAACTGTTGGACCAAGCGAGTGTCAGATTTTGGCCATGGATGTAAGCCCTGTAAATCATGAGGAAGCCGACGCGCCGCGGTGTAGTCGAGCGGTCTAAAGCGTCTCGCTGCGGAGCGCGCGGTTGCTCGCCGTGGAGGTTCAAGTCCTCCCTGGGGCATGGGTGTCTGTGTTGTCCTTAGGTTAGTTTACCTAGGTTTAAGTAGTTTGTAAGCTACGGACTGATGACCACGCAGTTTGGTCCGATAGATTTACAAACATTTGAACATTTTGAAGCCGACGCCGCTGAGGAAGAGGTATTTCCGACATTAGCTCATGTCTGCCCCATCAGTCGCATCCGACGTGAATAATGACCTCGCCCTACAATGATTTACGCTGCAGCCGCCAAACGGCAGCCTATGAACCGGCCGACGCGACCACAACCAACTCCCTCGGCAACTATGACGCCCCGCAGAAGAACAGACGTCTGAAAGACAAACCCATAATGTTCGAATACAGTATTAGTAGTGAGCTTCTTGATGCTATCGCGTCGTTCAAATTTCTAGGCGTAACATTGCAGAACGATATGAAATGGAAGGAACATGTAAGAACAGTTGTGAGTAAGGCGGACAGCCGACTTCGGTTTATTGGGAGAATTTTGGGAAGATGTAAATCACCTGTAAATGAGACCGCGTATAAAACGCTTGTACGGCCACGTCTTCAGTATTGCTCAAGTGTTTGGGACCCGCAGCAGATCAGTTTAAAGGAAGACATAGAGGCAGTTCAGAAGCGAGCAGCTAGGTTTGTTACTGGTAGGTTCGACCAATGCGCGAGTGTCACGGAAATGCTCCGGCAACTCAATTGGGGATCGCTGGAGGAAAGACGACGTTCTTTTCGTGAATTTCTGTTGAGGAAATTTAGAAGGCCGGAATTTGAAGCTGAGTGTAGTACGATCTTCCTGCCGCCTACTTACATTTCGCGTGGTGATCACAAAGACAAAATAAGAGAAATTAGGGCTCGTACGGAGGCATATAGGAATTCTTTTTTTCTTCGTTCTATTTGGAAGTGGAATAGGAAAGGAAATGCCTAGTAGTGGTGCAGTGTACCCTCCGCCACGCACCGTACGGTGAATTGCGGAGTATGTATGTAGATGTAGATGTAGAAGACAACACACCTGTGTGTTTCCACTGTGGGCGCCCTGGACATGTCGTACTGCAGACAGAGAAGGCGACTATTCGACGTCAGTCATCAGAGCAGTTCTATCCCAGGCAGTCACTTGCTGATGCGTTCAGTCGACCTATGGGAAAAAACCCATCGCCGTACCTCGAACGAGGTCGCTCCCCGACGCGCCGCTGCCGTTCACCGTCGCCGCACAGAGGTACCAGCCGCTCCCCTAGCAGCTGCGCCCAGCAGAACTAAGCGAGGCGACCATCTACGGAGGTGAGGCCGCCGCAGTAGAAAATCCTCCATGGACGACAGTCGCTAAGATGTCGAGAAATCTCATCGACGTCATAATCGACGGCCAAATTATCCGGGCACTGGTTGATTCATGAGCTACTTTTCTTGTATTGTCGGACAATTACCGCCACACACTAAAGAAGACAATGTTCTGTGATACGGGAGCAACTGTGCTAAAGGTCGCAAATGGGAAGTACGAACTTGTGTCGCAAGAATAACCACCAACAACAGATCCCAGCCGTTTGAATTGGTCGTTTTAACAGAATGTAGTCGTAATGTCATCCTCGGATGGGACTTCCTTCAGGCATCCAAAGCTATCACTGACTGTGGAAGATCTGAGCTGCAAATTGAAGAAGTCGTTCCGATGGGTACACGTAATACAGATTTTCTGGGAAGTAATTTGCCATTGACAATGTAACGATCACGCCGTTGACAATGAGAAGAGATGACCAGTTAAACTGTGAAGTACTTGTCGATAGTAAAACGTTTATTAGGCTGACAAGGCACGCACGTTACAAGAACTTCTGCAGGGCGACGCCAAGTTTTACTGGAAATAGGCAAAAGAAAGATCTTTGCAGGCACTTAAGGAGGCTCTAACTTCCGCACCAGTTCTAACCTTATACAACGAGAATACGGAAATCGAAATTCACACTGACGTTAGCAGGTATGGGATTGGTGCAGTGCTTGAGCAAATTCAGGAAGGTACTGAAAAGCTGATAGCCTATGCATCAAGAGTACTCCCAAAGTCAGACATAAATTACTGTACAACTGAGAAAGAATGTCTCGCTGTTATCTGGGCTATCAACAAGTTCCAGCCGCATTTATTCGGCAAACCATTCACCTACGTGCCAGACCACCATTCTTTGCGTTGGCTGACTAGCTTGAAGGATCCATCAGGTCGACTAGCAAGATGAGCACTAAGACTCCAAGAGTACGATTCACAGTGGTATTCAAGAACGGGCGCAAACACAAGGATGCCGACTGCCTTTCGAGGACTCCATTAGTGGAACACAACAGCATGAATGAAATTTCAGCCCTCACTGAATTAGGTGACGTTACAGCTGAACAGAGGGAAGATCAAGCACTATTAAAAACCTTAGCCCTTGGAGAAAGGAGAACCGACCAGTGTAGAGTTCCAACTTATAAACGGGACATTGTATAAGAGCAACGACGATCCACTGGACCCCAAATGGCTACTGGCCGTTCCAGCTCATCTCCAGCCACCTATTCTCAAGTATTTCCACGATGCTCCAATATCCGATCATCTGGGATTCGTGAAGAACCTAGACAGGATCAGACGCAGGTATTACTGGAAAGGTCTCTACCGATGTGTCAAGCACTATGTGAGTCACTGTAAAGAGTGCCAGCGACGGAATCATGTGCCGCAATTACCTCCAGGTCATCACATACCAATTCCACCTACAGCAGCTCCATTCCACCGAATTGGGATCGACCTTTTAGGGAGGTTCCCGAATTCGACAACCGGTAACCGATGGATAATAGTGTGCACTGACTACCTCACACACTACGCTGTCACCAAACCTGTGCCGACTGCAGAAGCTCCAGAGATCGCATAATTCCTTGAAGAAGACATTATTTTGAAGCATGGAGTACCTCATGTGATGATATCTGATCGTAGAAAAGTATTCCAGTTAAAACTAGTATCACAGATAATGTCACGTTGCGACATTGTTCACAGAATGACAACTGCATACCATCCGTAGACAAATGGTCTTACAGATTAACAAGACGTTAGTAGATATACTTTCGATGTACGTCGATGGTGAGCAGAAGGATTGGGATACAATATTGCCAATCGTGACATTTGCTTATAATACCGCAAGACAAGACACCACTGGCTTCACGCCGTTTCTCCTGCTCCATGGCCGTGAAGCTGAGACGACAATTGATACGCTGTTCCCGTTCTGGCCGGACGACACACAGGATGACTATGTGAAACAGCTCATCACCAGGGTCGAAGAAGCAACACAGCTGGCTCGCATACGGACACTGTACGCCCAGGAGAAGGACCGTTAGCAATACAACGACAAGCACCGACCTGTTGTGTACAGCTCAGGAGATCTGGTATGGATGTTTACCCTTGTACGGAAAGCTGGGCTCTCAGAAAAGTTATTGAAGTGATACTTTGGTCCGTATCGTGTCATACTCCGCCTGTCAGACGTCACATACGAAGTCGAGGATTATGAGCCGTCGTCGAAATGACCAAAACGAAGAGAGATTGTTCACGTCCTCCGCATGAAGCCTTACTACGATCATGAAGAGCAGATAGGCGAAAATTGCTTCTTGCTCAAGGACTCTTAAGGACGGTAATGATACTGATGAAGCTACGACATGAACGTCTGTCGTCCGTAATCGTGCAGAAGGGAAGGATTCTCTAGAACTGCCATACAGAGGACCCATGACAAGATCAAGATCCATGACATTGCAGCTGGCTGCAAAGGGAACCTAACAGCAGTTGCTGTTTTTTCAGGAGAGGGGGCAATGCCGCAAGACCACAATTTATCAGACTGCCGGTGTTGCGCAATGGATAGCGTCACCGATTGCGGTGCTTAAGGTCGCCGGTTCAATCCCGCCCACTGGCAAACATTTATTTCTTTGTATTTATTATTTCCAGGATGTTCTACATGTTTCTTATGTTCACTCGCAATTTCTACATGTTGCTTATTTTAACTATTCTTCTAATTTCTGATACATTCTGTCTGTGTATAAATAGCAGAGCAATCTGCCCGATTGGCAGGCAGTGCTGCGTGTATGTTTCTGTTCGCAATAAACCTGCTTTCAGTATAAGTGTTGTGTTCAGTTGACAAACCTGCCTTTGAAGTCAAGCCTGCTTCCATTTCAATGCGACAATATTGAAAAGGCTATCTACACATAGCGTGAGTATGTACTTAATTCATTAGACAATAAATTTCAGGCCACTGGTATATTTTGTGATCTGTCAAAGACATTTGACTGTGTAAATCACAATATACGTTTGAGCCAATTAGAATATTACGGTGTAAAATGAAATGCTGCAGAATGGTTCAAATCGTATATCTCCAACAGGAGACAAAGACAGAGACGATCAGGCCTCATTCAGTTGGGAACTAATAACTTGTGGGGTCCCCCAAGGTTCCATCTTAGGGCTCCTGCTTTTTACACCTTTCGTCAGCAATATTTCCGGAAGCAAAGTTTTTTTTTTTTTTTTTTTTTTTTTTTGCAGATGACGCAAAATTGCAATAAATAATAAATCAAATATAGCCTTAGAAATGTCGGCTAATGAATTTTTCATGGACAATAATAAATGGTTTCTAGCTAATGCTGTCACTAAACCTTGAAAAAACACACTATATGCAGCTTAGGACTTGTAAAAGGTTTCCTGCCACTATGTGCCTAAAGTATGACAAAAAGGAGATAGAAGACGTTGAAAGTGTAAACCTCTTGGGATTTTAGCCTGATAATTAATTTAACTGGGAGGGGCATACCACAGAACTGCAGAAGCGCTTAAACAAGCCACTTTTTGCTATGCGAATGTTGTCAGACATATGAGACATAAAAATAAAAAAAACTAGTGTATTAAGGGTGCTTTCACTCCATCATGGCATACAGGATTGTATTCTCGGGCAACTCATGAGGCCGAGCTAAAGTTTTCAGGGCCCAAAACCGTGTGATATGAATCATTTGTTGTGTCAACTCGAGAACATTCTGCAGAGGTCTATTTAAGGAACTGGGGATACTAACTACTGCTTCCCAATACATTTATTCTCCAATAAAATTTGTCATTAAAAATATATCTTTTTTTCAAACCAATAGCTTAGTTCATGGGATCAATATTAGAAACAAGATTAACTTTCACAAAGATTTAAAGTCCCTTACTCAGGCTCAAAAGGTGTCCAGTATTCAGCAATGCACATTTTCAATAACATGCCAGCAGCCATAAAAAATGTAAAGTCTAAATGATTTTTTGTGGCCATCTTCCTCTACTCCATTGATGAATGTCTTAGCAGAGTGGTTGATGTTTGTTACTCTATTTAATATTCACAAATGTGAATACTGTGTTCAGTCTGACTTTTGTACTTATCTTGTGCAGTAATGTCATCATTGTCAATAAGTGTTGTAAAAAAAAAAAAAAAAAAAAAAAAAAAAAAAAAAAAAAAAAAAAAAAAAAAAAAAAAAAAAAAGGTCTAAAAATTATCATATGTACTTAGTATATTCAACTTTTAGTATATAGTAATAAATTTTATGTCCTTTAAAATACAAATATTCTTAAAATGTTTTTTTCTGACCAGTTCCACATCCACAAGGGGCATTAACACTTGGGATCGGTGGAAGGTACATTAACACATCTGCTCTCATTTTGTAAATATATATTGTGTATAGCTTCCTGACATGTTCTACATCCAACAAGATCTCCTCAATTTGGATCTACTGGGACGAAAGGCACACCTAATCTAATCTAATGACGAAGTTCAGCTTTGACACCCTGACACCATGCAGCACGGTACAGATGGTTCTAACAGTATGCTGAATGGACTCATCGGAATTGGCATCAACTGCTATACACAGATGAGACTCGCATCTGCCTTCCAGTCATCGGAGATGTTTATTAAGAAGACAGCTTGGTCAGCCTGTACTTCTTAAGACACACCAGACAGCAAGTCCAGCATGGTGATGGTTTCCTGATGTTTCAGGATGGCATTGTGTGGATCCACGACAATGGTGGTTGTAGAAGGCAATCACCACGGCTATACGGTACAGGGATAACATCCTCCGACCTATAGTGCAACCATATCGGCAGAATTTCTGTGGAGCATTCGTCTTGATAGACGACAATCGACTCGTAAGTCGGCGTCTGTCACCAGAGGTGCGTCCGGTTCACGGCCTCCAAGGCTAACAACCTTGCTTGTATATTCGGTCTGAATTGATCGGACCAAAACCGAACAATTTCTCAGTTGTTCAACCAACAAGCGAGGGTAATGCCCCTAAATTATAGAACTATCCCAGGTGGACGATCCACCAGCGCGCAAAGCGCTGTCAGCAGGCGTACAGATTCTGAGGAGCCTGCAACCACGCTTGAGGAGGAGTCTGAGTCTCCTGAAAATCCTCTGAAAAATAAACTCCTCTTCGAAAATTTAACCGTAAAACCAAAAACTTTTTTCTTCGCAATCTTTAATGAAAACTCCATTCTGAAAATCGGTAAATTAAAGCAGTTAACAGTCACCTTTTCCAAGCACGAAATTCTCATAGTAGCTATCCAAGAAACCCTTTTCTCAGATGGTTCCCCTTTCGAGTCTCATGGCTTCCGCATCATAAATCCAAAACTTCAAAGAAAATCTAAAACGCGTTCCCCACTTAGGAACAGGCTTCATTATCAGCAAGTAGACCCTGGGACACAATTGTTGATTTCGACACCATTTCTAACAGGGTATCCACTCTCACCTTCAGATGTACTAAAAAAAGGTACACGATTGTCAACGTCCATGCCGCAATGAATGTCGACAACCGTCAAAACTCAGAAGAAGTAGAAGTCTTCTGGGATATCCTCGATGAAACCATTTCTAAAGTCCAAACACCATTATCCTGATGGGCGAATTCAAAGCCTAGATAACTAAAGAACGGTAATTCCGGGAAACAGTACGAATTTACCCCCGCCCATATAAGAATTAAACCGAGCGAGGTGGCGCAGTGGTAACACACTGGACTCACATTCGTTTCAAATCCACATCCGGCCATCCAGAGTTAGGGTTTCCGTGACTTCTCTAAATCACGCCAGGCAAATGCCGAGATGGTACCTTTGTACCTTTGCCGAGATGGTACCACCCGAGATGTGGTACCTTCCACATCCTTACCGAGTGTAAGCTCCGTCTAATGACCACGCTGGCGACGGGACGTTAAACTCCAAGCTTCCTTCCGTAAGAACTAACACAAATGGCGAAAGGCTGATCACTCCGTATGGTTCCCTTAATGTCCTTGTAAAGTCTACTGCCTTCAAGCATCTGTCCCCCAAACGAAAAACCTGGATACCCCCTAATCCTACAGTTGGATAATTCCAAATGTATCAAGTGTCTATATCACAAACATCCTCTGAAAACGTCCAAATCGTCAAAGTGCTCCCAGAGGTGAACCTCGACTCCGATCATTTCCTTTCTAAAACTAAAGTTAACTTGATCCCTAGAAACACCCGAAAAAAACCTCTCAAAAGAATTTTCCGCCCTGATATTGAGAAACTCAAGCTGTCCCAGGCAGAAATTTCCCAGAAAATCTAAGCTTCCTCTCGCTCCAACCTTATACAAAGTTATGGTCCATACTGCTCTGAAAATCACTACCCCCCAGATCCAAGCATGTCAGATTGTCCCCATAACGCGAAACAGCTCTTTCAGAAAGAGTCAGAGCTTGACAACTATGGAATTTCCACAATACTCCCGAAAAGCTCAACGATTTCATAAAAACCCGGAAGTTGACAGACAAAATTCTCCGAAAGGCCAAATGCAACTACCACAACTGCGAAATGTCCCTAATTGAAGAAGGATTCCCACTGAACAATACCAATAAGTCATTATTCTGGTGATTCAAAAAGAACCTCGCTAATTATTCCCCACCAAGTCTAAACTTCTAAAATCTCACTTCGGGAAGGATAGCCCATAACGAGCATGAGAACCGCACCATATTGGCCAAGTACTTCGAGAAACGCCTCAACTGCAGTCCCCCGACGTCGGAATTCCTCGAATGGAATGCCTCTAGACTGAATTCCGATTCAACTCCACCAGACCTCACAGAGCTTCGCAATATAACACAACCACTCAAAAACAACAAAGCCCCAGGAGAGGATTCCCCGGTTGCATGAGTACTGGAAACTAGCAGATGACTCGTCAATTGCCCTACTTCTAGAAACATATCAAAAAAATTGGAAGACCTCCAAAAGCCCAGAGGACTGGACTTCTGCCCTGATTCACCCACTTCACAAGAAAGACTCCAGATGTCAACAACTATCGAGGGATTTCCCTTCTATCAGTCACAAATAAAACTTTCTCTAAAAGCCTCTAAACAGAGCCGAGCCCCAATTAGATCTGCAGCTAGACGAATACCAGGTGGGTTTCCAAAAATTGCACTCGTGTGTAGAGCAAATCCACAGTCTCAAATATATAAACTCCCACTTCAGAACCAAATCCAAACCCCTGTATATTACCTTTATTGTCTTCCAAAAGGCATACGACTCGATTGATAGAGCAACGTTCATCAAAGTTCTCTCAGAATTCGGACTGGACCAAAAAGACTCAAAAAATAATTCAAGCGACAGATAAAGTGACGGATTTTTGCTCCTTCTATTCAACTGCGCCTTGGAGAAAGTCATCAGGGATTGGCAGCGTCAACTACAATCCCACAGCACTCCGACTGGTATTACGCTCTGAACAGCCAGGAAAGAAATCACTGTCGACTGCCTGGCCTTCGCCGACGACCTAGCTCTCCTGTCGCTTGCTCTACATAAATACTCTGCTAATCACATTTGAGTACAAGGCGAAGGGTTCATCGAACCGCTTTTATGATATTTCTCTATTGTTCCATTCTCCAACAGCGCGTGGGAAATAGAAACACCTGAATATTTCCGTTTCCGATCTGATTTCTCTTACTTTATTAAGATGATCATGTCTCCGTATGTAGGTGAGTGCTAACAAAATATGTTCGCATTCGGTAGAGAAAGTTGGTGACAGGAATTTCGCTAATGAATCTCGCAATAACGAATAACGCCTTATTTTTAATGATTTCCACCGCTCCTCGGGCATCATTTCTGCGAGACTCTCTCCCTATATCGCGATAATACAAAACCAACTGCCCTTCTTTGAACTTTCTCTATATTGTCCGTCGGTTCAAAAAAAATGTTTGTTAAGCTTGGTGGGGATACCACAACAGGCAGCAATACTCCAATATAGGACCCACAAGTGTATGTATGTAGTATACACAAGTATGCAGTTTGTTTAATAGAACTATTGGATCTTCTAAGTGTTCTGCCAAAGAAACGTAGCCTTTGGCTCGCCTTCCCTACAATATTCTCTGTCTGTTCTTCCCAATTTAAGTTTTCGTAGTTGTAATTCCAAGGCATTTACTTGAATTTACGGCCTGTAGATTTGACTGATTTATAGTGTAATTGAAGTTTAACGGATTTCTTTTAGTGCTCATGTGGAAGACTTCACACTTTCCATTCTTTAGGGTCTGTTGACGATTTTGCACCATGCCGATATCTAAATCATTTTGCAGCTGCTTTTGATCTTCTGGTGACTTTCCTAACCGATAAACAACAGCATCATCCGCGAACAGTTTAAGAGACCTGCTCTACTAAATCGTTTATAAAGATACGTAACTGTAGGCGCCCAATAACACTTCCCTGGGGAACGGCGGATATCACTTCTGTTTTACTCGGTGACTTTCCGTCAATTACAACCTACTGTGTCCTTTCTGACAAGAAATCGCGAATCCAATCACACAACTGTGTCGATATTCCATAAGCATGCAATCTGATTAGAAGACGCTTGTGAGGTGCAGTGTCAAAAACCTTCCAGAAATCGAGACATATGGAATCGGTTTGAGATACCTTGTCGATAGCACTCATTGCTTCATATGAGTAATGAGCTAAATGTTTCACAAGAACGATACTTTCTGAACCCGTGTTGACTACGGGTCAATAAGTCGTTCTCTCCGAATTCATAATATTTGAGGAAAGTATATGTTCTAAAATCCTACTGCAAACCGACATCAATGATATAGGCCTGTAATTTGGTGGATCACTTTTATTGCCTTTCTTCAATATTGGAGTGCAACTTTTCAGTCTTTGGGTGCGGCTCTTTCGCTGAGCGAGCGGTTGTAGGTAAGGGGCTATTGCATCAGCATACACTGAAAGGAATCTAACTGGTATACAGTCGGGACGGGGAGACTTACTTTTGTTAAGTGTTTTAAGTTGCGTTAATACTTCTCAATAATACCTGCCGCTCTTCTTGATTCGTATTCTGCAGTATTTGCTTCGTCCTCTTTGGTGACGCCATTTCGGAAAGCTGTGTTTAGCAATTTTATTTTAGTACAATTGTCATCAGTATCATCAACATTGCTATCGCTTAGTGATGGTAATGATAGTGTTTTACCGCTATTTTACTTTACACGTGACCAGAATGTCTTCGGATTTTCTACCTCGTTATGTGACAGGGTTTCAAAAATGTTCAAATGTTTGTTAAGATTAAGGGACATGACTGCGGGGTCATCAGTCCCTAAACTTGCAAACTACTTATGAACTACCTTATACTAAAGACGACACAAACATCCATGCCCGAGGGGGGATTCGAACCCCCGACCGTAGCGGCCGGGCAGACTGTGACTGGCGCGTCGCAGACCACTCGGCCACTGTGCCGGCGACAGGGTTTCGATGTGGAAACTATTATAACATTCTGGCATTGAAGTTCGTGCTAAACTTCGAGTTTCAGTAAAAGATTGCCAGTCTTGAGGATTTTGTGTCCGTTTAAATTTGGCATGCTTCTTTCTTTGCTTTTGCAAGAGTCATCTAACCTGTTCTGTGTACCAAGGCGGGTCAACCCTCTCTTCTGCTAATTTATTTGGTATAAATCTGTCAATAAATGTCGATATTATTTCTTTTAATGTGTGATCTACACTCACATTGTTATCTTTGAAAGATTGGAGATTCTCACTCAGGTAATCGTTCACAGAATTTTTATCTGCTTTTTTAAATAAATGTATTTCTCTTTTAATTTTGGTGGATTTGGGAATGTTGATATTCAGTCCTGCTACTGAAACGACACATATTGCCCGCTGCTACATCAGACACGCGTTGGCAATATGTGGAAGTACGATGGACTGCTACACTCCAGCAACACTACAAGAGCCTCTTAGATTCAGTGCCAGGGCGTGTAGCCAGGGCCACTGACAAGGAAAGTACTTGGGCTCGAACAAACATATCTGTATGAACTTCTGGTTACAGTATCTCTACGTACACCTCAATGTGCTGGTGGGTGTCGTTTTTATGCAAAACTTTGCAATCATGCTCTAGATAGCACTGTAGATGTAATTGTAGACGCCATACGTAATGCAGATATCTGAACTATAACTTATGTAATAATCGTCGTACATGTTCTCTAGCGTATTGTCATCAAAAGCCGTGATGATAGTTGCAACTTTAACCTTCTTCTCGGAAGACTGTTGGTATTCAATGCCACTGCTTCCATCGCCTCTTCCCGCACTTACCGTAGCCACAGAATAGGGAGTATACAGAAAGGAAACTACCGCTGTAGTCTGTCGTCCAAAATTTAACGCGCATGCGCGGAAACGGCCATCTTGAAAAGCAGTAAACGTGTGGTCACTCCCTACTCTGTGGCGTGGTAATGCGCCGTCGTTGTTTGTTAAATGTGTATTTTAACAGCCTGAATCGCATAAAAGTAAACAAGTATTTGGTACAGTGCAGTGAAAAGAAAGAACTGTGTGTCAGTAGTTGGAGCTGTTCCGTTTTTATTATCAGCAGCAATAAAAGAAAAGGCAGCCGATGGTTTTCAGCACCTAACTGCCACAATAATTCGAATACAAATAAGGATATGTTTCTTCACCTTCCCAAAACATGCTTTGGAGTAAGTTTCAAATGTTTCAAATGTTTGTTAAGCTTATGGGACTTAACTACGGGGTCATCAGTCCCTAAACTTACAAACTACTTATCAACTAGCTTATCCTAAGGACGGTACAAATATCCATGCCCGAGGGGGGATTCGAACCCCCGACCGTAGTGGGAGGAGTAAGTGAACGTCGCTATATGTGCAGTGAAAGTTAAATGTTATCAGTTTCGAATGAGAGCAATGTATGCATAATTATTAAAAGTAGCCTTTGCTTCTTCTCTTGACGATAACTCTCGCTGTTACTGCAGCAGGTCAACAGCATCGAAATGTTGAAGTACATTTATATTTTGTAAGTTTAACGTTGCAGGGAATAATATAAAATAAATGACAAAGAATAGTGCATAAGTAGGCAGGTAAAATTTTACTTACGACATTGGAGGCGTAGCGTGCTAATGTTGGCAACGAATGCACTTCTGATACTCAGACAAATAGATTAAGGGGAATAATTATTTTATGCTGTTCCTGCTCTGTGGTTGACAGATTCCTCTATACGCCCTTCTCCGATCAGTAAATTAATGATACTCCTAAAGCAAATACAACTTTTATATATGCCCAGACGTCATTAGTTCTATGCAATCACGTTGTACTGCAAAGTCTGACTCAATATTTTGTGCGAATTTATTCTTGAAAAATAAAACCTGGCAGTTGTAAAGTCACTTTCTTGTTTACAACTAATTTCCCAAACATAACTCCGCGTTATTTGGGAATTTTCTAGAGATAAGCACCAAATAAAACGATCATCGATTCCACCGTACATTTTCGTAGTTGTATTAAAATTTAGGCTTTTTTTTCGTTGGATTACAATTAGGTGCAAGAAGAGGGCGCAAAATAGATGAGAGCATAATGGAAAGCCGTTTCCTTTCGTAAAAGTCGGTGAGGTTAGCTGCAGTTCGTAAAAAGTCCATTTCTAGCCAAAGTACTAAGTGGCTATAGTTCCGCTTTTACTGCTTTTCAATATGGCGTCGAGCGCAAGGCTTGGTAACATACAGATCAAAGGCGCCGCCCCCAGCTTTCCCTTCTGTATGCTCCCTATTCTGTGCCGTAGCACTACCCCTAGCAATGAGTTTTTCGTCATTATCATCCCTATTATCATCATTATGTGTTAGTGTTACAACAGTATCTAACTTATGCTCATGTTTCTGTACCATAAAAGATACGAGAAAGCATGCGAATGATTCATCTTCTACACTAATACCATCTTCACGAAGAATGGTTCTTCGTAACTTCATCTCAATCAATCGCAATACTTTAGCAGGATTGATTATCAATCGCCGCTCCATCTGGCGCTTCACCACACAAATGTCACAAAACGCAATTTCGGAAGCACACTGCACCGTCCCTATTGGCGAACCGACAGGTCAAAGTGCAATGTGGCAAGGCACACGCAGAGACCTCTAACGGACTTCTGCAGAGTTTTGCAGATGCGGGAGTGTCACTAGTGCAATAAGGGATCTTTACATTATCTCTCGTACGATTTTGATGTATATGTGTTTTTTTCGAGCCCAAGTACTTTCCTTGTAACAGCCGGCACTGAGCCCAGGGCTGGGTGTACGACTTGGGCACCATCCCCAAACATAGAAATCCAATTGTACTGCCATTTTGAAGACTGTCTGACATGTTTTAAATATCACGTAATTCGGCGAATATTGGAAATACACAATAATACTCACTGGCTTGAGATATAGAGTAAAACATAGCTACATAATACACAAATATGTTCACAAATGCAATTTATACTATGGTAATGAACATTGCACGAGATATTGCTGGCAGAAATCGAGCAATCTAACATTTGTTTACAGCGCATTTGACTGAATTCTCTTTCTGGTAGTGCAGATACGTGTATTGTCGATCCACTCTTAATAGCACTAAATTCTACTGCATGTTGGGTGCAGTGATATTCTGTACTATAGAGCCTGTAAATATTCATTTAGGGGTGCATCAGAATAACTGTTACTAATTTACTGTTATCATGGACCACAATTACTTATCAAGAATACTGCATCTGCAAGTTCTTGATTTCCTATACAAAGGTAGTTTTAATAACTCCGACTACGTTT
This sequence comes from Locusta migratoria, assembly GCA_026315105.1. Taxonomy (NCBI): domain Eukaryota; kingdom Metazoa; phylum Arthropoda; class Insecta; order Orthoptera; family Acrididae; genus Locusta; species Locusta migratoria. Next base: position 226,062,072 of record CM048755.1, read on the forward strand.
AAATCATACTTATCTGGAAGAGTGCAAAAGTTGAAATAAGGAGTTCACAAATATGCAAGATCAGCTAATTCCTCCAAATAGGGAGCTATCAAAAATGAGGTCCCACAAGGTTCGGTCTGGCGTCCTTTGCTGTTCTTAATATATATTAATGACTTGCCATTCTGTATTCAGGAAGATGCTAATCTAGTTCTTTTTGCTGACGATACAAGCAGAAATTAACTGATGAGATTGTAAATGATGTCTTTCAGAAAATTACTAAGTGGTTTTCAACAAATTGACTCTCATTAATCTTTGATAAAATCCAGTATATACAGTTTCATACAGTAAACGGCATGAAACAATTAATAAATATGGACTTTGAAGATAACTCTGTAATAAGGTAGAATACTCAAAATTTTTTATGTTTTTGCATTGATGAGGTATTGAATTGGAAGAAACACATTGAAGATCTGCTGAAACGTTTGAGTTCAGCTGCTTATCCTATCACGGTCATTGCAAAGTTTGCTGATATAGTACATCTCAGTAAATTAGCTTACTATGCCAATTTCCATTCACTTCTTTCGTATGGGGTCATATTTTGGGGCAATTCAACATTGAGTAAAAAGCTATTCATAGCACAAAAGCGTGTAATCAGTATAACTGCTGGAGCGCGCAAAACATCATCCTGCATACATTTACTTAAGGATCTAGGGATCTTCACTGTAGCCTCACAATATATGTATTCACTCATGAAATTTGTTATCAACAATCCGACCCTATTCAAAAGTAATAGTAGTGTTCATAGTTTCAACGCTAGGAGAAAGCGTGATATTCACTATTCAAGGTACAATCTAACTTTGACACAGAAAGGGGTGAATTATGCTGCCACAAATGTCTTTGGTCACTTACCAACAAGCATCAAACGTCTGGCAGATAGCCAACTTCTATTTAAAAAGTAATTAAAAGAATTTCTGAATGGCAACTCCTTCTGAAATTTAGGTGAATTTTTAGATAAAATTAGTATTTCACTAAAAATTTATTAAAAAGATAGATAAAAAAATCCTTAAAATATTGAGTGCCATGTATAGACACCATTTATTAAACTGACACGTTCTACATCATTGCAAAATGTATTTGTGGTCTATGGAACAAGTACTAATTTATTCTAACCTTATCTGTCAATTGTTCCTATTATCATAAAAACAATGATCTACTGAAGATAGTTTGTTATTATGATTCACAGAATATGTTCTGCAAATTTTGTTTCAGGTGTTAAAATACATCACACTGTTTTTCTTCGTAAGTTGAGAAAGATAGACTTACTAGTTACAGAACTTGTACGGCAAGTAAAATTTCTTGTTTATGATACGGGGCTATGTTATTTTTTACAAGAATATTTTCAGCATTCACATACCTGACTTTCACATATATTTGCACATAAAATTAGACAGCGTTAGCTACAAATTAAAATAACATTTGTAGATATGTTTAATTTTCAAGATATTTCAGTACAATTATGTCGTAGAAATAAAAACAGTTTGTAAATCTTCCGTTGCTGTGACCGTTGCCAGCATTGGACCTCCTCTCTTCTATCAGGGGTTTCTGTTATTTAATAAGTCAATAAAAATGGTAACAACAGGGAAAGGCTACAGACCAGAAGTTGGACAGTTCAGTGAAATAATTAATATATTCTGCAAGTTCCTCGCAGTTCATTTAGGAGAAGACAAACAAAAGGAGAGAAAACATCGTAAAGAACGAACATTTAAATAATTCCACCACCCTTTAAAGAGAGAGTGTGTATTGAGAGTGTTTGATGAAAATATCCATTAGTTATGAGTACAATAGACTGGTCGCAAAGCTGAGGGTGGCAGAAACACTGAAGCGAGAGCAATTTAGTGTTCATCGCGCCTGTCGCCCGATTTGCAAACAGTTGCGTATTTCGTAAACTCACGACCGAATGCGATTACTTTATCTTAATCGCATAAACCTGCTCGATGAAACTTTTATGTTCATGTCGATTAATGCGAATAAGCATCGAGATCCAAAGTGGCAACCCCTGCGAAGCTTGGGGCGCCGTCTGCGTTAGCTCAGCCCGGGCCTGAGAATGAGGCAAGTAGTGTGCGCGAGTGGCATGCTAACATTAAAGTGTTCAAATGTTCGTATAGCTTATGGGTCTTAACTACGGGGTCATCAGTCCCTAAACTTACAAACTACTTATGAACTAGTTAACACTAAGGACGGCACAAATATCCATGCCCGAGGGGGGGTTCGAACCCCCGACCGTAGTGGCCGTGCAGACCGCGACTGGAGCACCCCAGTCCCCTCGGCCACAGCGGCCGGCTGCTAACATTAATTCCATCCTGGACGTCAGTCACGAGAATGGCAAAATAAACCCAGCGTCAATGCAAGCCATCAAACTACAAGGGAGTTTTCCCAAAGTACTGACACTGATATCTGTAGTTTTTCCTAAGTAAAGATGTTTTATACAATGGTGCCAATGTCGCGTTCGCAAGTAAACGGAATTGGAGCGACTTTAGCTTATAGTACCAAACATTGAAGAAGACTAATACGAAATATTATTAGTGCAGAACATGGTATCGGTACCTCATGAGATTTTAACTGTCCGAATTTTCATTGACAACGACCCGTTGCAGTAGAGAATCGTATGCTTACGGTAGCGCTACCTTATTTCATAGAAAAAAATAATTCGTAATCTTTTTTATGACGTTGCAGAAAGAGAGCCAACTAACCGCTTTGCAATTTTCTGTGACTTTTTTTCCGGCTTCTTAAATGCCTGTAACATCGATCAAGACACGTTATATATTTTAGTGTACTTCAGTGACTATATAATTTTATTTCTGACAAGGAGACCACATGGGTATCGGGTTTTAGAATTTTTTGATAGTTATGGTACGTGAAGTTCAAAAGACAAATAACAATCAGCCAAAATCATTCGAAGCAACTTTCAAAAATTCTCGAGAAAATCGACTTTGAACTTTTGCAAGTACACGTAAGCACTAAAAATTAAACATGTTGCAGCACCTGTCGGTGTAGCTCAGGTAGTAGTGTTCTAGCCTTGCGACCGTAGGGAGGTTAGTTCAAACACAGCAGTGACTTTTTTTGTGTGTTCGAATACTTAAACAATTTTAATATCAAAGGGTTCTGCGAAAAATGCACATAATTTTGTTGATTCGTAATTTTCTATATTTTGCAAACTATGATGATGGTTTCAATCAAAAAACATAAGTTACATGTTTTAGAGTATTGACTCACTATTAGTTGACGACGGTAGTACTGGACTGTTCAGTTTGTAAAGAGACTCTACGATGGTGTTTTTCGAAACTCATCTCCATAGCTACTAATGGCTTTCCAAGCAGCTAACCTACCCAAGCAACGTTTTAGGTGACGACAATGTGTTCAGCTCGTTCCATACACGTAAACAAAACGTGACAGAACACGTGGAATTCAAGATTCCAAAATGTTTCATATAAAGGAATACAGACAAAAAAAGTTATTTGTCAGAGGTGAGATTCGAACCATCGACCCTATAGTTCAAATGTTTCAAATGTTTGTATAGTTTATGGGGTCATTAGTCCCTAAACTTACAAACTACTTATGAATTAGCTAAGACTAAGGACGGCACAAATATCCATGCCCGAGGGGGGATTCGAACCCCCGACCGTAGTGGCCGTGCAGACCGTGACTGGAGCGCCTTAGTCCCCTCGGCCACCCTATGGTTCTAAGACCAGAACGTTACCACTTGCGCCGCATCCACAGATACTGTAACGGCATTAATAATTAGTACTTACATATACTTGCAAAATTTCAGAGTCGGTTTTCTCGAAAATTTTTGAGAGTTGCGTCCAATTTTTTGGCTTATTGTTAACTTCACGTGCCATAAATATGAAGAAATTCTAAAATTCGATACCAATGTGGTCTCCTTGTGAGACCCAAACCTCCAGATGTCAGTCAGTCAGATCGGTACCAAACGCATATCGACAGAGGATCAACCAAAACTCAGATAAAATTCGTACGATGTGCAGGAGAACGTGCATAAACTATGACAATAAGTAACACATGACCTACGGAGTAAGGAAAAGCAAAGCTGCGAGAGCATATTATGTCGAGCTCCCGTGGGCACGTTGGTAGAACGAAGGATCCTGAGTTCAAGCTCTGCCAATAACATATTTCTTTACTGCAGTACGTTGCTAATTGTTATATAAGGCAACGTGTTCCTTACATGTAACACGACTGTTCGGATTTTATACTAATGTGTTATTAGCAGTTTGCTAAAAGAAAAAGAAAAAAATAACAAGAAAAACGAAGACGTAAACCTGTAGGGTTTATTCCTAATTTAAAAGAATAAACAAACCCAACCGAAACATAAAACATAAGAATAAACAAACAACTGCATCAGTATTACAGTAATAATAGTAACAACAATAACAATACTAATAATAAAAACAGTAAGCAATTGTTTCTTTATTCATGTGTTCCGATTGCTTCTATTTATTGTCTGAAACTAAGAACCTCAGCTACAGCTTTTCTACTTTAAAATAAACGAAGCAAAAGCAAACTGTCGATAACTCACCGCTATAAAATGCGAACAGTACTATTACAAGTCAGGAAGCCTTATATAAAAATTTCCAACGTACAAAAAAAAAATCTCGCATGAGCGGGACTTGAACGCAGGAACTTCCGCATATCAAACTAACGCTCTACCTACTTGCCCAAGCAAGCTCGACATGATATACTTTCGCATATTTGCTTTTCTTCTGATCCGTAAGTTACTTTTAAAAAAAAAGTTCAAATGTTTGTAGAGCTTATGGGACTTAACTACGAGGTCATCAGACCCTAAACTTACAAACTACTTAAGAAGTAGCTAAGAACCGCGGTGGAGTAGCCGAGCGGTCTAAAGTGTCTCGATGCGGAGCGCGCGGTTGCTCGCTGTGGATGTTCGAGTCCTCCCTGGGGCATGGGTGTGTGTGTTGTCCTTAGGTTAGTTTACCTAGGTTTAAGTAGTTCGTAAGCTACGGGCTGATGACCACGCAGTTTGGTCCGACAGATTTACAAACATTTGAACTAGCTAAGACTAAAGACGGCACAAATATCAATGCCCGAGGGGGGATTCGAACCCCCGACCGTAGTGGGCGTGCAGACCGTGACTGGAGCGCCTCAGTCTCCTCGGCCACCGCGGCCGGCAAACAGTTAAGTCCCATAGATTTACAAACATTTGAACATTAGCACGCAATACGCATCTGGTACACAAAAACCTTAACCTTACTGCGGGCATGATCTTGAGGCCCTATTTTCAAATCGGCCACTCTAGTGTGGGTTGCACAGTGTGCCACCTGTCATGTAAAGCCTGCCAGTGGAATGACACATGGACACTTCTACTGCATGCATCCAATCAACACCACCTAGAGAGAAGGCCGCGACGCTCTCGTGTGACATGAGGCAGAGTAGGTTGCGCGCGCATAGCTGACTGGGTAGCCGCTGGGGCACAGCCCACTATAACGAAGCAGCGAGCCAGTCAGCTATGCGCGCACAACCTACTCTGCCTGACGTCACACGAGAGCGCCGCGGCCTTCTCTTTAGGTGGTGGTGATCCAATGCCATGCCGTAACACGCCATATCCTGTGTCAGTCATCTGGGGCAAAGCGCTCCTGCCATACACCCCTCCTCCTCACACACACAACCTGTCTCCTCCTTGCACGATGCATGAGGGAACTGTATGACAATGCATGGTAGTACGTGTGCTCACCACCTGTCTGCTCCAGCAGTAAACATGCCGCCCGTCTGCTTCGACAGATGACATGTGGCACAATGCCAGATCAGTCTACAGCCAGAGTGAGAAAAGAACACACTCTCCTTCTGCTGCACTATTCTTTGATCAGACACTGTTTTTGTTGTTGTGGATGAGACATGCATGTGGTGTAAAGGCATGACACTTGGGATGTGTGGCCACGTTCTGTTGAGTGTAACAGTGTATTCAGTGTACCTTAGTCATTTATGGTGTGACCAGGCAAAGTATTATGATTCCTACATTATGCCACAGAAAGGAAGGACAGCAGATATGGCCATGGGTGAGAAAGCACTAGCTTTCTGTAAGTAGGCTTGGCTACAAGGCGAGCATATATATTTTTGCCATTCGCTAATGATTATAGTGTACACAATTGGGGAATAATGAGCAACTGCTGTTGCTGTTTGTAGCACAGTGCATATCTATGTAATTGCTCCTGAGTGCAGGATCAGTGGATGATATTTTGTGAATTTGTAACCAAGGAGTAGGATTCACTACGTTTACATGCAACACATCTTCCAGAAGACGAAAACCGAATTTCGTAAACTGTTTTTTGCTGCTGTGTTTACTGTTATAGCCTGAATCAGATTTCCTAACCCACTTAATATGGCATTTGAAAAACAGCTGATTCAGTTTCTGATTTAGTCAGCACAATTGCTTTTATTCCTTTACTTAAATACACAGAATCATGTTCATTCTAGCATTTGTACTTTTATTTCACAGTAGAAAATGGCATTCTGTCCATATGTGCCGAATAATCTTAACAAGAAAACACAATCTGACAAGCCAAGAACGCTTCAAAACTGTTGCATTTATATAAGCACAATAATCGATTGTGGAACTGGAAAACACAAGTGGATTTCCAGGATTGATTTTGAAGTGTTTACATGGCCAACCAAAAGCGGATTTGAGAAATCAGTTAACGAAATCCGGTTGCCGGCCGCGGTGGCCGAGGGGACTGAGGCGCTCCAGTCACGGTCTGCACGGCCAATACGGTCGAGGGTTCGAATCCCCCCTCGGGCATGGATATTTGTGCCATCTTTAGGATAAGCTAGTTCATAAGTAGTTTGTAAGCTTAGGGACTGATGACCCCGTAGTTAAGTCCCATAAATTCTACAAACACTTGAAATCCGGTTTTGGGAGCACATGTAAACGCGGTAAACTGCTTGTAACTATTGTGATGTCACTGTTGCACACATAGTGTTGGTGTAGTGCAGGTGGTGTGATGAACCAAGGCAACCACAGTGACCATGTATGTGAGAGACCACAATTTTCATGTTTACATATATGTAAACTTTTTATAAGGTATCTAAATTTGTTTAATTAAGTGAGGAACTCACTTTCCAACCTATAAATGATATTTTGAATTAGACTATTTTTAATAACCAATGCAAGATGAATAATATAAATTAGAGTAGGCCTTTCTTTACTATTTCCTTTTCACCCCACTTGATTTTCAATTTATTATTATAAATCAGAATAATATAATGAAAGAAACATCACAGAAATTAAGTGTATCTTATTTTATAAAATACAAAAATAATGGAATAAAATGTATATCTTCATTTTTTTGCCTTTGAAGTTTCTTGTTTCATAAAGAAATTACCCAATTAGGTGGCTAACAAAAAATCAAAATGGTAGAAAATGAAAACAACAGCATGTCTACTGAATCGTATCCACCAGTATATACACAGTGTTGAAACAATAGTTAATCTTAAACATATTACAATCACAAATTTTACGCATACAAATAATTTTACTGAATTTGTATGTATTCACTTCAGCATCCCTTTTCATCCAAGTTTACAGTGATGAAGGGACATGTCTGGGGTAAGTGAAGAGGAAAACCAAGAGCTGAATATACTGGGTGATCAAAAAGTCAGTATAAATTTGATAACTTAATAAATCACGGAGTAATGTGGATAGAGAGGTAAAAATTGATACACATGCTTGGAATGACATGGGGTTTTATTAGAACAAAAAAAAAGTCCAACAGATGACACTTCATCTGATCAGAAAATCAATAATTAGCATAACAAATTAAGACAAAGCAAAGATGATGTTCTTTACAGGAAATGCTCAATATGTTCACCATAATTCCTCAACAATAGCTGTAGTCGAGGAATAATGTTGTGAACAGATCAGGATCACTTGTGACTTCAGGTAACCCCAAAGCCAATAATCGCACGGACTGAGGTCTTGGGACGTGGGAGGCAAAGCATGACGAAAGTGACGGCTCAGCACACAATCATCACCAAACAATGCGCGAAAGAGATCTTTTTGAACTTTTCCCCCCCTAATAAAATCCCATGGCATTCCAAGCATGTGTGTCAATTTTTACCTCTCTATTTACATTATTCTGTGATATATTAAGTTTTCAAATTTATACTGACCTTTTGAGCACCTGGTATTATTCAGCTCCAACTGAATGTATGTTACTACAGTTATGCAGAGATGATCATATTTGTACAGAATATTATGAGATGTAATTGTTTAAACAAATTTTGAGCTCATCTACATTGTGACATGTTGAAATTTGATGGCTACTCTTGTTGTAAGTCACAGAAAAATCAGATCTACTGGACACACAAACATTTCCCAAGATTTGACAAATTACTTGATGTAGCAATGTTGTATATATGTTGTATAGTTGACTGCACTCTCATCCTCTTGTATATTATTATCATACTGCTGGTGATCCAAAATGCAACCCAAAAAGGACCAAAAATATCCAACAACATTATTTTTTATTTTATTTGTTAATTTTATTTATTTATTTATTTACTTATTTTGTGATAATACATTTTGTATAAATAATACCATTGAAAATATAGCCCCATGTGAAGTGAGGAAGATGATGAAATCACTATTGAGTGTTCTCACCATTGGTGGCTGCAGTGATGTGACATACTTGAACTAAAAGTATTTAAAATGAAAATATAAATTACAAATCTGTATTTTGTATCTGAAATATCTTTTCAGTGGAGGTAATTCGTATTTTGTGTAAAACACATTTCAAATGTGTTTTGTATTTTTTTTTTTATATTTTTTTAAAATGATTTTGACATTCAAAATACTTCACAACATTGTTATCACTCTACCATCAAAGATTTTATTGTTTAACAAACCCTGTTGGTGCTTCATATGATTGTCGAAGGTCTCTGTGATGTGTCCGCAAATAACTTCTGTGAGAGTAAATCTATGCCTTTAATGTGGAAATCAATTCAAAACAGAGAAATTGTCACTGAAAATAAAAGGGTGAATAATAAGGAAGGAAGCTTGGAATTTAATGTCCCATCAACAGCATGGTCATTAGAGATGGTGCTTACGCTTGGAATGTTTGGGTAAGGATGTGGAAGGAGATCAGCCGTGTCCTTTCAAAGGAACCATCCCGGCATTTACATGGATGGCCAGAGGTGGATTTGAACCACCATCTTTCCGAATGCGAGTCCAGTGTGATGCTACTGTGCCACCTCGCTCGGCGCAAATAATAAGTATTACATATTTGAGGAAGATTGAGATTACTGAGAAAAAAAATGACTGCACAAACTCTTCCACTGAATTAGACACACTGCAGCTCTTGAGACAGTGACACTAATTTTGATTAAAAAAAGAAATACCCACCAGTAAAGAAAATGTCCATAAAGTATAGTACTTGTTTACCAAGCTCTGCTCCAATAGAAAGTCCTTTTTCATTTGAGTGAATGATCATGAGAGTGCAAAGAAAGAAAATAAATTATGAATTGTGTAAGAAACTAGTAATTTGGAAATTAAAAAACCAACAATGATTATGGTACTGTATTTCTAAATACATATTTTAATAAGAGTATTTGGAAAAAATGAATTTTGTATTTAAAATATTTAAATGCCGAATCAAAATCTATTTAATCTTGTATTTCAATTTTAAAGTATTTGGATATTGTATTTAAATCCCTTTTTAAAAGTATTTTTCACATCTCTGGCCGACTGTAACCACTGCTACATACCTTGGCAATTAATCAAAGATGTTCTGGGTGTGTATAGCAGGCCATGGTGCTTCCACATACTGCCAAAGGTTGATATGCTAAAAGATCAGGCAGTCTATCCCATGCCAGACATTCTGCAATGATCTACCTGAGGTTCTCGATAGTGAGAGATTGAGATAACAGTGAAGCCAAAGCACCAATGCAATCCATTGGATGATGAACAAACCTTGAACATTGCATGCCACATGTGATCGTGCATTCTCTTGTTGGTAAAACTGCAAAGTCTGTTGCCCGTGGTTTTAGCATGGAAGCATATGTTGGCAACTGTAAATAGATCGTTTTTGAACTGGAGATTCGGGCACTACGCGCCCTTACATACTAAAAAACTTCTTGTTTAACCTATCCCTAACCCAACTTTCACTTAAAATGATCACTGTTTCGTAGAGATCACAAAATAAATAAAACATATACCTGCTCTTATGGTTGACTGCTGTGGTGTTGCCAACATTTGCAGCACGTGAGCAACAGACTCTGCAGTTTAGCCCTCTTGTTGCAATATGGTAGTTAGTAAGCTTGGGAGGAGAAGAGCTTCCAATACTACAGAGTAATGGTACCGTGTACCCTCTGCCATGCACCTTACGGTGGATTGCCAAATATGTATGTAAATGTAGATGTAATAATGGCTGGTTTGTGTACTGGTTCTGCCAATACTGTAGGGAGAGGGGAGGTGTACGAGTGGAATCCATATCACCACAAACCAAAATACTGGATGCAGGACCAGTGTGGTGATGAATAAGACAGCAGTTCATCAGTCTCTCACCACACAGCCTCCAGACTCTAATCTGACCTTTGCGGTGGTGCAGGTGAAAATAGGGATTCTCTGGTAAAAACAATCAGATCAACTTTCTTGTGATATGGTTGGTGATATGGCAGACTGCTCCATTGCTGCCAAGTGCACAATACGCCTGCCATCACATGTATTTGTGCAATGATGTGGCTGAAATCAACCCCATTCTCACTTGTCCCCTGTGTGTCCAGTGATTACAGATTCGCATCACAGTTGCTAGAATACATCTGAAACTATCTCAAATTTCTATGAAGAATATTGCAAAACCCCTACAGGCAACTATTATCCTTTGTTCAAAGTTTGAAATGTGCTCTAAAGATTCTCAGTCTCTTCTATGAAGCATACTGTAGCTGCTTACACAAAACAACCACACAGAAGGACAATTCCAATACATTAAAAATACTGAATATAAGGAGAGGCATTTATTAATACATCTTTGAAGATGTCTGTTCCCCTTTTATATAGCACTTGAAAATAGTTCTACTGTTTAGCATGATGTGCATCTGTACTGAAAAGCTGATCATAAGTATTTCTTGTTGCCACAAATGCATGCTGCAGATTTCATCAGATATGGATGCTACCTTCAGGGGCTTGTATTTTCAGTTTACAGCAGTGTATTTCCTAACTTAAAAAAATTTTGATAGAAACATTTAACTTACATGAATTTTCTGTTCTTTGCTTGTGCTTTGATCTGAATATGTCTGCTTAGTCAATCAAACCTAATCATCACATTTGAATGTTTTATAATTAGTCCAGTCAATGAGTGCTCAAAAGAGGGGTGTAGAGTGCATGGAATATGCGAGAATTTTTTACTTCAGGACTTTGTTAGGGATAGTTAGGAGGTGAACATACTAAAAGTCCCTGCTCCTGGGGGGTGAGCTAAAGCGGGTATGGGGATGGAAAGGTACCATTTTTTGGTTTTTCGCTTATATCTCGAAAGCGGTCCGCTTTAGGAAGAAAATGTTCCAAATAAAAATGAAAGATAATTGAATTTGCTATAAAATTGTTTCTATACATATTAGTCGAATTCCCAACGATTTTCGAGATATACGTTACTGAAAATCGACAATTTCGAAAAAAATCATTTTTACCTCACTAATCTTGTCAAACATTTACTTCTAATGACACACTCGATAGTTTCTCAGAACATTTGTCAGAAAGAAAGTTGTAGAGAATTAAATTTCCTTCAATTTGATATGCACATTTATTTCTTTATCGTCAACCAATCAGAAGTTACATCATTTGTAAGATGTGGGCTCAGTTTTGAGGTCCTTCTAGAAATGAGTGTTTTGAGAGGCTGTGACATTTATGTCTTATGAAACATGCTAGCATGGTAAACAACAACACTTTAACAATAACAAGAAGGTAACTTCAATTGTAAGAGAACACCTTTTTATTATTATAACTTTTATTATAATATTATGAATCATACAATGAATGTATTTACAAGCACTGATAGTGATTCAAAATGAAAAATAAGTGCATTCAAAGCAACATTTTCATTTTTATGAGGAGGAATGGTCGATGCTCATTTATTGTCACCTGCAGAGGACACGCCTTCAAGGTCGCCGGTATGTTACTCTGTGCCGGAACCTAACGCCCGGGAGAAGGTTAACGATGGGAAAGTCCCATGACAAACATCGAAGGCCTGCCACTAGCTCCTTCCAAGAGACTGGACAGGGGGGTGGAATAGAGTGTACTCACTCACTTCAATTCACTACAAAAGTTCGCCAAGCATAGAAAAGTTTCTATGTTGGCTTTTTGTAATATTTTCATTTATTTATGAAAATGTTGACTATGTAGACAGCGTAATGGCTACTCGGTGTTTTGATGTGACGAAACAATAGATGGACCAGATGTTGGTGTTTTCACAGTGACAAAAAAGGAATACTATAACTCATCAAAGCAATTAGAGAAAGGGGTAATAGCAATGGCTCATCTTTATAAGGTTTGGACATCCTTCTGATTCCTAATGAATGTCGAAAAAATTACATCTGGTCGCAATCCGTCAACGCTCATTTAAAGAGACAGGCACTCATCGTCCTCTGAAGTTGTTCAGCCTTCAACTTTGAGATCCAAACAAGCAAAATTCGATTTCAAAACAAAATGTTTATTTTGTGCCGAAAGTGTTGATGGTGAGCAAAAGAAGCCAAAGGAAGATATTTTTAGTTATTTTTCTCACAAAAGGATGCAACAGAACTGACATACAAGTGATGAGTATGGATGCTTCTCGAACTAAACATGATCAGTGGGGAGAGGAAGCGAAGAGGCATCTTTCCACCTCAAATGATTTAGTTACGGAGGAGGCTGTATATCATGATGAATGTCGGTTGGACTTCGCGAGGTCGTTATACCCAGGAACTCTTAACATTCACGTCTGAAGACTACATTTCAAATGCAGTGGAAGAGGTTAGTGTCTTACTGGAGCAGAATAGTGACTGTCAGTTCACTGTAAATGAAATTATGGGTGTTAGTACTGGCAGGAAAACTGAATGGAGAACTATCAGAACAGAACTGTTGAAGAAATATGGGGATTGCATAATCATGATCGCAAGCTCCAGCAGGTTGAAGGTTCCAATAATTTGTTTTAGGGACGTGTTGTGTTGTGGTCTTCAGTCCGGAGACTGGTTTGATGCAGCTCTCCACAATACCCTATCCTGAGCAAGCCTCTTCATCTCCACATAAGAACGGCAACCTACATCTGTCTGAATCTGCTTATCGTATCCATCTCTTGGTCTTCCCCTGTGATTTTTTCCCCACACACTTCCCTACAACGCTAAATTCACAATTCCTTGATGTCTAAGAATGTGTCCTACCAATCTATCCCTTCTTTTAGTCAAGGTATGCCAGAAATTTCTTTTCTCCCCAATTCTGTTCAGTACCTCCTCATTAGTTACGCGATCCACCCACCTAATCTTCAGCATTCTTCTGTAGCACCATATTTCAAAAGCCTCAATCCTCTTCCTGTACGCACTGTTTATCGTCCATGTCTCACTCCCATACAAGGCAACACTCCATACAAATGCCTTCAGAAAGGACTTCCTTAGGTTTAAATCAATATTCGATGTTAACAAATTTCTCTTTCAAGAACGCTTTTCTACCCATTGCCATTTTGCATTTTATATCCTCTGTACTGCAACCATCATTTGTTATTTTACTGCCCAAGTAACAAAACTCATCTACCTCCTTTATTGCTTCGTTTCCCAGTCTAATTCCTTCAGCATCACCTGATTTTCTTACACTGCACTCCATTACCCTAGTTTTGCTCTTGTTAATGTTCATCTTATATGCACCTTTCAGCACACTGTCCATTCCGTTCAATTGCTCTTCCAGGTCCTTTGATGTATCTGACAGAATTACTATGTCGTCAGCAAAACAAAATGTTTTTAATTCTTCACCCTGAACTTTAATTCCTTCACCAAATTTCTCCTTGCTTTCCTTTATAGCTTGCTCAATGTACAAATTGAATAACATCGTAGAAAGGCTACAACCCTGTCTTACTCCCTTCCCAACCACTGCATCCCTTTCATGCCCTTCAACTCCGACAACCACTGTCTGGTTTTTGTACAAGTTGTAAATAACCTTACGTTCCCTATATTTTACTCCTGCTTGCTTTAGAACTTGAAAGAGTTTACTCCAATCAATATTGTCAAAAGCCTTCTCCAAATCTACAAAAGCTAGAAATGTAGGTTTGCCTTTTCTTAATCTATCTTCTAGGATAAGCCGTAAAGTGAGTATTGCCTCCCGTGTTCCTACATTTCTCCTGAACCCAAACTGATCTTCCCCGAGGTCGGCATCTACCAGCTTTTCCATCCTTCTGTATATAATTCGCATTAATATTTTGCAGCCATGACTTATTAAACTGATGGTTCTGTAGTTTTCACACCTGTCTGCACCTGCTTTCTTAGGGATGGGGATTATAACATTTTTCTTAAGTCTGAGGGTACTTCACCTGTCTCTTACATCTTACACACCAGGTGAAACAATTTTGTCATGGCTGGTTCTCCCAGAGACTTCAGTAGCTCTGAGGGAATATCATCTACTCCAGGAGCCTTGTTTGACTTAGGTCTTTCAGGGCTCTGTCAAATTCTTCTCTCAGTACAGTATCTCCTATTTCATCTTCATCTACATCCTCTTCCCTTCCTACAATAGTGTCTCGAAGATCATTTCCTTTGTAGAGCCCCTCTATATACTCTTTCCACCTTTCAGCTTTCCCTTCTTTGCTGAGAACTGGTTTTCCATCAGTGTCCTTGATATTCATAGAGCTGTTTTTCTTATCTCCAAATGTTACTTTTATTTTCCTGTAGGCTGTATCTATTTTTCCCCTATTTATACATTCTTCTACATCCTTGCATTTGCCTTCTAGCCACTCTTGCTTAGCCATTTTGCACTTCCTGTCAATCTCATTTCTTAGTCGTCTGTACACCATTTTGCCTGTTTCATTTACTGCATTTTTATATTTTCTCCTTTCATTGATTAAATTTAGTATCTCCTTTGATATCCAAGGAATTTTTGTAGGTCTTGCCTTCCTACCTATTTTGTCCTCTGCTACCTTCACTATTTCATCTCTCAATTTTAACCATTCCTCCTCTACTGTTTTATTTTCCCCCGTTTCTGTCAATTGTTGCCTAAAGCTCCCTCTGAAATTCTTAAGAACCTCAGGTTCCTTCAATTTATCCAGGTCCCATCTCCTTATTTTCCTACCTTTTTGTAGTTTCTTTAGTTTCAGCCTACAGTTCATAACCAACAAGTTATGGTCAGAGTCTATATCTGCCCCTGGGTATGTCTTACACTGTAGTACCTGGTTCCGAAATCTATGTCTTACCATTATAAAATCTATGTGATATCTTCTAGTGTCTCCTGGTCTCTTCCACGTATACAACCTTCTTTTGTGATTCTTGAACCAGGTGTTTGTTATAACTAAATTATGTTCCGTGCAAAATTCTACCAGGCGGCTTCCTCTTTCATTCCTTTTGCCCAGACTATATTCACCTACTATCTTCCCTTCCCTTCCTTGTCCTACTACCGAATTCCAGTCTCCCATAACAATTAAGTTTTCCTCTCCCTCTGAATAATTTCCTGTAGCTCCTCATATATTTCTTCGATTTCCTCATCATCGGCAGAGCTAGTTGGCATATAAACCTGTACTACTGTTGTCGGTGTTGGCTTCGTATCTATCTTGACAATGATAATGCGATCACTGTGCTGGTCATAGTAGTTTACCCGCATTCCTATTTTCTTATTCATTATCAATCCTACTCCTGTGATACCCCCAATTGATTTTGTATTTATAATCCTGTACTCACCTGACCAGAAATCCTGTTCATCCTGCCACCGAACTTCACTAATCCCCACTATATCTAACTTCAACCTATCCATTTCCCTTTTTAAATTTTCTAATTTTCCTACTCGATTAAGGGATCTAACATTCCACGCTCCGACCCGTAGAATGCCAGTAATGTCTTTCCTGATGACCACATCCTCTTGAGTAGTCCCCGCCCGGAGATCCGAATGGGGGACTATTTTACCTCTGGAATATTTTACCCGAGAGGATGCCATCATCATATGTTCATACAGTAGAGCTGCATGTCCTCGGGAAAAATAACGGCTGTAGTTTCCCCTTGCTTTCAGCCGTTCGCAGTAACTGTGTGGCAAAGCCACATTAGCTGATGTTACAAGGCCAGCTCAGTCAATCATCCAGACTGTTGCCCCTGTAACTACTGAAAAGGCTGCTGCCCCTCTTCAGGAACCACACGTTTGTCTGGCCTAACCACAGATACCCCTCCGCTGTGGTTGCACCTACAGTACGGCTAACTGTATCGTTGAGGCACGCAAGCACCCCACCTCGGCAATTTCTGTGGTTCATGGGAGCGGGTTTTAGGGACACTGGGTACAAATTGCTAACCAACACCTGGTATGATAACAAGGAAACAGATGAGAAAGAAGAGCGACTCAGAATTGCCCAAAAAGCTGCTGAGATAATGAGATAAGATATTCAAGGTGATGTGTACAGTTATATACCCTCAAAGAGATAACTTCCTGAAGGATGCAAATTCTCTCCCACAATCCCTCCAAAACTCCGAACCTTTCTTAAGGAGATTATGTCAAAGAAAAAAAAAAAAGAAAAAGCAAGAAAACTGAGGAATCATGGAGGAAGTGCGTTGCTACTGGACATGCCATCACATCAGTTGTCAGGCCATGAACCTTCTTGTCACCAATGTTGACATATGCCTCGAAGAACTTGATTGATCTTCTAGCAAGTCTGGGTGTCAGCTCATCCTACTATGAAGCACAAAAACTGGAATTATTTGTGATTGCCCACACACAGCTAACCTACAATTCAGCTACACTCAAAAAAAAAAATTGTTTTTGATAATATGGATTTCAGTGTTTGTACCTTAGACGAACAGAATACCTTCCACGCTATGGGGGGCGTCAAAGTGTCACTCCGTCCACACATGTTCAAAGAAGTTCAGAAACACCAAGATTAAAAACAGTGCCTAAATCTGCTGAAACTGGAACACTCGGAACTATTACACTAGAAACATACATTACGATGAAAGGAGGTCTACGAAATGTGACTGTAGCACACATTGATATACCAGAGGAGCAGCCACATCCTGCACCAAATGACATTCTGTGGTTTGTTGCCAAAAAACAAGGTATTGTAGTCCCAGAGTGGAAGGGACACAAGCAATGTAAAACAAGAGGAGCAGGAATTCAAACTGAAGGACAACGTCCATTTGTTATTCCTACATGCATTTACAGGCTGTGACACAATATCCGCAGCATATCGCAAGAGTAAAGTGGGCTTTGTCAAAATGCATCAGAGGTACAAAATCATACAACATGCTGCTGAGATATTTTCCAATAATTATTCTTTTCCCAAATCCATTGAGATAGCGGGAATCACGAGTAATCTCTCATGGTATGAAGCTCCAGCCACCAAAACATCCCTCAACGAGTTCCGCTACAAATCATTTATAAAAGCAGCTGGATACATGAAGCCTTATCTCTGAACTCTCCCTCCAACTGAAGGAGCTGTTAAGCAGCATGCATTCCAAATGTACCACCAAGTACGCTTTTGATTAAGAGAGGAACCGAAATGTGGAGCTCCGAATTGGGGTTGGAAAAGAAGGAATGACCAACTAGTTCCGAAACTCTCAGAGTTAGATGCTGCCCCTGACGAATTCTTGAAGATAATTATTGTCAATGCACATAAGGATGTGACAGTGGAGATGTGGTTCCAGAAAAGCGTTGTTACAGTGCTCTGTTACATGACTGAACTGCAAGGGCAACTGCAACAATGGAGTCTGAATATTAATTAAGGATGAAGATGGAGACAGTGACATCGAGACTCTACCAGTCTCTACCAGCCTACGTAATTATATCTACCAGTCTTGTTGGACGACATCTCCACTACTGACTAAGATGAATGACACTCGACCATTCCTCAGAAAAATGAAAATGTTGCTTTCAATGCACTTATTTTTCATTTTGAATCACTATCAGTGCTTTTAAATACTTTCATTGTGTGATTCATAATATTGTAGTAAAAGCTATAATTGTAAAAAGGTGTTCTCTTTCAATTGAAATTACCTTCTTTTCATTGTTAAGCTGTTGTTATTTACCATGCTAGCACGTTTCATAAGATAAAAACGTAACAACATTTCAAAATACTCATTTCTAGAAGGACCTCGAAATTGAATGCACATCTTATAAATGATGTAACTTCTGATTGGTTGACGATAAAGTAATAAATGTGCATATCAAATTGAAGGAAATTTAATTCTCTACAACTTTCTCTCTGACAAATTTTCTGAGAAACTATCGAGTGAGTCACTAGAAGTAAATGTTTGACAAAATTAGTGAGGTAAATATGATTTATTCTGAAATTGTTGATTTTCAGTAACATATATCTCGAAAACCGCTGGGAATTCGACAAATATGTAAAGAAACAATTTTGTAGCAAATTCAATTATCTTTCATTTTTATATGGAACATTTTCTTCCTAAAGCGGACCGCTTTCGAGATATAACCGAAAAACCAAAAAATTGTACCTTTCCACCCCCATCCCTGCTCTAGCTTATCCACCAGGGGCGGGGACTTTTACTATGTTCATCTCCTAACTATCCCTAACAAAGTCCTGAAGTCAAAAATTCTCACATATTCCATGCACTCTACAATGCATTCATTGACTGGACTAAATGTACATGGTCTGGATATGAAATAAAATAATAAAATAAAATTAAAATGTTTTTACAATTTCAGATATTCATTTTTTCAGTCTTCGTCTCTGACAATCTCAAATGTTACTTGTAAAGGATGGACTAGTATGGTGAAATGCATCAAATCAGTTACCAAACTGACCACTAGAATAATAAACAGGTAATAAAATGCCCAGCTTCACAACTTACATTACAACAATATTTTTGAAAGCACTATTAAATGTAAGAATTTAGTAAATGTTAATAGCAGACAAGACTACTGTGTGTGAGAAGACTCAAAAGCAATCCCATTCAACACATGTGCCATTATTACAAGTGATGCAACTACTCCCATACTTAACATCATAAGTTTTATATATGGTAGCAGTGAACTGCTCTGTTCTCTACAGTAAAAAACATTCCAGTTGCGTCTTCAGGCAGTAGGGAAGGAGAGGGAAAAGGAAATGATGAGGGTTTTAAGGAAGGGGGTAAGGAGCCATTCCAATCCCGGGAGAGGAAAGACTTACCTTGGGGGAAAAAATGGAGGGTAAACAAATGCACACATGCCCACACATTCACACAGACACAAGTACACCTAGGCAGACATACTGTAGAAAGCAAAGAAGCTTTCTACAGTATGTCTGCCTAGGTGTACTTGTGTCTGTGTGAATGTGTGGGCATGTGTGCATTTGTTTACCCTCCATTTTTTCCCCCAAGGTAAGTCTTTCCTCTCCCGGGATTGGAATGGCTCCTTACCCCCTTCCTTAAAACCCTCATCATTTCCTTTTCCCTCTCCTTCCCTACTGCCTGAAGACGCAACTGGGTTGCGAAAGCTTGCGATTGTGTGTGTGTGTGTGTGTGTGTGTATTCATTTATTTATTTGTGATGCTGTCACACCTGTGCTCCTTCGCCTGGTGAGTAATCTTCGTCTATTTTTTATATTTTATTTTTCCTGCTAGGAATTTTTCGTCTTAATATTCGTATCGTAAAAAACATTCCATTACACATTGCCTACATTTGAAGCTGACAGGCATTGAACTTTATTACACATAAATTAACATTTTCCTGGCTGCAGACCAAGTAAAAAGTGAAGCTGGGAATACTGTTGAGTGCAGTAAAGTGTCTAAATAAATTAGTGAAATAAAACTCAAAAATAAATGAAAGTGAATAATACGTTAAGTAAAAGTGGGAATGTAGTTCAGTTCAGTCAGGCACGGCCGAGTAAAGCAGCACGCTTACGCTGCATTCCGAAAGTCCAGCGACCAGCTAATGCTGCAGATGCAGCATGGCATTGTTCCATCAAGTATTCACGTGTGGCAAGGAGTCCTTTGCTCTCTCCACGAGCAGAAGCCGTTGATTCAGCAATTTGGCCATCGACCAATGATATCACGTGAAAGCTTCTACTGCAAAACGTGTCGCGAACTTCTAGAAGCAATGTGATCAGAAGCCAATAACCTGGTGTATTGACCTCCAAAGTAACATGACGTTTGACCTTTCTAGAAACTGTACAACATGACAGCAGATCACAATGACCCCAAAGGTCGTTCACCTCCAGCCAGGTCCATCAAATAAATACCACAGCCAAGAAGACGTCGAGAGACAGTTTGAGTCAGATGAAGTAGTATCATTAGATTGGCAGTAACGGCGTTAGTAGCAGCAGTAGCAGCAGCAGCAGCAGCAATAGCAGAAGTGGAGTTTAGTCATCTCAGCCACCAGCATGGCTATTGGAGTTGAAGATAGAAGAAAGAAGACAGAAGAAACTGGGCGCCAGTCACAGCATCTGGAAGAAGATCAACAATAACAGAGGTACTCACCCAGGATGACTGGCCAGAATGATAGAATGCAGTCTGGCCGTGATAGTCACCTGTGATCTCCGTCCAAGGTTCTGCCAATAGAAGGCGTGCAGCCTGAAGACTGCCGGCTCGACTCCAGTTCAAGGGCGAAAAACCTCCACGTCTCGCCACTATTTCTGGTAGTGGCACAACACAACACTTTTAGAAGATGGGAAAATCACACCTCACCACCAGGAGGTAATCCCACAAAATTTACTGCCTTTTAACGCACAGTGCTTCTACAATGGCAAACACAGTTAGACTGGCCAGTGAGCAGTGAGGAGGAGATAGCCGAGCTAGAAGGAGATACGTCACCAGTGTAACCGGAGAGAGACGGCAGACACTGAGAAATGCATCTTTGCTGGCACACGCCTCAAGGCAGCGACATTCGCCGAGCAACTAGTTCACAGTAAGAATAATGTATGGTGTAACTGTTTAATAAATGTACTTTGTGTAAATGCTGTTTCATTTACACCTCATACTGGAGCCAAGGAAAAGATCCCACATCCCACGTGATTGAAGATTCCTTGTAAATACTATCCTGACAATAAAATGTAATTTGTAGTTAAAACTTGCCATCCTGACAATAGGGCAATGTAATGACGGTTGTTGTTAAGAGTTCAATATTTAGCAAAATGGCAAGGTTACTTTATTAAATGACAAAACCCCTCTCCATTTGACGTAAGAATGCTTCTGCAATTGATGTCACAAGTGCCCCCCCCCCTCCACACAACCTGTTACATTATAGTTGACTATTATACTCTGGTGCCTCACAGCTGCATCAAAGTACAGCAGTATTGACGTAAGCAATGATCATGATGGTGGTGGTTATTATTATTACTTCCATAATGAATTAAATCTATTGATAACAGAAACAAACCAATTTTATTAAAATTTGTTTAACAAGTAACAAAGAATTTTGTGGCGTTTGGTCCTTTCTATAAAGGAAAGACTAACGCTTGTCATATTTCACTTTTTACAAACTGGTGCACAATTAACAGTATGCTGTTGTACTTAACAGTATGTATTTTTTTTTTTTTTTTTTTTTTTTTTTTTTTTTTTTTTTTTTTTTTTTTTTTTTTTTTTTTTTTGCTTATTTAAATGCTCTATCATTTTATCTAAATATATTATAAACAAAATATTCCCTCAGATACTTTGGAATAATTTGTATAAACCATATTTCTATTCATTTGTCATACTTTTATTGAATAACTATAGTATTTTCATTCCTTCTGGTTCATAAACCAAATAAAATTCCTCTTTTCTTATTTATAAACTTGCGCAAAAATTTTAATATGAGCAATCTCCAAGGCAAGTATTTTTATCTCACAAATATTAACATAAACACTAATAAGGTAACATACACACTGTATCCATTTAAGCAATAGTTTTCTTTGAATTTCTTCAGTGAGTTTGGTTAAGTATAAAATAAAAATTCGTTCAGTTTGGTTCATAGTACTTGTAAAATGCCAAGAAATCATAATTTAGTTCTTAGCAAACAAATATCCATTTAAAATAACATCCATCTCCACATAGTTCTTAATAATCTATAGATGTAGTTCATATGAAGGAACTTTTAAATATTGTACTATTTTCAACTAAAACACACAACCATAACCACAACAAAATATACTTGTACAATCTATTGTCAGTCTCATACGATGACATAAAATGAACACAAAGTTTTATAGGAAATCACATTTAACAGTGTAAACAATTAACAAAAATCATCAAACAGGTTAAAGTCCAGTTGTATTACAATATTATCACCTGAGTAAGCTGCATACATTTGTAAAGCTTGTGCTTAGTTTTGAGCTTAGTTAGGCCCACGAGTTTAGTCCCAAATACTCAAAAGGAACACAACCTTAGAGTGCCTTAATGAATTTACACCTATCTAAAGTTTAGGTTTTATAAAACCTGACATATATGAGTAGACTTGTGTCCATATCTCATCAGACGTTTTTCCATAAAAATTCTGCAGGAGACCAGCTTTCTGATATAGATCAAGTAGAGGCTCAATTGTTGATGCATATATTTCTAGACGTTTTTTTACTGTTTCTGGATTATCGTCAGCTCTCTGTTCCAAAGGTTCTCCTGTTATATCATCAATACCCTGCAGAAGAAAAAAACATATTTCACAAATTACATGGAAGAATTCAGAAAAAAATATCTGATTATTGATATTTCCTGGATTAAGATTCAACTGCTGTTGCTTTCATTAAAGCTTATGTCATAACTGATAATGTGATTCATAACAATTTCTTGCTCCCCCCCCCTCGTTTTTGCATTTTCTCACTCTATCTGGGATTTCCAACATATTTACCAATGGTATCTACAGTGAGCTCCTCAGAAAAAGCTGTGTTTTACATTTGCAAGACAAAGAATAATGTTTTGTTCCCATATTATGTCAATAGTTATTATCTTAAGCTGTATGTGCTTGGTGCTAGCCATAATTTGTAATGTGCCCTTCAATAACTATCAAGAACTCTAAGTCAGTCTCACTATGGATAGATCCTCATGCACCATTCAGTATTTTTGGGCCTATTACTTCTGTACACATACATTTCTCTTTACACAATATCAAAAGCCATAACAAGTATTATTGCTTACAAAGCCTTAACATGAAGAGTTCATAGACTTTCAGTATCACCAATAATTCTGTGTTTACTATTCCAAAGAAGATAAGTAATAGCATTTTCATCCAATATTGGGAAGACAGTAAAAACTACATATATTCTAATGCAATAGAGTACTTCCAATGTCAATTGCTATTGTATTTCATTTAGTGTCAGATACAGCTAAATGCAAAAAGTTTTTATTTTTTTATAATAATTGTAGAGTATTGTACCAGAATTCCAATTGGCATGTATGTGTTATACATCTGTTTCAAAATTTAGAATTTAAGAGGCAGGTGTAGAGACCCCAAAATTAACATATTGCAGCATATGTTCATATCAACAATGTATGACCAGTTAGAACCATCCCAACTGATAAATACTGCAATGAAAAAGAATGACATGAAAATAATAGAACAATGCTCGTGATCTTTGTAGGATATGGAATTAATGTGCTAAGAACAAAAAAATATTGTACTCAGTTTAAATTCAGCTCAATTATTCATACATATGCTTCTATCCATACTTATATGTGAAGCAGTAAAGATGAAATCAAAATACACTCTAA
The DNA here is from genome assembly GCA_026315105.1 of Locusta migratoria. Classification (NCBI taxonomy): domain Eukaryota; kingdom Metazoa; phylum Arthropoda; class Insecta; order Orthoptera; family Acrididae; genus Locusta; species Locusta migratoria. The sequence continues at coordinate 226,085,888 of CM048755.1, forward strand.
GAATACAGGAAGAAATAGAAAAAAGTACCACAAAGGAGTTTTGCAACTTTGTTGCAAATTTATATTGATACATGTATCAGTGGAAAATGGAAAATCATAAACTGGGGGCCAATGGATGAATGCGTGATACTGCAGTCAGCCAGTTATACCAAACAGCTGGCAAGGCTAATAAACAAGGCATGTTGACACAGAGCATATCATTCATTGCTCTCAGCTGGACAGTATTCATGTCTCATGAACAGGCCCATGAACAGTATATGCTGATTTCAGCATTCTAGAGACAACATGTAGTTGGGCTCAAAAAAGCAGGTTGTAGTAGTCAGCGATTCACTAAGCATTTGAATAGGAGTGGTGTCACTATTTGATTATATTGGCAAGAATGGCTGAACTGTAGCCAAACACAGTGTCTAGAAGGAACTGGTCAGCCTAGAGAAATGACAGAATGTAAGTACCGAGCAGTTACCAAAGAGACACTAAGTATCCTGGATTCAGTGTTACCATAAATCTAGAGCTTGTTCCAAAACTAAATTCTGCTATATTTACCATTAGAACAATATCTGAAATAAGTGATTTTTGAACATGAAAAGTAGTCTACTATGCTTACTTTAACTCACCTATGATGTACGGTGTTATATTTTGGGTAACTCGACTGAAACAAAAAGGATATTTTTGGCTCAGAAATGGGCGGTTCGAGCAATATGTGGTGTAAGTTCACGAACATCATGTCGACCCCTTTTCAGTAGTCTGGGAATTTTGACACTGGTGTCGCAATACATTTTTTGTTTAATGTCATTTGTTGTTAATAATATCAGCTTATTCCCACAGGTTAGTAGCTTTCACTCAGTGAATACTAGACAGAAGTCAAATCTACATTTGTATCACACCACCATGACACTTGTGCAGAAAGGTGTGCAGTATTCTGCAGCATCCATTTTCAATAATGTGTCACAAGAACTCAAGAATCTTAGCAGTAACCCACACGCTTTCAAATCTAAATTTAAGAGTTACCTCATGACTCACTCCTTTTATTCTGTTGAGGAACTCCTAGAAAAGTCCAGCAATTAAGCTAATTCATTTTTTTCACTTACTCTTAAGATTATCATGTGCATAGGACTACTTAAAAATTTTGTATTACCATTCTTGTGTTAAACTTCATGTATTGACTTGTTCCATGACCATGAAGTCTTACTCCTCAATTAGGTCCTGTGGAACAGAAAACCATATTATTATTATTATTATATGCTAGTTGTGACTCAGTAACAGCAAGGAGCAATAACACATGGCACACAGAAAGAGGACTCAACTAACAGTGCCCCTTTGCTGACTACAACTAACCACTGTAAATTAAAAAGCTCACTTGTATTAGGTGAGACACATTCAACCTTGAATATCACTGACTAGAACAGATTGTCTTCAGTGATGAGACCAGCCTCAAAGTGAACCCCAATGATCACTGAAGATGTGTTTGAAGATGGCAAAGAAAGCAGAGGGATACCAACATATCTAATGCCCCAATGCAGCCCAACAACGAAGAGTGACAGTCCAGCGTGCTGTTTTATTTCCTAGCAGGATCTTTTTGGTTGTCATCTGTGGCATCCTTTGCAGCACAGTGATATGTTGATGATGATCTATGATCTGTCCTGTTACCCTTCATGACAAGCTATACTGGGCTCACAGATCAGCAAGATAATGCCCATCTGTGCATGGCAACAGTTCCCAAAACTTTCCAAACCCTACCTTGTTCGGGAAGGTTGCCAAGCACACACACACACACACACACACACACACACACACACACATATGCACTTGTGCATGCCTCTCCACTCCATTCCTAAGCTGCATCTCATTCCATCCATCCAGTACATACATGCTCCATAAGGCCGTGCTGTATCCACCCCCACCACCAGGATGCAAATTCGCCCCCCCTCCCCTGTCCTCCCATTCCTTCATCACAGAGCATGGTTCGAAGTGTGGCAGCCAGAAATGACGGTTGTGTGATTGTGAAGTGTGCCTGTGTAATTATGTGAATTCTCTCTATTCTGAGGAAGGCCAACAGCCGATAACTTAAGTGTTGTATGTGTGTGTCTTTTTTATGTGCCTGCCGTAGCATGTTGTACATCTTTGTAGTGAGTTGTAAACAGTCCTTATTATATTGTTGAATTCAAACCTGGTTGGTTGATGGGAGGAAAGGGCCCAACAGCTAGGTCATCGCTCCCATTACCTCTGAGTGGAATACAAGCAAAAATACAGTCCAGCTCTTGAGCATCCAATAGTAAAATGGGGGAACTAAAAGGGGAGTTAAGATAAATTATAACACCATGGCTAAAACCAATAAAAATGCTGAATTCTGCTATGTATATCTCTACAGCTCTATAATCCCCATTCACTGACAATGAGCATGTACTGGTGAACAGTATGCTCCTAAAGCAGAAGCCTAAAAATGGAAGAAGTAAACACTGTTAAAAACAATGTAAAATGAGAAATGGACATCTCGGGGGGGGGGGGGGGGGGTCAAAGCCTGCTGCTCACAGGAAGAGCTACAAACCCTCCCATCCTGTCCAAGCTTCAGAGATAGAATCTTACAGCTGAGAATAAAAACTGCTGTCATGGAGAAACCCAAGGACCCTTTGGCCATCCATGAATCATCTGCCAAAACTGAGGGCAATGAGTGAGGAATTCCATATTTGGTATGGAGCACCAAGAGGAGCAGACATTCCACTAAGATAGGGCTCCACAACCACAATGCGGAGGACACTCGTTGCACAAAATAAAACCGTGGGTCAGCCTGGAATTTCCAATGCAGAGACAGCAAAGGACAACGGATTCCCTCTGAGAAGGGTGTAAGGAAGAACTTCAAGTTGCAGTAGTCAACTTGATGGGGCAGAATTTATTAGATGGGGCAGTGGTCTGCCAGTCGCTGTTCCAGTCTTATATGACCAGCGCTCTCATCTGCACTCACAAATCTGCAGCTAGGATTGCCAAGGGGAATGGGTAGTAAGTAACAGCTACTCTAGCCAAATGGTCAGCCTATTCATTCTTAGGATTCCTACATGACTGGGGACCCAGAAAAAAAACAGTGGAGCAGGTGGTATGATGAAGGTCAATGAGGAGATCCTGGATACCAATGACCAAAGGATGGGAGGAGTAGCATCAGTCTGTGGGCTGCAGACTGCTCATTGAGTCTGTACAGATTAAAACACAGTCCAGGGCTGCCTGTTTGATAAAATGAAGTGCTCTACTAATAGCCATCAGTTCTCCTACAAACACACTACATGATTCCAGTAGAAAATGGCATTCCATACCAATGAGATATGTAAAAGCATATCCTGTATGACCAGCAGATTTTGATCATGGCACCCTAAAATTCTGCAAGTACTGTGTGCAATAAATGCCAGAAGATTATGGGGGAGATTGAAGCTATTGGACCTTGAAAGAGACACAAATGGATTTGTGGCCATGGCACCATCCAAGTGATGTGTGCAGTATAGCACAGCATGTAGAGTCAAGAGAAAGGAGACGGAAGTACCCACAAAGGGATGTAAGTCACAATCCAACAGATAAACCCACTCGAGGATGAGTATCAGGAGGTTGAAAACCATCACTCACAAAAAGAACATGTTATGTGCGATGGGCAGGGAATTGTCAAACAGCAATGGCATAGGACACCAAAAGCTGATGCCACCCAATCTGAAGAGAGAGTATTCTGGCAAATCTAAAGAGGGAGTATTCCTGGAACCCATAATCTAATCGGGACTGAATCAGCACCTGGTAAATATGAAGGAGTGTTGTATGATCTGCACCCCAGGATGAGTGGGCTAGAAAACGGAGAGCATTAAGCTTCCACATGCAGCTTATATTCATCTGCTGAATATGGAGCAGTGAAGTCAGTTTTTTATCAAAAAGGAAGCCCAAGAACTAGTGCTGTGCCTCAACTTCCAGATGATGAGTACCAAAGAAGAGTTCTGGATCAGGGTGGAATGTATTTCGATGACAAAAATGCATTACCCTCATTTTAGAAGGGGAGAACTGAAAAGCATGTGATAGAGTCCATGTGGAAGTCCGCTGAATGGTACCTTGGAGCTGGCGTTCAGTCGAGGCTACCATGTGGAAGCTGTAACATATGCTAGTGTCATCGATGTATATTGCAGGTGTGACAAGTAGCCCAACAGAGCTCACCAGTGATGGAAAGTAGGAAGAGTATAACACTTAACACAGAACCCTGTGGAACGTCATTCTCCTGGATCCATAGGGAGCTGAAGGAAGAGCCAACTCTTAACTGGAACATGCAGTGGGATAAAAACTGACTGATAAAAATCGGCGGGGTACTTAAAATAAGATGAGGTCAAGTGCTGTCATATGCCTTACATAAATCAAAGAAAACAGCAACAAAATGTTGACTTTTGAGAACGCCTGTCTGACTGCTGTTTCCAGTTGAAGTAGGTGGTCTATAGTAGACTGTCTCTCCTGGAACCCGCACTGATAAGGTGACAGAAGTCCAAGTGATTCAAGTACCCAACATAATCTGCAGGCAACCATTCTTTCAAGTAATTTACACAGTACATTTGTCAGGCTAATTGGCTGGTAACTATCCAGGTTTATATGGATCCTTGCCAGACTTGAGGGACAACCCATTGCAGTCAAATATGGTTAAATACCTGGAGAAAATATTGCCATTGTGGATGATTGAGGTGTTGGAGAAGTTGATTATGGATGGCATCAGGGCCAGGTGCAAAATCATGGGAAGAGGAAAGGGCCAGAAGTAGTCCCCATTCAGTAAAGGGTTTATTATAAGGTTCTTTCTGGTGAGTAATAAAACATAATTTGGAGGCTTTGGCCTGTTGTTTCTTGAGAAGAAAAGCCATCGAGTAGGACGCTGTCGCCGATGCCTTTGCAAAGTGATCAGCAAGGTCTTCTGCGAGAACAGATTGGTCAGTACAGACCCCATCTGGTAGGGTAAGGCCAGATATTGAAAACGGCCAATGGTAACCTTGGATGGAGCAGAGCATAGGCCACATTCGTAAAGAGGTTACAGAAGAGCCCAAGGAAGAGACAAAATGCTCCCAGCACACCCGCTTGCCCTGTTTGATTATATAATGAGCCTTAATATGAAGGCTTTTAAAGTTTATAAGAGCAGTGTGGGATGGGTGGCACTTAATATGTTGCAAAGCTCGATGGCACTCACAAATTGCCGTGGCAGTACTTGCATTACACCACGGAATTGAGCAGTAGCTAGGAGGGCCTGTCAACCAGGGAACAGCAATTCTAGTAGTTAGAGTAATTGCAGTAGACATATCATGGATGACATCATCTATACGGGCAGATGGGGATGGTGTGAAAACCACCTCAGGTGTTTAAAAAGGCCAATTAGCAGGACAGAAAACCCAATGGGGTAGCCTGCCCCTCGTCAAGTGTGAGGAAAGTGAAAGAATCAATGGAAAGTGGTTACTATTGCAGATGTCGTCATGCAGTGAGCAGTGGAATGAATGGAAAAGGGAAGGAGAAGTGAGAAAGTGCTGTGAGTGCTACTAAAATGAGTTGGGGAACCATCATTGAGAAGACACAGGTCGTGGTCTGCAAGGAACTGGTTCACAAAGCGGCCCCAACTAGATGCATGAGCACTGCCGCATGAAGGGTGATGGGCATTGAAGTCCCCAAGAATGACAGATGTAGTTGGCCTGTCAGGAGGGAGATACACAGATTAGAAACTGTTAATGGGGTGTGTAAGTGAACCCGAACAACAACCACTTGCAGCATAGTATGGAGAGGAATCCATGAAATAACAATGTTCATATGAACTAGGGGGCAAACCTATCAGATGCATGTATGGGGTCAACACAGTTCCAACAGAAAGCACGGAACCCACAAAGGGTCGGCAAATGGCCATCAGTGAAATGAACTGCTGAGAGCTGGATGCTAGGTTAAAAAATCAAAGTGAAAAATGTGTGGTCTAAATAGGATTTACCCCCACAATCTCTCCCAGTTTGTCACTTAGCTGCTAGACCATGATATGTCAAAAGTTTAAATGCTAACTACTCTTCAGATTATGTTGTTGTCAGTAAATAGATTTCTGTGCATAAATTTCTCCCTCAGTGGCACTGAGAAGCCAGAGAGAAACGAAAGCCAGGATACATACAAAATTTTGTCCATTGCTAAGGGAAGCGGAGCTGTAATTTAGTTTTAAGTGCATTGCCTCCATGCATTTCACACATCTGCACAAATTGACACACTTAAATTCTTTCTTCTCTGTGCCATTTTGCTCACTTAATCAAAAACAAAATAATTCTTAATTAATATCAAAGTTTTGCATTGTAACTCAAACAAAATAGTGTTGTATCATGTATGCCAATAACTGTCTCCAAAAATTAATAAATTACATTCATAGACAATGTTTCTTATCTCCTATTCTCTTCTTTCCTCTCTCTTGTCAATGTTCCTACCCAAATATAAGCAAATGGTAGTGAATTTTCTGTGCATACTCATTTACTTGTGTTTGCTTCCATTCACTCCATTGAAAACCAGCTTTTGAGCACTTAAAATTAGTATTTGTACAATCCAGATAGCTATGCTTTGAGTGACTGTCGTGGTCTTCAATTCCAAAAGTCCTTAACATTTTGTTCTCGCTCTGTACAAGCATCTTCATTTTCTCGTGCATGAGGTTGTGCCTTCATTTCCTTTGTAGTTCCTCTGTTTCCTCACACATTTCTTCTGTTTACTTTTCCTTTGATTTGTCTTTTTAACTCCTGAGGGCATTGTTAAGTCATCTGTATTATTCTTCATTAACATTTTTATATTTCCTCCTTTCTTCCACCTTCTCTAGAATCTCATTGGTGATCCAGGGCTTTATTGCTCTCTTTGCTACCCACCTAACTCAACTCTTCAAAGTATTTAACAAAACCAGTTGAACATTTTACCACTGTGCTTCTGTGTTTGCTCTTACATTTTCATCTCTCACTTCATTAAATTTTTACTACAAAGATTCTCTTACTACCTCAATGCTCTTTCTTAGCTTTTCCAGATCCCACCTGTGCTTTCTCCTCCCATGCTGTTTGATCCTCTTCACCCTTGTGCCGATGTCTGCAATCAACATGTTATCTGAGTCAATATCGACAGCTGACATAGTCTTGGCATCTTTGACACTGCCCCTAAGCCTCTGCTTGATAAGTACCTAGTCTACCTGATATCTGCACTCTTCCATGTATACAATTTACTATTCCTTTTCTTGAACCATGCGTTCATCACCATCAAGCTGCTTTGCACATAGAATTCTACTATCAAACTTCCTCTGTTGTTTCTTTTCCTAATTCATATTGCCCACAGATGTTTGCTTCAATACCTTGTCCATTCATACTATTCCAGTCACCCATGATTATGGTATTTACTTTTGCTCTGCCTTCAGAGTGGATGATGTCTTCTACTTCAACATACATTTTCTCCACATCTTCATCATCATGGCCTGATGTTGGCATGTACACTTGAACTATCAGACTGTCCACTGGTTCTGCACTTACTTTCACAAGCATTAAACAATCACTATGGCACACCACTTTAGTCACACTTTGCACTAGTTCATTTCCCATCACTACTGCTATACCACATTCAAAAGTTTTTCCACGAGAATAAAACATGGTGTAATTACCTGACACTATTTCACCACTGTCTGTACACCTCACTTCACTTAGACCCATTATGTTCAGTGTGTTTTATCCATGATGAATGTGTTTGAACTCCGTGACTGTTCCTAATATAGGGTTGAGAATAAAAAACCGCTACCAGTCGCATTAAAGAACATATTATTTATTTATGACACAACTGGTTTCAGATTGTGCCCATCTTCAGGTGCTTAAATATTCAGAATTTTATATTTGTAGCATCTTGGTGAAGTTCACTGTTTGAAAACAAATTATTTGGTGTTAATAATAGCAAAACCAACTGCAGGTGGTGAGATGACATGAACGAAACACACAGTTTTCTTACATTTAATATTGTATCCAAATCGCGATTGTCCATGTGATACACATTTTACACACTTCTGCAAACACACTTTCCTTTATTAACCTCATTACTTTTATTTATGGACAATTGTGATTTGGATACAAGTAAACAGTGTGATTTGTTCATGTCATCTAGCCACCTGCAATTGGTTTTGCTGTTATTAGTAACACATAATTTGTTTTCAAACAGTGAACTCCACCAACATGCTATACATATAAAATTCTGAATGTCTAAGCACCTGAAGATGGGCACAAGCCCAAAACTGGCTGTATAATAAATAAATAATACGATCTTTAATGTGACTGGTAGTGGCTTTTATTCTCAACCCATTATGTTCACTTTGCATTTGTACATGTATCTCTTCAGATTTTCCAGTTTTCCTGCTCTTTGAAGTGTTCTTACTTTCCAGGTCCCTACCCTGAAATTAAAATTTTCATCTCTTTTTATGACTCCCTCTGAAGTACTGCCCAACCATATATCCAAACAGGGGAGAAATTTATCTCCAGAATGTTTTACTCCAGGAAAATCCATCATTATTCTCCATCTTCCGACATCCAGGAAATATAATTATGTAATAGTGTTTCCATTTCTTTTCCATTTGGCAAAGGGCTAAGAGCGAGACTATGATTGTTTTCACCCATGAGTCTTTGATCTTGATCGATCAAAAGCATCATTTGCTCTGTGCATCAGTTTGTTAATGGTGCCTGCTACTGCCACCCGGTACCAGCCTACCTGTTTGCCATCCATAAAGCTGTGTGCTATGACGAGTGCTAACACACGAAAACATAACATGTTCAGTTGAAGTCACACATCAAACTGCCGAAGCGTTGCGTCATGTGTGTGCACCTTCTCATATAGAGTGCGCTTTGTGCGGTACCCATGGTGCACCAGGCAGCAGCCTGTTGCACTTGTGTCAGAACCATTTTTAATTATACAGTGCGCAGACCTATCACACCTCTCCCCTCCAAGGATCCAGAGTTCACAACACTGAATGTCCATTTGCTCACAGCCACTATCACTGCCACTGTTGCACAGACGTCGAGACTGAACCACTGTATATGGTTGTGGTAGGTGGTTGCGACATGTTGCTCACCACAACGGTTTCCAGCTGGAGATGATAGGTGATGATGTGATCGATTGCTGCGGCTGGGAGGCCGGGCCTGAAGGTGGATGTGTTCAACCAGGTGGATGACAGACTCTCTGACAAGGGTGACATTGACTCCCCTGGGCACCTCGCTCAGGATTTGCACTGACATCTGATGGATTGGGCTGCTCAACTATGTGTGTCAAATTGAAATCGGCAGGAGAGGTAGGCGCATCACGTTGCTGCTCAGAATTCGGTGAACAAGCAGGAACTCGTGGGCGGAGTTGCCCGAGATGACGGGTAATTTCCCCATCCAGCGTATGAAGGATACAGAGACAGCGGCCTTCACAGTGAGTGACAGTTGCTGGTGTCCATTTGGGGTGCCTACCATACACTCTGGCCCAAACCATAGCTCCCTGATGGAACCTATGACAGGGGTGCTCTCACTGCACCTGTGGTGGAGGAACTAGCAAATGAAGTATGGTGTAGGGTTGCTGACCGTGTAGCAATTCCACTGGGCTCTTATTGCCTAGTGGGGTGAAGCGATATGAAGCCAAAAACCTATCTAATGCAACATCAGTTGAGGAAGACTGGATATATTTGTGCATCTGATTTTTAAAAGTCTGAACCATTCTCTCAACTTTCCCATTAGACTGTGGGTGGAAAGGTGAGCCCAGGACATGGCAGATACCCTGTTGTGCACAAAACTCTTTGAATTCATCAAAAGTAAATTGTGGTCCATTGTCTAGAATGAGGGTAACAGGAAACCCTTCCATGGCGAAGATCTTCGAGGGTGCTGCAATTGTCACAGAGAAAGACAGGTGTGTGCAGCGTGCGACAAAAGGAAACTTTGAATATGCGTCCACAACAAGGAGACAGTAGGAGTTCAAAAAGGGTCTCGCGTAGTCCACATGTACGCGTTCCCAGGCTGAGGTCGGTTGAGGCAATGGTGTAAGCAAAGCACGGGGGGCCACCTGCTGTGTGGCACATGTCTCACATGCATTTACTAATCGTACAATGTCAGTGTCCATACCCAGTCAGAAAATGTGATGCCATGCCAGTGCTTTAGTACGGACGATGCTCCAGTGGTCTGCATGCAAGAGGCAAAGAACCTCATGCCAGAGAGCACTAGGAATCAGTACTCAAGGTGGAGAATTTGTCGGCTGCAACAAAAGCACTCCATCGCACACAGCCAGCTGATATTGGAAGGAGTAATAGTTGAAAAGGGGGTCTGAAGCCCATCAAGGAGGAGACTCCAGTCACCCATATTGAACATAATGCACTGCTTAACACAACACCAGATCTGACATCACTGCTGCAGCAAGGCGGTCAGAAGTGAGGGGGCATCCCTCAACCGTCTGCTGTACCTCATCATCAATGTAGAAGCAAAGAAGTTCATCATGATCAAAAGCAGCATCCGGTCCAATCAACAGATGGGACAGTGCATCAGCATTTGCATGCTTCACTGTAGCGCGGAAATAGATCTCAGAGTCAAAACGAGAAAGAAACAATGCCCAATGCTGAAGCCTGTGTGCAGCTTTGTCTGGTAGTGGGGCCAAGGGGCTGGAGAGGAACACCAAAAACTTGTGATCTGCCACTAGATGAAATTTCATACCGTACAATAAGACATAGAATTGCTTAACATCATAGACAATTGCTGGGGCTTCTTTTTCTATTTGAAAGTACTCTGGACTGGTGTAAGCGTTTTGGAGGCGAATGCGATGGGACACTCAGATGCATCAGGGAATTGGTGTGAAAGAACACCTCCCACTCCGTATTGAGATGTGTCCGTCACCAAAACCAAGTGCTGACCAAGGTGGAACATCATTAAACATGGGGCAGAAGGTAATTTGTTCTTAAGTGACAGAAAGGCAGCCTCAGACATGGTGGACCACTCGAATTTGGCACCTTTCCATAACAAATCACAGAGAGGATGCAAAAGAGTGGAGGCCCCCGGAATAAATTTATGATAATATGCAATTTTTCCCAAGAAGGCCTGCAATTCCTTAACAGACATAGCGCATGGCAACACTGTAATGGCCCGTAAGGGGGGAGACACCTCGTCCCGATAACTCCAAGATACTCAATAGTTGGCTGAATAAATTGGCACTTTTGGAGATTGCATTTGAGTCCATTGTCTTGTAACACAGATAATAAGATTCACAAATTGTTCACATGTTCCTCATTAGTGCACCCAGTGACCACAAAGTCATCCAAATAGTTGATACATCCTGGGATCGGGTGTGTAAGTTCCTCTAAAAAGCGTTGGAATATAGCTTGTGCACTTGCAACCCCAAAGGGAAGACGTAAGTATTGACAGAGTCCAAACGGGGTGTTGACTAATAGTTTGCTTTGCAACTCCTCGTCTGACGGCAGTTGCAAGTATGCTTCTGCCAGGTCTATTTTTGAAAAATATTGTCCACCAGACAATTTTGAGGGCAATTCATCCTGTAGAGGCAGGGGTATGTGTCTATGGTGGATTGAGCATTAATTGTGGCCTTAAAGTCACTGCAAATGCGGAGCTTGCCAGAAGGTTTGACAATGACTACCAATGGTGTGGCCCATTCACTAGATGCAACTGGGCAGATAACACCAGCATCTGTAAGACAGTCCAATTCCTTTCTTACCACTGCTTTAAGGGCAACAGGTATCTCACATGCCAGGAAGTAACGAGGATGGGCTGTTGGTTTCATAGTAATGTGAGCTTATAAGGAGGGAACACAACCCAGTCCTGGAGAGAAAACACGAACATATTCAGAACAAAGAGACTCTACAGACAGATAAGACACTTGGTCCAATACTAAATGAACTTCATCGGATATAGAGAACCCGAAGGCTTGAAAAGCATCCATACCAAACAGGTCGGCTGTCGAGGCTTGATCCACTACTAAAAATGCGATTGTACGGACCACTGAGCAATAGGTCGCTGGGGCCATGAATTGACATAACACAGGAATAGATTGTTGGTTATAACTGAAAAGCTTCCACAGTGCTGGTTTCACAGGGCTGATCCAAGATATATATATGCCTGCCGCCCCCATGTGCACCGCGCGGTTCAGAACAGATACTTCAATGAAAAGCTTGGCAGGAGTGTGTGTGAGTGCTGCAACGTTATTAATTTCCATAGCCATATCCCATATGGGTGGCGCCGGTGCCGAGCAGCATACTGAAGAAATGTGCCCCTTTTTTCCTACAGTGCCGACATGTGGCCCAGCATTGTGGACAATCATTACAGTCATGTCTAGAAAAACATTCAGGATAAGATGGGAACGGCGCTGCCTATTTAACGGAGCGAGAAGGCCGTCAACTGTACTGTTGAGCTGAGCTGTTCTGCCATCAGGCCTGTGACTGGACTGGACAGTTTGAGGTAACCGCCACCACCTCCCCTGTCACATCAGCGGAAGGGGGCTGAGTAGAATTGGGCAGTTGGATGGTGGAAACGTTGCCCCCACGTATTGACAGTGCGGGCCGCCATCCGAGTAACCTCAAAATCCTGAGTGATTTTCAAAACATTGGCCAAGGTTGGGTCATCCTGCTGAATGGCACAGTCGCAGATTTCCCTGTAAGAAGCCAAGCATAGGATAACATCCCGAACCATGCGATCTGCATGGCTAAGCTCCTGCAGTTCGGCTGCTGCCCTGGCCCGGTACGTCTGATTGGGTTGTTTATGACTTTGGTAGAATTCCAAAGTAGAGATCACTGTTTTTGTCTGCTGGTAGTAATACCCAGAAAGCAAAGAACACATCACGTCAAAAGAAAGGGCAGATGGATCGTGCAATGGCATCAGTTTACACAAAACCCAATACACCTGAGGAGAACACCATGAAAAAAACAAGGTGTGACACAAGGTAGGGTCCATAACACCAAAAGCCTGAAAGTTTAGACGTAAACGAGGCTTTTAGTTGCCCCATTCTTCCGTGGCCTCACCATAGAAAAGAATAGGAAGAGGACCCGATGGCATTGCAATGTTGCACGACGAAGTAAACAATTTACTTAAGAGGTCAATCTGCTGTTTATGCTGCTCATGCTGCTGCTGCAGCAATTGCTGTTGCTGTTGCAGCACCTGAAGTAACATGAGGTCCGGAGTTGTCATAGAGGATGAAGGAAACACACATATGATACCCCAGAGAAACAAGGAAGAGATCAGACACTGTGACCGTAGAACAGGGTCAGTACAGAGGCCATGGAATGCACATGTAATACGACCGACTCATCACCAAGTGCTATGTTGACTGCTAATCCACAAAAACTTAGCAAGCTCAGTTGAAGTCACACATCAAACTGCCGAAGCACTGGGCCATGTGTGCGCACCTTCTCATATAGAGCGCGTTTTGTGCAGCGCCCGTGGTGCACCAGGCGGCGGTCTGTTGCACTAGTCTTGGCACCGTTTTTAATTACACGGCACTTGGATCTATCACTGTGCCACCCCTACAACCTGTATGTTGGGTTGCAGTTCTGCCATACCAATGATCTTCATCTCCACCTTCACTATTGTTGAGGTCTTCACTGTATCTCTGGCAAGTGACCCTCACATAGAGCATAGAGCCAGGTGAACCAAGGTTTTTTAATGAAGTGTTACTCTTCCCCCCTTCTTTTTCAACCTGGCTTGGGATTGGTAATGGCAGAGATATATAACACAAAAATAATAATATATTTCTGATTAGTAACAAAATATAGGAAATTACTGAATGCATAATGTAAATATACTAACAATTTTTAACTGAAATATTATTGGATATAAGGTCTACCCATTGTGAAAAACACTGGTTCTTCATATGCCTCAATCATGTTTCAGCACATCTGTCCATTAGCAGTTTTTTATTTTTTATTTATTTATTTTATTTAAATCTGTGAATTATGAATATATTTTAGTAATAACATATCTCAAAAAACTATATCTGAAGACAATATTATTAGATTTTCAAAGATTGCACAGAGGTGCTGAAACATGTTTGGGACATATGAAAAAAACATCTTTTGCATAATAGAGTGATCTTATATCCAATAATTTTAATTGCAAATATGGCAAACACAATAGTTGTAAGCCCAGTTGACAAATACTTATGACAATACAGACAACTGATATTTACCGCAACTTTTGGAGGTGCATATTCTGTATTGTAAACTCGTCCACTTGCTGGGTGAATCCATCGTCCTTTCACCCTATTAACTATCACTTCAAATGGTACAACCAAGTTCAACACACATGTAATGGAATGGTTTTCCAATAATAGTTCTGCTTGATGCTTTGTTCTAGGAAAACCTGCAACAGTATTAAAATATTACTCAGCAAGTAACAAAACAGAAAATTAGAGATGTTTAGTTATCTGCATATTTGATGGGTCATTCAGTAGTCTTGCCAGAGTCTTGTCATGTCAGACACATTTTTGCAGACAATATTTGGTGTGAAAAAGAGCTTCATTGTAATTGTCATGAGTGTACCATAAATTGGGCATTGCCTCTGGATACATGACTTTCCTGATTATCAAAATTATGATTGTATGGGGATATAAAGTGAAATTTATGACAACTAAGGATTTCTTGGTAGAAAGGCCACAGAAAGGTATTTTGCATGGAGAATCTTTGCCAAATGTATAGGTAAGTATAGCTGTATCCCAAGAAAATGTATTGGGTCACTTTTCATTCCTGTTGTATATAATTAGTTTGTGGACAATATTGGTAATGGCTGAGACTTTTCACATATGATGCTGTTATCTCTAATGGAGTACAGTATGAAAGAAACTGTAGAAATATTCAGTCACAACTTGATAAGATTTAAAATACAACTATAATATCAGTGAACCACAACTGGAATCATAAACTGACACAAATGCCTAGTTGTTAACACTTCATAAGGCATAAAATGGAAAAATCATATAGTCTCAACCATGGGTAAAGAAGGAAGCAAGCTTTGGTTTATTGGTACAATATTTTTAGAAAGGATATTCCTTACAAATCACTTTTGCAACCCAAAATCAAAAAATGTTTGTAAATTTATCAGACCAAACAGCGTGGTCATCAGTCCGTAACTTACAAACTACTTAAACTAAGGTAAACTAACCTAAGGACAACACACACACACACACATATGCCCCAGGGAGGACTTGAACCTCCGATGGCAAGCAACCGCACACTCTGCAGCGAGGCACCTTAGATCGCTTGGCTACTACACCGCAGCTTTTGCAACCCATCCTATAATATTTGTGCAATATGTGGGACCTATGCCTAATAGTATTGACATGGGAAATGAGATGCACACAAAAAGGAGCAGTACAGATGGTAACAGGTTTCAAGAATGAAATTTTCACTCTGCAGTGGAATGTGCATTGATATGAGACTTCCTAGCAGATAAAACTGTGTGCTGGACCTTCTAAGATTCATCCTGTGTAAACCCTGTGTGTGAGTGTGATGCTTAAGTGTGAAATGTGCACAATGGAATTTATTTTCACTATCTGACTACTACCCTGTCACAATTAAACACCTTGGTTCGATCTCTTAGAGCACTCAATTCAATCATTCTTCTCAATAACTCTGAATTTCGTCTGACATTAACATATTCAATGATATAACATTGAATGGGCCCAAATACTATTGATTAAAAATGCATTTAAAGGCAACTGCATTTGATTTGAATATTTACAAGACATCAAATGCAGTCTATGAAAGTTCACCTACAAAGTAGTCATTAAAAATAGATAAATTAAATTAAGCTATGTATGACACTAGAACTCCCTTGTCTAATTGCCCCCTTTACTGAATGTTGTGATCTGAGTAACAGAGTGACTTACCTCATTGGCCTGTAACCAGAAGAAAGCTATGAAATGAGAACAAGTGATAATCAATTGGCAGAACTCAATGAAAAGCAAGAGAAAATACCAGAGCAAGCACATATCACCATTAAGTAAATGTAGAGGAGAACACTGGATTACCATCTGCTGCTGTGTCAGTGTGACCATTGGTCTCCATGTATCTAGAAGAAACTTGAACAGCAAGCAACTGTCCTTAAACTTGAACCCATGTCAGGACACACTCAGTCCCTGTCCTGTCAATCCTATTTGAGTGCACTAAGAGGAATCCCCTTTTTGGAGTTGTGGGTTACCCCTAGCAACATTGTTTTCTCCCCTCTACCAAAATATGAGAACAAATCAAACCTAGGTGGCTCAAAACAGCCAGTGCAGTCTCTTTCCTACTATTTCTCATCTAGGGATCTCAGCATTCTCATGCATATGTGGCCACGACAGTATTCCCCACAATAACTAGCTACAATTTCACACAGCTCATGGGTAAACCAACAGTATCCTCCAGGGACCACATTTTGTAACAGGATTGTACAGTTTGACTACCTGTAAACTAACAGGCTATCTGTTCAGGACATTTCTACCTAATTTAAGCTGCTTATCAAATGGTTAGTCACGAAAGACATGCTGGCAACCACCAACCATTGTTTCACACATTGGGCTGCAGAAAATCTGCTCACTGGCAGTTCCTAGCTGTAGCCTTTGTGTACCAGTTTCCAGGAATTTCTCACATAAATGACTGCATTTCATTGAGTTTGGAAATTGTATAATTCCAACCCAGTAACCTTTACGTACATTATAGACTCAGATAAAATAATAAAGGAATATTTACTAGATAATAAATATAGGCTTGCACATGACATCAGTCATTGTTATAAATAATTCATGGATATCACTTTGCTTTTTAAAGAACTTTTATTATTTTTGTATACACCCCCATATTTCAGTTGGTCTGTAGAAAAATACTGGAAGGTAGAAAATAAAGCCATCCCTGGTCTGGCACACAGTTTCAAGATGCAATGAAGTTTCAGTCACAAGTTTGTTTGTCCTGTGTAAGAGTGTCACGCAGATGCTGAAAGAATTGAATTGGGCGACACATGGAGATAGACATAAAATATCCCAAGAAAGCCTCTGTCTTTAGTAATATATGCTGATCAGCCAGAACATTGACCACCTACCACTATTGACATAAACCAATCCAGATGATAGCAGCATCACTGGACGAGGAATGACTGCTCATTAAAATGTGTGTGCAGTGCACATAGTATCAGTGAATGTGCTGTCTGTGTGTAGAATGGGGGTTTGAGCGAGGGCAGATTGTGATGACCAGAGGCTTAGCATGAACATTTTGGAAACTGGATGCATTGTCAGGTTTTGAAGGAGTACTGTGGTGAGTGTCTTCAACAAGTGGCATAACCAAAGTGAAACAGTATCCAAGTGTTGAGGGATTGGGAGGCCACACCTCATTACAGAGATGTGGGACACTGTAGGCTATGCAGTGGATCTCGTGTAAGTACCATAATGGCCAAGAAGTTGCAGACCATGTACAGTGAAAGACAAAAAGATTGCCCAGTCTCTCGGAAAATCAGAATAAAACAACTGAATAGACATAGTATTTATTAATTATTCAGTTATAAACAAGGATACAATTGTTAGACATTTCCTTTCTCTTAAAGACTGTTTATAGGTTTTGCAGTAAATAAACCATATACAAATAATATGCAAATGTTTGTCAGGTAATTAAAATGTACCACTATGCAAAGATGTAAATGACATTCTGTTGTTTAAATATCCATAGTTTAACTCCAGACTATATAAAAATTTGAAATTTTTTAAACAAAAAATAAATAAATAAATAAATAAATAAAAATAAATAAATAAATGACAATACAATTACTAATTTAATGACACTTCACACTCATTTACATTCTTTACACAAAACTTCAATATGTTGAAGACGTGTATTTTTTGCACTTCATATCTTCTCCATTTTTCTCTAAGGCTTCTTCTTCACTAAATTCATCTTCTGGTTCAGATTCTTCCAGAGCTGCTTCTAGTAACTTTCTGATATGTTCATATTCTGCCTCTAAGTCCATTATTTAAGTATCCTTTATACATATAAGTAATTAATAACAAATGTCTTAACCTCATGATAATATAAAACACACAAATATTAATTAAACTGCAAAGATATGGACATATGCTCACCTTATAACTGACTGCTGGAAAATTTTTAGTACAGAACTTAAGTGTGGTCAGTCTGGGTGACTAAACAATGCCATCCTCACTGTATCAACAATCAGTATGCAGGTCATGTAATTGCAACATGTAAGGCATGGCAAATAAGAAAGGTATATGGCACAACCCATTGTTACAAAAATAATTAACATTGTTGATCCAGTCGGTCGGTGAGACTGTGCCTCACTAACAGAGGGTAAATTTTTGAGGTCAAAATAAGTAATTTAAAAAATAATCTCAAAAATTCATGAATTTGTTAGTCACTTGAAATTTGGCAGCGCTAATTTACATGAAATCCAGCAACATTTGCCTGCCACTGACTCCTGGGACAATCAAATTTTTGCAACCCAACAGTAACAATAGCTGACTATTGCACCCCAACTCTCCATTCAGTATTTCTAGGCTCGCATTTTCCCCACAGTTGACTTCCGATTACACTGTGTACAACATACAAAAATGAATACCAGCAATAGAAACATTAGCTTTAAGACATAGTTTAAATGAAGAGCTATACAATAGTATTGAAAACAAGTTACCGGTACATAATTTTTATGTTGCAGGAGTTTGCTTTTAACAGTATGTGGCTTCTGCTACCCACAAACTGCCACACAAGAAGTGCATAACACATGCCAACATTTGCAATGGAAACTGTGACACAATGAATAACATATTAGTTGTGAATATAAAGTTTTAATAAAATAAGTATTTCACATAAAGTGTGATAAAATGATTAACAAATTTAGCCCATCCTGAACCAATGGAATGCAGTATTAATTTAAGAAGTTTGCGCCTATAGTACGCTCCCCAATTTCAGATATAAAAAACTGGAAAAAAGTGGGTACTATAACCGAGTAAGTACATTATTAATGTAAAATTAATTGAAAATATTAATAATTTAGAAGGAAACTTAAAATAAAATAAAATTAACCAAAATTCTTCCACTTTGAATTGCAAAAATATGTTACTGGCAGCCTCAGAAGAACTTGAGGTTTTCCAACTCACTAAGGGCAATAATTACTTCTAGATCTACTTAACTACACTGTTCTACAATACCCACACTTACATACACATGCCTTAGTAAAATCTTCAAGGCTACACATATCTGTGTGGGTAGCTAAAGCATTTTACTTTTAACCACTTTTATAATTTTTATTCTTTTTATTTTAGTGTTTTACAATTTCTTTATTATTTGCCTTAATATTTCATCTCATCCATAGAGCTTATTTTTGACATCAGGAATGTCAATTTAAAGTGACTGATTGGAAATTAAGCAGATGCATTTAGATAATTCAATGTACAACCACAGTAACTATAATCTCCATGGTTTGCTCCCTTACAACAGTTTGTAGATTGCAGTATAATTGTCAGCCATCTCTCTCTACCTGAAAATGGGGAAAGCTGATAACAACATAATCAGCAGTACTTTCCTCACCACATTCACAAATTAGTGTGTTACTACATCCAACTTGATATAGATGTTTCAGATATGGACCATCACCTGTTAATAGGTATACCATACCTCAAGTAAGGGCAATGTAGTGCAATTTGAGCATATTTATAATGCTTGGAGACATACTGTATACCCCTCTTTTAGTGCTTCTAAAGTCACACTCAGGCTGCCATTCAACCAATAGAGTGAAGGAATAAACTACTTTCTGATGGTTTTACCCATTTAACAAAGATGAGAATTCATCTGTGTTCACCTGGAGGTGCATCTAAGCCAAAATATTTAACTATTTAAGAAACTGTAGCCCCAAAGACTGCATACTCTCTCACTCACTCACTCACTCTCTCTCTCTCTCTCTCTCTCTCTCTCTCTCTCTCTCTCTCTCTCTCTCTCTCTCATGAAAAGAAAATGTAAGCAGTGAATAATTGACTCTTGTAACTAGAAAGCACTGAAATATTGTTTTACCCACCAATAAGAAGGGTCCCACACATCAATGATTTCAAAACTGAAGAAAAAGCTGGGAGTGCCAGCACTACCTGAGGCCAGGTAGGCAATGGTATAAACAACTTCTGCAGATTTTCCAATCACGTGTGTTTCATATACATTTAATTTCAGTAACAAGGTCTCCACTCCACTTTACTTGTCTACATATTCTTATCCCCCAATCCCTCATCTGCTGACATGCACTTTGGTGTTCCCTTGTATAATTCAAATTACATTTGCAATTGCAAATAAAATTTGAATTATAAAAAATAAACATGTTTTTAATTTAAATTTTAAACTATCAATTTTCTGCCATTATTTGGCTTACTGTGATTGAATAGTATCTCAAATGTGTCTATAGTTACACACTGTTGAAACACATAATAACAATCCAAAGTACTGGTCTATCACACAGTCATAGTCACAGTATGAACTCCAATAAATACTATAAATATATATTTATCTCCTCTTTGCAGCAACAGACTACATTGAAAGTTTTGTTAGAAGTAATAGTGCAGAGAGTCTCAACAGTCTTAATACTTTCAGAGAAACCCTGTATTCAGTCAATTATAAAATTACTTTTATTAGTGGTATATAGCTATCATTTAAATAGCTGATAACCATCTACATATCAGTTTATTTGAGAAACAATGATCCATTAACTTAAATAACATCCATGCAGGCACTACTTACCATCTAGAAGCCAGCTGTTGTCATCAGGAAGTTTCTTTAGCTCTTCATTTATTAGGTTCATCATGACATCATCTGGTACAAGTCGTCCTTCATTGATGAACCCTTGAACTCTAACTCCAAGTGCTAGAACAAATATAATTTTCACTCTGCAACTTCTAGATTAAAAATCTAATATGGTCTAATGTGAAAGAATCACAGGCAACACAGTGAGGAGTAATTGAAATTTCCCGATTTACACATCTAAAATATTCTTCAAATACAGAAAATGTTTATACTTGATTATGTAAATCTGACTCAGGTGCAATGAAGTCCCATTTTGAGGTCTTTTCTGTTTCTTATCTTCATCAATGATCTCCCACTTTGTGCAATCATGGAGAGCATATTTATTGCAGAATGGAACTTTCACTCTGCAGCAGAGTGTGCGCTGATATGAAACTTCCTGGCAGATTAAAATTGTGTGCCTGAACCGAGATTCACTCCTGGGACCTTTGCCTTTCACAAGCATATACTCTACCTTCTGAGCTATAAGCAGCATGCTTCATGGCCTGTCCTCACAACTTTACTCTACCAGTACTTCAACTGCAAAAGGCATAGATCCCAATTTTGTATCCCGGTTCCGACACACAGTTTTAATGTGTCAGAAACTTTCATATCAGCATACACTCCACTGCAGAGTGAAAATTTCATTCTGCAAACGTCCATAGGCTGTGGCTAAGCCATGTCTCCACCATATCCTTTTTCTAGGAGTGCTAGTCCTGCAAGGTTCGCAGGAGAACTTCTGTGAAGTTTGGAAAGTAGGAGGTAAGGTACTGGCAGAAGTAAAGTTGTGAGGACAGACCGAGAAGCATGCTGGCCTAGCTCAGATGGTAGAATGCTTGCCCGTGAAATGCAAAAGTCCAAGGTTTGAATCCCGGTTCCGGCACACAATTTTAACTGCCAGGAAGTTTCAGAAAATTTATTCTTTTTGCTGATGAGACAACTACTCTGCTTGAAAGTTGAACAAAAGGTGAACTAAAAATTAAATATAAATTTTTAAATGGAATTTCTAAGTCTCAGCTGCTTGGAGCTGTCGTTATATTACAATGTGGACATATGATAATTTGTGCTGGAATCGGTATTTGAACCTGGGACCTCCTGCTTACTAGCCAGTTGCACTAAGCCTCTACACCACCCCAGGCACATGAGCACAACACACTTGCAAGAACTGCCCAAGCATGTAACCTGCCCAACCAAAACCTTCATGTGTCCCGCTTCGAGCATTGTACTCTGCGGCTCACAACTGGCCCTGTATGATCCTGTTTGGGTCGGGTGGATTACATGGTTGGATAGTTTTTGCAGGTGTGTAAAGCTCATGTTCCTGGGGTGGCATAGAGGCTTAGTGCAACTGCTTAGTAAGCAGGAGGTCCCAGTTTCAAATCCTGGTCCCAGCACAAATCTACATATGCCCACATCGTAATATTACACCACCTAAGAGCAGCTGAGACTTTGAAAGCTCAGTTAGAAATGTATAATTGCAACAGCTGCAGCATCACATAGCAATGTCTGTTCAAGGACATGTCTGAAAGAACACATGTCACAATTCTTAATTAAAAATTAAATGTAATGGTTTACTTGATGAGATCCTACACTAGTTTAAGTCCAACGGATTGACAATAAATTATTTAACAACTAAATTTATGCAGTTTCATGCATCTCATCAATAGAATGAATTATTCTACTTGAAGCATGATAACCTAAATCTATTATATTGTGACTATTCTAAGTCCTTGGACATTCTGGTTGATGGAAAGTTAAACTGCTCTAAGTGTACTCTAGATCTTCATAAAAGTTTAGTATGCAAGTTATGTCCTGTGGGTAATTACCCCTGTTGGGAATATGGGTGCTATCATAGCTGCTTATTTTGGTTATTTTCATTCTACCATTTCATATGGTATAATTTTATTGGGGCAATCAAACCTAAGTCAAAAGATATTTCCTGCACAAAAGAAAGTTGTTAGAATCATTAGTGGCGTTCATCCAAGACATTCTAGCAGAAACCTGTTCCATAAGTTACAATTATTAACCAACACTTTTCAACACATTTTTTCTTTGATGATTTTTGTTCATAACAATAATTCACTTTTGAAATCTCATACTGCATACCATGATCACAATGCCAGGTCTAAAAACCATGGCAGATTAAAAGTATGTGCTGGATTGGAACTGAACCTGAGTTGTGGCTAACTTATTTTCTTTGCAAAACCCACATTCCCAGAATTCTAGTTGTGTGTGGTATGCAGCAGTACTGTGAGGTTTGGACAACAGGAGAAAGGCACTAGCTGAAGTATAACTGTGAGTGCAGATTGTAAGTTATGTTTAGATAATATCTCAGTCAGTAGAGCATTGCTTGATACAGGAAAAGGTCTTCGTATCAAGTCCCAATCTCATACATAGTTTTAATCTTGCAGGAGGTGTCAGCATTTGGTTTGTAATGATTATTTAAGTGGTATTTTCTGTTAACACGGGATGTCTCATGGATCACATGATTAGCAGTCTCTGTTTGACCTGATTTCATCCACACATCTATAAAACACTTTCATTTATAGGATAATAGGACACTTGTCACAATCTAAGCACCAAACCGAAACTTGTTATTTTGCCATCTCTTCCAATAAGCTACTTCTTTTCACACAATATTGTTCACATACAGAAGCAATCTCAAAGCTCCACATGCCTCCCGGGTAATTCTAAATAGACAATAATTTCTAGTAGCTGGTCCTGTCATCATGGTGATCTCCCAGCTATGTCAGCTACAATGAAAATGCAGAATAGCTCTTGTCAGGTCTAACAAAATGATCAACAAATGCAACAAAACAATCTGAACAGAGCAATAGGTCCCGGCCTTAATATTTGCCATTTGAATGTTGAAGGGATAAAAAGGTCAAAATGTTACTTTCTCATTAAAAATCTTCTGCGTAACAATACTGATGTCCTTCCGCTACAAAAAAGAAAAACATAAAGAAGATGATAAAAAATGAGGAAGAGGCAATATTCATGGTTACAGACTTGTGGGAGAAATAGGCCATAGAGCCTATGGCATGGCCACATATGCTAGACAGGACATGGATGATGTATCTATAATCTATGAAAGCTGCAACAATGACATATTTGTACTGGCAGTGAAGGTGTCTGGAACTACCATAGTTAATGTTTACAAGCTTCCTAACATCCAAAGGAAAGATATGGTTCTCCCACTTTTGAACATCCTTTCCTATATGTCAATGATTTTAACAGCCACATTCGCCAATGGGGGTACTCGTCCAACAACAAGAATGATATATCCTTAGCTGAATGGGCTGAAAATAATAAACTCTCTTTGGTTTTTGACATAAGAAAGGACTCCAGCACATATCTTTCAGGCTGTTGGCAGCATAGATTTTCACCTGATCTATTCTTTTGTTCCTGTGATCAAACATTAAGATTTTTATCACTCAAGAGGAAGGTGCTGGGAGCATTTCCACAGTCACAACATAGGCCAGTGCTGATATCAGTTGGAATTCAGATTCCCCTAATAAGATCCTTTCCAAGGCCCATATGGAATTTCAATAAACCACAATGCGAGGCATTTACTTCCATATTAGAGGACATCAGATTCATCCCTCCTAAAATAGACAATTATGACAGTTTTTTCTGGTTCTCTCAGCAGCTTAGGATATGGTTTTAAACAAGGACCTCTTAGTGAATCTTTTTACATTGTCATTCCTTGTCGCATTTTATTATGACTTCTAAATTCTATGTTATGTGGCCATCTGATCAAGATCTATCATGGTAACATAGAAAGTGGTTTCAGACAGTGTCACAATGGCCTCGCCCAGGGCTCGGTTCTTCCTCCCATTCTTTTTAATGTTTACATCACTGATATTCCAGCTATGCCGTCTAGAAAGTTTATTTATGCCAGTGATATTGCCATTGCATCACAACACAGACACATCTGTGTGACAGAAACTACCATAACATCTGACCTAACTCTCCTAAAAAATTACTGCTCAATATGCAATGTAAAGCCTAATCCAAATAAAACAGAAGTAGCTTGCTACCAACCTCAATATTAGAATGACTGGCAATAAACTCAACATCTCATTTGATGGTGTTCAACTCAAACACAGTGAACATCCACAATACTTAGGATTCATCTTGTATAGATCTCTCACTTTCAAGTATAACCTTCAAAAACCAACAGACAAAGTTAAAACTAAGAATAATATATTCCAGTACTTAGTAGGATAAATTTGGGAAGCCGGTGCTAAGGTTTTGTGTACAATAGCTTTGTCCCTACTTTACTCTGGAGCTGAATACTGCACTCCTGTCTGGCTCAATGGTGGTCATGTGAGAGAAGTTGACATACACTGAAATATGACAATGAGGTAGTCTTAATGAGAAATTATTACAAGTTCTTGTCCACACATAAGCTTCCTGTTTTGCAAGACCATCTGCCACAGGTAAACTGGTTAAAATTACTTTAACTACCACTTAAAACAGCAGTCCAACTATATGAGAGTAGCTTCTTACCTAAATCCAACTGGGTAAGAGCTTGGGATTCTTTTAATGGACATAAAAACATCTGGATACAAGAACACTGGAAGGAGAGTCCAGGAATGGATCTTTTGAGGAGGGAATGGACTTTGACCAACTGCTTCCGTACAGGTGTTGGTCGGTGCAACTATTGGAAATTCATAAAGGGACACACAGAGGATCAGTCACATGACTCTGGAACGGACTTACAATGGGCCACAAACTTACTAACAGTCCATTATGACCACTTTCAGGAGAGATTACCATCTAGTCAGTCAGGAAGCTGTTCAGTGGTTAAAGGAGATTGACTTGGCTCTGTGACTGAGATATGTTTACCTTATTATTAAGACACTAGTATATTTTACCAATTATTACAGTAATTTTTATGTAACTGACATGTAGAGGTACTCAATAAAAATTAAAGCAGTGCAGAAAAGTTGCTTCATGTTTCTTAGGAAATATGTTCTTTATATTTCAGGCTATTATTTATTTATAGCAGAGTTCCTGTATCACACCAATATTTGTTTCCCCATTTATAAAGACAGATTCATCACATACCATATATTATTATTACTTTGGGGCTAATTACTGTTGGTATATGCAGCACATCAGGAGGTGACCTATAGTGTGATTATAACTACTTTGTACCTGAGAGGTAGCCATGGTAACTTGAGATGGTACGAGCCAACCCTGTGGGGCAGATTCAGCATCCCCAACCTGCACAGTTACCAATACTTTCTCGTTAGCACTTAGTAGCTGTTAACACATGGTCTTATGTGTGTCATATCAAAAACTCAATGTTATATTAGCATCTAGCATCTGTGGTTCATTTGTTTGGATTGTGTGTGTGTGTGTGTGTGTGTGTGTGTGTGTGTGTGTGTGTGTGTGTCAAATTATTGCACTGTCCTGGCCATACAAAATCTCTGAAAAAATAAGCAGAGTCATCCTAGAATCCACAGTCAAAACTCATCTTTGAAGAAAGTTGGACAAGGAATACCATTGCAAGGGCAATTGCGTGAATATGTGTGGAGCATAAGACAATATTTTGAGATGGAAAGGGAGAAAGGAGGGCATCTTATTTCCATTAATAAGGTTGTTAAGAGGACTGCAGCAACATTAAAAGTAGGCATAAAAATCATTATAAATATACGCAAAGAACGAATAAAAAACTGAATACACATTCCAAACCATCAAATCTTAATTCAGAACCGCCATATCTTGGAACTCTGGGAGAAAACCAATGCTTTGAGAAATGTGATCTGGATCCTTTCAAATAGGATGTGATTTGTAGACATTTGTATGCATATTATCACTGCAGAGATCATCCAACATTACAAAAACTGCATGTAATGCTTAAAGAAGCTGGTCTTTTTGTTGGTATTAAGTGGTATCTTCGGTTAGTGTTATTAAACCTGGGGTTTAATTACAAAAAAGTATCCATTTGTAAGGTACTCTTGGAACAACAAGCTATTGCACATGGTGATGCCGATTTTTGTGCACAGTAAAGGACATTGATTTAAATGATTTAGTGTGGCTAGATGAAACATGGGAGAATGCTGGTCATACAGTAAGGACAGATTGGTCTGATGTATCACAAAAAAGGATGGCAATACCTAAGGGCAAAGAAAACAGAATTATTGTTGGTTGTGGAGGTACTGCCTGTGGGTTTGTTCCTGGTTGTTTACACATTTTCACATCAATGAAAACTCAGATTTTCATGAAGAAAAAAACCTTTTTACGATAGTTTGAAAATTCAGTGATACAAAATTTGATGAAACCATTTTACATCATTACTGACAATGTGCCATAACCACACTATTCTAAAGGACAAAGCCCCAATGTCATCTTTGAGAAAAGAAAAATAAATTACACAGTGGATACAATGAAATATTGTAATTTGTGAAAATTGTAACATCAGGAAAGAACTATTGAAATAGTGCCACACTTGGTGGAAGTGGAAATGTAGGCAAGTAAGTGATACATTTTGCAGTGAGATGAGGTACACACAGGTCAAGCAGAGCCCTCTCATGTTGGTCTGACAGTCGGTGTTGTGCCTAGTGCAGTCAGTGCCAAACTGTCACACAAGGTGAAAACAATACAATGAGTGCCAGTATGACTCATCAATGTCAAAAGGAGCCATATTGGCACATGAGCAACTTCAAACAGGGCAGAATGATTGGTCTCCAGGAAACAGGATAGTCATACCATGACTTTTTGGCTCACAAAAGGCATGCTGCTATGACAGTGATGTGTGTGTGGAAGCAGTGGATAGAGGAAGGTCATACACTGCAATGAGGAGGAACTGGACCATGGAACATGACCACTGCATGGGATGCTGTCATCTTGTCCACATGGCCATAACAGACTGTACAGCTTCATCCAAAGTGTTGGCTCATCGCTGGAGCACTGCAACAGATGTGAACTCGTCTGCATCGATGGTTTGTCACCATCTGCTGCAGGTTGGAATGGTTGCACACATGCCATTATATCGGTTTCCATTATTCAGAAACCACAAGCTCCTCCAACTGCAATTGGCACGAGTACATCATCAGTGGGATGCTTAGAGGCAAAACGTAATCTTTTCAGGCGAGTCCAGCATCAACATGTCCTACAGTGATGGCTGCATTTGTGTCCGGTGGTACCCTGGTGAGGGCAACCTGGAGAGCTGCATTGTGGAGCAGCATAGCAGACAAACATCAGGTATGATGGTTTTGGACGCCGTTGGTTACAATACTTGATCTCTCCTCTTACATATTGAAGGCACTCTGAACAACAACCAGTACCTAATGGTGATTGTGGAGCCTGAGGTACTAACCCTGCTTCAGGCACCTCCACAAGCACATTTCAACAGAAAAATGCCTGATCACATGTTGCGAGGAATGTACAGGCCTTCTTCAAAGTGCGACGAGTACCATTGCTTCCCTGTCAAACATGTTGCCCATTGAACATGTCTGAGACATGGTGCATCATGGTCCTCCAGATTTGTGGGCTCTGATACAAACTGTGTGGAGGGAAATCCCCCAGGCAGATATTCAGAACATTATTGATTCAATGCCATGGCATGTAGCAGCTCTAATTGCAGTGCATGGTGGCCACATGACATACTGAATAGTAGGGCCCAAAGGACATGTACAGATTTTAAAAGGTAATCACTTGTTACTTGTCATGTACCTAACCTGTGGTATTAAATTCATGTGTTTCCTTCTTGGGGTCGCAATTTCCACAAACAGTAGCGTATAAAATTCGATGATGTAATGAAAAAAGTGGAACTAATAGAACTTGAGTTTTATGATTTGTTGGAAAATTCATGGCACAAGATGAAAATTTAACATTATATTTCCCTAAGTGGCAGTAAAGGTGCTCCTTTCCCCATCCCCACCTCGTATTAGTTTACAAGCACTCCAAGTGTATCATGCTAGCGCTAGCAGAAGCCTGCGGACAGCAGCAGCAGCTGGCAACATAACTTGCCCATTAAGTGAATTGTCAACTACAAAGAAGTTTTAGTCACACAACACTTTACAATGCTCAGTGCCTCTATCTATATACTCCACAAGAGTCTACTAGTCACTGTCCATGCACATTCCACTTTCAAATGGAATTAAGTGAGGTGGGGCAGAGGTTATCACTCTAGACTATGGTTCCAATCTCCAGCCCATCATCCAGATTAGGTTTTATGTGATTTCCCTAATCACTTAAGGCTGGGATGATTCCTTTTGAAAGAGCACTGTAAGTTTCATTCCCAATCCTTTCCTTACTCAAGCTTGTGCTCTGTCTTTCATGACCTTATTGTGGAATGGGTGTTGAAATCTACTTCCTTCTTCCTTCATATGGAGTTAGGAAAAACTTACTGTCTATAGGCTTCCACAAAGCACTAGTTCTCTTTTCTTGTCTTCATAGTTCTTGTGTACGTTGTTGCATTAGTTGTTTGTTCAGTTTTCCGAGAAAGCATTCAGATTTAGTTTTTTGAAAGATTGTTTGTCTACAGAAAGTTAAAGTCACCTTCAACTAATACTGCATTATCAATGTACAGTCCATGCTGTTGAGCATATACTTGCTTTGAATCATTCTATCATTCTATAACTGTTAGTATACTCAACTTTGACCTCACATAGACACAACATTGTTGTTGACTGAAAGGAACACTCTTCCTCCTATGATGTCTAACAAGTCTTTTCAACATATTTACATATAATATTTAATATTTTGGAACTTTCTAGTTCAAGTTTTCTCCTGTTCTCAATTAGAAGCAGAATTTGAGTGCAACAACTTTCTTGGAAATTGGTAAATTTCCAAGAGTTAATACAAGTAAATGAGTCCCAATGCTATCTTTTATCATTTGCTAAATAATGGAGTTTATATCAATTTCCATTCTCATCCCCACAAATATCACTAGACATTTATGGTCATACTTATGAGAAAGCCAAAATGAAAATATTTTAGTACTTTGTTGTTGACATCGGAAATTGTTCCACACAGTTGAGCATAAATTTGCTGTACCTGGACTATTGATCATATCTTTTGATCATGACATCATTGTTATTATAAGAAGTAAAGAGTAACCATTGCTGTCCCGAAGAGCAACAATGTGCGACAGGCAGCATGTGTCTCACTCTGTCGTAACTGTGGTGTGCTGGCTGCTGTTTTTCGGCCTGCGCTTTGTTTTCCCTCCTGATAAATCAGATTAACTGTGAGTCCATTATGTTGTGTGGAATTTTTCTTTGAGTTATTAGTGTATCTTTTAGAAGAGGCATGGGAACGTCGGTTAATTACGCGAGCAGCTTTTTCAATCAAAATGTTTGTAATATGGGACTTAACTGTGGGGTCATCAGTCCCTAAACTTACAAACTACTTATGAACTACCTTATACTAAAGACAGCACAAACATCCATGCCCGAGGGGAGATTCGAACCCCTGACGGGAAACGGACTCGCGCATCGTAGCTTAGCGCCTCAATTTGCTCGGCCGCTCTGCCATGGCTGATTTCAATTCTTCGTATCATTCTTCCACTGGCAGACCCATGGCTACATCACACGGGGACAATATTCATGTTGAAGGTGGTATACATGCAGACACAGAAATGACATTTGATAAGAAAAGCAGATTCCTGTACAAATTGCGCATGCTGCTGCAAGAGAAAGCAAATAATAGCGGAATAATCACCTGAGATAGATATTGTTCTTTTATAGAGGACATTAAACAAGCTAAAACAAATCAGATAAAAGATAATGTTGACTATCATTGACTAAGAAAGTACGATGTTATTATTAAAGTTGACGGAAATGAAAAACTTGTTTAATCAATAATAGGAGACAACAGTGCTATTTTGCACTATGTCCATACATAAGGACTGTTCGAATACTGCACTATACTCACTTGAAAATAGGTACTGGAGATCACTCACAGATGCAAAAGGAATTGCACTTGAAGTACAAACATTTCACCATGAGGTCTTCACTTTTTCAAACCTTGACGGATTAAATTATCTAATCAAAAGAAAGGTTTTGTTTCCAGACATCTAATATGTAAAGAATTTAATGCAAGATGCCAGGTACATCTGATAGACATGCAAAGTAGCCCTGACAGGGAGTAAAAGTTCATGCTTAACTATCAAGATCACTTACCTAAATTTTCTACAATTGCGACCACTCAAAAGCAAAAGAACAGAAGAAGTCGCTTACCAGTTGCTTGACATCTTTACCACTATACTTGTTCCAACTGTGTGACAGTCAGGTAATGGTACAGAATTTTCAGACCACGTTATAAATGAGCTGAATAACATGTGGCCTGAACTGAAATTGGTACATGAAAAACCCAGACATAGCCAAGGTTCTGTCGAACAGGCCAGTCAGGATGTACAGAATATGCAAATGACATGGATGCCAGCAAATAACTCTATGCATTGCGCTGAGGTCTTCGGTTCAGCCAATTCACAAAAAACCATTTGTTTCATTGTGGAATTTAGCAGCCCCCATACGAGGAAATGTTTGGCTGTAAAATAAAAGTGGGGCTAAGTACTTCACATCTGCCTAAATAAGTTCTTGATGACATAGTGACAGAGGAAGACCTTGAGAAAGTAGAAAGGGAAATGGATATATATCCATATCGAGATCACTTACCTAAATTTTCTACAATTGCAACCACTCAAAAGCCAATTTAGGGCTTTGGCTGTAACATATACACCAGAAGTTTGGTATAAATTTGCAGAAACATGCCATCAGTAACAGCCTGTTAACGTGAAAGGGATGGCTCAAGAAAACTTTGAGCTATTTGTTCTAATGAAGAAGTGCATCTTATTTAAGGAAAATGACACTGACAACAATGAAACTGATGCTTGGAGAGCGAACCATTGGAATGTCAAGACCAGTTGCCTGGCAATAACAAGCCGAAAACATAGTGTGTGTGGTTCGTAAAGAAGAGTGTAGAGCAGCTCATTGTTGTACATTCTGCAGCAAACATGCACATGCACTATATGGAAGACTTACTGAAGCAGAGGAAGGATATGGAGGAAATGTTATTTGCAAACTTTGTTATAATAAACAAGAAAGTAGGAAGAAGAGGGCTAGAGCTCGCAACAATTTGCAAGGATAAGGTGCTAAAGTGTTAAAAATTCAGACGCAAAATTCCCACCTGCAAAAGTTGGAGGCAATGTTCGCATCGGTATACTGTATGTTGACAGAGGTCATGGAGGTCCCAGAAGCATTCTTGCCATTGTGTCGAATGTCAAAGGGACTTTTTACAGGCTGGGAACAGAGCATGATGCTCTTAAAACAACTGTATTACAGAAACAAGTTCTCTGTTGTGCCCGAGAAACTGCTCAAGCTGGAATCCGTAGCCAAAGAAGAGAAATCATTACAAACCATATCGTCCTTACAGTCACTTATCAGTGGCTAAGGATACAATCTATGAAATTGCGTTACTAAATGCACCACAGATCTCTGCAAATGCAGAAACAAAAAATATTGTGTAATTCTAAATGTCACAAAAGCTTAACTTGTAATAAGTGCATACTGGTTGTATTAAATCTATTCATAAAGTGTATATTTTTATAACTGATATTGATAAATAAATTGCATACAGCTTGAAATTTTTTCATCTCATATTTATGTCTTCCAATTCTGGCTGATCCGTCTACGCCACTTCGTGAACTGGCTGGCCAAATCCCGAAATCAGAAAAAGAGCAGACATTGGCCGACCTTTTTAAAGCGGTATTGGCCATGTCGTGACTTGGTCGGCCAGTTCCCACTCTGACCAATTTAGGGCTTTGGCTGTAACATATACACCAGAAGTTTGAGATAAATTTGCAGAAACAT
The DNA here is from genome assembly GCA_026315105.1 of Locusta migratoria. NCBI lineage: Eukaryota > Metazoa > Arthropoda > Insecta > Orthoptera > Acrididae > Locusta > Locusta migratoria. Next base: position 226,118,483 of record CM048755.1, read on the forward strand.
ACCATCAGTAACAGCCTGTTAACGTGAAAGGGACGGCTCAAGAAAACTTTGAGCTATTTGTTCTAATGAAGAAGTATCTCTTATTTAGGAAAACAACAATATTTTGAGGAAACAAAAAAACTGTGTTGTATATTCACACAATCAAAAGAAGTAAGCATTGCAAAGTAAGGTAAGGTAACCCAGAACATGCATACAAACTTTCCACCAATGCCACCTACAATTCAATAGAACTGAACTAATTTACCTGAAGAATGCATGCTAATTTATACCTGGAGAATATCAACAATGTTGTGCTGGACTGAAGCCTAAGGAGCACAATGTCTATACCATACAAAATAATGGTCAGCCTAGTGACATATCAACAAACACAAGAGCAGCAACCACAACAGTACAATACTAAGACTGAAAGTGAGACAGAATATTTGTACAATGATGAAGATGGTGCATAAAGAAGGTATTATGATATATCAGGTTTGTGCAGCAAAATGTAAAATGTTACCAGTTAGAGTTTTATTAAATATTTCAGAAGTAAAATTGTATGGGTTATCAGATTCATGCCAAGGAATTCAGGACTCTTGTTACAAATTCTTCAGCAATTTCGCATTAAAATTTAGACATTTGAAGTACTTTTGCTTTTTACACAATCACATTTTGCTCTTTCAGTATCACCTAATGAACCTTCATCAGAGGCCCTCAAATCATCATCTATCGAAATAAAATAAAACACGTCATTCAACAAGTACTCTGCAACCTACTGTTTTCTCTGTATAGGAAACGTTTAACATATCTAATGAAATATTACACCCCACAATGAAATTTCAAGAATTTGCAACCAAGACAGTTGCAGAAATGACAGATCCTCTGGTTGAGACCCTCCTCTCATGGCGAAAAAAAAAAACGACCCCAGTCAACTCTGGATAAAATTCTGTAAATTCTAAATTCTGCTTGCACCCTGTAAGAAGGTCATCAGTGTTTACAGTTTCCACCAATTATCTGCAGAACCTACAGTTGACCTCAGTGCCCAAATAACACAATTTATTGATGATGACGTGAGGTACAACTTGAAGATGACTATACCATGCACCTTTGACAGCTACAGGATTTACCAATTACCATCAGCCAATTAGATTTAGTCTCCTTCCTGTTGCCTTGCTATGAGTAATATTGGACAGCCCCAACTTTTCTTCACAAGTCTGTGGGGTCTCATGTCAGTGCAATACATAATTTCAGCCATTGTTGTTTGCAGCAACAATAAAAGAACTGGCAGCATGGAGTACCAAAATACATCCACATATTCATGCTTCTCTAGGGCTGTGCAGCAAATTTTGCAGTCAAAAGGTTTGCATAATTCACGTTTCAATGAGGAGGTGAAAGTCAATCACAGTTGGACAGCTAATCTCACCTCATTGTTTCCCACCATCTTCACTGATACATGACATTCTTTAGTCTAGAGCAAAATTACACCCTGCTTTAAGGAGGTGTATTACTCAGTCTACAACCCAGGGGATATCCTTGTGTGTTATAGTAGTATGTTAATTTTTATAGACTCCAGTGATCCACAGTACCTGGCTAATTAACAATTCTTTTATTTCTGCTTTTGGATAATAACATTAGAGTCTAACAATCTGGTTGCAGACTAAATTTTTGCATTGGATTCAATACAGATTTTCCTTAATAGTTAAACAGAGCTTTCAGATAAAATATAATGCTATACTGAATACCATAAAATCATTAAATATAGTATGAGAAACCCATACAATTTTACTTTTGAAATCAAATGTGTGACTGTTCTGGAACAATAGTACATAGCTGAAATTTCCAGGTAGATTTAAACATTGTACTAAAATGGGGCTCAAGCATAGGAGCCTTTCACTGTTAAGTACTCTACTGACTGAGCCACCCAAGCATGACTCACAACCCACCTTCACAACTAAGAGCAGTAAAGTGTGTGGGCAGTTGTTGTTCATTGTTGCTGGTATTTTTAAGAGAAGTAAACAGCAAGGTTGTGAGTTGTGTTTGAATAGTTAAGATAGTAGCAAACTTATCAGTGTAAATATCTGAGTCCCAGTCTGGCACACATCTTTAATCTGCCAGGAATTTTTTAAATCAGCACACACTCAGAGTGAATATTCTTTCTTGAATGTATGTTGTTAAAACTGGAAGACATTAAAAAACAAAGGAGTTTAAAATTCAATTTACAGTGCTTTTTAATGTTTTCAATTTGTCAATTGTATTTTCTGAAATAATTGTTTTCACAAAAAATAATGTTGCATATCAAGTGCGTGAATTAAAATGTTCCACCACACCCGTTGGCGCTGCGGTACAACTGTAAAAGTTCGCGAGCACCACATGGCCAGCTGGTGGCGGAAGGACTGAAAGCAGTATGCGGAATGACAGTTCACATTCAGACTCGTACGTGTGATGTCCTATTCTCTTCTTGATAATGTCATGCATGTTGATTATTGAGTATTCATGTTGTTACAACATTTGGTGATGATTAGGGCCTTTTTGCAATTATCAAGTTACAAACAACATTTGAGATGTCAACACTCGAGCAAATTCTACAAACCCTCGTCAAACAGCAAAAGTTGCTGGCCGACCACCTCACCGAACATCAGAAGTTTGTCACAACGGCTCTACAACAGCTCCTCATGGCAACACACAACGATTGCACATCAGCATTATCCATACCCACTTTTCCGCCATACGAGGAGATCACAGAAGATTGGAGGGACTATAAGAAGCGGTTTCGACAACACTTTGTAGCTTTCAGCATTGTTGACGCAAATCTCTGTAAGTCACTGTTTCTTTCATGGATCTCTCCAAAGAAGTTCTACCAACTTTTGTCTCAATTAGCACCCTTCAAAGAAACCTCTTCATTGTCATTTGACAAAATGTGCTCACTTCTCACTTCATATTATAAGAAGCAAACACACATCATTGCATCATGTGTAGCATTTTATCAGTGTAAAAAAACAGCCCCATCAATCATACCGAGCAAGGGCTACAGAACTGCAAGGCATTAGTAGAAAGTGTAAATTCATTACTACTGTTCATAAAGAATGTTACGCTGATTCAATGGTCAGGGATGCAATTTTGAGATCTGCTTCCAATAAGGAAATTTGTCAGAAGGCTCTTCAATTAAGTGACCCATCCTTATCTGAAGTATTGGTCATAGCAGAATCTTTTGAAATTACTCATGCTGCAGGTGCACAATTGGATGTTTGGGGTGACGCAGGGGAAGTCATGGCGGATAGGACATTAGTTGATGCGCAGGCACTGTTGTGAACGAGGAAGTAGAGGTGGTGTACTCTCGCATGCAACCCAAGCAAAGCAAGCAGTGCACTAGTTTTAAACAGAAGCAATGTCTCGATGCCTTACCTTCTTGTCCCCACTGTTTTTCCCAGCATTCATGAGATGCTTGTCCCCAACATTGGACTACATGTCACAAATGTAAGAAAAAGGGTCACATCTCTTCTTTTTGCTGATCTAACCAAGTGCAGGCTATACACGATACTGACTTAGATACAGGCTCCATACTATATGTCAACTCCACAAACTCTTCTGGAAACAAACTTTACCTACAGTGCAGATGTTTGGAAAAGACGTACAGATGCAAATAGATACTGGTTTGGCAGCCACAATAATTATCTCACAAACTTGTCTTTGCCTGGGTTCACCACCCCTTTCACCAGTCTTGCGCTGTTTACATACATACAGTCAGCAACAACTCCCCCTTCTGGGACAAATGGATGTCCAAATCACATATTAAGTCTGTTGTATGAACGGTCACTGTGTATGTTGTTGACCACATGGTGATCGCTGACTTTTTCACTTATGATGCTTTCTGCCTTTTTGGAGTCTCTGTTGATGATACTGTCAATGTTGTATCAGACAACATTCCTTACACTCAGTTAGATACCTTGTCTACAGACTTTTTTGCTCGCTCTCTCTCTCTCTCTCTCTCTCTCTCTCTCTCTCTCTCTCTCTCTCTCTCTCTCTCTCTCTCTCTTTTTTTTTTTTTTTTTTTTTTTTGCCCAGCCTTGGATGTGCCACAGCTTTGCACAGTTTTTTCGAACCCAAACCCTTCCTGTAGCATTGCGCGACACTGTAAAATGGGAGTTAAATTTGCTTATGACCTCAGGAGTTTTGCTTCCTGTTCTTTCAAGTGAATGGGCCTCTCCAATTGTCGTTGTCAGTAAACCGAATGGCAGTCTCAGGCTTTGCAGCGACTTTAAGACTGCCATCAACACTAAATGCCTTATTGATATTTATCCTATGCCTCGACCAAAAGAATTGTTTTCCAAACTTGCTAGAGAAAAATACTATTCAAAAATCGACCTCTCTGAGGCTTATTATCAGTTAGCACTTGATGAGTCATCGCATCAATTTCTTGTTCTCAATATGCCTTTTGGCCTTTATCATTACCAATGTTTGCCATTTGGTGTGACCTGTGTGCCAGCCACATTTCAAAGGTTTCTAGAACAACTTCTTATCTCTGTTCCTGATTGCATTAAGTATCAGGACGACATTGTTGTTACCGGGGATACCACAGATGAACACCTCAAAAATCTATGTACTCTTTTCTCCGTCCTACAACAGGCTGGTCTTAAGTGCAATTTTCACAAATCTCAATTCTTTCAGCCCTCTATAGTGTACCTATCACCTTTTCAAAGATGGCATCTGTCTCCTACCTGACAACATTGCCACGATGCTGCTTTTCACCGCCTTAAAGCTCATCTCCAAAACACACCTTGTTTGGCCACTTACTGCCCTGGGCAACAGCTTGTTTTAGCTTCTGATGCATCACAACATGGCATTAGAGCTGTTTTATCTCACAAATATCCTGATGGTACAGAACGTCCTATTGCTTATGCCTTCAAAACCTTAAATGACTCGCAGTTGCCCTTGCCGTTGTTTATGCTCTCAAGAGGTTTGGTGTCTTTCTCTATGGTAATAAGTTCCATCTTATTACGGACCACAAGCCATTTGTCTCTCTATTTCATCCGTCTGCTTCCATTCCTGACAAGGCAGCACATAGGCTCCGACGATGGACACTTTTTCTCTCTTGTTTTCAGTATGACATTTATTTTTGTCCCACTACTCAGCATGCAAATGCTGATGCCTTATCCAGACTTCCTATGGGCCCTGACCTCATCTTCGACAAAGATGAGCTTCTTTGTTTTCATTTGGATGAGGCTGTGCAGATTGTCGTTGAGGGCTTACCCATCATGGGACAATGCCTGGCAGCAGCCACCGCCGAGGATCCTGTTCTACACCATACAGAAAACGGCTGGCTGGACCATCCTTCTGAAAAAGCATCGGATCCCCTCCAGTACTACTTCCATCTGTGGCTGTGCCTCTCCTCCCTCAATGGAGTTATCCTGCTGGCTACTGACAGCGCTTATCCCTGTGTTGTCGTTCCAGCAATGTTGCAGTCTACAGTCCTACGTCTTCTACACCAGGGACATATCTAGGATGAAGAATCTCACTAGACGGCATGTCTACTGGCCCAGACTCAATACAGAAATTGCGCACATGGTGGCCGCTTGTCAGACATGCACAGCTCAAGCACCTGCACCTAAGTCCTTGCTTTCTCCATGGCCCACACCTGAAAAGCCATGGGACCGCATTCATATAGATTTCGCTGGACCCATCCTCAACACTTATTGGCTCCTTGTCATTGATGCCTATTCCAATTTTCCTTTCGTGCTTCGCTGTGCATCACCAACCACAGCTGCTACCACCATGGCTTTGGCCAAAATCTTTGCACTGGAAGGATTACCCACTACCATTGTTTCTGACAATGTTCCTCAATTCACATCCTCCGAATTTTCTGATTTTTGTGCCCAGAGGGGCATATCCCATATCACCACACCACTGTTCCACCCCCAGTCCAATGGGGAAGTGGAATGTTTGGTCCATACTTTTAAATCCCAAATGAAGAAACATCTCACATACTCTTCCACTGATGATGCACTATTGCAATTCCTAGCATCATATCGCTTCACTCCATCCAGGTACCATAGCTTGGCAGAGCTTTTGCATGGATGCCAACCTCATACTCTCCTCCACCTCCTCACACCCCACCTTCTAAAGGCACTATCAGCACTCAAGGAAGAATTGCGGAGGACACTCTTCTGTGGGTGCACGAAAGAGCCGGCGGTTGTACACCATCAGCACTTTTGCGGGGGAGGTGTCTCGCAACATCAACCAACTTTGCCCAAGAGTCACCACAGTACTGGTACTGCCCGTCAAGGAGGACTTGAAGAGGGATGTGGACACGGACCTTCCTACAACAAGAAATCAAGCTGACACTTCTGACATCCTAGTGGATTGGACACCACCACAACAGATGTAACAAGACAATCATGAAGCCACTGATACGCAGATGTCTCCTGTCTTCCCTACGTCTTTCACATATGCACCATCATGCTTCTCACCACCCATGTCACCCACCATCTCATCACGAGCCCGAACAGGACATTATCGCCCATATGGGAAGGTGCCTACTAGATCATTTGCAAACAGTGATGAAGAAAAGATGGACGTAGGCTTACTACAACAAGTGAGTGAAAAACAAAAAGGGGGGAGAAATGTTGTATATCAAGTGCATGAATTCAAATGTTCCGACGCGCCCGTTGCCACTGCGGTACGAGTGTAAAAGTTTGCGAGCACCACCTGGCCAGCTGGTGGTGGAAGGACTGAAAGCAGTACGCAGAACGGCAGTTCACATTCAGACTCGTAAGTGTGATGTCTTATTCTCTTCTTGATAGTGTCATGCATGTTGATTATTGAGTAATCGTGTTGTTACAACAAATTATCCTCAACAGTTTTTTTCAAATAACTTCTGGTGCAGGTATCACACTGGAAACAAAGAGGTTTCATGCTTTCAACATAGAGACATCCCAAAGAAATATTTAATATAAAAAATAAAAAAATAAAAAATACAGTCTAGATTCATGCAACAGAGTTTTCAGTTTCAATCTGTATCTGATCATCCTCAGAGTGTATTCCAAGGTGGCAGAAGAACATGGTGTTGTGGGGCAGGAATCATAAGTACAAAATATGGATGTCAACTGCTCTATGATCATTACTAAAATAGCGAGTACAATACCTAGTCAAGTGCTTGGAAATTTTGAGGGATAAGACCAAGATTATATGACATCCACATTTTGCTCCTGCTTAGGATCACCTTTTCCACCTGTCACCTTGGAGTATGGTCTGTGGCTCATCTGATATGGAATTGAAATTGGTCACCATTTTAAACAAGGTATGTACATGTGATTTAGATTGCCTTTTAATTTTTAATTAATACTATTAAAATTTTTGAGAACTACTGTAAAAAGTTGTCCTATTACTGGGCAAGAGCTATTGTATGACATGAGGTGGTTGATGTACAGAGTACATAAGTATGATTCATCATTACTGTAGACAGGAAAACGGAATTTTTCTTTATAAGAACTGGAGTTCTTCTGGCTCCAATAACCTATGCTCAAGTTCATGAGAAATTAATTTCATGGAAAAAAGTATTGCACATGTTTGTCCATGGCAATCTGAGAATATAACGTAATAAAACTGAAACTGAACAACAACAGAATAAACATTGGAAACAAGGAATATGTTGTGGTATCGCTATTCACCACAATGCCGGCAATCCACACAAATCGCCGCGCCAGAATAAGACGGGTGATAAGTCACTCTATAGTACTTTGGCTGCAAGGGGTTCCCACAGTTTCTGTATCTCTTTGCTTGCTTCGCATGTGAGCCAATAGGAAGAAGGGGGCTTGCCTACATATGCCACTACATCACAGCAACATGACAGTTCAATAGAGGAGTTCCATCTATGAGAGCCAGCAGTCTACCTTTAGCACTAGCCGAAACAGTATAGTATTACCAGGAGTCTTAGTGATACAATGCAGAACAGTGTAATAGGAAAAATTTTGTAGCACCAAAAGCACAGCAAAGTTAAGTATTCATTTATCTTGTAAATAAATTATATGTGGACAAATCAATTATTTTAGTTACAGACCATGTCCACCTCCTTATCCTGCTGCATTCTGAGACATAACAGAATAAACAATAGCAAAGATATTAAGTATAAATGTATTCTCTGTACAACTTGTGCACTTCTACAACTGGATGCACAAACACCTCACCACCATTATATCATACCTCCTCAAATGACAACAATATTTATGATTTAATTTAACTTGGTGTTCTAATCGTATGATGATTGGTTTCATTGTTGCAGAGCTGGCAATTGTACAGGGTGTGAAAGATACTTTCTTTCCAGGTGAAATACAGTTTTTTTCTGTTATAAGTGACAATATACTTTCCCCTGGAACAGTAAGGTACATGTTCTAAAAGCACAGAACTTCCTTGGGTTAAAATGCACTTACAGTGTTGGTGTTTTCTTTGTGATGTGTATATGTTGGCAACAACACAAAAATTGATGGAAAGTAAGAAGGGAAAGTCTGACAGCTACAGTTTGAAGCTGAATATCCAAGGAAATGACATGGCTACAGATGTTATCTCATATGAGCATCATGAATCAGAATTTCTGCTACAAGGGGGAGGTCAAAACAGATTGAGGTGAAGTAGGGAAGTTGAAAGGGATCATGAGGGTTTAGTTTTGTTTCCTAGAGGCAGATAATCGTGGGGGAGTAAGTTCACAGAAGAAGCTGCAGTCCTGTCCTATTAGATTGGAAACTGTGAATGGTCCAATGAAGGATAGCCATTTATGATGGAAAGGGAGGTGCCTAACTAGATAGGATGTGTGCCTGGTGTGTGTGGACGCAGGAGGAATTGGCCACAGTTTGCGAACAGCTGAGCATGCTGTTGACTTCAGTCAGCCGTCTTCAGGCTGCTGTCTCAGAGTGCAGTGGTGGTGGGGAGTCTGGTGCGTCAAGTGGGACACCTCAGGTGTCTCATGATTTGCCCTCTATCCCTGCTACCAAGGCACCTTCAGGTGTACTTGACATAGTCAAGCCACCCTCCCCACAAGGGGAATGGCAGGTTGAACGGCGTTCGCGTCTCTTGAGACGGAAGGCCAATGTGGAGGCTGGCGGTCGTCCATGCCCATTCATCCTGTGAGTGGACGTGTGTGGCCACTCCTTCAGCAGGGTCTGAGCAGGTGCACAGGGGGAGGATATTATTAGTTATTAGGAGCTCCAATGTTAGGCGCATGATGGAGCCCCTTAGGCAGATAGCGTCGAGATCTGGAAAAAAGTCCTACGTGCACTAAGTGTGTCTGCCGGAGGGCATCACCTGAGATGTGGAGGCAGCCTTGCTGACGGCTATCAAGGGTGCAGTCGACTGCAAGTCATGGCTAATGTTGGCACCAATGATGCTTGTCGTTTGGGCTCTGAGGACAGCTTCAGTTCCTATGGGCAGCTGGTGGAATTGGTGAAGGCTCCTGCCCTTGCACATGGGGTGCAAGCAGAGCTGTTGATTTGTAGCATTGTTCCCAGTGTTGATCAGTGTCCTTTGGTTTGGAGCCGAGTGGAGGGTCAGAACCAGAGGCTTCGCCGACTCTGTGACAGTCGTGGCTGCAGATTTCTGGATCTGCGTTATTGGGTGGGGAATTGTAGGATGCCCCTAGATAGATCAGGGGTGCACTACACTAAGGAAGTGGCTACTCGGTTAGTAGAGTACTTGTGGAGTGCACATGGTTTTTTTTTTGGCTAGGTGCTAACTCTGATGAGCACTCACCTGTCAACATTCAGGCAGCAAATTCAGTCCGCGTTCGTCTCAACAATTTGACTATCAAAATATTAGCTGTGAATTTTCATACTATTAAAAACAAAGTTTCCGAATTTGGCACACTGCATGGATATTATTGTGCTCAGATAGTTTTAGGCACCGAAAGCTGGCTAAATCATGATGTGGCAAGTTCAAAAATATTTAGCGAGGCGTGAAATGTATATCGGAAAGATAGATCGGACACAACTGGAGGAGGAGTGTTCATCGCTGTGAACAAAGATATTGTTTCTACTGAGATCAAGGTTGAAAGTAACTGTGAAATTATATGGGCATGTATAATAGGTCTGAAAGAAGTAAAGTTAATAGTTGGGTGTTTTTACCGGCCCCCCAGTGCTACTATAGCAGTTTTAGAGTCATTCAAAGAAAGTCTACACCAGGTACTGCATAGGTATCTGGGCCATGTAATATTAGTTGAGGGAGACTTCAACCTTAAGAGTATAGATTGGGGCCTCCCTAGTTACATTTCAGGTGGTACAAACAAGCAGTCTTGTGAGCTACTTTTGGACACATTCTCCGAAAACTGTCTTGACCAGTTAAACCAGCAACCCACGTGCAATGGAAATATTTTAGACCTTATAGCTACGAACAGGCCTGACCTTATTGACGATGTCTGTGTAGAGACTGAAATTAGTGATCATGATATTGTTATAGCATCGATGGGGATCAAAGTTCATAAACGAATCAAGAAGGCTAGGAGCGTGGTTTTGTTGGGAAGAGCCGATAAGCAATTGTTAGGATCACACTTAGAAAATGAATGGGCATCATTTAGTTACAGTACTATGAATGTAGAGGAATTGTGGACTAAATTTAAGTGCAATGTACATAAAGGGTTAGAGAAATATGTGCCAGTAAAAACAATTAAGGATGGAAAACATCCACCGTGGTATAATAATAATGTTAGAAAGCTACTGAGAAAGCAAAGACTGTTGCACTTTCGGTTCAAAAAAGAACATGCAAATGATGACAGGCAAAAGTTAGTAGAGATTCGTGCGTCTATAAAAAGATTGTTGCGTGAAGTATACAATAATTATCACAGCCGTACCTTAGCAAAAGATCTTTCTGAGAACCCGAAAAAATTCTTGTCCTATGTAAAATCGATAAGCAGGTCAAAGCCCACTATCCAGTCATTCGTTGATCATTCCGGGACAGTAATAGAAGAAAGCAAATGGAAAGCTGAAGTTCTAAACTTAACCTTTAAGAAATTTTTCACAAAGGAGGACCGCACAAATGTACCATCATTTGATCAACATACTAACTGCGAAATGAAGGACACAGTAATAGGTATTTCCGGTGTAGGGAAGCAGCTGAGAGAGCTAAATATGAAAAGTCTGTTGGTCTGGATGGAATACCAGTTTGGTTTTACAAAGAGTATTCTGCGGCATTGGCTCCTTACTTAGCTTGCATGTATCATGAATCTTTAATTCAGCGCAAAGTTCCAAGTGATTGGAAAAAAGCGCAGGTGGCTCCCATTTATAAGAAAGGAAAGAGAAGTGATCCACATAACTACAAGCCAATATCGTTGACATCAGTTTCCTGTAGAATTTTGGAGCATATTCTCAGTTCGAATATAGTAAATTTCCTTCAGACGGAAAAGATTCTTTCTATGAATCAGCACGGGTTTAGGAAACATTGTTCATGTGAAACTCAGTTTGCCCATTTCTCAAATGATATCTTGTGAGCCATGGATTAAGGGCAACAGGCGTTTTTGTGTTTTTCTTGACTTCAAAAAGGCGTTTGACGTGGTGCCACACTTCAGACTGCTAACGAAGATACGAGCTTATGAAATAGGTTCACAGATTTGTGACTGACTGGAAGACTTCCTAAGTAATAGAACACAGTACATTGTTCTCAACGGCGAGTGTTCATCAGAGATGAGTGTATCGTCAGGTGTTCTCCAGGGAAGTGTGATAGGACAGCTATTATTTTCCATCTATATAAATGATCTGATGGACAGAGTAACTTGTAATTTGTGGCTGATTGCTAATGATGCTGTGGTGTATGGGAGGGTGTCATCTTTAATTGACTGTAATAGCATACAGGATGACTTAGACAAAATTTCTAGTTGGTGTGAAGAATGGCAGCTAGCTCTCAATGTAGAAAAATGTAAGGTGATGCACATGAGTAGGAAAAACAATCCCATAATGTTCAAATGCAGCATTAGTTCAAATGTTTGTATAGCTTATGGGACTTAACTACGGGGTCATCAGTCCCTAAACTTACAAACTACTTATGAACTACTTACAAACTAGGACGGCACAAATATCCATGCCCGAGGGGGGATTCAAACCCCCAACCATGCAGCATTAGTAGTGAGCTTCTTGATGCAGTCGCATTGTTCAAATATCAAGGCATAACACTGCAGAGTGATATGAAATGGAAGAAACATGTAAGGACAGTTGTAAGGAGGACAGCTGACTTCAGTTTATTGGGAGAACTTTGGGATGATGTACTTCATCTGTAAAGGAGACCGCATATAAAACACTTGTACGACCATGTCTTTAATATTGCTCAAGTGTTTGGGACCCACAGCAGATGTGTTTAAAGAAATACATAGAAGCAGTTCAGAGGCGAGCAGCTAGGTTTGTTACTGGTAGATTCAACCAATGCGCGAGTGTCACAGAAATGCTCCGGCAACTCAATTGGGGATCGCTGGAGGAAAGACGAGGTTCTTTTCATCAATTTCTGTTGAGGAAATTTAGAGGGCTGGAATTTGAAGCTGAGTGTAGTACAATCTTGCAAGATAAGAGAAATTAGGGCTCGTACGGAGGCATATCGGCATTCTTTTTTTCCTCATTCTATTTGGGAGTGGAATAGGAAAGGAAATGCCTAGTAGTGGTACAGTGCACCCTCCGCCACGCAGCTTACAGTGGATTGCAGAGTATGTATGTAGATGTAGATTCCTTCTCCAAAACTGTGGCTGTCAACCCCAAAGATGGGATGATGTCCACAAGTTACAAAGCTGGCTCTGAGTGTGCAATCGTGGGCTAACCCCTGGGAAATCATTGGGGCTTCATCCTGAGATTTGCACAGTTTCTTCTCCCTCTTACGACTAGGGAAGTTGTCAGCAATGGAACAGGTTGAAGGAACTAGTGGCCTTCAGGCCCCAAGTGTGTGTTTCTCGATTGTGACTCTGTCTTTCTGTACTCTTCTTCTTAGAGTGCTGGGGAAGAAGGTTCCCTGAGGGAGTCCCATCCCAGCAGGTGCTCTCTTCCCTAGCTGAGGGTAGGGGATTGGTGAGGGAGCAGGGTCGGAGGGGGGTGGGGGAGCAAGGACAGGGATGGAGGAGGAGTGGTACCTTGAAGGGGAGGAGTGGTAACTGCCAGGGGGGGAGGGGGTTAGGGAGGAGGGAGTTGGGGTAAATGACACAACGGAGGCAAACGTTGATGTTAACGATACCAGGTGGAGACAGTCATACTTCTTTCAAGCCTCAGGAAAGGACAGATGGTTGCGAGACTTGAACTCCTGAATTTTCTTTTCCCTTTTGTATACTGGGCATTCCAGCAAATGAGGAGCATGTGAGCCACAACAATTTACTGAGCTAGGTGGTGGAGTGCAAGGGCTTCCTGTATTGAGAGGGCAGGCACAATCACCACAAAATCAATTGGTTTTACATCTGGAAGACATGTGGTCAGAACGAAGGCAACAGAAGCAGCTCATAGGTGGGGGGATGTACGGCTTCATGTCATATCATTACCATGACTTTCTCAGGTAGAGTATACCCTTTGAAAGCCATCAATCTGTCACTGTAGTGATGTACAGCAGACATTAGTGAATACCCTGTGCTCCAGAGAAGGGAATATGATTTTTTGATTCTTATTTACCTTACAAATTTAACATAACCTTTTATACAGGACCACTTTAATATGTGGACTAAAACAGCTACCTCACTCCAACTGCCCCACACTCAATCCTTTCCTTATATAATCACATCATTTCACTCTTCTTCTCAGTAATGCCAGAGTTCAGTAGAAAGTAACCTCCTGTAGGTGTAGGAAGCATGCAGCAGACATCAGCTATTAGGAATCATAAATCAGTAGCAAAGTCTAATAGAAAGAAGAAGGTTCTGCTGCTAGCTGACTTGAACAGCAGAGGTGTAGACCATCAGACCAGTAGACCAGCAGATGTTTGGGAGTGAGTTCCAGGTCACCAGCAATGTGAAACAGAGAACAGGGTTTATTCAGGTGACTGTTAACAGAGGGGAGTCCTGCAGGAACTTTTCATAAGGATCAGGTAGTGATGGAGGGTGGAGCTGGAAATAGTCTTGATACCCACAGGCAGTATGACATACGTGGCAACTTGTAAAAGATACCCACAGAAACAGGTGGCATACGTGAACATTTTCTGCAACTTCATCATTCTAATTGGCCTCATCTTAATACAGTTGTCAAGTGAATTAACTGAGGTTTGAGGAAGCACTGATGTACTCGACTGGAGACAAGTCCGGAGAGTGTGCTGGCCACGGAAGTTGTGCCACATCTTCTTGAGCATTTTGAGTTTCATGCACAGTGTGTGGGTAATCATTAGTCTGTTGAAATGACACTTCACTTTCATGTTGCAATAATGGCAAAAGAACAGGCCTTACAATATTCTGCATATATTGAGTTCTGGTTAGTGTTTACTCTACAAACACCAAAGATAAATGTGAGATGTAGCTTATCACACCACAGATGATAAGGCCTGAGATGGGACCAGTGTGTCTTGGAAGAATGCAGTCTATGAGACAACACTCACCAGGTCTATGTCATATGTGCAAACAACCTTCACTTGCATGCAGGCAGAATCTTCTTTCATCACTGAAGACCCTGACCCGCCAATCAGTCTTCCAAGTGATACTTCGATGGCATCAGTTAAGCTGTGCACATGAATGATGAGTGGGTGGAAGGTGGGCTTAAATGTACATGCCCATAGTCCCTCTTCTAGTAACTGATTGGCAACAGTTTGTGTTGAAACTTCTGAGTTCACAAACCCTCTTATCTGTGCTTGTGCTATTGTAGCTGTATGATCTTCCAATGTCGCCATTACAATTTGACGATCTTGGCAAACGTCTGTGCTGTGTGGACATACAGAATCTCATGTATAGGTGTAAGAATTTTTCAAGTGACCACTCAAACCAGCATTGTTGCACAACTGACACCACATCCAAGTTGTGTGGCAGTTTTCAGAAAGGATCGACCAGTGACTTGGAAGGCAACAATTTGACCCCTTTAAAACTCACAGTTGGCTGTAGGAAGCATGTTTGAATCTTCATGGTATGATACCTGTGTTTTACATGTTCATACCACACTGAGCCTTATGGCTATAAAAATTCCCTATTAAAGGGTACACACAGATGGTGATCTGGTAGCAATGTCACTATGCTATCTGTTGGTGGATGACATTGAAACTGTTATCAGTACATCTACTATCCACCAAGTAGCATCTGCCAACATTGGATCCAAATAGATGTCTTTCTAGGTGTACGAATTTTTTTCCAGCAGTGCATTTTGTTACCTTTTCTGAATTTTTGTGTCCACCGATTACAACTATGAAAAACTTATTTAAATAAGATTGTTTTATACAGTTGTATCTTTTTTGCATGTGTGTTGTTCTATATGTTTGACATGTTCACAAAGAGAGATCAATGGAGTATGAAATAAAAACATTACATGATACTTTAAAAACATGTAACATCTGTCCCCTGTCTTTGCTTGTGTCTAATTTTATCTGAGTTTGAAAAAGCAGAAGAAGAACACAATACGTTTATCAATTTCTGATCATCCCTTTAAGTTATCTTCAAAAATACTGACTTGCTAATACTTTAGATTTATTTATTTTACTATCTGAATTTAGCTTCTGGCATGATTTATCATCTAAATTTGATCTTAATGATCAAATACAAGACTGACTACCACCTGTAAAGCTAAAATTATTTGTTTCCAAAACCAAACTATCAATGGCTGCTCCAGTGTGACTTCCCATTTATATTAGGATCTTCATAGTGCAAAACAAGTCAAAGATTGGCATAAACAGCTCTTGTTCAGGACTATCAAACTGAAAATTTATATGAAAATCACCAGAAATAATAGGTAACTAGATCAGTCTACATAACCTTATCAACTCCTGTCAGTACAACAACTTACATATTTTTAGGCTGTAGATTGGGGGAAAGCAATCTAAAATCTCCTCAACACAATATTCACTAACTTGCAGTTCCTAGGCTGTACTATTAATTTTCGTACATATAGCTACTTTTCCCTTTGCTTTTACTAATTATACAGCTTGTGATATTATCTTGTATTTAACTAGATACACCTGTGATTACCACATGAGATTCTGATAAAGAGAACAGTTGTATTTGTACTTTTGTTTTCCTGCATTAATAGGTCCTTTTAATTTATACTACTGCTTAAATTTTTATGCAAAACACTAAAGATTTCTACTGCCATCATTTACTTTGCTAGTAGCTAACTTGACAAAGAGCATATTTAATAAATAGCTCTGGACATTAGAATTTATCTGTAGGGACTAATAATATCTTCTCTACTTCAGCCATCTATTGTCTCATTACCTAATACAATTCCTTCAGCATTGCCTGATTTTCTGAAATTACATTCCATCACCCTCATTTTACTCTTGTTAATGTTCATCTTATATCTTCCTTTCATGACATCATCCATTCCATTCAATTACTCTTCCAGATCCTTCACAGTCTCTGACAAAATTACTATGTCATCGGCAAACCGCAATGTTTCTATTTCTTCTCCCTGAACTTTAATTCCCTCTCCAAATTTCTTATTGCATTCCTTCAATGCTTACTCATTGTACAGATTGAACAACAATGGGGAAAGGCTACAACCCTGTCTTACTCCCTTCCCAACCTCTACATGCCTTTCTTGCCCTTCGACTCTAATAACTGCTGTCTGGTTTTTGTATAGGTTGAATATAACTCTTTGCTCCCTATATTTTACCCCTGCTGCCTTCAGAATTGAAGAGTGTATTCCAGTCGACATTGTCAAAAGCTTTCTCGAAATCTACAAATGCCAAAAATGTAGGTTTGCCTTTCCTTAGTCTATCTTCTAAGATAAGTCATAATCTGATTATTGCCTCTTGAGTTCCTACATTAAATCCAAACTGATCTTCCCTGAGGTGGGATTCCACAAGTTTTTCCATTTGTCTATAAATAATTTGTGTTAGTATTTTGCAACCATGACTTATTAAACTAAAAGTTCTGTAATTTTCACATTTTTCTGCACTTGCTTTCTTTGGAATTGAAATTATAATATTCTTCTTGAAGTCGGGGGGTATTTCCCCTGTCTTATACATCTTGCATACCAGATGGAACAATTTTTTCATGACTGGCTCTCCTAATGATACCAGCAGTTAATATGGAATATCATCTGCAGAATGGCTATGGGAAGAAAAGTGTTCCTAAAGAAGCGAAACTTGTTAACATCCAATATTAATTTAAATGTTAGGAAGTCCTTTCTGAAAGCATTTGTCTGGAGTGTAGCATTGTATGGGAGTGAAAAATGGACAATAAGGAGTTCTGACAAAATGATGATAGAAGCTTTTGAAATGTGGTGCTACAGACGAATGACGAAAAACAGATGGGTATATCATGTAACTAATGAGGAGTTGCTTAACCAAAGTAGGGAGAAAAGGAGTATCTGGGCATATCCTGACTAAGAGAAGGGATAGATTGGTAGGACACATTCTGAGACATCAAGGAGTTGTCAACTTAGCATTAGAAGGAAGTGTGTGGGGTAAAAATCGTAGAGTCGTAGAGGGAGGCCGTGAGACTAATACAGTAAGTAGATTCAGAAGTATGTAGGCTGCCGAACGTATTCTCAGATGAAGAGACTTGCACAGGACAGGGTAGCATGGAGAGCTGCATCAAACCAGTCTGTGGACTGAAGACCACAATAATAATAATAGTAATAATAAGGAAAAAGTGGAGCATATCTATGAGAGAAGACTCTCTTTCTCTGCCCCCTATCCTCCCCTCCCACGAATTCTCCATGACCATTTTTCATGAGATGCTTCATCAAAGTCGTATCAAAGAGTGCTGTGATCTTCACACCGATGTGAGCTGTATTCTCAGTTTTGTGCCTGGTGTCACATCACACTTTAACAATTGTGGTTGAAATCCAAACTATAACAATAACTTGTAGTTGCCTGATTCTGTTTTCCAATGCTTACACTACATATGACATTGCTAAGCATTTCACTTGGCTTAAAAACTTAGTAATCAATATCCAAAGAATAATGCACTACTTTTAACATTACCTTTCCATGACATCTACCTAACTCCAAGACCTAATTATTTGTCTTGATACTTTCCTTTCCAATCTTCATCTGCACCTTATACCATTTCTTGGCAGGTTAATTCTGAACTAATTTGGCTGTCCAAATATGATTGTCCATTATTTCCAAAGCACTGAAGATATTGTAGACTGAAGCAACCATTATATTTACTGAGATGATAAATATATTCTGATTCTGTATTAAATACCTAGCTCTTTAAAAAGTTGTTTGCACTAATATAATGAATGAGAGCAAAATATTGTTTAGATGGTACAGTTTATTTAATGCCATTTTTTCTTAAGTATGAGTCACTTGAGAATAATTAACTTACCATTCTACTACACTCTGATATTCACAAGGCACTAAGTCTCCTAAGGAAGTTGTTTGACAAACTACACATTTTTTAATAATAATATTTGCAGTTTTTTCATTTATTATTAACTTTGCTCAGTTTGCTAAAGTAACCATCAGTGTTGTATCTTTTTATGTTTTCAAATGAACTTATTTCTTTCCCTTTGTATTATTTTACGATAAAGTATTAATACAAAATCAATTAGTAATTGAGCAGTTACCAAAGAGAACGGCCTGTCCCATCCATCTGCTGAGTGGAGATCCAGTCAAAGCTACATTGGACTTCGAGGTGGCTAATTAGAAAGGCAAAACAAGTCTCAAATGTACTATGCCCTAATATAAATGCAATCATTGACTGATTCACAGTTAAACAATTAGTAATTATTTAAAATATATTTTACAATATCTTCTGCTTGTCTATTTCTGCTGGATTCAATAATAATACCTCTACCACCTTTGCATAGTACCAACTGAGATAATTTTGTGTTGAGTGGTAACACTTAAAAATATAGTTAACAATAATAACATCCTTAATCATTTTCTCTCATGGCTAATAACCTAGTATAGGCCTCTCTGGTAGACATCAACATTAACTAAGAGTCCATTCATTACCAAGTAAAGATTTAGTGGCTTACTCTTTGCTTCATGTATTCAAATATTTTCTTTACAGTTTCTGTCATGTTAATTGTTGAAACAGAAGCTGTATGCACGAAATAATGTTTCAAAGTAAAGTTTCAAACCAGGAATCATAAGAGAATTCACAGCAAATCCACTGTATGTGCTTGGAAAAACTGCTAGTTTTATTTTACTGTTCTTATGACAGTTTTCTGCAAGGTTACGTTCTATATGTGGTAGAGAAGTCAATGCCGAACATTCATACCTAACTTATTTATTCCCATCATTAGATGGTATTCAAATAAACAAAGAACCAATATTTGTTACTTATTATAATGTCAAGACAATACTTAATAGAGAATTATCTGGAGTCAAACATTGTGGAATTTTCTTGTACAAAAAGATTAATTTGAAAACTTCTGTTTCACCTTTTTAAATAGTGACTATATATCTTTGCAACGGTGTGCAGGTTAAAATTATTCACATGTATTGTTGTTTTTTTTCTCTATGGAAATTGTTTGAGTCAGAATGCGAGGATGGATTTATGCACCAGATCACAACCACACAGTGGTTATATATGTTGTAGCTATGCACATTGCTATTGCTTTTGAATCGAGCTGGGTTATTAAAAACACACAGGCAGAGACTCTGTCCAGAGAACCAAGGTAACCCCCTTAAATTGGGGGGAAGAACCTTCAACAAAACCCCAGAAGTGCCCCTCTTGTCACCGGATACTTTCTGGGACTGGAGTGGACTCTGAATGTAGCTCTCCAGCAAGGATACGACTTCCTAAAATCCTGCCCCGAAATGAGATCCATCCTTCATGACATCCTTCCTACTCCACCGAGAGTGTCTTTCCGCCGCCCACCTAACCTCCGTAACCTCCTAGTCCACCCCTATGAAATCCCCAAACCACCTTCCCTACCTTCTGGCTCCTACCCTTGAAACCGCCCCCGTTGTAAAACCTGCCCTATGCACCCTTCCACCACCACTTACTCCAGTCCCGTAACCTGGAAGGTGTACACGATCAAAGGCAGAGCCACTTGCGATAGTACCCACGTGATCTACCAACTGACATGCCTGCACTGTGAAGCGTTCTATGTGGGAATGACCAGCAACAAACTGTCCATTCGCATGAATGGACACAGGCAGACAGTGTTTGTTGGTAACGAGGATCACCCTGTGGCTAAACATGCCTTGGTGCATGGCCAGCACATCTTGGCACAGTGCTACACCGTCCGGGTTATCTGGATACTTCCCACCGACACCAATCCTTCAGAACTCCGGAGATGGGAACTAGCCCTTCAGCATATTCTCTCTTCCCGTTGCCCACCTGGTCTCAACCTCCACTAAATTCGAATTCCTACCCACCATCTTAACATCTTTACCTTGGTTCTCTGGACAGAGTCTCTGCCTCATGTGGCATCTCTGTCTAACTTCTAACTTCTTTGCTTTCTACAGTTCTACAGTACGGTATGTCTGCCTAAGTGTACTTGTGTCTGTGTAAATGTGTGGGTGTATGTGCATTTATTTACCCTCCATTTTTTCCCCCAAGGTAAGTCTTTCCTGTCCCGGGATTGGAATGGCTCCTTACCCCCTTCCTTAAAACCCTCATCATTTCCTTTTCCCTCTCCTTCCCTTCTGCCTGATGAAGCAGCTAGGCTGCGAAAGCTAGCATTTGTGTGTGTGTGTGTGTGTGTCTGTGTGTTTATTTGTTGCTATTACTGCCTGTGCCCCTTCGCCTGGTAAGTGTACTTCATCTATTTTTTACGTTGAATTAAACACTGTTTGCTCCGAGTCCTTGCTTTAATTCTGATATACTCATACCATGTTAACTTTACTCCAGCTGCATGTATTCTGAGTGAATTCTAGGAACTCCTGTAAGCTGATAATGCAGATGCAGTTTTATAAGAAGTTTCCACATCCACAAGATATTAAGGTAACACTTTTCTGAAGTTTGATGCTGTGGAAATCTTTTAAGACGTAATCGACACAACCACTGAGTTGGTGCTCCGAACATTTTAAAAACTTTTCTTAATATAGCACAGTACCATTTATAATATTTGAGTGTTTTTGGGTCATTACTCTTTCTTGTTGTTAGATACATTTTCCTTCTTTGGTTACAAGATACTTTCATTCATTTAGTCAGCCATGGTGTTTTACATGGTTTCTTATAATTACATTTAACTGATGCAGTGCCAATGTGATATCCTTTCAAATGTTTTGCAGTGCACGTGTATATAGGTGTGAATGAAATCAGAGGAAGACAGAATGAGCAGCACAAAATTTTAACAAAATACTTTGAGTATATAATTAATCATTTTGAAAATATATTCAAGAAACAGCAGTGTGTGTATGTGTGTGTATATGAGAGAGAGAGAGAGAGAGAGAGAGAGAGAGAGAGAGAGAGAGAGAGAGAGAGAGCACATGCATGTGTGTACACGAGAAAGAAACACAATTGTGAGTAATTTCTGCCAAACAGTATTGCACCTGAGAGGAAAGAGAAAATTTGTTTCCCACTATACAAAAACTAAATTTTCCACAATAAGTTCCAAGCATACTTCAAACAGCTTTTAGGTATCACAAAACTTTATGTTGTGGGGTGAAACTGAAATGTAAATTTTAAACTTGTCTTTGTCTGCCAACACTGTTATATGGAAAATGGCACTGATGAAAAAATAACTTTCTATTTATGTTCTCACAATGAACAAGAAAAATAAAATCCTCAGACTTTGTTATTATTTTAAATCAGATACACTCTGCAGACATTTTTTCCTTCTCTCCGAAGTTCTTAATTTATTATTAGGAACTAATTCGGTTTTCTTTGCCTTCCTTAGTTTTTATCAATTAGTACTTACCTTTCTCAGGCGAAAATACAAGGTGGATCATCATAATCATTAATCTTTTGGGAAGATCCATAATTCTTTACTTGTCATTTTTAATGCAAAAAGCTAGTTGATACACTTGTGATGACAGAATTTTGGATGCAGCCTCAACGGAGGCCCTAGCTACATTTGCTAGATAGCAATAGTGCCACAAAATGTCTTATTTGCCAGCATGTAATTTGTGCCACAGACCACATTACTCCAACATGATGTGATGCTCGTCATCTATGCCTACCACTCTCTCATTGTTATGATGACTTGTGTTGATTTAATCAGCTCATTGGCATGGAAATCAATGAGATGGGAGAGTGACAAGAGAGGTAGGAGTTACAAGAGAGGCAAGAGTGAGGGCAATTACAAGGAGACAGCTGCATGGCCTACAGGAGGGGGTAGGGGCTGCAGAGGGGGCTGCCAAAAATCCAGGGGGAAAGGGGTATGAGCTACAGAGAAGTGGATGCAGGGGCTCCAAATGAGTGGAGTAGAGGGCCAAAATGTTTGGTGCATAGGACCAAGATTTATGGTACATAGGGCCAATATGTATGGGCCAAGGGAACAAAATGGAAGGGAGAGGAGCTAAAGGGTGACAGGGAATATAAGGAGAAACGGTAGATGGACTGGAGGAAGCAAGATGGGTTGGAGAAAGAAGGAGGAGGGGCTCTAAGGGGTCGAACAACACAAGGGGTTTCAAGAGAAAGAGACAGTGTGCGGCAATTCTAGAGATAGGGGTGGGCTTGGGAAGAGGGACAAGAGAAAGAAAGGGGCTAGAGTGGTGGAGAGGTGGGTTGAGGGAGGGGGAGCAGAGGTGGGGTGGATGAGCGGATAGTGGCGGGTGGAGCGGGGGCAGATAGGCTAGTGGCAGGGAGGAGGGAGTGGCAGGTTAGAGGGAGCAACAGTGGCAAAGGGGGAGGCAGTGGTGAGGAGGGGGGGGGGGCAGTGATGAGGAGGGGGGCCAATGATGAGGGGGAGAGCAGTGGTGAGGAAGGGGGGGTGGAGACAAAGAGGAGGGACAGATGCGGGCAGGCAGGGGTGGGGGAAGGTAGAGGAGGTACCTGACAGAGGGTTAGGGATAGGGGATGGAGAAGAGTGGGGTTGGGGGTTATGTGTGAGTGATGGGATGTGAGAGTGATGAGGGAGGTGAGTGTGAGAGGGATTTACAAAAGGAGGTAGGAGGAGGAGTGTTGGGACACATTGGAGGGGGATTATGTGTGAAACTGGAGGAGGGATTACAAGAAAAGTGGGGCGTTACAAGATTGGGGGAGGGGGGGATATGAGGAAGATGAGGACTGAGGATATCCATTGCTTTGGTACTATATGATTTTTTCACTGTGTTGCAAAATTACGTGATAATAGAATACTATGATCAACTGGATTTGCATCTGGAATATTCCCATTAAGTCCATGACTAATTGTTATTTTCACAACAAGCTGGATTTCATGTTTACACAATGTGGACAACAGGTTTTCTTTATTAGTTAAATTATAATTACATAAATATTAAGGATAAAATGCAGTCATTTATAGTGTACTTTATTAAACATGCATCTTACAAATTATATGATTATCTGAAGTCAGGTATTGAACATTTCCGTTAACTGCATAACTAGAAGTAAAGTTTCAATGGATACAAACTACAACATGTAGATATTTTTATTAGTGCAGGTTCAGTTACATAAATATTGAGTATAAATTGTAGTTATTTAATAAAAATGAAGAAACTTTTTTATGCTGAAGCATACCTGCTTATTTTAAATATTAAATTTAAGCTAAGTTACCAAGAACAATTTTTAATGGAAGCAACAGGTTTCTTTTCTACTGGCTATTTCTCTTTGTGGATGTTTTATGATGAGGCTTAATAAAAGGGATACAACTGCCTGTTTCTCATAAAGGGTTCTAGTAAGATTGTGTTCTCTCTCTAGAAAGTGAAGTGTGGAGCAAATTAGTTAACTGTAAATTAACTTCAAAACTGTAAAATAGAATTAAAAATGATCCAAACTCATTGGGAAATCTGCTCTTTAGTTCATTATGAGAGAAACATAACATAGTAAAAGTCTGTCATTTATGACAATGCACTGAGTAGGAAGCAAGAGTTGGTACATTGCATTTCGGAATAGAAGTGGTTCATCACACAAAAAGTAATTGATTTTATTTTGAGTACTATGCATGATTTGCTATCAGAAACCTACTGCTGAAGTCATCCACACAAAGAAGTATAAACTTACTCACAGGTAAAAATTGATCTGCAACTGCTCTGACAGTTACTAGGATGTTACTTATTTTTCTCTCCTAGTTTGATGGTGGAGAGTATTACATGTTACTCTTGGACTACTGATGTGATGAGTTAATCCCACATTGAATGACACAGCTGATGTCTTATTATTCCTGCCAAGTCATTACACATTCACTTTTTTATCCCAATCAGATCATCATCCTCCTCATTTTTGCCATCCTATGCCCACCATCTTTATCTTATTTATATGTATGACTTGTGCAGATCTCACAAATTTCTATCAGATCATTATGCAAACCATACTGAGTAAATAGCAGGCATCACTATCAGCATATTAAACAATTCCATTATTGTGTCATCATGAAGAATGAATCAAATGAATGACTTAATACCTTTGAAAACTTGATACTCTTTCTACCTCAGCTAACTTGTAGAGTTGTAATGCAGTGCAAAATACATTCTGCCTCGCCTCCACCGAATTACAGTGATTATTCTTAAATGTGTTGTTCTCAATTTGTGACCTCCAGAGACCAAGTGATTTTCTTAATGCGAAGTAAGTTAACATGTGTGTCCTATCCGTAGTGGCAATTTCTGACTAAAAATAAAAATTAAAATAAATTGCTTAATCAAAAGTGATTGAAACAACTGTTACTGAACATTAAAATGGTATGTATCCACCATTAACCATTATCAGAGCTTGAATTCTGCCGGGGATGCCTTCAATCGCCTCGCTGCAGAGCGTGCGGCTCCTTGCCGTTGGAGTTTCGAGTCCTCCCTAGGGTATGAGTGTGTGCATTGTCCTTAGGTTAGTTTACCTTAGTTTAAGTAGTTTGTAAACTATGGACTGATGAACATGCAGTTCGGTCCGAAAGATTTACAAACATTTGATGCCTTCAATGAAGTGTTTGCTGAGGAATGGCAGTCCATTCTTAGTCAAGAGCTGTAGCCAGAGAAGGTGGTGATCTTGGGTGCATCCCAAAGGTAATCCATTGGGCTCATGTCATGATTATTGGCACACAAGTCAGTATCAGGAATGGTATGATCCAGAAACCATTGCCTCTCATATCTCAGATGCTGGTTCATGAAAGGGTATATTGTAATATATTCCTCTACTGTATGCAACACACAATGCTGGTCATATCCATCTACATTTAGAATCTTCTTGTGTGAAATAAGAAAAACACAATAATGGAACCACACTATAATCCCCCTCCCCCCCAAAAAAGAGAAAAAAAAAAAAACCTTCCCCTCCTCCCTATATTGCTGTGGGCACTATGCATAATGGCATTTCCCAAATACAAAAAATTCCACCAAATTGCAACTTTGTATAGCATGATTCATCAGTTCAAACCACTCATTTCCAGTAATCTACTGTCTTCACTTTTTACACCACATGTGGTGTCACTAAGCACTGACTAAGGAAATTTGTGGCTTATGGGATATATGGTCCCTGTACCCTATTCATTTATTTCCCTACACACAATAGTAGTGCTAAATGAACTGCTACTAGCACTTTTGAAACTCGTGCATGATTCCTTCACCTGATTAATCATTCATTACAGCCACCCTGTACACTGCTGAATGATACCTGTCTCTCAGGTCAGAAGTTCTGGCCGCACCTTGTTTCATTTTAATTTCTCCTTCACAGTTACATATTTAACAGTCAACTTAGGTAGCTGAAGAAGAGTTTAAATGCCCCTGATTGACTGGTTACTCAGATGGCTTTCAACAACTAGTCTTTGCTGAAAATCACTGAGTTCTTGTGACTAATCAATTTTGCTTTTATTGCTTATGTACTGTGTTAACAAACACCTACCCACTCCTTGTGACATCTAGTGGCCAATTCAACATTATACTGTAGTGATGAACTATTTTTGATCACACAGTATATTCTGCTATTGTATAATACAGAATCATAAAACTTTTATGTGGAATGATTCACAGTGTGTGAATAATTGACTTAAAATCTTTGGAAACAATACTTTTTATTAAATTTTATTCGTTGTATTGGCTGCCTAGCATGTTGACATTGACAACGGATGAAAATGGCTAGAAATGAGGTGACCATTGACGAAATGAATGCAGGCAGCCAATCAGAATTCAGCCGGTTCTAATTGTTACGAGCTGGAACCATGGTCAACAGAAAGGACTATGTCCCCTTAATTCTATGGCTGAAGTAAAATTTTACATAT
Source organism: Locusta migratoria (assembly GCA_026315105.1). Lineage (NCBI taxonomy): Eukaryota > Metazoa > Arthropoda > Insecta > Orthoptera > Acrididae > Locusta > Locusta migratoria. Next base: position 226,144,801 of record CM048755.1, read on the forward strand.
GAGGCAAATAATTAATGTTGTTCCTTCTCTGTGGTTGACAGGTTCTTGTATTTACCCTTGTCCACTCACTAAATTATCATTGTCAACATTAGCTCTCATGCCATATTGTGACGAAATAAAACAATAGATGTTAGTACATACCCAGTAAAACTACTAGTGATCTCATTACATACTGTATACTATCATGTGATTGGCTAATGACAGCAACACATAACTCCCACCATTTCCATCTGTTGCTAACATCAACATGCTACGCCACCAACACAGTAAGTAAAAGTCAGCCATATTTTTATTCAATACTCACAACATGAGACTATGGATGTGTGACAGTATGGAACAGTTCTCAGAAAAATTAAAACAGTAAGCAGCCTATGTTTAAGGAAGAAAGACAAAACGGCCATCAACAATTTTTTTACTTGAAAAAGTTTATCATCAAATGGGAGTACAAATCATACAGGGTGGGGCAAATATAAGTGGCCCACATGACTGAATACGATTTTGAAACCAATTGTAGATGCATTAATGGAGAAGGAAAAGACCTACACTTATTTCCAACACATTGGAGCAACTTCCCACTCAGCACCCAACCTTTAAACACATTTATACAGTTTTCACATCTGACAACTGTATGCAGAGGTCAGTCTTGTCACAGACCCAGTTGACCATCCAGGTCATCTGATTGGTCAGCGTATAATTACTTTCTGTGGGGAGTCCTCAAGTCTAAGGTGTATTGCAACAACCATTGTAGTCTTCAAGAACTGCAGCACATCATTTTGGATGAGAGGGCAGCAATTCTAGCATGATTCAACTTCAATCTGCCTTCAGCAACCTGCTGACCAGGGCCCAAAAGTGCCAATCAGTGAATGGTAATAAGTTTCAACATCTGATATAGTCAGTTAAGTATTGTATTTTCTTTCCTTTGCAGTGTTTTTTTGTACCTTTAAATTGTTCTCTAGTCCACTATTATTGCCCCCTCCCCCCCCCCCCCCAAATCCCCTACCCACTTGCACAGGAATATACAACTCAGGTGTACACAGTTGAGGAGGGGACGTTCCACATCAGCGGAGCTTGTTGTACATAGGTCAATCTTTTCTGGAGTGCTTGTAGCCTTGTATTTCCTAAAAATTGCGAAAAGATCAATTTCCATTAAACATCACAGTATGCCTGTCAGAAAAAATATATATAACAAAATAGATTCTATATGAAATCTATTTTATCATCATTAATATGATAAATAACAATTACTGACACTTCTTGCACTCTGGTAAAATTAAAAAATGGAACTTCCAAATAATGGGATATGTGAAGTGCTAATAATGTGATATATGAAGTGCTGAATGTTCTTCAATATTACCCAAAAATGTAATGTTGTAGTTATAGTACACAGTATGTTACATCTCTTTGAGTGCGGTATATTGCTGCGAGAGACCATGAACACCGACTGCCGGCGTGACACTATCCCCTGCGCCACGCCGGCAGTCGGTGTTCGTGGTGTCTCGCGGCATTATACATCGTTTTGACTATTAAAAAAATGCCTACAGTCAATCGAAACAAAATGACAGGAAAGATAAGGACCCAATATTTAGGCCCACTATGAATATAATGGCTGTTCTTCAAGAAAATATTTAGTAGGCTAATCAGAAAAGAAAAGATGACAGATTAGAATTTAATGTATCATTGCCATGGAGTTCAAACTCAGAATATTTCAAGCACAGAAACAGAAACTGGATGTGCTCTTTCAAAGAACTCATCCAAACACTTGTTGGGAACAATTTGGGAAAATCAAGGAAAACCTAAATCCAGATGGCTGGACATAGATTTGAACCATTGTCCTCCAGAATGTGAGCCCAGGGTGCTACCCACTGTCCCACCTTGCTCAGTTTAAATGCTATAAACACACATTCCTCCTAGGAGCAATGACAAACCTCCAGTACTTACACACAGATTCCATGTGGGAAAATCCATCCTCAACATGTCTGAGGTGGTCATTAGAAATGGAATACAAACTGAGATCAAGGGAATAAGGTTGGTACTGTTAGAAAAAATCTTCAATATTTTTCTTGAGTATGCAAGAAAATGTGGCTATGGGCGGTTGACGAAGGATATGAATCCTTTTGAAGGCAAGACAAGTTTCTTATTGTGCCATCTGACTCAGTAAATCCCCAGAAAAAACTACTCTATTTAATAGTATTTCACTTCTTAGAACAAGTACTACTTCATTACAGCTTCTTCAATCTGTAGGCCTACTTCATTGATTCCATGAATCAGCAGTTCCCTAAAATTATTATTACAGAACTTGGGTCAATGTTGATAAATCACACAATGTAGGCTATACCAAATTTCACTATAAGCATACATGCATTAGCAAAACTAATAGATTCTACTTCCTGTTTAGTTAATCTTATTTTCATCAATAAACAGTGGTAATTCCCACACTGAACTTAGGATAGCTTTATCATATAGTTTTGTTTAATTTTTGTGAGATGCAAACCAGTAATACTACTTAAATTACATATGTTGTTGGTAATCAAACACCACTAACTCCACATGTGATATTGTAAAAGGGGGGGGGGTGCAAACGTCTTCTTTTGCAAATATCAATCACTATCTTTGCTCAAATATGCATTGAGCTCCTTGCCAATAGGTCTCATTGCATTAGGTTTTGGTTTACCTACAATCTACTTAACATTGGTCACATTGGTAGCAGCAGAATTGTGCATACTTACAGCATGGAAAGCTATAATCTGCCAACAGGTGGTACCACCATACTCCATAAAATAAAAGTAACAGACAATAGTTCTGTATGAACTTATTACATTTCATAGACCTACTCTGTGATGTACCACACAACAAATTGTTACTATTCTTAGATTCAAGTACTGCAATAATAACTATCTCACATTACATTCGTGTAACTGTTGTATGTATATTTCGAAGTTATAGGGTTTAGAATTAACACGGAAGAAAACGTCTCTGGATGATGCACATTTAGCACTGTTTCTAGCACCTTTTTTCTCCTACAAACTTGGCTCACTTAACATATACTTGTTACGGCAATGGTGTTCCTCAAACTAAACACCGAAAGCTTATGGGGCTCCATCATAATTTCTAAACAAGTTAAGGGTTTTTAACAGCTAATAGCTGTATTTGAACCTTATAAAGGCAGTGAACAGGCTCAAATAGTGCCACATCATCAGTTGGGAATCGAAGACTGTGAGAAATTGGCCAATATGTGGCTATAATACAAGCTTATTACATTAGTGTGTTCTTACAATAAATACTTTTAAGTGTTACCTGTGTTATTCAGAATGTGGGCCCGCAACAAGTCCCCACTTGACAAATGTTTCACCTCGAAGTATTTTACAATTCTTGAAGAAATAGTACCCTTCCCAGATGCAGGGGCACCCATTATAATTGCACGAAATATCTGTGTTCTCATGGTTGTAATTACGTTCGAATCCTTGCTAATTCTTCTATGCTGTGTCACGTAACTGAGATAACAACAGATAACAGAAAACAAGAGACCTCACATTCAACAACGCCGAGTTTATTTCACCTGCAATATAATTTCCCCACTGAAGGTCGCAACGGATATTTTCATCATACTTGTTTCTATGTAGGATTAACAAAAATACACTGTCGGGGCAAAGTGCAATTGATTCTGATTCTCACAAATATTCGGGATATAATACGACTTCACAAATATTTATAGTATGTCCCATGAAAAGAGAGTTTGAAGAATGTAATGTGTGTATCATAGACTCGTCGGTTCCACTTGTACCCACTTTTAATTTATATTTTATTTTTTGGCAACATTCGTGCAAACGAAGCCACCTTTCAATTTCCTGCCATATATCGCAAACCATATCATCGTAAACAATCGATCACATTCCGGATTTTCACATATATTTCTTGAATCGATAGGAAAACAATTTTCGACAGGCAAAGAAGAAGAGGAATGTCTCAATAAACTTCATAGAAGAATGTCAGATTTATTTATATAATTACGATTATTAAATGGACTATTTTGACAGCAGTATGAGACACACAAAAATGAAAAGACGTATCCAAGTTGGTACGCAAGCAGTGCCACTGCCTTCGTGATAAATACAGGCTTTGGGGCAGAACATAGACTTACTAAATAAACACGGGCAGAATTGGCGGGAACACAATCAGCTGTTTCATTGAGTCGGTGGATTGTGCTTGTGAGCGTGTGCTCATGTTATTTTCCTGTTCTCTTTTGTTTTACTGGAAAATGCCTAGAAGTTTGTGTGCCCTGGGCTGCAAACCCAATTATTATGAAGAGGAGTATATTCCAGTGTTTTCTTTTCCTTCTGATGGGTATTAAAAGAAGACGTGGGTAAAGAATTTCCGTGGGTGAACATAATGGTGATAAAGGACACAGGAGTTTGCATCAACCATTTTCCTGGTGTTCAGATTATTGAAAAAATAAGAGTAACTCCGCCATTTGGTACGTTATTAATGCTGTACGAAAAGCGTGAATATGATACCGATACTGACGACTGATTATTCTTTACAAGTTTTCGAACGAGTCGTTCCTTGTAAAACGTTGGATTCGGAAAGTGACGATGTTCCATGTTTATTTTTAAATCTACCATCGTCTTTATCTTTCCATCATGTTCTACATCGTATTCTCCAAAAAGACCTAAGTAAAGCTCACGAAAAGCTTGAAATGGACAAATATATTACAGATTGGCTCTCTGAAGGCTACAGCGTGAAAACTGATAGATGGCAGAGTTCGGTGGGGGCGGGGGAAGCAGTGAGCAGAGGAAGCAAGCCCCACCTCACACCACTGCAGCCGCAGGGAGACAAGCAAGCTGGGGAAACATACCACGCCTACGTCCTGCAGTGCTTGCACCACAAACTACGCATTATGCTTGCGCGAAAGTATCCAAAATAAAAGCATTGCTTTAAATATTCACCATAAATTAAACAAAGTAGTTTACACATAAGCATGGTTGAAGACGACCCTACCTGCAGGAATCACTCATTTTAATTATGTATTGCACAATATGTAACGCTCAGAAAACTTGTATAAAAACAATAACAAAGCAGACGACAATTGCTGCCTCATATAGCGCGTTCAGTCAGTAATGTGGGCCGATGCCGACTTAAGTTTCCCGATGTCTACCAACTTAACACCGATTCAGGACTAGGGAGAGTTCTGCCATCTATCAATTAAAACACTCTACGTTTACAGTATAGACTTTCTTTAAATTTATTATTGGCTTCTAGTGTAGAAACATACTTTTTAGCCATGAAGGATTAGAATAATCGTAAATATATACCGGTATTTTAGGGCATACATTTGTAATTGTAAGCATCTGTATATACTTATGTACTAGATTCTTCTTTGTAATAATACATTAAAAGCAGTGCATAAATAAAATATCCGTTCCGTTGTTAAATTTTTATATCTTCTCGTGAAATAAACGTTGCTATGATATCATATGCACTCCTGGTTTTGTCTCCTAAAACTGCGGTAGTGCAAAGTGGCTGGCAGTGACCAATTCTCAAGAGGTATTTGATAAAATTGATACTACCTATATCATACAGTCTGCACTGAAACAATATGTGATTTATATCACCAACTGTTGCTCCATCACATTGACAATAGGGTGTCTCCAATAAGCCGATTCTGTATAAATGGACAGGGAAAAACCCTTTATTGAGGCACATTCATACATTGGAAACTACAATTTTGCTTAAGTATTTCGATTTCGCAAACAATGGTCGTCTTGGTATAAATATCTGTCTACTTTCATAGCTTCTTTCTCTTGTTTTTGACTTTTTTCCATTCTCCATGCCACAAAAGAATCGCCAGTTATTCGATTTTTTGCATGTACTCTGTGTATGGGAGTTTAATGTACATAGATCGTCCACTACTAATTGCGTCTTTTGCTAGTTGATCTGTTTTATCATTGTATAGAACACCAGAATGGGATTTTATCCACACAAATTCAATGATTTTACCTGTCTTCTTTGCTTGTGATAATGACCCAATAGGTCAAAGATGTATTTATCAGTTCATTTGTCCCAATTCCTGCAACTAACTGATTTCAGAACACTTTGAGAGTCGTTGAATAACACTGCCTTGGGTATTTTGAGATATCTTGCATATTTGATTGCCTCAATAAAATTGTCATGTTGAAAACCATAGGTGGTCCGGAATTCGAAGGCAGGTCGTTAATAGAGCACAACACGTTACACTTTGAACGCAGGATCTGAACTGGGGACCGCAAGCACAGTTGTCTGCAATGTTAACCACTGCACCACGTGTTCCATTGAAAGAATACTTGCATCGTTGCTCCCCCTCCTGAAAGAACAGCGACCTACTGTTTAGGTTCCTTTGAAGCGAGCTGCAGTGTCCTGGATCTTGTCTTGGGTCCTCTCTATGGCAGTTTCGGAGAATCTTTCCATTCTGCCTGCACGCCATCCTTATAGTGACATGACCGGCGCCAGACCCTCCTGTTGTCGCTTTATCATTATCTTAGAATCTTTGTACAATAGGCATTTCCCAAAGTACTGCTTCAGTAACTTTTCCGATAGCACAACTTTCTGTACAGGGGTAAAAATCCATACCAGATCTCCTGGGCTGTACACAACAGGTCGGTGCTTGTCGTTATATTGTTGGCGGTCCTTCTCCTGGGTGTCCAGTGTCTGTATGTGAGCCAGCTGTCTTGATTCTTTGATCCTGGTAATGAGCTGTTTCACATCGTCATCCTGAGTGTCATCAAGTTGGAACGGGGACAGCGTATCCATTGACATCTCAGCTTGACGACCATGGAGAAGGAAAAATGGCGTGAAATCTGTGGTGTCTTGCCTTGCTGTATTATAAGCCAATCTCAATACTGGCAGTATTGTATCCGTCCTTCTGCTCAACATTGACAGCATATCTGCTAAAGTTTTGGTAAAACATTCTGTAAAATCATTTGTCTGAGGTTGGTAGACAGTTATCCTGTGGACAATGTCGCAACATAACATTACCTCTGATACTAGTTTTGAGTTAAATACTTTTCCCGATAAGATATAATCAGATGTGATGCACCATGCTTCAAAATAATGTATTCTACAAGGAATTTTGCCATCTCTGGAGCTTCTGCAGTCGGCACAGGTTTTGTGACAGCATAGCGGGTGAGGTAGTCAGTGCAGACTATTATCCATCAGTTGCTGGTTGTCGATTTCAGGAACCTACCTAAAAGGTCGATTCCAATGCGTTGGAACGTGGGTGCTGCAGGTGGAATTGGTACCAGATGACCTGGAGGTAACTGTGGCACATGCTTCCGTCTCTGGCACTCCTTACAGTGCCTCACATAGTGCTTGACAGATTGGTAGAGACCTTGTCAGTAATGCCTGCGTCTGATTCTGTCTAGGGTCTTCACGAATCCCAGATAACCTGATATTGTAGAATTGTAGAAATACTTGAGAATAGCTGGCCAGAGATCAGCTGGAACAACCAGTAGCCATTTGGGGCCCAGTGGATCGTAGTTGCTTTTATACAATGTCCCATTTATAAGTTGAAACTTTCCTTTAGTCGGTTCTCCTTTCTCCAAGATCTCTATGGTTGGTAATAATGCTGGATCTTCCCTCTCTTCAGCTGTAGTGTCACCTAACTTAGTGAGGGCTAAAATTTCATTCATGCTATTGTGTTCGGTTAATGGATTCCTTGAAAGGCAGTCAGCGTCCTTGTGTTTGTGCCCATATTTGAATACCACTGTAGTATCATACTCTTGGAGTCTTAGTACCCATCTTGCTAGTCGACCTTATGGATCGTTCAAATTGATCAGCCAACATAAAGAAAGACTCATGGCAATATGAACTGTTTCAGCTAGAAATATGGATGCATCACCTGGTAGTTTAAACTTCCTTTCTTCCAAATTGTTTGCACAAAAGAAAGCAAATCCTGTGTGATTTTTCATCTCTATTTTTAAGCCATCTGTATATATTAGGGTATATCCTGCTCAATTTCTGCCCCATATGATGCAAGTGAAAACTGCCCATATCCTTTTTGGTTAGTGGAAAAGTCCATGTATGTCACAGGAATATTGTAATAGAGTTGTGACAGTCATTGGAAGGATTGTACTTTGGTGTTTCTTATTTTGTATATATTTCCAGATTTCGTAAAGATTGTAGATATAAAACTGCTTTTCTCCATATTTCTGTTATTCCCAGTTTGACAGAGCGTTTCACACTTTTTATTAGTTGCTGGTTAGTATTTGACATTCTTTGTACACTGAATATTTAGAGGCATTTCTGATGCTTCCACAACAACTGTGTGAGTAAGAAGTCATAGCTCCTTGGCAGATCCTTAAGCTTTTGCATTGCAGTTTGTCCCTCAAATTTCATTACAATTAATTTAGGCAGATTTAACCACAAACACTGACTAATTATAAAGCACAATGATCGATTATACTTAGTGATGTTAGAATTTAATGAATGTCTTTCCATTTGAAAAGCGTTGATGTTGAACAATATTTTGAAACTTCTGTGACTTGTGATAATTCAAACATAAAAGCTAGTAGGTTTAGTATGAATTTGGGACAATAACTCTCTGTAATATATATGCTAATTCGGAAAATTATTAACATCTATGCAAATTCTGAGGGTTAAGATAATTAAGGGAAATATATGTAAAATTGAGGCACTATTAATTGAATTTATGGAGAAAAGTGAAGAATATGATGATGTAATATTAAGTCTTAAGTTCATAAATGAAAATCTGAAACTCCTCGCATCCAAACCTCTGTGGTATGCGTGACAGTGGCTTCTTACTACTTTTAGTTTTTTCTAATCATTCCCAGGTGCTTACAAATTTTTCCGAAAGTTGGACATCGCTTTGCAACATCCACATCATTTGTAAAAATTTAATTTGTTCGATATTATTAGTGGAATGGACGAATATCTTAAAAATATTTACAAACCAAGCATGGAGCTCTTGAACCACATGGTAGTTAAGTGTGTCTTACTGATTGAGTATTTGACATGGCCACTTTGCCATTTATTTTTCAATGTGTGCATTGCGTATATACTAACAAGAAAATTACGAAATAGTTTAAGGCAATGAAGGTAAATACTATAAATTACAAACATAGAGAGGTATAAAAGGCATTAAAATGTATGTCTGCACATGAATCAGCCACGTCAGCACTGACTCAATGCATGACATCACCAAAGCTATGCTATGGCTTTGATTTCACGAAGTCAGTGGCAGTGTAGACACATTTTCATACACAGAAAAAAAAAAACACACACACACACATAGACAAATTCTTTCATCCATGAAGGACCATTCACACTGCCCATCGTGTCACGTCATGGTCCATCAGAACATTCCCCAATGCATTTCTAATGGCGGCATTCACAATGTTCATCACCAGACCATCAGGTTACATCATGTCAAGCATTCTCAGGGGAAAAGTTTTAATGGAATAGTCGACTACTAACATCAGAAGTTAAACTATTTTCGTCATTCTCACTCATGTTATAGTAGGTGATAAGATGGAAAAGACTTAACTGTGATGCCTTAAACTTTATTTTTTTATTATATTTTGTTTTAGCAGTAAATTGCAAATGTTCTATGGGTTTTAGATTAATTTATTTTTATATACTTGTTCTTAAAACTGAGTGTCCTAAAACCGGTGTCGGATATCTGAAAGCTAGAAAGTCTTATGTTTTACAATAGCATAACAGAAAAAAAATGAAGAAAACAGTGTATATCAGTAAGGCTGCAAAAAACCGTTAACACTAGCAAGAGCTCCCAAAAATAGGAGCCTTAATGCTAGCCATCACGACATGGCACCATTATGTCAAAATCTAATCACACTGTCCATCAGGTCAATAATTAACTTAGCCCAATAACCAACAGTGAAAGTGGGGTTATAAGTTACCATCCATGATGAAAAAAATTCATATTTTAATATCAGAAATGAGGAAACAGCAAGGCTAAATGTTATTGACAGCCACAACAAACTTTATACTGAATGATTTTGGTCAACATACTGCAGTAAAGTAACGGGAATTGAAAGAACATTTCAAATCATCGACAGTCATTTGCAAGTGAAAATATATACATACAAACACATCAAACATTACGTATAAGGAAATAAATAGAGCCTGTTTACTTTATTCATAAGCATTTTCCCCCTTACACTGCTAAAAACATCATAAACAACTGCATTTTTCTATTTTATTAGTGCGAACTTTTTCATTTAAAATGTTTTTTGATGAACAGTGCTTCATCAGTTTACAATCTGATTCATTTGCATCAGACTCTTCTGTTCTCTATTGTGAAACAAAAACAATTTTTCGGTTACGGATATTGGACCTTGCTTTTGGAAAAAAATATATAAGTCATCATAGAAAATTTGCAATTTACTGCAAAAACAAAGTATAATTATAAAATAAAGATTAATTGTCAGTAATCTGTTTAATAACCTACTCCAACATGAGGGAGTGTGACGAAAATGGTTAAATTCTGATGTTACCAAGTGACCATCATGTCAAAACTTTCTTCCCGAGAAAGCTTGATGTGGCATGACAGTCTGATGACGGACAGTGTGAATACTGCCATTGTAAATGCATTGTGGAATGTTCTGACAGAGCATGATGTGAGGGAAAGTGTGAAATGGCCTTAGGCTGAAGAAGCAATTTTAATTAAATAATATTTTAAATTAGAAAGTCAGCTCTAATTAAGGAGAAAAACTCGGTTGTTTATGGCGTTATTCACAGTGTAAGGGGAGAATAGCAATGGATAAAGTAAACAGTCTGTATTTATTCTCTTATAAATATTATTTGACATGTTTGTAAGTTTATATTTTAGCTTGAAAACAGACGTCAGTGTTTTGTAATTTTGTTTCACTTTCCAGCACTTTACCACACTAAGTTGACGAAAAGCCTATGTTATAAAGTTTCATTTGGCTGTCAATGAAATTTAACGTTATTGTTGCCTCAGTTACAGTATTGAACTATGACTTTTTACATAACCGATAGTAGCTTATAACCTCACTTTCATTTTTTTTTACTACTAATTGTTTCTTCAACAGCATTCTCAGTTAAGCCTGTTATTTTGCTAGGCCAAACTACCTTGGAGGGAATTCAAATAATATTTTTATTCATCCTATATCTGAGTAGAATTATTTACGAAGTTGCCTCCTATATGTGGAGGGTCTCGCTATTTTCTCTCATCATTTTTTTCGGTGTCCAACATCACCCTATCATGTCTGAGAAAACTGTGCAAGACACAAGTGACAATACCTGCGTTGTCTAAGTGTTCTGCTCTGAAACAGATCTTGCAATAATAAATCCTTAATTTTTTACCCAAATTCCAAAAGTATTTTCAGAAACTCTTCTGCTTTTGTTATGTCTGTAACAGTATATTTTTTTCAATGGGTCATCTAATTGTATAGCAGGGTAAAGTCTCATTAAATAGTTTTTTAATGGTAAAACTTCAATTCCAACAATAATGCGAAGTACTCAAACTCTTTTGGACGTTGTATATTCAAAGTATTTGTTTCTAGTTTTGCTGCTAAATCTGACTGTGAAAAGATCTCTGCATCGCTAATTTTTCTAAGGTCACCTTCGTTTACATATATAAATATATAACCTGCATCTACTAAATCAAAAGAAATTTGTATGTGCTTCCTTTGTAGTGTACCAATACATGTGGGGTAATGTCATTTTTCAGAAAATTCTTTTTCAATTTTCTTTCATTTTTCTTCATCTGGTATCAGTATTACTGTCTTGGGTAACACTTCCCACAATGCTGTGCATGTAGTGTCTACGATTTCTTGTACAGTTTTATATCCCAGACGAAAAGATTCTGTGATAGTCTTGAATAAATGGCCAGTATCAAGAAATCTAAAACAGATAAAATTACATTTTTATTTGTAGATATTCACTGCAGATAGGAAATAGAGAATTTCGATGCTCGACGACACAGAACTATAAAGAAACGCAAATGCAAGAGTGGAGATGGTGCTACTAAGAGTAAAAAAATGGAAATACGTAAGTCAAATGGAGTTCTTATGGCTATATCCTCAAGAGAGAGCTGAAAAGAGTAATACTGAAAACGTCGAGTCAGTTTTTAGCGACGATGATATTACTAACGACAAGTCTGTTCTAGATGCGTTGACAGTATCTGCTGAGTCAGTAGACTCACCCCTATCTTTCTCATCAGCAACATCACAAATGTTCGAAATTATTACAGTGAGAAAAATGAACCAAACGTGTAAGTTATCAATAGCCAGTGTTCTACAGAATTATTTGAATTCACTGCCATCTACAACTAGACTGGCAACAACAGAAAGTGGAGACCCTATACATTCCTTTTTCAAAGCTATGACTAACTCTGTGAAAGCCTTGCCTCCAGATCTACATCTGAAAGCAAAAAGTAAAATGTATACTATAGTATCAGATTTAGAACATCAACTCCACACTACAAGCCACACCAGTAACAAAGGAAACAGCTCCACCTACATCTTATAATTCAAATATTAAATTTGTTGAACCAGTTCCAACTACATCTGACTTAAAGAAGCTGTTCTGCTAAACGCAGTTAATATCAGGACCTCAGAATATTCAGATCCAGGAAGTTCGGATTACTTCTAGCACTCTTCAACACTTCTAACACAGCCACTGGTGACTATCCCAGGGAATGGACAACGATTCGCAAAGCATTCATGGGCGAAACCCCAATAAACAAACTACATGTATCATAACTTCAGATGGCTTTTCTGCAGCCACAAAATGTTACACACATTAAAATAGCCTGTATGTATGTATGTATGTAATAAATAAATAAACACTTATATTATCGCGCCGCTGCAGTTCAAATGCGGTTTACCAAACAGAGCTGCGGCATTTCACTGCAGTGCAGTTCTGATCGTTGCGGTCGTTCATTACAACCAATTCTGCTTGCTTAGTGACATTTCAGAAGCAATTAATATCGTTTATAGCAAAGCCGCCAGTTTTTACTTTCACTGTGGTTGCTTCCTTCACACTTTCGTTATGTTCATGAAATACACAATAATATTCACAATGCACACCTTACATTTTATGTCTACCATGTATTTATGTATAGTTTTGAGGTTAATGGAACGACTAAAAAGTTCAATATACCGCAGATGGTCGATATACACTTATTGCGTCACTACTACTTCATGATGATGAAACTTTTGCGTGAGCGAGGCCTACCATTACCACCTAGAGAGGAGGCCGCGGCGCTCTCGTGTGACGTCAGACAGAGTAGGTTGCGCGCGCATAGCTGACTGGGTAGCCGCTGGGGCTGCCGAAGCAGCGAGCCAGTCAGCTATGCGCGCGAAACCTACTCTGCCTGACGTCACACGAGAGCGCCGCGGCCTTCTCTCTAGGTGGTGGCTGGGCCTACGAGCAAGACAGGCCCCAGCGTAGTCGTCATGCCACGTAAGGAAGGTAGGTCCGAGCCGGCGGGATCGCTAGCCGACTGGCTGGCCGCTGGGGCACTGCCCACTGCGTCATAGCGGGCAGCCACTGAGATAGCGATCGCGCTTACATGGCATGATGAATGCACTGGGGCCTATTTCTCGTAGGCCTCTCGCGTGAGCGTGGGTGAGCGCTGACGTAAATAACCTCTGTCGACCGTTTATCGATGTACAGATTTCAGCGCGCAGCAACATACTTTAAGTACAAGATATTCCTAGGAAACGGCAAAATACTTTTGACAACCTTGAATGTAGATGTCATTGCTTCTTGTGTACTGCATAACCATATATTTAAAACCACGATATATTCGCAAAAATAGTAGTCGTTTTGTTAATCAGAATACCCAAAGCAATTTACTCTTAGGTTCCTGGATAACCCCATGCCTTAAAATGACGTTGCATTTGTTTATTAAACAACCGAGCAATGAAAAATGTCTATTAACATGGCTCATGTGCATAAGCATGTAGTCCTGTCAATGTACTTGGATCAGGGACATTACCCTTCTGCGAAAAGAAATGTAGTGGTTTGCTTGTAGCCGGCCGCGGTGGCCGAACGGTCTGTGGCGCGCCAGTCACGTTCTGCACGGCCACTACGATCGGAGATTCGAATCCCCCTCGGGCATGGATATTTGTGCCGTCCTTAGTATTAGCTAGTTCATAAGTAGTTTGTAAGTTTAGGGACTGATGACCCCATAGTTAAGTCCCATAAGCTCTACAACCATTTTGTTTGCTTGTAGGACAATTTATTATTATTATTATTATTATTAACTGTTGCTTATCATGTGAACTAACTATACATTAGGAAATCGCCACATATACGGAAATAACAGCTAAATATTTACTTCATCCTTTGTTTCACAATCAGATGGAGAAGAAAATATCGTTGAATATTGCAGTACATAATTATCTTACGCACATAATAAAGACCCAGAATGATTTTAAAAACATATTGAATTGAGGGGTCAGCTCAACAGTGGTCTAACCCTCTCCAATAAGGAAAATGAGATATTGGTGCCATCTGTTGTCTAGTGAGGTGAACTAACTTTCTACCATGCGACATAGACCAATATCACCTCGTACATATTATTTAGAAGGCACTATTTCTTTCCTCGATAAAACTTCCGTTGTGTTTGAGTGCAACATTGGTCCAACCTCAAACAGCGAATGAGAGGTCAGTATATGAATCACGTGTAATAACATCAAGTACGGCTGACATTCAGGGCGAGAGAGTGATATATCGATCAATATTGATAAATTAATAGTTTATTCTGACAACTGTTTTGCTCAAAATAAGAATATATCCTTAATATGTTTTTGGTTGCAAATTATTCACAAACAATATGTTAGGTAAATAATTTACAAGTATCTAGTATCAGGTCGTAGCTACCAACCCTTTGATAAGGACTTTGGACTCATAGAGAACAAAAAAAGATTGGAAAAAATATGTGTATACACCTGATGGGTGGGTAGATCTTATAAAAAACACTAGAACAGGGAAAAGAAAATTTAATGTAACTGAAATGCAACAGGTTGATTTTGTAAGTTGAAAGCATTTAAGGGATAAAATAATTAATTGTAAATTCACTGAGGACAAAGAACCTGTTGCTCTCAGTAGCATTTCAAATGCTGAAAGTCTCTGTTGAACAACCATGGAACTATTGTGTTAAAAAAAGTTTGTAAATCTGTGGGACTTAACTGCTTGGTTATTAGTCCTTACCTTACGGCCATGTGGGAGGGGGGGGGGGGGGGAGGTGGGCACATAAACAAAATTAAATGTTTGTAAATCTATCTGACTCACCCGCGTTGTTACTAGTTCGTAGCTTACAAACTACTTACGCTAAGTTAAACCTACCTAAGGACAACACATACACCCATGCCCGAAAGGGACTCGAATTTCCGACGGCGAATGGCCGCGCGGACCGCAGTACCCTTCAGATCATCAGAGCTTCTTCGTGACTATTGGGTAATGTGTAATATTACTAATGTAGACGGTAACTTACAGGTTGTCTTTTCTTTTCTTTACTTTTCTTCTTTTTCCTTCTCTTTCTGCATTGTTGGACCGAGATGGTATACTATAACATTTTTAATACAATGAAGTGCATGTTTCAGTAATACTACTATCGCTGCTAGCTTCGTGACATTTCGGGGGTCAACTGAAGCACGGGATACAGCCCGTAAGCATTGATGAATGAGGCCATATTTTAATTACAGCCAAGTTCATAACATTTCTTTGGGAACACAAATTGCTACCAAATCGTGATTCGGAAAAGTATCTCGAGAACCAGTCACTACATGGGTGTAACAGTTAATTATACGTAATGTTCATTGACCGCATTTATTCAGTAATAACTTCTATTTCTATGACGTCATTAGTCAAAGCCGACCAGTTGTTCCCGTGCTTCAGTAATCCCCATTTCGGTAGCCAATTTTTTACTTCCGTTACGTTCATGAAATACACAATAACACTCTCAATGCAGTCCTGACAGTTGTTATCTTCCATTTATTTTCGTTTAGTTTTGATATTAGCGGTTCGACTTCAGTCTACGGTGTACCTCAGGTGGTCGATATACCCTTGTTTACGTCAGTGTTATATCACGATGACGAAACGCTCGCCTGATCTTGGTTGAGACGAAGGCTACCCTGCTAATAGTGTCTGATTTTTAAAAGGTCTTTGGGATGACATGTGTCTTCCTGTTGTGTCGACTCTCAATGATGATGATGATGATTGGCGTTTTAGGGCGCTCAACAGCGAGGTCATCAGCGCCCGCCGACTGAATAACCTGCCAAGGCCACGCCATGTTACATTTGTATCCAATGAGGTACGGCTCACTTGTAAACGCGTTGAGCATCGCCTGTCGAAGCACAGACAGCCTTTCAAGGAATTTTCTACTAATCATATATAAAAATGAATGTTTGTTTGTTTATATGTTTATTCGTTAAAAAATAATGTTCGTATTTTATGCGCTGCCTACTGATCAACCGATTGCAATGAAAACTTCGATGGTATATTGCTTGGACTTTCGCGAAGGTTATAGGCATAATTATATGATTGTGCGACACATAGTCGAGGTGACATGACCAATAAATAATGAAATTCGTGAAAAACTACAGCAACATGCGACAATTTTGCACATCTTCTCCTCAACCACAGGACCGATTTAATGAAATTTGGTGTTAGTATTCCTTACCGTGAGCCGTGAGGTAACAATTTCTCTAGGGTTAAGAACCACCTATAACACTTATAGTTCAGGAGATAGGACGTCATAAACAATGAGATGCATGAAACTTCTTGGCAGATTAAAATTGTGTGCCGGAACCGGGACTCGAACCTGGGACCTTTGCCTTTCGCGGGCAACGCTCTACCAACTGAGCTATCCAGACACGACTCACGATGCCGCCGCACAACTCTACTTCCGCCAGTACCTCGCCTCCTACTTTCCAAAATTCACAGAAGCTCTCCTGCGAAACATGCAAGACGAGCACTCCTGGAAGATAGCTCAGTTGGTAGATGGCTTGCCTGCGAAAGGCAAAGGTCCCAGGTTCGAGTCCCGGTTCCAGCCCACAATTTGATGTTGTTTGATGTTTGTAAAGCTTATGGGACTTAACTACGGGGTCATCAGTCCCTAAACTTACAAACTACTTATGAACTACTTACGAACTAGGACGGCACAAATATCCATGCCCGAGGGGGGATTCGAACCCCCGACCGTAGTGGCCGTGCGGACCGTGACTGAAGCGCCTCAGTCCCCTCGGCCACCGCGGCCGGCCCACAATTTGAATCTGTCAGGAAGTTTCATATCAGCGCACACTCCGCTGCAGAGTGAGAGATTCATTCTGGAATGAGATGCATGATAAAGCCTGGTACTAAGGCTTGCCGACCGCAGTGGCCGAGCGGTAGGCGGCGAGCCAGTCACAGTCTGCACGGCCGCTACGGTCGGGGGTTCGAATCCCCCCTCGGGCATGGATGTTTGTGTCGTCTAGCGTAAGGTAGCTCATAAGTAGTTTGTAAGTTTGGGGCCGGCCGCGGTGGCCGAGGGGACTAAGGCGCTCCAGTCACGGTCTGCACGGCCACTACGGTCGGGGGTTCGAATCCCCCCTCGGGCATGGATATTTGTGCCGTCCTAGTTCGTAAGTAGTTCATAAGTAGTTTGTAAGTTCTGGGACCGATGACCCCGCAGTTAAGTCCCTTAAGCTTAACAAACATTTGACTAAGGCTTGTTTGAAAAAAAAAAAAAGGTAAAGCAGTCAACAATCCGAAGATTGGTTTGAACACCACAGTGCTTTACTAGGCATGGTCCTGTTTTGAGGTGGTTTGCCGTTGCCTTCCTCCGACCTTAGGATTGACTTACCCGGCCAGTTATAGGGGGACCTACAGTTTAACGTGGGTTCCAAACCAAGGTGCTACTCGGTATTTTTCACATGAGCAATACTGTCAGAAGTGAAAGAAGTGGAAAGTGACAGATAAAAACCCTGGGACCTGACGGGCATCGAACCCACGACCTTTACACAAATCATTGTTTAACGTTTTGACCAAGAATCTCGGAAATTCTTAACCGATTCACTCCAAATATTTACGTAATACCGAAATAAACATTCGAAGAGACATGGCTACACATTTTTTAAACAAATTTACTATCTATATATATAAAGTAGAGTGAGTGTGTGTATGGCATACTCATCTACAGCTACGTTCTAAACTTGATGAAATGTTGCACGCCGGCCGCGGTGGCCGAGGAGACTGAAGCGCTCCAGTCACGGTCTGCACGGCCACTACGGTCGGGGTTTCGAATCCCCCCTCGGTCATGGATATTTGCGCCGTCCTTAGTCTTAGTTAGTTCATAAGTAGTTTGTAAGTTTAGGGACTGATGACCCCGTAGTTAAGTCCCATAGACTCTACAAACATTTGAACATTTTGAAATGTTGCACACTTGACTTTCAAAATAAGAGGAACCTATCGTCAATGTCTACAAAGTTTTTGTATGTTGCTCGACGGAGGGTACTTCACGAACGTTACAGACTGCAACAAAAACTACAGTCTCACAATCTTGATGAAACTGTCCACACTTTACATTGAAAACGAGAGGAAGGTCAGTGGCTACATAAAATTTAGTATGGTGGGAGGGTACTTTATGTACAAGCTTCGACACCAGCCTAAATAAATGTTCACACTTGGACTTCAAAACAAGAGGAGCAGAAAGAGAGGTCGGAAGAGGACATTGAGTAGCCTTCAGATAGCTACAAGATAAATTGTTGCCCACAATACTTTGCCCACAATGGATGCAGTTCACACAAATCTGCACTATGTTTCTTTTGCAACAAGCCTGGTCATATGTAGCAGGTATGTTCTCAAAGTACATTCCACCAAGCTTTCTACTAATAAACAGAAGCTGGAACGCATGGAGAGCAATGTCCTAAATCATTCTCGGATGTCATCCAAACGTAATCGTTGCAAACCGGCATCTACGTCTTATTCTATTGCTAACATTGTCTTGAATACTCCAGGGAAGTCACGTGGACGTAATCGTTGCAAACCAGCATCCAGTCCTGCTGCTGCTGCTAATGCAAAACAATTCTGGAACTGTTCGACAGTCACATAAACTTTGAACAAACTTTTCGAGTCGCAGCAGAATAGCCGTCCGCACTAAGGCGCCTTGCAGCGGTGTGCGCGACCGTTCGCCGTCGGAGGTTCGAGTCCTCCGTCGGGCATAGGCATGAGTGTTAGTGTTGTTCTTAGCATAAGTAACTTTAAGTTAGTGTAAGTAGTTTGTAGGCCTAGGGACTGATGACCACCGTAGTTAATTCCATTAGATTTACAAACATTTCAATTTCAACACTTTTCAATTCTCTGACACTTCTTCAGCATGAAATACAATTTCAGTTACTGAGTTTGCTTAATTACAGTACTTACAAATTACTTGGCAGTCCACCCTTGTGTCGTACCAACAAATCGTTACTACCTGTGACGGATTCGAGTTAGACCTCGGTAATTGCACTTTGGATGCTAGTTACAAGCATGCAACAATATATGTGCTCTTTGCTGTTTTCCACACACCTAATATATAGTCAAAAGATTTTTGGACTACATGCCGGATTTGAAATTCAAGATACAGGTCACACGCTGACAATGTTAAAGCCTTATGTGACGACTTTAAAGATTTGTTTGATGATTCCTTAGGGCGCGCAAAAGATAATGCAGCACATATCAATCTTGGCTATGACTCACCGCCGAAATTGCGAGGAGCGCGGAATGTTCTATATGCACTCCATGACAAAGTGCCAGCAGAATTCTGTCGTTCACATAGTATCGGTGTACTACAGTCTATTATAGCTAGTTTTTGGGAGTAACCTCTTGTCGTTGTGCCTAAACCAAATGGTGAGATTACAATTTGTGTTGGCTCAAATCTTCTGTAAATGTACAAACCAGCGTTGCAGGGTCGGCGCAAGCCTAAATGCCGCCCCTGCGAGGTTGAAAATTGCAGCCTCCTCAATAATAATAATAATAATAAAAAGAAGCAAGCATAAACCTTGTGCAATGAATGTTAAAATCAATCCATTTTCCTTTTTTTCGCGTATGATGGGACTGTTGTCACGTGTTTTGATAAAAACACGTTTGACAGTTATATAATAGACACATAAATATACATGTAGGCCTGATACTTAAACGGAAAAGTTTTTACCGAAAAACTCGAAAAGTTATTGACCGATATGTTATAAATTTTTAAACCACACGCCGATGAACATTTTTTAAAATATAAAGGGTTTTAGAAAATTTGCATTATAAATTTCGAGGACTCTACAGGAGAGTGAGTACTTATTTTGATAATGACCTCACGTTCGGAAATGTCATTCGGTGCCACACTTCTTCATCTTTGTTACTATGAAATAAATGTTAACAGTAGACAACGGAGTATGAAGACGCGCTCAGAGCTCTAAGGACAGGCGCGCACAAGCGATTTTCCGTCGCGCGATTTATTTGTCGCAGGAATGGAACACGGTGGCTCGAATATGAGCGCGCGCACGTGCGACAAAAAAGTAGCGGCGGTTTAAAAAACGCAACCGGCCCTATTTGACGCGCGACGCGATTGTCGCAGGTGTGGAATGTATCACGGGCAACAGCACGGGGCCGCGCGCACTAGCGACGCGATTTCTCAGTCGCTCTCGCTCTGCGTTGCATCCAAGTTCAGTCAACGCCACCTAGATACAAGGCCTGTGCGCTGCCTGCCAAGAGTAGTCATAACACAAGCAAACTATTTGTCTTATGTAGCGTTGTGACGAGTTTGGGAATACGTACATGTTGCACACTGTTTAAGAATGTTTTTCGTACTATTTATGCGATTCTCCGTGCAGATTTTTGCTGGTGTGAGACAAAACGCCTAATATGAATCGTCCGATTCCATTATATGTAAGATATCTTACTAAAAGTTCATAAACATGTTATACCAAAACGAATTTGTCTCTGAATCACATAAATAACATAAATAACATTCTGAAACGCAGTGTGCAGCGTGTTCGTATTTCCAAATTCGTCACAACGCTACATAATACAAATAGTTTGCTTGTGTTATGACTACTCTTGGCAGGTAGCGCACAGGCCTCGTATCTAGGTGGCGTTGGTTCAGTGCGCCAGCAGCATGTCTGATAACGAGAGTCGTGCTACGGATAACATTGTAGGTTGTGTTGTCGGTCCAGAAAGACTAATTACAGAAGTAGAAAAGCGACCAGCCCTGTACAACAGGAAATTAAAAGAATACAGTGACCGCAACTATGGGGAGAAATATGCTGCAGCCTAATTAGGAACTGTACTGAACTGTCTGGACCAGAAAAGAATAACAAAGGTATTTCATGTTTCACTTATTTTATTCATTCATGCAGACATCACAATTATAACAGTTTAATTTTTTTAATTTTGCAAGGTATTGAACCTTGTGGAGTCACAAAGTAGTTTGCAAAATAATCCCTTATCTGCATACCACACGCATCAGCCCTTATTCCTACAGGCTTACAGCCTTGCAGAAGGCATTCGTACGATTTTCTTGATGTATCTTATCAGTAGTGTAAAATAATAACAACAATTGTCGAATGAAATGAGTTTCTTGATGTATCTGATCAATAATGTAAAAGGTCAATAAAAACTGTTGAACCAAATAATGTGTGATACCCTCAAAGTTACTGAAAGCGCTTCTCGGGTGGTACACACTTCCTCCATGTCGTATCTTGTTTGGTTATATTTGGTCCTACTGCTTGAAACAGTGTATCAAAACTATCCTTACTAATTTGATAGTATTGAAAGAATTTATTTGAGTGATTTTGTAATTCTTCGTGTAATTTGTAAAACTAGCCTTTCCCTAGCCTTTGACTTACAATCGGATGTACCCAGTAACGACATTTGCGCTGTTTTCTCGCTCTTCTTCGTAGTAAATGCACCACCAAACAAGCTGTTTCGATGAAATCCATGCTGGTACTGAGAGTAGCTGCGATTTTCCTGTCGCTGTGTGCGCACCACAATGCACTGACGCGAAAGCGATTTTTCTGTCGCCCCGACTGAAAAATCGCTTGTGCGCGCCTAGCCTAACGTGTGCATTTTAGAGCCCAGTTCTGCAGCGCTCCTATCGGCAACAGATCGCCTTTGTACGACGGCTGCAACGTGCATCGGAGTTGACGGTGGATTGTTTGAACATATTCTATGAGGAAACTTACACAGTTAACAAACCATAACATAACAGTATCTTAATTTACTGCTACCTGCACTTTTCCCCTTCCTAGTTGTTTTCATTTGTTTACCCAGAGACGGTTAAGAAAAGGGCATTTGCTTATTAGAATTTTTTGTCCAGAATTACCAGTAGTATCAGCCGTCACGGCGTGTACCTTAGCTCCAACGCTGCCAGTGATCTTTTCTGCAGTGCGGCTGCACAGCAGACTCGAACTTTTAAGCCCCGTTTTCACCGAAGCGAACACAAGCGAACGAGCAGCAGCGAACGAGCATTCGCTCTGGTGTAAACGCTATGCACGCGCTGTTCGGTCACGTTCGGCTCACATTCGCAGGTGTTCGCTTGTGTTCCGCTGGGTGTCGGTTTCAGGGCGAACCATCAAAGGCAGTTCGCGACCTCTACGTTTCAGCGCTAGCGTATGCGACAAACTGAGTATGCACGCCTTGCGGCAGTATGCTGTTTTCCGTTCGCTCTGGTGTAAACGCTTACTCGCAAGTACAAGCCAATGCGTGCGCGCACAGGCGAATTCCTGGCGAATGCGCATTCGCCAGTGTTCGCACGTGTTCGCTTTGGTGTAAACGGGGCTTTACGCAAATCTATGACATGTTGTGAGTACTGAGAGATATGGACAAGGACACTATGACAATAGTGTGTGGGTACGTTGGAAATTTGGGTTTCGCATGAGACGTGCTATGGTAGTCGGTGCATATGCTACCACTGTGTCCAGATGGTGTAGTGTTCAGCACGACTGCCGAGTAAGCAGTAAACTTGGGTTCGAAACGCAGCGTAATACAAATTTTCATGTTTCCCAATTTATTTAATTCGAAGTCCAGTGGCAACTTAAGTCGAAAATTTCTTTCTGTCTTGCTTTAATAAAGGCCGAGTTCATAATCAGGTAGAAAATTATGTCAAATTGTTTGAATTCTAAATCTTTTCTGAATTCTTTTATAGGGTCCAAATTCACTGGCTCTGTACAATCCAATACCAAGCAGGGGTGGGATCGTAGACAGCAAATGCAAATTAACTATCTGCAAGTAGTATTAAGACCTGTAGGAATTTGATTTGAAAAGTAAGAAATAACATTTTTATTTACAACACATATTTCTCTTAACAACGGTTCCAAAATTTCGGCATTCTGGAGTTTTTTGCTCATATTCTGCTGTTTCAGTCTGGCAAGTCTAGTTGTGGTAGAGATGAAAAACACTTCCTTATTGGGTCAATGTAAATCAGGCATAGTCAAACACCGCCCTGCGGGCATGGCCGACTTTGGCGCGCCCCTGCGCAGCGGCGTGTGGGGCAGAGTGGCGAGCAGCAAGAGGAACAACATTTTGTACTTATACTCCGTTTGGTGGCAGGAATATGAAATGTTTGTATAGTCTATGGGACTTAACTACGGGGTCATCAGTCCCTAACTTACAAACTACTTATGAACAACTTACGAACTAGGATGGCACAAATATCCATGCCCGAGGGGAGATTCGAACCCCCGACCGTAGTGGCCGTGCAGACCGTGACTGTAGCTCCTAGTCTCCTCGGCCACCGCGGCCGGCGCAGGTATATCGGATTGAGCAGGGTAGTAACATATCACGTGACTCACCACAATCGGAAGCGACCTACCGAAATAGGTTTTATTTACCATTGAGCTCAGTGCTTTTGGCGCGTACTTGTTCTCGAACTTAAATAAATAAACCGAAAAAGGGGAGATTGGATTCAGAGAAAACATTGGGAGACTTAAAGGAAATTCTGGAAACACGTAAGACTAACAAATTTTCCAAGTTCAATGTGCATCATTAACTTAAAGGATTTTTAGATGTTAAGCGTTCCGTAAGTATTGGACCGTATCAGAGCTGTATACTGTTTCGTTTAGTGCACTAATGGGAAATGTTACTTAATGCGAACTAATTTCCTGTTTGTTGCGTTGGGAAATTGTTTGCCGTTTTGTAGGGAATTTGATTTGCTTTCTAAGGAAGAAGTGACAAATTTCGTAGCCTGTGGCGAGGAACAGTGCGGAAAACTAAGAGCTGTGATTACCCCTTCCAGTTATGTTTGCAGGTGCAGAAAAAGAACGAGAGTAAGTAATTTACTTTTCTGAGAAGGTTACATACAAGAACTTGTCAACCATAGAGCAGGAACAGCATTAATTATTTACTTCATGGTCAGCGCAAAAATGTATTCCCGTGTTTCTATAGGATTCGGTTTTCAAATATTAGCTGACTGCTACAGAATTACAAGAATACTTTTTGGTGCTGAACATGAAGTAAATAATTTATGCTGTTAATGCTCAATGGTTGACAGGTTCTTATATATACCCTTGGCCGCTCAGTAGCTAGTAAACAGGATTTTCCACAAAACCACAAACAATTTTCTAACTCACTCAAACAGGGAATTAACTCGCACCAAGTAAGAGTACATGTAAAGCCGAAAATGACGGGAAAATACAATGCGCTACACCGCCTCATATTCAAACACAGGACAAAGATGGTCTATCAATATCTACTTCGTGAAAATGAGTTGAACATATACAGCTGTATTTAGACCAAGTGCTGGCTTAATTTTTCGCGTGCAAGTTGTCTCCCTGTATTGTACCCTCCTTCGTATGAACGCCGACGCTTCCATTCAACGATATGCAGCTAACTTCCGGCTTCGATGAGTCACGTGATACATTGATATCCTGCTCAATCCGATATTCCTGCCACTACTCCGTTCCCTCTGAAGAGGCGGCTCAAGGTCACGCAGCTGATTCCCCACTCTACACCCTCCCTCCCGTGCTCCCTTGCCAGCAAACTGCGCAGGCAGCCCGCTTAGACAACGAGCCAACAATAATAAGCATTGCCGGTTTTTAAAATTAATCTATCACATTTTAGTGACCTTCATTTCGTTCGTTGCGATATGTATATAATATACATCACTTCAGAGGTTATTACCAGAAAATAATTCCATTAATAAAGTGACATAGTGAAAAAGTTATATGTAGCTCACCCAACAGAAACTACGGTGGGCAGACATCAGCTTCACTATCTTCGTCATCACTGGAAGTCTCGTCACTATCGTCACGTAGATTTATTAAAATCCTTTGAATTTGTTCACATCTAAGTCCTTCCTTCGCAAAGTCTTCTTCCTGCAATCGCTCCACATGGGCAACGCATTTCTTCTAATCTTCTATTGTCACGTTTTTAATGGCGTCCTCCAGTAATTTTCTCACATCTCTTAATTTTAAATGTAGAATTCTTTTCTGCTACCTCTCGCTTTATTTGAGTCCATATCAGTTCAATGGGATTGTACTGACAGTGATAAGGAGGGAGCCGTATTACTTCATGTCCCATTTTTGTAGCTAGATCATCAACCTCATATCGCCTAAAACTGCTGCTGTGTTGCCTGACAGTGCAAAGCAATTCGGCTATCGTGTGTGTGGGATCATGAGGTATGCTTTTGCTTTGCAGCCATTCCAAAATATCGGCTTTCTTGAAACTTGAGTTGGGAATTTTTTCTTTAAGCATGGAATGATAGCTTGCATTGTTCATGAGTATCACACATCCTTCTTCCAGGCTTCGAAGGAGATCAGTAAACCATTCCCTAAAGACTGTATTATTCATTTCTTGGTGGTAATCGATACCGCTTTTAGACTGGAACACCATTTCTGCCCCCTCTATGAAACCATATTTGGCCGATCCGGCATGGCAGATTATCAGACGTGATCCTTTACCTAACGGGACCTTTAGACCACCGTTTCTTTTCGAATCCTGCCAGATAAAACTTCTAGAACTGTTTTGATTTACCCATGTTTCGTCGATGTAAGTGATAGGTCGAGGATGATCTTCATTCCTTATTTCAAGCATTCTTCTTAAAAATGAGGCTCTTGCGGCTACAACATTTTTTCTCTCCATCAAACATCTTCGACCGTCATTAGCTCATCTGTATCTGAAGCCAATTTTTTTCACAATTTTATGCAAAGATGTAATACCTCCTGCATAGTCTATCTTATCTTTTAAAACATCTTTAAGGTTTTTAAGTGTTGGGTATTCAGGTATTCACCATTATCGTAAAATTCTTGGATTGAGCGGAGGATTACGTCTTTTTGGAAATCGTCTAATTCTGTGACAGGCTTTTGGCGAGTAATGTTTTTTCTTGGAGAT
This sequence comes from Locusta migratoria, assembly GCA_026315105.1. Lineage (NCBI taxonomy): Eukaryota > Metazoa > Arthropoda > Insecta > Orthoptera > Acrididae > Locusta > Locusta migratoria. The sequence continues at coordinate 226,171,120 of CM048755.1, forward strand.
GAAAAGCTTGACCCTAGGATATCTTCATTTTCGATTACACTTTTATGCTCTTCCTCACAGATGCGTTGCACTGTTCTTACCGACACCTGACAGGCTTCTGCGTTTGTTTTTTGAGTATCTCTGAAAAAGTCACAAACCTTTTATTGGCAGTTTTCCAACGCTTTGAAAAAATTATACATTTTATACACAATATCCTTCGACTGACGCCTAATATCACTCAGACTCGACATTGCAACAAATTTAAATGTAAACGCAGAGAAACGCTATCATACTGTTGTAGAACTGCAGAAGGGAATGATAGCTTGCATTGGAGAGGGGAAAAGGACTGTGGAGGGGTGATCACGTGACGTGCGGAGTGCCGGCCGAATGACCTCGAACCGCCTCTTCAGAGTGAACGGAGTATACTTATATAATTCTGTGGCTAGGTTCTAAAAGGGCCAATGTCAAAAATCTTAGTTTTACAGTATAAGCTTCTGAATATTTTCTGTCATTTTCTAAAAAATATTAATAATATATTTGGGGCTATTTCTTACTATTATTATGGTAAATCAACTTATCTAAAGCTTATTTTTAAATAACAAATTTCTAGAATTTTCAACTTCAAAAATAAAGAACTAAAGGGGACATTGTCCTTTTTTAATATTATGAACTCTCTTAAATTATTTGACATTGGTCCTTTCGACTGCAGGGTCAGGTACACAGAATAACCAGAAACAGATAATTTTAAGATACATATTTCCTTGTATTCATCATTTAAATCACTTTAATCATTCCTCAAGCATTTAAAAATTAACAGCAACTGTAACATTTTCCTGAAATCAGGAATTAGTCTCATAATTCACATTTCTTAATGTCAGACAAAATAAATTGCTTACACTACGATTGACACTGTAAAAGAGAAGAGAAAAAATATATCACTCCGTCATCAGTACCGTCCTCATCCTCCTCAGTTCATGTCTTTCATCTGACTGTGTATTGGCTCTCAAGTGACTGATGAACAGCATGTAGAATGGACAACTACTTACATTGATGTATGAAGGGAGAACCGTTAAGTCCTTTAATTTCTTTTCTGAAATGGGTATGAAGGCATCAGAAATTGGCAAGCGTAGAGTTTTCTTTCTGTTCAGATCTCTCATATTGAATGGTTCTTCTGAGGAGTAGCTGTGTTTATAGGGTACAATACCCTACATACCTGAGTGATCCTTCAGCCAACGTATATTGTTCCAAACAATAGGATTCCCTTTAGTGTTAAGTTTCTCGTACAGGTAATGAGTTCTCATCAAGTCTTTAAAGTTGTACAAGTCCTTTTGTTCCAGCTCTATTGCAGTTATGGAAGACTTTCGGGGAACCATGTGTGTTAATTTGGCCCAGTCTCTTGGCAGTTCTACAGTTGTTATTTTCTTTGTCTTCTCAATGGCTGCGTGAATTGAGTCGGCTTCCATGTATGTCCAACTTCACAAACTTGTGGTTGATTTTCAGATGTCTTCCCTGAATCCTGAATTCTTCCACTTCTCTCAGAAACATGATGGAAATAGAAATATTTCTGTTTTGTCCGGTACACGAATCAATAAATACGCGTACCTTAACAATTTTGTCGTTCAGTTTCATCAAATAATCATATAGACAAGAAGCTACTTCTTGGCCAACTCTTCCTGCCACTGTTTCATTCCAAATGCTCCTGATACCAGTTTATTTTACTAAACTTATCTTCAAGGCAAATAATAACAAATAAGAAACCGAACTACAAATATGTAATTAAAATGAACCTAATTACTGTATTGCACGTGAAAGACAAGTGATTTGTGGTTATTATAACGAACAGATTTACTTGCCACTAATGTCAAAGCCACTGTGAAACATTATGATCGTGCCAATCAAAAGGAAAAGAAAGGAAGGAAGATTTTTAACGTCCCGTCTACAGCATGGTCATTAGAGACGGAGCTTATGCTCAGAGTTTTTGGGTAAGTATGTGGAAGGAACAATCCCGGCATTTGCCTGGACTAATTTAGGGAAATCACGGATGGCTGTAGGTGGATTTGAATCACCCTGCACCCAAATGCGAGTCCAGTGTTTTACCACTGCACCTCCTTGGTCGGTCAGTGTGCCAACCAAGACTGTTCACTGCCAGTGCGCTGAATGGTCAGGGGTATTGTTGAAGAAACAGCTCTTATTATTGTTGTATTCCCGCCACATTTAAGTGCAATGTCAAAGCACTGTTTCGATCGTTGAAGCCACCTGTCAGCAAAAAAGGGCAGACATTGGCCCTTCTATGCTGTTTGGAAACTTGATAAAACACTATGGGGCTTACATCTTAAAATCCCAGTATCTCTCATTCTATGTGGCTTTGACATTGGCCGTTTTAACATTATGAAGAGCACGTTAAACTATAAGGCGTACACCAATAAAACCAGTTTTGATAAATATTGACATTGGCCCTTTTAGAAACAAGCTACAGAACGATTTGGAAGTTATTAAAATAAGTCGATATATTTACGTTTGACACAGTATGTGTCTTGGAGTGGTACTTTTTTCTTTTTCAGAAGTTTTTTCACAGTTTTATGCTTTTTAATACTTTCAGATGTTATGTTTTGTGCACTTTATTATTTGCACTAATTATATTTTGACAGCACAGTTCACACCATTGATATATATTTTTAAAAAGAATTTGCATTTCTTTTTTGGATGTGTTAGCTGTATACAAAATGATCATATAATTCTACACTTCAATTTTTTTCGCAGTGATACGATTTACGTTACGTAATATCTCTCTTTTTTGAACTTGAGGTGTCAAAAATTATCCTTTTTCTTTAAGGGAGTCAATAAAAGGTTTCTAAATATGTTAAACAGCGTAATGCAATTGATTTTGGTTTTCAAGAAAGATATGTATTTCTGCTAATCGCATGAATACTGCGTAATTTTCTTATTTCATTAAAGAATAGTTATCGCCTTGACGAATGAAAAAAGGTAGCAAATATATATTAGTGCAGATTATAAAAGTACTCTACGATATTTCCATCTCCACTTAGTAGCCTCACTGTGTTGCAGAAAATGTCTTCTTTCGTTTCCTCCTTGCAGCGTTTGGCATATAGCTAGAGGTCTGCGCGGATAAGGAATGTGTTATCCGCACAAAATCTGCAATGCCCTTACCCGCAATCACATCCGCGGCACTGTTTCCGCATCCGCAAGTTCGTTATCCGCATCAGCAAATATTAAATTTTTAAATGGGTAATAATAGTAGATAGCAGTATTTAAAACCATGGTATGAAATAATATAATTATTATTAGAGTGTCATTTCTGCGACAACGTAACTACTTTTGACTTCTCGAATCACGGTAACTGTTCTATAAGTACTTCAAAACAGGCTATTCCAAACAAGAAAACATTGGCGCTCCGAACACACACACAGTAGCGCCCGTGTGGTTGGAGCACTACGTCAGCTGTAAAATACAGGCATCTTTTTAATTTTCAGTCGTTAAAACTGATCGCCATAGAGGAGATTTTACTGTGTTTACATTAAAAAAAGAAACGTTTCTTTCGGAGTTTTACAAAAGAGACACTTTATTTCCCGCTTATTAACGCACAAGGGGTTATGTGTAGAGGTCAGAAACGGGCCGAGTATGAGCTCGGTCTTGCGGGTTACATACAGTGGCGTAGCTATTTCACCGAGGGCCCCGGGGCAAAAATGACATTGGGGCCCTCTTTACTCTAATACTGTACAGATGCAAAACTACCTCATCATCAGCTACTTACCGCTACTAAGTAAATTATTACGTGTCACGCAGCAGATAATATTTAATCGTACTCTCTAATATAATTGTGAAAGTTTGTTTGTTTGTTATGCTTTCATGCAAAAATTACTAGCTGATTTGGGTGAAATTTTGCAGAGGGCTAGAAACAGAGCTGGACCTGGGTAGGACATACAGGTGAAAATACCCCATGGGATATTTTTTGTCAGTGGTATCAGCGGGCAGACTGTAGTCAGTGCCGACAACTCACTCTCAACTACTGCGCTGTTAGCTCATTTCGTTGATAGCACAGTCAAAGAAGGAAAATAGGAGAAATACTCGTGTAGGATGGTTTCATCAAAAGTAATTTGCCGGATTTTGTTTGATTAAACACTTTGGATTGAGCCGTGCCCCTACCAGGCTTCTTGATGTTAGTGCCTGGCCAGGAAAAAGTAATAAATAAAATAACTAAGTCGATATCTTCGCTTATTATCGTGGCAGTGGGGTTTGTGTGAAGTGCTAAATTCTCACCATTACTTTACAATACAGTGAAGTTGTATGTTTTTCACATAGAAGAACCGAGCAGAATGCGGCGGAGGGTATAGTGTTAATATGAACGTAAATTGAAGAGCGAGTAGTTCTTATGGTATGGGAAGGCGCCATTCCCAGAAAAAAGACACAGAATGCCGAGTCCATTTCCCGCCTACCATTGCGAAGTAGTGTGTAGAAAAGTATGTAGATTCTGTTCGGTATTACTTTCAGTATTAACGCATTTGTGAAAAATAAACATGCCTGTTTAATGGCGCAACGCATTTTGTGAAAAATGCACACTCTGCAAGTGTGTCCGCGCAGTACGTCATCTGTGATTTATGAGGTGCACTGTGGAAGGGTCGGTATAACTTTGTAAAACACCTTGTAGTTTCCTATTGCGACGTAAGGATGTAGACAGAGTGGGGCTCGCTTTCTCGCTATTCGTTTTGCAGGCGCACAAAGAACGGCAATGCCTGACCATTCCAGAGGTCTGCCCTTTCCCGCACCTTCTGCCCTCCCCCCCCCCCCCGTCCACCCCTGTCTGTTGTCACCTGTCACATCCCCACAACAAATCATATGCCCAATACTGTTCTACTGTACTTAAATATGCTGTATACATTTAATATTTTGTCTTAATCCATTCGGTTTAACAATAACTATATTAACATTTTGGCTGCCAAATGTATTCTTGGGTTACCGACCCCCGGAGATCATTTACTTTACTGCAGTCGGGTTGGTCACTGTGTCTTCGGTGGCGGAGTGGTCAACGCGTCTGCCTAGTAAGCAGAAGATCCCGGGTTCGAATCCCGGCCAGGCACAAATTTCCATTCGCCACACTTTGGTATTCCATATAAACCTAGTACAGCGAAGCCATAACTGATCGCAAATTGCGATTTATTTCAACTAAAATATTATATACAGTATAACGTCTATAATCCGAAGTAATTTGGGGACATGGATATTCGGAAAACCGGTTTATTCGGATATTCGAATTGTACACTTCTATTTGCCAATAAGAAGTACTGTACAGTAAATGTATTTATACTGTATTTGGAGGCGCGCTATCCTTCATACTGTGCCGAGCCGGCACGCCGCAATACTTGGAAGACGCAGCTGTTGCTGTGAGCAGCTCTGATGCTGCCGCTACTTCTGCCGATTGAAGTGTGCCGATTGTTGGACACATTGACTGGCAGTTTCGCCTGTCAGCAGTGTGTCTTGTGAAGGCCCAATTAGAAGCATTGTTCCGCCAGCCGGTGGCCCATTGCGGCTACTATGGGAAACTTGGTTGGAGGGAAAGGGGATATGATGGACGATAGGGTGGGAGAGTAAAAAAAATAAAATAAAATAAAAAATTCGTCGCTCACAAGGGCCGAGGGGACCCTGGAGCTCGGGGGCCCCGGGGCACTGCCCCGCCTAGCCCTATGATAGCTACGCCACTGGTTGCATACACTAAAAACGCTTCCCTTCAACCCCGCTGTAAGTGCTCGAGTACAGAGAGCTCAAGTTCGCTGGCGCAGCCGCCCCATCGTACTCGCGGGCTCGTAGTCACCGGACATGAGCTCCGGGGGTACTCGCTGTCTCCGTGAGCTCGGCGACCATTTGTGTCAATAAAACGTAGATGTGCAAAGAGTTCGGCGACCATATGTTTGTAATTCATACAAATCTACAGTATTATTCCGATCTTGATGAAATGTTGCATACTTCATCTTCAAAATAAGAGGAATATCATTGCCTACACAATATTCCATGTGGTGAATGGCGAAGGCTACTTTACTCACAGACTTCGACAAAATCAACAGTTTTCTTACGATTCTGTTGAAATTTTGCACACTTGATCTTCAGATCAAGTATTCATCGGTTTCTTTCTGCAATGTGTCGAGACAACTTCATACCATTGTACTGAAAATCATTTCCACACATTCATGCTATACTCTCAACTCATTCAATAAATTTAATAATTCTTTCAGCTCACTACAATGTTCTTGCAGATCAAGTGAAACATCTGTGACTCCATAATAAGAAAACAATTCGCAGAAGATTTTACATATATTATAGTTTGATGTAATAAAGGCCTAAATTTATTTTCATTACTGTGTAGTATCGAATTAAGTGAAATATTACACGAAAATTAAGAATTTGCTTTGGTAAAAACACATTACATAGAGTTTTTGGTACAGTCGATTTTTGATCAAAAGTTACTGTGTTTTAAATATAGACAATATTCTGTCTTTTCATTTGAAACCGAGCAGAACGATAAATGTTAATTCGTTTTCGAGGCACTGGCCCTTCCATTTCCATCCCAGCGCATCGGGAATCATGTGGTCATATCAATCGTCAAATTTTGTACTCATTTTAGCGACGAAGTTTTGCTTTATTCGTTACAGCATTAAAAATATCACCAAATAAATGTATTAGAGTGAATGGAATATCTGGAAGACGTCAAACTACTACGAAGACAAGTGATGCTGATTTTACATCGGACTGACTAACAAGCAGTTTTCAGAAGTATAATATGGAATTATATAGGACACTATTGACTTACATGAATGTAATTTGCAAGAGACCATTGCAAATGAACCGGAATTGGCGGTATCTTTGAGGTACGGTAGACGTTGAAATCTCACAATTGTGTGTGTTTTAACCAAACGAAAGCCTTATTTCATTTATTAATAAAGAATGACCTAGGTTTCGAATCATAAGCTCATCTTCCAGGAAAAAAACTGATACAAAAAATGACAACAAAGGAAAGATAAACGTACCAACTCCCGAAGATGCGGAATGTTGACTTGAGCTTTAAAATTTATCTTTGAGATTCTAACCACATTATGTAGGGATTCAAAAATTCTTTAGCATTAATTACAGTAACTATCACAATTCTGACAAAATTATCTAGAGTTTTACTAGTTCCTTAGGAACAAAATGATTGGTTTTATTTATTTAAGAAGCCTTAAAATGTTGCATCCATTTACCTACTGCACTGTCGACGATGTCCTAATACGAAATTAAAATTTTCTGCGTTGGTTGTTGATCATATGATGTTACAATATTTCACTAAACAAAACTGTTCAGATATAAGTACACAGTAACTGAAAAGTATAATGCACAAATGAAAAGAGAACTTAAATGTTGAAAAACGAATCACTAGTCTATGACAAACACGTTCAGTCGTAAGGCAATATTGTTCGGACAGCCAATAATCTATGAACTGGGCGGTGAATCCCGCCGAGGGTTCGAGTCCTCCCGCAGGCATGTGTGTGTGTGTGTGTGTTGTTCTTAGTGTAAGGTGGTTTAAGTAGTTTGTAAGTCTATGGACTGATAACTATAGCAGTATGGTACAATAGTTTTACATACATTGTAACATTTTGAAGAACCAACAATAGTGCCACTTTCGATACAGAGCATACGGCAGAGTGCTCGCCCGCTCCCCTCCTCCCCTTTCTGTGCCACGGCTGCAGGGACACGCAGCCCAGCGCTGTTCAGGTGCAGGTCGCATCAGCGTCGCGCCCCCTCTACTGCCAGTCTGCGCGGCCCCATTACACTGCGCTGTGCCGCCCGTCTCAGTTTGCCTCCGAGTCAGCCGCTGTGCTGCTTGGTTGCGCACGTGGGACGTAGAATGAAACATTTCCATCACACTCCTTAGCGACGGATACTAAAGCGTGTACTGTCACAGTATTACCCGTTCAACTTATAATGGCCATTTCAGCTGAATGCGCTGCGAACTGTTGACTTGTCCTATCATTTATTTCGTATGGTACACGGGCGTTATAATTACGCTCATTGGTACATATACAACAGATAATACAACTGTATATTCTGTTAACTCATTCTTGAACAGAAAAGCAATCGAAATGAATATTAAGAATATAAATGTATTGTTTTACGATAAAACAATGCTGCAGTATGTTTGCAAAGAAAAAAATTACAGTCGTTTTTAATATATACTTTTGAAGGAAAAATATGTGAATTGAAAACAAACGTGTAATGTTACTATGGAATAACTGGAGCGAATGCATAATACATTTTCTATTAATATATTTTTCTACAGAAAATTGTACGGAATTAAAATAAAATTATTTTGCAATGTAATAATTTCGTTTTGCGGGTAGCTGATAAAAATACATTTGCTGTTAATACTAAAATCTAAGAAATTAAAATAAAATTAAAATATTGAGGTACAGACTAATAACTAAAAGGAAGATGTCCCCGCTGGCAGGATGGACGCTGGTTTAGATTTATCATTCACCCCGCTGAGCCTTAGTTTGAGTAGTCGATGAAAACTGAAAATTATTTAAGTTTTCCTTATAAATGTACTTTGTGACGACGTATATTTGCGCGATACCTATCCATTTCAGCAAACGCTCAGATTACGTAGCCTCACTGTGACAATAGCCGTCTTTAGTGTAAGCTAGTTCATAAGTAGTAAGTTTAGGGACTGATGACCCTGTAGTTAAGTCCCATAAGCTCTACAAACATTTGAACATATTTGTAGAATGCGGATCCATGTGCGTCGATCGTATACTGTCGAGTGTTGTCGGACGCCTTCGGCCCTCTCTGGCCGTAAACATAGTTTGGTTCAGCGCGCTGCCGTCGGCAATTGTAAAGTGAACAGGAAGTACTAGTCGCGACGTAACACGGCAGTTGAGTGCCCGATCTCGTTTTGTTGCGTATCACTGGCAGAGCGAAAATGTCGACTCTAGCTATGACATAGCCTCTAATGAATCTGTTAGTTGTGAGACCGTAGAGGATACGAAAAGAAATTTAAATGATGGAGTATACGTTTTGCAAATATGCTGCAGAAGAGAGTGGCGTCTGGGAAACGTTAGACGCTGTAGTGAACGCCGCAGATGGAAAATACACGAAGTATGTACATTGCAAAGAAAACGGTTGTATTCTTGTCTACTCTACCTCTTCCAGGACAAGACATAGATGCTCTGTCGAACAAAAACACAGGACACGAAACTAAGTGTGGAGTAATCTATCCCCACCCCCCTCAACGAAACAAAGTCTTATACATGATGGTACCCCTGTTATGATTTAGTAGAATTCGTAAGTGAAGTACCTTCCGCCATGTACGAGACGCATCTTATGTAGACAGTGACCTTCCGCTAGAAGTGTTAAGTACCGTCCGTCATGTACCACATGAATCTTACGTAGGCAGTGATCTTCCGCTTGTTTTGAATTTCAAGTGTGTGAAATATTATCAAGATCGTAATAAACCTTAAGATTTTATAAAATTGTTAACTGAAGTACCCTCCGCCATGGAACACACGAATCTTACGTAGCCAGTGACCTTCCGCTTGTTTTGAATGTCAAGTGTGTGAAATTTCATCAAGATCGTAATAAAACTTTAGATTTTATAGAATTGTTAACTGAAGTACCCTCCGCCATGTACCACACGAATCTTACGTAGACAGTGACCTTCCGCTAGTATTGACGTCAAGTGCACAAAATTTAATCAAGTTAGAAATAATACTATAAATTTTGTAAACTATATACGTGAAGTATCCTCTGCCATCCAGCACATAAATCTTATGTAGGCCGTGACCTTTATTTTGAATGTCAAGGGTGCAAATTTCTTCAAGATCATGATAAAAAAGTTGATTGTAAGAAATTCTGTAACTGAATTACCCTCTGCCATGCACTACACGAATCCCTGCAAGTGTGACCTTTCTCTTGTTTGAAAGTGATGAGTGATCATTTTATCAAGTTTGGAATAAAGCAGGCGTAAGTAATACAAAATTATAGGTAATTATCATGTATAAGTTGTATCTGTCGCGAAAGTTCTGCGCGCCTTCTGTTAAGAGGCACAGGCTAGGCGTGGCTCTCCAGGCTCGTCTCGGCTCGTTTCGCCAGGCTCGCTGTACCCGCTGCGCCCGCCGGCTTGCCTCGTTGTACCCGTAGGGTGCGTTCACACTGCGCGCCGGGCCGAGCCGCGACGGAAAAGAGGGGGAAAATCAACTTTTCCGATTTTCAAGTTGTAATAAATTTTGACCGTATATAAGATCACGCCACATCGTTTTATGAAGTTATTTTTTCCTTAAAAGCTTTGCCTTGTCTGTGAAAAAATAAAAAGTCTACTTTTCATACCACGTGAGTTTTTAGTTTTGTAACGCTCCTCGCTCTATTTTGATGAAAGTATGCGGTTAAAAAATCTGATTTTTGGACACCTGGTTGGACAGCATCTTAGCTTTTGTATAAAACATTCACCTTTACGAAATTCGTCATAGTCGTTTCCAAATGATGATTTTTGTCAAGTATGCGCACTTGATTTACAAATCGTGTATTGAAAAAGTTCGATAGCGGGCAGCTTACTGTTCTATGTATTTTAGACCATACATTACGGCGAGTGAAATTGACCTAAAAGTATAGAAAAGTTTTTGAAATGGGAGCCGCGCTGATATCTACCACCTATCACAAGTAATTGCGAGTTATCTGAGCGGCGTCATTCCGCGGTAGCAAGCCTTCGATCTCGGCGGGTGTTGGACGTAGCGCGAAGCACTACAGCGCCAGAAAAATGAATTGCTGGCCACGTTTGTCGCTTCCTCGTGATTTTTTAAAGATCTGTAACCAAAAGGCAAGTATAAATTATTTTTTCTTGGGTGGCAACCGATTATAATTGAGAATGTCCAGCTTTGGTTTTACATGAGGTCATACTTTATGAAAGGCCTACGATTGATTTCTTGTCCACATCACACAATAAATGGAATATATATTTCGTGAATGGAATTAGAAGTGAAGATGTTAACTGTTACTTTGGTAGATGGACTGAAATAAATTTTTTGACATACTTATTAGGTTTATAGTTGGAAATTATAAAAGAAAGAAGCCCAGAATTATACTGAAATTTATAGGTATTTCTACACCTAATTCATGTATAATAATGTTTTTTTTTTTTAATTTTCGCTTTTGTAGCTCTCAGAAAATTTATTACAAGGTAAAAATAATTCTATACGGCTTATCCCAAATAAAAGCAATATCACTCACGCCCGAGATTTAATTAAGAACGAACGAAGTAAGAAGTAATAGATAATATTAACATTAAAAATATGTAGTTACCTCCTCATAAGGGATGTTGCAAGTGGTGGCATACGTGAGGCTTATCTGTTTTATGTGGCACACGCTGTACTGTATATCAACCCATCTCCACTTTGATAGAACTCAACACATGTCTCAGAATTTTATTATTTATTTATTTTGTTAAGAAGGTGTCTGAGGGAAACTGCGTTTCTACGAACATTTTGCTGAATCATTTGCTGTTCAAAAAATGTTCAAATGTTTGTAGAACTTATGGGACTTAACTACGGGGTCATCAGTCCCTAAGCTTACAAACTACTTATGAACTAGCTAAGACTAAGGACGGGAAAAAAGCGCAGGTGACTCCCGTGTATAAGAAAGGAAAGAGAACTGACCCATACAATTACAGGCCAATATCGTTGACATCGGTTTCATGTAGAATTTTGGAGCATATTCTCAGTTCGAATATAGTAAATTTCCTTGAAACGGAAAAGCTTCTTTCCATGAATCAGCACGGGTTTAGGAAACATCGTTCATGTGAAACTCAGCTTGCCCTTTTCTCACATGACATCTTGCGAGCCATGGACGAAGGGCAACAGGCGGATTGTGTTTTTCTCGACTTCAAAAAGGCGTTCGACACGGTGCCACACTGCAGACTCCTAACGAAAATGCGAGCTTATGGAATAGGTTCTCAGATTTGTGACTGGCTGGAAGACTTCATAAGTAATAGAACGCAGTACGTTGTTCTCGACGGCGAGTGTTCATCAGAGACGAGTGTATCGTCAGGCGTGCCCCAGGGGAGTGTGATAGGACCGCTATTATTTTCTATCTATATAAATGATCTGATGGACAGAGTAAGTTGTAATTTGCGGCTGTTTGCTGATGATGCTGTGGTGTATGGGAGGGTGTCGTCTGTAACTGACTGTAATAGCATACAGGTTGACTTAGACAAAATCTCTAGTTGGTGCGAAGAATGGCAGCTAGCTCTCAATGTAGAAAAGTGTAAGGTTATGCGCATGAGTAGAAAAAACAATCCTATAATTTTCGAATACAGCATCAGTAGTGAGCTTCTTGATGCGGTCGCGTCGTTCAAATATCTAGGCGTAACATTGCAGAGCGATATGAAATGGAACGAGCATGTAAGGACAGTTGTGAGTAAGGCAGACAGCCGACTTCGGTTTATTGGGAGAATTTTGGGAAGATGTACTTCACCTGTAAAAGAGACCGCGTATAAAACGCTTGTACGACCACGTCTTGAGTATTGCTCAAGTATTTGGGACCCGCAGCAGATCGGTTTGAAAGAAGACATAGAGGCGGTTCAGAGGCGAGCAGCTAGATTTGTTACCGGTAGGTTCGACCGATGCGCGAGTGTCACGGAAATGCTCCGGCAACTCAATTGGGGATCGCTGGAAGAAAGACGACGCTCTTTTCGTGAATTTCTGTTAAGTAAATTTAGAGGGCCGGAATTTGAAGCTGAGTGTAGTACGATCTTGCTGCCGCCTACGTACATTTCGCGTAAAGATCACAAAGACAAGATAAGAGAAATTAGGGCTCGTACGGAGGCATATAGGCATTCTTTTTTTCCTCGTTCAATTTGGGAGTGGAATAGGAAAGGAAATGCCTAGTAGTGGTACAGTGTACCCTCCGCCACGCACCTTACGGTGAATTGCGGAGTATGTATGTAGATGTAGATGTAGAGACAAATATCCATGCCCGAGGGGGAAGTCATTTTCTGACAATATTGTTTGTATCAATGGTACTTCGATTTTTTTAAAATGTTGCATGGATATTTGTGCCGTCCTCAGTGTAAGGTAGTTGATAAGTAGTTTGTAAGTTTAGGGACTGATGACCCTGTAGTTAAGTCCCTTAAGCTTAAAAAACATTTTGATTCATCCCATGAATTTCGACTGACATTTAGGAAGTTTTTCCTTACGAGAACAACTAAAAAAAATTCTGAATTTTGTATTAATTTACAGAATTATTAGTAATAAAAGAAAAAAATAAACAACATATTTTCACAAGTGTTATTTAAATGAAAAAAAGCTATCATGCAAAGAGACTTGAAAACAGGCTGCAGACGTGAGATACTTGTGCTGCAGAAGCAATACCATAGCCCAATCGGCTCGCGCCGGAAATATTAAACATTTCGAATGTCGTCGGCTCGGCGTGAGCCGGCTGAAGTGGAGTCCTCTCGGCAGTGTGAACAGCGCAATTTAAAACAATGTGTTTAATCTTCCGGCTCGGCTCGGCCCGGCCCGGCCGGCAGTGTGAACATGGCTGTAGGCTCGCCGGCTCTGCCCGCTGTACCCGTTGCGCCCGCCGACCCGACCCGCCGGCCTCCTCCGCGGGTTCCGTGTAATCGACAGCGTGGCTCGTGAGTCTGCTGCGGGTACCGCCAGGCCCGGCGAAGGCGGCGAGCCGCGTCGGCAAGGCCAGGAGTGCAGCGGGCCGAGCCAGTGACGTCATAAAGCCCGATTGTGGATTTTAAGCAACATTTGGAAGCCCGTTCCGGATCTCTAGTTATGTGACATGAAGCAAAGCATGTCATTTCAAGTGTTAAAACTGCCATCTACTTCTAATTGGTAACGGTCAGCAAAAAGAGACAATGGCGGCTGCAGCTATGGCCAGCCTATACGATCTAACATTGTGTACCTTCCTGAATACGTTACCTTCACTATACACCATATCTGATTACTGAAGTTGCTATAAAATGCTATTGTCGATCTTTATTACTTCTGTCACCATTTATCTAATACATAAACATGAATGTTTGTTTGTGTGTTTGTTCGTTCATTCAGTTTAAAAGTTGTACGTGTGTTGTGGAATGTTGAACCTATCGTTAAATCAGACAATAAATTGTTCATTAACACAGCTATTTGGTTTAATTATGGCCCTGATATTGATGTATAAGAAACAGTGCATTAAACTGATTATGTGCGCAACGGATATTTTAACAAAACAACTGTGACATGTAACCTTTTGAAACAGACACTGACTATACTCATAAATTTTGACTGCGAGAAAGATATAAGAAAAACCACAAATCACTTTCTTAATGCTTGACTGTGAGAATTTATGTAGATCAGTTTCTAATTATTGAAATTTAAATTAACTATCATTTTACTATGGCAGCAATAATGAAATATGTTCAATAATATTATTCAAATCAACACTCCACTAAATCAACTAATTATCAAATGAAGGAAGTAGGTTAATTTTCTAACTACGTAAATGAAATATGAAACAGGGTTAAGTTACTTATTATTGATAATCAGCATTACATTACCTACATAATACAACTTCTGACTTGCTGGCAAAGCAGCCTCTGCTCTACATCGGAGCCATACACACAACCCAACCGCTCTCTAAGCGAGCTGAACCACTAGTGCTACTCTCTCTCAGTGCGAGCTACAATGCTATGCAATACATGATCTTTGCCAGAGATGAAACTTTACACATATCGATACATACAGTAGAAGCGATGTTATACATTTTCTTGCAAGCAAGTTACTCGATACAAAACAGGAGGCACAATATTAGACATTTTCTTATAAAAATAATTTTTTATGGACACGTTTCATCACCCCCCTCCTACCTATTAAAATTTTGTAGGGTGGGTGATGCCAATGGCATTGCCTAGCCAGCAAAATTACTGAATTTCAAGTCCAAAAATTCATTAATGACATCCAAAATATAACATGAAAAATATGAAAACCTGATAAACATTTTTATACAAGATATTCAAGATCAAAACAACAGATGGAGTACATAGAAAATTAAAAAAAAAATGTGACAGTCATAAATACATGCCATTTTACAGAACAGTACCATCAAAAGTCACGCATGGAGTGGTACAGGGTGTGACAGGCATAAGCAAATGTCAAAATTTACAGAACATCAGCAATAAGTGGAATATATGACAATTATACATAATGGTAAACATAAGTATATATAGAATTTCAGAAAACATAGTTTGACAAATGATATAGTGGAGAAAATGAGATAGCTAGAAGTAATACACAAATGGAAAAAAATATACAATAATAAACATGAACATATACAAAGTTTTACAAAAGATAGTTTAACTAATGTCATCATTTTTTTAAACATAAAATAAACATTCGTATCTTGTGCACAATGTAGTCTATGTAAATTTTTAGTGCACTTAGTATAAGATAAAGTGTCAGTTTTGTATTCTGTGATGCATTTAAAATGCCATACTTTCATGGATGCTAGAACATACATGTAAAATTTTTGACTACATAGGCTTCTGATCATGTACAAAATAATGTTACTGCTTCAGCACAATAGGATTTCAATATAACGTTTGTCAATCGAATAGGCACAATGACATTTCAGACTAAGTATATGTATCTATCAAGGGCACAATTTTATTTTGGTCACTGAATGTAAAAGAACCATGAAATATACCTAAACACTGGTAATGAACCTGTGGACAACGTTTGCAATGGAAGGCACTGAATAGTATATGCACACGAATAGCACATTAGCTCCTAACATTCATTTTAGGTCTGCACACGAACACAAAACACTGTAAGATTACACCACACTGTAGGCGGGCTGGCTGGTTACATTGAAGTGAAAGTCATGGGGAAAAGGTTCTGATGTATTCCTCCATGCAATTCGACAACCAAGTGTGCTCCAACCAACGGAGCTATTAGCAGACTGCATCAGCATAGCCAAAATTAGAGCAAAATGGTGGTGGTTGGCCAAGGCTGCAATGGACAGTACTGTGTGGCCAAACATCATCCAACAAACATCTTCATTAAAAGGCCCAAAATCAGTGGTGTATAGTAACTCGTCCATTGTTCTGTGTGCATTCTGGAATCTCGTGTGCGAAATCGCCACTTCCCATGCGTGTCCAAAGTACATGAAATAAAGCATTTTACACACAAATTAGTAACATAGTCATGATATTTCAGTTTAGACTGAAAGAAAGGTCATTGATTAGAACATATCTACAGAAATATTTTCCCACAAATTCAAGTGGTACAGATGGGGTCATGGTATTAAACCATATTTTTACATTACAGGTAGGGTCTTGAAGACGGATACATTTGAATACTAATGAGTAATTTAATTCTTATATTAGAGTATCTACAACATTAGTGTCATTTCATATAAGCACAAGGCTTTACATACTATGTACATATTGCTTTACAAACACATAATCGTATGAAATACATTGAGGGTGCTTGTCATCAATTTGGCATTAGGTCATGTAAAGTAAATTTGTTGTCATAATGAAATAACTTAAATTGACATTCCAATTACCATTAGTTCATATCTCTTTAAATTAATATATATCACTATGGTGGTGATAATATTATCACCAAATTATAACACTTAAATTACGTAAGTTGCCATGGCCAGGCTTTTGTCTCAACTGAGCTACATATTTCATTGCCTTAAGGTATAACACATCAGGGTAGTTTCGTGAGAATATCAAAAGAGGTTCAAGTCATCAGGTCATGTCTGTGTCTGTCTGAGTCAACAGTAGGGTCAAACAAAACAATTAGTGTAAATTTTGGCACAGTAATAGATGTACATCACAGTAAATCATCCAATAACATAAACACAGACGTAATATTCGTTAGGCATAGCTGCAGATTTTCGTCAAGAAGATCATCAATAAAATTTGGAAGATAGCAGTAAGCAAAAGCAAAATATCTCTGTGCATTATCTTTCTAGACTTAACTAGGCGCAATTTATGGCATAGCTGCAAGTTTGCAAGAGAGATGGCTGTGTGCAACGTATAAGCATAACCATACATTGTCATTGAGCTTCATTATAAAATTAATTAGCATAGTGGTAGGGCTTAGGTATATAATTAGTGAGCATAGCGGTAAGCTTTGATTACAAGAGCAATACGCATAGCTGCAAGCATAATTAGAAATATTCATTACACATAATTACAAATAATTACAGAGCATCAGAAGGATATGAATCTCACCAATCACACATGCCATTGAAGGCACAATGCATCAACATACAAAATGGTGCACATAAGCACAAAGAGAAAACACAAAAGGGCAGCGCGAGTAAGCACATAAGAAAAGAACAGAACATAGCATCATTAGCAACATAGCGATTCTCCTCATAATTGCTTCATAATCATTGTATAATCTCGTCCACATAATTACATTTATCAAACATCTTTGACTGTTACCAATACCTTCCTTACCATCATTTATCCATAAACAATAATGCATTTTAAAGACCACCATGACATATTGTGTATTGCCTTACTCATCATCCTCCATAATGTCCTTGGCTTACAAAATGCTTATGTCAACTCAAAATCTTCTTCACTCGCTCAGA
Source organism: Locusta migratoria (assembly GCA_026315105.1). Lineage (NCBI taxonomy): Eukaryota > Metazoa > Arthropoda > Insecta > Orthoptera > Acrididae > Locusta > Locusta migratoria. Next base: position 226,188,733 of record CM048755.1, read on the forward strand.
ACTTCGTAAGTTATGCAATTAGTAACACAGAAGAGAAATCTGATATTTTCTGAAACATAGGAACTTGATTAGATTACACAATCAAAAATTTCCATTAATTTTATTTGTCTTGCACAGCCACAGAGTTCGTTATATGCAAATTGCAAGATAATCAAAGTTTCGTATGACAATATCCCAGCGTAGCACAGAGCATAAGTATTCAGAGTTAGAGAAAAGTAACAGTGAGAAAAAGAGGTAGATAGAGCGCACTAAGGAAAAGCGGAAGAATAGTGACACTCAGCTCGAGAACGGGGCACCAATCGCCACTTGGTGTGTCCAAAACAGATTAATGGACTCTCTACCCCATCTTTATTCCTTGAAAATTTTAATATTGGAAATGTGGTGTATGCCTTTCGACTTGTGCGTCTTTAAAGTTTCTACCTCAACGACGTTGTCGTGGATGATACGTTTGATTCGATACGGACCATTGTACAGTAAGAAGAATTTGTGAATCATAGATCTTCCCTTGTGGGATAAGTGGTGGGATCTAATTAATACCTTTTGTCCTACATAGAGTTGTTTAGCATAACAATTACGTTGAGAGCGTTTCCTTTTTTCAGCGGCTTTCTTAATGTTTTTAAGCGCCAATTCAATGATCTCATGATGACGTAGTCTTCTGTGTTTAGGAAAAGGTATCAATTCCTTGATACGGTCGGGAGGTTGCTTGTTTTTCAGAACCAGAATTGGTGAAAGACCTGTAGAATCATTAGGAAGTTCATTTATAATATTTTGAAATGAAAGAAGATATCTATCCCATGTGTTATGTCGTCGGTAGCAATATAGCCTACAAAGTTTTCCAAGTTCTTTCATCACTCGTTCACAAGGGTTAGAGGCAGCATGATAAAGTGATATGAACACAGGTTTGATGTTTCTGCGCCGCAACATCCGTGCCCAATCATGAGAACGGAATTGAGGTCCATTATCGAAGATGACTTTATCTATATGGCCAACATCTTTTAGGAAGTTTTTGACAAAGGCGTTAGTTACTGTCTTCGCCGTGGCACGGCGGAGCGGAGTAAAAGATACAAATTTTGATGTGAGCTCAATAGCAACGAAAACAAAAGAGAAACCATTGTTAGTTCTCGGAAGAGGTCCAAACAGATCAACGACTGCTAACTGCTTTAATTTTGAAGGTATAATCGGAAAAAGTGGAGCAGAATGCGATATGGTCGGCGGCTTTGCTTTCTGACACAATTTGCATCGAGATAACACATTGCGTATACGTTTCTCCATGTGGATGAAGTAACAAGAGTCGCGTAATTTCGCGAAGCACTTCTTGGCACCATAGTGTCCGTAACTGAGATGAATATACCAAATCAATTTGTTCACGGATTCCTCCGGAACACACACTAACCAAAATTGACTGTCAGGGGCTTTACGTTTGAAGAGAATGTTATTGTGGATAATGTAAAATTGTCTGATGGAAACATTATATTTATCATGCCATTTTATTTTAATATCTCGCCAGATTGGATCTTTATCTTGTTCTTTAGCAATGTCAGAAAATGTGGCAGATATGTAATTTTCGAAAGCAACTTGCTGCATATAGAGGATAGTAAAGTTATTTTCTAAGTATGCCTCTTCCGTCGCCTTTATGAGCCCAACAGGCGAACGAGATAGCGAGTCTGCAACGATGTTTTGTTTACCAGGAATGTAAATTACAGAGAAATCGAATTCTTGAAGGAACAAAGCCCATCGTCTAAGTCTATCATGGTTAAGTTTTGCCGACATGAGGAATTGAAGTGTACGGTGATCCGTGTAAACTTTAGTGTGTCTGCCAAACAAGAAATAACGGAATTTTTCGAATGCCCAAACTACTGCCAAAGCTTCAAGCTCAGTGACGGAATAGTTCCGCTCTGACTTGGATAATATGCGACTAGCAAATGCAATGGTTCTCTGTGTGGCAAAGCCATTTTCTTCATCCTCTTGAAACACGTGAACACCAAGTCCGAATTTTGAACTATCGGTAGAAATGCAAAAGTTCTTAGACAAATCTGGATGGTGCAGAATAGGTGCGTGAAGGAGTGCATCTTTTAAGCAAAGAAATTCTCTTTGGGCAGCTTCATCCCAGAACCAAACAGTATTCTTTCCAGTTAATTCATATAATCTGGGAGTAGTTAGGTCTTTCAAATTTATAAAACGGCGATAGAAATTAATTAAACCCAAGAAAGCTCTTAATTGGCGTTTAGTGGTGGGAACAGGCATTTTCATTATCGCCTCTAACTTTTCGGGGTCGGGCTGGATCCCATCTTTAGAAATAATGTGCCCTAAAAATTTAATCTGAGAACGACCAAACTGTGACTTCTCTAAGTTGACAGTAATCCCGGATTGAGCAAACACTTCAAGTAAAGATGCCAACGTACTGTTATGTTTTTCCCAGGAAGATTCTGCAATTAAAATATCATCAACGTAAATCGTGATTTGTTGTTTTAAGTGCTCAGGGAGTGTGGCATTCATCGCACGGATGAAAGCAGATGAGGAGATGTTCAGTCCGAAAGGCAATTTACGGAACTGATAACAGTTTCCGAAGCAGAGAAACGCGGTATACTTCCTACAGTTGGGGTGCAGTTTCACTTGCCAAAAACTAGACCTAAGATCTAATGAGGATAAAACTTTGACACCATAGAATTTTTGTAACAATTCTTCAAGGGTTTGGGGTCGGTCGGTTTCAGGTAAAATGATAGTGTTAATTTGTCTGGAATCGAGCACTAATCGAATTGACTTATCTCTTTTTTCAACAATATGTAGGGGACTGTTATACGAGCTAACTGCAGGTTCAATTATACCTTGACTGAGCATGGACTGAATTTCAGCCTTAACTCTTTCCCTGTATACTATCGGAATGGGATATGGAGGTACAAAAAATTTATTATGTTCTTTGATCTTAAATTCATAGAGAAAATTTTTATGGTACCAGGACTGTTAGCGAATACACGGGAATAACGCCGCAAGATAAGGAACAATTCTTCCTTATCACGTTCTGAGGCACCTTCAACTTCTACTAATTTTTTTCTTAATGATGTCAGAAATTAAGTCAATTCGCTCAGTCTCGAAATGTTTATCTGTTATATCATCATCAGGTTTGACATCCTGCGTCGCATTAGAAGTAGATAAAAATTTTAAACAACTGGCACCTTCTTCATATCTGGTAATCCAGTCTTCGAATTTAATTTGAATGGCATTTTCCTGAACAAAAGCAATGGCACTAGCCGTATTGAAATCTAAAGTAAACTTGTACTTGTATAGGAAGTTCACACCTAATATTATCTGTGTAGTTAAGCGGGGGACAATCAATAGGTTGGCAGAAAAGGTATGACCTTGACATAAAAATTCTATGTATGTTTGCTGTCGAATTTCGACAGGTTTGCTAGAAATAACGCCACGAATTTTAGTGCAATGCAAATGCAGAGTAGGACCGTTAAGCAAATTCTGATATTTCTTGAAAGTCACTTCACTGATTACTGATACTGGGCTACCAGAATCTAAGACAGCAGAAAGATTGATTTTGCCAATTTTCACAGATACAATAGGGTGAATTGGAATATCGAGACATTCTACCTTCTCTTCTAATAGTGCCTCTTTTATGTCATCTAACTGTACAAATTTTACGTCTTGTTCGGTAGAAGGTTCATAAGAAATTTCTTTGTTGAGACAAGTGTTACCAAGATTAATGAGGCTTTCACAAGATAAATGCTTTTCAAATCTTGGTTGTTCATCAACTTCGCATTCGCTATCATCGTCATTAGAAGACATGTAATTGTCTATCCAATCAGCAACAGAGGTGTGCTGCAAATCTAATTGTTCGAAATCATTTTTTGCTGTTCCAAGGTTACTGTTAGTTGCATTATTGTGTGGCAGTACTGTGTCTCGCCTTTCAAAGTACATGACCGGTCTGTCATATGCAATTGTTGGTTGATACTGTAAGAATTTTATTTCGTATATAGTGTCTTCCTCAGAGTCTGAAGACGAAGCTTCTGTCTCCCAATCTGAATTGTCGTCATTATATTGCTGATCGACAATTATCTCGTTTAACCGTTGGGCAGTATAACGTTTGTTCGATACCTTTTCATTTGTTTCGTTAAATTTGATAGTATAATTTTTGTTACTGTCATTACTTTCAGGAGTAACGGCTTTAGGTTTTGACACAAGTTGTGTCGGTTTTGCCTTATCACTTACTGGGGTGCTACCAGCATCAGTATTGTGCACTTCCGCACAAACTACTATTCTGTTTTGTTCGGGAGGTTGTTCATCGTAATCTTCCTCTCTGTGAGGTAGTTCACAATGAACAAGTTTCAGCGTATAGTTAGGATCACACAAATCCTGTACGGCCGAATTATTTGCCGTCGAGTCCGCTAGTCATACCTGACGCGGCCCTTTTTTTGACGAATTGTAGCGTGGATTAGCAGGTCTGATTTCAATGTTTTGCTCTTGTCTTTCTGAGGTACGCTATCTGCTTTGGCCCTGATTTGTGTTTTCGTATCGTGGAAGGCGATCACGAGAATTATCGCGTGTGCCCTCCCGACTACGCTTCTCAGCGTTATTGTTATGATTTTCAGTCTCGCGATCACTATCAGTATTGCGTCTATCACGCCAATTAGTATCATTCGAAGTATTGCTGTTATGATAGTAATTATTGTAGCGTCCTCCGCGACCAAAACCACCACCTCGGTTGCGGCCACGAAAACTTCCACGGTTAATTTCACGATCATGAAAATCACCGTTCTCATTGTCGCGACTTTGTTTGTAAGATTCATTAGTGAAAGAATTATTTTTTGGTTTATCGTCGTGCTCTGAATAACGTTTAGTACGCGGCGGGCTTTGTTGCGACCGGCGATCATATTTGTTTGTTTCAAAATATCGACTGCGCGAGGAATTTTCCTCGTCTTCTTCCTCTAAGTCTTGTAAGAGATTTCTAAAGGCTTCAATATCATTCTTGCATCGTGCCGCAATGGCAATTTGACGCAAGTGTAGAGGCAATTTGTTCAAACAAATTCTGATTAATTCCGCAGGGCAGTAAGGTGCCGATAAAAATTGATTTTTGTATACTAAGTTTTGGAAATATTCCACTGGGCTCGAGAAATTTGATCGCTCAAAAGTTTTGAATGTCGCAATACTGTTTTTAACGCGGTCTTGTGCCGCTTCCGACCAGTTGTTGTTGTTGTGGTCTTCAGTCCGGAGACTGGTTTGATGCAGCTCTCCACAATACCCTATCCTGAGCAAGCCTCTTCATCTCCACATAAGAACGGCAACCCACATCTGTCTGAATCTGCTTACTATATCCATCTCTTGGTCTTCCTCTGCGATTTTTACCCCACACACTTCCCTCCAATGCTAAATTCACAATTCCTTGATGCCTAAGAATGTGTCCTACCAATCTATCCCTTCTTTTAGTCAAGGTATGCCAGAAATTTCTTTTCTCCCCAATTCTGTTCAGTACCTCCTCATTAGTTACGAGATCCACCCACCTAATCTTCAGCATTCTTCTGTAGCACCATATTTCAAAAGCCTCAATCCTCTTCCTGTCCGCACAGCTTATCGTCCATGTTTCACTCCCATACAAGGCAACACTCCATACAAATGCCTTCAGAAAGGACTTTCTTAGGCTTAAATCAATATTCGTTGTTAACAGATTTCTCTTTTTCAAAAACGCTTTTCTACCCATTGCCATTCTGCATTTTATATCCTCTGTACTGCGACCATCATTTGTTATTTTACTGCCCAAGTAGCAAAACTCGTCTACCTCCTTTATTGCTTCGGATCCCAATCTAATTCCTTCAGCATCACCTGATTTTCTTACACTGCACTCCATTACCCTAGTTTTGCTCTTGTTGATGTTCATCTTATATGCTCCTTTCAGCACACTGTCCATTCCGTTCAACTGCTCTTCCAGGTCCTTTGCTGTCTCTGACAGAATTACTATGTCGTCGGCAAAACGCAATGTTTTTAATTCTTCACCCTGAACTTTAATTCCTTCTCCAAATTTCTCCTTGCTTTCCTTTATGGCTTGCTCAATGTACAAATTGAATAACAATGGAGAAAGACTACAACCCTGTCTTACTCCCTTTCCAACCACTGCATCCCTTTCATGCCCTTCAACTCTGACAACCGCTGTTTGGTTTTTGTACAAGTTGTAAATAACCTTACGCTCCCTATATTTTACTCCTGCTTGCTTCAGAACTTGAAAGAGTTTATTCCAATCAACATTGTCAAAGGCCTTCTCCAAATCTACAAAAGCTAGAAATGTAGGTTTGCCTTTTCTTAATCTATCTTCTAGGATAAGCCGTAAAGTGAGTATTGCCTCCCGTGTTCCTACATTTCTCCTGAACCCAAACTGATCTTCCCCGAGGTCGGCTTCTACCAGCTTTTCCATCCTTCTGTATATAATTCGAGTTAATATTTTGCAACCATGACTTATTAAACTGATGGTTCTGTAGTTTTCACACCTGTCTGCACCTGCTTTCTTTGGAATGGGGATTATAACATTTTTCTTAAAGTCTGAGGGTACTTCGCCTGTCTCATACATCTTACACACCAGGTGAAACAATTTTGTCATGGCTGGTTCTCCCAGAGACTTCAGTAGCTCTGAGGGAATATCATCTACTCCAGGAGCCTTGTTTCGACTTAGGTCTTTCAGGGCTCTGTCAAATTCTTCTCTCAGTAAAGTATCACCTATTTCATCTTCATCTACATCCTCTTCCCTTCCTACAATATTGTCTCGAAGTTCATTTCCTTTGTAGAGCCCCTGTATATACTCTTTCCACCTTTCAGCTTTCCCTTCTTTGCTGAGAACTGGTTTTCCATCAGTGTTCTTGATATTCATAGAGCTGTTTTTCTTATCTCCAAATGTTTCTTTTATTTTCCTGTAGGCTGTATCTATTTTCCCCCTATTTATACATTCTTCTACATCCTTGCATTTCACTTCTAGCCACTCCTGCTTAGCCATTTTGCACTTCCTGTCAATCTCATTTCTTAGTCGTCTGTACTCCATTTTGCCTGTTTCATTTACTGCATTTTTATATTTTCTCCTTTCATCGATTAAATTTAGTATCTCCTGTGATATCCAAGGATTTTTTGTAGGTCTTGCCTTCCTACCTATTTTGTCCTCTGCTACTTTCACTATTTCATCTCTCAATTTTACCCATTCCTCCTCTACTGTTTTATTTCTCCCTGTTTCTGTCAATTGTTGGCTAAAGCTCCCTCTGAAATTCTTAAGAACCTCAGGTTTCTTCAATTTATCCAGGTCCCATCTCCTTATTTTCCTACCTTTTTGTAGTTTCTTCAATTTCAGTCTACAGTTCATAACCAACAAGTTATGGTCAGAGTTTATATCTGCCCCTGGGTATGTCTTACATTGTAAAACCTGGTTACGAAATCTATGTTTTACCATTATAAAATCTATCTGGTATCTTCCGGTGTCTCCTGGTCTCTTCCACGTATACAACCTTCTTTTGTGATTCTTGAACCAGGTGTTTGTTATAACTAAATTATGTTCTGTGCAAAATTCTACCAGGCGGCTTCCTCTTTCATTCCTTTTGCCCAGACCATATTCACCTACTATCTTCCCTTCCCTTCCTTGTCCTACTACCGAATTCCAGTCTCCCATAACAATTAAGTTTTCCTCTCCCTTAATTGTTTGAATAATTTCCTTTAGCTCCTCATAAATTTCTTCGATTTCCTCATCATTGGCAGAGCTAGTTGGCATATAAACCTGTACTACTGTTGTCGGTGTTGGCTTCGTATCTATCTTGACAATGATAATGCGATCACTGTGCTGGTCATAGTAGTTTACCCGCATTCCTATTTTCTCGCTATAGCACTCTTGTGCAATAGCTCTCATTCTGGTGGCTGGCTCGCCTTCCAGATAACCACATATAAATTCTAATCTGTGCTCAAGTGGCCAATTCGGGGGGAGACAATAATCGAATTGCTGCAACCACTCTTTAGGGTGCAGGTCATTCGGAGAGTTTTTAAATGTCTTGAATTTACGTACAGTCAGGAAATGCTTGTAGTCAAACGCTTCCTTTCGCCCGTGCAGCGTAAGTGGGCGTAAACTACGCACTGCGTCTTCATTGTTGTTACTACAAGGTACACTTCGTTCACGTACCAAGCGACCTACTTGAGTCGAATCATCATTGTCATTTTCGTTCAAATTTTCTTCTACATCTTCGTATGCATTTCCATAAGTGCGGTCAAATTTCCTCTCTATTCGCGCCACGCGATCATCTAATTTCCTGACCTCAGCCTTGTATTGCTGATTAATGGTCATTTGACCTTGTTTGAAACGGTCAAGGGCGAGATATTCATTAGTTTCATTAAATGGGGTAGGATGCGTTACATCAGAACTTTTGTCACTGTTATCACTGATTTGGGTAATTTTAACAGTAATATCCTCAAACTGTTTATTAATTTTATTGATCTGTTCCGTCGTGACTGACTGGAAGTTCTGCAACTTTTCATCAAATAGATTACTCTGTTGCTTCAATTGAGCGAGTTCGGTGGTTTCTATATTTTCGACTCGTGACGCAAGGCTTTCCACTACCGGGTTAATCTCGTCGCGAATATCTTGTCTTATTTGCTGAGATTCACGTTTGAAAGTATTGAGCAGTTGTTCCCTGAACCGATTGTTGTCCTCATTTATTTTATTAAAACTACTTTGAATACTCACAAACCTCGAATCGCATGTCTGTTCTATTTTCTCAAGTTTTTCACCTTGTTTCTCAAGTTTTTCATTTAATTTCTGAGATTGTAATTGATTATTGTCAAGTTTTTCATTTAATTTCTGAGATTGTTCCTCAAGTTTTTCATTTAATTTCTGAAATTGTAATTGACTATTCTCAAGTTTTTCACTTAGTTTCTGAGACTGTGCCTCATTTAACTTAGAGAGCTTTGACAATAAAATTTGCATGAAGTCATTTGGTAATACGTTTTCCATAGCTGTCGCACAAGTATTTTTTGCAGCAGAGCTAGGCGGAACCGATGCATTATTTTCCCCAACCATGTTACAAGAATCGGAATTCTGTATTGTCGAATCCTGTACTTTGTCATTATCCATATTGTCTGTTCCGGAACTTATCTGTTCTGCGTTTTCGAACACGGTATTTATTGTCGTATTTGTATCAGTGCAGTGAGAAGTGTGGTGTCGCACAAGTACAAAGTGCGCGCCACCTACTTTCGCCGCGCGCCGCCATGCACGCACGGCGCGGCGTTCTCACGACGACAGCCACGAGCGCCCTCTGCTGGAACCCCGCTCGTGGCCACCACGGAAGGACATCGGCTACTTCGGACTGAGATAGCAACGAGTTAGGACCTTCGTAATCCGATAGGCACGAGTGAAGACTTTGCTATTGTACAGGCACTAGGCAGGCCTCTAACAACTATGTATCAACATTCTGCCGTACTATGTAAAAGTTAAGTATTGTTACATTCTGTGCAATATATCTCTTTCTAATTTACTCGAGTGTTTATAGTTTCTGGCTGCTCCCCTCCGTACCTGCACCAGCGTGTCGGTCTCATTCCACTCGGCCACCGACACCTACGGCGAGGCTGGGACACAAAAGCGGCGACGAAGTCGGGACACAAAAAGAAGACTCTTGTAAAAATTCAGCTTCTCTCCTTGCATCATTCAAGGTCTCATTTTCGGAAGCAGATTTAGCATCAGCGCGGACTCTCCTATTCTTCGACATTGTTAACAGGATTTTTCAGTAAAGTGACCAATAATATTTATTTTCACCTACTGCATATTTTTTGAAAATTACACACAGTAATTATGAGAGAACAATAGGCTGAATCGGGCAAGTGCAACATACAGTCACAATCGAGATTACGCGAACCGTTAATTATCACACGAGTTCCCGCACTAGAACTTTCATCACAACAAACATCAGACAATATAAAAGAGAGACTTGTTCAGTAGTAATGCAATTATTTGTATATTCAATTCATCTACTATAAACAATACTACACAATCTCAAGAATGGTAAGTAACAGACTACAGAAACAATTACTATGCTACTGTTGCTACAACAGAGGATAGTGCTACAAAAATTAAATTAAGAGCCAAAAGGTAAGTTGGTTAGTGGAAAAGACAAACTAACTGAAATAAGACTACGTATCTAACTACGTCACGATCCTGTTTGTGAACTATCCTGGCAGAAAGGGCGCCAGATAAAAGCTGTACGTGTGTTGTGGAATGTTGAACCTATCGTTAAATCAGACAATAAATCGTTCAAATATCTAGGCGTAACATTGCAGAGCGATATGAAATGGAACGAGCATGTAAGGACAGTTGTGAGTAAGGCAGACAGCCGACTTCGGTTTATTGGGAGAATTTTGGGAAGATGTACTTCACCTGTAAAAGAGACCGCGTATAAAACGCTTGTACGACCACGTCTTGAGTATTGCTCAAGTATTTGGGACCCGCAGCAGATCGGTTTGAAAGAAGACATAGAGGCGGTTCAGAGGCGAGCAGCTAGATTTGTTACCGGTAGGTTCGACCGATGCGCGAGTGTCACGGAAATGCTCCGGCAACTCAATTGGGGATCGCTGGAAGAAAGACGACGCTCTTTTCGTGAATTTCTGTTAAGTAAATTTAGAGGGCCGGAATTTGAAGCTGAGTGTAGTACGATCTTGCTGCCGCCTACGTACATTTCGCGTAAAGATCACAAAGACAAGATAAGAGAAATTAGGGCTCGTACGGAGGCATATAGGCATTCTTTTTTTCCTCGTTCAATTTGGGAGTGGAATAGGAAAGGAAATGCCTAGTAGTGGTACAGTGTACCCTCCGCCACGCACCTTACGGTGAATTGCGGAGTATGTATGTAGATGTAGATGTAGAGACAAATATCCATGCCCGAGGGGGAAGTCATTTTCTGACAATATTGTTTGTATCAATGGTACTTCGATTTTTTTAAAATGTTGCATGGATATTTGTGCCGTCCTCAGTGTAAGGTAGTTGATAAGTAGTTTGTAAGTTTAGGGACTGATGACCCTGTAGTTAAGTCCCTTAAGCTTAAAAAACATTTTGATTCATCCCATGAATTTCGACTGACATTTAGGAAGTTTTTCCTTACGAGAACAACTAAAAAAAATTCTGAATTTTGTATTAATTTACAGAATTATTAGTAATAAAAGAAAAAAATAAACAACATATTTTCACAAGTGTTATTTAAATGAAAAAAAGCTATCATGCAAAGAGACTTGAAAACAGGCTGCAGACGTGAGATACTTGTGCTGCAGAAGCAATACCATAGCCCAATCGGCTCGCGCCGGAAATATTAAACATTTCGAATGTCGTCGGCTCGGCGTGAGCCGGCTGAAGTGGAGTCCTCTCGGCAGTGTGAACAGCGCAATTTAAAACAATGTGTTTAATCTTCCGGCTCGGCTCGGCCCGGCCCGGCCGGCAGTGTGAACATGGCTGTAGGCTCGCCGGCTCTGCCCGCTGTACCCGTTGCGCCCGCCGACCCGACCCGCCGGCCTCCTCCGCGGGTTCCGTGTAATCGACAGCGTGGCTCGTGAGTCTGCTGCGGGTACCGCCAGGCCCGGCGAAGGCGGCGAGCCGCGTCGGCAAGGCCAGGAGTGCAGCGGGCCGAGCCAGTGACGTCATAAAGCCCGATTGTGGATTTTAAGCAACATTTGGAAGCCCGTTCCGGATCTCTAGTTATGTGACATGAAGCAAAGCATGTCATTTCAAGTGTTAAAACTGCCATCTACTTCTAATTGGTAACGGTCAGCAAAAAGAGACAATGGCGGCTGCAGCTATGGCCAGCCTATACGATCTAACATTGTGTACCTTCCTGAATACGTTACCTTCACTATACACCATATCTGATTACTGAAGTTGCTATAAAATGCTATTGTCGATCTTTATTACTTCTGTCACCATTTATCTAATACATAAACATGAATGTTTGTTTGTGTGTTTGTTCGTTCATTCAGTTTAAAAGTTGTACGTGTGTTGTGGAATGTTGAACCTATCGTTAAATCAGACAATAAATTGTTCATTAACACAGCTATTTGGTTTAATTATGGCCCTGATATTGATGTATAAGAAACAGTGCATTAAACTGATTATGTGCGCAACGGATATTTTAACAAAACAACTGTGACATGTAACCTTTTGAAACAGACACTGACTATACTCATAAATTTTGACTGCGAGAAAGATATAAGAAAAACCACAAATCACTTTCTTAATGCTTGACTGTGAGAATTTATGTAGATCAGTTTCTAATTATTGAAATTTAAATTAACTATCATTTTACTATGGCAGCAATAATGAAATATGTTCAATAATATTATTCAAATCAACACTCCACTAAATCAACTAATTATCAAATGAAGGAAGTAGGTTAATTTTCTAACTACGTAAATGAAATATGAAACAGGGTTAAGTTACTTATTATTGATAATCAGCATTACATTACCTACATAATACAACTTCTGACTTGCTGGCAAAGCAGCCTCTGCTCTACATCGGAGCCATACACACAACCCAACCGCTCTCTAAGCGAGCTGAACCACTAGTGCTACTCTCTCTCAGTGCGAGCTACAATGCTATGCAATACATGATCTTTGCCAGAGATGAAACTTTACACATATCGATACATACAGTAGAAGCGATGTTATACATTTTCTTGCAAGCAAGTTACTCGATACAAAACAGGAGGCACAATATTAGACATTTTCTTATAAAAATAATTTTTTATGGACACGTTTCAAGTTGCAATGAAACTTATCCAACATATTGCTTGCACTTTCGCGACGGTTATTGACACAATTAAATGAGTGTAAGGCACATAGTTCAGGATATATAACCCCACATCAATAAGAAACTGTGCCGTCTCGAGAAACCCAGACCTACACGCAACTTCGAACGGTAAAATGTCTTTGCTGACAAGATTGATAAGTTTTTCGGTCGCGGTTGTGTTCAAACAATGCGGAGCTTTAGGAACTTTTGTAACCGTCTTGGCATTTAAATAAGTAATTATGCGAATTTGTCCTGTCTCACACGAATATTTCAGCTAATTTGAAGTTCGTGTCCCGTGAAAGAATATACTTTTTTATAGGCAAAACAGGCCACTATATTGTTGAACTTTTTCTTGCCATCAAATACGTATCCAAATTGACGATTTGAATTTGTTTTCCTTCACAAATGTCAAATCACCTCTTTTCACTTTACACGATGTTGTACCCATTGACGTCGTGTTCATTTTAAGAAAGAACTGTCACTGTGTTGACTAAGATCCATGTTGTCACTCGGTCACTACAAAGCGCTAACTGAAGGCAGCGGAAATTTGGCATGGCACCTCTGGTGGGCAGTGGGCCAGTTTGCCACCCAGATAGCACTTGACACACCGCAGATAAGATTGCGTAAACGGACTAGCAGCAGTTATCTCGGGTAACGCTACGTCCGCTGTGGCCAGGGGATGAGGACTACAGATTTCTGCCCTACCTGTGCCCTGCAAGGATACCACAAATGTTCACAGGCTTGAAGTTTTCAGCTAACATTTCGACAGACGTACTGGGCAGATACCTCGTTCTTTATCCGCATATAGTACGCGGATGTCCGTGTCGCTCACAATTTTACCCGCGAAGCAAGAAATACTGCGTATAACCGCATCTGCGCAGACCTCTACATATAGCCGTCTCACTCCCACACATGCTGCAGGCATTGCAGTCGTGGGGGAAGTAGTGCGCCCGTCAAAACGGCTCGCGCCCAAAGTGTGATAGCATCTTTTCAGAAAATGCGCCTAAAACCAACCTTTTTTTTGTTAGTTTTGTTGTGGCGTAAGGTCAGCGCCACACGCCAGACGCAAGAGAACGACCGTGGAGAAGGCAGCAGATGGCGTCCGGCAGCAAATCGCACGGCGGCGCCGCGCTTCCTGGAGGGAGTAACGGAAATGGGCGCCCTCTACAAGCTGCTATATCTAGGAAGAGTCCGTCAGAACTCGGCTACGAAGTAGGCAGTAACTGTGTCTCAGCGCAGCTCGCATCGTACAGAAGACGAAAGCGCAAGAAGAGAGAGGAAAAGAACAGATAGAGGTTGAGTATTGTATTCTTCAGTCAATAAAACTTGTATCACTAATCTGAATAGTTGTTCTAACTGTCTACGCATCCTGCACCGACCCTTTTCTGAATACTAGACTGGGACGAGAACTCAACAGCCGCGGTGGAGTAGCCGAGCGGTCTAAAGCGTCTCCCTGCCGAGCGCGCGGTTGCTCGCTGTGGAGGTTCGAGTCCTCCCTGGGGCATGGGTGTGTGTGTGTTTGTCCGTAGGTTAGTTTACCTAGGTTTAAGTAGTTTGTAAGGTACGGACTGATGACCACGCAGTTTGGTACCATAGATATACAGACATTTGAACATTTTTGAAGAACTCAACAAATGGCGACAAGTATTCAACAAGTTTTTTATTTGTGTTTTAAGAAAAAATATTTACTTGTGTTTTTCGACCACATTACAGACTACGCTTCCCCTGATACTTCGGTTACGTTGGATCTGACAGCTTAACAGTCCAGCGCAGAGCAGTGCTGTGTGGTCTCACTCTTTCCGCAGCTATCTCTCTCGCCCCGCTGCCGACACTAGCGACCCACGGTCGCGACCGGGGCGGTGACCTACATTGTGTGTAGAGACCGACTGCAGTACCACATCAATATTTATTTCTCTTCGCGCTGCGTGTAACGGCTGCGGAAGAATAGTATATGACGAATATTGCGGCATGCAGAGTCAAATAGCGCGGTGGCTCAGGCGTCTTGCGCGTTGTCTGTCAAACCTACCTGTGTGAGGCTCGTATTCAAATACCTCTGAGTCTAAATTTTTAATTTCTGTAAATAAAATTAATATTTTTAAACGTTATATTTACTACCTGCAGTGAATACATGCAGTTGGCAGCGCTGTTATACAGTCCCCTGACGGTCTTACTATCAATACAATATTAATTGATATTTAATTAAAGGCCATCATACAAAGGTTGACTTTATATTTTAGTACATTTTGTTTCCTGTTTATTTTGTAATATTGTAGCACACTGTTCAAATTTTGTACGAGCCGCCACTGTGTACAACATAAATGATGTACGAAATAAAACTCCCAAAGCTGTTCTTGTAGCATGTCTTAATTTCGAAGAGTCTCTAACTCACCAAGACTCCAAAGATACTGATGCTACTGATCTATGCAATGAACTACAATCCATTGCTAGCAGAGTTCTGACTTATATTTGTACAAATTGACTTATATACAAATGTTCAAATGTTTGTAGAGCTTAGTTAATGCACTAAGAGTGTTGCTTGCTCTTCCTCTGTCTATAGCCAGTGGTGAGCGCAGCTTCTCGAAATTAAAACTAGATAAACATATCTGCGATCCACAATGACTCAAGAAAAACGTGTGGGGTTGGCAATTTTGTCAATTGAACGAGAAACAGCGGACACACTTGGTTTAAAGGAGATCGTTTCAGATTTTACAAAAGCCAAGGCAAGAAAAATGAAATTTATGTGACTCTTCTACATTTACATGGATACTCTGCAAGTCACATGGCAGAGGGTTCATCGAACCACTTTCATGATATATCTCTGCAGTTCCATTCTTTAATAGCTCGTGGGGAAGAGGAACACCTACATTTTCTGTTTTCGATCTGATTTCTCTTATTTTATTACGATGATCATGTCTTCCTATGTAGGTAGGTGCTAACAATATATGTTAGCATTCTGAAGACAAAGTTGGTGGAAGAAATTTCGCAAATAGACTCGCCGCAACAAATAACGCCTTTGTTTTAACGATTTCCACCCCAACTCGTGCATGATTTCCGTGACAGTCTCTCCCCTATAACGCGGTAATACAAAACTAGCTGTCCTTCTCTGAGTTTTTTCTAAATCGTCCGTCAGTCCCAAGCAATCTCTGTATAATGAAGCTTGTAATTGTATCAATTATTGTAAACTATCAACCAAAACCTTTTTAACAGACAAAATGTAAAAACGATAAAAAAGTAACGTTGTAAAATGTGTACGTGACGTGTCCCATTTTAATGGGGAAATATGTTTATATAATGTATATGTTGTGATTATGTATTTGAATAAAAAAAGATGCAATGTGTATCCTACATTGATGTTTTATTGCGATTTTATTAAATGGGGCGCCATCAAAATTATTTGCCTAGGGCGTCGAATTTGTTTGGGCCGGACCTGCTCACAGTGGTTTAAATGTGTTAACAGTTACGTTTATTACTATTTTAATAGTTTACTAAGTTTCTTCCCAGGTGTCTTCCTTTAATTTCTGCTCCTTATAGATGAGTGTGTCTTGTCTGTTTTCTAATCACTAGGAACAATTCCTTGCGCAAGGTACACTGGGTAGATTATGGTAAAGATTGGGGGGGGGGGACTACATCCGGTGGAGATTCCGTGTACAAAATGTCAGTGACCCTGTCGGGCACTGCAGCTTCATTGTGCTTTAGAGATTTCACCTGTTTTTCAACACCACCAAAAGTAATTACAATATCAGTGGTATACTTCAATGATAGCAATATTTCTTGATGTTCCTATGTAAACGAATCAAGGTTTCTGTCTAGTCAAAGATTATCTGTACTCTTATTTTTTGCCATTGATAGCTTTGACTTGCCATAAAAATTTGATAATCCTTCAGAAGTTATTGAATGATTCACGCACAGCCTTTCTGGTTGCTATACGTGTTTCATTCCGAATTTGCCTATCTTTATGATATGATTTGCCATGTTACTATTTTGGACAATATGTAGATCCTTAAGATATTTACTAATTTTGTTTCTATAGCATTGTGACTCTCTAGGACGCCTATACAGTCTTTTGGAATGAAATATATTTAGGGTAAGTGTACCAGCTATCGGCATGTTAAAGGGGATTCACATAAAATAGCATGTGTAAATCCTATTTAATTTTTCTATAATGGTTGTAAATTAGTATGACATACCGCATAAATCCATTTGGTTTCGTATGGATATGAGCAAGTCCTTTTAATAACAATCAGTTTATTTTAAAATAATTGAATTTATAAGATGCACCTTTCGTACCAGTAATAGGCAGTGCAAAATCTGCCGAGACCCTGTTACGGCACTTAATCGTACTATTTAGCGCCAACGGAACGTAAATTTTTATTTCAAGATGACGCATCTATTTGGCGATTAAATGCGTATTTTAAATGTACAAATAAAGTGTCGATTATTCTTACACTTACTCTATACAGTATTAGTGTCGTTTGCAGTTCTATTATGAATACGCGTTATTATAATGACCTTTCACTGAAAACCCCTCCCGAAATTATATCCTGGCTACGCCTATGCTTTACCGTTACCTCGCCCTGAAGATCTGACTGATAAACCTCAAGGAGGCAAATACTTTTCGAAAATTGAGGTGAAGGATAGATAGCTTGATTGCCTTTGTATGAACAAACAAAACAGTTTATGATGAAATGATCAAATGGCATTGTTGGCCGGGAGATCTCATTCGGGATTGTTCGGCTGCCGTACTGCAAGTCTTTTGAGTTGACGCCGCTTGGGCGACTTGCGTGCCAATGATGATAAGATGATGATGATGAGGACAAGACACTACACCCAGTCCCCTGCCGGGAATCGAATCCGGGCCCCTTGCATCGGTGGTCAGAGACGCTATCACTGATCTACGGAGGCGGACTCAGTTTATGATAATTAATACTCGCATCAGCCTCTGCCATTTATGATGTTTACAATTTGGAAGCTAATCTGCACCGGCTTTCTTTCAAAAGTACTAAGAGCTGCTTTTATGCAACGTTTTTTTCCAATTTTATCGTTTGCTGGTCTTAAATGCAGTCATGGCCAGTGTGCTTTTTGATCTAAATTTTGAATACTTGGGTCACGAGATTGATTAATCAGTTTTTCACCTTTCATGAAGGCATTTGGATGGCATTCGTCGAATGCCAGCACCGAAGACTGCTTCTGAACTTTCACATGGGCGTCCTCATGGCACAATTTTATCCTTGTTGCATCCTCGAACAGTAGCATTTCGACAACAGTTTCTAGAGCTCTGATTTCTCGTATTTTCTAGATGCGATACTCTGCAAATCACATTTAAGTGCCTGGCAGAGGGTTCATCGAACCACCTTTATATTATTCATCTACCATTCCATTCTTGAATAGCGCGCGGTAAGAAAGAACATCTGAATCTCTCCGTTCGAGCTCTGATTTCTCGTATTTTATTCTGATGATCATTTCTACCAATGTAGGTGGGAGTCAACAATATATTTTCGCATTCGAAGTAGAATTTTGGCAATTGGAGTTTCGTAAGTAGACCACGCCGCAGCGATAAACGCCGTTGTTGTAATGATTCCCATCCCAGATCCTGTATCATTTCCGTGACGCTGTCTCCCATGTATCGTGACAATACAAAACGAGCTGCCCTTCTTTGCACTCTTTCGATGCCCTCCGTCAAACCCATCTGATAAGGATCCCACACTGGGCAGCAATACTCCAAAAAAGGACGGACAAGCGTAGTGTATGCAGTCTCTTTAGTAGTTCTGTTGTATCTTTCAAGGGTTGTGCCAATAAAATGCAGTCTCCGATTCGCCTTTCCCACGAAATTATCTACGTGTTCTTTCCAAAAAAAAAAAAAAAAAAAAAAAAAATGTTCAAATGTTTATTAAGCTTAACTACGGGGTCATCAGTCCCTAAACTTACAAACTACTTATGAACTACTTACGAACTAGGACGGCACAAATATCCATTCCCGAGGGGGGATTCGAACACCCGACCGTAGTGGCCGTGCTGACCGTGACTGGAGCGCCTCAGTCACCTCGGCCACCGCGGCCGGCGTTCTTTCCAGTTTAAGTCTGAAGTAATAGTAATTCCTAGATATTTTGTGGAGTTTACGGCCTTCACGTTTGATTGATTTATCTTGTAAACAAAGTTTAACGGACTTCTTTTCGTACTCATGTGAACGATTTCACACTTCGCATTATTTAGAGTCAATTGCCAATTTTTACACCATAGTGATATCTTATTCAGATCGTTCTGCAGTTGGTTTTGCTCTTCAGATGCTTTCACTAGACGGTAAATGACGGCGTCATCTGCAAACAACCTAAGACAACTACTTAGATTTTCTCCCAAATCGTTTATGTACATAAGGAACAGCAGAGGACCAAAAACACTACCCTGTGGAATGCCCGATATCACCTCTGTTTTAGTTGATGCCTTACCATCGATTACTACGAACTGTGTCCTCTCTGACAGGAAATCTCCTACCTAGTCGCAAATTTGGGGCGATATACCATAACCACGCAATTTGATCAAAAGCCGTTTTTGAGGTACGGTGTCAAAAGCCTTTTGGAAATCAAGAAATATGGATTCAATTTGCGAACCCTTGTCGATAATACCCATCACTTCGTGTGAGTAAAGAGCTAGTTATGTTTCGCATGAACGATATTTTTTAAATCCGTGTTGACCTTGGATCAATACATCATTCTGTTCGAGATAATACATAATATTTTAATACAGAATATGTTCCAAAACCCTGCTGCAAGTTTACGTCAATGAAATAGGCCTGTAGTTTAATGTGTTACTCCTACTGCCTTTCTTGAATATAGGTATGACCTCGATCAGTAGCATTTCCGCAGCAGTTTCGTACCAATTGTTTTGTCTCCAACCGTGTGTACGTCCGAAAATACAACAAAGATCATGCATGGGCATGAGGTACTATTGCGCAACGCTTGTGAGAGCCCTCTACAATAGGCTGTTCCTGCTCGCCCGTGAGCTGGGGAGCGCTCACTAGCTCGCGGGGCTCCGCTTCTTGTTGTCGCTTGGGGCACACGGCTGCGGCGAACGTGTGTGCTAGTGATGCAGACGTATGGGTTGTGACGTCACGAGAAACTGCAGCCGCACTCCAATTCCCGCCACGGGCACAACTGTTTCTGAAATAGCTGTAACTGAGACGGCCATTTTCTCCACGAAAATGCGCGACACTTGACACGAGGTCAATAGAATTGTGCCTGTCTTTATTATAATCAATGTAAAAGCCCTGAGATCCTGAATATCAACGATTTGATTTCACAGCTGTAATTTAATGAACCATGTTTATGGTGGCGTTATTTTATATTTTTAAATGCCTGTTTCATGGAAACAACGTAAGGAGTATTTCTTATTAATTATATAACGAATTTTCCCGTTATTTTTAATGAACAAGTCTTTGATTTTAGAAGTTATTGCTAGAGTATCAAAATAAGCCAGATCATGACTGATTAATTTATAACGCTGAACCGCGTCCCAGTTTCTACATGTTAATCGTAAATACGGCAATAAATATTTTACATTGAACTTCATAACTAAGATTTCTGATCATGCAATGAGGGCTTTCACGACCGGATATCATAGCTGCTGATAATCTTCCGGTTTGTAACGCCGTGGTGCATAAAACTAAACGCGCCATTTACACATAGCGTCTTAACCGAACAAAAAAGGACCAAGATAAAGTCAGCGATTAGTAGATTTTTCCCATTACCATGGGACATTGCCGGCCGCGGTAGCCGAGGGGACTGCGGCGCGCCAGTCATGGTCTGCACGGCCACTACGGTCGGGGGTTAGAATCCCCCCTCGGGCATGGCTATTTGTGCCGTCCTTAGTGTTAGCTAGTTCATAAGTAGTTTGTAGGTTTAGGGACTGATGACCCCGTAGTTAAGTCCCATAAGCTATACAAACATTTGAACATGGGACATTTCCACCATGATGTTGAGGACACAAAATCTCTTCTGCACATCTGAATGCTCACTCCAGAGATATTTCTGCTCTCTGCCTGCCACTAGAGATAATAGACACCCACGAGCGACAAACTCATCAGAAACCTCTCTGCTTTCATAACTGTTCGGTAGAATATTGTAATTAAAATTTGTAATTACTTCTTTTGCAGAGACAATTGCACTTAGTTATAATCTGACTTCTGAATATATAGTTCTACTACACAAGATCGAGTTCAACTTCGTGATTTACGAAGTAATCACTGCAGGACGTGGGGACATGTATTAGCTGCAACAGTGGCCGATGCTGTTAACAAAGTTAAGACAATTCACTGGAGCTATTATATTTAATGGAAAGTTCTATACAGACAATCAGCTGACGCCATTCCTTCAACGGTTACCGAGACTTACTTTATCGCACATTAACACTACCATGACGTCTTATTTAAATAGACATGAACTGTTCTGTTGATTTAATTACCAGACTTCTAACATTCGTCGTGTTTTCGATAATAGGAAACACTGCATACAGAATAACTACATTGTCCCCAGTGCAACACTGTAACATACTAATACTTCTGCATACACTTACTGTGAGAGATAAACAGTTTAGTACTACACCAAAGAACCAATACATGGCGCTGTTATTATTAATATTACTATTTCTCATCTCAACGATAGAAGTGTTTTCAGGAGTTTACGCCAAACAGATAATTACACACCGCAGTAATAACTTTATGAACACAACCTAACATTGAATTCACATCGTTCCGGAATACGGACTTTAATTATTTTCGCTTTTTGTATGAAAAACTTTATGAACATTCATCGTTTTCGACAATGACTTCTACTTAAATTTGACATCTTGACTATGAGAACCGAGTTTATTGACAGAGGGATCCATCAAGGATTCTGTTTTTGCTGACCTAGGTCCGGAACCCTAAAAAAAAACCAAGATATACACAGGTCCCTCTTTAACAAGCATTGGGAAGCACGGGCATATAACAGGTGAAGAGAAATTTACGCACCCGGGCTTCGCAGCTTGATTCCTCATCTGCCAAACAAATCAAAAAAAGTATGTCACAAAGTTTCTTCCTGCACATATTTCCGGCAGTAAATGGACGTCGAAGACGGGTATGCGTTCCATAAGTTCATTGTTTTTCAGAATTACAAACTTCTAGGGGGTGTAGCCGGTGTCTCGAGGAACAAATTGAGCATAGAAACCCATCCCTGCAAACGCCAGTCAACGACGCTACGGAGAGTCTAAGTTACAGGCACCGCCGCCCGCCGCTAGACATACCCTCCAACAACTTCGACGTTCTGTAGCGTCGTTGGATGACGTTCCCGGGCATGAGTTTCTACGCTCATTTCGTTTCTCAAGACGTCTCCTACATCCCCTAGAAGTTTGTTGGTGTAATTGTGTAATTCTGAAACACACTGACGCATGGAACACATACCCATCTCAGTCTTCCACGTGCATTTACCGCCGGAAATATGCGCAGGACGAAATGTTGTGACAGACGTTTGATTATGTCACTGCCGAGTTACTCGTTTAAGGCGTAGTTATTTAAGCTTTCTTCTTAGTTTCCTACGTAACTACACACTCGGAAATCGCAACATATTCTCAATAGACAGCCAACTACGTCTACGTGGGAAGGAAGATTATAAATATCATTCATACTTGTTTCAGTCACAGCAATTTAAACTCTCCTGTTAGATTTCTGCAGACTTTCACTCTTATATATCGCAACGAATACGGAATAAAACTAAGAAATACTATAAACTAGACTTGCAATACCTTAATATTATAGTCCACGGTTCTATTACAAATATTTAAGGGAAAAAAACTAAAAAAAATTCTGTAACAAGATTCGAATCCAAAAATTTTGACACTTCTTTCTCACAGCCAATTACTCTGACCACAGGGCCAAAACAGCTCTTCAATTGTAACGACTGTTATAATAACTCGTATTTAGTATGTCTCGGGATTTCATAGTTATTACATAATTTATTGATATTCGCTTTTAATTGACATTTCATGAACCAAATTAAATTGTTTGTGACATATCTGCAATGTACTATCGCCCCAAAATAGAATATTGTTATAAGTTGTAGTTCAACATGTCGTCTGTAAATCTGTCGAAGAGCAAATCCCATCAGCAGAAATGCACTCCTCTTACTGCGAGGATTCTGTGGCCAGCGACCGCTCGGAAACTGTGAAAGGAAAACTCGCAGCAGAATCATCATATTCGCAAGTGCTACATGAAAGGTGATTTTATGGCGGCGTATGACGTGAGTAGAACAGGTCTGTACTTCGTAGAACAGACTTACAGGCTGCTCCGCGAGCAGGAGCGCTCACTAGCCCAGCTGGGAACTGCGCTGATGGGGCAAGTGACGTCACGCACGCTAGTACTTGGCTGGCAGAAGTAAACAGTCGCGCTCGTTTAGTTCTTGCCAATGTGTAGTACTGACAACAACAACAATGTCTAGTCGCGAAAGCCCAGTTCCTACTTCTTTCGAGAGAACTGAACCTCTTCACTGACAGAGACGGGCGTCCACAATATCCACAGTGCCACAAAACTCTTATTTGCGCAATAAATAAATAATCAATTTACAGCGTCATTGCAATCATCTCAACTCCCTACAATTTTTATGAGGTGCCAGATTTGATTCGTATTGTCTTCTACTGTTTTCCTAAATTGAAAACCTTAGTATTAGTGCCATTTCTTGTGATCAGTACTGACTCGGCCGTTGTGCAACAACTGTTTACTGAGTTCTTTGAACATTTAAGACAGGCGACATTTAGTTAATCTAGTTATTGGAAATTCAGGTGGTGTGTAACTAATTTGCAGAACGTAAGCTACTATGTGTAAACTCAAATGTACTGTGTTTTACTTAAATGAAAAACGTATTTTCTTGATGACTGGAATCTTAGTTGCTGGTAGGTCTTCCGGGTTAGAAGGCCGTGCTCCACAAAACCTTGACGTTTTCCATGACGTTTCGTCCAGAGATGTGCCGGATATCTTCCAACTTCTGGATGAAACGTCAGGGAAAACTGTAAAGTTTTATGCACCACGGTGTTACAAACCGGAAGATTATCAGCAGCTATGATATCCGGTCGTGAAAGCCCTCATTGCATGATCAGAAATCTTAGTTATGAAGTTCAATGTAAAATATTTATTGCCATATTTACGATTAACATGTAGAAACTGGGACGCGGTTCAGCGTTATAAATCAATCAGTCATGATCTGGCTTATTTTGATACTCTAGCAATAACTTCTAAAATCAAAGACTTGTTCATTAAAAATAACGGGAAAATTCGTTATATAATTAATAAGAAATACTCCTTACGTTGTTTCCATGAAACAGGCATTTAAAAATATAAAATAACGCCACCATGAACATGGTTCATTAAATTACAGCTGTGAAATCAAATCGTTGATATTCAGGATCACAGGGCTTTTACATTGATTATAATAAAGACAGGCATAATTCTATTGACCTGACGCACAACACCATAATTACTTATTTGGTGTACTATGTAACTAACGTCGCCCCACTTTGTCCTTTCCTGGACTATGGCGTTTTAAACAGAACGCACTGAAAATGTAATGAGGATACACCGCAATCAGAATAGGAACTACATAAATTCGATTTTCCTTGCAAAGAAATATTATGTAAATTGGAGCATCGATAGACGCAAAGGAATGTCGTTATCCTTTATATTCAAATGTTCCCTGAGAAAAGAAGCAAAGAAATGTCGTTAAGCTGTGAATATACGAAGTGTAATCAGCAACTCGCTGTTCAATGTTAGTTCGTATTTGCAGAGATACGATTGCGGCTCTTAATTCAAAATACTTCTGTTGCTGAAGGAATTCGCACAACACGATCATGTATTGTTTCTTTGCAGCACTACAAAACCAACAGCACATTTAATGGTGCGTTGCTGTTCTATGGCATAACCATCGAAAAGAAATATAAAATTCAAAAATGCAACAGCGCCAACTATCCGTTCTTTGGTGCACTACGTAACTAACAGGGTCTCAATTTGTTTTGAACTGTACTACACCGTTTTCTAGGCATTCCTAAACAGAATGGACTCAAGATGTAATAATATACGCACCGAAATCAGAAAGGACACTATATAAATTGGTGTTTCCTTGCAAAGAATTCTTAGTAAATGAAAATATCGATAGAAGCGAAAGAACGTCGTTATGTTTTAAATTCAAATGATATCCGTGGAAAGACGCACTTTTTTTTCTTTCTATGGCATTGCAAGCCATGAGGGATACAGCCAGTACTTTTTTTAGTATCTGCGTTAAATTTTACTTAAAGTGACACCGTTTTAGCATGTTGACGTTGGCAACGCTTATTTACTGATCGGAACAACATTAATTATTCATTTCATTATCAAAACTTACGTGATTGATTTTTCAAAATGTGATTCAACGGTCGTTGCCAACATCAATACACTACACCGCTGCCGCAAGGAAAATCGTAAATCGTAGCCCTTTTTCAATGTATTACACCTTAGTTATGAGAATAAAAAACGCAGCATCGTCATCTATTAGTTATTTAGTGTACTATATAAGTAACAGCGCCTCTATCGGATCTTTGCTATACTACGCTGCAATTCAAGCTTAGCATACACCAGAAACTACATATTACGATATCTTTTCTTCCCCTGATCCGATTTTGATTAAATGAAGCTTATATTTTGCCCCAAGGTACTAGCAGTTGACCTATGATACATCATGAAAGTTCGTATAGTACTCTTGGAGATTTGCTGTACTACACCATAGTTATAAGCATAGTATACACAGACACTTCAAATTACGATAGCCTTTCCCATCCTTACCCAAACCATCCGAGCGTAAGCTCCGCCTCTAATGACCACGTTGTCGACGGGGCGTTAAACGCTAATATTCCTTCCTGACTATAACCAATGTTTTTTGTGACTTGTCCAGAATACAATATGAATATTTTCTGTTGAGAGCCCATGCCTGAACAAGCGATATAAAGATGTCCGTGTGAGAAACATGGACATTTCAAATACACTACACAGTATTGAGTAGCTTGCCCTGGATTTATTAATCATAATAGAAAATGCAAGTCCCACTGCAAACTGCAGTCTCTTAAAGTTAAAAGCCAGGTCTGTCGGAAATAATGGGTATTCGACGGATGTACTCTTTTTCATTCTCTTCCTTGCCTTGTAGCTTTATAGATATCTATTGCATCTTTCTACTACGGTATGCGCTTCACAGTTCAAATTTCCTTCAAGGTTTTCAACAGCACTGTCATCTTTCAGGATTTTCCTTAAGCTCACAGGAATACAGGAGTGTCTTGGTAGTAAATAAGAAATGTAATAAATCGTGATGCCTGATGTGAAAAGTTTTTACCCATCACAGTATATATGATCTCATATTTACTGAGATATATGTTGTACAATTGTATAATTTTTCAGGTATATATTCTTTTGTATAAGTGCTGTATGTCTGAAAAATCTGTTGCGAATGTAATTAATAGCAAAGAAGTTATAGATTAAAACTTGGTGCGTGATGAGGCAGTTTTCCATGAACGTTACTGTTTATGTGCTCGTATCTCATTAAAAAATGTTAAAATGTTTGTATAGCTTATGGGACTTAACTACGGGGTCATCAGTCCCTAAACTTAAAAACTGCTTATGAACTAGCTAACACTAAGGACGGCACAAATATCCATGCCCGAGAGGGGATTCGAACCCCCGACCGTAGTGGCCGTGCAGACCCTGACTGGCGCGCCGCAGTCCCCTCGGCCACCGCGGTCGACGTATCTCATTGGATATGTGTCGTACTGTGATACAATTTAGAAGGTACATTCAACTATATGTGAGTATACTGTTTGTAAAATTACCTGCAGGTACAATATGTAGTGTAGAAATTATAAATTTCAACGTTGTACCGAATGCCATAGTTTTACTCCGTGAACAGCGGAAAAGTAGTAAGGGAGAAACTTTTTTCTTTCATCATTTTGCTATGGTTGTCAGCGAGAAAAAGTTTCCCAAAGGTTTGAAATTACGTTTAAAGTTTGTTGCTAGTCGCTAACGGTTCTCCTCAAATAGTGGACTGATAAAGTCACAGTATCACGTACCGCAAGACGGGGAAATTTTTATTGTTTATGACGCCATATCTCCTGAACTGTAGACCCTATCGCAAAATAGTTTCTTAGCTGACGTCTACTACCTGTAAACTACATTTCAGCTTCATAGGTGAATAGTTTTAGAGATTTCGTGTTTACTCAGTGAGTGAGAGAGTGTGTAAATGAGTGTCCTTTTGCTTTTATATAGATAGAGATAGAACTCAAATCTCAGATACATTTCTGTGTACATTTATTAGAGATTTCATTGCCTCTCTTCCACTAGCCATCTTTATTTCGTGAAACTAAAGCCGCGGCAGAATATCCGTGCGCACTAAGGCTCCCAGCTGCGGTGCGTGCGGCCGTTCGCCGTCGGGGGTTCGAGTCCTCCCTCGGGCATGGGTGTTTGTGTTGTCCTTAGCATAAGTTACTGTAAGTTAGTGAAGTAGTTTGTAAACTTAGGGACTGATGACCAACGTAGTTAAGTCTCTTAGATTTATAAACATCTGACATCTGTGAAACTAAACTGTATCACAGGTTGCGCTAACTACTACGATATCATCTGTTACAAACTGTCAACCATAATTACGAACTGTTCAAGGCGAAAATAATTCATCGCAAATTCCAGCTGAAAATAAGGAAATATTAAATATACCTAACCCACTAAGACGCATAAGAAACTATAAAATCAAATTTGCGTAATTGAGAACACAACAGTGTATGGATCATCTGTTGTCGACAAGAGTACAGTTAGTCACTGTGCACAGAGGTTGAAGTCATCAGAAGACTGTTCGGCGGAGCTCTAAGATTTGCAGCAGTCGAGGAGACCATCCACAGGTGTTGTTATGGTCTTCAGTCCGGAGACTGGTTTGATGCAGCTCTCCACCCTACTCTATCCTGAGCAAGTCTTTTCATCTCCTCATCAGAAAGGCAAACCAACATCCACTTGAATCTGCTTACTATACGCGTCTCTTGGTCTCCCTCTGCGATTTTTACCCCACACACTTCCCTCCAATGCTAAATTTACGATTCCCCGATGTCTAAGAATGTGTCCTACCAAGCGATCCGTTCTTTTAGTCAGGGTATGCCAAAAATTCCTTTTCTCACCAATTCTTTTCACTACCTCTTCATTAGTTATGCGATCTACCCACCTAATCTTCAGCATTCTTCTGTAGCACTACATTTCAAAAGCCTCTATTCTCTTCCTGTCCGCACTGCTTATCGTCCATGTTTCACTCCCGTACAAGGCAACACTCCACACAAATGCCTTTAGAAAAGACTTCCTTACCCTTAAATTAATATTCGATGTTAGCAAATTTCTCTTTTTCAAAAATGCTTTTCTTCCCATTGCCATTCTGCATTTTATATCCTCTGTACTGCGACCATCGCATGTTATTTTACTACCCAAGTAACAAAACTCATCTACCACCTTCATTGTTTCCTTACCTAATCTAATTTTCTAAGACCGCATTCCATTATTTTTGTTTTTCTCTTGTTAATGTTCATTTTATATGCTCTCTTCAACACGCAGTCCATTCCATTCAACTGCTCCTCCAGGTCCTTTGCTGTCTCTGACACAATTACAATGTCATCAGCAAAACACAATGTTTTTATTTCTTCCCCCTGAACTTTAATCCCTAGTCCAAATTTTTCCTTGCTTTCCTTCACCGCCTGCTCGATGTACAAATTGAATAACATCGGAGAAAGGCTACAATTCTGTCTTACTCCCTTCCCAACTGATGCTTCCCTTTCATGGCCTTCGAGTCTAATAACTGCGGTCTAGCTTTTGTACAAGTTGTAAATAACTACTTTCCCTGTATTTTACCCCTGCTGACTTCAGGATTTGAAAGAGTGTATTCCAGTCAACATTGTCAAATGCTTTCTCCAAACCTACAAAAGCTAAACAGGTATCACACGTGATATGTTGCAGCTAGCTGGTGTTTTCATTTCATTTTCACTTGTCTGGACCATTAAAGGATGCCATTTGTGCAATAAATTTTGAGGACGACGAGGAGGTGGTACACCTTGAATAAATGGGTAGGTAACCAGGAAAAGGATTGATACCGACAGGGCATACAATCCCTTTTTTCTCTCTGGAGTAAGGCCATACAACGGGACGGAGATTACGTGGAAAAATAGGGTGTATAGATGAAAAATCATTATTTTGTGTGTGTAATTCTCATTATATGCAATAAATAATTCTTGAAGAAAAATTGTGGCGCATTACTTTCTGGGCAGCCTATGTACTTTGTGTGAAAGTAAATTTTCTCTTATAAATGATGCTATGAAATACGGAGCATCATTACTATTTACTATTCTCTTATTAACATAGTTTCAGTGCATAAAACTGCTCAAACTACAACTTAGCCTAATGTGTTTCTCAAATTTCTTTCAAAGTGTTGCAGTTTTCACAAATATTAGAATATGAGTTCATTGATTCAAAATTTACTGCACACTCGTGGTCTCACCTTTACTACTTCTCCTTGGGATACAAAATGGTTTTACACAAGAATAATAATTTCCTGTGACATGATTTCACAGCTTTTTATTTCTCACAATACTACATTGCTCTTGACATGTCTATAATAACTTGTACAAATTCTACATAAAACATAGAGTTTAAAATATTTGTGCTAATGAGAATACAAAATTATGTGACGTTTCGTAAACACATTAAGATAATGTACAATCAACACTTAAATAATTAGTGCAACCAACAGCTCCATATTTTCGCTATTGCTGATGGTCGATGGTCTTTCATTGCAATCGATTTCATCACAAGATGCATTAGTCTATTTAACGATATTCTGTGGAACCCAGAATACATGCAGGTATGAATTTTCAAAAGACATAAGCCCTTGAAACTATAATATTTTTAATCTGAATGAAATGTGTATGCTTGTCCCATCGTTCCAAAGCCTTGGACTATCTTTCCATAAAAAGTAAAATTTTATAAATTATTCTTTAGTCCTTCCCATGCAAATTCTTTCGTTTTTTCTTTTCCTTTAATTTTATAGTTTATCCACAGCACATCTATAACACAAAAAGTGAATCTTGTACGAATCTTATCCCATCTCTAATGATGACCACGTTGTCAACGGGACGTTAAACCCTACTCTTCCTTCCTTACTTCTATGAATTAAGTTTCGACACATGTCACTAACGTTTTAATAGAAGTCTTGATATTTAACCCAGGGTAATTTCAATCTCTTACCAAATGTTACAGAACTGCAATTCCAAGCACAACGAAGACAAGACTTCCCCAAATTGAGTATTCTGCAACGACAGGTACACTGCGTATTTCAAAAAGCATTAAAATGGTCCAATAAGGACGGAAGGCTCTGGAAAAGCCATATGGACGACTTCAAAGTATGTGAAAGGTCAACAAGAAATAATTTACCTCCCATTTCTAAAAAGGTTATAATCCTTTTTCATAGATACGTCTTTTTCAATACTGTATTAATTCACGTTTGAACATCAAATCTGATGAAAGTTACAGTTTTATGTTTGACTAACCATCTGCACTGACAACAACTATAATGTCGAACACTTCTGTAAAGGCATAAATGCTCTAAGATACCAGGTATGTGATTTATATATGAAATATTTTTACCAATGTTATGTTTTAGGCATCAGTATACATTGTACATTTTTGTAACTTGATTCAATAACGGAGATTGTGGCAGCCCACCACAATATTGCAATAAAGTAAGAAGTTTCAGCTTGGTGGGCGATATGAAATATTGTACAAAAGTTCATATATTGGTTTCGCTCCTATGATGGAACATCATCAGTGCAGATTGTAAGTCATGATGACTCATGTACTCTGCATAAAACAATCAATGGTCATATCCATAAAACAATTAAAAGGTCTTTCTGGTACACTTGTGACGTATACCCAAAAGACCTTTTAATTGTTTTATGGATATGACCATTGACTGTTTTATGCAGAGTACATGTGCCAGCATGACTTACAATCTGCATTGATGATGTTCTATCATAGGAACGAAATGAATATCTGAATTTTTGTCTCGCAAGATGTCGTGTTTTACGGCCCACTTTAGATTTGTAGTTTGCAAAGTTTTTGCAAACATTTTGTACCAAAATAATAATCTAAATAATAACAAACTAATTAATAAGAGTGTCTGAAACCCTTTTAGGAAAATAATTTCGGTAGTGGTGGGTTCCGAACCACCGACCTTTAGCGCCATAGTCCAACGCCTTGCCCACTACACTACGGCTATCAATAAAAAAATGAATCCTTTAATCTCATACTATTGATGGCCGTTGTTAACTGATGCTAATATGGCATTTGTAGACACTATATTATCATTTATCGTACGAAGAACGATGTGTTTCTGTTAATTCTTCAGTGCGCCATTGCTTTGAAATGACAACGTGTAAGTTACAATAAGAAAATCATCAAATACGCAACGCAAGATGGCGTATGCCAGAGAGTTCTTGGCGAGGAATGTCTCGTGACATCTCCGAACGGTTGGTTTTCGTTAATTCAATGGAGGGTGTCACATCTTCGTTATTTTTGCAAATATGTCTCAAACGATACGAGATATGAAAAAAAAAAAAAAAACATAAGGGAGCTAAGTTGTAGAGAATTTTCTCCTCTACCAATTAGGTTATTCAATTTTCGTGTCAGATGAATAGTCAAACCGTTATTTTCATTTAAATTTCGAGCTGTCAAAAGGCGATCGCAAAGGCCCACTTTTAGTGTTACTACCGTAACCTAAAGTGGGCCAAAAAGGGCAAGCTGCATTTCACGTTAAGGATATTGGCTAAACCCGTGCTGATTCATAGAAAGAAGCTTTTCCGTCTCAAGGAAATTTACTATATTCGAACTGTGAATGTGCTCCAAAAATCTACAGGAAACTGATGTCAGCGATATTTGAGACAGTAAACATTAAGTGCAAGTAGGGGAGACCGGGGCACGTTTTCCACCATTTTACATTTTTATTTTTGTACTTCTTATTTTTATCGATTTTGCGGTAAGCAGCGGATCATTATATTTCCTACACCTTTATTTACAGTCTTGTACAGATATTTTTGAAAATAGTAAATATCATTCTTGGTAGCAAATGGTTTTGTCTGACCATGTTCCGTTGGAACATTTGCCCCGTATGCAGGGAAAGTTTTCCAGCTTACTTAAAATGTATAGGGGCAAATATTCCAATTATACTTTCAATGTTAAAACAGAGATAATTATCTTGATATCACTGAATACGTATTTTATCATGAATTTACAATACATTACAAAAGAGGATAGTAAAAATAGCCC
Source organism: Locusta migratoria (assembly GCA_026315105.1). Taxonomy (NCBI): domain Eukaryota; kingdom Metazoa; phylum Arthropoda; class Insecta; order Orthoptera; family Acrididae; genus Locusta; species Locusta migratoria. Next base: position 226,220,895 of record CM048755.1, read on the forward strand.
GTTTAATAAATAAAAACAATACTATTTAATGGTTTTACAAAATATGTGACTTAAATATTTTACAAATACAGACATTTTTAACAATACTTATACTGATTGTCTGAATCACAATGTAAGCAAACAAAAAATGGAACATTCCCTTTCGTACAGTCTCCATGCGCCCATTTCTGTACACACTTTTCATTTGCCTTAGACTTGGCGTAAGACTCAAAGCAATTAAGAATATGTGCCCCATATGCACTCGGAAAACGTGCCCCGTCGCCATTTTTTTTTTTTTTATTTTTTTTTTTTTTTTTGTTAAGCTTATGGGACTTAACTATGGGGTCATCAGTCCCTAAACTTACAAACTACTTATGAACTACTTACAAACGAGGACGGCACAAATATCCATGCCCGAGGGGGGATTCGAACCCCAGACCGTAGTGGCCGTGCAGATCGTGACTGGAGCGCCTCAGTCGGAACTATAACACTACGTCCATGTGTAATAGTGTAAGCTATTTACAAAACAAATGCACAGTTACGTGAAGAAAGAAACCCACTTTTAGTGTGTGCAATGTCAAAATAATAAGTTTAACGCTAGAATGTTTATTTTAAGTTTCAATAAAAACGCGAAAGTTTACTCACATTTGCAAAAATGACGAAAACAGCCCTGCTGACGTTGTGACTGCTGGTACAACACTGAAACTTTCGTAAATGAAGCGTGCTTTGTTGCTACTTCCTACAATATCGCCGGTGGTAACATCTAGCAGTTTGTTTCGAAAATAAACGGATTTGGAAAACTTGCCCCTATGGAAAATGTGCCTCGGTTTCCCCTAGATATGCAAATATTTGTGATTACGGAATATTTGCTATACTGGAATAACTTTTCTGTATCCATTTGTGTAGTTCGTGAAGTAGATGAGGAAAAATTTGCGCTAAAATGTGATTTTTGAGAGGGAAACTACTCGTACTTGAAGGTGAGGAGGAGTACGGTGTAGGTGGTAAGGGTGGAAATGAAAGAGGCGAGCAGGTTGAGGTCGAGAGTGACGGTGCCGAAGATGCAGAAGGTGGGCCGGGTGCTGGTGACCTGGTGCGCGAACAGGCGCATCTCGGCCTCGGGCTGCGTGCGCAGCGGCTCGTCGAGCAGCAGCTGCGACACGAGGCGGCCCGTGCGGCTGCCCTCGGCGGCGGCGGCGTGCGCGGGCACGGCCAGCGCCAGGAACAGCCCCACGTTGTGCGCCGCAGACGTGGCCACGGTCAGCGCCACCTCGCTGCCGTCGCGCGACACGCGGTACGCCAGCAGGATCGAGTTGGCGAGCGTGGCGAGCAGCGTGAGCAGCGCGCACAGCTGGTGCGCCGCCACCGCCGCCTCGGCCAGCTCGCTGAGCGCGTGGTAGGCGCGGCGCAGCGCGCGCACGCCCGCCGCGCGGCTGCGGTAGCCGGTCGACAGCCACTCGCCGTCCAGCTGCGCGTCGCCGTCTCCCCAGCAGTCTGGCGCGCCGTCCTCGGGCGCGCAGCGCGCGCGCAGGCTGGGCAGGCGCTCGTTGAGGCAGACGAGCCCGCTGCGCACCACCAGCACGGCGTTGACCAGCTTGAGCGTGGACAGCCAGACGACGGTGGAGCAGACCACGTCGGCGAGCAGGCGCAGCGCGTCGAGCGCGCCGTCGGCCGGGAAGCAGGCGGCGGCGTTGGCGGCCTCGGCCGCGCCCACCGCGGCCAGCTCCGCCCACACCACCTTACGCGCCGACCACTTGCCCCGCCAGTAGCGCGTCAGCAGCGTGTCGTCGCAGCGCGCCATCAGAGACACCATCTTCCGGTAGTTCTTGTGGTTGAAGCACAGGTCCATCACCGCCGCCGTGCCCGAGATGAGGTACAGCGTGCACGACACGACGCTCGTCAGGTCTTCCATGTTGCCGCGCTTCTTCCTCTGTGACGTCGGGATGAGGTAGACGTGGTAGGCCAGGGCCGCCACGTGCAGCAGCGCCAGAGTGGCCGCGTAGGCCAGGTGCACCGCCGACCGGCCGATGGACTTCCCTCCGGCCGACAGCCTGTACGGTGTGAGTCCGTGTATCCTGCACACGGTCAGGAACGGTCGCATCGCTTCCAGCAGCTCCGAAGTTCGGAACGAGGTTTTGAGTGAGCCCGACATCTGCGAGACCAGAAATACGACGCTATTATTACAAACAGGAATGACAGACACACGGTGTGTTGTGATTCTTGACTTTCTCCCACCGTATTTGATGATCAAAATATCCACGGGTGTACTGCCGGTCTACAGTGTCCAACGGGCACAATATTTCGGCGATCTTACATGTCGCCATCATCAGGTGAACTGACAGACTGAGCTTCCAGAAACGCGGCAGCACGGAGATCTGCACGCTACGGTGGCTCGAAAGGAACCCCCTTCGAGCCGCCGTAGCGTGCGGATCTCCCTGTTGGCGCGTTTCCGGGAGCTCAGTCCGTCAGTTCACCGGATGATGGTGACATGTATGATCGCCGAAATATTGTGCCCGTTGGACACTTTAGACCGGCAGTACATTTGTGGATATTTTGATTACACAGTGTGTTGTCATGTTCAGGGTGATTTTTCCACCGTGTACTATTCTAGAGATTGATTGAAGAGAAGATATAGAACAAAAACGTCTGATTAACTTTTGTCCAGAAATGCATGGTTTCCCTGCTAGAGACTATTTATCCAATCATACAGGGAGTACTAAAGTTAATATCGGCGATTTTTACAAGTCTGGAATTTAATGAAAAGACTTGATTTTGTAGAATCTCCAATATTTTAAGGGTTAATATCTCGTGGCCTGTCTGTCACTTGGATACAGAAATAGTATCATTATATAGAACTGGTCAAATAATATAAAGAAAACATGTTTATCTAAAACTATCGATTTTTTGGACTTGTCTGTTTTTTAGAATCAACCCTTCGTTTGTAATTGTAACCTCGCCGTAATAAATTCTATGAGGGTGAGTCAGTAAATAAGACGCAAGCTGAGGAAGAGTGCACACAGGATAAATTGGCCGGTAGATGCGCATACGGCTGGGCAAGCGTGGGGAGAGTGGTAGTGGTGCGGGTAGCGGCCGGAGCAGTGAGCGAGCGCTGGAGGGGAAGTGCCCAGCTCACTGGCCGGTAGGCGAAGGTGGACTGATGCGGCCTTCCGAACGAAGAAATGAACTCGCCTGGCGCTTCGGACGAAAACTCATATCTGCGCATCGTCCAGCATATCGTGTGCGACATTCAATAACAACAAAAATTCCATAAATCAAGAAAACGTAAGGTTAGTGTTTAATGAAAGGTACTGGTGAAATTTTAACCTCGTCCTTAATTAATCTCAGGGGGTAATAAAAATTATTTTCACAACATAAGACAAGTCCCCCAGGGGACTTCATCTAGAAGTTTCGCGGATAGCGACCGCGGGGCCCCGAGCTGAGTCTGACATTACTTCCACTTACTTGTGTCAGGCCCCTTCTTTTTCCTTTCCTGTCGGCCTCTCTTGGCCAACTCTTGGATTTTTCGACCCCAACGGTATAAGGTTTCGAGGCCCGAGGATATCCTTCATTTCTCTAACCCAACTTCTGAGGGGAGCCCACCACGTATGAAAAGCCAGCAATCCTGTAAGCTGTGAGGATAACACCGCAGGTTGGACGAAAGGCCAGCACCCTCCCTTCGTAGGAAAAAAAAATAAACGTGCTTTGAGGCTACAAGTAAGGTTCGGAACAATGCTAATAAAACTAGATGACATCAGTGACAAAGAAACGGTATACAGTTTGGTACATGGAATGTAAGGAGCCTGTACAAAACAGGAGCTGCAGTGTCAAAGAAATTCAGAGATACAAACTAGATGTAGTTGCACTGGAAGAAATCCGATGCGAGGACTCTGGCAGCATCGATGTTGAAACCTCTACCATTTTATATGGAGCTTGTGAAAAAGGTCATATGTTAGGTACTGGTTTTTGCGTAAGACCTTGGCCACTAATGTTACAGAGTTTGTGTCAGTCAACCCAAGAATCTCTGTTCTAACAGTTGACGTAAAACATCTTAAGGTAACTTTTGTAAACTGTCATGCTCCCATGGAAGAGAGTGAAAATGAAGTGAAAGAAGTGTTCTATGCAGAGCTAGAGGCAGTCATAGACTCTATACCAAATTGGCACCTGAGGATTCTCCTTGGTGATATGAATGCTAAAGTTGGGAAAGAACGAGTATTCCAAGTTACAACAGGAAGGTACAGTCTACATGATCTAAGCAACGATAATGGGGTGAGGTTCAGCAACTTCGCCACGTCATCAGGGCTGTTCATATCCAGTACAAATTTCCAGCGAAAAAACATACATAAGGGAACCTGGGTGTAACCAGATGGGAGAACTATAAATCAAATAGACCATGTTGCCATTGATCTAAGAGCCAAGAGATGGATATTAGATGTTACGACAGCACGGGGTGCTGAAGGTGGGAGTGACCATTTTTTGGTAAGAGGCGACTTAACAACCGCTTTGAAGCATTGAGTGAAATGGATGGAAATGAAGATTTTGAATTAATATGGGAAAACATCCAGAACCCAATCACAGATACGGCAAAGGAAACAATTAAGGGAAATGCGGTTAGCAAGAAGATCTGGTTTGGAAAGGAATGCGAAGAGGCCCTAGAGCGAAGAAAGGAAGCCAGAAGCAAGTGGCTGAAGGAGGCAAATCTTGAACAGGGCAAAGCGCAGTTCGAGGAGGTTCGTAAGACTACGAAAGCAACGCTGAGAAGAGAAAAGAGGAATTACATTAAGGATATCATCATTGAAGCAGAAACGGACTTCAGAGGACACAAGACCAGAGAAACGTTTCAGTAGGTGAAGTGCCTAAGCAAAGGTCACCAAGCCAATTAGAAATTTGTCAAGGATTCCCATGACATGATCCTGACGAACGACAGCGATATAGCTGAGAGATGGAAAGAGTATTTTCAACAGCTGTTAAACTGTGATGAACCTGAACTGCAGTTTGATTTACAGTCCCCAATTACAGCCGATGTAGAGTACCCCCACCTACCCTAGATGAGATCAAAACCAAAATCAAACTCCTTAAGAAGAATAAGAGTCCAGGTGAAGATGGAATTCAGGCTGAAATGATCATGGCAGTAGGAGAGAAACTTGCAGAGAGAATACACCGACTGATACCAACAATATGGACCAAAGAAGAACTACCAGCAGAATGGAAATCAGCTCTGATCCGTCCAATTCATAAAAAGGGTGACAAGCTGAAATGTGACAACTATCGCGGAATCGCCCTGCTTAACGTCTAGTATAAGATTATGTCCAATTTCCTTATGCACAGAATTCAGCCAGTGGCAGAATCAGTGATTGGGGAATACCAGGGAGGTTTCCTCCCTGGGAGACCAACAGCATATCACATCTTCACTCTCAGGCAACTCACAGAAAAACTAGGTGAATATGGTAAAGAACTACATATTTTATTTGTAGATTTCAAGAAAGCCTATGATTACATACATCGCAAGAGCCTGTTCAGATGTTTAAGGGAGTTTGAGATGGCAGAGAAACTCATCAATCTGATAAGGATCTGTCTGAGCGACACACATGCTAAAGTGAAAATGGGAAATCGTGTAACTGAGGGATCTGAAATTGTAACAGGACTTAGGCTAGGAGATGGGCTGTCCCCTATTCTGTTCAATTTTGCCCTCGAGAAGATTGTTCGGGAAACCTTCCAAAAGAATGAAGGGATTGAAATCGAGGGAAATAGACTGGCATACTGGGCCTATGCAGATGACAGCTGTCTACTCTCTAGCTCTGAAGAGGAGTTGAAACAAATGACCACAGCACTAAAGGAGGCCGCCAGCAAATTTGGGCTACTCATCAATGAAGCCAAGACAGAGTACCTCGTTATGACCTATGGGCAGACTGCTGGACATCTACAGTCACTGCAGGTGGGAGACATGTCGACAAGGTGAATAGGTAAGGAGTACTCATTTATGAGAATTATAGCCTCATCTATCGATTCTGAACGAATCATCAAGCAGCGCGTCCACTGCAGCTACTGAGACACACTTTTTAAGACACAAGGTTAGTGGTTTTCAGACACCATTGCGAGATGTGACGGATTTGCACATCTCCAACCTCATGTTACAGTTGCTCTGTCACAATCAGTCTTCAGCACGTCTTGCTAACGCGTGGAAGGTATTGCAGCCGAGGTGGATTAGCAGCGCGTGCTGGAGCGCCGTGTTGCGGGCGGCGCGGCAGTCCGCTGGCGGGGATTAGAATCCCTCCTCGGGCATGGATGTTTGTGTTGTCTTTAGTGTAAGGTAGTTCATAAGTAGTTTGTACACTTGACAGCAAAAAAAGTGGATCACCCCTGAATTCCTAAGTGGAGACCGCACCTCACGCTATGCAACCACCATTGCATAGCTGCGTCGCAGGTCGTCAAATCATTGCACAGTACAGTTATTACCTACCCACAATAGGTACTAAGTATGTCTCCTTTTTCTCCTTATGGCATTCAGGCAAGGTACAAACCAATACTTTCGTACAACAAATATTAGAATAAACGTCATTATAGATGAGACAGCAACACTTGTAAATTAATTTTAGTTGCGATAAGTGAAAAGTCAGATACGTTATCACACTTGTTTAGTGACATGATAGGTTTTTGTTCATGATCTGAATCTGAACGCACTGTTAAGCAAAAAACAATTGTATGTCTGATCGAGATGCGATTACAGGTCACGCGCTTTTTCGTGGCCCCTCTCTGATCGGCGGAAGTCGGCTGAGCTCGTGTGTCAACGGAATGTTTATGCTCTCTACCAACGTTACCTCGTAACAGTATTGTACACCGTAGACCTCGTCAATGTATTGTTGATTCGTGCTTCGTATTGATTATTGTCTTCCACAAACATTAAAGTGATACTTAATTTCGTGTTCCATCAGTAACGCCTTAACCCCTTACATCTTGTTTCTTTTAAAACCTGTAATCTATACGCCCTAAGCTGTCGGCACTGGGGGAAAAAGGCGGGGCTTGTTCTAACGGCCAATCCGCTATGCGCTGAATGCAAGCTTCAGCTCCCAACATTCTCCGCTCAGGGGCCACGTTTAAGTGCGCGTGATCTCTAGGCATAAATAGACGTAAAACACCGACGTTTTCATTAGTTTCTTAGTCCGACGTCTGAACCCAGAAATAAATGATAATCTTAGCACTGCACCAGGAGTTGCATGAAGCTCCTATTGTTGCTGAGAGGTAACCGCTGAAGATACGTAATATAGTGCAATTCACAGATCCCCCGCAGAAACTCGAACCCAGCACCATTTGCTATTGTATAATAGGAAGGAATACTGTATTGTTGATTCGTGCTTCGTATTGATTATTGTCTTCCACAAACATTAAAGTGATACTTAATTTCGTGTTCCATCAGTAACGCCTTAAACCCTTACATCTTGTTTCTTTTAAAACCTGTAATCTATACGCCCTAAGCTGTCGGCACTGGGGGAAAGAGGCGGGGCTTGTTCTAACGGCCAATCCGCTATGCGCTGAATGCAAGCTTCAGCTCCCAACATTCTCCGCTCAGGGGCCACGTTTAAGTGCGCGTGATCTCTAGGCATAAATAGACGTAAAACACCGACGTTTTCATTAGTTTCTTAGTCCGACGTCTGAACCCAGAAATAAATGATAATCTTAGCACTGCACCAGGAGTTGCATGAATTGTTTCTTCCGGGCACTCCAACCCTGCACATACCGACACTCTTGACCTGACACCATGAGGCGTCAACTATCACATTGTCGTTCACCAGTAGTTAGGATCACACCGTTCGTAGAGACGTGGAAGGGGTATGGTATTTTGCGAAAACTTTGTTTAATTTAGTAGCGCATGGACCTGTGCAATTTTGATTTGAAACAAGGCAGAGTCCTGCGTTCTTTATTGGAGTTACTGGACGTTTAGATGGTATTTTTGTGGCCGTTAAAAACTGTTACCCCCAGCGGGAATCGGACCCATACCTTAGCTATTACGAGTTAACCTCATCCCGGCCTCCAGCGAATTACAGATGCGTTGGAATAATGTTTTGTCATAATGGAGTACTCATTAGACAGTACAACCAGTCAAAGAGCTCAGAGGTGTCTGGCTAGGTAAGATATTCTTGGCCGCACGGGATGGCCACGTAGTGTGAGGCGCCTTATGCGGATTTTGCATGATATTATACTACGTTTTAGTATGCTATATTACGATTTGGTATGGCATTCTGTAATAAGCCTATTTAACTATGAGCTCATTATAATAAAGATTTTTGGGTAGTTGTTGCCACGATAACTTGAATATTAGGCATTTTTATAGTTATGAGGAACGTGGATTATGCGTTAAAAATATTGAAATTCGGAAAGTAATTTCGTTTTGACATTTATTCACCACGTTCAGGAACACAGACAGACTTCGATGAAGGAGGTTTCTGTGATTTTCTAGTATGGTCAGTGACAAGGTATCCGATAACTGGCAAGTGTGTCGAGCAATTATTCTTGACGGTGTGGTTGCCTTCAATAGTCATACTGAGGTTACAAAACAGCAATGTGGATTCTGATACAATGTCGCATCGAAAATGCGATTACATGCGAAGCATTATATCCAACTGGGATGGATGGGGGAGAACTTCAGTCTCTGCCATTTGTCCATTTTAATGGCGACAATAGTGCTTGCACGGCAAGGTTTAGCTGTCCATTATACCCACGTGCTTTTCGAGAGTCAACGACAGAGAAATAATGAACGTGATTAAAAAAAAATCTGCCAAGCACAAAATTGTGAAAAGAAGCGCGGAGATGCAAATAAATATTTCAAGGGAGGGGTAGCAGGAGGGAGGGCGGGATCTAGGAACGAACATGAGTGCAGAACTGGAAAATAAAAGAGTGAAATGGTTGCAAAGTACTCCTTACTGATATATCACAGTTTGTTTTAGGGCCGAGAGGAAAGGAACGAATGTTTTACAGAACGAAGGATGGATTATCATAGAGAGGACCCATGGACAGTAAAGAAAGCAGACATTAAAAGAGACAGTATTGTTTTAACGGAAACCACTTTTTTTATTTTTTTATATATACAGACTTTTGGGGGAATGGACCAAAAGGGCAACTGAGGTTATAATGTAAGGGAGATGACAGAGAGAAAGGAGGAAAAATTAACAACGAATAAATACAAGACAAATGGTTTGCATATTTTGTTAAGGACGAAGGGTGTATTAATGGATGGAGGGGAGGAAAAAGACGTATTTGAAATAACAAAAATTACTTTAACAGGGTCCATCTAAACTGATTAATCTGTATGCATGGAGTCTAGGCATAAATGAATGGAAATAGAATATTGAGTGAAATGAGAAGCATTGAATTAATATTTGTGCCACGGGCGGGAATCGAACCCAGACCTCCATACTTTGTTTAATTCAATGCTTTTCCTTTCACTTAATTTTTTTGACATACTGACGCGGAAAACTGTCTCTAGGTATATGAATTTATAATAAAATAGGATGATAAAGGAACTGGATATTTAAAAAAAAATCAATTTAAAGGCAGCTCAAAGGAAAAAGAAACACATGTTTTATTTCTTCTATAGTCTCACTTAGGAGATTTAAAAAAAAAAAAAAAAAAAAAAAAAAAAAAAAAAAAAAAAAAAAAAAAAAAAAAAAAAAACCGTAAAACATTTTAAAGTACTAATAATTTATTCAGAATCTCTCATTATTTGTTTCTTTCATAACACATCTCACAGTAGAATCTATAACGCCGTCAGACCAGCTACTCTTCAGTAAGAGCAACGGCTCTATCTCGAGTTGATTGCTCGCAGTGAGATGGCCTGATTTGTATTTCGGCTGTCTGCTTTTACTATGATGCCAGGAAGTAAACATTCTGTATTTACGTCAGAGCCCCACTCTGCGCTGTGCTGGGGGCTGTTGGGTATCACCGCGACCGCCAGCTTGCTGGCTTCCACCAAGCCTCGCCTTCGCACGAGCTGTGGTTGACCGGCCAGCCCATAGCTCTCGAGCCACGGCTAATACAGGCACAGACCGCAAAACCAGGCTCAAACGTTTCTGCCAACCTACCCAAGTGTGTAGTATTAACTACCACAGTTAGAGCTATTTTGCTATAAAATGAGCAGCCACTTTATCTTTTGACATTTCATTCAAATATTTAACGACGTTAAAGAATAGAATCATGATAAACGCAGCTACCACATAATGTTTCACCTAGATATCAGTCATATGACACAGGAAACTATCTTTTCAGCGCTCTGAATTAGATTTAGAAACAAGAAAATATGTATTCAACCTAGAAAACTACGTATGTTTTAAAATTTAACAATTCAGGTGGGAACAACACAAATACATATATGTAGTATATCATTCACGTTTTGTGCACTTATAAAGTGTTCTCATTGCCTCTGAAACAATAAGTGCTACGAAACAGAAATCCTTCTGCTGAGGCCCTTCATTTAGACGATTGTTCTGTTATTAATAGTGAAGTGTGTCGTAATGGGTTCATAGGATCGCTTTAGTTTCTCGACTGTTCCACGCTTATACGAAGATTGAGAAAAACAAGTGCCAAAAAGAATATATGCGAGTTCTAATTACCATAATATTATTCTTAAAATTCAAATCATATGTTCGAATGTATGTGGTATGCTAAGCTCAACAGTCACTAAACTTACACACTACTTAAACTAACTTATTCTAAGGAAAACACACACATACCCATGCCTGAGGGAGGGCTCGAACCTCCTACGCGAGCAGCAGCCCGATCCATGACATGGCACCTTAGACCGCGCGGGTACTCTGCGCGGCCTTCTTACAATTGCAACATACTTTGTACGGTAATGAGTACAAAAGCTCTTTGCATTTGTAGGAGAAGGTTGGTGATTGAAATCTCATAGAAGAAGCGAGCTACACTGAAAACTCCTTTGTTTTAATATTTTGCTTCCCCACCTCATCCCCCTGCCGTCTCCGCCCCTCCCTAAACTAAGTCCCAAAAAAAAAAAAAAAAAAAAAAAAAGACCTTATTTCCGCTAATTCACTATACCGCACAATCTGATATCTGTTTCCAACTTTTTCTGTGTCCTCCCTCTATACCGTCAGGTAATAATCGCACATTGCTCAGCAATACTGCGGAAGAGGTGGAGCAATTGTAGGCTTTATAGCCTCCTAGGGAGACGTTTTAATCTTTTAATGGTTGTGTCAATAACAGGCGCTTGTTTTATCTTCACCAAAACATGTATATTTCGTAGTTAAAGTTGTTTTCAATTGTACCTACCAGAAATTTTGTTAGGTGTATAATCCTTAAATTTGTTTTGTTTATCGATTTTTCAAGGACTGACGAAAATTTTCTGGTATTCATGTGATGAACTATACGCATATTTATGTTTAGGGTCAATTGTCGAATTTGCATCGTGAAGATATAACTTGAATATCATTTTAAAATTGGCTCTGCTTTTCTGAGGTGGTAATCTGCTAATCTGCCACAAATATTTCTCAATTCGATATAGCAGTTTGTAGCTCTGTCAGAGAGTGGGTAAAATGTTACTCTCGCTCCAATTTGTAGCTGAGAGCTACTGCCTCTTAATCTTTAAAGAGCGTCGACATTTTCATGAACGAAGCGAACAGCTGCAGCGTGAATCGTCTCCTCATTGCCCTTGTGAAGGCCGATGCAGATAATTCAGAAAGTAAGGATCGAGAATAATTGTAGTTGCTACGTGAAATTCATCACCCTTGTCTGTAATCATATATGTGATAAGTAAATGACACACCGAAGTACAATTTTCAGACATTTTAATTGGAATATCACCAATAAGTGAATCTTGAAAGGTTCTTCTATATACATATATGTGTCGTGACTGTTCTTTCGAAAGAACAGACACCACATAAATATACATAATTAAGGAGAAGACGAGAACAACTCCAGCCTTCAGCACAAATGCACACTACGCCTGAACTCTTGAGGTAATCGCCAAAGTGCCACGAGCAGTGAGTGCAAATTGGAAACGGCAACTACGTGAGCAGTGTGAGGAAGTTTGAGTCTTGTGGTGACGAGGGGGGAGAGGAGTGGTAGCCCGCGCACCTGCGATGATCGTTGTTTTCCCGCTCGTGCACTGGTTGCCGTAACTACTCAGATAGCAGTAGGAACTGGACCCAAATTCCGGCTGGGCACAACTGTTCAACTTCCCCAATGCGTGCACTCAGTGGCCACTTCTATTAATCTAGATTCTTCTCTGTCATTCTAGGAACAGCAAAACTATCACCAGACATGATCCACTGTGTTGTCATTTCACTTCCCTAGTCGTACCAAAAAGATGTTCAAATGTTTGTATAGCTTATGGGACTTACCTACGGGGTCATCAGTCCCTAAACTTACAAACTACTTACGAACTAGCTAACACTAAGGACGGCACAAATATCCATGCCCGAGGGGGGATTTGAACCCCCGACCGTAGTGGCCGTGCAGACCGTGACTGGAGCGCCTCACTCCCCTCGGCCACCGCGGCCGGCCATAGTCGTACCAGAAAGATCATTTGTCTACAGGCAATGTCTTTTTCGAGTGGTCCAACACCTTAGAAGAACATCTTGTGCACACATTATGTATGGCTTAGTTACTTCTCCTACGACTTGAGGTCGAGCATTGATGTATTTATAGTGAGGGAGACGAATGGAATGTTGCACAGATATATAAAGAAAATAAAAGTAATCCACTGAGTTACAGATCCATTGTATTGATATCGACATGTAGCAGGACGTTTTAACAAAAACTTTTTCCAGCGTTATGAAATATCTAAAAAAATTAACATCAAACCGGCAAAGGTTTCTAAATCTTTACTCTTGTGAGACGATGTTTGTGTCGTCTTTAGTATAAGGTAGTTCATAAGTAGTTTGTAAGTTTAGGGACTGATGACCCTGCAGTTAAGTCCCTTAACCTTAACAAAAAGAAAACTGTCTTCAGCCATAATCAACTTCGAACCATATCGCTTTCCTAAGTTGTGCGACTGGACTCGTGATGCCCTATCTGCAAGGTATAGTTTGCAGTAACAGACGAGGAGTCATCTAGTGAAAAGGACGTGGTGAGTGTAATTCTTCCAGCAAAGTGAAGTAGACTTCTCCTGATTCGAATATATATTCGAAATATTTAATGAGCAATCAGAATATTGCTCTTAGATTTGAGGCAGTTAATGCTGCCCACTACTAAACTCAGAAAAGCAAAGTCAATTGCGAAATGAATTTGAATTTGTATCTTCACGGCGCAAATGGCGACAATTGACCTTAAACATCAATATGCATAAGTACTCAGAGTTTCGTCAGCATTCTAGATATCGATATGCAAAACAAATTTGAATGTTATACATATAACGAAATTCCTGGGGGTGCAATTAAAAACAATGTTAACTGTGAATAACACATGTTTTGGCGAAGGTGAAACAAACGGTCTGTTATTGACACTACCATTAGGATGTTCAAATGTTTGTGTAGTCTATGGGACTTAACTACGGGGTCGTCAGTCCCTAAACTTACAAACTACTTATGAACTACTTACGAACTAGGACGGCACAAATATCCATGCCCGAGGGGGGATTCGAACCCCCGACCGTAGTGGCCATGAAGACCGTGACTGGAGCGCCTCAGTCTCCTCGGCCACCGCTGCCGGCACTATATATGTGAAACATTATGTGGTACTACGTTTATCATGATTCTATTCTTTCAATTCGTTAAATATTTGAATGAAGCGTTAAAAAGATAACATGGCTGCTCATTTTAAAGCAAAATAGCTGTAGGTGTGGTAGTTTATAATACACGTTAGGGTAGGTTTACAGAAACTTTTCATACTTCAAGGGTTGAGTCTCGCTGTATTAGCCGTGGCTTGCGAGCTACGGGCAGGCCGGTCAACCACAGCTGGTGCCGAGGCGAGGCTTGGCGGAAACCAGCCAGCAGGCGCACGCGGTAGCAGGCAACAGCCCCCAGCACGGCACAAAGCGGGGTTCTGGCGTAAATACAGAATGTTTACTTCCTGGCTTCATAGTGAGAGCGGGAAGCAGAAATACAAATCAGGCCGTCTCACTGTGAGCAATCAACTGGAGATAGAGTCGTCGCATTTACTGAAGAGAAGCTGGTCCGATAGCGTTATAGATTATATGCTGAGATGCATAACGAAAGAAACAAATAATGAGGGATTCTGAATAAATTATTAGTCCTTAAATTTTTTAAATCTCATCTCTATTTTCATATTTCGTAAGTGAGAGACTGTGGACGATCTCTTGGCAACAGAAATAAAATATGTGTTTATTTTTCCTTTGACCTACCTGTAAATTGAAGGTTTTTTTTTTTTTTTTTTTTTTTTTTTTTTTTTTTTTTTTTTTTTTTTAAATATACAGTTCCTTTATAATCCTATTTTTATTATAAATTTATATACTTAGTGACAGTTTTCTGTGTCAATATGTCAAAGACATTGAGTGAAGGGGAAAGTATGAAGTCTGGGTTCGATTCCCACCCGTGGCACAATTTTTATTTCAACAGTTTTCCGTATCAAAATGTGAAAGACATTGAGTGAACGGAGACGCATTGAATTAAAGTAAGTATGGAGTTCTGGGTTCGATTCCTCCCTGTGGTACAAATTTTAATTCAATGCTTCTCCTTTCACTCAATATCCTATGTTTTATTACATTTATACTCAGCCTCCATGCAAACATAGTAATCCGTTTAGATGGACGCTGTAAAAAGTAATTTTTGTTATTTCAGATACGTCTCCTCTCCTCCATCCATTAATACACCCTCTGTCCTTCACAAAATACGCAAACGGTCTTGCATTCATTAATAGTTAATTTCTCTTCTGTTCTCTCTCTCTCTCTCTCTCTCTCTCTCTCACTCGCTGTCGCCGCTCTTGCATCATAACCTCAGTTACGAGGTCGGTTCCCTCACAATATAGTGATAAAATCTATTGGTTTCCGTTGACAGCATGCACTCTCTTTTAATTTATGCTTTCGTTACTGTATATCAGTCCTCTCTATGAGACCGTGTCCTTTCATACCCCCTTACCTATAATAAATTCTTCGTTCTGTGAAATACAGAGTTCTGGTGTTTCGATTGACCTCCTCTGCTTTCATCCCAACAGACTATATCGTTACACATGGTATATATTTCCCGTTTTAGAAATCGTTTTCTAATGCGTAAACGACGCTGCTTGCTACTTTAAAGATGCGTAATATTTCATTTATTATGGTAAGAGCTATGTTACATTCTTGAGCGCCGCGCAGAGTAGCTGCGCGGTTTAAGGCATCATGTCTTGAATTGGGCTTCTGCTCGCGTCGGCGGTTCGAGTCCTTCCTCGGTCTTGGGTGTCTGTGTTGTCCTTATGTTAAGATAGTTTAAGTAGTGTGCAGACTGATGACGTTAGCAGTTAAGTCCAATAAGATTTCACACACATTTTTCATACAAACTTGAGCGAAACGAGACTATTGTTAAATAAGCATACAACAACATGTCATACAAAATCACCACAGAGCATACTAAAACGTAGTATATTATCATACGCAATGCTACATAATTCTACATACTGTATATAACTTTTTTGTTATAGTCCTAATGGACAAATCACCTGAGGTCATTAGTCCCTACCTAGCCTTACATGCTACTTTAATTAATTTACGCTAAGGAACACACACACATACACACACACACTACTACACATGCCCGAGGAAGGAGTCGAACCTCTGGCTGGAGCGACCGCAACTCCGCGATAATACGCCTCAGTCTGCGAGGCCAAGAAATTACTGTTACGTAGACAGATGCCGCCGAACTATTTTACTTCTCGTACCATGTGTTCTGCACTCCATCTTGACGAAAAACATTATACTACCACATTTGAAAATCGGTAGTTGATCGGGCTGATGCCATCTTGTAATGACTAAGATATGGTTTAATTCCTGCTGGGGAAACAGTTTTTAACCATCGCAAACATCCCCCTCTCCACCTCCAATAGCGGCAAGTAAGGAATTTAGGACTGTGGCGTCTTTCAAATCACATTACACATGTCCATTCGCTACTGACTAGAACAAAGTTGGATTAGTTTCCGTTGTTTCTTCAAAATGCCAAACCCCTCCAGGTCTCTACGAACGGCGCGATCCTAATTACTAGTAAACGAGATTGGGAGAGTTGTTACCTAGTCATCTGAGGTCAACGCTGACGATAGGCGGGGGGTTGGAGTCCCAGGCAGCACAACGTTATTTATTGCGCTACTTCAAAATGTTTGTAAATCTATCGGACTCAACTGCTTGGTTATTAGTCCGTAGCTTACAAACTACTTAAACTAAGGTAAACTAACCTAAGGACAACACAAACACTCATGCCAGTAGGGGGGGGGGGGACTCGAACCCCCGACGGCGAAAAGCCGCGCGCACCTCAGCATGGCTAATTCGCCGCGGCTAGCGCTACTTCTACCGAACATATGCACATCCCGCTAATGGTGAGAACAGTAACTATTTCATCTCTTTGCGTATGTATAATAAATAGCGAATAGAGCCGGGGTTGGGTCCCTGCCGGGAAAGAAGTCAATTGTATCGTCATTTCAAGTTCAAATATAGCGCTATCTGTGAAATTATTTAATATCTGAGTGTGATCGTGCTTCGTTAACGATTCATACATGTACTACGTTCTATTCCACAATTTTATGACATTTAACACCTGTGAGTTGCACTGTATTATATACCTTTAGTGGTTACCTCTCAGAAACAATTTGAACTTCATGCCATTCCTGGTGCAATGCTAAAGTTAACCGGGTTCGGACATTGGCCTTGTAAACCGATACCAATGAAAAAGTCAATGTCTTACGTCTCTTCATGCCTAATCTAGTCTCGATCAGAAACGAAAGCTTTTTTTGGTCAACAGTGCGTTCAAATTCAGAGCACGAACAAAAACTCATTGTGTCATTGAATGAGTTTCATAAGGTACCGCCGGCCGCGGTGGCCAAGGTGACTGAGGCGCTCCAGTCACGGTCAGCACGGCCACTACGGTCGGGGGTTCGAATCCCCCCTCGGGAATGGATATTTGTGCCGTCCTAGTTCGTAAGTAGTTCATAAGTAGTTTGTAAGTTTAGGGACTGATAAACCCCGTAGTTAAGTCCCATAAGCTTAACAACATTTGAATTTGAACATAAGGTACCCGATTTGTCACTTATTGTAATTAAATTGAATTTACGTTGCTCTCTCGACTCTAATAACTTGTATTCTAATGACGGTATTGAATTACATGTGGACCGACTGCCATAAGGAGCAATGTTCTCTACTGCTCCTTTGGTACCCATTGTGAATAGTCGAACGACTGTACTCTACAGGGGTTTTGAATGTGGAGTACCCGCAACACAGCTACTTTAGTTGGGTTGCATTCAGCAGTGATCCACTTTTTTTGCTGTCAAGTGTAAGTTTAGGGACTGATGACCCCGCAGTTAAGTCCCTTAAGCCTTACAAACATTTGAACATTTTTGAAGGTATTGCAATTGTTTTTAGGTACTAATTCCGTATTATTTTAATTGCAATATTAAAAAATAGTTAATGTTTTCGAAGTTTATTAAATGTTCACATTAACTAAAGGCATTTTCCAGTTTATTTTCATAGCTCCGATGACAGTTACTAGTCAACCGAAAATAGTAATCAGAAACATTTTATTTTATATTCCGATCAAGACTGTTAAAATTTTTATCTTCTCCCACCGATGTCAGGTCTTAGAGATAACACTTCAGCGAACATGCTACAGGCTGAACACAAACTGCATTGTCAAAATTCTGAAGATTGTTCAGAGATATTTTGTGATTACTTTCTGTAAGTGAGACATGGTTTTGGTTGCTTATTATGGATATTAATGTAATTATGATTTCCAACCATTTGGCTCAATGAAGCCTTTTCCTTGCATAACAATGAAATAATTTGATTATGTACTTTATGCTCAATTTATGATTTTAAGTCTGTCATTGGGCATGGGTGATAATATCCATGCAAATAAATCAACAGTAAGACATGGTAATTCCAGTTGCTTACCAGCGAGATGTGCACGGTCTAATCACATTAGTATGACCACTACGTATGTTCGTCAACCTGCAATAGTCAGTCACAGACGCCAGGTGGCAGCACCAGCAGTATATGGTAGCCTGTATAAAGCGTGTAGAAAGGAAGCGGAAAACAGTGCAGTCTTTGTAATGGAGAAATTTATCTGACGTCCAGAAGGGCATGGTCATTGGCTTTCGGGATGAGTTTGTAAATTGTTCACCGCTGTGGCTGAAATCTACAGTACACGGCAAATTCACACTGTCCAAACAAGGTCGGCGCAAGCCTAACTGCCGCCCTGTGTGTGTGGAAATACTGACGCCTTCTCATTAAAAAGAAGAAAGAAAAAACAACTTTCCTAATGTTAAAATCAACCCTTTTATTCTTTTTTCGTATGAGAGTACCGTTGTCACAAGTTTTCATTTAAAAAAAACTCGTTTGACAATTATACACTGGTCAAAATAATTAGGAGATCAGTTGAGATATCTAGGTTCTGAAGTATTGTCATCGGAATAATGAACTAAACTGGTTTGATGACTTTCTGTCGCTTCTACGGAGTGGAGACAACAACATTACGGCAATCGAAATAGTTGTAATAACACAAAGTTGTGTTCAGATAGTGTGGTGAGCAGGTAGTGCAATGCAACAACAACGTGACTTACTCGAAGCTATGGCATGGAGAGCCATAGGAAGGTTGAAAGCGGGAAAGACATAAAGGGAAGTGGCTACAGCTATTTGAGTGTCCCAAAGTGTAATTTCCAGGACCTGGACGCGATTTCAGACAACAGGAACCGTTAAATCAAGACCAGGTCAAGGCCGTCCATGGGTAATATCAGCAAGAGATGACCGTTAACAGTCCGTCGATACAGGAGGCTGAACGCAACTCAGCTGCAACGCACCCTCCAGGCAGCAACAGGATGCGCAATATCAAACACAGACCGAAATCGCCTTAGGAAATTTGGCTTCTACGTACGGAGACCTGTTTGTTGTTGTTGTTGTGGTCTTCAGTCCGCAGACCGGTTTGATGCAGCTCTCCACGCTAACCTGTCCTGTGCAAGTCTCTTCATCTAAGAATATTTTCGGCAACCTACATCCCTTTGAATCTGCTTACTGTATTCGTCCCTCGGTCTCCCTCTACGGTTTTTACCCCACACACTTACTTCTAATGCCAAATTGACGATTCCTTGATGTCTCAGGATGTGTCCCATCAACCTATCCCTTCTCTTAGAATAGGCCAGAAATTCCTTTTCTCCCCAATTCTGTTGAGCACCTCCTCATTAGTTGCGTGCTCTACCCATCTAATTTTCATCATTTCATTCGTGCCGGCCGCGGTGGCCGAGGTGACTAAGGCGCTCCAGTCACGGTCAGCACGGCCACTACGGTCGGGGGTTCGAATCCCCCCTCGGGCATGGATATTTGTGCCGTCCTAGTTCGTAAGTAGTTCATAAGTAGTTTGTAAGTTTAGGGACTGATGACCCCGTAGTTAAGTCCCATAAGCTTAACAAACATTTGAACATTTCATTCGTCTGTAGCACCACATTTCAAAAGCTTCCATCATCTTTTTGTCTGAACTCCTTATTGTCCACGCTTCACTTCCATACAATGCTACACTCCAGACAAATGCCTTCAGAAAGGACTTCCTAACATTTAAACTAATATAGGATGTTAACAAGTTTCGCTTCTTCAGGAACGCTTTTCTTCCCATAGCCATTCTGCAGTTTATATCTTCTTTACTTCGGCCATCAGAAGTTATCTTGCTACCAAGTAACAAAACTCGTCTACTACTTTTATCGTCATTACCTAATTTAATTCCTTCAGCATCGCCTGATTTTCTGACAGTACATTCCATTATCCTTGTTTTACTCTTGTTGATGTTCATCTTATAACCTCTTTTCAAGACACTGTCCATTCCATTCTATTGCTCTTCCAGATCTCTTGCGGTCTCTGACAGGATTACTATGTCATCGGCAAACCGCAAAGTTTTTATTTCTTCTCCCTGAACTTTAATTCCCTCTCCAAATTTCTCCTTGCACTAGTTCACTGCTTGCTCAATGTACAGATTGAACAACGCCGGCCGCGGTGGCCGAGGGGACTGAGGCGCTCCAGTCCCGGTCTGCACGGCCACTACGGTCGGGGGTTCGAATCCCCCCTCGGGCATGGATATTTGTGCCGTCCTTAGTCTTAGCTAGTTCATAAGTAGTTTGTAAGCTTAGGGACTGATGACCCCGTAGTTAAATCCCATAAGTTCTACAAACATTTGAACATTTTTTGATTTGAATAACAATGGCGAAAGGCTACAACCCTGTCTTACTCCCCTCCCAACCTCTGCGTCCCTTTCATACCCTTAGAGTCTAATAACCGCTGTTTGGTTTTTGTATAGGTTGGATATAACTCTTCGCTCCCTATATTTTACCCCTGCTACCTTCAGAATTTGAAACAGTGTATTCCAGTCGACATTGTCAAAAGCTTTCTCCAAATCTAAGGTAAAAAAAGGTAAAGTAGTAAACAATCCGAAGATTGGTTTGAGCATCACAGTGCTTTACTAGGCATGGTCCTGTTTGGAGTGGTATGCCGTTGCCTTACTCCGACCTTTGAACTGACTAACCCATCCAGTTATAGGGGGACCTACAGTTTAACGTAGGTTCCGAACCACGGTGCTACTCGGTATTTTTCACATGAGCAATACTGCCAGAGGTGAAAGAAGTGGAAAGTGACAGATAAAAATACTAGGACTTGGCGGGGACCGAACCCGAGATCTTTTAATTTGTAGTTTGACACTTTGCAACCGAGGCGCACTCTCAAAATCTACAAACGCTAAAAACGTACCTTTGTCTTTCCTTAGCCTATATTCTAAGATAAGTCGTCTGTAGAACCACATTTGAAAAGCTTCTATTATCTTTTTATCTGAACTCCTAATCGTTCACGTTTCACTCTCATACAATGCTACACTCGAGACAAATGCTTTCAGAAAGGATTTCCCAACATTTAAATTAATATTGGATGTTTAACAAGTTTCGCTTCTTTAGAAACGCTTTTCTTCGCATTTTATATCTTCCTTACTTCGGCCATCAGAAGTTATCTTGCTTCCCAAATAATAAAATTTATCTACTACTTTAATTGTCTCATTGCCTAATCTAATTCCTTCAGCATCCCCTGATTTTCTGACATTCCATTCCATTACCTTCGTTTTACTCTTGTTAATGTTCATCTTATATCTTCCTTTCAGGACACTGTCCATCCCATTCAATTGCTCTTCCAGATCTTTTGCGGTCTCTGACAGAATTACTACGTCATCGGCAAACCACAATGTTTTTATTTCTTCACCCTGGACTTTAATGCCCTTTCCAAATTTCTCCTTCCATTCCTTCACTGCCTGCTCAATGTACAGATTGAACAACATCGGGGAAAGGCTACAACCCTGTCTTACTCCCTTCCCAACTTCTGCGTCCCTTTCTTGCCCTTCGACTCTAATAACCGCTGTCTGGTTTTTGTATAGGTTGAATATAACTCTTCGCTCCCTATATTTTACCCCTGATACCTTCAGAATTTGGAAGAATGTATTCCAGCCGATATTGTCAAAAGCTTTCTCCAAATCGACAAACGCAAAAAACGTAGGTTTCCCTTTCCTTAACCTATCTTCTAAGGTAAGTCGTAATGTGAGTATTGCATCTCGTGTTCCTACATTTTTGCTAAATCCAAACTGATCTTCCCTGAGATTGAATTCCACCAGTTTTCCATTCGTCTGTAAATAATTCGTGTCAGTATTTTGCAACCATGACTTATTAAACTGATAGTTCTGTAATTTTCACATTTGACTGCACTTGCTTTCTTTGGAATTGGCATTACTATATTCTTCTTGAAGTCGGTGGGTATTTCCCATGTCTCATATATCTTGCGTACTAGGTGGAACAATTTCTTCATGACTGGATCTCCTAACGATAGCAGCGGTTCAGACGGGCTGTCATCTATTCCATGGGCCTTGTTTCTACTCAAATCTTTTAGTGCTCTCTCAAATTATTCTCGCAGTATAGTATCTGCTCTCTCATCCTCCTCTACATTATCTTCCATGTCTAGAATACTACTTTCAAGTTTATTTCCTTTGTACAGACCCTCTACATATTCCTCCCACCTTTCAGCTTTCCCATCTTTGCTTAGTACTGGTTTTCCACCCGAGTTCTTGATATTCATTCCACTACTTTTCTTGTCTCCAAATATCTCTTTTATTTTCCTGTAGGCGGTATCTATCTTTCCCCTAGTTATGCATTCTTCTACGGTTCTGCATTTGCCCTGTAGCCACTCCTGCTTAGCCAGTTTGCACTTCCTGTCAATCTTATTTTTCAGACGTCTTTACTTCGTTTCTCCTGCTTCACTTGATGATTTTTTATATTTTCTCCTCTCATCAATTAAGTTCAGTATGTCCTGTGTTATCCAGGGATTTCTATTAGGCCTTGACATTCTACCTATATGATCCTCTGCTGCCTTCACTACCCTATCTCTCAGAGCTACCAATTCTAATTCTACTGTATTACTTTCCCCCGTTTCAGCCAATCCTTCCTAATGCTCCCTCTGAAACTCTCAACCACCTCTGGTTCCTTCAATTTGTCCAGGTTCCATCTCCTAACTTTTCTACCTTTCTGCAGTCTCTTAAATTTTAATCTGCAGTTCATAACCAACAAGTTATGGTCAGAGTCTATATCTACCCCTGGATATGTCTCACAGTTTAAAATCTGGTTTCTAAATCTATTCCTTACCATTATAAAGTTAATCTGGTACATTTTAGTGTCTCCTGGTCTCTTCTACGTATACAGCTTTCTTCCATGACGTTTGAACCAAGTGTTGGTGATCATTAAATTGTGCTCTGCGCAAAATTCCACCAAGTGATCTCCTCTTTCATTCCTTTTTCCCAGCCCATATTCACCTACTACATTTCCTTCTCTTCCCTTTCCTATGACCGAGTTCCAGTCCCCCACCACAATCAAGTTTTAATCTCCCTTAATTTTCTGAATAATTTCTTTTGTCTCCTCATACATTTGTTCGATATCATCATCATCGGCAGAGCTAGTTGGCATATACACTTGTACTACTGTTTGTGTCTATCTTTACTATGATAATGCGTTCACTACGCTGTTCATAGTAACTTACCCGCATGCCTATTTTCGTATTCATTATTAGACCTACTCCTGCGTTACCACCAACTGATTTTGTATTTATAACCCTGTACTCACCTGAACAGAAATCCTGTTCATCCTGCCACCGAACTTCACTAATCCCTACCATATCTAACTTTAACCTATCCATTTCTCTTTTGAGATTTTCTAATTTACCTACGCGATTAAGGGTTTGAACATTCCACACTCCAATCCTTAGAATGCCTGTCTTGTTTTTTCTTGATGAGGGCATCCTCCTGATTAGTCCCCGCCCGGAGATCCGAATGGGGGACTATTTTACCCAAGGAGACGCCATCATCATATATTCATACAGTAGAGCTGCATGTCCTCGGGAGAAGTAACGACTGTAGTTTCCCCTTGATTTGAGCCGTTCGCAGGAACTGCATGGCAAAGCCATGTTAGCTGATGTTACAAGGCCAGCTCAGTCAATCATTCAGACTGTTGCCCCTGTTACTACTGAAAAGGCTGCTCCCCCTCTTGAGGAACCACACGTTTGTCTGGCCTCTCCACAGATACCCCTCCGCTGTGGTTGCACCTACAGTACGGCTATCAGTATCATTGAGGCACGCAAGCCACCCCACTTCGGCAATGTCTGTGGTTCATGGTGGCGGACGGAGACCTATGGTGTGTGTATCATCAAAACCAGGACACCGTTTAGGTCGCAGAAACAGGGCGGAGGAGCATCAAGATTGGAGTCGTAACGAATGGCGCCGGGTTCTGTTCACAGACGAGTCAAGATTTTGTGCTCAACCGGGTAATCGTTAATAATACATGGAAAATTAAGGGACACGTATTTTTTTTCTGCGGCGGTAAAACATATTTAAGGGGTGAAACGATTCCACCAAAATGGAGGCTAGAAGGGAAAATTGCATAACTTAGAAATAAGTGAAGTGATTTTAATGATTATTGTTATGAAAGTATCTTTTGATAAAAGATGAAAATCGGCCTAGGTGTATTGTAGGAGGAGAGAAAATTCGGGAACAACTACTCGGAAGATACCATTTTTTCTACAAATATTAGTTTGGATTTAATTTAAGTAGAATCTACTAAAATTTGAAAACGAAGACTAATTAAGAAACACGTATTTTCTGTATATATATTTATATATATGTATATACAAGGTGTCCGAGTTATCTTGCACACCCAAAATATCTCTGGATCAACAACAGCTATTGTAAAACGATTTGCCGCGATAGATTAGCCGTGCGTTCTCGAGCGCCCTCGGACATGGATGTTTGTGTTGTCCTTAGGTTACTTTACCTTAGTTTAAGTAGTTTGTAAGCTACTGCCTAATGACCAAGCAGTTGAGTCCCATAGCTTTACAAACATTTGCATTTTTTTAACTACTTTCACCGGTGTTAATGTAAGCCAGGGGCTCATGTTTTGAAACATACTAAAACGAAAGCATATATATTTTTAACACTTATATGTTTTTAAATGGACACCCTATATTCTTTCATCAACAATCTATAGCATGACAAATCACATAAACAATGGCGTTGATTGCATCGCAATACACCAGTTCCATCCCGGATATTGCGAAGCGAAGTTGACGCTTTAAATACATGAAGATCGCAGCTAGCGCGTCGCGAGACTAAAGCGAGACTCACAGTTGAGTTTCCCGTATTTCAAGCGACAAATTCACTTGGCAATATCTCGGGATGTAATTGGCGTATTGTGATGCAATCAACGCCATTGTTTATGTGATTTGTCGTGCTACAGATTGCTGATGGAATAATGTTGGGTATCCATTTAAAAACTCATAAGTTTATGTTAAAATACGTATTATTTCGTTTTAGAATGTTTCAAAATATTTACATTCAGGAGCCCCTGCCTCACATTGATAATGGTGAAAATCGCTTTACAGTAGCTGTTGTTACAGGAATATTTTGGGTGAATTGAAAAGTTTCTAAATCTATCGCACTCAACTGTTTGGTTATTAGTCCATAGTTTACAAACTATTTAAAATAAGGTAAACTAACCTAAAATCAACACAAACACTCATGCCCGAGGGGGGGACTCGAACCCCCGACAGCGAAAGGCCGCTCGCACCGCAGCACGGCGTCCAAGTGCGCACGGCTAATACGCCGCAACTTATTTTGGGTAAGCAAGATACCTGGGACACACAGCAGAAAAAAAAGTCTCTTTCGAGGTGGATGGAACTTTAATTTCCAATCCACCGCCAATATACCTAGGCCGATTTCGTCCTTTATCAAAAGATACTTTCACAAAAAAAAAAAAAAAAAAAAAAAAAAAAAAAAAAAAAAAAAAAAAAACTTTTTTACACTAGCTACACTAATCTCTAAGCTTTTACATTTTAGCCCCCACTTTGGAGGGACCGTTTCAGCCTTTACATATGTTTACCGCCGATTAAAAAAACGTATCCCTTAGTTTTTGACGCATAATAACATATCCAAATTTCTGAACAATCGGAGAGTGACACTTCTGAAGGTTTACTTGTGAGACTGGAGACAAAGGAAGCTAATTAGGTTTAACCTGTCAATTGGTGATCTATTTCCAACTCTGCGGAAAATGTTTATGCGAATAATGTTATAAAACCTACTCCTTGTAGTGAAGTCTCATATGGTTATGTAAATCTTCTTCTGATATTTGCATCAACTTCTTTACACATTTCGTTGACATTCAGTGATAACCAAAAATTAATATTATTAAGAAATCATATTAGTAGTAGAAAATTTCAATTGTATCCAGTGTAAGTCCAATTTTTTTTGAGGGGCGGGGGAAGGGCCCCCTGAGTGCGGGCCTGGTGCTTGAAGCCATACTGATTGCTGTTCTTCGGGAACGTAGGGTGGAATTTACACGCCAATACCGCAACGGGACTTTTACTGAGTGACGGCAAGTGGGCTTTCCGGATGAATCACATTTTACGCTTCATCGATCACCGCTAGCGTGTACGGCGTTAAATGTCTGACAGCAAACATCCAGCAACACTCTTCAGAAGAATCCAGGATTGAGGGGGGAGCTTTATGATCTAAGGAATGTTTCTATGGCATTCTCTATGTGATCTCATTCTGAAAGACACAATGGATCAACGTAACTACACATTTATCCTCGGAAATCGTGACCACCCTTACATGCAGTCTGTCTTCACAGTCACTGTGGCATTTACCAATAGGACACTCCAAGGTAACACATAGCTGTATGCGTGCGTGGTTCGAACATCGCCAGGGCCAGTTTACCGTACTCTCCTGAGCACCCCACATTTCATCTCAATAGAGAATTTGTGATACGATCTCGATCAGGATGTCTGATCAACAAAGAGTCGCCACAGATCCATAGCCCTGTCGGTAGTTTCCATAACGTCTTTGGCTCTCTTCCTGAACATCTGGCAGTGTCCTGCGTTGCAAAATGCGGCTAATTGCGCTTTGACAGATTGAGACAATAATTTGACTGTGCAGTGGATATTTTAACAGTGGCGGGGTCGTAGGTAATTTATCCTTCTCTGGGGAGGTCAATATTATCTTCGGGCCGAGGGGGGGGGGGGGGCTGCCGCGGTGGAGTAGCCGAGCGGTCTAAAGCGTCTCGCTGCGGAGCGCGCGGTTGCTCGCCGTGGAGGTTCGAGTCCTCCCTGGGGCATGGGTGTGTGTGTTTGTCCTTAGGTTAGTTTACCTAGGTTTAAGTAGTTTGTAAGCTACGGACTGATGACCACGCAGTTTGGTCCGATAGATTTACAAACATTTGAACATTTTGAACATTTGGGGGGGGGGGGGGCTGTCAGTTAATTCAGGCCAATATTGCGCCTCGGTTGCAGAGTGGTAGAGTGCCAGACTACAAATCCAAAGGGCGCGGGTTCGACCCCCGCTAGGTCCTAGAATTTTTATCTGTCACTTTCCACTTCTTTCACCTCTGCAGTATTGTTTATGTGAAAAATACTGAGTAGCACCGTGGTTCGGAACCCACGTTAAATTGTAGATCCCCTATAACTGGCTGGGCAAGTCAGTTCGTAGGTCGGAGGAAGGCAACGGCATACCACCTCCAAACAGGACCATGCCTAGTAAAGCACTGTGGTGTTCAAACCACAATCTTCGGATTGTTGACTGCTTTACCTTTTATCCAAAATATCTGCAGCTGAACTGTCAAACCGTTTCAAAGTTTACAGTTTAAACACAGGTGCCATTATGGTCGACTTAAAAAACACTCCATTGTTACAATGTTATGGCTCTGGGTGGGTTGCCCCTTGTCCCTTCACCCTGTTATCTACGCCTCTGCTTAAAGGGTTCCTTGATTAATTATGTCAGTTGCCTTTATTTCTGTGACAGTGCTCTTACCCCAATAAAAAAATCTATAATATGTTCAATGTTCAAATGTTTGTGAAACTTAAGGGACTTAACTGCGTGGTCATCAGCTCTTAAAATTACAAACTGCTTATCAACTAGCTTATACTAAAGACGGCCCAAACATCCATGCCCGAGGGGGGATACGAACACCCGACGGGGAACGGCCTCGTGCATCGTAGCATAGTGCCTCAATGCGCTCGGCCGCTCTGCCGCGGCTCTGTAATATGCTGTCACTAAAGCGCATAGCACGATATTCAGACTAATGCAACATACGCCGCGCAATACACGTGGGCCCACAATGTGATGTGGTTGTCGTTATTGCTGAAACAGCTCAGCCAACACCTTCTAGAGACAAGGCCTCACAACCGTCCGTGACACGTCACACCTATAAGCCGCGATCTATAGCTTAGTGGCTGGTCGCTGGGGCGCAGCCCACTGACAAAGGATGGAGCCCCTCCACGCCCACACCAACGTGGTGACCATCACAAAAGTTCTACTGTCACCTCCGTATTTAGTTAGTTTGCTAAGGTGGATCATGGGATGTGGGAACCGCGATGTTATCCGTACGTGTGGGCACGATCAACCATTAATACGGTGCATCTGGAGATAGTATTGGTCGAAAGGTATACGAAGGGTAAAGGTATGTAAGAGCACAGGAAAAAAAAGTGCCAAGGCAAAAAAAAAAAAACCTCTCCGACAGTGAGGTAGGTTTTAAGGGCAGTAGCAGTATGCTATCTGCGACAGATCATGCAAGGTTTGGTAATGTTAGTAAAGGGTATATCTCGGTACCATTAACTTTGCTAGGTTTGACATAAAGAATCAGTCCGGTTGATGCGAGGTTCTGCTGCAGCTAAGCTCCTGTGAAGTCTCCTGAGTCGGCTGTGGCAGAATACCTGTGAACATAGCCAAGTATTGTCATGATAGACAGTTCGGTCATAGAACTGGCTAAATAAGTGGGACTGTATAGGTTCGTTTGTGTTCAGTGCGTTGAATATGGTTTCCCTGCCTTGCCTGTTGGTCGGCTGTGAGCTCAGCTGGTATTGCCAGTCAGTTTGCTGTTCTGCAGGGGTTCGCCATATTCATCGTGTTTGCGAGTTGGTAGTCCCTATGACCGTAGGTGGTTAGTCTCTGAGGAAAAGTGTTTTGGGTCGTTTATGTTTCACCCTATGGTTGTGATCGTAGTTCCCCAAGCGTAGTATGAAGGGATTGTTCGAGTGTCTCGAGTTTTTGTACAGTCGTGTGGCGAGTTTCTTGAATACCACCGAGAGTCGCTCTAGGTGGTATTCATTGTGAAGATCCACGGTGCGTGTGTATCGTGGAGCGTTGCTTATGAGGCGTAGTACAGATGTTCAGATGTTTGTTAAGCTTAAGGGACTTAACTATGGGGTCATCAGTCCCTAAACTTACAAACTACTTATGAACTACCTACAACTAAGGACGGCACAAATATCCATGCCCGAGGGGGGATTCGAACCCCCGACCGTAGTGGCCGTGCAGACCGTGACTGAAGCGCCTCAGTTCTCTCGGCCACCGCGGCCGGCATGCGTAGTACCTTGTTCTGTATGAGCTGAAGGCGGCGTAGCCGTGTTGGCGCCGCGTATGCCCAGCACGGAGCACCGTACGTCATCAGAGGTCTAATATGTGTCTTGTAGAGGTTCCTCGACACCCGGCTATTCAGTTTGCTTTCCCTGTTGAGCGTTGGGTAAAGTTGTTTGAGCCTCGCGTTTGCTCGATTGGTCATGTGTTGTATGTGGTCCCCCCATGTGAGTTTCCGGTCCAGCCAGACACCGAGGTATTTGACTTTCTTATGAAAACGTATTGGGCGTGCATGTAGAGTAATTGGACTACAGTATCGGTGTTTGCGCAGGTGTTTCGGTCTGCGTGTGAACAGAACTGCCTCGCACTTGTCGACGTTTACTTTAACACGCCATTTCTCCAACCAAGGTTCGGTAGTTCTGAGTGCTGTCTGTAGGCGTGAATTTATGTTTGATGGCTTCCAATCTTGCGCCATGATGGCGGTGTCATCTGCGTAGATTGCGATCATCGTGTTATGTGTGGATGGGAGATCATTAATGTAGAGGTGAAACAAGAGGGGCCCCAGGATGCTGCGTTGTGGTACACCGGCTTGAATACCGTGTCGTGTAGACTGTTTGCCATGCACGTCAGTGTTGAAGCTTCTGTTGGTGAGATGCACGAGTCCGTCGGGAAACGCGGCGTCATTAAGTTTGCGTATAAGGCCGTTGTGCCAGAGACGATCGAAAACTTTTTCGATGTCCAGGAACCCGGTGGCTTTGTTTTTGTTGTACCGTCTGTTATATGTTCAACTACGCGGAGGAGGTGTTGTGTTGTAGAGTGGTGATTCCTAAATCCAAATTGCTCCGGTCTTAGGGTGTCATTGGTGATGCAGTGCCGAGTGAGACGTTTAAGAATTACCTTCTCAACTATCTTACTGAGCGAGCTCAGCAGACTGATGGGTCGATAATTTTGTGGGAGGGAGTTGTGTTTCCCTGGCTTCCTGAACATCAGGACCTTGGCCGCCTTCCAAAAGGCAGGGAAGTGTTGGTGTTGCAGGATGGCATTTGTGGCCAGCCAGTCAGCTAGCGATCGCGGCCTATAGGTGTGACGCATCACGGAAGGTTGTGAGACCTTGTCTCTTGGTGTTGGTTCAGCACAGTGGCGTTATTCCTTCCCTCCGCTGCAATCAGTGAAACTTCCTGTTACGTGAGGTACATCTCTGTCAACTCTACATCAGTAACCCTCTTTACACTTGCGTATATCACTATTGACATAAAACTGACAGTGCCCTGTAAAGAAGTTCGACGTACAATTACGCGATAAATCAGTCAAACCTTAAGGTCGTAAATTCTACCAAATACCTAGGAGTTACAATTAAGAACAACCTTGACTGGAGAGAACACATAGAAAATATTGTGGGGAAGGCGAACCAAAGGTTACGTTTCATTGGCAGAACGCTTAGACGATGCACCAGCTCCACCAAAGAGACTGCCTACATCACACTTGTGCGTCCTCTCTTGGAGTACTGTTGCCCCTTGTGGGACCCTCACCAGGTGGGACTGACGGAAGATATTGAGAAGGTTCAGAGAAGGGCAGCTCGTTTTGTTTTATCACGTTACGGGGGGGAAAGCGTCACGGAAATGTTGCACGAATTGGGGTGGAAATCATTAATAGAAAGACGTTATTCATTGCGGCGTGATCTGTTTGCGAAGTTTCAATCACCGACTTTTAGTTCTGAATGTGAAAATATTTTGCTAGCACCCACCTACTTAGGGAGACATGACCATCCCAATAAAATAAGAGAAATCAGATCGAAAACGGAACGATTTAGGTGTTCTTTCTTCCCGCGCGCTATTAGAGAATGGAACGGTAGAGAAAAGTTATGAAGGTGGTTAATGAACCCTCTGCCAGGCACTTAAATGTGATTTGCAGAGTATCGATGTAGATGTAGATGTAGACAACCGACATCAGCTGAATGCTAGCTAGAGGGTGAAAACGATACAGGCATTATTGTTTTCAACAACAGGCGCCATGAGTGAGTGGAAATGCATACTACTGCTGTTTGCACAGCTGTGAAAACACCGGTTCCTCGTAGAAAAAAATACTGAGAAATTATCCTGGAAAACATCCGCAATATTATCGGTGAATTGGAGGTATTCAGGTAAGCACGGCCGCTGAGAGCCGGCTGGATGTGCGATTGGGCCCCATCTCCAAACAGATAAATCCAGTTTTACTGTCACTTTGAAGGCGATCTAACGTGTCCTAAACGTCACGCTTAATTCGGTGAATCTTGTAAGTACACAAAAATACTCATTAGGGTGAGGTCTAGAGTAAAATATAACTCCTTATCAAACAGAAAATATATGTTCACAAATGCAATTTATACTATGGTAATACACGTTGTACGAAGTATTGCCGGCAGAAATCGAGTAAATTAACGGTTGTTTACGGTACAGTTGACTAAATCCTCGGTCTGGTAGTATGCGCACATGTATTACCGATCCGCTATTAATAGCACTAACTTCGACTATATGTCGGATACAGCGATGTGCTGTATTACAAAGCCTGTAATCATCGAAGGAAATTATGCATATTGTGACATCGCTGAATTATATTTATAAAGAAGAAGCCAACGAAGAAAACGGGCAGTATTTCTATCAGATTATGCTGAAGCGATAGCTCCTTACTTAACAGCCATATACAAACGCTCTATCAAAGAAAGATCTGTACCAAAAGACAGGGAAGTTGCACAGGTCACACCTATATTCAAGAAAGGCAGTAGGAGTAACCCACTACACTACAGGCCTATTTCATTGACGTCAATTTGCAGCAGGGTTTTGGAACATATCCTGTATTCAAATATTATCTCGAACGGAATGATCTATTGACCCAAGGTCAACACGGATTTAGAAAATATCGTTCATGCGAAACACAACTAGCTCTTTACTCACACGAAGTGATGAGTGCTATCGACAAGGGTTCTCAAATTGATTCCGTATTTCTTGATTTCCAAAAGGCTTTTAACACCGTACTTCACAAACGGCTTTTAATCAAATTGCGTGGTTATGGTATATCGCCCCAAATTTGCGACTGGATAGAGGATTTCCTGTCAGAGAGGACACAGTTTGTAGTAATCGATGGTAGGGCATCGACTAAAACAGAGGTGATATCGGGTGTTTAACAGGGTACTATTATTGGTCCTCTGCTGTTCCTTATTACATAAACGATTCGGGAGAAAATATAAGCAGCTCTCTTAGGTTGTTTGCAGATGACGCCGTCATTTACCGTCTAGTAAAATCATCTGAAGATCAAAACCAACTGCACAACGAGCTAAATAAGATATCACTATGGTGTAAAAATTGGCAATTGACTCTAAATAATGAGAAGTGTGAAGTCGTCCACATGAGTACGAAAAAAATCCGTTAAACTTCGTCTACAAGATAAATCAATCGAATGTGAAGGCCGTAAACTCCACTAAATACCTAGGAATTACTATTACTTCAGACTTAAACTGGAAAGAACACGTAGATAATGTCGTGGGAAAGGCGAACCAAAGACTGCGTTTTATTGGCAGAACCCTTGAAAGATGCAACAGAACAACTAAAGAGACTGCATACACTACGCTTGTCCGTCCATTTTTGGAGTATTGCTGCCCAGTGTGGGCTCCTTATCAGGTGGGTTTGACGGAGGACATCGAAAGAGTCCAAAGAAGGGTAGCTCGTTTAGTATTGTCACGATACAGGGGAGATAGCATTACGGAAATTATACAGGATCTGGGATGGGAATTATTACAACAACGGCGCTTATCGCTGCGGCGTGGGCTACTTACGAAACTCCAATCGGCAACATTCTCCTCCGAATGCGAAAATATATTTTTGACCCCCACATACATAGGTAGAAAAGATCATCAGAACAAAATACGAGAAATCAAAGCTCGAACGGAGAGATTCAGGTGTTCTTTCTTCAACTGTTCAACTGTTTTTTCAGCTTATGGGACTTAACTACGGGGTCATCAGTCCCTAAACTTACAAACTACTTATTTACTACCTTATACTAAGGACGGCACAAATATCCATACCCGAGGGGGGATTCGAGCCCCCGACCGTAGTGGCCGTGCAGACCGTGACTGAAGCGCCTCAGTCCCCTCGGCCACCGCGGCCGGCTGTTCTTTCTTCCTGCGCTCTATTTGAGAATGGAATGGGAGATAAATAATGCCTGGCACTTAAATGTGATTTGCAGAGTATCCAATGTAGATGTAGATTTCGACACAATACGAATTTTATATTAAAGTGCATCTGAATAACTGTTTCTAGTTTTCTGTTGTCATGGGAAGACACAAATATGAACATTATGTATCAATAATACTGTACCTACAAGTGCTTGATTTATTTACAAAGGCATTGTTAATCAGACTTGTTTCAGGTATTAAAATACGTTACATCATTATACTACAAAAATGGGTAAAAATATACTTACTAGTTACAGAACTTACACGGGAAATTAAATTTCCTGTTTTCAGTAACGACCCCATGTAATTTTTTACGAGAATAGTTTCAGAACACACATCTGACATCCACAGATGTTTGCACTTAGAATTACTGTAGGTGGCGTTAACTACAAATTAATATAAAATTTGTAAATATGTTTGCAATATTCAACACATTTACGTACAATCATTTCGTAGAAATAAACCAGTTTGTCGCACAATTACGTGATGTATCATCCTAAGATCAAGCACTAAGTTTCATACTAGTTTTACAATGAAGTCCTTTGAGCACTTTGTTTTTTACACTATAGTGCTTCCTGTATATCATTGTAAGTTCAAAAAGATGTATTCATGGGCATTGTTTTATTAAGCAAAAATTTGTACTTTCATGCTACTCATTACATCAGAAAACTATGAATAGTTTTTGTTATACATCTTATATAATACTCTATTACACTCGAAATAATCTTGAATGTACTGAAACAAGAAAATAGTAGTTAGACCATGTCTCAAATTCCCCACTATGGTTCTGAAAGAACTGACACACCAGCAGGATGAATGAGTGTGAGAATAAAATAATAATAATAATAATCAAGAAAGAATACCACCGCAATAACTCTTTGATGGAATAGAAGGCAAAATGCATAGTAATAAATATTGCCTTGGGAAACAGCAAAGAAAACAGTTATCACGACATACGATCGCCACAGCGAGGAAACTGGATTATATGTCGATCTTGACCTACACGGCAAGAAAGAAAACCGATATGATTTATGGGTTTAGAAGTTTTACTTCTGGTGTTACTCAATAATGAATTATTGTAAGAAAAGTAACTATTCAAAATATACCGCTCCTTTGGTTTGATTCTATAACACCTTCCAAAAACAACACTGATGTGCCACTGTTTTTGTAAGCAATAAAACCATCCACCTTCAGGTGGATATATGGTGAGATGGAGATATGAAAATTTTCTACCACACCCTGGAATGTGTGTGTGTGTATTGTCCTTAGGTTAGTTTAAGTAGTTTGTAAGCCTAGGGACTAATAAACAAGTAGTTAAATCCCATAGATTGACAAATATTTGAATTTTTTCCCCATGATTCATTCTTTGCTGTACCTTATTTTTTCCACTTTATTCTTTTTTTCCTTGTATATTGATCTTGTTCCTTCTGATCTATCATCTACCACTTATTGAATGCACCGCTTTCTCTGAAAAGTGCATTTGTTCTATTTTGTGAAAATACCATGAAATACATACCAACGAATCGCAAACATAGACTTTTTTATCACATGTACACAAACTGGGGAGATACTTTTACAATTTCTGTTGTAAATGACGTAATGATAATAGTAACTTTGTATATAGATTAAATACTAGAGGTTTGTGGAATTCGGTATTACCACACTTACTCCGTTTGTTATTTTAGGTGTAAAAGAACACGTAGTCACGGTTTGAAACAGAATATTTGCTCTTTATTTTAGCGAATAAGATGAACAAAGTCATATCTGAACTACAGAAAAGGTAATACAATCTACGTTAAAAGGTCCATAGCATCCATTGCAAAGACAAACATTTTAGTAGACGCATTGATTCTAATTAATTACTTTCAAAATATTCCATAAATAGTGAATAATTGCTTAAAAAGAAAACAGGTAATTTGTTGCAATGTATACACTTCCTTTCCATTTCATTAAGGAACGACAGTTGCCGCAGAAATCTAGGACTCAATTTTTGTATGAAACTATCAGTATTTGCACATTGTTTAGAATATTCATTATTGCAGTATCCTCCCAGTCGATGTGCAAATGCTTCAGGAGACCATTTTTCAATTCGTAGTTAGGTATTTCACGGCATGCTCACGAAATAGCACAAACGCACATTTTAGAGGGAGCACTCTTACATCTGCACAACTTTAAACATTGCAGAACATAGCTCTATTCAGTAATAACAATGGCGGAAACCCTTTTAGAAGACAAGGAGAATAAAAACGGTATCGCCGGGTTTTGAACTACCGACCACATGGATCATAACGTAACGCGCTATCCAGTACACCACGGCGAACAACTACGACTTTTCTCATAAATTCTCTTACTAATGATGGCAGTTGCTAACAGCCAAAAATGAGATTTTTAGACACTAGTTTATAATATATCGTACTACGAACGATGTGCTTTTGTTAATTCTTCAGCGCGGCACTGCTTTGAAATGACAACGCGGAAGTTAGAATAAGAAAATCATAAAATACTGGAAGCAACATGGCATATACCAGATAGAGTTCTGGGCGAGGAATGTCACGTGACATTTCCCAACGCCTGGATTAGTTAAAGCAAGAGGACGGTGTCAAATTGCCGTTATTGTCGCAAATATGTCTGTAACGGTGCGAGTTACGCAAAAAACATAAGAGAGGGAAGTTGTAGAGAATTTTTTCCTCTACAAAATTGTTTATTAAATTTTCGTGTCAGATGTACGGTAAATCCGTTATTTTCATTTCAATTTCGAGCTGTCAAAAGACGATCGCAAAGGCCCACTTTTAGTGTTACTACCGTAACCTAAAGTGGGCCAAAAAGGTGAGATTTGTCGTATCTCGTTATACAGCTAGCTCAGTCGGTTGCTTTTCAATAGTTCGTATCTAATAAACGCAGAGTACGGTGTCTAAGCTCACAATTAGAGACTTCTCCGACTTAATTACCTTTAAATTGTTAACAAAAATCGGAAAGGATTGGTGAAACTCTTCCCCTTTTCAGAGTCGTCTTGGCGCAGTCTCCGTACTTTCCACGAGATTCGTATTTTATTATTATTATTATTTTCTTTATTCTAGTATGCAGGCCTGTGCTCCCGATAATATTACACCTCATGCGGCTATGGTCTCTAATTAAATGGACATCTAAAGCTGTCACCCAAGAGTGATCTGAACACTTCCATGCTGCCCTTTGGATCAGTTTATCCAACCGTTCAAAAGGGTACCACTGCTTTCAGATTCTCATTGACGGAAAACTATACCAAAAGCGCTTCCTCTTTCTCCGTCAATCCGGTTGTAAATCCACGCTTCAATTAATTTAAGAAAAAGCCGCAACTTTATATAGTCCGCAGCCGGTGTCAGCTTCTGACAAGTTTCTCTGAGACTTCTATGTACATTTGTACTGAAGTGAATTCCACCAGAGAATCCGGAACAGCAGCAAGACGTCTCCCTCGCGGCCTACAACCCCCGCTCCACAGGCAGACGGTTATTGAACGTTTTATTCCCTGGTAGGCGCCGCCGCCCGCCTCTCCCTTTCCAGGAACAGTCCCAGACGCGTGACCCAGATGTCTGGGTGGAGTGTAAATCGCGGACTTTCTGTATACCAAGAAATTGTTTGCTCGGCATTTGTCGATACAGTGTAACTTAGGCGGAACTATACTCCGTGCCGGCCGCGGTGGCCGAGGAGACTGAGGCGCTTCAGTCACGGTCTGCACGGCCACTACGGTCGGGGGTTCGTTCGAATCCCCCCTCGGGCATGGATATTTGTGCCGTCCTTAGGATTAGCTAGTTCATAAGTAGTTTGTAAGTTTAGGGACTGATGACCCCGTTGTTAAGTCCCTTAAGCTTTACAAAAATTTGAATTTTTTCTATACTCCGTTCACCAAAATGAGAGACAGGCTGTAAACAGACCGGGGCGGGTGATTAGGAGTGGACAAAAACGGGGCGTCCGCTCAATGTCGCTATGTATCACTCGATGTGGTTCCATGTTAAAATGGAATAAGGACCGCGGCTGTTGATCGAGTTTTAATTCCAAATTATTAACTTATCCACCAACAGCCGTAAAGTTTACGTTGTTTTATTTAACGACTGGTTTCGGTATTACATCAATTCTTCTTTATATTTTTATGACATACGTACTACTTATTGTTATGGGTACAACACTGATTTGCAACTTAATTTGTATAGAACCTGAAGATGGAATTAATGCAATACCGAAACCAGTCGTTAAATACAAGTACATAAACCTTACGACTGTTGGTGGATAAGTTAATGTTTGTTTGTATAGTCTATGGGACTTAACTACGGGGTCATCAATCCGTAAACTTACAAAATTCTTATGAACTACTTACGAACTAGGACGGCACAAATATCCATGCCCGAGGGGGAATTCGAAGCCCCGACCGTAGTGGCCGTGCAGACCGTGACTGGAGCGCCTTAGTCCCCTCGGCCACCGCGGCCGGCGATAAGTTAATAATTTGGAATTAACACCTCTGTATCAGGTGTAAAGAGGTTGTGTGTTTTGCACTATACCAGTAATAGTAAACGCCACAGACATTCAAAATTAATTTCTTTCAGTAATTCATAGAATATCTGAACATTTTCCAAGCAGCGGCGGAGAGGCCGAGCGCATTGAGGCGCTATGTTCCGATGCGCGAGGTCGTTCCCCGTCGGGGGTTAGAATCCTCCCTCGGTCAGGGATGTTTGTGTTGTCTTTAGTATAAGTTAATTCATAAGTAGTTTGTAAGATTAGGCACTGATGACCCCGCAGTTAAGTCCCACAAGCTTAACAAAAATTTGTTTTGAAATTACCTAAATCTGCATTTTCGTTTACGACAATAAGAACTCTGCTAACAAAACAACAAATCATGTACTTTCGTTCATATCACATTTCTCTGAAAGTCATCAGCACTTTCTGTAAGCTTCTGTTGTGATGTTTTTTTGGAGACTACAAAGAGTGTGTGGCCTTGTAATCAATTACCATATTGTAAACTGAGGAACGACCAAACCCCGTAGATACTGCTGTTTTTATAATAATATCTGTCATTTATTGTTCTCGACACAACAGATCCGTTTTATACAGATTAAAAACTTAATGATTTCTTCTTTGCTCTCTTTTTCCTTGGATGCAAAATGTAGGATGACATAGTGAGTTTACACTTGCGCGATACCGACGAGAAAGAGAAAAAGAGGGAGACTATGAAAGCTTAATACGTATGCTGCTATTCAGCAACTGGTTCTTTAAGATGAAATTTCTTGCCAGCCTCTAATATCACCCATCATAACACACAAAAGCTTTACGCCTGAAACGAATGCGGCGACATTCAGCGAGCGCCGCTGTTTTGTTCACCCCTGGTCAAGTGTCTCACTGTGTTTACATTCCGTCTCTCGTTTAGGTGAACGGAGTATAGGCATTCAGCCGCAATACGCCGAGGAAGATGGAAAACCGCCTAAAATACCAGCCTGACGACGTTTTTAATGTATGGGGAGGATTTGAAGCAGGGCTGACACGCCTCCCCGCCTCGGAAAGCGACGCTAAAGCCGCGAGGCTGACAGGCCTGACCCCTTACATGTAATAATTTATTCAGAACCACATGATAATGGTTTAACATAAAAGTCGAAACTTTTTGCGGACTAAATAACGTTGTCCAAAGAAAGTAGGGTGGTCTTTTTACTAATTAAAGCACAATTTGTGGAGCAATATGAGAAACTAATAGCCACCAGTTAATTATCGTACCACTGGTGTACAAAACGTAAGGACGAAAGTAACTTCCGCAAGAAGTGTAACTGACAAGAAACGTAACACAATGACACGCGGGCCACAGATAAATAGTTGGACAACAGAAATTACACTTTCAATCAAAGACAACAATGACACTGAAGTCACCCGGATTTGTTTTGGTCCCTTGAACAAGTATGTTTCAAATGTTCAAATGTTTGTATAGCTTATGGGACTTAACTACGGGGTCATCAGTCCCTAAACTTACAAACTACTTATCAACTACCGTATACTAAGGACGGCAGAAATATCCATGCCCGAGGGGGGATTCGAACCCCCGACCGTAGTGGCCGTGCGGACCGTGACTGGAGCGCCTCAGTCCCCTCGGCCACCGCGGCCGGCTGAACAAGTATACATGGTTCTTATTATATTCGGCGAATGGGTTCGTTTGCCTGTTCTCCAGACTTAAATTCCATCGATCACATGTGGGATGCGTTGTGGAGCCTTATTGCAGTACATCCATGTGCTCCAACGACCATTCAGCATTTTTCAAGCGTGCTG
The DNA here is from genome assembly GCA_026315105.1 of Locusta migratoria. Classification (NCBI taxonomy): domain Eukaryota; kingdom Metazoa; phylum Arthropoda; class Insecta; order Orthoptera; family Acrididae; genus Locusta; species Locusta migratoria. The sequence continues at coordinate 226,260,396 of CM048755.1, forward strand.
GCGGAGAAATGGAACGCCCTACCACAGAAACTTCCTACCAACCTTGTGGCCAGCATGGAACCCCGCTGCAGAGCGTGCATTGTCGTCTACTAAGAACCATGTGCCGCCTTTCGTAATGTTCGTAGGACCGTCATAAATCGCAGTAACTTTAGCTCATCATAGTATTTGAATAAAAGGGGCATTTCAATTTGTCTCACTGCGTCTTTCTTTAAGCAACGTTCTGTACTATACTCTAACAGTTGTTTCTATACAGACTACGATCCAGATTTCATCGAACATGCTGAAGACATAGACACATCGTGCGAAAATTATATTCGTCCTAAAGTTTTACATTCCAGTATAGTTCAGACATTTGAGTTCGCAACAGATTCCAGTGATCAGTTACGAGAACAGACTGAAATAGCAGTGATGCATTCAGCGTGATCTCAGCAAGCGTGTACGCTGAGGCAACAAGATATACGGGGCTTGTGGCAAGCGCCACAGCGCGTGGAACTCTTCTCTCGTGACCGCCAGCGACTATCTCTGCAGGGAGCCCGATACTCTCACATTTATGTCTACATCTACTCTGCAAACAACATTTAAAGTACCTGACAGAGGGTTCGACGAATCGCTTTCATAACATTTCTCTCCCGTTCCATTCTCTAATAGTGCGCGGGAGAAAGAGACATTTAAATCTTCCAGTTTACGGTCTGATTTCTCGCAGTCTATTACGTTGATCATGTCTCCCTATGTGGGTGGGTGCTAACAAAATATGTTCGCATTCGGAGCAGAAAGTTGCTGAAAGAAATTTCGCAAACAGATCTCTTTTAATGATTTTCACCCCAAGTCGTGCATCATTTCCATGTTACTCTTTACGCTGTATTCCGATAACACGAAACGAAGTACCTACTATTCTCTGAACTTTTTTTTATTTACTGCATCAGTCCCACCAGATAAGGATCCCAAACCGCGCAAAAATACTACAGTAGAACGGAAAAGTGTACTGTATGCATTTTTTAGTAGAAGTCTTGCATCTTCTAAGTGTTTTCGAAATAAACGTAGCCGTTGGTTCTCTTTCCTCGCGATCTAATTCCTAATTATTTACTTGAATTTACGGCCTTTATATTTGACTGAATTATCATGTAAGTGAAGGTTAACAAATTTATTTTAGTGCTCATATGAATGACTTCGAACTTATCGTTAGTTAGGGTCAACAGCGAATTTTCGCATCATGTAGATATCTAAATCGTTTGGCAGTTGCTTTTGATCTTCTGGTGACTTAATTAAGTTATAAAAGACAGCATCATCCACGAACAGTCTGAGAGAGCTGCTCGATGACTTTCCGTCAATTAGTTCGAACAATGTAATAACCTCTGACTATATATTTAACTCTGAGTTACTATCGATATTTTTCACTATCACAACTACTATCAAAATTATCATTTTTCCATTTACTTAAATTCAATTTTTATAGTAATTGTTTTATACACTTTCATTTCAACTTGTTTCAACTACTTTCATTTAAATATGAGGTATAAGAAAGCCAGATTCTCGTAGAAAACATGAGTATTTTAATGTCTACATTTTTAAAAATTATCAATGAAATTTTAGAGTAATTTTTTTCATTTTAGTAGTAACTATTGTTTTTTGCTTTATCTGTCATGTTAATTATCGTCCAAATTAATCTCTGAAAGGGGAAATGTAATTTTTAAAGCATATTAAAGAAATTAACAGCCATGAACAATAATATTGGATTTTCTTGTTCTAGAACTTGTGGGCGGGTTCTGTGACAGTTTGAGCCTGTTTTCTCATACTAGTACCGTCAGAAGGGTTGAAGTCGATCAGATGGGGGGAAGTCGACCATAAATACAGCATTATAATTTACACTACTTCCGCCTGGCGGTACATCCGGGAACTTCACGTTACGCATACTTGTTGGAAGCCAATGAGTTACAGAGTAGTGTTTACCGATAGAATTTTCTCTCTGAGTATCCGTTCAGCGGGATTGTGGGATATAAACAAATGCATTTTGGTGGCCTGTGAATGAAGCAAGACTAACCCTGTCACAAAACGACCTTATAGCCATATAATTCTGCTGTTTTCGGACTATTAGTAGGTAAGTGAACTCATTGACATCTGATTCATGTATTTACAATAGCAGAAATTTGTTGTATGGACGAGTCGTTCCTGATGTACAAAAGACTGCCTTCACAAAAATTGTAACAAAAATGAAGCCTAAAGGCATTGTTCGTGGACGCTACAGTTTTCCAGATTTTGACATTTCAAACATTGAGTGAAAATTCTTTATGATGCAATATAATTTTATGTACAGTGGTTTTTTTTTAAGGAAAATACAATGTTCTAACCACAAAATAGCCTATTTGTTAATTTTAATAGATGTTTGGTCCCTGCGAAAGACCCTTTACTATTTTAAAACTTCATATAAAAATAGCCTACCATACCTTGGGAGATATTTCTATGTAAAAGAAGATCGGTTTCACCCCATTGTCTGGGTGAAGCCGTTATAGGTCTTCAAAAATGAGTGATCGACTTCACCCCATTGGGTGGGGTGAAGCCGATCAACTTTAAATTAAAAGAATTTAAAAAGCACAATAGACTATTTCTATATTCAACATTAAATATAATGTAGAAATCCCAAGGATTACACGTAATATTTTTGAAACAAATTCTTCCAGAGGTTCCCTCGAAAACAACAGAAAAACTGAATTTTGTGATCGACTTCACCCCTTCTGACGGTAACTATTAGAATCATTTGCTGAGATTTCCTCTTCTGAGACAACCAAATCGGAAACTGCTGTGTCTGTACTGTGAGCACTATGTTCACTTTCATAATCACATCATATTCCTGGCTTCATTCTTCTGTTGCAGTTTCATTTTCTATATTATCTGAATAGTCCACAACCTCTTCCGCCGTCATAACATGCCCGTCGATGCCAATAGATGCACTACTTATTATTAGATTACACGCGCAACTCAGTAAACATAATAGAATATTGAGAAATAATGTACACGTAAGTAATATCCTGCGGTCTTTGGTGACCCCAAAATCCAATTACTCCGTAACAAACAATGTCACAATTTACACTACCCCTGTTCCTTAAAGACAGTTGACTTCTTAGTGGATACATTGGCACAAGAGTGGCGCCGTACCAGAGATAAATAATATAATGTTTATTCTGGTGTCCAAAATGATCCCACGATAGTAACTGAGGGTTAACCCTCCTAGTACACGTTGTCGGCATGATCCCACGCGGCACTTCTTCTTCCCTAGCTCGTTCATGGAATACACGAAACCCATTAGAAATTTTATAATACTCTGATGTTATTTAATAAATCACATTTGTTTATTACAGAACTTTTAGTGGCTTTCCCGTATTCCGGGAATGAGCTAGGAAGAAGCAATGCCGCATGTGGTCATTTCCGACCACACCTGTAACTACGAGGGTTAAATTCACTATCGGATAGAAATAGTACACCTCGTAAGACAATGTCAGTTTTGATGCGACGATGGAAGATGTCACCTGTGGTACAGCAGACGTACTGATAATTGTTCCAAGGTTGTCCAATAATAGATAGCATAGTGAATAGCTGCCTGAGCGTCATTTGTGTGTACCCGTTAATAGGGAATGTTCACAGCCACAAGGCTCAGTGTGATATCAAACAGGCGCCATGCTACCACGACGCACTGGTGCTTCCTACAGCCAAGTGGGAATTGTCACAGAAGTTAGACGTGCTGCATCAACGATTCTCACACCTATAGGAAAGGTTCTGAACGTCCACGCAGCTTAGCTGTACGCTAAGGTCGTCGTATTGTAAGGCCACCAGTGGCAGATCGTACAGATACCGCAGCACAAAATAAGAGGGTTTGTGAGGCCATAAGTTCCAACACGAACTGTTGGCAGCCAGTTACTACCAGTGGGACTACGGACATGCGTATGTCTAGTCCAGTATTTTTCAACCTGTGGGTCGCTATCCCCAGATGGGCGCAAAGTCTTGTTCGGGGGTCACCGTCACAAGTCGAAGTACTTGTACCATAAAATAACTTGGGTTTCAGTAATGCGTAAGTGAAATTTCTTTAATGTGAAAATTACAAACTTCCTTGTGTATCATGAATTATGAATTAAATAAATCATAAATTGTTTTATAATTTAGTGAAAAATTGGAAAATCATCTACTTCTTTGCGTATTGTCTACGCCGTGGGACCTTTCTTAATGAGCGTAATTCGCGCCTGTGTTTTACCTGAAATTCGAAACACTATTTAAGCAAAATTTAAATCTTATAAAAGTAGGATAATGTGCTCTATTCCGTAAATTACATAAAAAGACCCTCGTCCAACAATTTAAAGGAAATATGTAGCAAATGAAAGGTGATTGAATTAGTTTTCTTTGAGATAAAATTGTTTTCTTACGGTTCGTGAGGAGGAAGGGGGGGGGGGTCACCAGAATATTTTTACTTGGAAGGGGTTCGCATATTCGAAAAGGTTGAAAAATGCAGCTCTAATCCATCTTCCATTCACGCCGCAGCGTCGACATGCAAGGCTCGATTTGTTCTGTCAGTGGATCACTTGCAAGTCGGGATGGAGGGTCACGGTCTTCACCGATGAAAGCAGAATCGGCCTACTAGTCCAGTCAAATTAGGGTTTCACCTCGGAATGAGAGGTAACAAGCTAAATATTTGCACGAGACTTTGTTTTGGCATTCTAAATGATGTGTCAAAAGTCTCATAAAATCTCGTGTCCGCGTCTTAAGTTATTAAAGGTCAAAGGTCATGAAAATCAGTTTTTCGCAAATATCTCGCTTCCCATTCGTTAAATGGTATTTACACATCCGATAAAAGTTGTAGAGCATGAAATTCTCTACAATTTTTGTCTTAAACATTTTTTTGTGCAATTCATCGTATTTTAGATAGAGCGCGGAGAGCGCACAGGTCACAGCGCTCAGACATATAAGACGTAATACGAGATCAGTTGCGAATCACAGTAAATGGTACGTTGAATAAAGCAATTATAATTGTAAATAAAATTTCATTATTCACGAATTAATACCCAATTTTAATAATACTTACTTATTTCAAGTAATTATAATGTCATGAATTCCATACTTTGTTAACAAATCTGTCACGATTAATAATTGTATAGTTGCTGTAGACCCGTTACTACTCTTTCAGAGAATAGCTGCAGGCAAAAAGTTTGAAATTAATCTTCAAGAATATCTTAAATACGAACTAAGTCCGTATCCAACATCTTTATTTGATAATAATAGCATGAGGAAAACCACGGAAGCGACATTATATGACAAAATGAGACCTATCGATATCGATCTTGATGAAAGTAATTTAACATACATTATCGATGGTGGATTTCTTCTGCATCGCGTCATATGGAGCAAAGACGATATTTTAACCGTTGTTTTAGATAAATATATAAAGTATTTACAAACACATTATGGCTCAAGAATGGTTGGTATATTTGACGGATACTCGGACTACAGTAGAAATACTAAAGCAGTGGAATAACTAAGAAGAACTTCTGTTCTTTCAGAATCGTATGAAGTTTGCTTTGAGGAAACAATGATTGTGGCGATCAGCCAAGAGATATTTTTATCAAATCGATCTAATAAAAAAAGCTGATTCACTTGCTTGTTGATAAATTAAAAACTGTTAATATCACTACAAAACAAGCCAGAGATGATGCTGATGTTTGTATAATCGAAACAGGTATAATCGACTGCCGTCATCGTAGGAGAAGATATTGATTTGCTTGTCATTTTAATTGGACGTACTCAATCGCATCAACAAGAAATTTTCTTTAAAAAATTTGGGAAAAGCAATGTTAAAACACAAATATACTCCTCCAAAAGTTTTGAACATTATCCCCGTTGTAAAAAAAAAAAAAAAAAAAAAAAAAAAAAAAAAAAAATTACTTTTGCACGCATTGAGTGACTGTGACACGACATCTGCATTGTTTAAAAAAGGCAAAAAAACTTTTGTTAAAATATTGGAGAAACTTCCAGATTTGGATCAGCTAGCTCAAGTATTTCAACAAGAAAATTGCCCTGCGCAAACGTTACTTGAAAATGGAGTACGTATCTTGTTGGCAATATATAACGCTCCAAAATCTGAAAGCAATATAGATCATCTTCGATACACGCAATTTGTTAAATCGACAAAACTTAATAAACCTGTGGAACTATCAAATCTGCCACCAACTAGTGCAGCAGATCATCGACATATCAATCGTGCTTACTATCAAGTACAAACGTGGTTAGGAAACTATATAGAACCCCAGGAATGAACATTTGGAGCCAATACTAACAATATTGCCACCTGCATCAGACGAGCTCCTGAATACAATATTTTGCAACTGCAAAAATGGTTGTGGTTCGCGCTGCGGGTGCAGGAAATCGGGGATGCAATGTTCTTCAGCTTGTGGCCAGTGTAGTGGGCAAGCTTGCCTCAATGCGTCATCACACCAGAACGATCTCGATGAAGAAAGTGCATATGAGCCCGAAATCTTCGGAGGTTTAGAGACGACGATAGTCGATTACGAGGATGATGATAATGAAATGGACGTTTTCGAGCGACCGGATGAAGACGACGATGATGATCAAGATGATGAAAATTGAAACCTATATGATTAATAATTAGAGTGAATAAAAATCTAACTCACGTTTGAACTTTTAATTGTAATAAATGAATCATACATGACTACTAAATAAAGACTTACATAAAACGTACTTCCTCGTTTTTTTATTTAATATATTTTTGCTTCAAATATAATTAAGTCTTAATTATAGTTAATTTTATTCTTTTCTACATGAAAGATAATTAAAATATATTAGAATATAATTAAAATATACTTGAAGTATTTGGCTTCATAACTTCATAATTTCATGAAATAAGTAAATATTATTAAACAAATCTTTTTGATTTATGAATAATATTATGAAATATTGAACATAATTCATAAGGAATGAAGTTTTATATTGTAATTGCTGCAATGCTTTATTAACTTTAAACAACCTACCATTGACAGGGATTCGCGGTTGACTTGCATTAAGTCTTATATGTCTGAGCGCTGTGACCTGTGCGCTCTCCGCGCTGTATCTCAAAAACGATGAATTGCACAAAAAAATGTTTAAAACAAAAATTGTAGAGAATTTCATGCTCTACAACTTTTATCCGAGATGCAAATACCATTTAACGCACAGGAAGCGAGATATTTGCGAAAAACTGATTTTCGTGACCTTTGACCTTTAATATCTTAAGACGCGGACACGAGATTTTATGAGACTTTTGACACATCATTTAGAATGCCAAAATAAAGGTTTATTCAAATATTCAGCTTGTTACCTCTCATTCCGAGGTTGACACCTTTTTTCGGCTTATTTGACTGGACTATACACCCCTTTCGGTAAACAGTGTACTCTCCTTGAGAAACAGCTATCTTAACGATCTAAGTCTTTACAGCATTTAACTGTTGCATCTCCAAGCAAGCTTTCGTACATCAATGGATTCTTTCGAAAGACACCGAAGAAACGCATAATACGTGACGATACCAGGTGACGCAGTGCAGTTTAGGGAACACACGTTTGAAACTACCATACGGCCTTGTGAATATTTTTCTACGCCATCAAGCAGGTCGGCTTAGGACAGAGCGGATCTGCTGCTGGCGCCAGTCGCTGGCGGACACCGCGGACGTATCAGCCCCCTCAATATGTGTGGGTGATTTAGAATACAGGGTGGTCCATTCATAGTGACCGGGCCAAATATCTCACGAAATAAGCATCAAACGAAAAAACTGCAAAGAACAAAACTTTTCTAGCTTGAAGGGGGAAAACAGATGGTGCTATGGTTGGCCCGCTAGATGGTACTGCCATAGCTCAGACGGATATCAACTGCATTTAAAAAAAAATAGGTACCCCCATTTTATTACATATTCGTCTAGTACGTAAATAAATATGAATGTTTTATTTGGAACACTTTTGTCGCTCTGTGATAGATGGAGCAGTAATATTCACAAACATATTGCTCACAATTTTAGACGGACAGTGGGTAACAGGTAGGTTTTTAAAATTAAAACACAGAACGTAGGTACGTTTGAACTTTATTCGGTTGTTGCAATGTGATACATGTACTTTTGTGAAACTATCATACATTATGACAACGCATGCTGTTACTGCGTGATTACCTGTAATTACCTAGTGACTTCAATAAATGCTCAAAATAATTTCCGTACAACGTCAATGCATTTGGCAATACACGTAACGAAATTCCTCTCAACAGCGAGTAGTTCGCCTTCAGTAATGTTCTCACATGCATTGTCAATGCGCTGACGCATGTTTTCAGGCGTTGTCGGTGAATCACGATAACAAATATCCTTCAATTTTCCCCACAGAAAGAAATTCAGGGATGTAAGATCCGGTGAACGTGCGGGCCATGGTATGGTGCTTCTACGATCAATCCACCTGTCTTTAAATATTCAATTTAAGACCGCTTCAACTGTTCGCGAGCCATGTGCCGGACATCCATCATGCTGAATGTACAAAAAAAAAAAAAAATGTTCAAATGTTTGTAAAGCTTATGGGACTTAACTGCGGGGTCATCAGTCCCTGAACTTACAAACTACTTATGAACTAGCTTATCACTCTACCATCAAAGATTTTATTGTTTACCAAGCCCTGTTGGTGTACCATATGCTTCATGTGATTGTTGAAGGTCTCTGTGATGTGTCCACAAGTAACTCCTGTGTTAGTAAATCTATGCCTTTAATGTGGAAATCAATTCAAAACAGAGAAAGTGTCACTAAAAATAAGAGGGTGAATAATAAGGAAGGAAGCAAGCTTGGAATTTAATGTCCTGTCAACAGCATGGTCATTAGAGGCGGCACAAACATCCATGCCCGAGGGTGGATTCGAAACTCCGACGTGCAACGGCCTCGTGTACCGTAGCATAGCGCCTAAAAAAAAAAAAAAAGAAAAGAAAAAAAAAAAAAAGAAAGAAAAAAAAAAGTTCAAATGTTTGTTAAGCTTATGGGACTTAACTACGGGGTCATCAGTCCCTAAACTTACAAACTACTTATGAACTACTTACGAACTAGGACTGCACAAATATCCATGCCCGAGGAGGAATTAGAACCCCCGACCGTAGTGGCATTGCAGACCGCGACTGGAGCGCCTCAGTCTCCTCGGCCATCGCGGCCGGCCATAGCGCCTCAATGCGATCGGCCGTTCCGCTGCGGCCTGAAAGTACATCGCCATTCTGTCATGCAGTGAAACATCTTGTAGTAAAATCGGTAGAATATTACGTAAGAAATCAGCGTACATTGCACCATTTAGATTGCCATCGATAAAATAGGGGCCAATTATCCTTCCTCCCATAATGCCGAACCATACATTAACCCGCCAAGGTCGCTGATGTTCCACTTGTCACAGCCATCGTAGATTTTCCGTTGTCCAATAGGGCATATTATGCCGGTTTACATTACCTCTGTTTGTGAGTGACGCTTCGTCACTAAATAGAATTCCTGAAAAAATTTGTTATCGTCCAGTAATTTGTTTTGTGTCCAGTAGCAAAACTCTACACGACGTTCAAAGTCTTCGCCATGCAAATCCTGGTGCATAGAGATATGGTACGGGTGAAATTTATGTTGATGTAGAATTCTCAACACCGACATTTATTAGATGCCCGATTCTCGCTCAATTTGTCTGCTACTGATGTCCGGATTAGCCGCAACTGCAGCTAAAACACTTACTTAGGCATCATTATTTGTTGCAGGTTGTGGTTGACGTTTCACTTGTGGCTGAACACTTCCTGTCTCTTTAAATAACGTAACTATCCGACGAAAGGTCCGGACACTTGGATGATGTCTTCCAGGATAGAGATCAACATACATAGCACAGGCCCGTTGGGCATTTTGATCAAAATAGCCATACATAAATACCATATCGATCATTTCAGTAATTGGTAAACGATCCATTTTAACACGAGTAATGTATCACGAAGCAAAGACCGCCCGCACTGGCGAAATGTTACGCGATAACGCGTACTTATACGTTTGTGACTATTACAGCGCCATCTATCACAAAGCGAAAACAGTGTTCCAAATAAAACATTCATATTTATTTACGTACAAGACGAATATGTAATAAAAATGGAGGCATCTATTTAAAAAAAATGCAGTTGATATCCGTTTGATCTATGGCAGCGGCATCTAGCGGGCCAACCAATAGCGCCATTTGTCTTCCCCCTTCAAGTCAGAAAAGTTTTGTTCTTTGTAGTTTTTTCGTTTGAAACTTCTTTCGTGAGATATTTGGCCAGGTCACTATCAATTGACCCAGCTATCTCGTCCACATAAAATATCTCTGGAACAATAACAGCTATTGGAAAACGACTTTCACCGGTATCAATGTACGGCAAAACACATTTGCTTTCGTTTTAGAATGTTTCCAAATATGTACATTCATGGGCCCCAGCCGTACATTGATACCGGTGAAAGTCGTTTTCCAATAGCTGTTACTATTCCAGAGATATTTTGGGTGGATAAGATAGCTGGGACACCCTGTATAATACACTCACTACAACACATGCACCACCATCATCATCTCCGCCACCACCAATGGCGACTTCCATTCATGAGACGATGTACTGGGAGCGGTAGCATCGCCACATGAACGTAATCCGTAAGTTTTTTATCGTCTGAATGTTTAAGTTTTTACATTCATCAAAAGTGTGTGTGGAACTCACAAAGGCCACCGCGCTGAACCATTACAATTTCATCTCAATATTGACACATGTACCCTATGAACATCTGTATATTTTAACGGTCATCAAGGCAATACTGACCGAGATATACTCGCTTGGTTAACTTCATGAGCTACCTTGCTCATAGTGACCGAACTGTTATATCTGGAACAATATGTTGTCTAAAGAAATACAATTGGGCCACCTTGTACATCTACATACTTTCTCTGAGGAACAGTAATGAAAATAATTTTTCGAGTCATATTCGGCAACAAAGGTTTAGGCAAATTCGCCAGAAAATATCGATGCCTTAAAACATTTCAAAGTTTGCTTCATATATCTCACAGACTAAAAGTATGACGAACGTGAAACTTGGCATGTAGTAACCTAATAATACAAGACTCTCGAATGTACAGTCTCACTGATGTACCACTTTCACACGTGGAGTAATATAAGCGCAAAATTGAAGATTGTTTCTTGTAAAAAGGGGTAAATGCGGTATTTTCGAACCTATTTTGTAAGAAACTATGTTCTATAAATCTTTTAAAATTCAGTTCATTAGTAAGACAATTGTTTTAACTTTAAGAATAAGTGTATTTTATTATTTAAAGTGGACTATCGATTGTAGATACTTTCGATCAAAGTTAGGCGCAAAACTCGCCCACGAAGAAAATGTAAATGTTTGGATTCGTATATATCGAAGAGTAAACTCATGTGTAACAAGAAACTTTATAAGTAATTATTCGGTAGCACAAGGATGTGGAATACAAAATTTAATTCACCTATTATTTTCTAATAGTCTACAAATTTGTTAAAAGATGACCATTTTTGTGAAAAGGTGAAAGTAGGGTATATTCGAGACGTCTTTTATAAATACCGTCTTCTACTTAATCTTCAAATCCAGTCTTATTTTAACAACGCATCGTAAGCTCCCCCAGAACAGCGAATTTAATTTTCAACATGGACTAACAATGGCACATACATTGACGCAATGTAACTGGGAAAATCGTACAGCGAATGAAGTATTAAACTTGGCTTCTTAATATCTCGTCGATTAAAGGGACAACAGATGAAACTTGGACATCAAAGACTTAGCACTATAAGGTTTTCCAGTTTAAAAAATTATTCACGTACTAATTTCTAGAAAAAGAATTCCGACACGACTTTGGTAAAAGTTACAAAAATAATTCACGGTGATTTTGCTTCTAGAAACTCTGTTATCCATTCTCGATTAAAAACTAATCACAGCTGGAAAGCGCATTCCTGCATAGCACAGGGCGAGATGCGTAGACATGTGTGTGTGAGTGTATGTGTGTGTGTATTTATAGAAGTAATTTTTTACATTTTTAGTCAAAAATGTTTCAAATGTTTGTATAGTCTATGTGACTTAACTACGGGGTCATCAGTCCCTAAACTTACAAACTACTTATGAACTACTTACGAACTAGGACGGCACAAATATCCATGCCCGAGGGGGGATTCGAACCCACGACTCATTTTTAGTCTTCAAAACACATCCACCAACGCCGCCAACACCGCCACCGCTCACTGAGAAGGAATGGAAGAAAACGACAACTTCATCGAAACGAAACTACGTGGAGGAGGTGGATGGTAGACGATTTCAAATATAGTTGAAGAAACTAAAAAGACTATAAAACATATTTATAAACAGATTTATGACGCATTCTGAATATTTATAATCACCCTTTCTATAGTGAAACGAATAGCACTGTATTATTTGGGTCATAAGCTGCATAAAGGAGTGAGTAATATAATACTATACGCACAATTTAGATTCTGATCGTATATTACATTCTGATACATGGCAGCTATTCCTTTTTTCTCTAATAATTAGCTTAACAAAGAAAAAACTAATCACCAAATGAAAATTTATGTAGCTCTGCACAACAGACAAGTTGTATGTAACGTAAAAAAATCAGATTTATTTATAATATTGTAAAACAGTAATATATTGCTTGAAAATCTATTAGCATTTATAATTACCTTTACAGATGAAATTATACACAATATGTCACAAATGTTAAAATACTCTTTTTCACACTATTTAGCCATTATTGACCTAAACGACTGGCGCGGGTGTAACACACACACACACACACACACACACACACACACACAGATACACACACACACAGAGCATATCGTTTCTTCTTTGAATCCGAAATGGTTGCTATTCTTAGTATGGGCGTCACCGACGGGGGGGGGAGGGGGGGGGACGTCACCCGCTTCCCCAAATATTAAAAAAAAAAAAACAGTTTTAATTTTTTGTCTTAATTGACAAATAATGATATTTTGAACGAATATCTCCAAGCTTAACTAATAATACGTGCTGAAAGTTCTTATGCACTATGACGTAATTAGTTACATGAGTTTCTAACGTGCTAGTAAAGTAACAGTGAATATTTGATGCACAAATACGAGCATTTTTACGAGACAGTGCGTCGTGTCCTACATAGGAAAGAGGGAAGAGGTAGCAACGTCAGTCTGCATATCCCAAGCGGAAAGGAGTGATTGCAGAGAGACAGTGCAGGCATCTACTAGAGATGCGGATTTCGGGACTCGAGAGGATACTTGTTTAGGAAACTTTATGGAACTCCTAGGTACCTTGCATTGAATTTATTGCATCCCATACTAAGTCTACTAGATTGGGGTTAGTTATTTAAAAAAACAAGAAGTATAAATTGTTTTCCACAACAGAAGCCAGTAAGTACGTTCCCTAGCAGCATTCCCTAAACAGACGCACTCCCCGCGAGAAACAGACTGTCGTGGAGCACCCCGAGGCCGACGGCGATAGTCACGGGCTGGCGCCCGACTCGTCTCACTGAGAACTCCCCTCTTGAACCAAAAACCGGGAACTTTTACGGCCGGTGTGGGCGCACTTCTTTTCCCCACTTTCCGACAGTTAACAATTTCCTATTGGCCTCTGTTTGGTTCAACCAATCTAAATTGTGGCTTGCCCTCTCTCTGAGTCCTCTAGCGAACCACGTTTCAGCCCTGTCCCTTCTGCCATTCCCCCGGTGTGGAGGTGGCTTGTTTGTGCACTAACAAAATCCATACTTGGTAGCAACATTGTTCAGCTGAAAGTAAACGGTCACGACGCTACCCAATATGGGCAACAACAACAATGTTTTACGTCAGTTGGCCACGCCTTAGGCTCCGCCTTTGGTCACGCCTCAGGGGAGCTGCTAACTTGCAGTTTTTCTTCTTTACCCTCTCACTCTAGTCTCGTGAAACCATTGACGTTGCTGTTTCCAAGTGACTGATATCAACTTTGCTACGTACATTAAAACGTGCCTGTTGGCCACCAAGTGCTAATGTAACGTCTTACAACAGCGTCTAGACGCTACATGAAGTTACGCCCATCTTCTCTGAAAGGTAACCTCCACCCTGGGACAGTGGCTGAGGGCATCAGCATTTCGCTAGGAGATTTCTTTAGTGTCTACATCCCGTAAGATATACGTGTCTGGTTTAGCCTGTTATCTGCAATGGCCGCTATTTCTCAGCCTGGAGAGCGTCTCTGTGGCTCACACAGCCTCTCAACAATTTCAACAGTAAAATCAATATATGACACATCCCCCCATGGGAAAAATTTGTTGACACTCTTTGGCAACAAATTTGTAAATTGGCTTTTGTTGTGGTAAAAACGTCTTATTTCTAGACATGACATTAATTTCATTTTAGTTCTCAGGCACTTTTCAGTTTCTTTTCTCTGTACATCTATAAAAATTGACATAAAACTGTCTTCACTACACACACATATTTAAAATAGTCCATTTTCACCAATGCACAATATATAAAACATCAATAACATAATGTGATTACAGAATACTTGATTTCACAGTACACATTCACACATTTGTATACAGCGTAAGTTCCACAAATTAACTTTACATTATGCATACCCTTTAAGTACCTATACCTATCAAAATATTTATTTATTTGCTATATTTATTTGACACATCATTACTGAATTTCACCACATATGTAGATACATATTAATATATACAGTGTACATCTTGATTACAATAAAAAAAATTACATTTGTGTGGATCATTACAACAGGTTTATGTATCTGGTTAACTGATTGACAAAAGTATTTTCTTACGTACTAAGGTGTTTGATTTGCAGTGCTGTATTTTATCTTTGATCTCTACGTGGAGTGGGCATTGGTAACGAAGGGCTGCCGTCACTTCGTGACGGAGTATTGGAACGGGACTCCCGCTCTTCGCTATATGGTCGTATTGGGCGCAATGGCCTCCTGCTACGGATGTGTGTCATTTCTGACCCTTCATATGTGTTCACTATGGTCGTTCTGACACACAATCTGCCACAACAATCGTCACCTACGACTTTCCACAAATATTTAAAACAATCCCGACAACATTTGCAATATCGGCACAAACAACATATAACTATTAAAGTCACTATTACAACTCCTAGATATGACCAGAACGAATAATGATACCAAGAATCATATGAGAAATTATGCTGCTCTTGGAAGCTATCTCCTCTTCTATTTCTGCTATTTTATGACCTGCAACTTTAAGGTCATCTAAATGTTGTATTACATGCTGCAGGGGCATGTCTAACTTTAGCTCTAATATGTTCCTCTTTTTCTCGTTAACTATACAGCAATCAATCTGCATGTTTAAAGCGGGCACTATGTCCTCACTAGTGACGTTAGTTCGAATTATTTGCTCAGACTGTATGAATACTTGGGTTCCATATCCCTTACATTTGCCATAAAATGTCAATTTCCCGGTGCCTTTGATTAGTGCATCGGTTGGCTTATGGTCATTACACAGTATTGTTAAGCCTTCATCTGTCGGAGCAACGAATAACCATTGATCTTGACTCAGTGGAGTCCAAATACTATGATTTAATTTCACAAATTTCTGAATGCAGTCCTTAGGAATTTCCCTTACGGGCTGTAGCATTCTTGCTTCACACGTCTCATGGTCATATGTAGACATTAAAACAAATTTCTGTTTGCAGATTTTGCGAACCCGGTCTATCATCTTACACAACAGTTGTTCGTTGCCCAATTTAGCATAGTGCCGCTTTGATTCATCAATTAATAAATAATTAAAAAAAATGTTCAAATGTTTGTAAAGCTTATGGGTCTTAACTACGGGGTCATCAGTCCCTAAACTTACAAACTACTTATGAACTAGCTAAGACTAAGGACGGCACAAATATCCATGCCCGAGGGGGGATTCGAACCCCCGAACGTAATTAAATAATCCTTTTCTGGCTGTATATACTTGAATAAGTTTTGACCTCCCTCAACTTCTGAAGGTAGGGTTAATACTCTGTACAAATTAAATAATTCGTTCTCTACTAATGGCACATTCAATACATAACTTAAAATGTGGTGTGAGATGAACACATCAACATCAATTACGTGCAGTAACTGATCTCCGCTTTGTTCTGTAAGGGCAATGGGGAACTTTTTGTCTTTTATATCATAACGAATTAAATGCAAATATTTTACTATTTGTACTGGATTAATTATGTGTGGTTCCAGTATTCCCTTCTGTGCGTTTACTATGGTAGAAATTAAAAGATCATATTCCCTTTCTTATTCATTAAAAATT
Organism: Locusta migratoria; assembly: GCA_026315105.1. Lineage (NCBI taxonomy): Eukaryota > Metazoa > Arthropoda > Insecta > Orthoptera > Acrididae > Locusta > Locusta migratoria. The sequence continues at coordinate 226,276,755 of CM048755.1, forward strand.
TATACCAATTGTATTAGTTGTTCATTTACATTGGTAATGACAGCCAAATGTTGTATCTTCCAGTCCGTGCTATTAGCATATTCATTCACATATCTATGGAGCTTCTCCATATTACTGACAATCATTTCCTCATTACGTGCAAGGCTAGCTACCGTGTGGTTGAAACTAGTTAAAGTAGCTTTGACCACTGTCACTTGCTCCTTGGTCAGCTTAAGCAGTTGCCTCTGTTCATTTTCTATTAAGTAAATCTTTGATTTGAAATAGGAGGCATCCTGCTCATCTAGTGTCCCAAACAATATCTTACTAATTTCCCCCACAAAATTTAACACGCCGCGTTTTCGCCGTGTTTCGTGACGGGTTAATTGTCCAATTAGACCTTGAGGGTACTCTGACACTGCTTTCCACTTGTTGGGATCTGGTTTTAAACCTGTCTCAGTTAAGACATGTCCTAGATAGGTAACCTCCTTTCTCGAGAATTCAACACTTATCAACCTGTAATTTCAAATGATGTTTTCTTAGTCTTTCGAAAGCCTCACCCAATCGGGCATTGTGCTCTTCCAAAGATGAACCAAAAGTTACAACATCGTCTAAGTAAATAAACATTTTCTCACCTTGCAGCCCCATTAGCACTGAATTCATCAATCGTTGAAATGTGGCAGGCGCAGAACGGAGTCCCATGCGCATTCTTTTATACATGTAATGGCCATAGGGTGTGCTAAATGTAGTAATATCTCTTTCATTTTCATCTAATAATACCTGATAGTACCCTTTAGCCAAATCAAGGGTTGAAAAATATTGGGCTTTGCCTAGTCCATCCAGAATCTCATCGATACGTGGGAGGGGGAAAACTGTGTTAGTTTCCGAAAATCGGCCACCACCCTCCATTTCTTCTTTCCTGACACATCTACCTCGGATATGTGACAAAAGCACCCAGTGACATTTGCACCCAACCCCAAATCTGCGACATTTGCACCCAGTCTGACCTGTTTACTACGTCACGACCTACCTGCAGCCCGTACCCTCCCTAAGCCGTCCCTGTTTTCGCGGTAATGCCACGCCGCCCAGTCCTCGCTCACCGGAAACGCTCTCTCGACACAGTCTGCCTGCAGTCCCGAGGTCCTTGTCCACCTCAGCGGATGACTGCTAACTGTCAGTACGATTATGAAGATCGTAGTGTTCGGTTCGTGCAATTTGTGTATTTGTGCCAGCTGGGTACACATTTTCAGCTTTGCCCATTCGCAATTGTCATATATTCTGTGATTTTTTTTTTTTTTTTTTTTGTAACGTAACCACTCATTCGCAAATTATCACTTTTTCGGAAATAAAACCCAAATATTTGTTTCTTCCTTTGTTTTCTAAACGTAACATATAATACTGTAGAACATCCTTTTCATAAACAGTAAAAAAGCTTAGAACAAGAATTTAAAGGTGTTGATAGTCTTCGACTTCTATCGCCGATACATAGGCGATATATCGATGTTCAAACCATCGCTGTTAACATCGATGTTTCGGGGCAAAACGTCGATGTTTTCAAAACGTAGATTTATCGTTTGCATCCCTAGTCATCAGTCTTCTGACTGCTTTGATGCGACCTGCCACCAAATCCTTAGCCAACTGTTTCATTTCAGAGTAGCATTGCAACCTACATCCTCAATTATTTGCTTGTTGTATTCCAATCTGTTTTTCCCCTAGTGATGTAAAATGCCTCAACATTTCCAAGTTGGGGCAAATGCCCAGAATAAATGCCTGGGCAAATGCATTTGCCCAAAATTCATAAATACCCAGGCATTTATGGATGTAAAAGATAAACTTACACGCAGTATATACAATAAATAAATAAATAAATTACGAGATATTTTGCACCACTCTCTAACTACATCTTAAATGCTTCAATTCTCTTCTGTTCTCATTTCCAAGCAGTTCAAGTATCGCAAACATACAATGTTGTGCTAGAAATATATGTACTGAGAAATTTCTGCTACAAGTCCAGGGTGATGTTTGACAGTAGTAGATTTCTCTTTCCCATGTGTGCCCTCTTTGCTTGTGTTAGTCTACTTTTTATGTCCCTCTTGCTTCTTCCGTCGTCAGTTACTTTACTGCAAAGGTAGCAGAATTCCTTGTTTTCGTGTACATTGTGATCACCAATTCGGATGTTATTTTCTCGCTACTTTTATTTGAGTTACTTCTCATGACTTTCGTCTTTCTTTGGTTTACCTTCAGTGCTCATTAGTCTTTTCATTAATTCAACAGGCCCTGTAATTTTCCTTCACTTTCACAGACGATAGCAATATCATCTGCAAATCTCATCATTGATGTCCTTTTACTCAGAACTTTTATCAGAGCCTTGAACCTCTTCTTTATTTCCTACATTACGTCTTCATTGCGCAAGCTGATGGCGACAGTCCACTACCTTTTCTTACCCCCTTTTTAATCTGAGCATTTCGTTCTTGACTTACGACGCTTATTGTATCCACTTGGTTCTTACACAAAATGTGTATTACCCGCTTTTTCCTACAGCTTACTCCTATTTTTCTCAGAATTGCGAACATCATGCAGCACCTTACATTATCGAAGGCCTTTTACATGTCACAAATTTTATGAATATGTCTTGGTTCTTCTTTTGTCTGGCTTCCATTATAAATTGCAGCAATGCTATTGCGGCCACGCATTGCCGTAGAGCACGGCCCTTGTCAATGCGACCTCACAGCCCTCGGCTCTTCTACCTGCCGGGCAGAGACCGAACGGGGAGATTAGCCGACCGCCCCTCGACCAGAACTGGGTGCTAATGTCACTGGGTGCAAATGTCACTGGGTGCTTTTGTCAGGACACCATCTACCTCTTTTGGTAACATAATTTTTTTTAATCCAAAATCATAAAAATGTACTTTGCTACTGCACTAAACTGACTGAGCAAAACAGTTCTGATTACTTATTTTAATAACTAAATGAAACATTTATACTGATTTAACGTTAAACTGAAAGTGCCTTAATCAATTACTACTGCTTTTTTTTTTTTTTAATTTTCCTTCCCAAGTTCAGGAAAAAATTTACTACCAAAAAGGAAAAATAAATAAAGGGGCCTATGTGCCACCGCCACTTTTGCCCTAAGAACAAAAAAAATTAACTGTACCTCTTCAGGCGTTGGCTCCTATCTATACCTATCCCAAATCAAACTAACATAGATACACTAAGTGATAGGAGGAAAACATAGGAATGGGAAGGAGTTATTTGCAATTATTTATTTATTTTTATTTAGTTTTATTTCTTTATTGAAGTTTTCTATGTCTTGTTCTCTTTGTGCAGTTCTTCACACGCCTTCAGTGGGGAACATCCAAACTCGTCTTCTCGATAATTTTTGTAAAGGTTCCGTTTTCAGTTCGTTCAGGACTCGTATCAACAAGAACATCACATTAACTTCGCATAGTTTGAACGTTCCAGCTGGGAGGCGGATCGTGAAAGACGCTCCATAAAAAATTGGAAAAGAACTGTTGGTATTTGGGGTTACGAACGATAGCGCAATGGCGATCATTGAGATACGTCCAGTAATCCAGTTCTGATTTCTCGTCGCGGTCGAAAAGGTAGCGGACGGTGTGGCCGCGTATCCAGTTCACAGCGTTAGTTTTCGTGGCCGGGTAATAAATCGTGTCCGGGAATAGCAGCGTCTGGAATGAGAGCTGCGCAGGCGTACGTCGGGTGACGAAAGCGAGAATGCGTTGTGCGAGTCTCCAGACGTCGGAGGAAGGACCACATTCGGACCGGTGGTTGTCGGTGTCATCCACCCCACAGTGAATACATAGGGGTGTGTCAGCGAGTCGGATACGGTGCAGGCGAAAACGGTTGACTTGTTTACCGTTGACGGTGATATACCAGGCGGACTGGACGCTGGAATCGAGAAAAACTGCATGTACTGCTTTCCATGCACGACGCCATATGATTTGGGGAAACTTTTGTTCAATAGGATTGGGGGGCTGATGTAGTTGGAGGGCCTCATATACAGTCTTTGCCCGTAGTATTCGTGAAAGAGGTAAGGATTGGTAAATGTAGCTTAATTCCAGAAAGAAGTGTCGGATTAGTAAAAAGGGCCTGGAATGTCAGATAAATTGACTGGGGATGTTTTAGAGACGGGTGCATATTCACGTAAAAGCAGTCCGGTCATGCTCGTCGGGCAGTGTCGCCATATTTTCAGTTGGGAGCTAACAAACAGTGCCGTAACTTTTTGTGGGACGTGGGACGGGCAATGGATATCGGGATCGGGGACACATGTGCCACATGGGGAATGCGAAAGGCGTGATAAACGTTCACGTATCGCGCACGTTGAATCACATCCAGGGATCTAAATCGGTGTTGAAAGAGGCTTCCCCGGATCGTTTGGAGCAGACGCCTGGCATTTAAGGTCGCCAAACGACGAAGATCTTTTGTAAAGTCAATGCCTAAGTAGCGGACGGTGGTGGCCACACTTAGGGGGGCAACGCATCTAGCAGATAGACCCTCTCCATAAGCAGAACCTTCGATTTAGCAACGTTGAGAGAACTGCCCGATGCTTCGCCATATGTTGTTATCCATGTCAGAGCAGCGCGAACGTCGTCTTCACTGCGTAGGAAGAGCATGAGATCATCAGCGTATGCCACACAGCAGAAACGGTGTCCGTGCAAAGACAAGCCCGTCAGACGTTCGCGAAGTCCTTGGAGCAGGGGTTCTAAGACAAATGCAAACAGAATTGTAGAAAGTGGGCAACCTTGTCTAACAGATCGTGCAATCCAAAGAGGCGCAGTGAGGCGTCCATTATAGAGTACTCTGGAAGTTGCGCCACTCAAAAGTCGCTTTATTACACTCACTATTTGTGCCGGAAAGCCCATGTGTTGTAGGACCGTCATCAGAAAAGTGTGATCTACACGATTGAATGCTGACTGAAGTCAAGCGAAGCCAGTGCACCAGACAGGTGTCGGAACTTGGCGAGCGCAATCATGTCCCTGTAACGGCAAAGGGCCGTTCGAACAGTGTTGACTCCACCCAGGGAAGTCTGGTCTTGGGATGTGACGTACGATGCTGCCTTCTTGAGTCGAGTTGCTAACAAGCGGGTGAATATCTTTAAGTCACTATTGAGAAGAGTGATGGGCCGGTAGTCGCTGATCCGTGATCGCCCGTGAGGTTTAAGGACGGGATCAATAACACCGTCGAGGAAGGCGAGAGGGATCGTCGTTGCTGGGGACATCAGTTCACGGCAGATAGCTGTCTAAGTGGGTACAAACAGGTAGCTAAAACTCTTGTAAAATTCTATGGGGAGGCCGTTAGGTCCGGGGGATTTATTGGCGGCTCCCGCCCTGATAGCGTCCAGGACTTCGTCAGTGGTCACGTCTTCTTGGAGTTCAGTCGCCACGTCTTCCGGAACAGTGTTAGTGATGAGTGCCGCAACCTCCTCGATTAATGTTGGGTTATGTGGAGCGGCCGTGTACAGCCGAGCGAAGTGAGAATGAAAAGCATGACCAATATCTTTTTGAGATGTATGTCGTTGGCCTTCCACATCGACAAGATCTTGTATAAGAGCTCGACGTCAACGACTGCGTTCTGCAAGTAAGTGGTAAATCGACGGTGGTTCCTGCGATCATTAGTACGGGACCTCACAATGACGCCTTCTAACCGTCGACGCGTGAGAAGAGTGATATGTGCTTTAGCACGATGCACGATAGTTTGTCGAGCTGGAGAGAATGGCATCGAAGTGCACTCTCGTAGGATCGCGTAGTGAAAGTCTAAGGTTCTTACTTGCCAGGCCCTGACATCTTTACCGTATCCTATCAATGCTTTTCGTAGTGCCGGTTTCGCGCAGGATAACCACCATGATAAAGACGACGTGTAGGCGGGGCGACGGCGGCGGCAGAGGGCCCATGCGTCCTCTACAACGCATCGACAGTCAGGAGCAGTCAGGTGGACAACGTTCAGTTTCCATGGACCGCGACTGTGCCACACTCGTTGTCGGGCGAGGACGACGTCACAGATGTAGGCTTCATGATTGGAGAAGGCCATAGGCCATACTTCAGCATGTTTTGTGGCGTCAGCGAGGGTGCGTGTAAGGTAAACGCGGTCGAGTCGACTGGACGAGTGTGCTGGGTAGTATGTGAACCCCGCGCATGTTCCATATAGTTTCGTCCATGAATCGATTAGTTGTAGTCGTTCGATAATGGCAGACAGGACTGCGCACGGAGAATGTGTGGGGAGTTGATCAGTGGGCCCTTGTGTGCAGTTGAAATCCCCGCCAAGCACCAGATCATCCAGTGGACCCACAAAAAGCGGCATTACCTCGTCAGCAAAGAAGACATGTCGTTCTCTACATCTGTTGGAGCCTGACGGTGCATATACGTTGATAACACGCACACCGAACAGTGTAAGGGCCATTCCCCTTGCATTAGGAAGGTACACAACATCTTCAGCAGGGAGCCCTTCGCGGAGGAGGATGGCAACTCCGCTACCATTGTCAGAGGCGTGAGAGATGTGCGCTTCGTAGCCGGTAGGAGCATAGAAGGCAGAGACGAACACTTCTTGGAGAAGAGCAATGTCGACATCGGCAGCGTAAATGGTGTCACGGAACATCGCCATTTTGTGAGGAGCTCGGATGGTAGCAAGATTCATCGTTGCAATGCGGTAGTGTTGCGGACGTGCTCCTGCTGATGTCGATGGGGGTCCTGTTATGATGTCCGGTGGGTGTGCGGCGTCAGAAGCCGCCACTGTGTCTGCAATCACTAGGCGGAAGTTTTGTCGGGCGCCACCGAGGGATTCGCCCCATCCGGCGGCCCAGAGTTCTGATCTGCCTCATCTTCGACATCGGCGCTCCAGGGGGCCGACACGAAAGTCGAGTGATTCTCACTCCCTTCGAGTGGTAGGGGTGGTGATGCTGCCACAGTGTTATCCTGTGGGGGTGCCTCTACAGGGTCCACTGTTGTCAGGGGAGATAGAAGGCAGTGAATAGGACGTTCTTCGGTTGGGACATCGGGCACGACTTTTCCGTGGTTGTGACGCTCGAAGAGAGAACACTGTCAGACATCCTGTCGTCTTCCTGTGGGGGATGTCATCGGAGGACGTTCGACTTCTCTTCTTCCGTTTCCTGGGCGACCGCTGTTTCCGAACGTGCTGCTCCGTGTCGGAGTGCGGGTGTCCGTCGTCAGATGTAGTGCCCGTCTGTATGAAAGCTGCGGTGGGCACCACTCTTGGATCGAGGTCCATCGCTTCGGCCGCGCCGTCTGTCATGTTCTGAAAGTTTGTCGGTCACGTCTCAGGTATGGTAGAAGAGGATTCGGAAGTCTCTTCCACGCTGCAGTCCTCGGGGGGAAGCGTTGGCGGGAGAAAGGACGCATCCTGAAGTGTTGCTTCAGGTTTTTGCACGGCTGAGGCGTAGGAGTCTGAGACACGTGGTGCTGTTGCAGCTGGAGCTGCCTCATCTGTCGGAAACCGGAGTAAACGGCGATGGAGACATTCGGAACGAACGTGGTCCTCTTGTCCACAGCCTGCACAAGTCCGTGGCTGTCCATCATACATGACGATGGCTCACACACCACCAATCATTAGGTAGGATGGTACGTGCTTTGACAGTTCGATCTTGATCTGTCGTACTCCGTTTAATACTTGGTACGTCGTGAACGTCTGCCATTTCTCCGCCAGGTGTCCCACAACCTTGCCGTAGGGGTGGAAGGCTTCAACGACCACGTCTTGTGGTACCTCGAATGGAAGCTCAAAGACACGAAGTGTTCGCAGTCCGAATCCTGCATGGTCCACCGTCACCTCCCCGATATATCAAAAAAAATGTTCAAATGTTTGTATAGTCTATGGGACTTAACTACGCGGTCATCAGTCCCTAAACTTACAAACTACTTATGAACTACTTACGAACTAGGACGGCACAAATATCCATGCCCGAGGGGGGATTCAAACCCCCGACCGTAGTGGCCGTGCGGACCGTGACTGGAGCGCCTTAGTCCCCTCGGCCACTGCGGCCGGCCCCGATATGTCCGTCCCAGTGTTTAAATTTTAGTCCTTGTGCGTGTTGTCGTACGACTTCAGCACATGTGGTCTCAGATGCAGGGCCCTGAATACGTGTTTTTACAAACTTCAGTAATATTGGGTGGTCTCTTTCGCGCACCAATTCGAACGCGATGTCAACATTATTAATGAACGCATTTAATGGAGACTTTGTGCCATCAAACGCTTGGGGTATCAATTTCAGCGCGTCACTGATAGCAATGTTAGAGGCGACCTGGTTATCAGCATCTGCATTGTTAGAAGTGGCCATGACTTACTTTCTTGTTTGTGAGCAGTGTCGAAGTGAGATGCGGTGGGCAGAGCAGAGATTGTGGGCCGCTGTGCTGGCTGCTGCGTTTACTTCGGCGTCGAGTTGCTATCAGCTGCTGCGGTCGGTGTCTGGCTGAGGAAACCACGCCACGGACGCTCCGGTGTCGTGCTGCAACCCGACCGACCTTCCGGAAACCCCGCGTGTAGTCGTGAAGGCGGTTGCCCGATGACCCCCGCGTTGCTGTGGAGTCGTGAAGACTGGTTTCCTGCCTTGTGTCTTCCGTTATCTTCTCTCTTCTCGCTACGCCTGTTTTCACGGGAGTGCAAATGCTGCTACTAATAAAGTATCTAAGCCGTCAGTACAGTCATGACATCGGGCTGAGTACCAACGAATTATCCCTCTATCTCAAAATCACGAATAGCAACCCCACATCTAACACCAGAAAGTGTCGCTATGTCGTGTCCTACATAGGAAAGAGAGAAGCGGTAGCAAGGTCAGTCTGCATATCCCGAGCCGAAAGGAGTGATTGCAGAGAGACAGTACAGGCATCTACTAGAGATGCGGATTTCGGGACTCGAGAGGATACTTGTTTAGGAAACTTTATGGAACTCCTAGGTACCTTGCATTGAATTTATTGCATCCCATACTAAGTCTACTACACTGGGGTTAGTTATTTAAAAAAAAAAAAAAAAAAAAAAAAAAAAAAAAAAAAAAAAAAAAAGTATAAATCGTTGGCCACAACAGAAGCCAGAAAGTACGTTCCCTCGCAGCCTTTCCTAAACAGACGCACTCCCCGCGAAGAAACAGACTGTCGTGGAGCACCCCGAGGCCGACGGCGATAGTCACGGGCTGGCGCCCGACTCGTCTCACTGAGAACTCCCCTCTTGATCCAAAAACTGGTGGTTTTTACGGCCGGTGTGGGCGCACTTCTTTTCCCCACTTTCCTAAAGTTAACAATTTCCTATTGGCCGCTGCTTGGTTCAACCAATCTAAATTGTGGCTTGCCCCCTCTCTAGGGAACCACGTTTCAGCCCTGTCCCTTCTGCCATTACGCGGGTGGGGAGGTGGCTTGTTTGTGCACTAACAAAATCCATACTTGGTAGCAACATTGTTCAGCTGAAAGTAAAACGTCACGACGCTACCCAATTTGGGCAACAACAACAATGTTTTCCGTCAGTTGGCCACGCCTTAGGCTCCGCCTTAGGCCACGCCTCAGGGGAGCTGCTGACTTTCAGTTTTTCTTCTTTACCCTCTTACTCTTGGCTCGTGAAACCATTCACGTTGATGTTCCCAAGTGACTGGTATCAACTTTGCAACGTACATCAAAACGTGCCTGTTGGCCACCAAATACTAATTTAACGTATTACAACGGCGTCTAGACGCTATATGAAGTTACGCCTATCTTCTCCGAAAGGTAAGCTCCACCCTGGGACGGTGGCTGAGGGCATCAGCAGTTCGCTAGGAGATTTCTTTAGTGCCTACATCCCGTAAGATATACGTGTCTGGTTTAGCCTGTTATCTGCAATGGCCTCTATTTCTCAGCCTGGAGTGCGCCTCTGTGGCTCACACAGCCTCTCAACAATTCCAACAGTAAAATCAGTATATGAAAAGTGTTACAGACTGTCTGCTGGGTCAAGCGGCCGCCTGTCAAGAGAGCTGCCCAGTCTATACACAGCCTGGAAACGCGCCTCACCTCACCAGATCGCCTCACTAAATCACACCGTGTGCACGCTGCTTCGTAACGATGCTGTAGTCAGTTCATTCGTCACGTGTTGGTGCAAAGTTACAGACAGGTATAGCTATGAAGAGAGTAAAAGGCAGTTCGTCAATATTGTTTTTCTTTAAAAAGAAAAAGATTGATGGTAAGCAAATATTTATTAGAAAACTAGTTCCAGCAACTGGCGCTGCTTGCGTATGTATTTTTTCCATTGTTTTGTTATAAATCTCCTTCTTCCCATTCTAACCATCGCCTTCTGTCCCGTTCCGTTTCACATGTATCGTTGTGGATGTTGTTTTCCAGTTTCGTTTTCCACATGTCAATCCTTATAACGTCATCTGCAGAACAACATACCCTACAATAATAAGATTTTCTAGGCACCTTCATTAGAATATTAGGAAAGTGAATCCCATATGCGTTGCGAATATACTTAGTAGAAAAGCTGTAAGAATTAAAAACCTTAAGCCTGATGGAGCGTTATTTAACGCATCTTATTGTTGATGACCGCATATATCATGAACTATGCGTCGAAATCTATATCTATAAATGTGAATGTCTGTTCGGTGTACGTTTATCACGTCTGAACCACAGGACATAAAGAGATAAAAATTTGTACAGTTACTAATGTCTACCCGGGGAGGGTTTTAGGCACGCTTTTATGGCAATCGGATAGCTATTTATCCTTATATGTGAATGTCTGTTCGGTGTACGCTTATCACGTCCGAACGACAAGACGCAGAGACTGAAATATTTGTACAGTTACTAGGTTATACCTGAGGAAGGTTTTGGGCACGGTTTTATTGCGTTCTGATAGATACTTAGTAATTTGAAGAATATAAAGAGAAATGCGGAACAATAATTACTCTTTGAAAATTATATTTATTCTTTGAAAACGGTTTTATTGGTTGCATTGTTGCTTCAGGGTTGACAGTGATAAAAGGTTGGAGTATATTGGGATGGAAAGTTACAGGTGTATATAAAATTCTACGTGTGTGTGTGTGTATGTGTGTGTGTGTGTGTGTGTGTGTGTGTGTGTGTGTTAAACTACAGAACGCAAACGAATGGTCTGTGTGTAATTTCTGTCCGAAGTCTCCCGTTGTAAACCATAGCTGTTCCGTGTCGGACTGAAGGCCAACGATGAGGTTTGCGAGTCTATAGCAAGGAGCTTACATACAGCGAAACGTGACGGCACAGTCCATATCTTTGGTCTTTGCGTGCTACAATGTCCTCAGATCTTTCTCTGTAAGGATAAGCATACGAATTAGGAAATATAAGAATAAATAAATATAGCAGTAAAAAAGAAATTTCTTTTAATATAACACTTTAAAAAATCGATTTGACGTTTCGTGCATTACAGCAAGTGATCGATCTGTGATATTATTACAATCATTATTGTTGAATTTCGTGATTGGATTCTTCGAAAAGAGTGCATTTTCACGTGTGATTTGATCTCACAGCCCACTTCTGAAAGATAGTTTAACTATCATAATCAACCAACACGCGAGTGCAGCCGCGGGTTTAAGCTAGTATCAAATAATTTAGAAGATAAATTTAGTGATAGGCCTATATTTGCATAGTGTGTGTCAAAAATGTCGAGAATACTGTTTGTAGTATTCAAATAACAAACTGTAACGTCGTGCCGAATGCCATAATTTTATTTCATGAACTGTGGAAAGTTCCTTTGCGATAAGCTTTTTTCCTTTCATTATTTTGCAGGCGTTGGCAACTACAGCTTTCTTAAACGTTTGTCATTGCGTCTAAAGTTTGTCACAATAATGTAACCGCGCCCTTTCTCAAAGTGTGAATGAATAGAATACGGTTACTCACGCATCGCGGGCTACACTCTTTTTTTTTTTTTTTTTTTTTTTTTTTTTTTTTTTTTTTTTTTTTTGCCACCCGTTGGAAGGTAGTTTGTTCTTACCCCTACAGCTTCTATTATTTGAAAGGAAACGACATTATAAATGTATGTATGTACGCAGTCTGAAAGTACAGTACGGCTGTATAGAATCAACGCTTTATAACTCCTTTTGGTCTGACCGAGCAAGCCTACCCGATAAGGACCAGTTTAAGTCATGCACTTTTTTAAGGACTCAATTGATACTGATCGATTTCATCTTGAGCTCCTAACCGTCGCAAACGCAGTATGCTAACTTGTAAATGCTTCACCATCAGCCGGTAATTCTGAACTACTAATTGATAAGATGCTGGAGGCGTAAGTGTTATTACTGACAAGGTTTACAATTTCACTGTCCTGCATGGTTTAATGCCCTGGATCTGCATCGTTGACACTCATACATTCTTCCACGCCTTCTTCATCAAATTCAAGGTAATTGAGTTCCCTAAATCGCTCCAGGCGAAGGTCAGGATGGTTCCTTTGCAGGGCACAGCCGACTTCCTACCTCGTCCTTAGTCAAGAGCGAGCTTCGTCTATGCTGTCGACGTGCCGAAGCCGCAGCGGAGCGCATTGAGGCGCTATGCTACGAGGCGCGAGGCCGGTCCCCGTCAGGGGTTCGAATCCCCCCTCGGGCATAGATATTTGTGCTGTCTTTAGTATAACGTAGTTAATAAGTAGTTGGTAAGTTTAGGAACTGATGACCCCGCAGTTAAGTCCCATAAGCTTTACAAACATTTGAACATTTTTGACGTACCAAACTCTTCATCTTCCCCCTTTCTTTTGGTAATTGACTGCTTTTAGAATGTTGAGCTTTTCCAACACTCAAGTCTGCTCATTTCAGTTGGACTTTGAGATCTTTATTCCATACGAAAATGACATGACTTTTTTATTGTCTTCCATTACACTATTCCACGCTAACCTGTCATGCAGGACGCGTCTTCCGAATCAGTATTTATGTTGATTCTTAGTAGATTTTACTGACCTTCCTAACTTACGTAATAATTCTTATCTGTAGTACCGTTTGGGAGTTACAAAGTGATCTTGATCGATGGGCTGCAGTAAGGTGGTTACGGTAGATGAAAGAAACATCACTTTTATGAATCCATCCTTTTAGTTTGAGATAACACATGACTGATGAGTTAGTGTCTTGTGAAGAAGCAGTAATGTTTTGTCGCTTCTGACAGTCTTCAACTGTTGAAATTATTAACATGTTTCAAAAAACTCAGATTCTTACTTTTATCCAGTGATGAGAAAAGGCAAGCTATAGCTCAGCGTAAGTTACAGCAATAATAAGATGTCCTTATTTTAGTGCCAGGTCCGCAAGAAGAGTTTCCGTCGGGAAAGCTTTCCAAGTGATAGTAACATCGTCAGAGAGTGCAAACAGTTACTGTTCTCGATAGCCCAGACAAAAGTGATTTAATGAGATAGTTGTGCAGCATATCATTAATATAAATAGGTTTAGTACATAAATGACTCTTCAGAATGTTACCTCACTGTATATGAGTATTTCTTTACATAAATCAAGTATCAATTTACTTTTTTTTAAGCAGAATATTTCCTATTTTCTTACAACCTTTTGTGGCATTATTTCAGGCATTCTTCGCTCTGTACTATAGAGGTAATTCATTACACATTCTGTCAACTCACACAAAAGTTTTATGAATTAAATCAAAATCAACCACTTTTCTCATATATTAGTCATGTGCTTTATACAAACGGCTTTAAAACATCGTACGCAATGATATTTTCCCTTGATACTCGAAGCGTCTGTTCCAAAGGAACGGCGACTGGCGATGGTACGCAGCTATATAATTGAATGATGCACTGATAATTGACAGTCTGCGAAGTCTTCCGACTCTAGCTGCACTACTAAAAGTGGCCTATCCATTTGTGACAAATGCTGGTATTTTCAATTGTCACAAATCGATAGACCACTTTTAGTAGTGCAGTTAGAGTTGGTAGATTTTATAAATTTATAATCATCAATGCATTATTTTGCTTCTGTGTCTTTACTCCGAAGACAAACTGCACAGCTTGTTTTGATTATCTCCTATACTCACTTGCAATTGTAGATCGTCTTCATCATCTGTTTACGTGTAGCTGTGACGGGAGAGAACGCCATAACTGTTCATCGTTTTCATCTGCTTTAGAAGATTCATCTAATACTTTTTGCCGAAGATTCTGCACACTTTCTTGTTCAGTTTTGTAAGGATCAATTGCTGAAATAATGCCACTGAATGGAAAAACACAATCAGCTGCTACGGAATATAACAGTTGCTCATTTTTTTATTTTTTATTTTTTTGGAACTTTGGTTTCCATTATAGAGTATATTGCTACACAACGGTCGCACATTACTTCCTATATAGGAAACACATATTATGAAAGTACACTCACATCAGTTATGTAATAATCAGGGCCTGCCCGTCCATATAGGCAAACTAGGCTGCTCGAATTTTGGGGGCGGCAAATTTATCTTGCGCGACGAACCCTCGTGCGCTTGCGGTGTGGTTTACTTTGCTGTTGCGCTGCGGATCCAGGAGCCATGAATTCCCAGTTACTATACATTATTCAGACAGCCAGGCAGCCCTGAGATCACTGGCAGCTCCTGCAACAAGGTCTAAAATTGTTGCAGAATGTCACAGGGTTTTGGTGGAGCTAGGGGAAACCAATAGAGTAAACCTATTGTGGGTCCCTGGCCACTCGGGGATCAGTGGCAACGAACATGCCGACAGATTAGCCAGGATGGGGGCAGAGACTCCATTTATTGGACCGGAACCTGTCCTGACAATCACCAAGGCAATGATCAAATTGGAGCTACGTAACTGGTTCAGAAGACAGCGCGTAGAGTATTGAACCAAAGTCTCTCAACAAAAACATGGCAAGGTAATGATGCCAAAACCATGTTTTAAGAGAAGCTCTGCAATCCCGGGCCTGAACAGGAGAGAGATTAGACTCATGTTTGGATTGCTGACAGGCCATGGGAATTTCAAAAAACACCTACATACTATGGGAATAACAGAAGAGGACCCTTAATGTAGGATCTGTGATGACGGTGATGAAACTGCATCACATCTAATCTTCGAATGCATTGCATTGGACAGTAAAAGGCACAGAACATTTGGGACAACCAGACCCAAAGAAATTGTGTCTAATAAAGAACTGGTAAAGGGACTCCTTGCACTGTTCAAGGGCATTGGTTAGCTTTACTAGATATACAAGGAGCGATACCGCACAATAAACTTAGTTTCGGTGCGGGCAGTGGCGGGTTGGATCAAGACTGTTTTGGCTTTCCTGAGAAGATCAATCAATCAATACATAGAAAGAGCAACAGGCAAGAGACAGGACGCATCCTCTTTGACTCTTTAGAATTTTGCTAGTAAGCGTTTAATGAACAGACGAGTAGCAGTTTGCAACTAATTATCCCCTGATCAGAGCTGGCGCGCCGCCCATCGTGTCAGCTGGGGCGCCCTCACGGCCCCGCGCAGTCCGCCGCTCTGCAGTCTCTGTAGTATACAACGACTTCTTCAATCAAATGAAACTGATCTTAACGCTGCTACAAACGCTCTGCTAAAAACAAGAAGCTTTCTTGAAGACTGTACATGTAATTAGGGATTTGAAAAAATGCTGGTAGGACCAAGAGAAATTTCAGAAGCAGTCAACAAAAAAATGTTCAAATGTTTGTAGAACTTATGGGACTTAACTACGGGGTCATCAGTCCCTAAGCTTACAAACTACTTATGAACTAGCTAAGACTAAGGACGGCGCAAATATCCATGCCCGAGGGGGGATTCGAACCCCCGACCGTAGTGGCCCTGCAGACCGTGACTGGAGCGCCTCAGTCTCCTCGGCCACAGCGGCCGGCAGCAGCCAACATTTCCGCATCATTTTCATCAGACATGGAACCAGTTCGTCTAACAAGGGGAGGCCGCCAATTGTGAGATTCAGATTCGATTCATAATGCGCATAATGAAAGCTCATGGCCAGAGGTGTAATTTGGCAAAGCACCAAGATGCACTTCTCAGCCGTTGTCGAGAAAATCGACAATTAAAAAAAAAGCCGTTGCGGTGAAATAGTCTCTACGATCTCTACGATTACTAATATGGTATAGCGGCGTGGCATATATATATATACAATTAATAACATTTCATGTTCGAAGTCGCCAGTTTTTCCACGACAAACGACTTTCCAACAACTTATTATATGCAACGGGCGACTTCGAACATCATTATGTTTTCCGCAAACAAAGTTGTATTTCACAAATGTTATTAATTGTCTTCATGATGATTACCACGTTTAGTTAACGGAAGAAGTATACACGATATTCCGAAACGAATACGTATAGTGTAAGTCAAACCTGACGAACGATAGAACATTTTTTCAGAATGTCAATCAGGTGTGTTTCCCAACAGATAATTTAAAAGACAATTGTTCTTGTAAAAAAAGCATCGTTTATCAGATGTGCTCGATGTAGTGCTGTTTTCTGCTTTCCATATTTCTATGATAACTATCACTCTGGTTCATATATGCCGCCAGATTCGATCAGGCGACCTTCGGTTTACGCCACGCCTCTGTACAGTATTACTAATCGTAGAGAGTATTTCACCGCAACGGCTTTTTCTAATTGTCGATTTTCTCGACAACGGCTGAGAAGTGCATCTTAGTGCTTTGCCAAATTATACCTCTGGCCATAAGCTTTTATTATGCGCAATATGAATTGAATCTGAATTTCACAATTGGCGGCTTCCCCTTGTAAGACGCAAGCAGAAGATGAACCTATTCGTGACGAGCAAAATCGTTTCACAATTAATGTTGCAATGTAGGATACTGCAATAAATTCAATTTACGAGAGATTTCATCAGATTAACAACCTAAATCGTACATACATGATGTACAAAATGAAACTCCCAAAGCTGTTCTTGAAGAATGTGTTAATTTGGAAGAGTCTCTAACTCACAAACACTCTGATGTATGCAATGAATTGCAAGTTATTGCACAAAATATGCCAAGTTGTGCCCAAACAAAACTCTTTCAACTAAAGCTGAGGAAGCATTTTGAGGAACAGGATTTAAGAGCAGGAAAAAGGCTACTGAACAATTTAAAGCACACGAGAAGTGTGCTACTCATTGCCAGGCAGTTTTGAGCCATACTCATTTAAAAGCCCCTATTGAAGCTAAACTTCCTCAAATGAAATTTGAGCAACAAAAATGGCTTTGGAAGCATTGACAATCATTATTGACAGTGTTAAATACCTTATTAGACAAGGATTGGCTATTATAGGACACACAAACTATGACGGAAATTTAATGGAACTGTCGAAACTCTGTAGTGAAGACAAACCAACTCTGAAATTATGGCTTCAAAGAGAACAAAGTTACACCCATTCAAAGATACAAAATGAATTAATTGAAATCCTTGGCAAAGAAATCGTTAGCAGTATAGTTCAAAAAATTAGGCCAGTAAATTCTTTAATTTATTCAGTGATCTGTGATGGAACAAGGGACATTTCCGGCGATGAACAAATTCGTTTTTGTGTAAGATGGTGTGATGACAATTTAGATCCTCACGAAAGCTTTTTGGGGTTCTATAAAACTAATTACGTATGGCGAGCATATGTGATGTTCTGCTCAGATTCCAGCTACCTTTAAGTAACCTTCGTGGGCAGTCATATGATGGAGCAGGTAACATGAGTGGAATGCATAAAGGGACTCAATCAATTATATTTTACAAACAGCCCATTTTATTCACTTTGGAGCTCACTGCTGTAATTTAATTATGAAAGCAAGCTGCGAAATTTCAAGAATTGTTAAAAACTCCACGGAATCAGTTCATCAGTCAGGAATATTGTTTAAAAAAATGTTCAAATGTTTGTATAGCTTATGGGACTTAACTACGGGGTCATCAGTCCCTAAACTTACAAACTACTTATGAACTACTTACGAACTAGGACGGCACAAATATCCTTGCCCGAGGAGGGGATTCGAACCCCCGACCGTAGTGGCCGTGCAGACCGTGACTGACGCGCCTCAGTCCCCTCGGCCACCACGGCCGGCTTGTTTTCAAAAACAAAACGTTTATGCATATTATTGAAGATGCGGCTGATGGACCTGTCAGTAATGTTGCAAAGATGAAGCCTTTATATGCCACTAGATGGCTGTACCAACTATAACAAATCAATGAAATTTGATAAAAAATATGCTTTGGTTAGCAAGACACTGAATGAACTAACAGAATAGGGATACGAAGGAGCCGTTGGCCTATGCTTTTAGAAATCTTGAACAGGAGTTTCCAAGGAGAAAAAAGAACGGTTTCGGGACTTTATTCTGCAGTTGAAATTATATCTGAGGGTCTTAAAAAATCTCAGGACAAATGAAAAGTTTTCTTCTATGTACAAAGAATAATATTAAGATATGCGAGCTTGACTTAGAACAGCTGCAACTGCCAAGGAAAAAGGTAATTCTCAATCGATTGTCTGAATGCATAGATCCACATCAATTCCTGTCGTTTGAATAATTTTGCAGGCAGGAATATTTTGAAATAATTGATTCATCTGTCCAATTGCTTATACATACCATACTTAACCAACCCGAAGTGAAGAAACAGGTTGCCTTGGAAAAAGTGTTATTGGAGAAAAAAAGGAAATAGATGATCAGTCTTTGAATAAATAACTTAAACTCTTTCATCTACAATACAATGTAATATGCCTGAAAGAGGCAAAAGATGTTTTGGTTTTTCTGGAGAAAGAAGTTCTTCAATTATTTTCTAATGTTGAAACGTTGGTCATACTTTTGCATGTGTATCCAGCGTCAACCTGTGAGCAGAACGCAGTTTTTCAGCTCTACGATGAGTGAAGAACTATCTGCGTTCGACAATGACGCAGCAGAGGCTTAATCACGTAGCAGTCTGCAATGTGGGCAAGTTGCTGCTGGATGAAATAGACTTCAGAAATGTAGTAAGAATAATTATATCTAATTGTGACAACAGAAGAATTGTGTTTGGGTCAGTGTAGGACGAACTTTGTATGAGTATTTCACCTAATGCTTCTGACATTGTAGTTAACTATTGTTTCTGACTGTTTTGAGTTGTTTATTCCTATGTATATATTTGTTCATTTTATAATGTATTTTTAATGAATGAAAAATAAAAGGTGTTACTAATAGGTTTTTTGGTTAAATTTCCAATCAAAATCAAGAAGAATATCGTTTTAAACCTATTCAGTTTGCAATACTTCGCAGTTGTTTTGAATAGTACGTAATAATAATAATAATCATGCAGTCAAAAAATTTAGATGTAAGCGTTATGTAACATTTTTTGTATAATAGGTAACTGCAGAATACGTTTCAATCCAGGATTAAATTGGCACGCTTTAGAAACTTTAAGTGCAACTGAAACAGTACCGGGGCAGGTACTTGATATTGCCAACGACCCCTCCCCCCTACCCCATCGGCATCTGAGCCATCAGAATGTCCCGGTTCAGTCGTCCCTCCAACACTTTAGTGCTGGTGACGCCTATGCTTAGTAGTACTTTGTGTACTTTGACATACACAGACGACACCTCAATGCCTTAGTAACACTGAGAAACACTAGTGAAGCCTAAAATATTAAATAATATGATTAAGAAATTTTGATATACAGAAAATAGGGACGCTTACAGCGTCGCGAGGTCTTTAACGGCACCACACAAACTTTACAACCACACAATAAGAAAGTGGACGACTAGACCGTGCTGCTAGAATGTCAGCAAGTTGTTTGTTTGTATAGCTTATGGGACTTAACTACGAGGTCATCAGCCCCTAAACTTACAAACTACTTAAGAACTATTTACGAACTAGGACGGCACAAATATCCATGCCCGATGGGGAATTCGAACCCCCGACCGTAGTGGCCGGGCAGATCGTGACTGGAGCGCCTCAGTCCCCTCGGCCACCGCTGCCGGCTGTCAGCAAGTTGGTTCCAACTGCCGACAAGGTATGTGGAAGCACCACCAGTAGAATGATCAATAGAGGAAATGGCAGGTGTGTACAGTATCACTGGTATAGAAAAGATCGCGAATCATCGCGATTTTCTATCAGCAAGCAATAGCTATGCTTACGATTGTGAGCAAAAGCGCTAAACAATACTAAATATGTTACCAGTTCACAAACTCACAAATACAACGATTTATTCTGCTAGAAAAGGTGATCGATGTAGCATCCAGTCCATAATACTTTTTCTGCTCATGCATTGGAGACTGGACAGTAAGGTTATACCCAACTTCACAACACCACTAGAATGCCCGACGCCAGTCCCCCTAGTTAGATGGATCCCCTCTCCTCCGCCCCCTTTCCACTGTAGCATAGGCAGTGATTACTGCAGACAAGTTCTGTCAATGTAAGCAGTAACATCTATCCATTATTGAGTTTGTGCTTGCATGGAGGGATGTGCGTGGTTCTGCTGGGGCCGCGGCCGAGCGCATTGAGGGGCTATGCTACGATGCGCGAGGCTGTTCCCCGTCGGGGGTTCGAATCCCCCCTCGGGCATGGATGTTTGTGCTGTCTTTAGTATAAGCTAGGACGAGGGGGAGGACATCTGCACTGCTCTCGTAACGGCAATCTAAATTACTTACACCGTGTACTAAAACGTAATCATTTCATGTATTCAATATGCACTGTTTCAACAATAAATCTTGATGAATTTGAAAACTCCAAGAGTGTGTAATAATTTTCATTTCCGACAGTGTAGTACAAGCCCTCGATAACACCTGCAGTGTGTCCCTTTTCATTGGTACATTGATTTCTTGTGTGGATCCCTGGCAGAGCGGATCGTTCTACGAATAACGTAGACTGGAGACAACACATAGAAAATATTTTGGGGAAGGCGAACCAAAGGTTACGTTTCATTGGCAGAACGCTTCGAAGACGCAACGGCACCACCAAAGAGATTGCCTACATCACACTTGTGCGTCCTCTCCCGGAGTACTGTTGCCCAGAATGGGACCCTCACCAGGTGGGACTGACGGAGGACATTGAGAAGATTCAGAGAAGGGCAGCTCGTTTTGATTTATCGCGTTATAGGGGGGAAAGCGTCACGGAAATGTTGCACGATTTGAGGTGGAAATCATGAAAATAAAGAAGTTATTCGTTGCGGCGGGATCTATTTATGAAATTTCAATCACCGACTTTTACTTCTGAATGTGAAAATATTTTGCTAGCACCCACCTACAGAGGGAGACATGACCATCCCAAGAGAAATAAGAGAAATCAGATCGAAAATTGAAGCCGCGCGGGAGTAGCCGAGCGGTCTCGAGCGCCACGTTACGGATCGCGCGGCCTCCCACTTCGGAGGCTCGAATCCTCCCTCGGGCATGAATGTGTGTGTTAGTTAAACTTAGTTTAAGTAGTCTGTAGGACCAGGGACTGATGACCAACGTAGTTTGGTCCAAATGTTCGTAGAGCTTATGGGACTTAACTACGGGGTCATCAGTCCCTAAACTTACAAACTACTTATGAACTAGCTAATACTAAGGAAGGCACAAATATCCATGCCCGAGGGGGGGATTCGAACCCCCGACCGTAGTGGCCGTGCAGACCGTGACTGGCGCGCCGCAGTCCGCTTGGCCACCGCGGCCGGCTAGTTTGGTCCCATAGAATTACAAACATTTCAATTTGAATTTCGAAAGCGGAACGATTTAGGTGTTCTTTCTTCCCGTGCGCTATTTGAGAATGGAACGGTAGAGAAAGGTCATGAACGTGGTTAATGAACCCTCTGCGCCGCGGTGGAGTAGCCGAGCGGTCTAAAGCGTCTCGCTGCGGAGCGCGCGGTTGCTCGCCGTGGAGGTTCGAGTCCTCCCTGGGGCATGGGTGTGTGTGTTTGTCCTTAGGTTAGTTTACCTAGGTTTAAGTAGTTTGTAAGCTACGGACTGGTGACCACGCAGTTTGGTCCGATAGATTTACAAACATTTGATTTTTTTTGAACCCTCTGCCAGGCACTTAAATGTGATTCGCAGAGTATCTATGTAGATGTAGATGAAGAAACTAGTGTGACGTTACAAGCCCGTTGTGGACGGCCGTACTTCTCGTGGCCCCGGCATATGCGCATCGCAGTTACCTGCCAAAGAGCCCGAGTGGAAATAATTCAGCGTCACAGTTATCGGTAGTCATTACCACAGCACGTAAACAAGCAGATCCGGCACGGCTGCGCGGTGCAGATAGGCGGACATCGTCAACGCCAGACACATTCACGCACTTGTAGGCGGCGTTAGCTTCAGCTTCAGTTCTCACGTCCAGAATATTAAGCGATTATCGTAGTCCAGGGACCGTTCTTCCTTTGTAGCATTCTTTTATTTATTATTCTTTTATTTATCATTGTCGTTATTGCATGCCATACTGCACTATGCAACGCCCGCCACAAATACATTCACATCCCAAAATTTCGGCTACGCTATGCCTCACTAACTAAACAGGAAATCTCGAAAACTACTGCACCTATGAAGTTGAAATTTTGCAGATATGTAGCTTACAGGTAGAAGACGTCAGGCCGACCGCGTGGCCAAGCGGTCTGCGGCGCGCCAGTCACAGTCTGCACGGCCACTACGGTCGGGGGTCCGAATCCCCCATCGGTCATGGATGTTTGTTTCGTCTTTAGTATAAGGTAGTTCATAAGTAGTTAAGCTTAACGACCATTTGAAAACGTCAGCTAAGAAAGTATTTTGCGATGATACTGCATGGCGGATGATACTTTTCCTACAGACTGATGAAATCTACCGTTTCATTTCGATCTTCATATAATTTTGCACGATTGACCTTCAATACAAGGGTAAACTCTCTGTCTATCCAAAATTTCATACGGCGCACGGGGGAGGGTACCTTGTTATAATCTTAAGGACCACTTCACCCAGGCAACGCAAGGTTTTCCGGTTGTTTTTATATGTGTAAAAGATAAAACATTACACTTTACCAGCGGTCGTGTTTCCGTCTGAGGTGATCCGTACAATGCATGCATAGCCATGCTGCCACACAGACTAAAACCTACTTAAGCCACTCAAGTCCCCAATACACATCATTCCGAATATCATACAGTGCCGGCCGTGGTGGCCGAGGGGACTGAGGCGCTCCAGTCACGGTCTGCACGGCCACTACCGTCGGGGGTTCGAATCCCGCCTCGGGCATGGATATTTGTGCCGTCCTTAGTTATAGCTAGTTCATAAGTAGTTTGTAAGTTTAGGGACTGATGACCCCGTAGTTAAGACCCATAAAGAAAGAAAAAAAAAAAAAAAAAAGAAGAAACCATACAGTGACCAGGGGCGCACCAGGGCCCCATACCAGTAGGGGCATACACCCCCCCCCCCCGATACGTACGGCTAAAATATCTGAATACTTTGCTTTATTATTACTTTACTAGCCGGCCGCGGTGCCCGAGGGGACTGCGGCGCGCCAGTCACGGTCTGCACGGCCACTACGGTCGGAGGTTCGAATGCCCCCTCGGGCATGGATATTTGTGCCGTCCTTAGTGTTAGCTAGTTCATAAGTAGTTTGTAAGTTTAGAGACTGATAACCCCGTAGTTAAGTCCCATAAGCTATACAAACATTTTATTACATCACTAGCTTCAACTGAACGAACTGCGCTGGTTCCAAAAATTCCGAAACATGCATCCTTTTAATTCCAACCAAGAATAATAACATAAATTTTCGTAGTTCTTGTTTCAAAATTGTATTAGTAGCAATCTAGTTAGATAATAAGTAAAAATTAAAAAAAAATCTTTCCCTGTTTCACCCCCTGGTCGGCTAAATTTCCAAAAATAACGAAACACCTTTTTAAATGCTCACCAAGAATCAAAACACAATTTTTTCTAGGTCTAGCTTCAAAATTGTAATTCAGGAGATATGATGTCATAAACATTTCAACCATATTTGGTGCACATATTCCTTACCGTACTTGATAAAAGTACCCACTCTACTGTTTTATACTGATCTTGATGAAATTTTGTACACGACCTTCAAAACAACAGGAAGGTCCCCGTCTATATAAAATTTTGAATGGTGCATGGTGAAAGGTACTTTACCTATTGACTTCGATAAAGTCTGCAGTCCTTTGAGATCTTGATGCAATTTTACACACTTGACCTTCAAAACAAGAACAACATCACCGTCAGATTTTGTAACGTGCATGACGGAGCGTACCTCAAACACAGTTTTATTCCGATATCGTAATTTTGCACCCTTTAAGGGGACTGATGACCTAGCTGTTTAGTCCCCTCAAAACCAACAACAACAACAACAGCAGCACCCTATAGCTTCCACACAAGAGGAACATTGCTGTCTGCACAAAATTTCTTAAGGTCTATGCTGGGGAATACCTTCCAATAATTTTCGATTCCGTTTCATCGATTGCCATCAAAATTCGTACATGCATGTAATTGTTAACTGATACGGAGAGAAGAGATGAACTGAGAGAAGCAGAAGAGGAGATGAATAAAGGCAAGGGAGAGGAGGCGATGGACAGGCAGAGGAGGAGAGAGGAAGTGGATTAAAAGAAGATTCAAATAAATAAATACCTGGGCAAAGCCGGGTTTTAAGCGAGTTCATTATATAGTCATCGATATGCTATTATTCAGCGCATATACGCTGTCCATAATCCTTGGAGTTAACTGGCACTAAGTTTAGTTCCATGAGGAAACTAGAGTAGTTACCATATTAAAAATGTAGATACATTCTGTAAGTTACATTCGTGACAGTTGTTACTGGACTAAAAACGATTGTCTGTTTAGCGAAGATCTGATCGAATACGGCTCTGGCTGACGTCAAACACAAACAGGAGTCTACCACTAGAGAGATTTCGATAATTACGCAACCTACAGGGATCAACACCACCGATCTCTGTGTATTTCCTGTTTTTGATCTCTCTGTTCAGGATTCAACACAATTCATTTAATATCCCTGTAAATATCTTATACGATGTCTGCAAGGAATTACATGATTTCTACATCTACATACAATATGTCAAGCCTAGCGAGACAGACAAATTGCTAAGATTGTAAAAAAAAAAAAAAAAAAAAAAAAAAAAAAAAAAAAAAAAAAAAAAATTGTGTAAGAGTCCTATTGATATTGGTAGTTTGTTATGGAGTAACTGAAGTTCTCTTTATTTTTTTTTTAAATTCCAAATTTACCGCAGTGAAAGTATCCGAACAACAGTGGAACACAAATGTGTCTTATTTGGAAACAAGTTCACTCCATTCATTCTTCGTAGTTAAAACAGCTCCGATAATCTTGAATTCAGTAATTCTCGGTTCTGTCTCTAATTTAGTTTTGCCGATAGTGTTTGTTGTAGGTATAGACCCGTATTGATGATATGTTTACTGATGAAAAGGTCATGAATGTGCACCTCGTGATTGAGTTCACTTAATTCAATGAGAGAGCGGGAATTGTTCCTACGTTAATGGTAACTACATCACAGCAATTTAAATATAAATTCAGTAACCCTGAGACGGTTTTTCGTCTCGAATATGTCCAAGACATTACAGATAAAGGTGAAGCAATGAATTAAAATCTGTGATGCAGCCGTGAATCTAACCTGGCCCTCAATGCTTACAAAGCAGACGTCTTACCATTTTTTTTTCTCTCGGCCTTCTGTGAAAATTAAACTATCTTCTCCTTTTACATGTTGATGTGGTGAATATTAGTTTCCTTTGCGATAACCGCTTGTAGAAAGAAAATA
Source organism: Locusta migratoria (assembly GCA_026315105.1). Lineage (NCBI taxonomy): Eukaryota > Metazoa > Arthropoda > Insecta > Orthoptera > Acrididae > Locusta > Locusta migratoria. The sequence continues at coordinate 226,302,333 of CM048755.1, forward strand.
AAAAAAAGAATTGTAATCGACGTTTTCTGTCTTCAAAATAAAAACATACTGAGAATGTGAAATAAAAAAAAAGCAACTTGCTGTTAGTTCCATTTCACTTCGCTTCAGCGGTTGCCCTGACGGAGATCGTCTTCTCGAAAGTGTAGTGGTAAGCTTCCGTTTTTCTATCAATCTTGATCCGTTCTGTTCTTTCATTTCGTTTGTTACCAGTCGTACAACCAAGTCGTCTTCTCTTATCTCCGCAGAACTTCCCACAAGCCATAAGCTTCATGGCTATAATAAATTAAGAAAAAAAGTAGTCTTTCATGATTTTCCCTGATGAGCAATGAGTTTTAGATGTGTAAACATATATACTGGTAGTTCTCTCGAGACGCAATCAATTCGAAAAATGTCTAAAACATCTATTCTTCCAATCAGAATTATTTATTATACCTTAGTACAGTAAGCGTTCGTTGATAGTGTTGTTTAAAAATTTTGCGTAGTTCTTGATATAGCTTGCGGTTTCCCGTAGTTTGTTGTGTTGTATGTGTAGATACATGGCGAAGTCCTCTTTACTTGGATTTTCACAGTTAAAGATATAATAAACTGTGTGTGCTTTTATCCAGTTTACAGAATTTCTCTTTGTCTGTGGGTAGGGCACAGTGTCGGGTGTAAGGAAATCTGCTGGTGTTATCGCCGTGGCAGACGTTCTCGTTATACTTGCCAACAGCTGCCTAACTATGTTCCAAACATCTCTCACTCTTAAGCGTACAAATCTATGTTCTTCACTGTCTTCCACCGTGCAAGTGTTACAAAGAGAGGAGTCGACTAAATTAATGGAGTATAACATCGAATTGGTCGCTATTTTCCTATTCACAGCGGTGTACCAAGCAGATCGCACGGCAGACGGCAAATTTCGTGAGTTGACATTTTCCCAAATCACGCGCCAGTTGTTATTCTTGTACTTATTTTCTATGTTATTTTGAGGTTTTGTGGCAATTAACGAATTGTAGATTTGCTTTGCCACCATTATTTCTTTTTCTGGTATCCTTTTCCGGACGTAACTGAACTCCAATAAAAAGTTCCGTATATGGTGTAGTGAATGTGGAATATGATGAACGTCAATCGGTGGATTTAAATCTGGCGGTGCTATTTCCTTGAGTAGGTGGGAAATTAAACTGTGCGGTGACGTTTTCCACAGCTTGTAAGTACTACTGGTATACAGTGCTTGTGCCTTTGTATGCACGTTCGTGAGATTCAGCCCACCGTTTTTTATTGGAAGGGTTAAAGTTTCATATTTGACTTTGAAAATGCTGCCTCTGCTCACGAAATAACCAACTGCAGACAACAAACTTTTTGCGATGCCGCAGGGAATGGGCAACACTTTTGCGACATAATTTATTTTAGATAGGATGTAGGTGTTCACCAGTGCAACTTTTTGTATAATATTCAGTTGCCTCAGGCTGTGGAGATGGATACATGCTCGAAGTTTATTGAGTAGGTCCCTATAATTGACTGCAATAGTGTTCTGTATATTTTTTCTAAATTGTATCCCTAAACATTTCATGCTGGTCACTTCCTTCAAACGCACTTGGTGTGGCATGTTTATTCCGGAACCAATATGCAGGACACCGGATTTTTGCCAATTACGTTTGGCTCCAGATGCAGCCTCATATTTCTCGATAATGTGGAGCGAGGACTCTACTTCTTGTTCGTTCGCTACGAAAAATCCCACGTCATCCGCATATGCATGACACACGATCTTCTCCCCTTTCATAACCAAGCCTTGCAGCTGGTGCGTGAGCTTGACGAGCAGTGGTTCCATAGCGATGGCAAATAAAGCTGCTGACATCGGACATCCCTTTCTTACTGAGCTCGAAACTTTAATAGCTTGAGTGAGTTGACCATTAATTAATATTCTAGAAGTGCTATTGTGGAACAAATTTTGTATAATACTCACGAATCGGCGCGGAAAGCCCATTTCCTGCATAATATGAAAGAGGAAATGATGGCTCACTCTATCAAAGGCCTTTTCAAAGTCCAGCGTTAAGATGGCACATTTTAATCTACAGGTCTCGGCTATTGCTATGATATCTCGATAATCTGAGATAGTTTGGTAAATTGATCTGTCACGACCGACACTTGTTTGGTAGGGACCCGTTATCGTGTGCATGATTGATTTGAGCCGACGGCTGAGGACTCTGGAAAAAATTTTGTAGTCCCCATTAAGTAAAGTAATAGGTCTTAAGGCCGTAAGCGTATTGCTGCACGGTTTCTTTGGCAATAGTACAACAATTACTTGACAAAATTCCGGTGGAACGACGATGTTGGGGTCCATTAATCCGTTGTACATCAGAAGTAGTTTTGTTTTCAATTGGGGCCAAAACGTTTTGTACACTTCTGCCGGTAGTCCGTCGCTTCCAGGTGACTTGTTGCTCGGGCTCTGCATAACAATGTCTTCTAACTCCTCTTCCGTCACCTCTGCTGTCAGTTCACATGCGTCCGCTGCACTGAGGCGTCGTGGTAAATTTGTGGCAAAGTCTGTAAAACCGGTCTTATCAATTGGTTTGCTTGACAACAACTCGGTGTAATGTTGTTGTATCACAGCCCGTATGCCACTTTGCGTAGTTACGGTTACACCGGTGTTGGTTTGAATCTGCGTCAAAATTTTCCTGTTGCCTCGTTTCGTTTCACGTATCATATGATACATTGCGGCCTCTTCATCTTTCAGGGAAACCGGGACTTTTGCCCGAACTGTGACACCTTCCATCTGCCGTCTCTTCAGTGATAGAAGTTTCGCCTGTATTTTTTTTATCTTCGCAAAATTATCTACAACTGTGGCGTCAAGTTTATACAGATCCCGGAGACACTGGAAATAAAATTCCGACGTCCGTCTGTACCATGCGTTCTTCTCACGGGAATAGGACATTAAGGCTTTCCTTAATGTTGGTTTGGCACATCTGAGCCACCAATCGAGGGTCGAGTTGAATTTATGAATTTTTGGCTCACACGCTCGCCATGATTCCAGAAATACCTGCCGACATTCATCATCTCGCAGATGACCTGTGTTGAATTTCCATAAACCACGACTGCGGTATGTACCCTGTTTTTCCATGTGAATGGTACATATATAGGCCGCATGGTCGGAAAAACTAGTGGGCCATATCTCAGAATGCAAGAGTTGGGCTGTTAAATTTCTGGACACATAGATCCTATCAAGTCGGCTGGCGGAATGGCTTGTAACGTGGGTAAAGCCGGTCGTTTCGCCGTGCAAGCAGGTCCAAGTGTCGGTTAACCGGAGATCCTGAACAATATGCAAGAGTTCCGCGCAAAAATTAAAATTTGGTGTTTGATCTATATGCTTGAGCACACAGTTAAAATCACCGGCGAAAATGATATCATTGCAATTTGATGTGAAGAGAGGCAATACTTCGTGTCTGAAAAATTCAGCACGGCGTTTTCTGTTACTAGATCCGGATGGAGCGTACACATTTATTAGCCTGGTATCATTAAAACTGACAGCGATCCCTCTGCTGGACACAAGTCTTTCGACATCTATGACAATGATTCCCTCTTTAAGGAGTATCGCAGTCCCTAATTCATCTCCCCTGCCTGGGTTGGTAAAAACATTGTATCCGACTATTTGCTCTAAATTAATGTCGGAAACTTCCTGGAGCATCGCGACATCTATGTCCGCGGCGTACAGAAAATCTTGTAAATTTTTTAACTTCAAGGAACTGCGGATCTTATTGAGATTTAAAGTGACTAATTTGTACGCCTGCGGGGTGTTCATGTGTCACTCGCCATTGCGGGAGAAAAGGTTAGTGCTTCTTTTCTACTGGCACGATGGAACATTGTCAGTTTCCATTTTGTGAGTACCTGTGGCCAGGTGCGAGGAGTATTTGTCGCCTTCAGTCGCGGAATGCGTGGAGACAAGTGGCACTTCTGAGGTGTCCCTCATATCCACATCTGTGTCATCGGTATCTACATCTTCCGACCACTATGTTGAAACCGTGCTTCCTACATTCTCAGGACACCGGAGGGCTGCATCTCTTAGCGCATTGGATTTCGTCCCACTGTGGCTAGACGTGTCGTCGACATCAGTGGGAGGGTCCGACAGTGTTGCCTTATTTGCGGCTTTATTGCGTCGGTTTTGCGCAGGAGATGTATCCTCTTTAACCACTTCTTTTAATTCCCGACCTATTGCCTGTGCTTTTCCTCGCAAACTCGGCGCTGAATGTTCCGTCCCTTGATGTGCTAACCTCCGTTTTTTGGTTTTTTTTTTGGAGATGTATTAGCATCTGTGGGGACGTTAACGGTTAACCGTGACTCATCGGTGTGGTCAGAATCAGTTGCAACAACCATTTGCGTGTCGACTGTCCCTACGGTATGTGCGCTCTGAGCGGGCACGACGTCATTGTTGTTACTTGTGACGTTTTTTTCGGGAGCCGTCGGTGCCGAGACGTCCTGTGTTTCCGATTGTGGTTTCGCTACTGCTTGGTCAGATCGCGAAATTACATCTGCATTGGCATTAATAGTCTGCTCAACTGTTTCTTGTATCGGTTCCGCAGGTACGTCACGGCTGGGATGGAGTGGCTTCTCGCCGCGTGCTACCGCCGCAAATGACGTCGGCAGTGACGTCATCGCGAGAGGCGCTACGCGTTCACCTGCAGGTAGCTGCGCTACTCGTCTCTGTACACATTCAGCACGTACATGACCAGTAGAGTTACATCTCCCACATGTCTTGGGTTGCCCGTCATAAATGACAATAGCACGATATCCGCTTTACGAAGGAATGTGCCGTTGTAAATCTACTTTCAATTGCCGAACGCCGTTTAACACGGGAAACTTGTGAGCCGATGACCACCGTTCAGCGAAGTTATTTAGGACTCTACCGTATGGCGCGATTGAGACATTTATGTCCTCAGCTGATACTTCAAAAGATAATTCAAAGACCCTTATGGTCCGAATTCCAAAACCGGCGTGTGAAACAGTTACTTGACCGACATTGCCGTCACTGTGCTTAAATTTTAGACTTCCTCCCACAGATTCAAATACTTTTTCACAAAGTTCGGCGTCTCTTAACTTTAAATATGCAACACTTGCAACGATCGACAAATGTATACCCAAGATGTCGTTAATTCCAACCTTCATTTCCCGGTCTATGAATTCTTCTAATTCAAATGACATAGGTCGTGCAAAGGCACTATCGAATGTCAATTTCAATGTATCTTTTCTTCTGGTTCGCGCCATTAGGAGTTCTCAGAAACCATCGTGAACACAACTACTAACAGGTAAACACCGCTGTACGCGAGCGACTTACCCAGCACGTAAACAAGCCTCCCTGCAGCGCAGCGCAACACGTCCTCACTGCACGGCCGCTTCAGGCCAACTGTATTAAAAATGTAGATACATTCTGTAAGTCACATTCGTGACAGTTGTTACTGGACTAAAAACGATTGTCTGTTTAGCGAAGATCTGATCGAATACGGCTCTGGCTGACGTCAAACACAAACAGGAGTCTACCACTAGAGAGATTTCGATAATTACGCAACCTACAGGGATCAACACCACCGATCTCTGTGTATTTCCTGTTTTTGATCTCTCTGTTCAGGATTCAACGCAATTCATTTAATATCCCTGTAAATATCTTATACGATGTCTGCAAGGAATTACATGATTTCTACATCTACATACAATATGTCAAGCCTAGCGAGACAGACAAATTGCTAAGATTGTAAAAAAAAAAATTGTATAAGAGTCCTATTGATACTGGTAGTTTGTTATGGAGTAACTGAAGTTCTCTTTATTTTTTTTTTTTTTTTTTTTTTTAAATTCCAAATTTACCGCAGTGAAAGTATCCGAACAACAGTGGAACCCAGATGTGTCTTATTTGGAAGCAAGTTCACTCCATTCATTCTTCGTAGTTAAAACAGCTCCGATAATCTTGAATTCAGTAATTCTCGGTTCTGTCTCTAATTTAGTTTTGCCGATAGTGTTTGTTGTAGGTATAGACCCGTATTGATGATATGTTTACTGATGAAAAGGTCATGAATGTGCACCTCGTGATTGAGTTCACTTAATTCAATGAGAGAGCGGGAATTGTTCCTACGTTAATGGTAACTACATCACAGCAATTTAAATATAAATTCAGTAACCCTGAGACGGTTTTTCGTCTCGAATATGTCCAAGACATTACAGATAAAGGTGAAGCAATGAATTAAAATCTGTGATGCAACCGAGAATCGAACCTGGCCCTCAATGCTTACTAAGCAGACGTCTTACCATTATAACATCACGCCTCCACGATTAGGGCGCACGGAATAGTCTAAATACGACTTCCCTCCACACCACAAACTTTAATTCAGCTTCTGTGTATCATAGATAATTGCCACTACTGCCAAGGCTCTCCATGCAGCGGAATAGCACCTCGGCAATGGACATAGTGGAACATTCCTGCTAAGATTATATAAATATCAATTTAAATATAAATTCAGTGACTCTGAGACGGTTTTTCGTCTCGAATCCGTCCAAGACATTACAGATAATGGTGAAGCAATGAATTAAAATTTGTGATGCGGCCAGGTATCGAACCCGGACCTCCATGTGCGGTGGTCTAACGGTAAGATGTCTGCCTAGTAAGCATGGAGGTCCGAGTTAGATTCCCGGCCGCATCACAATTTTTAAATCATTGCTTCACCTTTATCTTTTACATCACAGCACTTTGAAATACGTGCTATATCTAAGCGAATAACCAACACCAGATGCTTGTCTGTATTTTATGTCCCACTTGTAACGAAGTTGGCAGCTTTGCATAGTGTCAGCCCCACTGGAAGATGAAGAGAAGGTTTTGACTTGTCAGGGCGACTGATCCGACTTTCTCACCTTGAGCATGCGAGTTCTCTGGTGGGGAGCAAGAGCACATCCAGCAGCATTCATGTTGTAAATTGATACGTTTATCAATCTCGAACAGAGTAAAGTGGTGCTCCAAATCCACGTCATGTGAATAGGATTAACGTAGAACCTTTGGCGGGAGTGTACTGTCAGGAACCTAGTCACAGCTCTAAAACATCATATCGTGACTTACAGAGGAGCGATCTTCCTGAGGAGGCAGCTCAGCGCCATCTGATTGCTTGGTCAGGGTTCTGTGACTCTGCGGTACTTCACAGCCCAGTGGATGGGTGATCTCAACAGCGGATCTACCAGTGGCTCTCAGTAAAGCCGGTGTCATCCAGGAACTGAACTCAGGCCCTAGATATGTGGCTGGAAGCGTCCATGAATGGCAGTAGATAAGAGAACGGTGACTAGTAGGTATAGACTCACCACTGAGCACATCATTGTTCGATACAGAACCACATGTAATCTGGTCATGTTGAATGCTGCATGCTAAATTGATAGCAGCACTAGTGGACAGCAATTGATTGACGATGAGTCTCTGAACAAGCGTCAGTAGCCCATTCTACAGTGGCTATCGACTCAAAGTCCCTTGCTTGCTGGATGAGCACTATTCATGTATGTTGATGCGCATGTATATCGGCTTTAAAGATCCAGCAGTTGGCTGCTCCGCAGGGCACGAAACAGCCTCTGTGGCTGACTCTTTGTTGCCATTGTTTGGTTGTTGTCGTACTGCTAACGGCTGCTCGATGCGGCAAGAACTATTTTACATTATTTTCATATAAAATTTTGTCTTGAGAAAATAAGCTCTGCCTCAGTCAATAATGAGCTCACGATGTTTAACTTTATACTATAGAGAACTACGATTTATTGTCAGTCTTGTCATATATTGAAACATAGAATTTCGTGCAAAGAATTTCCTTCTGCAGACAAAAGTTGCAGTCTTGTATTGCAGGGCAAGGTTACGCGTTTTGGGTGGGGTAAAACTGCGCAATGCGTAATCTTACCCCATCGGCTATAATTATTAGTTTTTTCATTGTTGTGAAGCTAGAAACGTTTATGAACATTACAGGTCGATATTGTACATCGATAGCAGTCGTAAGAGATGTATTTTTTCTGTTGTAGTGTCTACAATAGAAAAACTGAACGGAAGACATGCACTCCAGAAATGCTGGAAGCCGCAAAAGAGGGCCTGAAAACGGAAAGTCTAAACGACAAACTGCAGCCACGTGATCGCTACTTCTTCAAGCCGCTGAACAACATTGCGACCAGTGGCTCATTAATCACCTGTATATGTAACTACACAAGAATGTGTTACTGAATTGTTCGGAACTGCTTATCAAAGAACGGCCACAATGACGAAGGCAACAAAGGCGTTCAGAATTTGCGGAATTTATCCAGTGGATCGCCATATATTCACTGAGGAAGATTTCCTGCCTTCATCTGTTACAGATTAATATGACACTTTTAATGATGCATCCACAATCAAGCGGAATCCCCTCAGACCCAGACTCCACAGACGTCTACAAACGAAACCACAGCCAGGACCAAGTTCCTACCCTACCCCAGAGGAACTAATTCCTTTGCCAAAAAGAAAAGATTGCCAAAAAAGACAGAAGAAAGGGAATAGATCAGAAATAGTCTCTGGGACACCATTTAAAAAGCAACTGGAATACCAACTAAAGGAACAAGAAATGAAGGATTCTGATCAAGCAAGCAAAAAGACAGGAAAGCAAAACTTAAATACGTCGGCGGAAAGTCCACGGATTTTTCACTGTCCCGGGTGTGCTGAAAAGTACAACAATCCGCCAATAGATGATTGGATTCAGTGTCTAAAATGCGAGGAGCGGTGGCATGAATCCTGTTCTTGTTTGAAGGTTCTGGACACTCAATTTGTGACCTCTGTTTAACAGCATTACCTCCAATGGGAATATTATCCTTCAGGTTGTCTTTCACAAGCTCCACAATTGTTCAATTAAGCATATTTTGTACTAAAACTCATTATTATATGCCGAGAAATAAGGGGCATTATATTTATGTATACGATGAATTAAATAATGCCGGCCGCGGTGGCCGAGCATACTGCGGCGCTTCAGTCACGGTCTGCACGGCCGCTACGGTCGGGGGTTCGATTCCCCCCTCGGGCATGGATGTTTGTGGCGTCTTTAGTATAAGGTAGTTTGTAAGTTTAGGGACTGAAGACTTTGCAGTTAAGTCCCTTAAGCTTAACAAACACTTGAACATTTTGTAGTTTTCTCCATTAGATGGCTAATTAAACCTTTAGTGCGCAATCTTGTCCACTTTACTCTACTGGGGACTGATTCTTCCATCGGTTCTTAGTAGAACACCATCACATTGAATTAAAACACAGTTTTGTGTATGTTCTTCAAATTTATTTTTATTTAATTAATCAATTTTCGGCTCACGAAATAATAATAAACTGACTTTAAAGTCTGAAGAGGACTTTTGTAAGTGAAAACCGGCTAACCAAATAAAAATAAACTTGTATATCATACACAAAGCTGTACTTTTAATTCAAGTACTAGGCAATATATGTTCGAGCACAGCCCTCGATGTTTCCAGGTTTTCAGTGATACAACCATGCAGTGTTGTCAGGTTTCCTCCTCTCCATCCAACACCCCATCAATTTACAGGCCCCGTGAATAAAATGGTGCGGAATTGAAACACGATAGAATTCAAAATACCCCTCTGACATTCCAGCTCAGAGTGAAATTGTCCTAAAAGTGAATTAGTGGAAAGTAAAATAATCCAAGAAGGGCAATTGCCCTGTGGTGAGAAATTTTAAAAAGATTAAAACTAACAATATTTCTATTGGCAGAAAATCCAAGACGACAAGCCTGTATTTATGAGAACAGCCTATTTGGTTGATACATCATTTCTCCTACTGGGTTTTTTCAGCTCCCAGATGGCTCAGTTCCAAAAAACTTTCCTGGAGGTATAAACATATGACATTGCAATCCAAAATGATTGATATGGGGACAAAAGCACACCCATATGATGCCAGAATTCAAAATGGAGATCCAATATAGGCATAAAAGTACACGCTGTATGTTTAGCAGGTCTCTTGTGCTATGTTTAGTACTCATTCCTAAGTTTTAAATATTGGCAAATTATGAAAAAACAACAACAACATTGGTTCTCCCCCTCTACAATGATGTTTCACTTCACTTTTGCCAAGTATCCACTTGCTGCGAGATTTAAAACAGTGTAGTGAACTTGTTTTTAAACAATTGCCCCCACCCTAGTAACTCTCAGCCTAAACATTTATAATGTGATTAGGTGGAAATGTGGAATTATTTATGTATTTACTCAAGTAAAATGTGGGAGAACCCTTTCTTCAATCGCAAAGCTAATGAGCAATGTGCAGCCATCAGACACATCACATACTATGACAGTCACCTCAGTTGTGTGTTGTGTGTCACATTGCAGCCTGCAGTAGGTTTCTATGTATGATTATTTCATCATTTCATACGTCACTGACGTAACCTACTCACAATCCAGTCCTACAGCTGCATGATGTCACAGTAATGGTCATCGGCTCATCGAAACCCTCTTGCCACTCGCTACCATATAGTTTTGTCTACACGAGAGGGAGAGACAGTTTCAATTTACTTCAATACACAGTGGACAGAATTAATAGAATCCAATGGAAGGCAATTTACCAAATAATAAACGAATCTTTCTGCTTCAAACTTTGGAAATCTACTGATGTGGTCAAGAAGGAATACAGTCATCTAAAACCAATAGCTCATTTGAGTGAATAAACTAAATAGCTAATGATACCCTAATCTGCCTCAAGGTTTATAAAGGTACTAGCTGAAAACCCGGCGTTGCCCGGGTATTTATTTATTTATTCCTGCCATTTTTCAAGTATATATTCATTTGTATAAGGACTGTATGTCTGTAAAATCTTTTGGGTATACAATTAGTAGTAAAGAAGTAATAGATTAAAACGTTGTGCGTGATGGGGCGGCTTTCCATCAACGTTACTGTTTACGTGCTCATATCTCATGAACTACGTGTCGGAATGTGATACAATTTAGACACTACATTCAACTATATATGTGTATACTGTCTGTAAAATTTCCTGTCGCTACAATTTGTAGTGTTCAAATTATAAATTGTAACGTCATACCGAGAGCCGTAGTTTTACTCCATAAACAGCGGAAAAGTAGTAAGCGAGAAACTTTTTCCTTTCATCATTTTACTATGGTTGCCAGCGCGAAAAAGTTTAATAAAGGTATGAAATTATGTTTAAAGTTTGTTGCAAGTCGCTAAGTATGTCATTCTCATACAGTGTATTTGGAAAGTCTCGCCGCATTATATGGCATTTTTTGCGATTTCTATTGGTTATAACGTAATATCTTTTGAACCACGTACCGTATATGATTCTTAACCATGCAGAAATTGTTACCTCACGGTAAGGAATGTGTGTACCAAATTTGGTTGAAATCGGTCCAATGGTTTAGGAGAAAATTAGCAGCATTGTTGCAAAACGCAGCAGTTTTTCGCGTATCTCATTGTTTAGGACGTCATATCTTGTGAACTATATATCGTATGTGATTCTTACACTTACGGCGACCGTCCTCGTGGATTGAAGCTTACGTGTACAAAATTTCATAAAGATTGGAACAAAACTGTAGATTTGTATGCAACACGTACAAACATACGGACACTCTGCTTTATATATTAGAAGAATATGTGATTGGTGTGATGCAGTTCAAATAGTATAATAGTTTCAGCATTCACAGTTGTAGGTTCATTACATAGATTCAAATACTAGATGCACTCAATGAACTGTACGTTATAGAGTAGATGCAAAACAAACATTCAAAGAGTAAGCTCTCATACTAACCACAACACATCAACACATACCTGCTTTATTGAAGATCCTAGATTACAGTGCAATAATATATACAAGGAGAGGCATTTAAAATTTGTTTTTTGGAATATTTGGAAAAATACGAAACAGATTCAATAAGTTGTAATGAAAGTTGTTCGCTTCGAAGAGAGACTGCCATTAACATAAAGCTCGACCCTCCTGTACCACCCCCGGGGGCGGGGTGGGGGTGACTTTGAAACCTTAAATAGGAACCATTATTTTTTTTTCTGCAGATTTGGATTCTCTGCCTGGTTCCGGCATACAGTTTTAACCTGCCAGGAAGTTTCATATCAGCGCACACTCCACTGCAGATGAAAGTTTCATTCTGGAAATATCACCTAGGCTGTAGCTAAGCCATGTCTCCAGCGTATCCTTTGTTCCAGGAATGCTAGTTCTGCAAGTTTCGCAGGAGAACTTCTGTGAAGTGTGGAAAGTAGGAGACGAGGTACTGGTAGAAGTAAAGTTATGAGGACAGGCCGTGAAACATACCGGGGTAGCTCAGTCTGTAGAGCGCTTGCCCGTGAAAGGCAAACGTCCCAGGTTCGAGTCCCGGTTCCGTCACACAATTTTAATCTGTCAGGAAGTTTCAAAGGAAATTTTGTATGAAACATTTTTTTGTTTCATGATAAGTAGAGTTGTAATCGTAAAAAATAAAAATAAGTTGAAAAGTGTTGAAAATGGTAATATGGGGAACAAATAGACACTCTTTCTTTAGGCTTAACACCCCCAGTTTCAGCAAACAGTTGGACAGTACTGCGAAAAGTCGTTGCAAGAAGAACGTTTATATCAGGGGACAGATTAACATACCTTTGACGAGCTTCTTCAGTATTTCTATGAACCTTAAAATGTTATATTGTGAACTTTAACTTTATACACTGTCATTTTATACACAGTCCATTAATACAAGCTTTATATTTTTACAGCTAATAGTGGAAGAACAAACAAGCTGAATAAGATAATAATTAATTTCTATGCAGGCACGCGATAGGCGTAGAGAGTGGTGGAGGGTTGAAGTACCATGGGCGACTGGAAAGGAGTTTGAAGATACGGGGGTGGGTATGGCTTATTATTATTATTATTATTATTATTATTAGGTGATGTTGTGTCCAGGTGAGTAAGCGATCCAGGGCGAGGTTGAGATATTTGAGAGTAAGGGGTAAGTCGGATAGGACGATCATTCAGGGTGATACGGAAATCGTGGAGGTGGGAGATAGGGATGGTATGACCTATATGGACAGCCTACGATTTGTGGTAGTTGATTGTAAGGAGCCACTGGTTATACGAGGAGCTAAATAAGAATAGGTGCTACCGGAGTAGGTGTTTTGAGCAATGGATGGAGGGGTCGAAGGCAAGGAAGTCAGTGTCATCAGTGTACTGCAGGAGGTGGACAGGTGTGGGTTGGGCATGTCTGTAGTATACAGACGTTGGAGGTGGGGGGACGGGATGGAGCCTTGGGGCACTTCGGGAGAGAGGTAGAACAAACGGAAGTCGGAGTTGTAGACAGTGACAAAGGAGGGGCAGTTGGAGAGAAAGAATGTGGTGAGGCGAACATAATTGGGAAGGGCGTAAGTCTGGAGCTTGAAAGTGATGATGGGATGCCATGCACGGTAGTAGACTTTCTGATATCGTGGTATAAGAAACGGCTGGAGCGACTAGAGTTCAACTGGAGTGAGAGGAGGTTGGTGAGGGGAAGGAACTGGTCGTCGGCAGATAGATGGTCGAAAGCCAAATTGGGAGAGGGGAAGGAGTTTGTGTTGACGAAGATGCCGGTGAATGTAGCGGGACAGAACGATTTCCAGAAACTTGCTGAACACCGAAGGAAGGAAGAAAGTCTATGGTTTAACGTTCTGTCGACAGCATGGTCATTAGAGACGATGAACACCGAGGTGAGACTGAGGAGGCGATAGGAAGAAATGACGGAAGGGAACTTATTAGGTTTCGAGAACATAAGGATGCGGGAGGTTTTCCACAGGCGGGGATAGAAACAGTTATGGAGGATGACGTTTTGCAGGACGGGGAGGACTGTGTGAAAGGAGTAAGCAGGTGCCTGCAGGTAAGGCAGTCATCACCGGGAGCGGTGTTGCGTTTGGTGTAGAGTGTTACTTGTATGTCTATGGCGATGATAGGCGTGTTTAGTTCTGAGGGAAGGATGTGGTCCAAGTAATGGAAGCTGGGGGCGAGAGGCGGGGTGGAAGTACCGATTTTCTCATGGACGTGAGGGAAAAGGTCGTTGTCAAAATGAGGATTGTCAGGGAGAATAAGGTGTCGGCGAGGTAGATGGCTAAGTGATTGGACGTACTGGCGCTGTCAGGGAAGGGACAGTAGTTGCAGAGAAGTGTACAATGGGAATTATTAAAGTACAATCAACAGTCTGATCATAGACTTAGAGCCATGACGGAATTATCAAAAACGTCAAACATTTATTTGATTTTCCTAATCTGATGAGTACTTGAGATACACCGTTTATCAAAAATTATCACCTCATTTTTACTTTTTACTATTACAGCACCATTAATCATGAAACGAAAAAATATGTTTCATAATAAGTTTTTCTTTTTAATTTTGTTTTACGGAGTATCCAAATCTCCAATATAATAGGGGTTCCTATTTAAAATGTCAAAGTCACCCTCACTCACGCCCCAGGGGTTGGCCGGGGGGTCGAGTTTCATGTTAATGGATGTCCCTCTTCTAAGTGAACTACCTTTATTAATTATCTGATTTGTATTTTTCCAAATATTCTGAAAAACAGTTTTAAGTGCATCATCCAGTACATGTATAAACACCGAAGAAAGATTTTTGTAATTCTAAAGGACCAAACTTCTCTGGTCATCGGTGCCTAGACTTACAAGGTACTTAAACTATCTTATACTAAGGACAACACACACACCCATGCCCGAGAGAGGACTCGAACCTCCGACACGGGCGGCCGCGCGATACGTAAGGTGATATTCCCGCGCGGCATACACTGAAGATCCAAAGAAACTGTCATAGCCAAGCATATGCAACGGCACTGTGGTCGGCAACGTTTAATGTAACACTACAGGTGTATGACACGAGCGTTACATCAGTTACTGCTGCCACAATGGCAGGTTATCACGAATTGAGTTTGAAGGTTGTGTTATAAAAGGCACACGAGAATGGGACACAGCATTTCAGAGGTAGCGATTTTCCCGTAGGACCATTAAACGACTGAACCGTAAATATCAGGAATCCGGGAAAACATGAAATCTCTGACTTCGCTGTGGCCGGAAGAAGATCCTGTAAGAACGGGACCAACGATGACTGAAGAAAAACGTTCAACGTCTCAGCGTTCGAACCATTCAACAAAACATCATCCATATTGTGTTTCAGATACGAAGGTCCACTTGTGTACCGTTGCTGACACATAAGCTTTAAAGCCGGCCGCGGTGGCCGAGTGGACTGCGGCGCACCACTCACGGTCTGCACGGCCACTACGGTCGGGGGTTCGAATCCCCCCTCGGGCATGGATATTTGTGCCGTCCTTAGTTGTAGCTAGTTCATAAGTAGTTTGTAAGTTTAGGGACTGATGACCCCGTAGTTAAGTCCCATAGACTCTACAAACATTTGAACATTTTTTGAACATAAGCTTTAAACCTCGCTTGGGCCGTCAGTACCGACATTGGAGACACAATAGACATGATGAAACTACAGGAGCTTGAAAAAGCAAGAGAGTGGGCCTACTAAATATATGAATAAAAAAGCAAATCACGTAAGAATTTTAACTGTAGAACAGACAAGGAAATGAAAATAGTTCGCTGGTACTTAACTTTTGTGCACTCTCTGTAGTAACACAGCTAAATACTACACGTAATTGATGGCAGCTAGGTAGTTTAATCATGACAGGAACTCGACTGTAGAGCCATCGCGTGTCCAGACACGCCAGACTGCACTCCATCTCTTTGTCAGTTATAATAGCTCGCGTGTACAGTGCAGTCGCCACGAATAACTCTTCGCTCAGCAGAACAGATAGCAGTTTTAGCCATCGCATCTGCTGGTAGGGATCCTTAGTATTTCTCCTGTTCCTGCAGCAGTTATAGTTAGCAAGTGACAATTCAGTCTCTGAACTAACAAGGGAAAGGTCAAGTAAGACATGTCAAAACCTACCCTGAAATTTTTTACACAAGAAGAAGACAACAAAATAAATGCACTGCAAATATTTTAGCTGCTAAGAGGTACTGAAAGTTTTTTTTGAAGTTGCGCATTTTTGCCTACCGAAGAACAGCGTATAACAGCGGTTTTTACAGCCCTGCCCACGTAGCGCCGAGTAGCGGAATTATCCAGAGTTCACAGACAACAATTTTAAGCACCTAAAGCACGGTTTACAAAAGAGTGAATGGAAGCGATCAACGACTTCCGTCAATGAGGAGTCGTAATTTGTTGAAAGCAAATGTTACCTGCAGTATGACATTTTATAACACTACCTGTCGGCCATTCCATAAAATAATTTTGTTGCACCATGCACCATGCACACCATACAAAGGAAAAATTGATGCATTCAGGCACTTCGCCGTAGCCACTACTTTATTAAATTCGTAAAACGAAGAAAACTGGTAATGCACAAATCACTGGAGATTAAGAAAATTGTTCCACTGATAAAGCTGAAATGGGAGAGAAGTATAGGAAATTATGTTCGACAATTTCCTGAAAAAATCTTTTCACTTTCGAACAAGTCCTTTATCGAGAGTTTGAATCACACTAGTAGTTCCAAATTTTTCTCCGTACTCCACAAAAACAGAGGCGTCGTTATGTCCAGACCATGAATCCAACAAAACCAATGAATTAGTTTCTGCAACTGGTAGGAATACGTTTCGAACGAAATTATGAAAATGATTCTTTCTCATTTTTCCAGATTTTCATATGTCGATTACAAGGTTTCTGCAGCCAAACAGTCATATTTTTGTCCTAATTTGCCTTGAGGATCTTAAAGATAGGTATAGAGCTGCGGAAACAGTAAACCACTGATACTTATCACTGGCATTATCGGATATGAATGTGTCATAGCATTCATTGATTGGACAATCGACTCCGTCTTCTTTTATGCCGAAATGATAAAGTGCCGTGTGCACGCAGTTCTTTCACTAAACCTGACTGATCAGCGTTATTGACAGCAGCTGCGGGGGATAACAATAAGTTTTGTCTTTATGTCAGCTATGAATTTCTACATAGCATTGTCTATCATTGGCAGCTGATCAAAAAGTTTAAGTGACGTTAACTCGGTGATTTTGCGACTTCCTATTCTGTACAGTTTCTTGAACCTTTGTAGTCAGGTCGACGAAGCCTGGAAACTAACAGTGTTCATGCCAGATGCAGTTCGGAAGACCTGGTCTCGTAGATCTCCCTCGGTAACGGTGTATTGCCTCTCACGAGCAGTTCTTCTTTCAGATGTTTTCGAGTTTCCGTTTGGCGCATATTTCTTACTTCATGTAATTATGTCTTCCATTTATAAAGTTCACACTCAGCTCTTACGAAATGGAAACGCCTTTGCACTCTGCTAAACATCAAGCTTTTTTTTCCCCTCCTTCGTTTAACCAATAGTTCACTGCCTTTTATTTGTCGCTGAGTGCTGTCGCAGTACATGCTTTTTAGGCTTGGAAGGTATTCTTCTTCACAACTGTTACTGGCACAACTGACGTCATCCCAACAACAATTCGTGGAATCGTCACAGTTATTTCCTATTTCTTCTAACGTTTTCACAATTTCAAACGAAATGTCGGTATCATTCGAATGAATATCGAAGAAATCAGTCTACAAATGACACATGTAGGCCCTCAGAAGTACATGATTTCGGCTGGAAACCACGTTCTTCATATTTCTTCTTTGCTAAATTGAGAACGTTAATTGGATTCCACATTACTATGAAACTGAAAGAAGAAAAAAGATCCTATTCGCAGGAATGCCTTCCGAAAGCACAATAAATATTAATTCAGCTTTATCTTTATTGTCAATACTTACCAATACTACAAAAAAACAACTGATAATTTTTGATAGATGTAGTTGAGTGGCTATTCGAGAAAACAGAACTGTGTACTGTAGTGTGAAAATGTTCAAATGTTTGTAGAACTTATGGGACTTAACTACGGGGTCATCAGTCCCTACGCTTACAAACTACTTATGAACTAGCTAAGACTAAGGACGGCACAAATATCCATGCCCGAGGGGGGATTCGAACCCCCGACCGCAGTGGCCGTGCAGACCGTGACTGGAGCGCCTCAGTCTCCTCGGCCACCGCGGCCGGCACAGTAGTGTGACTAACGAACGATAACCTGAACGTCCTTTACAAATTACGATCGGGTTGTGTCGTGTATCCTATCTATAAATGTACAGCCGACATCGGCTGTGTGTGTGTGTGTGTGTGTGTGTGTGTATGGGTGGGAGGTTAGGTGGATGTGTCTAGTTGCGCATGCGCAGGTAGATGTGTACATTTCTACCGCTGCCTGGCGCGCTACGAATTTGCTATTTTCCTGTTACGTAGATTTGACTGCGTCAAGTGCCTCAAGACTCCACGAACTACTTCGAGAAGGCATCACTTAAGTGTTATGTATCAAGTTTAATAATTGTCTTTCGTATAAGTAATAAACGCAACTTTTACAGAGCGCAGTATCACCTAGCAGCCACCACATCCTTTCTCCTAGCACCTACCTGCTGTGTGTAGGCCTTGAGTTACAGGAACCCACCCGTACAATGCAGCGCGACCCATACCCTCGAGTTACTGTGTGCGTGAATGGCTTCGCCGTGATTTGCTTTCTAATATATGTGCAATGGCAGCTCCTCCGGTGCAGACTACTCTTGCAGAACTTTTGATTTCCCAGACCCATCAAATTCAGTAGTTGCCTCAAGTAGTTAACGCCCTGTGATTCCTTAATTTCTCCTGGCGAATAACAACTTCGAAAAACTTACGGGTATGCTGTCAGGTGCCAAAATCGACGACGGCCGATATTTTGGCAGGAGACCACCCTGCCATTTTCAAGGCGAAACTGCAGTGAGGAAGCATTGTACAACGATCTTTAAAACCTCGGTTTTCAATGAATAAACAGGAAAGACAACACACACCGAGCAAGCAAGCAGACAGCGCCGACACGAGCAAAGATGAAACCGGTCAGAATGTCGATAATAAACGTCAATTCTCGACGGATGAAATCGGATTCGTTTTGTCCCTCTGTTTTTTTTTGACAACTACTGGGACTGTGTTATCAAGGAAGCGTTAGAAATAAAACTAGGTGACAACTTTATGAACAGGGATGGAGGCTTCTGCTTAATTTCCGCTTGGGATCCTGCTCTCTCACTTGTCAAAAACAGAGGGACAAAACTAATCCGACCTCATCCGTCGATAATTGATGTTTATTATCGATATTCTGACCGGTTTCATCGTAGGTCGTGTCGGCGCTGTGTCCTTGCTTGCTCGGTGTGTGTTGTCTTTCCTATTTACTCATTGAAAACCGAGGTTTTAAAGATCGTTGCACATTGCTTCCTCACTGCAGTTTCGCCTTGAAAATGGCAGGTTGGTCTCCTGCCGAAATATCGACCGTCGTCGATTTTGGTACCTGGCAGCATACCCGTAAGTTTTTCGAAGTTAACGCCCTGTTGACGCACAACAGAGCCAGTGGACTGCGACGACACCGCCAGCCACTCAGCAGCACAGTGTATAGCCCCCACCGTTCCACTCCTTCAGCCTGGAAGTGGAGCCTTAACGCATAAGGCACAGCGCGGCTGCAGCTTTTCTCAGGGAGTGGCAACCTCTCGTATGTACAAAAAAACTTTTTTGCGAACAAAAGTTACTATAGGATAAAAGTAAAATTGTCTAAATACTACCGCTGATTCCATCAATGTAGTGGCAACAAGATTTCAGTTCCTTCGCACTAAGCGAAAGCCTACCCAAACTAACCGTGAGTGGCTTGCAGAACTTAAGGCCCTCACCCGTGACTGTCAGTTTTAGTGTTCACGTGGAATTGCATACGCAAACTCTGCAATAAGAGACGCTATTGCGCAGAATGTTACAGACTTCGCAGACGCGAGTAAATTTTGAAATTGTCAAACCTTCTTTGGAAGACAAAACGTGGTGGCAATATTAGAACGATAAGATGCGCTGGATGTAGCTACGGCCTCGCTTGAGGCTACGCCAGTTGTTTGCGCTGTACCGCACAGCCACGTACAGTCAACACCAGCAGCGGCGCGTGGCAACGCAGGCAATAAGCCGCCCGCCTGCTAGTAGACTCAAATCGCGTCCTAAATGTACTGGAAATAATTGCTGCAAGAGTTGTCCATCACATCAGGCTGTCTTTTCTTTTTCATTTTATTGTTTATTTTGTTTTATTATCAATATAATTTTTTAATTAAATGGGACATGTTCAGGCGGTTTGTTTGAAGCGCACTGGTTCTACAACCACAAGCCACATCCACCCTTCCCGAAGTCGCAGCGGTTTTTACCGTTTACATGAATAGGCACGTCACCCTATGAGCATTCATAGTGTTTTTGCCTTGTCAAGTGACTCACCAGACATTCCTCCATACTCTCATGTGCAAGTGATTACATCACAGTGCGACCTTCGTATCGGTACTCACCAATACGAATTGGGCAATACATAACTCAGGGTAGTAAAAGGTTTATGGCTCGTTGTCTCTGTTCAAAATGTTCAAATGTTTGTAAATCTATCGGACCAAACTGCGTGGTCATCAGTCCGTAGCTTACAAACTACTTAAACATAGGTAAACTAACCTAAGGACAACACACATACCCATGCCCCAGGGAGGACTCGAACCTCCACGATGAGCAACCGCGCGCTCCGCAGCGAGACGCTTTAGACCGCTCGGCTACTCCACCGAGGCTCTGTTCACAGGGGTGAGTTATGTATTTCAGCTTCTATGCCCTAAACAGCTAACCAATCTGTTTAAACAAGATAAATAATTAATCTGTAGTTTAGCCAGTCTATCAGTCTGCATATGATGACGTGAAAATATATTTAAACAAACGTAAATTAAACCTCTGAATAACCAACTCATGGATTCTAAGATAAAGAAGTGATTAATTCACGAAGTGATTCATTCACGAAGTAATTTTTTATAAATGAAGCTTATTACTCATTTTGGACATGAAAATATGAATGTGGTCCTACTTTATAACATCGGTTAATAACTGAATATTTCTCCAACTATTGTTCATGAGATACACAAAAAGTATCACACACACTCAAAGAGTAAAAGTTCCAAATTATCAATCGTAAATTAGTGAAGTCCATCGAACATTGCAATTCCAAATTAATCCGCGTCTAATTACAGTATCTTCTAATATATAAAGCAGAATGTCCGTATGTTTGTACGTGTTGCATACA
This sequence comes from Locusta migratoria, assembly GCA_026315105.1. Taxonomy (NCBI): domain Eukaryota; kingdom Metazoa; phylum Arthropoda; class Insecta; order Orthoptera; family Acrididae; genus Locusta; species Locusta migratoria. The sequence goes on from CM048755.1 coordinate 226,323,456, forward strand.
AATCTACAGTTTTGTTCCAATCTTTATGAAATTTTGTACACGTAAGCTTCAATCCATGAGGACGGTCGCCGTAAGTGTAAGAATCACATACGATATATAGTTCACGAGATATGACGTCATAAACAATGAGATGCACGAAAAACTGCTGCATTTTGCGACAATGCTGCTCATTTTCTCCTAAACCGTTGGACCGATTTCAACCAAATTTGATACACACATTGCTTACCGTGAGGTAACAATTGCTGCATGGTAAAGAATCACATACGGCACATGGTTCAAAAGATATTACGTCATAACCAATAGAAATCGCAAAAAATGCCATATAATGCGGCGAGACTTTATAAATACACTGTATGAGAATGACAGTACTTAGCGACTTGTAACAAACTTTAAACATAATTTAAAACCTTTATTAAACTTTTTATCGCTGGCAACCATAGGAAAATGATGAAAGGAAAAAGTTTCTCGCTTACAACCTTTCCGCTGTTTATGGAATAAAACTACTGCTCTCGGTATGACGTTACAATTTATAATTTGAACACTACAAATTGTAGCGACAGGAAATTTTACAGACAGTATACAGATATATAGTTGAATGTAGCTTCTAAATTGTATCACATTCCGACACGTAGTTCATGAGATATGAGCACATAAATAGTAACGTTTCTCTGTTCATGAACTAAAACTACGGCTTTCGATATGACGTTACAATTTATATTTTCTACACTACAAATTTTAGCCGCAGTAAATTTTATAGGCAGCATACACGGATATAATTGAGTGTACCTTCTAAATTGTATCACGGTAGGACACGTAGTTCATGAGATATGAGCACATAAGCAGTATCATTCATGGAAAACCAACCCATCATGCACCAAGTTTTAATCTATTACGTCTTTACCACTAATAGTATTCCTAATAGATTTTAAAAACAAGCAGCCTTTATACGAATGAATATATACCTGAAAAATGACAGGAATAAATACATAAATACCCGGGCAACGCCGGGTTCTCAGCTAGTTTGTTATAAAACACAGTTTGTCATCACACGAGTACACGATTGCTGAATTATCACAGTTCCACAGCCCTACTACCGTGCACAGTTTACCACTTTTCACCAGAGACTAAGTTCTGCAGTCACAGTCCCGTAAGTTTTCTAAGACCACACATGCCTGTCTCTTCAAATCACAAGTTTGTAACGCGGCTTCAGACCGCCCAGCGTCACAGCCTTTCACCACCACGTCCAAGTTACGAGTCCCTTCCCAAGCGTTCGAAAGTGTGCTCTACCTGCTCCCAAAATTGTACCCTAACGCCTCATCTTTAAAATACAATTTCCCTTCCAAAATATTATACATTTGAATATCACAGAATTAAATGTAAACGAAGGCTTTGGCGGCCGTTGTCATTGTTGATAAAACTCTTCTGGGTATTGGACCGCATCGTCAATATATCAAATATATCACCGACGTTTTGGCCACTATTGCAAGCGGCCATCTTCTGGGTGTTACGTTTACTGCTGGATGAGGGAAAGCTGATGTCTTAAATATTAAATGTTTCCAGTTGTGATTGGTGGTTTCAGCTCTCTTTCATTGGTGTTTGCTTTATTTCTTCCTATTGGTGAAAAAGGAAGTCCTTGATTGGTGTTTACATTAATGTTTGCCATTCGATGAAACTGGCGAATGAGAAGCGGTGGTAGCAATGACGTAGCATTGATGCGTAGCGCCGGCTAGAGCGTTCTATTTGCTCTGTGTACGCGCGGCCGCTGTTATCTCCGGGCTATGTGGGCCCCTATGGACTGCACTGCGCGCGGTGTCGTCGCGAAGCGCTGCTACTGCGGGCAGCCACGACGCCGGAAGTCTATACCAGTCTTCTCTGTTCATATTTCCGGGTCGCTTAGCTGTTTCTATTGCTTCCCTGATTTTCCTCTTCAAAGTGAAGTACAGTGACTTCCTGAAAACCTATCTGTTTGCCTCACTCTTCCTGGTGTTCAGCTACTGCCGAGTTTGCATGCTGTCCCAGGCGAATGTACCTCTCGTGCTCGGCTATCCTTGTTTTAACCGGCCGACCAGTTTCTCCAATGTACACCTGGCCGCACTCACAGCCGATTTCATAGACCCCGGCTGTGTGCAACTTATCAGTTTTGTCCTTCATTGAGCCTAGGACATCTCTTATTTTATTGTTACTGCGAAATAGACGTTTGATACCCTCTCGACGAAGAATTTTGCCCACTCGTTCGGTGACTCCTTGTACATATGGCAATAAGGCGATGGTTTTTTCTTCCTTTTTCTCTTCCTTTTTATTTCCATCATTAGATGTCATAGTTTGCTCAATCATCCTCTTCCCATAACCGTTTGCTTCGAAGATGGACCTGATGTTTTGTAATTATGCCTTCAGGTGTTGTTCATCGCTAATCCGATGGGCCCTCTTAGTTAGAGTGTGGAGCACGGACTTCTTTCGCGTAGGATGATGGTGGGAATTGCGTGAAGGTACCTGCCTGTGCTGGTAGCTTTTCTATATACCCGATGGCCTAGTTTGCCTTCTGGCTTCCGGTAAACCCCTACATCGAGGAAAGGAAGCACCCCATTTTTCTCAATATCCATGGTGAAGTGAATCTTGTTGTGCTGTTGAGGTGTTGGTGGAAGTTCTGTAGCTTCTCTTCTCCATAAGGCCAGATGACAAACGTGTCGTCTACATATCGCACCTTGCAGTCTGGGCTTAGTGGTGAGGACTGGAGAGCTGTTTCCTCGAATGCCTCCATGAAAATATCGGCTGCAACGGGCGAGAGAGGTGAACCCATTGCAACTCCGTCCGTCTGTTCATAAAATTTCCCTTTCAACCTGAAATAGGTGGTCGTTAAACAATGTTGCACCAGATCGCAAACGTCGGGTGGAACACGTTCCTCTAGGATGTTCATGGTATCCGACACTGGTACATTTGTAAATAAGGACTACACGTCGAAGCTGACCATCAAATTCGTGGTAGAGATTCGTTTTTCTTCTAAAAGTGCCACAAAATGGGTTGAGTCCTTGAAGTAGGAGTCCGTGTGGCCCACGAGATGTTGGAGTTTCGGTACCAGTTCTTTTGCAAGACGGTAAGTCGGTGAGTCTATACTGCAGACAATAGGCCTTAGATGAAAAGACTCCCGGTGGCTCTTCGCAACCCCATAAATCCTTGGTGCCTGTGGGACTTGCGGGTTGAGTCTTCTGGCCGTGTTGAAGTTCATAATGGTTTTCTTAAGCAGTGCTTGCGTCTGTTTTATTATCTTGGCCTTCGAATCCCCCTTGAGCTTCTTATAGATGGGTTCACTTGGTAGTTTTCCATCCGGATTATAGTACTGAAATTTGTCGGCTTTTTATCTGTAAGGAATATTGAAATTGTAATTACGGCGTTTGATTCTCACAAGTTCCTGAATCCATTCATATAATTATATTTGCCGTATGACCATTCCCTGATTTTATATGGATGTTTAGAATAATGTATGTGGTTATATTGTATTTCAGTTGCAATCTGGGAGAGCCACCCTCGCACAGCCAAGAGCGTCGTTTCTGGTTTCCAAAGAGACTAGCAAAATCCTAACTACCTGTATTCCATTCACTAGGTCCAAACTGTTAGTTGGCCGGCTGGGGAACCCAACAGCCTGACAAAACCCGCCTTTCACATGGAAACAATCAGTTTCCCCCTGTATCTGTAATGTCACAACAGGTTGCTAATGTGTTTCAACGACACATGAATAAACTATTTGTAGACTTAGCTGTAGACGATCATACAGTTCGCATGCAATTATACACTGCTGCGACTCTTTCATTGCTTAACAGACAAACCAATGAAGTGATTGGTTCACCACCATTGCATAGTGCGAATGTGAAAATGCCTGCCTACAATGGCCAGGGTATGCCAATATTAAGACTTTGTACTTTGCCTATACTCTTTCAGTCATAACGGAAACTGACTTCTTTTCACGTTCCGCGCTCTCGCGACGCATTGAGCATTTTTGAAATAGACTTGTTTGATTATTCAGCTTAACTGTCCGAGACAATGTACTGGCACTTGATTCCACTGTGCCTACGGACGGTATAGGTTCCTTTTGAAGCGAATTAGCACTGTTTTTTTCACCTGGTCTGGATTGCGCAACAGACTTTGCTGCGCGTATTGAAATGAAAGACAATGCCCAACCGATTTTTTTTATTTTTATGTATTTATTTATTTTCTTTATCGAGCGCTTCCTGCGTCACACGCGCTACGTGACAAGGTTGCACAAGCCAGTGGCGACTTACAGGAGCAAGGTGTTGTAGAACCAATTGTTGCTTCTCAGTGGGCAAGGCCTTTAGTGAGTTTAAAGAAACCTTCTGACAAATTACATTAGTGTGTGAATTTCAAAGCTACAGTAAATCCATAGACTGTGATTTCTTTATTTCCTGTGCCTCGCCTGGAAGACAAATTTGACAAACTGGGGATTAGAAAGTAGTTTTCCAAGATAGACTTAAAAGATGCTTACTTGAAATCACCCCTAGTTGAAAAGTCACAACGTTTTATGGTAGTCAACGCCCATCTGAAACTGTAAGTTCAAACGTCAATGTTTCGTATGGGCTTCCGCCCAAGCCATCTTTCAGTGTTACACATCTTTGTGCTAAAGTGCCTTGTTGTTCAAACTACTTAGATGAGATTATTGTCACGCCGGAAGAACATTTGAATAATCACAGAGTGATTTTTTTTACAGTGTTTTGGAATCCTTGGCCTGAAAGTGAACAAAGACAAGTCGGTGAGTCTATACTGCAGACAATAAGCCTTAGAGGAAAAGACTCCCGAGGATCTTCGGAACTCCATAAATCCTTGGTGCCTGTGGGACGTGCGGGTTGAGTCTTCCGGCCGTGTCGAAGTTCATTCTCGTTTTCTTAAGCAGTGTTTGCGTCTGTTTTATTACCTTGGCCGTCAGATCCCCCTTGAGCTTCTTATAGATGGGTTCACTTAGTAGTTTTCCCATATAAGTACTATTAAGGACTGGTAGCACGCAAGATTGCGCAGAATTTTCAAGCAGTTTTGGACAAGCTTAAATATTACTGAAACTTCCTGGCAGATTAAAATTGTGTGCTGGAACCTGGATTCGAACTTGACACTTTTGCCTAGGCACACTCCGCTGCAGAGTAAAAATTTCATTCTCGTTAAATGTTACTGTCGTTTATTCTACAGGCTTCTTCCATATCTGCGCCACTGCATCGACTTCGTCACAAAAATGTTTCATTTGTATGGTCTCCTGAATGTAAAACCACATTCCAAAAACTGAAACTTGCTTTGCTTTAAAATCGTTGTTTGGCGTCGCTCAGTCCGAACAAACCAGTGGTGTCTTTTGATGCTTCGGCTTTTTGCTTCGGTGCAGTTTTGTCTTACAAAATTAACTCAGTGGATCGACTGATCGCGTTTGCTTCTAAATTACTCTCGTCTGCGCAAAAAAATTATTCGCAGGTCGAGAAAGAAGCCAATGCTGTTGTTTTTGGTGTGACCAAGTTTCATGAATTTTTGGACGGTCCTACGTTCTTGATAGTAACCGATCAGTAGCTTTAGACGTCGTTGTTTCACCCGTCAAAGCCAGTGCCTCAACGCACTGCACAGAAATTGCAACGCTGGGCAGTGTTTTTCGTATCAATACCAATACGAGATTTTTTTATCGCCCATCGCCTCAGTATGGCAACGCTGACGCGTTATCTTGTTTGTCCATATGGAATTAAGATGTGATTGATGCGTTTGAACAAGCTTGCATGACGTGGCCGATGATTTCCCTATACAATTCCGCCGCATTGCTTCTGCCACCGCCTCTGATACTTCTTTGTGTATCATTTTGAATTACCGACGTCGACCAAGCACATAGCTAATCCTGTTGTTCGATGGTATTTTGCTCTTCGGCATTACTTATCTTTGCAGTGAGATGTCATTCTGCTTCGTAAAGACAATGATCACACCCGCGTCGTTGTGTCTCATGTCTTGAAGCAGCTTCTGCATATTGGTCATTGGGTTTTTGTGCGGAAGAAACAATTAGCTCGACGTCTTTGTACATAGATCGGAATGCGTGCCCATATTGAAAAATTGTGTTGTTCCTGTTCCGCGTGAGCAGAAAATCAATTGACACCGCGTCAGATTTTTTATTTTACCGTTGCTACCGCGCCTTGGCAGCGTTTACATATAGATTTTGCGATTATATTGCCGCGAGACTGCCGGCGTGGCGCAGGGGATAGCGTCACCGACTGCTATGCTGAAGGTCGCACCAAACAACGTCGCGCTGAAATGGATTCCACGCCGGCAGTCGGTTCACGTGGTGTCTCGCGGCAATATTTTGGGACATGCACTGGTTGATTGTCATTGATGCTGTTTAGCAATTTTCCATTTGTTGATCTCATGCGGTCAACCACATCTACTAGTACGATACGAACGTTGACTTCGATTTTTTGCATTGAGGATCTACATTGAAAGACCACCATTAATTGTAAAATTAATTCTATCTGAAAGGAGCCAGGAGCGCAGGTGACTCCCGTGTATAAGAAAGGAAAGAGAACTGACCCATACAATTACAGGCCAATATCGTTGACATCGGTTTCATGTAGAATTTTGGAGCATATTCTCAGTTCGAATATAGTAAATTTCCTTGAAACGGAAAAGCTTCTTTCCATGAATCAGCACGGGTTTAGGAAACATCGTTCATGTGAAACTCAGCTTGCCCTTTTCTCACATGACATCTTGCGAGCCATGGACGAAGGGCAACAGGCGGATTGTGTTTTTCTCGACTTCAAAAAGGCGTTCGACACGGTGCCACACTGCAGACTGCTAACGAAGATACGAGCTTATGGAATAGGTTCACAGATTTGTGACTGGCTGGAAGACTTCCTAAGTAATAGAACGCAGTACGTTGTTCTCGACGGCGAGTGTTCATCAGAGACGAGTGTATCGTCAGGCGTGCCCCAGGGGAGTGTGATAGAACCACTATTATTTTCTATCTATATAAATGATCTGATGGACAGAGTAAGTTGTAATTTGCGGCTGTTTGCTGATGATGCTGTGGTGTATGGGAGGGTGTCGTCTGTAACTGACTATAATAGCATACAGGTTGACTTAGACAAAATTTCTAGTTGGTGCGAAGAATGGCAGCTAGCTCTCAATGTAGAAAAATGTAAGGTGATGCGCATGAGTAGAAAAAGCAATCCTATAATGTTCGAATACAGCATCAGTAGTGAGCTTCTTGATGCGGTCGCGTCGTTCAAATATCTAGGCGTAACATTGCAGAGCGATATGAAATGGAACGAGCATGTAAGGACAGTTGTGAGTAAGGCAGACAGCCGACTTCGGTTTATTGGGAGAATTTTGGGAAGATGTACTTCAACTGTAAAGGAGACCGCGTATAAAACGCTTGTACGACCACGTCTTGAGTATTGCTCAAGTATTTGGGACCCGCAGCAGATCGGTTTGAAGGAAGACATAGAGGCGGTTCAGAGGCGAGCAGCTAGATTTGTTACCGGTAGGTTCGACCAATGCGCGAGTGTCACGGAAATGCTCCGGCAACTCAATTGGGGATCGCTGGAAGAAAGACGACGTTCTTTTCGTGAATTTCTGTTAAGTAAATTTAGAGGGCCGGAATTTGAAGCTGAGTGTAGTACGATCTTGCTGCCGCCTACTTACATTTCGCGTAAAGATCACAAAGACAAGATAAGAGAAATTAGGGCTCGTACGGAGGCATATAGGCATTCTTTTTTTCCTCGTTCAATTTGGGAGTGGAATAGGAAAGGAAATGCCTAGTAGTGGTACAGTGTACCCTCCGCCACGCACCTTACGGTGAATTGCGGAGTATGTATGTAGATGTAGATGTAGAATAGCTTACTTTAAACATTTAACTCTGCCCATAAAACCAGCTAAGGAATTCGCGTGAACTACTGACTACTTCCTGCAACAGAATCTTGTTCCCTGGCCCAGAATTTAGAACTGACTCAAACTTTATTTTAGCAGCAAGAAGACAAAGAGACGGTGGCCAACATGCAACATGGGATTTACAATCAACAAGCATTCAGCCACTCACACGCGCGAAGCAAAGCGAAGCTCACCCAACTCAGCGTGCTGATACGAAGTAGAGGCAGGCGCCGCTATCGTAGGTGAAATTCAGCGAAACAGGATGTACCACAAAAAAAAAAAAAAAAAAAAAAAAAGAACTTCGTAGATCGCTCTGGTCTGTCCATCTTTCAAAATGTTAAAATGTTTGTATAGCTTATGGGACTTAACTACGGGGTCATCAGTCCCTAAACTTACAAACTACTTATTAACTAGTTAATCCCAATGACGGCACAAATATCCATGCCCGAGTGGGGATTCAAACCCCCGACCGTAGTGGCCGTGCAGACCGTGACTGGAGCTCCTCAGCCGGCCGCGGTGGCCGAGGGGACTGAGGCGCTCCAGTCACGGTCTGCACGGCCACTACGGTCGGGGGTTCGAATCCCCCTCGGGCACGGATATTTGTGCCGTCCTTAGCATTAGCTAGTTCGTAAGTAGTTTGTAAGTTTAGGGACTGATGATCCCGTAGTTAAGTCCCATAAACTATACAAACATTGAATTTTTTTATGTTTATTTTTTTTATTTTTTTATTTTTTTTTTTATTTTTTTTTTTTATTTTTATTTTTTTTTTTTTTTTTTTTTTGAGCTTCTCAGTCCCCAGTCCCCTCGGCCACCGCGGCCGGCACGTGTCTGCTATATTACATATTCACACCCCACTGAAGGCGAAGTGCGTAAAGGTGGTATTCATTTCAGCAAAAGTCAACGGAATCATAGATTACGAAGTAAGAATACGCAAAAGTAAGGCACTGGTGTGTGAGCAGTGGCGAGAACTCAAGTGACTAGCTATAAACCCTTGAAGTCGGAGTTCGGAACCATGTGGTTCCGAAAACCAGTAAAAATACAAAAATTCAATTTCTGGAAAATAAAGAGAAATAGCTACGACATGTAACCCTTAGAAATGCGTAGGATATCATAAGGAAGCTAAAGAAATACAGTTAGACGCGATTTGGAAGGTTTTACACGGATGGACGAAATCCAGTCTTCAAAAATCAGAAAAGTGGAATAAATTCAAAGTTGGAGAAAAAAACTAAAAAATACGGCATGCAGCCCTTAGAAATACGTATTATTTTATAAGCAAACTAATAAAGGGGGTTGTACAAGGCTAGAAGAGAATTTACTGGGGGAGTCTGAATGCAAAGTACAAGTCGGGAACGAAACAGCAATTTAAAATACAGAGGAGATCGCGATGTAATAAGGGAAATCAGAATGATACATACATGATATCTTGCCTGAAGGGCCTAGAAACAGACACAGGGGTAGCTGAAGCCTTTGTTCTAAGAACACACCACATGGAGTACATATCACATATCGCAGAAGGAGGAAACGGAAAGAAATATTTCACATGCACCACACGGAATAAAAATATTCCCACATATTTGTTGCATTCCACAAAGCTAGCAAAAAAATTAAACAGATTTCATACACCGCCAGCTAGTCTCACACAGGTTACCGATTCCCAGCCGTTATCAAACCTAATTAGTTGCATATTCACTACGTGTAACTATGCAGAATCACCGAAATGAAAATGAATACATTTCCGTACATGATCGGAGAAACTTATCCCGAAAAATGAACCTTGGATCTGAAGTCTAACAAACCAGACAACGAATCGCTAACATCTCAAGGGAGGAAAGAAACTCCAAACGTCTTACCAGGTCGAAGTGCAGCCACAGAATGTCCAGATGACTCACAAGCCAGCCACCAGCGGCCGGAAATCGGCAAAACCCAGGAAAAATGAGGTGGTGGGGAAGAGCTTAAACTCGCACGTCCTACCGAGGCTCGCTAGCGGGCATTGCCAACCCAACTAGTAACCAAAGGGGGGAGGAACCTCTTTGGTAGCAACAAAAGCAGAGGTTGGTAATGACTACCTATCGACTCGAAGCCAGAGATGCAAAGCACGCAGCAAGCAACCGACGACGAAAATTCCCATACATACACTCAGACTCCCATGCTAGAAGATTCTCATACATGCACATACAGAATAAAGCAAGTACACATTCTCACAGGGACAGTGGTGTCACGGAGAAACCGTTCATCTTGCACATTCATAGACACAATGATAAATTATTAGCACAATAATATCCCAGCAATATTAACACAGTATTACAGAAACTAACATTTAAAAACATGAAATAAAATGCTATTGCTCAAGCCTCCGAACGAAAGGGGTTCTCGTTTAGCAAACAAATCCGTCTAGTGAGCTTAGATAAATTACAAAGTTAAAAACCTAGGGAAGACGGCAGACAGCCGTCTTTCAACATGAAAGCAATTGTCTTCGATAATGGTGCTGAAATTGGTTCCTCTGAGTTCAAATATTTCTGTGCTGACAGTGAGTGGTCTTCGTCATTTGACATCCGCCCCGTTCCTCTCAGCCGAAGGGGGAGGTGGAACGATTTGTTAGCACATTTAAATCGCAAATGGGGAAATTGCATACGTCACAAACATGTGGCTTTTTCTTTCCTATATCTACATCTACATAAATACTCTGCAAATCACATTGAAGTGCATGGCAGAGGGTTCATCGAACCTCTTTTATGATGTTTCTCTACAGTTCCATTCTGTAACAGCTCGCGGGAAAAAGGAACACCTAAATCTTTGCGTTTTCTATCTGATTTCTCTTATTTTATTTTCATGATCATGTCTTCCTATGTAGATGGGTGCTAACAAAGTATGTTCGCATTCGGAAGAGAAAGTTGGTGAAAGAAATTTCGCAAATAGATTTCGTCGCAACAAATAACGCCTCTGTTTTATTGATTTCCATCCCAACTCGTGCATCATTTCTGTGACACCCTCCCCCCTATATCGCGATAGTACAAAACGAGCTGCCCTTCTCTTAACTTTCTCTAAATCGTCTGTCAGTCCTAATTGGTGGGGCTCCCACAATGCGCAGCAATACTCCAAAATAGGACGCACAAGTGTAGTGTATGCAGTTTCTTTAGTAGAACTGTGCATCTTCTCAGTTTTCTACCAACGAAACATAGTCTTTGATTCGCTTTCCCTATAATATTTTCTATGCGTTCTTTGCAATTAAAGTTGTTTGTAATTGTTGCTCCTACGTATTTAGTTGAATTTATGGCCTGTAGTTTTAACTGATTTATCGTGTAAATGAAGTTTAACGGGCTTCTTTTAGTGGTCATATGGATGACTTCACACTTCACATTATTAAGAGTCAATTGCCGTTTTATGTTCCATGCAGATATCTTATCTAAATCATTTTGCAGTTGCTTTTGATCATCTGGTAACTTTACTAACCGATAAGTGTCAGCATCAGCCACGAACAACCTAAGAGAGCTACTCAGATTGTGTCCTAAATTGTTTATAAAAATAAGGAACAGGAGGGGCCGTATAACACTTCCCTGGGGAACGCCAGATGTCACTTCAGTTCTACTCGATGACTTTCCGTCAATTGTAACGTAGTGTCTCCTGTCTGACAGGAAATCACGAATGCAATCGCACAATTGTGACGGTGTTCCATAAGTATGCAGTTTGCTTAGAAGACGCTTGTAAGGTACAGTGTCGAAAGCCTTCCGGAAATCTAGAAATACGGAATCTATTTGACATCCCTTTTCTATAGCACTCATAATATCATGTGCGTAAAGCGCTAGCTGTGTTTCACAAGAATGATACTTCCTGAATCCGTGTTAATTATGGGTCAAGAGGTCTTTGGCAGTCGCGCAGCGGTGCGTCACCTGCAGAGTTGGAGCACATGATTGCACCTGCTGCAATCTCCGCAGCATGCCTCGTTGCCCCGGCAACCCTCCACGTGTGCACTTCACGAAATGGTTTTCTTTCGCATATTCAACGGCCCTCGCCGCTGGGCACCAGAGCGCATTCTTCGCCACATTAGCCACGCCATCCATGTTTCTGGTTGCAGGTCCATCTGGCCCGTGCGCAGACATCGGATCCAGAATGAAATTGAATCGGTCATTTCAAAAAGGTCATTAGTCATGGAAGTAAAATTTTACAGGAGAAGGAAAAAACGTTCTACAGCATAAACCATTTATTTATTTATTGTTATTTTAATATCAATATTTAGTGAAGTGCCAAGTACTGTATTGCACTTCGTATTTTTGTTTTGTAATTAATAGCTTAACCACAATATTAATTTAAAAATTGCTGACTTATGACCTTTTTGCAATGAACAACCGTGTTTTGCAACAAATGAAAGCATTACTTGCAAATAATTGCCTGTTTTATTGAAAAATCAGTTAATATTTAACACAGTAAAATGAAATGTGAATATTATTATTTGAAGTTACATTTTTCGCAACATTTGTGTGTTTTATAACGACATGGAAATCGAGTACAATAAACCAAGTCAATCTTCTTGATCATCATCTTCAATATTTGTCCTCCTTCCGTTGGCCATTCTTGCAGTTGGTAATAAAATTCCACATATTCAGCTGGAATATACCTCTTCACTTTCAATTTTTTTTTTTTTACATTGATCGGCACTTGCTTTCCAGGATACGCCAAGTCTATGGGAAGTACAGGATGTTTATTGAAGCTATGGAGGAGCTGGAATGTCTCTCTGATGAGACCATCGATGAATTACTATGTTTGTACTTGCCCAGGATAATGTGCATCAAACAGAAACGTAATACATTTTGAAGGAGAAAAAGAAACTTTTTGTTCCTTGGGAATGTACCCCACACTTGATTCGGACAGGCAAGTCTTTTTAAAATAGGCAGACCACCAGTTTTTAAAGGCTAATACAGCAACATTATCAATAGTTTCCACTGAGTATTTACTTGATGCCTTTTTTATCATTATGGCATACTCTTCAGGTTAGTAGATCCGGTCATGACATATTACAAATTTTTTATGGTCCCAAAATCCCTGTTGTTTGGAAGGAAACTATGCCCACGTATAGGAAAGTAATGTTTCATCTTCCTAAATCTCCCAGTTGATACCAGTGTTCAACAAAAGTGAATAATTGGGTGATTTTTGTTTTGACAAGCACACGCGACAGAAGAGATGAAGCTCATTCACATCTTTTGAGATATACTTCTTGATGTAATAATACAGAAATGAGCAAACCTCATGTGCGCCTTTCTTCGCTTCGCCTTCATGGTACACATAAAAGTGTGACTGCGTGGTTTTCATATTATTGATGCCAGAAACATTCTTAATTTAGGATTCTCTTTTTGCGGTCTTCTGCTCTTGCCATCCTGAACTTCGATTAGCCCTTGCAGAAAGATATCTTGTTGATTCTGATCACTTAAACTGTTCAAGTGAGCAACGATACCTATCTTCGCGTCATCATCAAACAGAGAAAAACAGTCCTTTTTGCACCTGAAAGAGTCGAAGTTATCAATTACGATAATGCTTAAACTGCATACTATGCAGGTATATGCATTTACTTCCATACAGAAATCAAGTACACGTATTTTACTCACTTGCAGTCATCTCCTGTAGCCTACTCCGACGCTGAATTTTCTCACCTTTCCAATTCACGTATTCCACTCCCTTTAGTTTTGAATTACGAATAATATTCCTTTTGTACTTATCAGCATTTCTTGTCCGTTCCTTGCCTATAGGAGGCATTTCAGAGTCTGAAGAAGACACAGACGTAATTACACCTCGACAAATAAATGGCTTCTGAATGCGACAGTAATGACCTATTATTTGACCCTACAATGCTGTAAACACAACAATGGATTGTTGCAGTGATGCTAACCTCAGACGACATAATACGTGGGAAAGCAACGCAACGCCACCAATAACTTCTGCGTTCGATTAAATACACCTTCACACAGTCATTCCAAAAACGGCATGTGTCAATGACTCATGACATTATTGCAATGAACAAAGATTTCAAGGGTCGATAGAGACACCATTTGAAAGCTGACTTCTGCCCTTCTTGTACGTATGAATCCGGCTACACTTTCCCATCCATTTCCACTGGATAACTCATTTTCGTAAAAAAGTTGACTTATGACCTTTTTGCAATGACCGATTCAATTGTTTCCTGGAGGAGACTGCCGCTTGTCGCCGGGCTGACGTCATCAGGAGCTGAACGCGATACATCGACCTGTCGACACACTTCTCTGCAGCACATCAAAATGGCGGACAACTGGCAAGCTGGCTTGGTCTATAAGAGTCCTTATTTCGACACGCAGAAATTGTCTCCGGCCAATGAGAACTTTCGCTAGCTGTCAGCCAATGAGATGCTGTGTGACCTCACATACTAAAAAAAAAAAAAAAAAAAAAAAAAAATTCTTCTTGTTTCACCTGTACCTAACCTAACTTTCACTTAATAAAAAGTGATCTGTAGCGTAGCCTTAAGAAGGTTAGGTATAGGTTAAGCAAAAATTTTATTTTATTATATTATATTTTTCAAGTACGAGGGTGCGTAGAACCCGAATCTCAGCTTAAGAAACACTGACAGCTAGCGAGTTCTCATTGGCCGGAGACAATTTCTGCGTGTCGAAATAAGGACTCGTTTAATCTAGCTTTTTTAGATTTGGAGAAGGCTTTGACAATGCTGATTGGAATAAACTCTTTCAAGTTCTGAAGCAAGCACGAGTAAAATATAGGGAGCACAAGTTTTATTTTTACAACTTGTACAAAAACCAGACTGCAGTTACAAAAGTTGAAAGGCATGAAAGGGATACAGTGGTTGGGAAAGAAGCAGTGGCGGCTCGTACAAAATTTGACCAGTGTGCTACAATATTACAAAAATATACAGGAAACAAAATATACAAAAATAAAAAGCACGACTTAAAATTGTTGTGTTATTAGCTTTACCTAATGAACTAAGTTCAAGTATGTTATTTATATGTTTATGATTTCCTTTGTGTTTTTTTTATTAATGCATTAAGATGTCCGGGGTCTTTTACTCCCCCTGTACTCCACACTTCACTGTTCGCAAACAACAAACATGGAAAGCAAAAAAGAGCATTGCGAATGTCACATCTGCAAATCCAACTGTTTTCATACACTTTAGTTCTAAATTTCCTCGTGTACTCACTTTTCTTGCCACCTCCTACAGCCTTTTGACTGAGATTTAAAAACTGGAGTAGGTCTACCTAACTCTTTCACTTTCTGTTTCTCTTCCGAAGGTCTATTGAAAAATGGTCTCTGTAGCGGATCATCGACAGAATTCTCCATGTTGCTCGCACAGTACGTAACGCGCACTTCCACGAAGAAATACATCGCGAAACACTTCTTCAGCAAACGTTCAAAGCGTCACTGACAATGGAAATAACGGAGCTTAGCAATATCCCACCACGTCATTTGCGTTCTACATAAGCGACCAATGAAACTGCTCGGCTGAAAAGCGCAGTTTCACTCGCATGTTGGGTAAACATTACTAATGTTGTTTAATGATTGAAGATTTACGTCAAACACGTCAACTTTTGTATGATTGCCTTTAATTAAATACCAGTTAATACTGTATTGACAGTAAGAACTTCAGGGTAATTTATAACAGCGTTGCCAACTGCATGTATTCACTGTAGGTAGTAAATATAACGTTTAAAATTTTTTTATTTTATTTACAGAAATTAAAAATTTAGACTCAGAGGTATTTGAATATGAGCCTCACACAAGTAGGTTTGAGAGACAAAGCGGAAGACGCTTAAGCTAGCGCGCTATTTGATTCTGTATGCCGCAATATTCGTCACATACTATTCTTCCGTTACACACAGCGCGAAGAGAAATATTGCTCTGGTGCTGCAGTCGGTCTCAGCACGCATGCGTCGCCAGCCTGACGTGACGTCTGCGCATGCGCACTAGCGAACAGACAGCTGCGCCGCCTCTCTGCGCACGTACCAGCGCGGCTGAATCCCACTTCAGCACACGGAGCTGCTTTCCAGATATCGCGGCGAAAGCGCTCCAAAATGCGTTTTCATCCTTATTACTGGCATTCTAATACGCATTGGAAGGGAATTGGCATAATTTTATTGTGATATTTGGCTCGCATTCCAAGAGAAAGGATGTAATTTTACAGCGATTTCTCGCTTGCATTCGAAGAGAAATGGCATAATTTTAGTAATATATTTACAGTGTGCTGCAGCACATTAGCACATTGTCACCAGCCGCCACTGGAAGGGAGTAAGACAGGGTTGTAGCCTTTCCCCAATGTTGTTCAATTTGTACGTTGAGCAAGGTATAAAGGAAAGCAACGAGAAATTTGGAGAAGGAATTAAAGTTCAGGGTAAAGAATTAAAAACATTGCGTTTTGCCGACGAGATAGTAATTCTGTCAGAGACAGCAAAGGATCTGGAAGAGCAGCTGAATGAATAGACAGTATGCTGAAAGGTGCATATAAGATGAACATTAACAAGAGCAAAACAAGGGTAATGGAGTGCAGTCTAAGAAAATCAGGCGATGCTGAAGGAATTAGATTAGGTAACGAAACAATAAAGGCGGATGTTGGCCATAGTGTGAAGAACTACAATCTACTCCACTGGAAAAAATGAATTGCTGGCCACGTGTGTCGCTTCTTCGTTATGTGTTAATTATCCATAACACGAAAAGAAATACAAAAGTGGCGACTGATTACAACTGACAATGATCTGCTATGGTTTTACATAAGGCCATACTTTATAAGTGGCATACAACCGATTTCCATAGTGTGTTAATAAATGCCGAGTTCATAATTACTTTGAAATTCGATGCCAACTGGTTGATTGGTTGAATTTTGAATCTTTTCTTAATACTATTTTAGGATTGGAATAGGGACGTTCTTAAAATTCAGTTCCAAGTATGAGTGGGAAAGTAGAAAGTAAATCTGCCAGTGGGAAGCTGAACTAAAAATTAAAAAGTAACATTATTATTTATACAATTCATTTCTAGCTGTCAACAATTTTCAAAATCTGGACATTCTGCAATTTTTCCAGATATTTTACTCTTCGAATCTGACAAGTCTAATTGTACTGTACATACAAAGTATTCCATATTTCATCAATCTAATTTATCTATATCTATAAATGTGAATGTCTGTTCGGTGTGCGAGAGTGAAGATCGGGGTGAGAGTTTAAAATAGGGAAAGATTAATTTTTAAAACTCACAACCACCAACTGCGAACCAAATTCCTAAACATGCAAAAACACTGGAACTGTGATTGCGACTGTTTGACTCGTTTTCTAGGGGATGATATCACACGTTCGCAGCTTTCCTTCCCTGCATATGACTAACAAAACAATTTATAATAAAGTCAAGTTCATGAGAGAAAAGAGTGTACTAACTACTATTTTTGAAAACCCGTGAAAGTTCACTTTATGTTGTTTATTTCACAATATTAGAACCCTGTGGCTGATACGTCTGTACGTCGACACATTTATCAAAAAAATTATAGCTCGTGAGTCCCCAGACAAAATGAATATTTGTCGCAAATTGTTTTCACACCATGTGCCTGTCTCAAACACCGTTTATGTTCATGTCTATGCGACGACACGTGTTACATTAACAAAACACAGTCACTTTTAGTGGGATGCATACCTTGTTCCACCGGCTAAATATTCATAACACACAGTAGCACTCGATACAACTTGGTGCAGTCTACGACGAGCAACTACACTTGGCAATTGCCACACCAAAAATCTAAAGTCTCCACCTGGATATAAACATGCCGACTGATGCAGAGCGACGCCGCCCGGCCAGCTACCCCACTCGCTGCCGACTCGTCACTTCCTGCGCGCGCGCCAAAAGCTCAACCGCCGGGCTTTTTCCCTTACGTCATCAACTTCCCCATCTGAGCTGTTCTAACCGACTTCCAATGTACAGCGCTCAGCCAATACATTTCTAAAACTTTACTTAAAGTCAAAATAATTACACTACACATTAAATAAATGTCTTCTTAGGTTTTTGTATTGGTATAAACATCCTTTGTACTATTTATCACAATCGTGCAATTTCTTATATCACAGATAAGTGATTTAACTGAATATTTCAAGATAAAATACACAAGTTTAATTGAAAATAAAATGAGAAATAGTTAATTTATTATTAAATATTCATAGAATATATGACATCAACTGCGATTGGGCAAAGCTGAAAATGTGTACCCAGCCGGGATTCGAACCCGGGTCTCCTGCTTTCTAGGTAGTTGCGCTGACACCTACACCACTGGGGACACAGTGATCACTGCACCTGCAAGGACTACCTAGGCATGCCTGCCGTCAGATACAAATTCCCAACTTCGCCCTGCCCACGCTGTTGATGTCATATAAAAAAAAGGGTAAAGCAGTCCACAATCCGAAGATTGGTTTGAACACCACAGTGCTTTACTAGGCATGGTCCTGTTTGGAGGTGGTATGCCGTTGCCTTCCTCCTGATGTCATATATTCTATGAATATTAAATAATAATAACAACTGCAGGATCAGAAGTGACGTCCGTTCTTTCGGAACAGACGCCACATGTACATAGTTAATATATTACTTTTATAAACAAACATTGCCATGCTAGTTGTGTAACTGCCTTGTATTCATTGGTAATTTATTACTTTTCATTATCAATTAAACATATTACGTCAGATGTGACTGTATCAGCTAATGTAATGTTTATTTGTCAACAGGCTATTTTATAATGAGGGCCTTAAAGGTTCCTAACTGCATCGTATTCCTTCAAATGCCAGTAGTATTAGAATATTTTATTTCACGCTGTGCACTGCACTGCACCTGGCACTCGCCATTGTCCCTCTCTCCCCTCACCGGAAACGAAGCCTGGAAAATCCTAAACTGGAACAAGCCACCAACGTCGGCCTGCTCGCTGGCCTCCCGTCAGCTACAAGCACACAGAAAATCTCAACGTGGAGAATTTCTACCTTTGGCCTAACTATAAATGTTGTCACCCAACTGCGTACATACATTTCTACCATAATTAATAAGATTAAAATTGTGAACATTTAGTGCATTGGCATGGTCAATGTTTGCAGTGAACTTCATACTGTTTAATTATCAAATGCTATTAATTACCAGTATTTCTATTGGGCAGTAATCTCACAGGTATACGTTTATTACGTCTGAACCACAAGACATAAAGAGCTAAAAATGTGTAGAGTTACTAATGTCTACCCAGGGAAGGCTTTAGGCACGGTTTTATGGCGATCGGATAGCTATTTATCTATGTATATTAATGTGAATGTCTGTTCGGTGTACGTTTCTCACATCCGAACGACAAGACACAGAGACTTAAATATTTGTACAGTTACTAATTTATGCCTGAGGAATGTTTTACGCACGGTTTTATAGCGATCTGATAGATATTTAGTAATTTGAAGAATATAACGCGAAATGCGGAACAATAATTACTCTTTCAAAATTATATTTACTCTTTGAAAATGGTTTTATTGGTTGCATTGTTGCTTGAGGGTTGATAATGATAAAGGGTGGAGTATATCGGGATCGAAAGTTATCAGTGAATATAAAATTCTACGTGTGTCTGTGTGTGTGTGTGTGAATATTTCGCTCTGCAGCGAAAACTACAGAACGCAGACGAATGGTCTGTGTGTAATCGTTGTCCGAAGTCTCCCGTTGTACACCATAGCAGTTCCATGCCGATAGCTATAAGGGGATGGAAGATATGGTGGTTGAAAGTCGTCAAATTATTAAAAAAAAAAAAAAAAAAAAAAAAAAAAAAAAAAAAAAAAAAAAAAATTCGGACTGAAGGCCAGCGATGACGTTTGCGACTCTACAGCAAGGAGGTTACATACAGCGAAACGTGATGGCACAGACCATATCTTTAGTCTATGCGTGCTACATTGTCTTCCGGCTCTTTCTCTTTAAGGATAAGCGTACGAATAAGGAAATATAAGAATAAATAAATAAAGTGATCGATCTGTGATATTATTACAATCATTATTGTTGAATTTCGTGATTGGATTCTTCGTAACGAGTGCATTTTTACGTGTGATTTCTTATTTCATATATATTTCTCTGATAAATATAACATGTTTTTAGAAAAAAGGAGATGGAGAGATAGAGAGTTGATTGGAAAATAATAAGTACCCGGGCAACGCCGTGTTTTCAGCTAGTAGCCTATAACAGCGAGTTAGAACAAATTGTGACGCTCTTTTTTTTCCAAGTTTATGATAATGAAATTGCGTCTCGATCGGCCAGTTGTTAACACTAATTGTGTTTTCTTCCATTCTAAAGAATGGGACAATGGCTAGAAAGGTTCTTCTAAAGATAAAGGCAAGAATTGAAAAGATAGCTTTCATAGCGACCATATAATTCCACAATGGATACTCTGAAAACAAAGAAATTAGTTGTAACGAAATTACCGTCGGCTTCCATCCCTCGCCGCCCCGCACTTTTGGCACGTGCCTCGCGCCGGCCCTGGGCCAATGTCTTTAGGACGGACAGCACCGTCGCCGCGCACCCTCCCTCCCGCGAGCGCCTCCCCACCTGTGGCCGTTGCCTTCCCCTTACGCGCAGTTCGTAGCTCTTCTCGTCGACTTTACTGTTTCCTCCTCGCCGTAGCGAGAGGTCCGCGCTTGTAGCTTGTATTACGATCAGCACTATAATGGTCAACTCGTACCGCAAAACCACACTGAAATTCACCTTCTCGAACGAATATGTACGACCAAAAGCACTCGAAATCGAACAATTCCTACGTGAGGAAGTGACGATCGCCTGTGAGGACATGACTGGAATACACTTCCCGATCGTTAGCTGTGTAGTTTACGTCAAACTCACAACCGATGCAGACTGCGACAGAAGGCCTTAAAATATTTGACGCCGCGTGGGCGACTTACGTGCCAATGATGATGAGATGATGATGATTAGGACAACACACAACACCCAGTCCCCTGTCGGGAATCGAACGCGGGCCTCCTGCGTGGTAGTCAGCGACGCTACCGCTGAGCTACGGAGGCGGGCAGATAGTGTCCAATAGACTGAAAGGCATTTCTGAAAGGCATAATTATTCCGATACCCAAACTCGCCGGCGACAGACGACCTGACAGCTATCGGCCGATCACCTAATTCAACTCCGATTTTAAGATTTTTTTCACGGATACTTACGATGCGACTCAGACGAGTCGTGCACCAAGCCCTTTCACCCGCACACAGGTCCTTTGGCAGAGTTACCGACATACAATTGACACAATCTGATTACAGAGACATCATCGCCACAGCAACAGTCTGCCGACTGCAGGGAGCCATTATTTCTATCGACTTCGACCTCGCCTTCGATCGATGGAACCACAGTTTCCTCGCAAAGGTGATGGAGCGAATGGCTTTTCCGCCCGCATTTGTACTCGTAATCATGCACCTACTTCGTGGAGCATCGTCAACGGTAGTGGTCACTGGACGGATGTCAGAAGCAATCCCAATCGCACTGTCAGTCCCACAGGGTTGTCCCCTGTCAACAATCCTGTATGCCATCGCATTAGAACCCCTTCTCTGCGGTTTGCAAATATTGTTATCAGGGATCATCCTGCAGGGACACACATTCAAATGCCGCACCTACGCAAACGATCTCTTCTTCATCGTACGTACCAACGAGGAGGTATAGGAGGCGACACGATGTATCGAGAAATATGGTAGTGGAGCGGGCAACCAAATGATCATTGCCGAATCCTGTGCGATGAATATTGGACGTGGATTCCCGGATGATAGCGTGGACCTTTTCAGAACTACAGAGACTCTCTGCTGCCTGGGAATAGTTTTCACTCCAGACATCCGTTGCACCACAGCCATGAACCTTCGGCGCCTACTTCAGAACATCAGGACTGGAGTTCGATGTCAGTTGTTGCGAGAGACGGACATGATACAAAACGTGAAATTCATCAATATCTATATGGCATAACACATGTTGGTGTTGTGGTCTTCAGTCCGAAGACTGGTTTGATGCAGCTCTCCAACCTAATCTATCTTGAGCAAGCCTCTTAATCTCCTTATAAGAACGGCAAACTACATCCATTTGAATTTGCTTTCTAAATTCATCTCTTGGCTTCCCTCTGCGATTTTTACCCTACACACTTCCCTCCAACGCTAAATTCACGATTCCTTGATGTCTATAAATGTGTCCTACCAATCGATCCCTTCTTTTAGTGGAGGTATGTCAGAAATTCCTTTTTCCCCAATTCTGTTCAGTACCTCCTCATTTGTTATACGATCCACCCACCTAATCTTCAGCATTCTTCTGTAACACCATATTTAATTATTATTAAAAAAAGTTAAAAATATCCCGCCAGTGGCAGATTTTCGTTTGTTTTTGTATTTACTATTTCTAGAATGTTCTACTTGTTTCTTATCATTGATGTACTTGTAAGTTCCAGAAAATTCTTTCCATGTGTAAATAGCGGAGTACTCCGATCAGGAGGCAGTCTGTTCTGATTGTACGCTTGTGTGTCCTTCCGAAGGTCCGTGTCACTAAAAGAGCCATGGATACGAAAACAGCGGTAAGCCAGCTGCACATCAGACACCCATCGGTGTTTTAGGGAGACGCTGGACAGGACACAAACAAATGGCTGAAAGGATTCGACCGAGTCGCCAAGTACCGGGTGACCAAAAAGTCAGTATAAATTTGAAAACCTAATAAATCACGGAATAATGTAGATAGAGAGGTAAAAATTCAAAAATGTTCAAATGTTTGTTAAGCTTATGGGACTTAACTACGGGGTCATCAGTCCCTAAACTTACAAACTACTTATGAACTACTTACAAACTAGGACGGCACAAATATCCATGCCCGAGGGGGGATTCGAACCCCCGACCGTAGTGGCCGTGCAGACCGTGACTGAAGCGCCTCAGTCTCCTCGGCCACCGCGGCCGGCGAGGTAAAAATTGACACACATGCTTGAAATGCTTAGGGTTTTATTAGAACAAAAAATATCCGACAGATGGCGCTTCATCTGATCAGAAAAAGCAATAATTAGCATAAGAAATTAAGACAAAGCAAAGATGGTGTTCTTTACAATAAATGCTCAATATGTTCACCATCATTCCTCAACAATAGCTGTAGTCGAGGATTAATGTGAACAGCACTGTAAAGCATGTTCGGAGTTATGATGAGGCATTGGCGTCGGATGTTATCTTTCAGCATCCCTAGAGATGTCGGTCCATCACGATACACTTGCGACTTCAGGTAACCCCCAAAGCCAATAATCGCACGGACTGAGGTCTGGGGACCTTGGAGGCCAAGCATGACGAAAGTGGCGGCTGAGCACACGCTCATCACCAAACGACGCGCGCAAGAGATCTTTCACGCGTCTAGCAATATGGGGTGGAGCGCCATCCTGCATAAAAATCGTACGTTCCAGCAGGTGTTCATCAGCCAGGCTGGAGATGATGCGATACTGTAACATATCGGGGAATATCTTACCCGTCACGGTAGCAGTTACAAAACCAGAATCACGCAGTTCCTTGAAGAAAACAGTCCCGATAACGGTAGATGTGGTAAATCCAACCCATACCGTGACTTTCTCGTCGTACAATGGAGTTTCCACGACAGTTCTAGGATTTTCGGTAGCCCAAATTCTGCAGTTGTGGGCGTTGACAGACCCTCGAAGCGTGAAATGAGCTTCGTCGGTTCATAACATGTTACTCAACCAATCGTCATCTTCTGCCATCTTTTGAAACGCCCCACCGCAAATGCCCTCCGCTTCACTAAATCGCCATGATGATGGATTTTGTAAGGATAGCGTCGGAGGGTATGCCTAAGTGCCAACCAAACAGTAGTATATGGAATGCCGGTGCGACGTGCGATTGCACGGGCGCTGACTTCCCCGTGCATAGACGAACCCGCTACAGTCTCCATTTCTTCCTGAACTGTCTGTTCAACTGTTCAACTGTTTGTAGAGCTTATGGGACTTAACTACGGGGTCATCAGTCCCTAAACTTACAAACTACCTATGAACTACCTAATACTAAGGACGGTACAAATATCCATGCCCGAGGGGGGATTCGAACCCCCGACCGTAGTGTCCGTGCAGACTGTGACTGGCGCGCCGCAGAACGCTCGGCCACTGCGGCCGGCTGAACTGTCTCAGCAGCATTACGCCTTGTGCTCGGTCGGCCACTACGGGGTCTATCGTCTAACCAGCCCGTGCATTAGAACTTCGAAATCATTCTCGCCACAGCTGCATTTGTCAACGGACCTTTACCCGTTCGAATCCCCTTCCTATGGCGATAGGATCGTAAAGCTGAACTAGCACATTCCCCATTGTGATAATACAGCTTCACTAAAAGCGCCCTTTCAGGTAACGTCAACATGCTGCGATTTCTAGTGCATCTGAGTCTCTCTCTCATTATAGCTCCTTTTATACACGATGCGCAGTCACTGACGTTTTGCTGTCCAGCGCCATCTGTCGGGCGTTTTTTTTTTTTTTTTTTTTGAACTTTTTTGTTTGTTTTAATAAAACCCCTTGCCATTCTAAGCATTTGTGTCAATTTTTACCTCTCTATCTACATTATTCCGTGATTTATTAAGTTTTCAAATTTATACTGACTTTTTTATCACCCGGTATAATAGGTTGGATCACACGTTGTGCTTGGCGAACGTAGATTTCTACCTCTATGGGACAGCCCAGCAGTGGTTAGAAAAAAACAAGGACAATCTGGATAGCTGGGACCAATTTCAGACGGAACTTAAGAAGATATTCGGAGACCACCAGCAACAAGTCCGTTTTTCGGAAGAGCAATTGAAGAACAGTGCCCAACGACATGGTGAGTCAACGCAGTCGTATATACAGAATGTTTTGGCCCTATGACACGTAGTTAACCCTGATATGACTGAGGCCGATAAATTTCACAGGTGATGAAGGGCATTGCAGAAGACATGTATCGAGGTCTTCTGTTAAAAGACGTTTCAACGACATAAGAGTTTATCCAATGATGCCACAAAATTCAAGGGATGCAACAGATGAGGGTTAGGCGAAAGAAGTATGACAGACTCCCAAATGTAGTGCCTACGGCCGTTGTGGAAGACCAACATGTCTTTGTTTCTCTCATACGACAAATTGTGAGAGAAGAATTACAACAGTTTATGGCAGCCGGGAGTGTTGGACCAAGCGAGCACCCGATTATGGCCATGGATGTCAATCCTGTACGTCATGAGGGAGCCGTCGCTGCTGAGGAAGCGGTATTATAAACATTAGCGCCTGTCTGCCCCGCCTGTCGCAGCTAGTTCCTTGAACATCTCCAGGCTACGGTGCTACCCAGAAGATAATCAAAACATTGCTTCTTAAGCCTGTCACAATTTTCAATGGCGACTCACCTAGAGTCAACTATTCGCGAGGAAGGTTCGTGCTGATTTCACCTGTCCAAAGCATAATAATTCAGGTTCGTGCCAGCATAAACTGAAGGCCATACAATTTGGTTGACTTCTATCTCCTGTAGGACGATATTCGTTTGATGGCTGCGGCGTGTCAGTCCATTATCGTCTTGAAAGGCTATTGTATCATTATGGTTTTCACTTTTTTCTAAGACTCTCGCGAGACATCCGGCAGAATCGCTGTGGAGGTTCTTCATATATGACACCCTCGTACTATGCTGCAACTTCTGCATACAGAAGACCATATCGGGCTACCACTCGAGAACCTTCGTACAACAAGCCGTCTACGCGTGAAGGTTTTGCCGGCAGCCAGTTGTGGTAACTGACGAAGGGATACTAAATTGCATGTCACAACTGTTCTAGGTTTGTTAAGTCCAGAGGCACATGAAATCAATACCTTAAATCGCTCGAGGCAACTTCCTTTAAAAAATTGCCGGGAAATTGCACAAACCTGTGAGCACGCTTCGTAAAATCCTACGAAACATCCTTCTTTGTTACCCATTCAAAATTACTCATTTGCACGATTTGCTTCCCGTTGACCCGCCAGCAAGAGTTTTGCTTTAGAATTTTTTGCTTGCATGGAAGTGGATGATGAATGGCGTTGAAAGATTCTGAGGGCAGATGAAGCCCGCTTTCATCTGACAGGATATGCCAATGCACAGAATTGTCGAATATGGGGAACAAAAAACTCACACGTAAATCCACCAGTACCGCTTCATCCTGAAAAGGTCACTGTGTGGTGTGGGTTTACGGCATCATTTATCGTACGGTCATATTTTTTCGAAGAAACAGGTGCTTCCAGTCCTGTTGCCAGTACCTTCACGGGTAAGCGCTATGAGTGTATTTTGCACAACCACGTCATTCCAGCTCTCCAACAGCGTCGACGTGTAGATGGGATCATTTTTATGCAAAATCGCGCACCTCCACATATTTGAAATCCAGTTAAGCAGCTGGTGAAGCGCCATTTGTGAAATACTAGGATTATCAGTCGCCATTTTCCTACAGCCTGGTCGTCCCAAGTCACTAATCTTAATCCGTGTGACTTCTGGTTGTGGGGCTATCTCAAAGATGTTGCGTTCAGTGTTCCGATATCGAACTTAGCTGCATTGAAGGCACGCATTGCACAACACATTCTGAACGTGACCCCGGAAATACATCGAACAGTTATGCAACCTGTTGTTTCTCGATTTCAACTTGTTGCAGAAAACGGTGGACAGCATACTGAACATGTTTTGTGGCAGTCCCGCGGAAATTAAAAATCCGATTTGATTTTGATTGATATTTTCCATGCGTTTTTTGTCCTCAGGACAATTGATAACCGAATTTTTCCATCCGATGTTATATGACTTTGCCATGATGGACGGGCTTACGTAAAACTAACAGTATCCACCTGTACACCCATGGACACTTACAAGGAAAGTACTTGGGATCGAACAAACACATATACACCAAAATCGTATGTAATCCCTTATTACACGACTGATACTCCCGCATCTGCAAAACTCTGCAATCGTCCGTTAGAGGCTTCTCCGTGTGCCATGCCACATTGTACTTTGACCTGTCGGTTTGCCAGTAGGGACGGTGCAGTGTTCCTCCGAAGTTGCGTTTTTTGACGTTATTTGTGTGGTGAAGCGTCAGATGGGGTGGCTATTGGTAATCAATTCTGCTAATGTATTGCGATTTATTGAGATGAAGGTACGAAGAACCCTTCTTCGTGAAGATGGTATTAGTCTAGAAGATGAATCATTCGCATGCTTTCTCGTATCTGTTATGGTACAGAAATATGAGCGTAAGTTAGATACTGCTGTAACACTAACACATGATGATAATAATAAGGATGATAATGACGAATAACTATTGCAAGCGGTAGTGCTACGGTAAGTGCGGGAAGAGGCGATGGAAGCAGTGGCAGTGAATACCAACAGTCTTCCGAGAAGAAGGTTAAAGTTGCAACTATCATCACGGCTTTTGATGACAATACACTAGAGAACATGTACGATGATTATTACATAAGTTATCGTTCAGATGTCTGTATTGCGTATGGCTTCTACAGTTACATCTACAGTAATATCTAGAGCATGATTGCAAAGTTTTGCATAAAAACGACACCCACCAGCTCATTGCGGTGTACGTACAGATCCTGTAATCAAACGTTCATACAGATATGTTTGTTCGAGCCAATGTACTTTCCTTGTTAGTAGTACAGTTTGTTTAACGTCTAACATATAGCTTAGGCATTGTTGTATGATTTATTTGTCATTTGTAGTCGACCACTGTTAAATTATAATGCTCACAGCGCTATATATTGAGCAATTTTCACACTGGAATGATATTTTCACTCTGTAGTGGAGTGTGCGCTGATATGAAACTTTCCTGGCATATTAAAACTGTGTTCCGGAACCGGGATTCGAAACTGGGACCTTTGCTTTTCGCGGGCAAGTGCTCTATGGCAAGTGCTCTACCGACTGAGCTATCCTTGCCGCCTTCACGGGTCGTCCTCACAGCTGTACTCCCGCCAGTACCTCGCCTCCTATTTTCCATTTTGGAAACATCGCCTAGGCTGTGGCTAAGCCATGTCTCCACCATATCCTTTGTTACAAGAGTGCAGTCCTTCAAGTTTCGCAGGAGAAGTTCTATGAAATTTGGAAAGTAGGAGGCGAGGTACTGGCAGTAGTGAGGTTGTGAGAACGGACCGTCAAGCGTGCAGGGATAGCTCAGTCGGTAGAGCGCTTGCCCGCGAAAGGCAAAGGTCTCAGGTTCGAATCCCGGTCCCGGCACTCGGTTTTAATCTGTCAGGACAGTTTCATATCAGCGTACACTCCGCTGCAGAGTGAAAATATCATTCTGGAAACATCCCCTAAGCTGTGGCTAAACCAAGTCCCCACCATACCCTGCTAGTTCTGCAAGTCTCGTTGGAGAACTTCTGTGAAGTTTGGAAAGTACGAGGCGAGGTACTGGCGGAAGTAAAGCTATGAGAACAGACCGTCAAGCGTGCCGGGATAGCTCAGTAGGTAGACCATTTGCCCGCGAAAGACAAAGGTCTCAGGTTCGAATCCCGGTTCTGGAACACAGTTTTAATCTGCCAGGAAAGTTTCAAATTTCATATTATTTATTTATCTTCTACCATACATTTTTCCCCTTCTCCGATAATATTTCGTTGCAATTTGACGTCATTCTAACCAGTGGTGTTATTTTTATAGCATTTTGGAAGTTTATTTATAATCACGCTGTATATATCTCTGTAGGAAATACAAGGTCATTTTGTTTGTCTTATAAGATGTCATAACAGGAGATTGTGTATACATCAAATCAATGTTAGATGAGCGAGATGTTATGTCCCTCTCTAATACGTACTATAGTCACTGTTATTGTCATTTTATTTGGTTGCCTAAGGAAGTGGACTCTTGGGTTCATTATCTCACTCCTTAGACGGTGTATAATTTGTGTTCTGCAAGTGTCATGAGGAAATATTTTCAGCTCTACTAGAATGTTTCCGTCAACATTCTGGACATTATGAAAGACCTTTTTCTTTTTTTGGCATTGTTGAGTAATCTATTTCCTGATTTGTGGCACTGCATTCCTTCAAATAAAGAGATGATCATTTTTACGAAAGACATCAACTCAAAGAGTCCACGTTGGAGACATACTTTCCTGATGAGGGTAGAAATTGCGAATCTACATCTACATCTACAACCATACTCCGCAAACCACCCGATGGTGTATGGCGGAGGGTACCTTGAGTACCACTATCGATTTTCCCTCCTATTCCAGTCACGTATTGTTCGCGGAAAGAAGAATTGTCGGTATGCCTCTGTGTGGGATCTAATCTCTCTGATTTTATCCTCACGATCTCTTCGCGAGATATACGTAGGAGGGAGCAATATACTGCTAGACTCCTCAGTAAAGGTAAGTTCTCGAAACTTCGACAAAAGCCGGTACCGAGCGACAGAGCGTCTCTCCTGCAGAGTCTTCTACTGGAGTTTAGTGATCGTCTCCGTAACTCTTTCACGATTACCAAATGATCCTGTAACGAAGCGCGCTGCTCTCCGTTGGATCTTCTCCACTTCCTCTATCACTCCCACCTGGTATGGGTCCCACACCGGTGAGCAGTATTCAAGCTGTGGGCGAACAAGTGTACTGTAACCTACTTCCTTCGTTTTCGGACTGCATTTCCTTAGAATTCTCCCAATGAATCTAAGTCTGGCATCTGCTTTACCGACGACTGATTTTATATGGTTGTTCCATTTTAAATCTCTCCTAATGACTACCCCCAGATAATTTATGGAATTAACTGTTTCCAGTTGCTGATCTGCTATAGTGTGTTTCTTTCTGTGTATTCGCAGCACATTACACTTGTCTACATTGAGCTTTAATTGCCATTCCCTGCACCATGCGTCAATTCGATGCAGATCCTCCTGCATCTCAATACAATTTTCCATTGTTACAACTTCTTTATATACTACCGCATCATCCGCAAAAAAGCCTCAGTGAACTTCCGATGTTATCCGCAAGGTCATTTATATATATCGTGAACAGAAACGGACCCACGACACTCCCCTGTGGCACACCTGACATAACTCCTACTTAGGAAGACTTCTCTCCATTGAGAATGACCTGCTGCTTTCTGTTATCTAGGAATTCCTCAATCCAATCACACAATTGGTCTGATAGACCATATGCTCTTACTTTATTCATTAAACGTTTGTGGGGAACTGTATCAAACGCCTTGCGGAAGTCGAGAAACACAGCATCTACCTGAGAACCCGTGACTATGGCCCTCTGAGTTCGTGGACAAATAGCGCGAGCTGGGTTTCACACGAACGCCTATTTCGAAACCCATGCTGATGCCTACAGAGCAGATTCTTAGTCTCGAGAAATGTCATTATATTCGAACATAATACATGTTCCAAAATTCTACAACTGAGCGACGTTAGAGATATAGGCCTGTAGTTCTGCACATCTGTTCGAGGACCCTTCTTGAAATCGGGGATGACGTGCGCCATTTTCCAATCTTTCGGAACGCTATGCTCTTCTAAAGACCTACGATACACCACTGCGAGAAGGGGGGGTCAGTTCCTTCGCGTACTATGTGTAAAAACGAACTGGTATCCCATCAGGTCCTGCGGCCTTTCCTCTTTTGAGTGATTTTAATTGTTTTTCTATCCCTCTGTCAATTATTTCGATATCTGCCATTTTGTAATCTGTGCGGCTATCTAGGGAAGGAACTACAGTGCAATCTTCCTCTGTGAAACAGCTTTGGAAAAAGACATTTAGTAATTACGCTTTTAGAGTGTCATCCTCTGTTTCAGTGCCATTTACGTCACAGAGTGTCTGGACACTTCGTTGTGATCCACCTACCGCTTTGACATAAGACCAAAATTTCTTAGGATTTTCAGCCAAGTCAGTACAAAGAACTTTACTTTCGAATTCGTTGAACGCCTCTCGCATAGCCCTCCTCACGCTACATTTCGCTTCGTGTAATTTTTGTTTGTCTACAAGGCTTTGGCTACGTTTATGTTTGCAGTGAAGTTCCCTTTGGTTTCGTAGCAGCTTTCTAATTCGGTTGTTGTACCACGGTGGCTCCTTTCCATCTCTTACGACCTTGCTAGGTACATACTCATCTAATGCATATTGTACGATCTAAACATCCACGGAAATATTCAGCTTTCAGTATTTCTATGAGGACAGGTAGAAACCACAACTGTATTCTGAACCTGAAGTCACGGCGGTACATGAAAGACACCCACTTCTATAGCTTTCCTGAAATCAATTCGCTTACATGTCGCTCTCAACTCTGCCATTCAAACTATTGTAATGTTAAAAATGTTTGTAACCCTAAGAGATTAAACTGCTGAGAACATCGGTCGCTAGGTTTACAAACTACTTAAACTAACTTCTACTAAGAACAAGATACACACACCCATGCCCAAAGGATTACTTGAATCACCGACGAGGAGCGGACGCGCAATACGTGACAAGACGCCTTGGACCACACGGATATTTCCAAACTATTGTTAAGGGCTTATGTGTTTGGCTCAGTGGCTTCAAGGAAAGTAATAGTAAGTGAAAGGAGGGAGCTGAGGAGGCCCTTCTAATAGAAGAGTGGCTCAGCGTGTCCGGTCATGGAAGTGGCGGCCTTTATAATAATAATAAAAAACAGAGTATAGTATTCATGGGAGGAATTCGAGTAATGCGATATTAGAAAGAAACGGCCAAGAAACAGAGCGAAAGGAAGACGACAAAACAGTGTTCAAGTGCGCGCTGCCATACTACAGATTTAAAGGTCTCAGGTTTGATCTCCTGTTAGTCCTAGAGTCACTTAGCACTTCTTTCTCCTCTAGCAGTGTTTATTGGTGTGAAAAATGATGAGCTGTACCGTTATTCGGAATCCATATTAAACTGTAGATCCACCAAAACCATGCCTAGTAAACCATTGTAATCTCAAAGCAGTCTTCGGATAGATGGCAGCTTTACTTTTTTATATCATATTAATGACAGCTTCCGTTCTGATAACAGTTACTTGACTTTTATTAAGATACTATAATCCATTACTGTTTTGAACACTTTCAGAAAATCGCATTCGGGAGGACGGTGGTTCAAATCCACCTCCGACCATCCAGATTTAGGCTTTCCGTGATTTCCCTAAATCACTCCAGGCAAATGCCGGGATGGTTCATTTCATAGGGCACGGCCGATTTCCTTCCCCATCCTTAACCAAACAACGCGAGCGTAAGCTCCGCCTCTAATGATCACGCTGTCGACGGGACGTTAAACACTAATCTTCCTTCCTCCTTCGTTTAAGAAAATCTGAATTTAGAGCGCTGAAAAGTGTATTACTGAATGACGCACAGGAGACAACTTTGTACATTGTGTGCCACATGACTGTCCAGCTTGTTTCAAATTATAAGTCCCAGATTATGACTTAATTGGAGGATATCTACCTGTGAACTCTTTAGGAACTGATGCACGTTCTCCTGTCGATTTTGCTAGCGAGTAAATTGTGTATGTACCGACTGGTTACATGTAATCAGTTCAGCAAGATGGTACGAAGTGGAGACACGAGAAAATCACAGAAATGAAATCGTGTTCGAAGTGCCCATGACAACATCGTGCATGAAGTTGCCCAATTTGATGGAGTATAATGTGGACTGTTTTTGTCAATGAAAATCGTCAAAAATGTTCAAATGTTTGTAAATCTATCGGACCAAACTGCGTTGTCATCAGTCCTTATCTTACAAACTACTTAAACCTAGGTAAAGTAACCTAAGGACAAACACTCACGTCCATGCCCCAGGGAGGACTCGAGCCTCCACGGCGAGCAACCGCGCGCTCCGCAGCGAGACGCTTTAGACCGCTCGGCTACTCCACCGCGGCTTGAAAATCGTCTCCAAATCCGAGAGAAACTACTGCTTTCTATTACTGTGGGACCATCTCATCCAGTTTCTTACATGCATTGCGAAAGAAACCGCATGGAATGGACCCTTGGGGTAGTGTGCCTCCTAAAGGTCCTTGTTCAAAACGAGATTATTTTTCGTACCATGGCTTGGTCTCAGCAATCCAGGTTAGGTTGCTCATGAATCGAAATGTTTGTTTCATAATTCTCTGTAATCATAAAATATCCTTTCTATTACGTCTTCACGATGAGTAGCCTATACTGCCAGTGGCTGCGGCGAGGTGGATACACGAGTTGACGTCACGAGTTTGGAATCATCGGGCGTTGCCAGTACTTTGATGAACGACCGTCCGCGTACGTCGCATGCTGTTGACACTTTTCTCTTTATTGAAGGAGAGAAGAGACGTAATGGCACGGAGTTATTGAATCAGTAGTCTTTGAACCAATGTCGTGAATTGAACATCAAATTCATCTAGTGTCTCATGAAGTGAAGGCAAGCGACTTGTGGTGATCCATCCGTCGGTTGGGGATATGAAGCTTGGAGGCCCCTTGGTGCTCTAAGAAAGGAGTAGGCTGAGTGTCGGCAAAGGGTTTCACTCTCCCCTCCTCTCACCACGCTAGATTACAATTTACAGCCACCTACACGTACAAAACTTTGTACCTCGAATTCTCCGAACCCCACGAAACCATGTTTAGAAAAACACTCGACTATAAACCAACAGTGGTCTGTCTGATTTCTATGCAGAACGTAGAATTTTATCACAAGAGTGAATTTAATAGAGAGAAATAAAGTAACAAGCCTGAAATACTGTTTGAATCAAATTGTACGTGCGTAATACAGTGACGTCAATGTATCAAGTTTTCAATCAAGAGTACTGAAAACCACCTGCTTAACACAAACAGCATATACATCTGATAATACTTGTATTGGTCCTCAAAGTGCCGATGAGAGAGTTCGATGAAGTGGGTAAAACCGAGAGGAATAGGACCAATTTGCACACTTCAGTAAATTCACGTTTTTACATTGGGAGCCCCTTTTGTATTCATGCAGTCTAAGCCACACTAATTATATTTTCAAATAATGATGCCATAACCTGCCTTCCGCCAAGCGCAATGCAACTTAAGCTTGTACTTTGGTACATAAAATTGATTCTAAAAAACAAAGTATAGTTTGATCATGAAATAAAATTATTTTTCTCTTCCACTTTGTTTTAACCACTTCATATAAATCCCCTATCGGCGCTTTGAGAACTACTACAGGAATAACCATGTGTGTAGGATATGCGTGTTTTGCCCTAATGTAATTACTTTAGGTAAAGGGTTTTTGGCACTTCTATTTAAAAATTTCATGATACAGTGACAGCATTGACTTACGTATAATTTATTTCTCATGGTAATGGTATGTTGTTAATTTTTTTCTCTCTATTAAAATGTCACTTGTGGTAGAATGCAACTTTTGTATGAAAACGACACAGACCACAGTTGTTTTTATGATGGAATGTTATTCTGATCATGTTTACGTATCGCTCCGAATGTTGGAGGTCAAACATGTCGCTTGTTAGCAGAAACACTTGAATACACAATTCTCATACTTAAGCGACGATAGTTGCCTGCGGGCGCGAAGGATAATAAAACACCTCTCCAATTAGGCGGCTCAACCTGGCCTTCGGGTCTCCCAACCAGTCTGGCCGCATGACTTTACTTCACTGAGAGTACGCTGTAGCTGCTCCTATCCTCCATGCTGATGAGCACCTAGTTAAAGAGCTAAACACGCAAGTTCTTGGTTAGACGAACACATAAGCATGCTATCGGATCTCTACTGGTCTCCTAAATCACCCGATTTTAATTAAAAAAATCTTAATATACATAAAAATTGAGGTGTTTGTGCCCATATTTCACTCTGCAGCCAAAACTATACATCGCAAACAAATAGTGTTTGTATGTGGTAGTAGGTATCAGCCTGCCATTGTGCACTATGTAGAGGGTTGATAACGATAAGGGAGTGGAAGATATGGGAGTTGAAAGTTATCGACTTATTTAAAATTCTACGAGTGGGGTCAATATTCTGCTCTTCAGCAAAAACTACACAATGGAGACGAACGATCTCTCTGTGCCGCGGCGGAGTGGCCGAGCGCATTGAGGACAACACTCCGATGCGCGAGGCCGTTCCCCGTCGGGAGTTCGAATCCCCCATTTGGGGGAACATTTGATCTCTCTGTGTTGTTGTAGTACAAAGTCTACCGTTGTACACCATAGCAGTTCCGTGTCGATAGCTATAAGAGGGTGGAAAATATAGTATTTGAAAGTCGTCAGCTTATATAATATTCGGACTGAAGACCAGCGATGACTTTTGACATTATAATAGCAAAGAGGTTATACAGCTAAACGTGATGCACATTCATCAGTTGTTTTTCTGCAACAAGCGTACGAATAAAGAAAAATAAGTTCATATTGCAGTTTGAAAAGTAAAACTACCAAGAAAGATGCCAAAGCGTAAGAAATCAATTTGGCGTTATCGATCCGTTTCTAAAAGACAGAAAACGGCGTTGAAAAAAGAATCTACAGCCGATGTGTTGTTGTGGTCTTCAGTTCGGGTACTGTTTGATGCAGCTCTCCAGCCTACTCTATCCTGAGCAGGCCTCTTCATCTCCTCATAACAATGGCACCCAACATCAATTTCAATCTCTTACCGTATTCGTTTCTTGGCCTCCTTCTGCGGTTTTTACCCCAAACACTTCCCTCAAATGCTAAATTCACGATTCCTTGATGTCAAAGAATGTGTCCTACCAATCGATCCCTTCTTTTAGTCAACGTATGCCAAAAATTTCTTTTTCCCCAATTCTGTTCAGTACCTCATCATTACTTATTCGATCCACCCACCTAATCTTCAGCATTCTTCTGTAGCACCACATTTCAAAAGCCTCTATACTCTTTCTGTCCGCACTGTTTATCGTTCAAGTTTCACTCCCATACAAGGCAACACTCCACAAAAATGCCTTCAGAAAGGACTTCCTTACGCTTACATTAATATTCGATGTTAACAAATTTCTCTTTTACAAAAATGCTTTTCTTCCCATTGCCATTCAGCATTTTATATCCTCTGTACTGCGACCATCGTGTGTTATTTTACTGTCCAAGTAACAAAACTGATCTACAACCTTTAATGTTTCGTTACCTAATCTAATTTCTTCAGCATCGCCTGATTTTCTTCTACTGCACTCCATTACCAATGTTTTAATCCTGTTAATGTTCATTTTGTATGCACCTTTCAACACATCCATCCTTTTCACTTGCTCTTCCAGGTTTTTATTTCTTCATCGTGAACTTCAATTCCTTACTCAAATTTCTCCTTGCTTTCCTTTATAGCTTGCTCAATATAGAAACTGAATAACATTGGAGAAAGGCTACAACCCTGTCTTACACTCTTCCCAACATCTGCATCCCTTTCATGCTCTTCAACTCTAACAGCCGCCGCCTGGTTTTTGTACAAGTTGTAAAAAACCCTCCGTTCCCTATATTTTACTCCTGCTTTCTTCAGAATTTGGAAGAGTGTATGCCAATCAACATTGACAAAAGCATTTTCTAAATCTACAAAAGCTAGAAATGTAGGTTTGCCGCCGGCCGCGGTGGCCGAGGGGACTGAGGCGCTCCAGTCACGGTCTGCACGGCCACTACGGTCGGGGGTTCGAATCCCCCCTCGGGCATGGATATTTGTGCCGTCCTTAGGATTAGCTAGTTCATAAGTAGTTTGTAAGTTTAGGGACTGGTGACCCCGTAGTTAAGTTCCATAAGCTTAACAAACATTTGAACATTTTTTGTAGGTTTGCCTTTCCTTAATCTATCTTCTAAGATAAGCCGTAAAGTGAGTATTGCCTCCCGTGTTCCTTCATTTATCCTGAATCCAAACTAAACTTCACCGATGTCGGCTTCTACCACCTTTTCCATCCTTCTGTAAATAATTCGTGTTAGTATTTTGCAACCATGGCTTATTAAACTGATGGTTCTGTAATTTTCACGCCTGTCTGCGCCTGCTTTCTTTGGAATGGGGATTATTACATTTTTCTAAAGTTTGAGGGTATTTCGCCTGTCTCATACATCTTACGCACCAGGTGAGATACTTTTGTCATGGCTGGTTCTCCCATAGACTTTAGTAGCTCCGAAGAAATGTCATCTACTCCAGGGGCCTTGTTTTGACTTAGGTCTTTCAGTGCTCTGTCAAATTCAACTGTCAGTTTAGTATCTCCTATTTCATCATCACTTTCATCTTCTTCCTTTCCTACAATATTGTCTCTAAGTTTATTTCCTTTATAGAGCCCCTCTATATATTCTTTCCACCTTTCAGATTTCCTTCTTTGCTGAGAATTGGTTTCCCATCTGAGTTCTTGACATTCATAGGGCTGTTTTTCTTGTCTCGAAATGTCTTTTTTATTTGCTTGTAGACGGCATATATTTTTCCCATTTTAGGAATTAGATTATGTAATGAGGCAATAAAAATGTTTGTTAAGCTTAAGGGACTTAACTGCGGGGTCATCAGTCCTTAAACTTATAAACTACTTTATACTAAAGACGACACAAACATCCATGCACGAGGGGGGATTCGTACCCCCGACCGTAGCGGCCGGGCAAAGTGTGACTGGTGCGCCGCAGACCGCTAGGCCACTGCGGCCGGCTACGCAATAAAAGTAGTAGATGAGTTTTGTTATTTGGGTAGCAAAATAACTACTGATGGCCGAAGTAAAGAAGATATAAAATGAAGAATGGCAATGGGAAGAAACTCGTTTCTGAAGAAGCGAAATTTGTTGCATCCAATATTAATTTAAATGTTAGGAAGTCCTTTCTGAAAGTATTTGTCTGGAGTGTAACATTGTATGGGAGTGAAACGCAGACGATAAGGAGTTCAGACAAAAATATGATAGCTTTTCAAACGGGGTGATACAGAAGAATGCTGAAGATTAGATGGGTAGACCACGTAACTAATGAGGAGGTGCTCAACAGAATTGAGGAGAAAATGAGTTTGTGGCATATACTGACTAAGATAAGGGATAGGTTCGTGGGACACATTCTAAGACATCAAGGAATTGTCAACTTAGCATTAGAAGGGTGTGGGGTAAAAATCGTTGAGGGAGACCGAGGGACGAATACAGTACGCAGATACAAAAGGATGTAGGTTGCCGTTCTTATTCTCAGATGAAGAGGCTTGCACTGGGCAGGGTAACGTGGAGAGCTACATCAAACCAGTCTGAAGACTGAAGACGACAACAACAACAGGTGTCTTGTTTGACAAGAAGTTGTGTGGCCGAGCGTTCTAAAGCGCCTATCGCGGTTGCTTGCCGTCGGAGTCTTCCCGGGTGTGTGTGTGTGTGTGTGTGTGTGTGTGTGTGTGTGTGTGTGTTCAAGTTAGTTTAAGTCGTTATTCGAATACAGCAGTGGTAGTGAGCTTTTTGATGCAGTCGCGTCGTTGAAATATCTTGGCGTAAGAATGCAGAGCGATATGAAATGGAACGAGCATGTAAGGACAGTTGTGAGTAAGGCGAACAGCCGACTTCGGTTTATTGGGAGAATTTTGGGAAGATGAACTTCATCTGTAAAGGAGACCGCGTATAAAACGCTTGTACGACCACGTCTTGAGTATTGCTCAAGTGTTTGGGACCCGCAGCAGGTCAGCTTAAAGGAAGACATAGAATCAGTTCAGAGGCGAGCAGCTAGGCTCGTTACTGGTAGATTCGACCAAGGCGCGAGTGTCACAGAAATGCTTCGGGAACTCAAATGGAAATCGCTGGAGGAAAGACGACGTTCTTTTCGAGATATTCTGTTGAGGAAATTTAGAGGGCCGGAATTTGAAGCTGACTGTAGAACGATCTTGCTACCGCCTACTTACATTTAGCGTAAAGATCACAAAGACAAGATAAGAGAAATTAGGGCTCGTACAGAGGCATACAGACATTCTTTTTTCCCTCTTTCTATTTGAAATAGGAAAGGAAATGCCTAATAGTGGTACAGTGTACCCTCTGCCACGCACCTTACGATGAATTGCGGAGTATGTATGTAGATGTAAGCCTGGGGACCATTGACCATAGCAGTTTGGTCCAATAGGTTTACAAACATTCAAACACTTGCGGTGCCAACTCTCTACAACGACGTACCAAGACCACATTACTTACATTCCAAGACGCGTCGACGCTGGTATCCGTCCAAAGTTGGATATACCGGTTATTAGTTAGGTAACCTCTGAATGCTTTAAAGCTTTGGTCAGAAGTGAACGTGTTATTTATGAAAAAAAATTGTAAGTGTGCGAGTGATCAATGAAGTAGATTTAGTCTTCGTCGGAGCTCGATTGTGAACGGATGGGCATGGGTGTGGTGTTAATTAAGGAAAAATAAGTATTTTGAAGAAAGCAGAACAGTTTTAGAAACAGTGGACGGTGGAGCAGCTTAATAATAGTGCAGAGATAATTTATGGACAAAGAGAGTGCAGTAACAATGAGACAAGGCGAGGAGAACTCAGAACTTTCTAGAACTGTAGTGACGCACAAGTATGAAGTGCGCGCCACGTACTTACGCCGCGCGCCGCCATGCACGCACAGCGCGGCGTTCTTACGACGTCAGCCACGAGCGCCCTCTGCTGCAACTCCGCTCGTGGCCACCACTGAACTGCATCGTCACTTCGGAATCAGATAGGCACCAGTTAAGACTTGGCTATCGGATAGGCACTAGGAATCATCAGTAGGCAGGCCTCTATTTAGCCGGCCGCGGTGGCCGAGGAGACTAAGGCGCTCCAGTCACGGTCTACACGGTCACTACGGTCGGGGGTTCGAATCCCCCCTCGGGCATGGATATTTGTGCCGTTCTAGTTCGTAAGTAGTTCGTAAGTAGTTCATAAGTAGTTTGTAAGTTTAGGGACTGATAACCCCGTAGTTAAGTCCCATAGACTATACAAACATTACATTGCCTCTATTTAAACTATGTATCAGCATTCTGCAGTCAAGAACTATGTAAAAGTTAAGTATTACCAAGACTCCACGATATATATATATATATATATATATATATATATATATATATATATATATATATATATCTTGTTCTAATTTAGGCTAGTGTCCCACTGGCTGGTCACCTCCGTACCTGCACACGCGTGCATCCTTTATTCCTGTGTCGGTCTCTCTCTACTCGGCCACCAACAACCACGACAATCGGGGGTAACGAGACACAAAAGTGGCGACGAGGCTGGGATACAAAAAGAACAAAATTGCTTTGCTATTTTTTCCACAACTCATCGAGTTTTAGAAATGAGAACTGATTCAGAAATTTGACACAGACTAGGAATCCTCAACAGTTGAGAAATTTTGAAAAGCCACTGGTGTCCATTGTTAAACTTAAAGCTGTGCCTACGTTAACCAGCTTCACCTACATCCTACGCCGAAACACTTTCAAAAGTTGGCACCGTTTATTTGGTCAGAAAAAGAAGTACCGGAGTAGCAGAAGAAGATTAATTCAAAATATGATAATAATTTTTCCTTCAGATAACGTTGCAACTGCCATTTTGTCGTGGTCTAGCAATCGCAGTAAGAACAGCGGCGATACAGCATCAACACTCAGAACATGACGCAGGGCGAGACATACGAACGTTCCAGCTATTTCTAAATCACAGCCATAGTTGTATGCAATGTGAGGAAACAGAATTTCAACAAACTGTTACGTAAACGTGAACAAACTTAACACAATATTTAACATTCCTGTAAAAAGTAACTTACAGAATTTCATTTTATATCTTTACATTAGTAGTGAATATTGGCAACTTTACCCCAGACACAGATAGTCATTCGCCCGGTTTTCAATAATATCGAAGCCGGCCACGGTGGCCGAGGTGACTGAGGCGCTCCAGTCACGGTCAGCACGGCCACTACGGTCGGGGGTTCGAATCCCCCCTCGGGCATGGATATTTGTGCCGTCCTAGTTCGTAAGTAGATCATAAGTAGTTAAGTCCCATAAGCTTAACAAACATTTGATTTGAATAATATCGATAAATGTCTCTACAGGAAAACTGAACAAGGTGAACGTGATGCAGCAGTATGCAGGGAATATCGTAATGAAAGTATGTTATACGCAACAGAAGCAAGAGTGTTGTAGTAAACATTGATCCTGAAACGAGCTAGGGCCGGCCGAGGTGGCCGAGGGGACTAAGGCGCTCCAGTCACGGTCTGCACGGCCACTACGGTCGGGGGCTCGAATCCCCCCTCGGGCATGGATATTTGTGCCGTCCTTAGTATAAGGTAGTAGATAAGTAGTTTGTAAGTTTAGGGACTGATGACCCCGTAGTTAAGTCCCATAAGCTTACCAAACATTTGAACATTTTGAAACGAGCTATTAGCCAGACAAGTGAGAATTTGTGGCTAGGAGCCACCACTGACATCACACGAAATACTTCCACAGCTTCTTAGAAATACATTTCAAATTTAAATTCGTCGTATAAGTTCCCACCTAATCGGGATAAAATTTCAAGTACCGCTTACCTTAGCTAGAAATACAGTACTGCTTCAGTTTAATTTTGACTTGTACCTTTCAAAGGAGGTGTTCCAAGTCTCATTCTTCATTTGGATACAGTTCTTCAGTCTTCTTTAGAGTGATTTACGAGTTCTTTCAAATACCATTCTTAGGGCGTGTCGCGGTAGTTCTCTACAATTCAGTTTTGGTATCACCTCACACAGAAAGATCTCGAGAGATGTGTTCAGGTGATATTGAAGGCCAATGTACACGTCTTGGTCCATTTACCCGTCTTGCAATTTATTGACGCATTACATGTCTTAAGCCTGAAGGAAAAAAAAAAAAAAAAAAAAAAAAAAAAAAAAAAAAAAAAAAAAAACCGTAGCCGGCCGCAGTGGCCGAGCGGTCTGTGGCGCGTCAGTCAAAGTCTGCACGGCCGCTACTGTCAGGGGTTCGAATCCCCCCTCGGGCATGGTTGTTTGTGTCGTCTTTAGTATAAGGTAGTTCATAAGTAGTTTGTAAGTTTAGGGACTGATGACCCCGCAGTTAAGTCCCTTAATCTTAACAAACATTTGAACATTTGAAAAATTTGTCAGTAGTGCATTAATCACGCATCGCCGGCCGCGGTGGTCGAGGGGACTGAAGCGCTCCATTCACGGTTTGCACGGCCACTACGGTCGGGGGTTCGAATCCCCCCTCGGGCATGAATTTTTGTGCCGTCCTTAGTATAAGGTAGTTGATAAGTAGTTTGTAAGTTTAGAGACTGATGACCCCGTAGTTAAGTCCCATAAGCTTAAAAAACATTTGAACATTTTTGAATCACGCATCACATTCCCCAAACATGAGTTACGGATATAATTTGAGACCATTTAGATGTGGAATTAACCACAAAGTAAGAATACGAGATCTGATGAGCAAAGATATTGGGAAAAGGTGTAAAATAGAGTTACTTTGTATCGCGGACAATTTTTTTTAGCATAAAAAAATGTTCAAATGTTTGTAAGCCTGTTGGACCAAACGGCTATGGTCATCAGTCCCTAGACTTACAAACTACTTAAACCGACTAGCACAAAAAACAACACGCACTGACGCCCATGCCCGAGGGAGAGATCGAACCTTCTGCGAAAACGCCGGCCCAGTCTGTAGTATGCCTTAGACTACGCGTCCATTCCGCGCAGCCTTGTGCGGCTATCTCGAGGAAATAATCAATCAAAGTTTTAATGGAAGAAGAGGAGTTTGTGATGGGGACCGGAGCTTAGTGTATAAGATTTACAGATAACATAAAATGCCAGAGAAATGGAACAAATGTTAATGACCTCTACACGATTCTAGAAGAACATGGAATGAGAATTAACAAGAAGTCCAAAAACATGTTGGCTGAAGAAAGAGTAAAAAAATATCGTAGTAATATAGGGAGAGAGGAAATAGAGCATACGCGTAACTTTAAGTATTTCGGTAGTTTAATAATGGATTTTATGTGTTTTTTTCCATCCGACAGGCCTCGAGAGGCCCACTGGGTACTGCCCGGCCGCCGTTTTATACTCTGCCCGAAGGCGTCAACGGATGCGGTATGGAGAGGAACGAGGTCAGAGTCCCGCACTTCCGGCCGTTATGTCAGTCTTCGTGACCGGAACCGCTACTTCTGTCACGTAGCTCCTCATTTGGCCTCACAACGGCTGAGTGCAACCCACTTGCCAACAGCACTCGGCAGACTTGGACGGTAACCCATCCAAGTGCTAGACAAGCCCGACAGTGCTTAACTTCGGTAATCTAACGGGAACCGCTGTTTCTACTGCGGCACGGCCGTTGGCTATTTTATATATTAGACAACGTAAATTAGGAGAGGAACGCCACGACAAAAATCGGATTCAAGAAAAAAATTGAAGTTACTTTTTAGACCACTCAGTAAAGATTTGTGCGGTGCAGAGAAATGGACATTAGGCCTACACAAGACAGATGAAAGAAAATTGGTGACACTAAAGATGGGTATATGTGAAAGAAACACGTGAATTGAAAAGACCCGATATGGAATGAGAAAATACTAAGAAGAGTTCGAAAAGAACGGACTATGTCGAAAATGAACTGGATTGGATACTGTTAGAGGAGAAGTTGCATACTGAAGGTAGGAAAAGAAGGAATGGAGAAAGGCAAAAGAGGAAGAGGAAGGAAGAGATATCTAGTGCTAATTTGATGTTGCTCACCTACTGACTGCCTGAATGACTCACATCTCTTTCTAGCTGTTTGTAAGTTCACGGGCCAGCTCGGTCACCAGACTTGTCCTCCAATAAATGTGTGTGATGCGTTGTGTGACGTGTTGAGTCTGATCTCTAGCATCCAGAGCTGGTCCAGTAAAATTTATCCCTGTGAGTTACATATATGTAGAATGACACCCTCCCTTCGACAGTCTTTTCTTTGGACTCTTGTTAAAAACTTTAAAACTAAATGCATTTCTTTTTCAGTTAAATGTTGAGGTCTTTAAAAGGTTATACTGAAAACAGAAAGAACTAGAGATATTGTTCTAGCTATCCATTAAACTGTGTAGAAACAATGAAAGTATAAAATATGCTACTTTTATAGGTAATTTATCTATTTAACCCTACAATTTATAAATTATTTCACTTTCCAACGGGGAAACTGCTATATAAATACAAAATTATCTTATTCGTATGGTAAACACATGACACAAATTTACTGCGTAAATCGTACATAATATGTGTTTAGATAACTCAACAGTAAGAGTTCATATTTTAGAAAATTAGCCATGAAAGTGCACTGTTTCAAAAAAAAAAAAAAAAAAAAAAAAAAAAAAAAAAAATTGTAAATCTATCGGACCAAACTGCGTGGTTATCAGTCCGTAGCTTACAAACTACTTAAAACTAGGTAAACTAACCTAAGGGCAACACACACAAACCCATGCCCCAGGGAGGACTGGAACCTCCACGGCAAGCAACCGCGCGCTCCGCACCGAGACGCTTTAGACCGCTCGGCTACTCCATCGCGGCAAATGCACTGGTGTCCAAAACATAAGGACTAAAGTAAAATTCGTGTAATGTCTCACTTCCAAGTAACATAGCTTGATGAAACTTAGGCGATACATATTGATAGCTCTTCTGTATATAGTACAGTAAGAAACTGGAATAAAAACGTAGTCAAATGTACAGAAGGAACTGTTTCATTCAAATACAATAATTACAGTGGGTGCATCACTTGTTCGCACCTCTCGTCACTTCATTCACGCCTATA
The DNA here is from genome assembly GCA_026315105.1 of Locusta migratoria. Classification (NCBI taxonomy): domain Eukaryota; kingdom Metazoa; phylum Arthropoda; class Insecta; order Orthoptera; family Acrididae; genus Locusta; species Locusta migratoria. Next base: position 226,367,887 of record CM048755.1, read on the forward strand.
ATTATTTTAGGTATCAAACGTGCAATTGTAGGGGCGTTGATATGGTTGCAAGGGCATACTGACCCCCACATCTTCGAAGGAAGTACACTCAGCATTGAAAGTTATTGTGACAGTGTACTATTCCGCCCACTCCGCATCCCCCCCCCCTCTATGCGTCTTGTAAGGTGTGCATTCCCAGATGACTCCATTTTGATGGATGACAACGCGCGACCACATTGAACAAAGGAACAACGCAAATGTTTATCTTGGAATGAGAGGATATTACGCGAATGGACTGGTCTTCCCGTTCCTCCCCTTCGTTCCCATCGAGCATGTGTGGAATGGGTTGCGAAGGTTGAGAAGACGTACTGTAGCTCGTTCATATGCACCAACAAACGGAGAGAGGCGAAGCACTGGTTAGCACATTGTATTTGCATTCGGGAGGACGGTGATTCAAAACCCGCCTGCGAACATCCAAATCTGGGTGTCTATAATGTCTCCAAATACCCCACGCCAATTCCGGGATTGTTTCTTTCAACGGGTGCGGCCGATTTCCTTCACCATCCTTAATAAAAGACAATCCGTGCTTGTGCTCCATCTCTAATGACCACGTTGTCGACGGTACCTTAAGACCTAATGTTCTTTTCTTCCTTCTACCCTTCCTTGGGCCAGCGACCGTCCAGCTGTTGTCAACCAGGTTGAAAATGTTCAAATGGTTGTTAAACTTATGGGACTTAACTGGGGGGTCATGAGCCCCTAAACTTACAAACTACTTATCAACTAACTTATACTAAAGACAGCATAAACATCCATGCCCAAGGGACGATTCGAACCCCCGACGGGGAACGGCCTCGTGCATCGGAGCATAGCGCCTCAATGAGCTTGGCCACTCCGCCACGGCAACCACGTTGTTAGTGGGACAGAACGCCATACCACAAGAAGTCTTTAGCAATCGTGTGGCCAGAATGAGAGTTTGTTGCAAGCTATGCACTGTCATTGAGAACCATGTTTTGTTTTTGGTAACGTACAGTGGTTTATCACAAATCTTGGTGACTTCTGTATCAATTATTGTCAAGAATAAAGGTGACATTTCTTTTCGTCTCATTGTGTAATTCTTTCAATTACATTCTGTAAAATATTGTGACAGTTTTTTCTAAGGATTTTTAGAGCTGTGTTAGTTTCCAATGAGACATCATGCCGAAGTTACTTTCCTTCATATGTTTTGAACGCCATTATAGTTGAACTTAAGCACCTTGAGGACTCTCCCAGCGCTCGAAGCGATTTCTTGTGGGCGTGCTGATATGGCCGAGTGGTCTGGAGCGCCATGTTACGGATAGCGCGTCCGCTCTCGTCGGAGGTTCGAGTCCTCCCTTGGTCATGGATGTGTCGGGGTGTGTGTGGGTGTGTTGTCCATAGTATAAGTCAGTTTAAGCAGTTTGTCAACCTAGGGACCGATAACACATAATGGATCTCCAAAACACGAGAATGGTCTAATCCCGTTATCAGGCGGGAATTGGAACGAGCAACGCAACGCAAATTGAATTTTGCTAGAGCTGGTTAAGCAAATACCGATATGGACTTCGAAAATCCCGTGGGTTGTAGATATAAAAACGGAATCTTCACATACAGCGAACAGTATAAGAATAAAATGAAATAAAGAAGTAAATCTTATACAGTCTTTGTTCTTCCAGTTATCGTTCTTCGTGTTCTGTTTCTGGAGTTTTTTCCAGTTAAGTTGTTTCACATTGCGCAACTTTAAAAACATTTATACTTCCAAAAATCTACGTGTTCTCATCATAACTACAATGATTTCGCGCTCTGTTGTAATTACGCGTACCTTTCCTAGGAAATGATCCTGCTGATGATCTCGAGGATACCAGGTCGCTTCTTGGTCTAGAGGACACTGCAATGCAGTAGCTACGGTCACAAGGTGACCCTGCTCATCGTTATTGATTAAACACACAAACAAATTTATCGCTGAAAAGTCTTCTGAAAAATTTATCGGCTTAATTTTAAACGAATAGCTTTCTTCACGTGATGTTGGACGATAGGCTCCTAGCAATATTTTTTTCTTATCTTGACATTTGTGAAATATTATAGCTATGAATCTTAAGAAAATGTGTACACCAGAAAGAAACAGTGTTTCCTTTGGGAGTTAATATCCTGAAAGGTGGCTAATAAATGAGCTGCTATAACACGCATTTAGGATCAATAGTGGGCAAACGCATACTGTCTCTTCTTAATCATCAGCTTAATAGCTTTGCTGACGATATGTGGAGTCCGACAGCCGTGGCATATCTCGACCTGTCAACGCCGGAGCGCTGTTAACAGGACGGAGGAACCGAAATCGAAGAGGCCTCGGCAACCACCATGTTAAAGCCAACAGACAGAGTAAATTTTACAGCTGGAAATATCGACTTTCTACACACGCTTGTCAATACGCAGGAAAAAATATATGACACGAAAGCTGGAGCGATGGTTTGGGTTGTTTACACTCACGTTTCTGTAGAGATCGTGTTTTCAGTAGACTCAGCGTACTTATGCATACTGCAGTACAAAGCAGTTGTTTCTCCGGAACGGGTTCTTATCGAATGACAAAAATGAGGAAAGAAGAGTTGAAACCATGCAAATAGATTTTTCAGAAGAAACTGTAGAGTTTAAAGGTGTGTAAAGACCCGAAATAAATAATTCAGGATGCAAATGAAAATTCCCAGGTACATCACCGATGATGTGAAAAATGGCGTTTGTGGTTTCGACATCTCATCAGATTAAGGGATGAACGTTGCTCGAAAAAGTGCTATGTTGCCAACCTAAGTAGAAGAGGAAAAGAGGAACATCCTCTCCAGAATGGAAAAATAAATTGGAGGAGAATATGCAGCGAAGAAACTGGACGGTTAATACAATGACCTAGAATCTTCGGTATGAAGTTGCATGAAAGGTCTAAGGATCTGTAAAGAATTTGCATACAAATGAAGACGGAAAACAGGAAGGGTCAGTAAAATAATTTCTTAGGGATTAATTTTGTACAGCGAATTCTAAAAAATTAAGTAATAAATTGATGATCTTGTTGTTGGAATTATGGTAGCTGCAGGGCTGTGTTGAGAAGTACCGCAGTTCAAAGACAAGGCAATGGCCATTTGTACAGAAAAAGAGAACGTCATTTCAACTAATGTTGACTAATTCATAATAATCCTGTTAGTTCAGTTAAGCTCTCTTTTAAACACAGACATAAGGCAAATGTGCATGAAACTCTTACATTGTCCAGCCCTATAGGAAATACGGATTAATATAAGATCAAAATGCGAATGAATAGCAGAAGAATATTTTGTAATCTACCTTTAAGCAGAAACACGTATTAAAGACACAATATTTAATTAACACTACGATATTACCAAGGCTACATCGTCCGGATGTGAACTTTTTAGCATAGGTTACGTCAGAAGTAATACACAACCGAGTAGGATTACAGAACTGTTCATTACCAGTGATCACTGGAATTCAGTGTTGTGTGACGCCCCACATACTGCTATGACAGATCCTAATTTCCGCGGCGCTGAACCATGGACCATCTACACACGATATTTTGGTGGCATCTCCGATCTAGTCTGTATTTGTGGGTTATTGCTGAAGGACCATAAGAATACCATATCCCAGAATATGATTGGCAAGCGAAACTACAGAGCAAGGAACAAAAGCAGCTACTGTTCTTTGAAGAAGACTTGCACATACTAGAGTGAGGGCAGACATTTCACTGATTAAATGTTCCTCCACCTTTCCCTCCCCCTTCCCCGCTTTTAACGAAAATATTCAAGATTTGAACCTCTACATATAAAAATCTACTTTTTTATATTTTTATATTTCAGTAAATGTAATTCAGTGTCATAAAATGTAATACTGTCCATAAAAACGTAACACTTTCCTGTGAACATGTCAGTTTGTATCTACTCTAATAATAACATATTTGTAAGTCGGACATATGTGAACAAATGTTAGCGACAATCAGTTGATGGTCTAAGAAGACGAAAACCGGTTATTGACTCAATCAATAATTTTGTGGAACATCAGGATTTTTTTCTTTCCGGTATTTACATGTATGCATTTAATCTCGTCACGGCTTTCTTGTTATTTCTCAGGTGTAAGGAAGTGAAAAAATTGCCCGCATGCTTTCTTATAAGATAAGCTAACGCTTGTGAAATTGTACCAAGCAGAAAGAATAACATGAATATAAAACTTTCTTTGTGTCTATAGTAAAATATGTTACATCCATATTGCAAGGCTATGGGCTTGTAATATAGGTGTAACATAATTTTTTATTTTTGACATACCCACAGAACAGAAAGTAAATATTAATATACTTGAAGATGGCAACATAGATTACCGAAATCGGTCAATAAAGCCATTTGAAAATAACGATGTTGGCTACTCTGCTTATGCAGATTCCCATTACAGAATTACTTACAGTTTCGAAACAAGTATTTCTGTCAGTCTAATGGCCTATTTATGGGTTCTCCGCTTTGTCGCATACTATCTGAGATCTTTATGGATAATTTTCAGCATGTTTTCTTACAGAAGGAACCACCGAGATGCAAAATTAGATACTGGTTCAGGAATTTGGAGGATGCGCTGTGTTTATGGACTAGTACTACTAGACAATTGGATACATTATTACAATATTTTTATTCCCAACACATCAAAATTAAATTCACAGTGGAACTAGGAGAATGTTCTATAAATTTCTTGGACCTTACTACTAATATCAGCACAAAGAATCACTTATTTAATATTTACAGAAAATCCATAGTATATGATACAGTTGCCCTGCTAGCTCACAGTACCCACACAGTCGTAAACATAATATAGCTTTCCATTCAGTGGTGCATCGCCTCGTATCAGTTCCGTTATCCTATTCTGTATTTCAGTTTAGATTAATACTTGTTCCATAGATCATATATACGACATTTCATAATGATGTGGAACGTGTCAGTCTACACGTGACAATCAATGTTTTAAGGAATTTTTACTACATTTTTGTTGGTTTTTTAAAAAAGTTTTATCTAAACATTCATCTACATTATAGAAGGAGTTGCCATTCAGAAATTCCATTAATTTCTTTTTAAATACTAGTTGGCTATCTGTCAGACTTTTGATGCTACTTGGTAAGTGACCAAAGACTTTTGTGGCAGCATAATTCACCCCTTTCTGAGCCAAGGTTAGATTTAACCTTGAATAGTGAATATCATCCTTTCTCCTAGTGTTGTAGCTATGCACACTGCTATTACTTTTGAATTGGGTCGGATTGTTAATAACAAATTTCATGAGTGAATATATGTATTATGAAGCTACAGTGAGGATCTCTAGATCCCTAAATAAATGTCTGCAGGATGCTGTTGGGTGGGCTCCAGCAATTATTCTGATTACACGCTTTTGTGCAATGAATACTTTTTTACTAAATGTTGAATTTCCACAGAATATGATCCCATATGAAAGTAATGAATGAAAATAGCCGTAGTAAGCTAATTTACTGAGATGTATATCACCAAATTTTGCAATGACTCTGATAGCATAAGTAACTGAACTCAAACGTTTCAGGAGATCTTCAATATGTTTCTTCCAATTCAGTCCCTCGTCAATGCAAACACCTAAAAATTTTGAATATTCTACCTTAGTTACAGATTTATGTTCAAAGTCTAAATTTATTAATGGTGTCATGCCATTTACCGTATGAAACTGTATATACTGGGTTTTATCAAAGTTTAATGAGAGTCCATTTGTAGAGAACCACTTAATAACTTTCTGAAAGATATCATTTACAATTTCATCAGTTAATTCCTGTTTGTCAGGTGTGATAGTTCAAACAGAACTACAAACCATCAAATATTAGCATCCAATAATGCCTATATCCCTGCCTGAATGAAAATATATTACGTAATAAGAACATAAAAATTACACCACTTTTGCATTCTGTCCCCCAAGAACAAGTTAGTAGTCAGAAAAGCGGTGTGACATCTCACATTTAGGCAAAATTTCAGATCACTTGGCTACAAAGATAAAATCTCGAAATTATAGGTCTGCATTTTATAACATACACAGCATTTAAAAATATTTATTTTAATAGTAAAGACAAATTTCAACCCAAAATACAGAGTGGTGTGTGTATAAGATCACATGCAGACACTGTAGAAAAGTGTATATTGGTCAGCCTGGTAAAGCTGTATCTATCAGATTATCAGAACACGAGAGAAGCTGGAGGTTTAAAGAAAATTCAACCTTTCTCAAACATCTGCTCACAGAAAACCATACTTACGAAGTAGACTGTCAACTCTTACATTCTCGCAAGAAAAGCAGAATGATGACAATATTGGAAATACTGAAAATCAATACACATATGGCAGAGAACATTAGTTTAGTATTAAATTATCAAATCCAGTTTCCTTTTTCCTCTCTACCAAAATAAGTTTTAGTTATCAACTTCGGCATATATCAGTTTGTTAATGTATTAAAAGTTATAAGTTTAGTACTATTTCACAATGTAACAACACCCAACCTTCCTCCCGCCACTCTTCGCTTTTAACGAAGGTATTCAATCTTTTAACATCTACATACAGAAATCAGATTTTTATATTTTTATAGTTTAGTAAATATTTTTCAGTGGCATAAAAACTTAACCTTTTTCATAAAAATGTAACACTTTCCTGTGAACATGTCAATCTTTATATTCTGTAATAATAACATCTTTGTAGGTCGGGCATATTTGAACAAACGTTAGCGACATTCAGTTGTTACCTGATGATGATCTAAGAAGCCGAAAGCCGGTTAGTGGTTCAATAAATAATTTTGAAGAACAACAGGAATTTTTCCTTTTTGATAATATTATCGTGTTCTGTCAAGCACCGACGGAAGATTCAATTAATTGTATAAGCATATAAATTTCCAAGTTCCTCTGCTCTGCAATCCGACATCCAAATCGCTTCAAGTAGTTATTTAGATATGATTCTAAGAAATACGTTGTCGAGTAAGTAGCTCAGACAGAGGCGTCTAAAATAACCCAATTATTCAACTCGAAACTGGTAAAAAACTGAAATTTTGTACAATAGTACTAGGAAAACTAAATAGGTTAACTTCTGAAACTCACACCTGCCTATTTGTCAAATAAATCGACCCATTGCACATTACAAGTAAGGCGTAACTGCGTCACATCGCGTTACTTATGTTTAATAGATTAAGTTCTCAGAGACCTCACTAAGTAATTTTTAGCAAATTTTGCTCATTGTGCCATTATCATTGTCTACAATTATTGAGGAAGTGTCACAGTTTCCTTTTTCCTCTCTACCAATATAAGTTTTAGTTATCAACTTCGGCATTTATCAGTTTGTTAATGTATTAAATGTTACAAGTTTAGTACTGTTTCACAATGTAACAACACCCAGCCTTCCTCCCGCCACTCTTCGCTTTTAAGAGTGAGTGAACTGCATTGGTTTCCTCAGTCGTAGTTACATTTATTTTTAATTTCATTCCCCAAATAGGTATAGGATGGCATCTAGTTAAGACGAGCATTAAAATGTGAAACACAAGCATGTAATATTATTGAAAAAGGCGATTGTAAAGTGCTGATGATTGTTGTTACAAATATGATTGGAGCTTTGATACTCTGCCTTTAGATGGTTTTCGTGCTTTCTATGCTGGCTCGAGGATAATTATCGGATGTTTTACAACCTCTTCGGAAAAATCAGAGGGGTGGAATTCGTGGGCTGTGAGTCAGAAAAGTTTACGTCACTAAGTACAGTAGCCAAGAGACTTGTTCTAAGCAGCTACTACTTAAATCAAAGCAAGGTTTTAAATCCTATGTGTGTTTTTTTTTTTTTGTTTTTTTGTTTTGTACCTGGGTGTGTTTGTTGTTTTGCACCCATATAACATTGCTTTAAATCCTCACGTCACATGCCAAATCCAGGTTCAATCATTTTCGCTAATTCAAAATTTTCATAGCGTTGCATAGTACTTATGCGTTTCCCATCACAGCGATCTCGCAGCAGAGCTGTCAATTGCTTTGTTAATTCACGGTGGTGTTATAACCATTTCGGTAATCTGATCATTAGTACGGGAGGGAGGAACTGCTTGGGGCCTGAAGGCTCTTAATTCCACAGCTATGTTTCTAGAATGAAACTTTCACTCTGCAGCGGAGTGTGCGCTCATATGAAACTTGCTGCCAGATTAAAATTGTGTGCCGGAACCGGGACTCGAACCTGGGACCTTTGCCTTTCGCGGGCAAGCGCACTACCGACTGTGCTATCCCGACACGACTCACGATGCTGCCTCACAAAGTTCCGGCACACAATTTTAATCTGCCAGGAAGTTTCAGCTATGTTTCTCCTTGGCCAGCAGCAGCCAATGGATTAAAATAGTCAAACTCATATCACGAAATCCAGACAGACTTTAACTTCTCCTGCACAACACGTCACATTCTCTTTGCCAACACCACACCACACAAAAAGTAAGATAAACGTCTTATCGTCTGCATCCACACGCTATCTACAATTAAATCCCTCGATGTAGGTCACTTCCTATACAACAAGCACCGACCCTCATTCTTCCTCTACAATTACTGAAAAAGCCTACGAATACATATGCAGTTCTAAACCCCTGTTCAAATACCATTGGTATCCCCTCCTTATCAATTACATCCACAGTTTTTAAACTTATGACTTACCTTCCGTAATATGTAACAATAAATTTCAGAATTTCCCATCTGAATGGGAATGTGTTACAGCATCTTCGTCTCCCCTTTTATTGCTACCACCATGCTATGCTACATTCAGTTACCTTCAAAACCACATCTCCTGCAGTATCAACTTCCTTGGCACCCATTCAACCATCCACTCATTCCAACCATTTCTCCTGCCTATCTCAACAACTTCACCTCCTGGTGAACCAGCAAAAATCTAAGTTACAACCATCGAGAAAATTAAACGAGTATTTCGATGGATATGGATATGGAGTTTTGAGAGCACGGAATCTAGGTCATTAACCCCAAACTAATGTAGCATGAGAGGAGTGTGAACAGAGTAAAGAAAAGAGGGGGTAAAACTAGCAATAGAAGTGAAAGAAAATTAATTTCGCAAAGCACCTGTACAGCTACAGTAAAACACAGAAAACAATAGGCATAAGTAAAATTAGAATAGTGACTAAGAAAGGGAAAGTTAGGGGAAAGACATAAAATAACTAAGCAGATGACCATGGCTGGCTGATCACAGGAATAAAAACGAATGAGCCAGCCACTCCACAACACGTTAAAATCTCCAGCCTAAAAGTTTAGGCCACAGTCCGAACATTTCGTAGCTGAGACTTACAGCTTACTATCGTCAGCTCTCAAATCTAAAGGTGGTTTATGTAGTTAGGGAAACACTGAAACAAAACACATTGCAGTGCTTAAACACCGTGTAGGGAAACCTCAAGCAAGCAAGACAGCTACGTTTCGAAATCGGTAAATTCAGTTCATGTATGCTTTGTAATGCAATATTTCACTTCTTCCTTCAAACAAGTAGCATGTTCAGGTGACGGTGATGGAGGTGGATAGCAACCACTCACCCTTCTCGTAAAAAGCAGACTACTAAGGTTCAGTATATGAAGTGTGATGACTGCAGTGACCAAGGAGTTGAAGCAATCCATACATGAGCTGATAACACCAGGTCCGAAAGATTCAAGCACTGTGAAAGAGGATCTCTCGTCTTGGTCCTTGAGTAAAAATATTCGTACCTTTGTTTAGAACTGATCAGCCATAATAGACACATAGTCCTTTGCAGTAACATGAACTTGAAGATTATTCATAGTGTATCACGTACTCTTCTAATGGTTGGTTGGTAGAAGAAACAAATGAAACGAGATTGTAGGATTAATTTTCCTCTATGACTTCTACTTTCCAATTAACAGGTTACTCAACCTGCCAATCTTATGTTGCTGTACCCGTTGCCAGCATGGCAACTCTCTTCTAGAAGGTTTTCTGTTATTTAATTAGTGAATAAAGATCGGAGTAACAGGGGAAGGGTACAGACAGTTCAGTGAAATAATAAGTATCTGTATCTGCAAGTATCTCACAGAATTACGAGGTAGCCTATTACATCAAACAAAACAGTTACTAATTCTTGCTTCAGGACAAAACAAACAAAAAGATAGAACATCTTTTTTATGCTTTATTGGAATTTCAACACTAGCACAAACATTCCAGTTGGCTGGCAGCAGCATTAAGTGCTGCTCTACAGCCGAGAGCACATAAAACATAGGCGTGACGACGTAAAACATGAAAATGGGGTTAAAACAATGGTGAATTATAACTTAGATGAGGAGACAACTTGAAGAGCTTGCAGTATTGACAGATAACTAATAACAGACATAGTCAGTTAAAACAAAGAACCACAGTGACGTTAAAAACATGCATTATGACACCATAACAAGACGGAGAGCACTCGGAGACATTGTGTAAAACCAAACGATGCGACACTTGTCTGTAAACGGCGGACGCAGATAAAAAAAAAAAACACACTGAAACACTTGGCACTCAACGCTGGATGATGCACTGTTAAAACTGGCGGTCCAGGACCCAGCGGGGTAGGAAGGGGGAGAGTTGGAAGAGCAGGGCAGGGGGTAGGAGAGAGAGTGGAGAGGTGGCGTAGGGACTCCGGGGCAGGAAGGGAATAGCCAAGTGGGGGGAGGGATGAGGAGGGGGATGGGAGAGGGGGTGCTTCATCCACGGGAGGGGATCAGGGTTGGTAGGATGGGTATATTTCAGGATGGAGGGCGTCATTTGGGAGGGGGAGGTGGCGGAAATTACCCTGGGAAAGGATGTGGAGAGTGTGGAGGTGAAGGGATGGAGGGAGGGATGCAGTGGTGTAGGTGTAGCAGAGGCCCAGGATTGGTGAGTATGGGGTATACCAGGGGGTTGTGGGAGTCTATCTTGTGGTTGGTGTAAAGGATCCGGATATGTTCGAGGTATTGGAGGAGATGGGGAAAAGAGATGAGGTCATAAAGGATCCACGTGGGCGGTAGGCGAGACAGAGGGAATGGCATTCCAGGATTTGTAAGGTTTTGTAGTAGGACGGGGGAGTGGAAATCCAGGTGGGATGGAAACTGCAGAGGACGGGACACATGAGGGAGTGGTATGTGTACAGGATGGTGGAGGGGTTGAGACTCCACTTCTGGCTGGCAAGGAGTTGGAGGAGATTGAGGCAGGAGAGGACTTTTTGGCAGACAGTCTGGAGGTGTGGGGTCCAGGAGAGGGAGCAGTCAGTCCGAGGTATTTGAGAGTGGAGGTGTGGCGAATGGGACGGTTATGGAGGGTGGAAGGAAGGGGTGGTATGACTTATAATGATTGATTGGGATTTGTCGTGGCTGACGAAAAGGAGCCACCGGTTACACCATGAGGTGAACTCAGTGAGGTGGGACAGGAGAAAAACTGGAAACGGGCAAAGGAGGGGGTGAGGGCTAGGAACGTGATTTCGTCAGCATATTGCAGGAGGTAGACAGGAGGCTGGGGTTGGGGCATATCAGCGGAGTAGATGAGATAAAGGAGAAGGGATGGAGCCTTGAGGCACCCTGGGAGAGGGGAAGAACAAACGGTAGTCAGAGTTGCAGACAGTGACATAGGAGGGGCAGTGGGTGAGGAAGAAAGCAATGAGCCAGATATAATTAACAAGAAGGGCGTAGAACTGGAGCTTGAAAAGGAGACCGGAATGCCGTACATGGTCGTAAGATTTTTCTATGTCAAGGATACAAAGATAGTGGGAGCGATGGGAGTTGAGCTGGTTGGAGATGAGGTGGGTAAAACAAAGGAGCTGGTCGTCGTCAGAGAAGGAGGTTTGGAAATCACATTGGGAGTGGGGGAGGAACTGGTGGCGGCGGAGGTGCTGATGGATACATAGGTGGAGGATGGTTTCCAGGACCTTTCTGAACATGGAGGTGAGACTGATGGAACGATAGGATGAAGTCTGGGATGGGGGCTTGTTGGGTTTGAGGAACATGGGAATAAGGGAGGCCTTCCACAGGTCGGGGTAAAAGCCAGTGAATAGGACGACGTTGTAAAGGGATGCAATGACTGCATGGAAGGAGGGGGGTGGGCAGGTTCGAGTATGCAGGAAAGAATGGCAATGAAGCACTTTCAGCTGAGCCATAGTATGATACACTTCCTCACTGGCCGTGGCCCCTATCCGACATATCTACGTCGGTTTAGGAGATGGGCGACTCTGACTGTGGAGCAGAAATGCCAACACTGGAACACGTCCTGTATGAGTGTCCTACATATGACAACATAGCCACTGAATTAAGACAGCAATTACCCAGTCTTGACACTTTTACCCTGATTCGTCAGGCTGACACCTTTCAAACTCTTAAGAGTCTTGCAGATGTAATATCGAGCAAGATCCGACAAGACTACGTAATAGCAGCAAGAAGACGTAGGCTAAGTTAGTTATAGGTTAATTTAAGAAGTAGATTATAAACTCCTTTGCGCGACACTCTTGCAATCTGCAGTGAGAAAAGGCCAGGGGTACGTCTGTCTGCAGACCTTTGCCCACCAAGGAGGTTTATACAAATCTGGCACGCCTTTGACACTGCAGATATTAATGAATTATCCCCTCCCCCCCAAATCTCCCGTAGTGGAATACGGTAGTCAGTCAGTTAATTGAATGAGTATAATCTTCTCACTAAGCAATGTAGAATGAACAGACCCATTAATGTAATAAGGTAATGGGTTATATAGATGAAAATAAGAATAAATAATTAAAAAAAAAAGATCGAACATGGTGGCTACGTGTGTACAATAGACGACCGTGGACCTGTTCTCCTATGAACAGTCAGTCACGCCAGTTTTGTTAATGCGGGTTTCGGACCGCTGATACTTTCGTCGGAAAACTAGTGACTACCAACATGACCCAGAGTACTGTTAAGAGTTCGTTCCGGTTTCACGACTCCTGTGGTGAGAGCCAGCAGTAGCGGCAACTCTACAGAGAGGGCGGGAGCCGGCCGCGGTGGCCGAGGAGATTAAGGCGCTCCAGTCTCGGTCTGCACGGCCACTACGGTCGGGGGTTCGAATCCCCCCTCGGGCATGAATATTTGTTCCGTCCTTAGTATTAGTTAGTTCATAAGTAGTTTGTAAGTTTAGGGACTGATGACCCCGTAGTTAAGTCCCATAGACTATACAAACATTTGAACATTTTTTTTAGAGGGCGGGAACAGAAGCGTACTTCCGCGAAGAGGACGTTGGCTTTCCGGATTTGAATTTAACGGCTTTGTGGATGATCGCCATCTATTCAATTTTATTGTATTAACTGTTCCAGGAGCCGGAAAATTATCTCTCCCCCACGAGACGCCGGTCCTCTGGTCGGGCAAGCAGGTGGTGATACTAGATCAGCCATACTCAACCTTTTTCCTCCTCAGGCCAAATTCTCGAAAGCATTATTTCAAGTGGGCCACAACATTATCACAGGATAAAATAGCGGTGCGAAATAACTACACCCATGTGTTTTATCATCAAACTCTATTTTAATTTATGATTGTTAATAGAAGAGAACGTTGTTTTTTAAAATATAGTTTAACGTATTGTTAATTATTATTTTCTCGTTCTTTTTTTTGAATTTGTGCACTTGTTCTTTAGAAAAATCATAATTAATATTAAAAAAATGTAAGAACTTTAAAAAAATTGAGTGGCCATCTGAAACTCTTCTGTAACCTTTTGACAGCCATTTCCAAGCAGTTACATTTTTGTTAAATATATTTGTTAGTAATGTACGTTAATCAATGGAATATGATATTTAGCGATTTTTTTTTTTTTTCAAGGCAGACCGGGCGAGTGATTACTGTGAACTGCCACTATGGAACTTGCCAGTGCTGGACAGCGTTAACCAAAAAGTTAACTTCATTAATCATTAACCCGTTACTAAAAAAGTTAACTTGGTTAAACTTAAAAGCGTCACTTTATAGACAATTTAACGGAAGTTAACGTTAAATGTTAACTCGGAACTGTATTGTGTAGCCATGAAATCTCGCCTTCAGTCTCTGAATTTATATTCGTGTGTTGTACTATTGGAATATAGCAAATGAAGTAAGACATTTACCCTACCTGATATAAAAAACTGAAACATTGTAAGAAAAAATAATATTCATTACTGCACCCTGTGATCTTAGTGCTAGAAAAAAATGTTCAAATGTTTGTACAGCTTATGGGACTTAACTACGGGGTCATCAGTCCCTAAACTTACAAACTACTTACGAACTAGGACGGCACAAATATCCATGCCCGAGGGGGGATTCGAACCCCCGACCGTAGCGGCCGTGCAGACCGTGACTGGAGCGCCTCAGCTGGAAAAAACTGAAGACTTCGGGACAAAGATAAAATATTACGTTAATGTGTTTTAATCGGTTACAAACTTTGGGCCAGCAGTCGCCTTAACTTCTCGTCTATCCGGAGCGCGTCTCCCGTCCACCCAAACATCTCACCAGTCGCACGCTACGAAAGTAGCCTTCCTCGACCATATTCCTCAGTGATCAACATCGGGGATTTCCACACGAGGTGGGATTTTAGCACATTAGCGATGAAGACTGGAACCCCGAACGCCATCGTCACATGTGATTGTGTGAAAAAGTGTTGCAGAAATGGTAATTTCGGTAGGCAAACTGGCATATATGTATTTCTCTGACTTTTTAGAGAGGGAAAATTATCCAAATTTTCTTTATTGGTACTGACTTTTAAAAAGCAAAATCTGCAATTGGAAACTTTGAGCACAGTCACGCATAGTACCGATTAATTTATTTTTTACCTTGCTCCTCGTGTGTTATGGAGCGTTTATGTTCATAGTGACAGTGCACTGGCGATGCTTTGATATTTACAGTTGAGTTGCATATTAAGCACAGTGCTTTCCCAACACACTCTACAAACACATACTAATCTGCCTAGTAAGCATCAAAATTGGTACACTTATAAAAATCAAATGTTTGTATAGCTTATGAGGCTTAACTACGGGGTCATCAGTCCCTAAACTTACAAACTACTTATCAACTACCTTATACTAAGGACGGCAGAAATATCCATGCCCGAGGGGGGATTCGAACCCCCGACCGTAGTGGCCGTGCAGACCGTGACTGGAGCGCCTCAGTCCCCTCGGCCACCGCGGCCGGCGGTACACCTATATCCGAACCTTTTTAGTTCATGCTGAATGCTCGCAAGACAGATTAACAGTGTCACACCTGAGAGGTTTCAAAACGGATACTTCAGCCCACCAAAAAGGACGCAATTGCGAGCGCTGTCCGAGCTGCCACAGCGGATACCGGACACTTGCCACGCCGGACTTTTGCCACGCCGGACATTTGCCACACCTGACCCTTCGCCGGGTAGTCGGATTAGCGGCCCCTCAGGCAAGGGACTCCCTTCCCCGTACTCCTGCTGTTTGCTTCCAAACCACCGTCTCCGATATTACTCGATACAGCCAATACGAAAGAGATATCTCTGTTCGATATCTCGCCGGAATGTACAACTTCTTTTCAATATCCCGAAATCGAAATATTTATAGTTTTTGGGAAACGAAAGCAATACCGTCGGCTATGTCACTGCGTAATTCTTCCAACCACAAATATGGATCCATTCTCCCTCCGTTTGTACGGTAGCTTTCTTCCACACTTACTGATTGTGTTAGAAACAGTCCATTGCCATGGAAGGAACATGAAAGGAGCGATATATAGATAATTCGAATGTTCGCTTATGATCCAAGTTTGATCACTGCATTTGTACATATATTAATTGCAACAACTGCGTGAGAAAAAAGGAGGAAAGAAGAACAATACACTTCATATATTTACGCTTTTGGAGTGAAATATTAGTTAATTAAGTTAATTGGGACAATGTTCTGCCGGCCGCGGTGGCCGAGGAGACTAAGGCGCTCCAGTCACGGTCTGCACGGCCACTACGGTCGGGGGTTCGAATCCCCCCTCGGGCATGGATATTTGTGCCGTCCTAGTTCGTAAGTAGTTCATAAGTAGTTTGTAAGTTTAGGGACTGATGACCCCGTAGTTAAGTCCCATAGACTTTACAAACATTTGAACATTTTTTGACAATGTTCAAATAGAAAATACGTTTACAAAACATAGATAAGAGCGTCGATGTTTGCCAGATTACCTAAAATCGACATGCAAATTTGAAATAAAGAAATGAAGGAATATAGAATGCTATGCTTGTAAAGTTCACTGTTGTTCTCCATTGTTTAGCTGAGTCGCAGAGGAAACACCCTAGTTTTTTTTAATGGAAATGCCTTAATTCCTGTGATCTGCACTACAAAAGAATAAATTAGTAACTGCCACGGCAGAGCGACTAAGCTCATTGAGGCGCAATGCTGCAATGCGCGAGTCCGTTCCCCGTCGGGGGTTCGAATCCCCCATCGGGCATGGATGTTTGTGTCGTCTTTAGTATAAGGTAGCTCATAAGTAGTTTTTTATGTTTGTATAGCTTATGGGACTTAACTACGGGGTCATCAGTTCCTAAACTTACAAACTACTTATGGAACCATAAAACATAACAAAACAGAACAAAAAGCTTTTGCAGAAAATTTAGACGAATTCAAAATCCCCAAGACCGCCGATGCTTTACTGAAGCTCAAAATTTAGCGCGGCCTTCAATGCGACATTCATTTGATATTTTTCACAACGAAACTTTTTGTAGAAATGTGGCGGAAAATCCAAGGAGATACGGTCCTGTGTTATCTACAGCAGCGGGAAAACTAAGTGAATGCCTTTATTGCGCGATAGGGACGGTAATGTTACTGAACACAGTGCCACTAAAGCGAAGTTATTAAATGCATTTTCAGAAATTCTTTCATCAAATAAGATGAAGTAAATATTCCACAATTCGAAATGAGAACTGCTGCAAACATAACATAAAAGTAAATACTGTTGTTGATGCAAAGCAAATCACCCTTTCAAATAAGTGATGTTGCAAACGAAATGATAAACTATGTTTTCAAAAGTTTCTAATGCATAAGAAAATACGTCTAATACATTTGTTTATGTTATTCTTTTGTAACAATTATTTTTGAATTGTAAGCTACTTGCCTTGTTTCCGTAGCATTTACTGGCCTGATTAAAGATAATCAACAACACGGTGAGAAACTTTAATTTTTAAGGACTACATCTAAATGTACTTCATGAGATCTACGTCTGATGTAAAGTTATTTCTATCCTTGTCTAATTTTGGAGATATGGGAATTATTTCAACACTATAGCTGCCGAACTTGTCAGTCTTAAGAGCAGATCTGTTTTAGGGTGTGTATTTTAGGTGCAATTCTAAAGTTCAGATCCTTTTTAAAACATAAAGTGTACCTTATCTGTTCAACAAAAATGATATTTTTATGAGCTAATTTTTTTAATCATTTTTTGGCCTTCTGAGTGTTAACTCAATGTGGCCATCTACAACACACAGAGGAAATGTACATATATTTAAATAGACAAAACAGAAGTACATTTTGTCAAAATGGGAAAGTGGAAACAAAGCGAAAACTGCATTACATTACAATTGAAATAATGTTGGAACATTTTCACATATTCACAACCAAAACCTTATATTACCAACACACTTGATGCTTAAAGATTGTGTACGGTGCTCTTAATAAACTTAATTATGATTTTATACACACGAATGTCTTTCGTAAACAAAAGGGGAGAAGCTGACTGGGGAAGGGGATATCCCATCTTCACCAATGTCTGCAGGAAGTTCAAACGTTCTCGGTCAAATTTGGGGCACCTGAACAGGATGTGGTTGACATCAGCTTCCGTTTCAGTATCACACTCACATGCCGCCGAATCGTAGATGTTGATCCGATGTAGATGTTTTGGATAAGAGGCGTGATTGAAGCGAAGACGAATAATGGTAGAAATCTCGGATCGCTCCAGATGAGTCCTCATAAACCACGGCTGCGTAGAAATCTGAGGTTGCAGCACAGCGTAAGAAGCGCCTTTCGTTTCTTGGGAAACGTTCCACATCTGTTGCCACTGTTGTTTTGCGTAGTCCTTGACCGCAGATAAGAAGTGTGTGTATGGTAGTTGTAGGTCCAAGACAGTGCCTAAGGATGCCGCTTGTTTAGCCAATGCATCAACTTCCTCATTATAGTAGATACCAGCGTGAGAAGGCACCCACAGTAAATTAACTGTCCGTCCCGTATTTGTACAGCCGAAATCACATCCAGAATATAGCTGTTGGTTTTTTTGTTCCATCTCCGGTGTTGTAGGGTTTGAAGGACACTTTGGGAGTCAGACACAATTAATATTTTCGGGAAGGAAGTGGTAGAAGTAAACCTAAGTGCTTCCAGAATTGCCACTGTCTCCGCAGTAAATATAGAGGTATTCGTTGGCAGTTTGAAGGTTCTCCGAATCTGAATCTGAGGGCAGAAAAAGGCACATCCAGTACACTCTTCTTGTGGAATTTTGGACCCATCTGTATATACACAAAGAAAATCAGGCCACTGTTCTGCAACGAGGCGACTGAATCCGTTATTAACAGTGTTACTTCCTAAGCAAGTCATATTAAAATAGAAGACTGGAATCTGGCAGCCAAGTGTTCGTAGATCGTATTCAAAAGGAGGCGGATGCAGTGAACATCGTACAGAACGTATCATAGGAGACCAAGTGTCGAAGCTGGTACAAATGACTGGAGGTATATTCATTCTGTAAGAGGCAATCCATAGTCGATAAATGGTGTCTCTGTTTCTGCAGACTGAACTGTCCATGAAAGCCATTCCTTGAAAGTAGAATTTATCTGACAACATTTGGCGCCTAATGCTCAAGGGCATCTCTCCTGCTTCCACTAAAAGGGCGTTGGTGGGGGTCGATCGCATGGCTCCAAGACAGGTTCGGATGGCTCTATACTGAAGAGTATCGAGTTTCGTGAGATGAACCTTCGGTGCATTGTAGTACAGATGACAGCCATAGTCAAGCCGAGATCGAATAATCCCTCGATACATGGTGAGTAAAGTGCTCTGGTGCGCACCCCACCACACCCGGGTGAGTGATCGGATTACATTTAGGCCCTCTTCACACTTGGTAACCGTGGCTCTGATATGAGGCGCCCAGCTTAACCGAGAGTCAAAAATCATCCCCAGGAAACGTGCTTGAGGTTTTATCTGGAAAGTGTACGTTCCACACGTAATGTAGCCATCTATAAGATTCAGTGTTGACTTGTGAAATGGCACGATTACTGATTTCTCAGCCGATATCTCCAGCCCGTTAGTAGATAGCCAGTCATCGATGTGTGCAATGGATGAGAGTAATGCCGCTTTAGCCTGATGATACGTATCAGCAGTAGCATAGACACATAAATCATCTGCATACTGCAAGATTTTTGTGGGAGGCATTATCACACGTTCTAGGTCATGCGTATACAGAGTGTACAGAAGGTGGCTTAAAATCGCACCTTGTGGCAAGTCCTGGGAGACACGAAAAGGTCCCATCATGTTAGCTTGGTACTGGACATATATCGTTCTTTTAGCAATCAGGGTACTGATGCCATAAATCAACCGTGAAGGAATTCCGAATCCTGCCAGATTGTCCAAGAGAATCGGTATCTGAACATGGTCATAAGCTCCCTTATCGTCGAGAAAAGCAGCGATCACTGTTTGCTTCATTTGAAAGGCCGAAGTGATATCCACAGTAAGCGAAAATAGATTGTCCATCGTCCCTTTGCCTTTCCTGAAGCCATATTTACTCCGAGGTAACAAGTTATTCTTTTCAAGCCACCATTCCAGTCTCTTTTTCACCATGCGTTCCAGCGTTTTTACAACACATGACCTCACAATCTTTGACGGTATGCCATAATATTAGAAGGAAGAAAAAAGTTCTCTTAACGTGTCAACTGTAGGAGCTATTACCTAAATAGGAAATTGTAAATTGAAAAGTGGTAGATTTAACTATAAGTTCTGGTTGCAGGAGTATCATTTGTGTGATGTTTAATGTCTTTGCTTCGTTGAGTCATATTTCACCGCGTATTGACTAAACGCTAGTAAACCGAACTGTGACCAGTTAGCTTTTCGATAAGTTATTTAAGGATACTGAGGCCTGGTACTCTTTTTATTTTTATAATTAATAAAGGTCGCATCGTTAGGTGGTCCTCACAGGTGTCCTCTACGTTCAAGTCGTCTCCGTTCTTCGAAAGCAGCTTTCCCTTGCAATGACCCTGTTTACGGAGTAAGCACATCCACACCTTATTGTCTCGTAACCATTATAGTGTACAGAAGGCTTGCCCTTGGCCGTTGTAATAACTTCCATACTGACGGTCGTACTACGAAATCTGGAAGCGACCAGTGTGCCTATGTCGGGACACCGTCCACGGAGTTCTCGGGCCGGGCGGATGGGGGTTGGGGTGGGGTGGGGGGGAGGAGGAGGAGGAGACGGGGGCACCCGACCCTTCGGAGCAGGTAAAAGTGTGGCAAGTGTCCGGCGTGGCAAGTGTCCGGACACCGCCACAGCCGCCACTCGGGGACGACTGGGAGGGGGAAAACACCGAGGCAGCACGGGGCGCGCAAACATATGAGTATTCAGATGGAGCTGCTTCACAACAAACGACATGCGTTGTGGAGAACGAGCTGCTTAAATTCAGGGTACTGGCTTCGTCGATTTCTCTGTACGCATATTTCCCATTTTTATCAGCCAATCATTAGAGATATTTATTGCGAAATTTTGAATACTGGACGACTAGCTTGCGGGCCACTCAAAAAAGTCGGCGGGCCACAAGTCACCCGCGGGCCGCAGGTTGACTACCGCTGTACTAGATTGTTCAAAAAAAAATGTTCAAATGTCTGTAAATCTATCGGACCAAACTGCGTGGTCATCAGTCCGTAGCTTACAAACTACTTAAACCTAGGTAAACTAACCTACGGACAAACACACACACCCATGCCCCAGGGAGGACTCGAACCTCCACGGCGAGCAACCGCGCGCTCCGCATCGAGGTGTTTGAGACCGCTCAGCTACTCCACCGCGGACCTAGATATTTAGGGGAAATTAATTTCATAGGGTATATTAGTTTGATAGGATTTATTTGGCGATTAATTGTATCGACTACCTAAATATTAACCGGACCGAACTTTGTAATATTGTGGATCCATCGTCAGAAAAGTAAGAATTAGTTTATTTATACCCACTCTCTTTTGTCATAAAAGCTGGCAGTGTGGTTCATGATATGTTTGTGTTGGTCTGAGAAAAGTCTTAACGCTTCAACTGGGCTCGTGAAATACGACAGTATTGTAAAGGGACTAGAATTAGCAATAAGTAATTTTGATAGAAATTAGCAGTGGAGAGCTGGACAGCGAACGTACAACAAGAACTCGCTGTGGCGACATTAGGTCACACGGAAAGTAAACAGCCGTACGAGCTGGCAGAGTTAGCAACTAGACAGTGTTGAAAGAGCATGTGGAAAGTCGCCTAGCAGAAGCACACGCATTGTACATATTGTCGACATGTCGTTGAAATCTCTTTCTTCCACACGACGACGATTTGTGATTCATTTCTTCGCCACAATTGCAATAATATAGATCGATCTTGTGCAGGAATCCGAGTTTATGGTGAGCAGAAGAGGACGTGGACTATAGGGGTGCTACTTTCATAGAGCTCGACCTGTGGAAATTTGGGACCGGTGGGAAACGTGCTCGTACAGCCAAGTTGCTTATGGCGACCACTGGTCCAAAGCGGTAAGTTCGGGTTCGAATCCCGGTCTTGCAAGAATTTTCACTGTCACTCTTGAATTACTTGAATACCCTGTGTAGCCAAATTCATTGCTTCCTTCTTCTTCCTAGGCATGTGCCTCGTGCTGAAGTGGTGAAATGAGAATCCAAATGAAATGAAAGAAGACAGAAACACAACAACCTGAGTCACCAAATAGCACGTGTAAAATCAGCATTTACAAAAATTGCCACCGAAGATGCCTTGCAAATAAAGGTGAAACGCGTATGGCAAAATAACTTGTCTTATGGCATAGACGGATTATAATAAATAAAAAGCTGAGCTAAAACTCAGTTTCTCACGTACCATAGGTAACAGGGTAGTAGAAGTATTCAAGAATAGACCGTATTGTGGGAGCATTATTTATGAAATGCAGGGCTATTTCTTGATATTGACCTTCAATCGAGCTTAGTCTATCGGGAAGTATCATCGTGGATGCTGGATTGAAGATACTTTGCCTCTTGGTTCAAAGTTCTGATGTCTCGTTTGGAAGTTGCAAAGTTCCACACTACCCTTGTATTGTTAAGAACACAATAATAGAAACAGAAACAATGCTCAACAAGGGTAGTTATTTTAGTTCAGTTATGCTGAAACGAATGCAATAATAGAAACATAAACGTTGTTTGTTTGTAGAGCTTAAGGGATTTAACTACGGGTACATCAGTCCCTAAACTTACAAACAACTTATGAACTAGCTAATACTAAGGACGGCACAAATATCCATGCCCGAGGGGGGATTCGAACACCCGACCGTAGTGGCCGTGCGGACCGTGACTGGCGCGCCGCAATCCCCTCGGCCATCGCTGCCGGCCATAAGCGATGTACAGCAAGAATCGTAATTTTAATTCAGCTATGCTGAAACGACATAGGCTTCTTATTGAATAATATACGATCTCATGTGAACTTATTTCTTACGAAATTCAAATTTTAAACCTAACATCTATAAAATTTGGGACGATTGAAACACTGCTATTTGTGATACTTGGGCTATGTAGAATTATGCAGGGTGTTAAATAAAGGGGCATCTCAGGGCATTAACATTTCCCGAAAGCCTCGTTTTGATATCTGGAACCGTCCACGAAATAAAACGAGTGACTCACCCTGTATATGAAGGATTGTGACGCTTTAGGTCAATCTTTATCTGTCTTACGTCATGAAATACTGGAACTTTGTCCATTATTTGGCCGTGTTTCTTAGGACCAAACCGTATGTATTTGGTACAGCATTAAATTGCGCGCGTGCCACTTCAAAAGACAATTGCACGGATCGAATTCCCGATGAGACCAGCACACTTTCACAACATTAAGTGTTTTTCAGTTTTTCACCTTCACATGTACATGTGGGCCCACTATCGACAAAATGTCTAGTTCACTTCGTTAAAACTCAACTTCAGCACATCTCGCAAGATATCCTCTACATCGTATTGTCTCGGTCATCCATATCGTTAGTCAAAGGTAAATTTGAGTCCATCTTCACGCAGCTGTGATGCCATCGTTGTGTCATGTTTGTGTTACGTTCGTTCCAGTCACGACTCCTCCCGCCAACGTAGCTCGCCTCGGCACTCGTCCAAACAGGCCGCGGCGCGCTCGTATGACGTCACGCAGAGCAGATCGCGATAGTGTAGCATACTGGCTAGCCGCTAGGACTTCGTGGTTCGTTCCTCATTGATCAGCCAGTAAGCTACATGATCGCGACCTACTCTGTGTGACGTAACACGGGCGCGCCGTGGCACCACCTCCTAGAGAGAAGGCCGCGGCGCTCTCGTATGACGTCAGGCAGAGTAGGTTGCGCGCGCATTAGTTAACACCACCTAGAGACAAGGCCTCTCAATAGCACGTGCTACCTCATACTGACCAGGCCGTGGCCGCCAGCTAATTGGCTGGCTAGGAGGCAGGGGGCGTGCCCCAGCGGACAGCCATTCAGCTGCCGGCCGTGGCCTGGTCACTATGAGTAGCACGGGCTGTTGTATGGTCTTGTCTCTAGGTCGTGTTGGCATAGCTGACGCTCGCTGCTTCGCCATAGTGGGCCGTGCCCCAGCGGCTACCCAGTCAGCTATGCGCGCGCAACCTACTGTGCCTGACGTCACACGAGAGCGCCGCGGCCTTCTCTCTAGGCCGTGGCCTTCTGTCTCGGTGGTGTTGACTCGTTCCGTCACGCAGGGACGTAAACAGCGTGCGTCATCGCAGCTCACCTGCCGCAAGCACACAGCCACACATAGCGTTAGAAACTGGAGCGGTTGATTCGGAGGCGGAGATTTCACGCCATTTCATTCGGAGTCTCCGGCTATCTCCGTTGGACGTGTCGAATCGAACAGACGCCATTTTGGAGATTAATCTAGCTGTATTTCTTTGATTTGGCAGTGGATTTTGCGTAGCTGTTTAAGGACATCAATTCTGTGAACATAAACCACAATCGAAGTTTTCTGATACGTGCTTGTTATAATAAAATTTGTTTAAAAGTACAATTATTGATATAAGTTTCACGATGGCCTTATAAGATTGATGATGTACGAATAATTAGGTCAAATTGGAGGTAGTGCAGTCAGTAGAGCCTTAGACTGTTCAGTGGAAGATATTGTGTTCGATTCCCTGTGCATGAAAACATTTTAAATCTTCGTAATTGTTCATTATTTCTTTTTCTTTCACACTTCTACTACAGTACGAAAGTTTTTTATTTATTATTTATTTTTTTTATTTGAGGTAATCCATTTTTTCAACATGTCATATACATTTTATCAAGGGGTCTTCTTATAGCTTTCTGTCAAAAACTCTCGAATCTGTTTTAATGTATACGCAGTGTCCTTCCGTCTCCATATAAATTTGTCACTTGTTTTGTGAAAACAATTTGAAGATAGTGAACACAGAGTAATCTGATGACCTCTTAATTGGAGATAAGCGTATATAAATAACATCACAACATTAAAACCGGAAGTATCACATTCCTAACCAGTCTTGACCTTTTTTTATGTTTCTAAATAGTCTGCCCTAGGTAATCATTAAAAAACTGTATGTAAACGAAGTGGTTTTAGTGTTCTGTTTTATCGACGTTTCTTGTCGCTTTGCTTTTGCTAGTTTTGTCGTAAAATTTCGAAGGAAATTTTTGCATCTACCTCTCCATGTCTTCCACAATTACGAATGGTTACATTGTGTAAATAATGAAATTTGTAAAGGCATGATCTATTTTCTTTTTTTTCCGAAATTTTCCATTCCATACTTAAGCACTTTTATGTTGTTTCGTCCTTCATTAATGCAGGAATGTTTATAAACTTTTTTAATGGTCGTGAAGATTAGATGTTCCTCCACCTGTGGCTTACAGTCGCCCACGCAACTTACATGTAACCTTTTGGATCGGCCATCCCCCGCCTCAAAGAACCATCACACATCCTATCTTTTTGACTTATCCACAAACGAATTATTTTACCATTGAAAATGAAATTGCTACTCACATAAAGACTAGTCACACTCACAAGAAAATTTTCTGAAAGTTAATTAACTTCAAAATGCATGCTTCTATATGAAATACAAAAATACTAAAAGTACACGTTCCCGCAAGTTCAAAACAACCGCCTC
Organism: Locusta migratoria; assembly: GCA_026315105.1. NCBI lineage: Eukaryota > Metazoa > Arthropoda > Insecta > Orthoptera > Acrididae > Locusta > Locusta migratoria. The sequence goes on from CM048755.1 coordinate 226,393,173, forward strand.
ATGTGCTTTGCCTCTACGACAGTATCCGAAATGTCCGGGCATAACGCCCTCGTCAGTAGCTCTCTCTGGCCAGCGATATTCCATGGCGTCTGTGTTTCCTCCGGCCAACCTCCGATCATCCTGGCGCCTCCTACGATAATACCGGTGATCATCGGATGCGGCGGACTAGTCGCACCTTCGATTTACCCGCCAGTTAACCGCATCCGCAGACCAGCACTAGCCACACACCCTTTTTAATAACAGACTCATTCGTACGAAAAAGAGTCTACAGTTCCCTAAGTACATGGGTGTAGATTTAAAAAAATGTTCAAATGTTTGTATATTCTATGGGACTTAACTACGGGGTCATCAGTCCCTAAACTTACAAACTACTTATGAACTACTTACGAACTAGGACGGCACAAAGATCCATGCCCGAGGGGGGATTCGAACCCCCGACCGTAGTGGCCGCGCAGACCGTGACTGGAGCGCCTTAGTCCCCTCGGCCACCACGGCCGGCGTAGATTAAAAAGCTTCACTTTCATTGCGAATGAAAATCTGTTTCTTGTGTTTAAACTTTCTATTTACGAAATCATTGTAGATAACTGATACAGAGATGCTCGTCCCTGTAGTCCTAGCGTCTCAGTGGGACAAGTTAAATTACAATAATCAAGAGCTTACGCTTCCATTGACTGGTAGTACCTTTCAATGGGTCTTTATTACACGTTGTTATATCGCCAAACAACGAAATTCACAATGTAAATAAAAAATTAAAATAATAGCAACCAACTTCGAATTTTTTACGCTATATTACATCGTTATTAGTGCTAGCTCATTAGTGCTAGGTCGTTTCAGTCATCTTTAGCAGCTACGGCTACGTCCGCGCGATCTGGAGCGCCACGTTGCGGATCACGAGGCCTCCCGCGTCTGAGGTTCGAATCCTCCCTCGGGCATGGATGTGTTTGTTGTCCTTTGGTTAGTTTACCTTAGTTTAAGTAGTTTGTAAGCTACGGACTAATAACCAAGCAGTTGAGTCCGATAGATTTACAAACATTTGAATATCTTTGGCGTTGCTGGGTTATAGGTCATGCTGGCAATATTTGTAAACAATTACGAACAAATTAGACTGGAGAGAACACATAGAAAACATTGTGGGGAAAGCGAACCAAAGGTTACGTTTCATTGGCAGAACGCTTCGAAAATGCACCAGCTCCACCAAAGAGACTGCCTACATCACACTTGTGCGTCCTCTCTTGGAGTACTGTTGCCCCTTGTGGGACCCTTACCAGGTGGGACTGACGGAAGATATTGAGAAGGTTCAGAGAAGGGCAGCTCGTTTTGTTTTATCACGTTACGGGGGGGGGGGGGGGGGAGCGTCACGGAAATGTTGCACGAATTGGGGTGGAAATCATTAAAAGAAAGACGTTATTCATTGCGACGTGATCTGTTTGCGAACTTTCAATCACCGACTTTTAGTTCTGAATGTGAAAATATTTTGCTAGCAACCACCTACTTAGGGAGACATGACCATCCCAATAAAATAAGAGAAATCAGATCGAAAACGGAACGATTTAGGTGTTCTTTCTTCCCGCGCGCTATTAGAGAATGGAACGGTAGAGAAAAGTTATGAAAGTGGATAATGAACCCTCTGCCAGGCACTTGAATGTGATTTGCAGAGTATCTATGTAGATGCAGATGTAGATGTAAACCTATTACACCAAACTGCTATTGTCACAAGTACCTAGACTTAGAAACTACTTAAACTAACCTACAGTAAGGACAACACACACACACACACACACACACACACACACACACACACACACACACACACATATGTCTAAGGGAGGACTCGAACCTCCGGCAGGAACGACAGTCCAGTCCGTAGCATGACTCCTTAAATCACGCGGCCATTCCGTGCGATTTGCTGGCAATGATTCATCTGAGCTAAACAAGTTTGACAAGGAAAGTACTTGGGCTCGAACAAACACATATACACCAAAATCGTATGAGAGATAATGTAAAGATCCCTTATTGCACTAGTAATACTCCCGCATATGCAAAACTCTACAGTCGTCCGTTAGAGGGCTCTGCGTGTGCCATGCCGCATTGCACTTTGACCTGTCGGTTCGCCAGTAGGGACGGTGCAGTGTGCCTCCGAAGTTGCGTTTTGTGATGTTATTTGTGTGGTGAAGCGTCAGATGGGGCGGCTATTGCTAATCAATCCTGCTAATGTATTGTGATTAGTTGAGATGAAGTTACGAAGAACCCTTCTTCGTGAATATGGTATTAGTGTAGATGAATCATTTGCTTGTTTTCTCGTATCTGTTATGGTACAGAAATATGAGCATAAGTTAGATACTGTTGTTACAAACTCATAATAATAGGGATGATAATGAAGAACAACTCATTGCAAGCGGTAGTGCTACGGTAAGTGCGGGAAGACGTGATGGAAGCAGTGGCAGTGAATACCAACAGTCTTTCGGGAAGAAGATTAAAGTTGCAACTATCATCACGGCTTTTGATGACAATTCGCTAAGGAACATGCACGATGATTATTACATAAGTTATAGTTAAGATATCTGCATTACGTATGGCGTCTACAATTACATCTACAGTGCTATCTAGAGCACGATTGCAGAGCTTTGCAGAAAAACGACACACGCCAGCACATTGAGGTGTACGTAGAGATCCTGTAACCAAACGTTCATACAAATACGTTTGTTCGGGCCCATGTACTTTCCTTGTGAGTATCGTAATAACGATGCTTTCATTGCCTCCCGTTCATTATCTTTCACGTGACGACCTTGTCACAGAGTGCAGATGTATTGGCGATTTGTTTGGGGCTGACATCATGACTTGATCCTTCTTATCTAGTATCTTTAGATTTGGCCGCGGCGGATTAGTGGTGCGGTGCGCGTACGCGTGGTCGTTCGACGTCGGGGATTGGAGTTCCCCCTCGGGCATGGGTGTTAGTGTTGTCGTTACGATAGTTTGACTTAGTTTAAGTAGTTTGTAAGCTACGGACTAATAACCCAGCAGTTGAGCTCGATAGACTTACAAACATTTGAGTTACTTTAGATTTGCTACTATTAATCCCTTTGGAAGAGCCATATATCTGCCAAAATTATCGAGGCTTACTGGAACCATAAACCCACCATTTATATTACTCACTTACACTATGTTGTTGTTGTTGTGGTCTTCAGTCCAGAGACTGGTTTGATGCAGCTCTCCACCCTACTCTATCCTGAGCAAGCCTTTTCATCTCCTCATAAGAACGACAACCCACATCCACTTGAATCTGCTTACTATACGCGTCTCTTGGTCTCCCTCTGCGATTTTTACCCCACACACTTCCCTCCAACGCTAAATTCACAATTCCTTGATGTCTAAGAATGTGTCCTACCAATCTATCCCTTCTTTTAGTCAAGGTATGCCAGAAATTTCTTTTCTCCCCAATTCGTTTCAGTACCTCCTCATTAGTTACACGATCCACCCACCTAATCTTCAGCATTCTTCTGTAGCACCACATTTCAAAAGCCTCTATCCTTTTTCTGTCCACACTGCTTATCGTCCATGTTTCACTCCCATACAAGGCAACACTCCATACAAATGCCTTCAGAAAGGATCCTTAGGCTTAAATCAATATTCGATGTTAACAAATTTCTCTTTTTCAAAAACGCCTTTCTACCCATTGCCATTCTGCATTTTATATCCTCTGTACTGCGACCATCATTTGTTATTTTACTGCCCAAGTAACAAAACTCCTCTACCTCCTTTATTGTTTCGTTACCTAATCTAATTCCTTCAGCATCATCTGATTTGCTTAGACTGCACTGCATTACCCTAGTTTTGCTCTTGTTAATGTTCATCTTATATGCACCTTTCAGCACACTGTCCATTCCGTTCAATTGCTCTTCCAGGTCCTTTGCTGTATCTGACAGAATTACTATGCCGTCGGCAAAACGCAATGTTTTTAATTCTTCACCCTGAACTTTAATTCCTTCTCCAAATTTCTCCTTACTTTCCTTTATAGCTTGCTCAATGTACAAGTTGAACAACAATGGGGAAAGGCTACAACCCTGTCTTACTCCCTTTCCAACCCCTGCATCCCTTTCATCCTTCAACTCTGACAACCGCTGTCTGGTTTTTGTACAAGTTGTAAATAACCTTACGCTCCCTATATTTTACTCCTGCTTGCTTCAGAACTTTAAAGAGTTTATTCCAATCAACGTTGTCAAAAGCCTTCTCCAAATCTACAAAAGCTAGAAATGTTGGTTTGCCTTTTCTTAATCTATCTTCTAGGATAAGCCGTAAAGTGAGTATTGCCTCCCGTGTTCCTACATTTCTCCTGAACCCAAACTGATCTTCCCCGAGGTCGGCTTCTACCAGTTTTTCCATCCTTCTGTAAATAATTCGTGTTAATATGTTGCAACCATGACTTATTAAACTGATGGTTCTGTAGTTTTCACACCTGTCTGCACACCCGCTTTCTTTGGAATGTGGATTATAACATTTTTCTTAAAGTCTGAGGGTACTTCATCTGTCTCATACATCTTACACACAATGTGAAACAATTTTGTCATGGCTGGTTCTCCCAGAGACTTCAGTAGCTCTGACGGAATATCATCTACTCCAGGGGCCTTGTTTCGACTTAGATCTTTCAGTGCTCTGTCAAATTCATCTCTCAGTATAGTGTCTCCTATTTCATCATCATCTACATCCTCTTCCCTTCCTACAATAGTGTCTCGAAGTTCATTTCCTTTGTAGAGCCCCTCTATATACTCTTTCCACCTTTCATCTTTCCCTTCTTTGCTGAGAACTGGTTTTCCATCAGTGTCCTTGATATTCATAGAGCTGTTTTTCTTATCGCCAAATGTTTCTTTTATTTTCCGGTAGGCTGTATCAATTTTTCCCCTATTTATACATTCTTCTACATCCTTGCATTTGCCTTCTAGCCATTCCTGCTTAGCCATTTTGCACTTCCTGTCAATCTCATTTCTTAGTCGTCTGTACTCCATTTTGCCTGTTTCATTAACTGCATTTTTATATTTTCTCCTTTCATCGATTAAATTTAGTATATCCTGTGATATCCAAGGATTCTTTGTAGGTCTTGCCTTCCTACCTATTTTGTCCTCTGCTGCCTTCACTATTTCATCTCTCAATTTTACCCATTCCTCCTCAACTGTTTTATTTTCCCCTGTTTCTGTCAATTGTTGCCTAAAGCTCCCTCTGAAATTCTTAAGAACTTCAGGTTCCTTCAATTTATCCAGGTCCCATCTCCTTATTTTCCTACCTTTCTGTAGTTTCTTCAGTTTCAGCCTACAGTTCATAACCAACAAGTTATGGTCAGAGTCTATGTCTGCCCCTGGGTATGTCCTACACTTCAAAACCTGGTTCCGAAATCTATGTCTTACCATTATAAAATCTATCTGGTATCTCCCGGTGTCTCCTGGTCTCTTCCACGTATACAACCTTCTTTTGTGATTCTTAAACCAGGTGTTTGTTATAACTAAATTATGTTCCGTGCAAAATTCTACCAGGCGGCTTCCTCTTTCATTCCTTTTGCCCAGACCATATTCACCCACTATCTTCCCTTCCCTTCCTTGTCCTACTACCGAATTCCAGTCTCCCATAACAATTACGTTTTCCTGTCCCTTAATTGTCTGAATAATTTCCTTTAGCTCCTCATATATTTCTTCGATCTCCTCATCATCGGCAGAGCTAGTTGGCATATAAACCTGTACTACTGTTGTCGGTGTTGGCTTCGTATCTATCTTGACAACGATAATGCGATCGCTGTGCTGGTCATAATAGTTTACCCGCATTCCTATTTTCTTATTCATTATCAATCCTACTCCTGTGATACCCCCAAATGATTTTGTATTTATAATCCTGTACTCACCTGACCAGAAATCCTGTTCATCCTGCCACCGAACTTCACTAATCCCCACTATATCTAACTTCAACCTATCCATTTCCCTTTTTAAATTATCTAATTTTCCTACTCGATTAAGGGATCTAACATTCCACGCTCCGACCCGTAGAATGCCAGTATTGTCTTTCCTGATGATCACATCCTCCTGAGTAGTCCCCGCCCGGAGATCCGAATGGGGGACTATTTTACTTCCGGAATATTTTACCCGAGAGGATGCCATCATCATATGTTCATACAGTAGAGCTGCATGTCCTCGGGAAAAATAACGGCTGTAGTTTCCCCTTGCTTTCAGCCGTTCGCAGTAGCTGTGTGGCAAAGCCACATTAGCTGGTGTTACAAGGCCAGCTCAGTCAATCATCCAGACTGTTGCCCCTGTAACTACTGAAAAGCCTGCTGCCCCTCTTCAGGAACCACACGTTTGTCTGGCCTCTCCACAGATACCCCTCCGCTGTGGTTGCACCTACGGTACGGCTATCTGTATCGTTGAGGCACGCAAGCCACCCCACCTCGGCAATGTCTGTGGTTCATGGGAGTGGACTTACACTATACTCCTCCGTATAAAAAAAAATGTCTCTCATCCAAAGCTTCATTGCTCTTCAGTGACTTCTGATGTTGAATGTCTATACCCACAGTTACCCACAGCAACTTTCCTGTAATTACAGTTACTTTGTCATCTGAAGCAATCTTAAACACATGTGTTCGAAGTTCAGTTGGTACCCTCTGACAATTGGTGTACCTTGCAACACTGATATGCTTACAGCTGTTGTACTCACTGAGAATTAATTGCCGCTAAGCTAAACAGTCTCTCGCGAAAGATCGATTTTAACATGAAGCCTATACAGGATGTAAAGTGCGAGAATATCCCTGTTCTACGGTTGTAAACTCTTCTATACACTCACAGAACCATTCAGCTGTCAAAATCAGTACAGCCATATGACCGCAATCGGTTTTCAAGGGACGGTCATAATTACAAACTTGGCTAAAAAGTCGGCTCCAACGTCTGTAACTCAAAAATAGCTACTCCAAGAGAAAACCGCCGCGGTGGAATAGCCGAGCGGTCTAAAGCGTCTCGCTGCGGAGCGCGCGGTTGCTCGCCGTGGAGGTTCGAGTCCTCTCTGGGACATGTGTGTGTGTGTGTGTGTGTGTGTTGTCCTTAGGTTTGTTTACCTAGTTTTAAGTAGTTTGTAAGCTACGGACTGATGACCACGCAGTTTGGTCCGATAGATTTACAAACATTTGAATTTGAATTTTTGAAGTGAAAACCGTCAAGTCATCAAAATGGAAAAACATGAAATTTCACGCTATAAAAGTACCACGTTTTTAATTTTGCGCGATATTAAACGTCCATACACTTGAAAATCTGAGTAATTCTATTGGCATTTGCACAAATTTTTATATCACCCGAATGTAAACACATATTGGCTATTACCACGTACTTGGTTTTCCTTCTATCATTCGAATCTTACCATTCAAGGCATGGATAAAAATACACGCGAATGAAAATAATTAAAAACATACACCGAAAATAAACTATGTTGTCATTAGAGCGCCATCTTCCGACAAGAAATTTCATTTCACTGAATTTTATTAAAATAAAAAAATAAATAAATAAATAAACAAGGAAAGGCTCTGTAGCACAGTGCTGCCGGCCGCGGTGGCCGAGGGGACTGAGGCGCGCCAGTCACGGTCTGCACGGCCACTACGGTCGGGGGTTCGAATCCCCCCTCGGGCATGGATATTTGTGCCGTCCTAGTTCGTAAATGGTTCATAAGTAGTTTGTAAGCTTAGGGACTGATGACCCCCGTAGTGAAGTCCCATAAGCTTTACAAACATTTGAACATTTTTTAGCACAGTGGTAGAGTGCCAGACCACAAATCCCCACGCCGGGTCCTAGGATTTTTATCTGTCACTTTTCACTTATTCCACCTCTGGGAGTGTTGCTGATGTGAAAAATACCGAGTAGCACCGTGGTTCGGAAACCACGTTAAACTATAGGTCCCGCTATAACTGACTGGGTAAGTCAGTTCGAAGGTCGGAGGAAGGCAACGGCACACCACCTCCAAACAGAACAATGCCTAGTAAAGCACTGTGGTATTTAAATCAATCTTCGGATTGTTTACTGCTTTACCTTTTATGCAATTACTTTGTTTTTCAAGTGTATGAACGCCCAATATTGCCTAAAACTAAGAAATTAGGTACTTTCTCACATGAAATTTCATGCTTTACAATTCTCAGAAATTGACATTTTTCATTTGGAGTAGCTGTTTTTGAGTTACAGACGTTGGAACCGACAAGTAAAAATGATGGAATTTTCAAAACCGATTGCGAAAAAATGACTCAACCGATTTTTGCATTTGAATAGGTCATTCCACACATAATTTCATGCTCTTTTATTTTGGTGAGGATAACATATTCAGTAAACTGCATACTTTCCTAGTAATAAGCGAAAATCTGCAGAAAGTGTCAAAATTACGCAGTTTTTTGGCCACAGAACGTTGTTTCGAAGGTTTGAATGCCGAAAACTTGCAATCTATATACTCTCAATCATATGCACAAGATAAAAAAGTAAAATTTTCTACCTCATTTTTTGCAAGCAAAAGGCCTTTTTTGTGAGGCCGAACTACTGTTTTTATATTTAAAAAGACATAAAATTGAAGGGCGTTGTTTCCAAAGTAAACGAAATGTTTCCAAAGATATATAAAAGATTTTGGAAGTGCCACAGACATACATTACTAGACTGGCAAATGTCCCTCTGTGATTGAAGCCTGACGCCGCCATCTTGGGTCACCTCACGTCAAAAATTTTCCGTTCGGTACTACCGTGATCTGATACGATATGACGTTGTAAGCTTTACTAATTGAATTGAAAATGATTTGTATTTGAACTAATACTTCCGCAATAATTAAATTTAACACATACCTGTAGGCGCACACTGTCGAATCGTGTTATGGGCAGAACTTGTTACGTACGGTTAAATTTTACTTAGTCTTGACCGCTTCGTCATTATGTTGTCAATCATGTGACGTTGGCATTAGCCTATCGCGTGGTAAACATTTTGTCATAAATTCTTCGTTTACGAGGACAATTACTTTTCCTGAGTGGATGAGTGTACATAAAAGAACGTATCAACCATAGAGCAGGTACAGCATTATTTATTTACTTCATCGTCTGTACGAAACACTAATTAGGTCACTTTGTGTGGATTTCTAAGAATATATTACCTTGGCGAGTGCTTTCTATCGTTATGTTGATGTTGCCAACATAATCATGTGAGGCCGCCGGGATGGTAACTAAAATTTTACCATTACGTACATTTAAGGTAGACTGTAGTTACCTGAAAAATACACTCATAAAGAGATGTGTTATCTATGACAAGTAGCACATTTATAACGGTCATACTATTAAAACAAAAGCCGAAGTTGATTGAAACTGCTAACAGATTTACAAAAACAGGAAACGCTACTCATTAGTGTATTTTTCAAAGCAGACTGTAGGTTCCGTAAGAACTCTCAAGAGGAGGAGAATACGTGTTATCCAACGTTAAACTACACTTCTATGATGACCATATTACTGCTACAAAATCCGAAGTTGAATGAAATTGGAACAGATTAATAACAGAAAATCAGTGCAACTCATTACTATATGTCTCAAACCTTAATCCAGCTGAAAAAATTACAGCCATATGCATGACACGAATTTCTGATATGTCAAAAGTCTAAAGACAACGTAGTTACATAAGTTATTCGGTATTTTTACGACTATTTTCTGTAAGAACGCAAACGGCTGCTTTCACGTTATGGTATAGAAATATGGCGGCGAGACTTCACGGATACCAATGATACATTGCCGGTCTAGTAATATATGTCTATGGGAAGTGCGGGGCCAGCCGTGGTGGCCGAGGGGACTGAGGCGCTCCAGTCACGGTCTGCACGGCCACTACGGTCGGGGGTTCGAATCCCCCTCGGGCATGGATATTTGTGCCGTCCTTAGTCTTAGCTAGTTCATAAGTAGTTTGTAAGCTTAGGGACTGATGACCCCGTAGTTAAGTCCCATAAGTTCTACAAACATTTGAAAATTTGATTTGGAAGTGCGGGCCGTTTCTTTAACAACGGCCGCTCGCGCGCTCTAGCTCAAGCCACTCCTCACTTTACCATTGGTTTAGTAATTCTAAAGAAAAAAAAAAATTAAAATGCAACGTAGCAAATTATTTTTTTCTTACTAGTATAAGTATTCAATATTAAGCCCCATGAAGCACATCGTAATTGCGTCGACAATTTTTTTTTCTGAGAAATTGTTCAAATGTTTGTTAAGCTTATGGGACTTAACTGCGGGGCCATCAATCCCTAAACTTAAAAACTACTTATAAACTAACTTATACTAAACACAGCACAAACATCCATGCCCGAGGGAGTATTCGAACCTCCGATACGGGAGGCCGCGCGATCCGCATCGTGGCGCTTCAGACCGCTCGGCTACTTCAAATGTTAAAATGTTTGTTAAGCTTATGGGACTTAACTATGGGGTCATCAGTCCCTAAACTTACAAACTACTTACGAACTAGGACGGCACAAATATCCATGCCCGAGGGGGGATTCGAACCCCCGACCGTAGTGGCCGTGCAGACCGTGACTGGAGCGCCTCAGTCCCCTCGGCCACCGCGGCCGGCTCGGCTACTTCCGCGTGGATTTTTTCTAACAAAACTGTGTATCTGGGCTCCAGACGGTCTTAGAGTAACATTGTTTGTTTTAAAATCTGTGAAAAAATTACAGCCACATATTTCTTTAACAGTTCCTTTCATAACATAGAAATAGTCAGTTGGAGAAAACAAACCCAAAGAAGTGCAAGTTTTCGAAGTCATTTTGGGTACTTACAATTTAAAAAAATCTAAAAGAACGTTTACTAGCATGATATTATAGCTCAAAAATAAATAAATAAATAAATAATAAAAACGGACCAAAAGCCGTTAGTCTAGATCGCTCCCCGGAGCAATTTTCGAAAAGGCTTTTTTTTTTTTTTTTTTTTTTTTTTTTTTTTTTTTTTTTTTTTTTTTTCAAGAAAACAGATGTGTTTGTTGTGGTCTTCAGTCCGCAAACTGGTTGGATGCAACTCCCCGCGCTACCCTGTCCCGTGCAAGCCTCTTCATCTGAGAATAAGAATGGCAGCCTACATCCTATTGAATCTGCTTACTGTATTCGTCCCTGGGTCTCCCTCTACGATTTTTACTCCACACACTTCCTTCTAATGCTAAGTTTACGATTCCTTGACGTCTCAGAATGTGTCCCACCAACCTATTCCTTCTTTTAGTCAGGAAATGCCAGAAACTCCTTTTCTCCCCAATTCTGTTGAGCACCTCCTCATTAGTTTCGTGATCTACCCATCTAATCTTCATCATTCGTCTATAGCAACAGATTGAACAACATTTGGGAAAGGCTTCAACCCGTCCCAACCACTGCGACCCTTTCATGACCTTCGACTGTAATAATTGCTGTTTGATTTTTGTGCAACTTTAATATAACTCTTCGCTCCCTATATTTTACCCCTTGCTAGCTAGCTTCAGAATTTGAAAGAGTATGTTCCAGTCAAAAACTTTCTCCAGATCCACAAATACTAAAAACGTAGGTTTCCCTTTACTTCACCTATCTTCTAAGATAAGTCGTAATGTGAGTATTGCCTCGCGTTTTCCTACATTTCTGCTTAATCAAAACTGATCTTCCCCAGGGTCGGATTCCACCAGTTTTTCCGTTCGTCAGTAAATAATTCGTGTTAGTATTTGGAATCATTATATTCTTCTTGAAGTCTGTGGGTATTTCCCCTGTCTCATACGTCTTGCATACCAGGTGGAACAATTTCTTCATGACTGGCTCTCCTAATGATAGTAGCAGTTCAGATGGAACATAATCTACTCCAAGAGCCTTGTTTCTACTCTGCTCAGTCAAATTCTTCCCGCAGTATCGTATCTCTTACCTCATCTTCCTCTACTTCGTCTTCAATTTCTAGAATACTGCATTTAAGTTTATTTCCTTTGTGCAGGGCCGGCCGCGGTGGCCGAGGTGACTGAGGCGCTCCAGTCACGGTCAGCACTGCCACTACGGTCGGGGGTTCGAATCCCCCCTCGGGCATTGATATTTGTGCTGTCCTAGTTCGTAAGTAGTTCATAAGTAGTTTGTAAGTTTAGGGAGTGATGACCCCGTAGTTAAGTCCCATAAGCTTAACAAACATTTGAACATCTTTGTGCAGGACTTCTATATATTCCTTCCACCTTTCAGCTTTCCCTTCTTTGCTTAGTACTGGTTTTCCATCTGAGTTCTTGATTTCATACCGCTGCTTTTCTTGTCTCCAAATGTCTCTTTTATTTTCCTGTAGGCGGTATCTCTCTTTCCCCTATTTATACATTCTTCTACAGTGTTGCATTTCTCCTCAAGCCATTCCTGCTTAGCCAGTCTACACTTCCTGTCAACCTTATTTTTCAGACGTCTGAACCGCCTTCTGCCTGCTTCATTTGATGCATTTTTATATTTTCTCCTTTCGTCCGTAAAGTTCAGTGTCTCCTGTGTTATCCACGTATTTCTATTAAGTCTTGCCCTTCTGCCTATATGATCCTCTGCGGCCTTCACTACTCGAGCTACCCATTCTTCTTCTACTGTGTTACTTTCCCCGTTTCAGACAATCCTTGCCTAATGTTCCCTATAAAACTCTCAAACACATCCTTCAATTTGTCCACATTCCATCTTCTACCTTTTTGCAGTCTCTTAAGTTTTAATCTACAGCCGGCCGCGGTAGCCGAGCGTTCTGCGGCGCGCCAGTCACAGTCTGCACGGCCACTACGGTCGGGGGTTCGAACCCCCCCCCTCGGGCATCGATATTTGTGCCGTCCTTAGTGTTAACTAGTTCATAAGTAGTTTGTAAGTTTAGGGACTGATGACCCCGTAGTTAAGTCCCATAAGCTCTACAAACATTTGAACATTTTAATCTACAGTTCATAACCAATAAGTTATGGTCAGAGTCTATATCTGTCCCTGGATATGTTTTACATTTTAAAACCTGGTTTCTAAACCTTTGCTTTACCATTATAAAATCTGATATTTTCTAGTATCTTCCAGTGTCTCCTGGTCCCTTCCACGTATATAACCTTTTTTCATGATGATTAAACCAAGTGTTTCTTATTATTAAATTGTGCTCTTCACAAAACTCTATCAGACGATCTCCTCTTTCATTTTTTTCCCAGTTCATATTTATTTTTTACAAGGTCTTTGGTCCATATTCACCTACTACATTACCTTCTCTTCCCTTTCCTACTACCGAGTTCCAGTCGCCCATAACAATTAAGTTTTCTTCTCCTTTAACGGTCTGAATAATTTCTTTTATCTCCTCATAATCAGCAGAGCTAGTTGAAATATAAACTTGTACTACTGTGGTCTGTGTTGGCTTCGTGTCTATCTTTGCTATGATAATACGTTCACTATGCTGTTTCGTAGTAACTTACCCACATTCCTATTTTCTTAATCAGTATCTGACCTACACCTGCATTACCACCAAATGGTTTTATATTTATAACCCTGTACTCACCTGCCCAAAAATCCTGTTCATCCTGCCACCGAACTTCCCTAATCTCCCCTTAACCTATCCATTTCTCTTTTCAAATTTTCTCGATTAAGAGATCTGACATTCCACGCTCCGATCCGTAGAATGCCAGTGTCGTTTTTCCTGATGATCACATCCTCCTGATTAGTCCCCGCCTGAACATCGCAATGGGGGACTATTTTACCTCCGGATTATTTTACACGGGAGGATGACACCATCATATATTCATACAGTAGAGCTACATGTCCTCGGGAAAATTAACGACTGTAGTTTCCCCTTGCTTTCAGCAGTTTGCAGTATCTGCATGGCAAAGCCATTATAGTTTTCGATATATCTCGAAAAGTAACAGAGCAATCGATACGTACAAAATAGCAATCGATAGATAATCATAAGGCCTAAAAGTCTCTAATTTTCCATGCATCTAAGAAAAACCGTTTTTTGCAACTTTGCTAGATTTTTGGGCAAATTTCGCCATCTTGGCTCGACTTTCATGAAATAGAAACTTAATTTCCTATACTCTCATAATTTTTGTTTTCAGGTAATAATTTTTGCAGCCACTTCTCCCTAATGCTTGGCCTATACTGCTTTACATAACACTACAGGGATGTGAGACGTAGCAGCAGATTTGATGGTTGGCGAAGTGTGGCACCGTACTTGTAACTACTGTTTGTTAGTCTAAGAATACAATGTTGCACTTGGCCATCCATAGAATCTGCCGCTTCACCTCGTACCTTTATAATGGTGTGTAGAGAAACTGGCTGAGTAGGCGTTCTGTGTATGTTACTTGAAATCAGAGGGAAGTAACGGCGGTTGCAAGTTCTACAGGCGCCTGTTAAATGCTTTAATGACTTAGAGCATTTCGAGTAGGGTGGTTCGGATTGTAAGGGCTACTGGACTAAGAGAAAATACATACAGAGGGGGCTACTGTCAAAAGAGCCGTACTCATATTTAGTGGATGTTGTGTTCAACATTTATCAGTTGTGTAAATGTTTTCCCTATAAACTATAATGAACCTGTAGCACAATGGATTTCTTCTTATTAGTAACGGGATCTTCGTTCCTGACTTACATAAATTTCGATATTTATGTTGTTCACTCCACGTGTTTATAAAATAAGGTCTTGCGGTGGAGAGTGGCAGCTTGCATTTTAGTATCAAAGTATGTATATGTATGAAATATAGTTTATGCTTATTCGCAGACCAGCATGGTAGAAGTGTTGTGTGGGATCTAGCAGGACGCGTTTGTAAATCCAGGGTGGCTGTTTTTTATGGAGAGATGAAACCGGGAGATTGTTATAATTGAGGGTGCTGTCGAATACGTATTCTTCTTCAGAAAATAACATTCAAAATGTTCAAATGTTTGCAAACCTATGGGGAAAAAACTGCTATGGTCACCCAAAGAACTTAGTAAGAAGGAGGAGGGCGTGAAACTGAAAGACAACTAGAGTCCGCTGCTGAAGAAGAGGTGTATGTCTTCCACCGTGGGGCGAGAGAAACAGCGGAAGACAGGAACCAATGGCGAATTGCGCTCCAATTTTCAAAACATGTGACGTCACACCTCTCCGTTGGAGCACCCATAAACGGAATTTGCCTACAGTGAGTAGAGAACTAGGATGTGATTCAGACACCCAAAGAAGCCAAGATCCCTCTTGAAAATTTCCTGCACTGATGCGAACGAAACATTGGGGTTTAGTAATCAAAATATCCACGGGTGTACTGCCGGTCTATAGTGTCCAACGGCCCGTTGGACAACTATAGACCGGCAGTACACCCGTGGATATTTTGATTATCAAATACGCCGGGAGAAACTTAAGAATCACATTGGGGTTTAGTAATAAAACCATCAGATCTCTGCACAACAGCCCGGAATAGTTTAGTGATTTTAAAATATCACTTGTTAATATTAGCAAAAGGGTGTATGTATTTGAGAGGTGGCGCCATTGGAAAATTTTTGGAAAGTTCTTGACTTCAGTAGCGACGCTAGACGAAAACTGGGCGTCGGCGAACATGTCTTTGCGAGGCACCTTTCATTTTTTTTAGTAAGGAAGAAAATGTTAAATAAAATGAGCTGAATTGTACATCAATAATCATTATACTAAACTTTTATTAGTATAATATACAAGTATTATTGCAGTGACAATAATTACAATAAACAAACACAAATTAACATAGACAAACTTTGTCGGCTTTTCGCCTGATTTTTTAAACAATCACAGCATAATTAATACTAGCCGCTGTTTCGGCTTTAATTAATAGTACTGACAACGGAGATATTTTTTTTTGGGGGGGGGGGGGCGTCATTGTGATTTTCAAGTATGTCCTAAACAATTTTAACTTTGAGAAACTTTTTTCGGCCGAAGCTGTACTGACTAAATGTGAGCTCAATTCTGATTGTTATTTAAGCATTTGGATATACTGTACTGCTTACAAATTGTTTTCTAAAATGTACTGAAGAAGTTGTTTTTCAAGTATTTAACTAAAAATTTCATCACTGCTGCACTCAATCGGAAATAAATAGGGAAACTAAATAGCTGCCAGCGGGGAATAGCCGAGCGCAATAAGGTGTCATACCATGGTGAGCGAGGTCGCTCTTGTTGAGGTCGAATCCCACTCTTGGGTACGGCTGTTGTGTTTGTCCTTTGGTTAAGCTAGTGTACGTTAGATGTAGGTCGTCGCTACATAACCAAGCAGTTGAAAAGCGCCGTTAAACTTCAAATATAAAAAAAAGAAAGAAAACTGAAATTTTAACAATGTTTTGCGAGGCCCCTGCAGGCGGTTGCTGACGTCGCCGATGCCTAGCGCCGCCACTGCGACTTAGTTAAATAATACGCACGTTCAAACCAAAATGGGGACGTGGCGTAAAATGGCAAATGGCTGGGTTGGTAAGATGACGAGAAGTTCGTCATCTTCTTCGACATATCTTGCAGTAGGCAGAGTCTGAACCTGTTCAGTGCTACAGCAATAGTTTTAAACATGAATTCTTTGAAGCCTCATACACAATTGATGTTGAAAACATCACACACTGGGATACTCGTGGTATTATGCAGCAGTCCATTTCTCCAGATCCCACGATGTTAAGTGTTGTGGGGGTGTCAGTTGTAAAGCGACAGAAAGATACCACAATTTTAGTAACATGTGAAATTTATTACAAATCAATTAATATTCATCTTTGGCCGTTAAAGAAGTACAATCTTTTCAAACTGCTTACGTTTATGTCCAGATAACAGTGTGAATACCTCAGTTACCGACTGTTCGCGATTATTACAACACCCAAACCTTCAGAAGTCAGATCAGTACCAAAAGTTTTGTATCGACAGATTATCAACCAAAACTTCGTTATAATTCCTGCTATTTGCTGCCATCCAGGAGAACTTGCGTAAACAGGACATAATAAGTAACACCTGTCCTACAGGGCACAGGGAAACCAAATATTCTGGAATGTGTCGTGTTGAGCTCCTATGGGGAAGTCGATAGAGCGTTGAAACACGTTCACTGAATGTGTGGTCGTGTTCCACTTTGTGTTATTCATTACTTTAAAGTGTTTCTCCGCCATTAATATTGTCTATTTGTATGTCAACTATTTTATTCCTTTATTAATGAACAATGCCCCATGTCTATATATGTTTCCACCCGTGTGATTGAACATGTGTGTTCTTAAGAATGTGGAAGGTTGCTTTTCATACTGACTGCCGCACAATGGCTTATACAGTCGCCGCCTCGCGCTTCAGGCCTCGTTTACTTTAGTTAAGAACGCATGGCTTCGTATGTCGTCTGCACTGCGTCTGATGGGTGGCATGGAGGTAAAAATTATTCTAACCTCCTTGGATGGGTGGCCCTAGACAAGCTTACTTGGCAAGATGGTGAGGTGGCCTGTTCTTAGTGTAGTACCAATGAGATCCTTTAACTACAGAAGTGCTAGACTGCTCTATACTTCGAAAAATTGCAGAAAGAAAAAAAAAATATATCGAGAATACGTAATAAAAATGGAGGCAGAAAAAATTATACTAACAACTTAGTGCGACCAAATCGATCGCGAGTGATTTTGGAAAGCACGTCCACAGACATAAATGTATGTCTGTGAGCACGTCACTCACGTTATAGAAGCTCTGGAATTATACCTGACACTTTGCCATCTACTCACAACTAAACTCGGAACTAACAAACAGGCGGACGCAGTAATGGGTAGGAAATGGCCGAATCGCAACAGTCGACAAAAGTGCACGGTCAAAAGGATCACACCACGTTAATCAAAGGTTAAAACCCGTTACTTCAAAATATACGGGGCGGTTAATAAAAAAACTGACAATGTACGTCCTGTATTTATTTTTTCGATATAATCAGTGGTAGTACAGAGAGCAATGAATTTAAATGTTTGTCGTCATCAAGGAGGTTAGAAATTCTACCATCCTTGGTCGTCATAGCAGTAGCTTCTGGAAATTTACTGTCTGCATGAACGAAGTTCTTTGCCACACTCATTAGTTTTGTTTATATAGGTAGGGCGTGTTGTGGTAGGCGAGAAATGTCATTGAAGGCAGTGCGCGAGATTTTGACAATATGGTGCTACTGAATTTCATGAAAAAGGGAAATTGTCAGTTTACATACATAATGGAGTTATTGTTCCTATTTTTGATGCCTTTTTAATTCATCGTAATTATGAATACGGATTATTTCGCGAGAAGTAAGCGTTTATTTTCTGGTATTAGGGAGGATGGACCAATTACATTTCCACAAGCGAAACCCGCCGAAGAAGATAATGAGTTGGCCGAAGGCGAAGGAAAAGTTAAAACGAAGTTACTTGCTATGTGGTACAACATGAAATACGGTATGATATAAAGCTATATTTTTTTTTTTTCTTCTTCTTTTCGTGTTCAAGTTTGTGTCAGCAGATATGTTGTGAAAACATGCTTGGTTTTTTTAGTGGACGCCGGTTAGCTAACTAATTAGGAAGTGTTGGTGACAGATATAGAACTACTAAATTTATAGTCATACTGTCCCAACTTATTTTTACAAGAAAAATGCTGCAGGAAATAAAGTTATTGCCTACTGAGACGTGCTTGTGCCTAATTGTTGAAATGCTTTTTTCATATTCGTGAAAAGTTGAAGTTGACATCTGTAATAGACTAAATGATTTAGATTTTTCTATGCATTTGAGGTGATTGCGAGGATGCTTCCTTCAAGGGCATGACATTGCTCTTCCTCCTTCCTGATTCAATACTCTGTATTATCACAGTGGCAAATAGCTTACATAATATAAACCTGCCCTTACTTCATTTCCAACTATCTCACATAATCAATACTTCGATAGATGTACTCCTATAATAAATCCTTATTCATTGTTTAGAAGGTAAGAATGTGTACGTTGTTGGCTACGTTTTCTTATCCGGCCACTGTTGCAAATACTGCATCATAATACATTGTTGCCAGCTTTGTCCGTGGAAGTGTATAAAAATGTTTGTTATTCCGAGCGTTTGGAGGTCATTCACCTTTTAGACCCAATATAGGCTACTAGAATTTTATTAATCAGAAACTAGTTTTCTGGGGCATTACCGCAGATATATATATATATATACTCGTAATCTTTATGCAGTGTAAATCATTGTTCAGGTACCTAAGGAAGTTGAACAGTATAGATCGCCCTCAGTGCTATTTTTTGAGTGAAGTAATGCAGTAATGTTGCACTAGGACAGCTAGACCTATATAGTAAAGATTTCAGTACACCAGTCCTTATCATTGGCACAACAGTATTCGATTGTAAAATCTCTCTTGTGTGGCACTTAGAGGCGACACTGTTGTATTCATGTTGGGACCAGGAGTGGCTGGGAGAGTAGTAGCGGTTAGAGGTGCTATATGTATAATTTGTGTCTAGGCTTGGTATCTACCCACAAACTGAACTTTTTCTTAAATTGTACCTACAAATCCTAGAAAGTGGCTTCCTCGGTTGTTCTGTGTGATGACGTGTGCTCAGACAGAGCAGGACAAAGGCCACATATTTTTTGACTGATCTGCAGCATAGTTTGAGGTCAATGTCTGGTTGACAGGTAGCAGTTTGATTGTGAATTGTGAAAACAGTATTGAAGGGTTCAATTAATTGTTCTTCTATGGGGAAACCATTGATAGAATGATTGATCAGTCTCAGACTGCTAGAAACAAAACAAACCAACAGAAAATGTCTCAGCATTGGTTGCTTTAGTACCAGTGCACACTAATTTTTGATTACTTTTTTGAATGTGGGTAAATGCAGAGCAGTATGGATCAATTTTCTGCCAGTCCAGAACTTGGAAGAACATGTTTGTGATGTATTCATGCATATGCTATGTTTTATATTATGCATTTCAGTAAAGGGAAAGAGATAATGTGAAAGAAGCTTGCTGCTGTTTGTTACCAGCTTTACCACTCTGTACAGAAGTTAACCATAAGGTCCAATGGATATGTGCAAATTAGATTGTCAGTACAAATATGTTTGCATTTTATTTGATTCTTATAAAACATTCCAGATTAATGTTTGTTTGTAGAGTAATTCCATGTTGAATCAAGAGGTGGCGACATTACCCTCTTCAATATTCACAATATATGGTGTTTTTTGCACACAGAAAGGGGAAGGAAAAATGCCAACTTACAGAATGTTATTGCACTTGAAATTCCAAAAATCTGTGGGAAATTTGACAAACCCCCCACTGACAAAAGTGGCTGTTGACTTCCGCCATAATAGATATAGATCAGTGAACGAGGCAGTTTTGGAAGGGCCTTGAAACAAGCTTGCCGCTGATGATGCAGTTTCGTCACATTCAACAAATATACATGTAATTCAGGTCACTAGGTATAATTTTCCTCTTGAATATATCAAAAAATCAACTTGGAAATTGTCAAAACAATGTAGCCTATTTTCTGCTTCATTTTACACTATAAAACATAGGCCTAATCGAAAATCTAGTTGGGATGGCAGTGGGATTAGGAGTTGTAAGTAAATATGTACAGCAGTGTTTTGCATTAATGCAAAATAGATTGTATGAAGATTCCAACAATATGACACAAAGTAAACACTGAAAAACATGTTTATTGTGAAAAAGGTACTGTTGTAGCATAGCATGGTAAGTTAGTACTGTCAATAGACCAATGACGTACAAGAACCTGTCAACCACAGAGTTGTGGCAAAGATTTTCTACCATGGTGTTGATGTTGCCAACGTAATCACGTGAGGTTCCTAGGATTATAGGTAATATTTGACTGTATGGACAATATTAGACAGTAGAGGCTTTGGCTGCCACAGGTGGGAAGTCTCCTTATGATGCCACTAGCCTAATACCATCATGTGGTCCTTTACCATCTGGTGTGACAAAGAAATGTCACTCTAAGGAGATTTCAAAATTCATGTTGGATAGTAACAGCAACCTTATGTAATTATTAAAAGTAACAGTGCAAATTGATTACTTTATTTCATTACCGGTTTGTTTATACAAATCATCTTCAAATGACAGGCACTGGCGGTGGATGTAGCAATTCATGGTCTTCATATAGCAAAACTGGTATTGAAATAAATCAAGCAATCTGTGATGTGAACTGTGTTTTAACTCTGCAGACAGTGAAGTCAATCCAATGAACATTTATTTTTCAAAATTCTTTATTCTTATGCTGAGCTGGGCAAGCTCAGGCAAACCTACATTTTTAGCATTTGTCGATTTGGAGAAAGCTTTTGACAATGTCGACTTGAATACACTATTTTAAATTCTGAAGGTAGCAGAGGTAAAATATAGGGAGCAAAGAGTTATATTCAACCTATACAAAAACCAGACAGCGGTTATTAGAGTTGAAGGGCAAGAAAGGGACGCAGAGGTTGGGAAGGGAGTAAGGCAGGAATTCTTGATATGTGTATATTGTTTCATAAATTTCATTTTCATCAAAAAAACTCTTACAGGTGTGTCACGATAGATTGTGCAAGTGGGCAGATTTCACATGTAGCAGTTTGGCTGTGATTCGAACAATACAATGTTAGTAGGCACTAAATTGACAGTTTGCATCACTGGTGAACATTCTTAATTTAGAACCTTCCAAAATTACCTTCATCTTTTGGTGAATACTGCAAACACACGTGGGTTGCACCATCCAAAACAAATTTATTGGGTTAAAACTGGTAGAATTTCAGTAACATTATTTTCGGTCCTGGGTATCTGAATGTCTAATACAGTTCATGCAGTTTTCCCAACATTAGTCAGTTTTTGTTTATTAATCCTGGAACTATTTTGCTTGATAGCAACAAAATCCTATTCTATGATAACATTTTTACTTTGTTCACTTAAGACACATTTGGGTTTTGGATTGGGATTCTCTATTTGATCATACAGTGTAAGCTTTTGTGGCTGGTATTAATTTCATTTAAAATTTCTGAGCTCATAGGCCATGGTTGAATTTTAAAAATTCAAAGCTCAAAGCGTTAATAGAAAGTAATGAAGTTCAGATCATAGGTAGCAAAAGCTGGCTAAAGCCAGAGGTAAGTACAGCTCAAATTTTTATGAAAGGGAAAATGGTGTTCAGAAATGATAGATATAATAAAATAGGTGGTGGTGTATTTATTGCTGTCAAAGCAGTTTACCCTCAGGGGCTCAGCATTAATTTGCTGAGTATGGGCGTGGCGAATCCGGGGTCCTGAGCTGTGGGCTGTCGCGCGCCAACAGTCCGCTACACCGTAAGCTCTGAGCGTGCTTAAACGACCATCGTTCGGCGCGACGGTGGAACGTTGTACGTTTCAGAGCCCGGGAATCTTGGCTTAATCGCCCGGGTTGCGAGGACGGAACAAACCTCTATTAAAAAAAACCCTCAATCTCAAGGTGTGCTACGTGCCGAGGAGATGCGTGGCTGTTGAGATTGAACAGCCGCTAGCGGGCAACCTCTGAGGAACCTGCCACACCTCAGTTGTATAAGGCTTACCCAGGCAAGCGGGGCTCTGCCTGGGTGGATCTTTAGTTCCCTAGCTGCTCTTGGGACCATAATGAAACGAGCAAACAATAGCGTCGCCACACGCAAACCTGGCATCTCGTGGTAAAACAGAATATGATGCAACGACATATGATCCTAAGACGTTCCCTTCCCTTGGCACCCCATGGGAGGAACGTAGAGGAATTCGCCGATCCGAACCATACTCGCCATGATATCTGGTGTGTGCCCGTACTGATGGAGAGTATTTCATGTCCACTAAGCCACAGTTCTTTGTCAAACATCTTGAAGACCAGTTTGGCGAAGTGGAGTCTTTTTCAAAGATGAAAAGTGGGGCTGATACAGACGGCGTCCCCAGCCCAATCGCACGCATTACTTGCCTGCGATAAGCTGGGTGAGATCCCGGTAAGTGTCACACCCCTCAAGTCTTTAAACATGGTCCAGGGCATAATCTTCCATAGAGACCTGCTGTCCCAGACCGATGAAGAGTTGCGAGCTAACCTGCAGCGTCGAGGTGTTCATTTCGTCCGTCGAGTGTACAGGGGACCTAAGGAAACCAGGGTTCCCACCGGTGCTTTTATCTTGGCCTTTGAAGGTGATACACTGCCTGAGGTCAAGATAATGGTATACCGCATTGATGTAAAGCCATATGTTCCTCCCACTATGCAGTGTTTCCGGTGCTAGAAGTTCGGGCACATGTCGTCCCGGTGTACTTCCTGCCCGAACTGTTAGGGAATGTGGGCAGCCATCGCACCCAGACACCCCATGTACCCCACCTCCTGTTTGTGTAAACTGTGGGCAACATCATCCGCCATGCTCGCCGACCTGTACTGTTCTTCATCGGGAACAGAAAATCATGGAAATAAAGACCCTGGACCGGCTCACTTTCTCTGAAGCACGCAAGAAATACGAACGACTCCACCCTGTTAAGATGATATCATCTTTTGCCGCAGTCACAGCGGCATCGACTCTGATACGATCAATAGTACCATTGTCCTCTCCATCTGTGGGCCCTATGGGCCAATCTTCTACTACCCCCTCGATGGGTGGGGGACCATCTATATCCCATGCTTCCCAACACCTGTGGGAGCATTATCCACCCCATCATCGGGGACTCCAGTCCCCACTCCCCAGCCGAGGAAGCAACAGTCTTCCCTGGCCCCTCTCGCCCAGGAGGAGTCCCTTGTGGCACCCTCTCCTGAGGCTTCCACGAGTGGTTTGGAGGGTCCCAGCCAGAGGCTGCAGGATCCACCTGTCCCCAGTCGACGGGGCTTCCCGATCGACATCGGGCCCAGAAACCACTCGTGAGAAGTCCTCCTTGCTCTTAAGACCGAAAGGGCAGCGGGAGGTAAAGGGGAAGAAGCATAAGAAGAAAGTCTCCTAGGTGACTTCAAAGTCCATTTCTACATCATCTACTTCGGAGGATGAGGTGCAGATCTTCGCGTCTCTCGAGGATCTGGCCGTCACTAAGACACTTGAACCAATGCTCCTAGATGATGTAGATGTGCGAATAGCAGCCCGCAAATCTTCGGACTGACAATATTTCAGTCCATCATGGTCTTCCAGCAAACCTTGAATCACATTCTTCAACCATCTAGCTGAGCTGCAGCAGTTGTGCCGTTTCCCAGTGCTGTGTATGGCTCTGCAGGAAACTTGGTTTCCTGCTCAGCGGACCCCAGCCCTTTGAGGCTATCGGGGCTACTTCAACAACTGTGCCGACTGTGACAGAGCCTCTGATGGTGTCTGTATATACACCCTTGCCACTGTCCCCAGTATTGCTGTGCCTCTCCGCACACCTATTGAGGCTGTTGCTGTTCGCCTTCAGGCTATGCAAGAATTGACTGTCTGTTTGATATACCTTCCTCCAGACAGGGATATTTCGCCCACTGATCTTGCTGCTCTGGTAGCACAGCTGCCCCCACCGTTTCTTCTTTTGGGGGACTTTAACGCCCATCACCCTTTATGGGGTGGAACAGAGACGACCCTACGTGGTAGGGATGTTGAAGCTCTTATTGCACAACAAGACATCTGCCTTCTAAATACTGGTTCCCCGACACACTTCAGTGTTGCGCATGGCACTTTCTCAGCTATAGATCTCTTGGTCTGTAGCCCGATCCTTCTTCCACAACTCACATGGAGGGCCCACGATGACCTCTGCGGGAGCGACCATTTTTCCTATCTTTTTGTTGCTCCCAAAGTCTCAACAGGCGGAACAATTGCCTTGATGGTCCCTCCATAGGGCTGATTGGCAGCGTTACACTTCTGCTGTTGTCATTCCTGCCAAACTGCCAGCCGATGTGGATGTGGCAGACCAACAGGTGACTGTCGCCGTAGTTTCCGCTGCTGAGGCCACTGTTCGTACCACCTCAGGGTCCCCTCGGTGCAAATCTATGCCTTGGTGGTCACATGAAATCACTGAAGCCATTCGGGATCGGTGTAGGGCACTTCAGTGCTACCGGCGACATCCCACCATCGATCACCTGATTGCTTTTAAACGGCTCCGGGCCCGAGCTCGACGGCTTATACGTCAAAGTAAGCAAGATTGTTGGGAGAGGTACGTCGCCTCTATTGGATCTCGTGCCTCACCTTCTCAGGTGTGGACTCAGGTTCGACGTCTTTTTGGGTACCACCCACCAGCGGGAATCCCGTGTCTTCACTTACAGGGTACTGTCTGCTCAGACCCGCTTGCTGTCGCCGAGCACAGGGCACAGTTTTATGCAGGCATCAGTTCAACTGAAGCTGACAGTGAAGCCTTTCACACCATTAAAGACCGAGTTGAGCGGAAGCCACTGTCATTTCACACACGTCGCCAGGAGCCGTACAATGCACCCTTTAGCGAGTGGGAGTTTCAAAGTGCCCTTCCTGCCTGCCCCGATACTTGTCCAGGACCAGATCGTGTCCATAGCCAGTTTCTCTGGCATCTTCCTGTGGTCGCTCAGAACCAACTGCTCGCCTTGTTTAACCGTCTCTGGGCAGACGGTGTTTTTCCCTCCCAGTGGTGGGAAAGCACCATCATCCCAGTGATAAAACCTGGCCTGACCCACAGGTGGCTGACAGTTACCGTCCGATCAGCCTCACAAACGTTCTATGTAAGCTCGTTGAACGGATGGTGAGTTGGCAGGTTATGTGGATCCTCGAAGACTGGGGACTCCTAGTAGCACAACAAGGGGGTTTCTGTCGGGGCCACTCCACAATTGACAATCTTGTGTCGTTGGATTCGGCTATTCGTACAGCCTTTACCCGACGTGAACACCTTGTTGCTGTGTTTTTCGATCTCCGGAAAGCTTACGACACAACCTGGCACCACAACATCTTGGCTATATTGTACGACTGGGGCTTACGGGGCCCACTTCCGATCTTTATCAGGAATTTTCTCTCCCACCGCTCCTTTAGGGTTAGGGTGGGTACCACTCTTAGTTCCTCACACATCCAAGAGAACAGTGGCCCACAGGGCTCCGTCCTCAGTGTGCCTCTGTTTTTAATTACCATAAATGGTCTTGCAACGGCTGTGGGATCCTCTGTCTGTTCTAGCTTGTTTGCTGATGACTTTTGTCTGTATTTTAGTTCGGCTAGTATTAGCGTTGCTGAGCGGCGGCTGCAGGGAGCCATCTGAAAAGCTGAATCATGGGCCTCTACCCATGGATTTTAGTTTTCAGCACAGAAAACCAGCGTGATACACTTCTGTCGGGCAGTTCACATGGATCCCGAGTTATATCTGAGTGGTGAATTGCTCCTTGTCAAAGAGATGCATAGGTTTCTTGGAATGGTATTCGACAACATGCTTACTTGGATGCCACACCTGCGTTAGCTGCGACTAAAATGCTCGAGACATCTAAATATTCTCCGCTGCTTGAGCCATACTGCTTGGGGCGCTGCTCGTTCCACCCTCGTGCAGCTGTAAAAGTCCTTAATACAATCAAGGCTTGATTACGGGTGCCTGGTATCCAGGCTTTTGTTTCCGACTGTTACCCCTCCTTTTCCACCACGTCGACCTAGATCAGGTCTTCCGATCACGATCCGGGTTCGTACACACCTTTCCTCACGTAATTCCCTACCTCTCCCTGACGTTTTTTCCTGCCCATCCCATCTTCCTCCTTGGTTCATCCCCTGTTTGAAGCTCCACCTGCAATTGTCTTGCGATACAAAGGCATTAGTTTCACCACTGACACTCCGTTGCAAGTTTCTGGCACTTCTTGCTGCTCACCGTGATGCAGAAGTCCTGTACACTGATGGCTCCCTGATAAATGGCAGAGCCAGTTACGCTTATGTTCATGGCGACCACACAGAACAACGGTCCCTGCCGCCTGGCTGTAGTGTTTTTACGGCTGAACTGATCGCCATTTCTCGTGCTCTTGACCACCTCAAAACGTGCCCCCGGAAGTCGTATGTTGTGTGCGGCGACTCCCTTAGTGACCTGCAAGCCCTTTCCAACTATTTTTCTTCCCATCCATTGGTGCAATCCATCCAAAACGCCATCGCTTCACTCGGCAAGTCTGGATGTTCGGTGGACTTTATCTGGACCTTGGCCACATTGGCATCCCAGGGAACAAGCGTGTTGATCGGCTGGCTAAGCTCGCCACCACCGCTCCTCCCCTGGATATTGGTATCCCAGAACTGGATATCCGAATGGATTTGCGCCACAAGGTTTTTGAGGTTTGGAACACGCAATGGGCAACACTGAGCACTCCCAACAAGCTCCAAGTGATAAAGTCCTCTACGGCTGTCTGGAAGTCGTCTTTCAGGCCTTCCTGTAGGGACTCTGTTGTCCTGTGTCGCCTACGTATTGGCCATACGTGGTTGACACATGGCTACCTTTTACGTAAAGAAGACTCACCGAATTGCCGTTGTGGAAGTTTGTTGACAGTGGTCCACATCCTGTCGGACTGTCCGTTTTTAGCCACCTTGTGGCAGTCTTTTAATCTACCTACTGTGCCTGCCTTGATTTTATCTGACAATGCCTCTATGGCTGACCGAGTTTTAGGTTTTATACGTGCAGCTGGATTTTATCATTCTATTTAGTGGTGGGCTTGTGCCTGGTGTCTCAGGCTCCCACCTCTCATATTTTACTCTGATGTTTTTCTTACTTCTACCCTGTTTTTACCTCAGTTTTTAGTCTGTGCAGAGTGACTGGCTCATCTTGTGTTTGTGATCAGCCAGCCACTGTTCCCTGCTCTAATTTAGCTCAGTTCAACACTTGGTCTCTCTTATTCCCGTCTCCTTCAGTGTTGTTGAGAGTATCAAGTTCATTGGCACCGTGTGCCCTTACACTTCTCTTCTGGGTATTGAGCTATATTTAACTTTTCCTAATTGGCTGTCTTGTCTTCGTAAGGAACAGGGGACTGATAACCATGTAGTTTAGTCCCCTCTAAACCCACAACAACAACAACAAAGCAGTTTATTTTGTATTGGAATTGAAGTAGATACTTGCTGTGAGTTGGTATTGTCAGTGGTTATACCTGATAACTGAAATAAATTAATAATTGGTTCTATTTACTGACCCTGTGACTCGGACAGAATTCAGGAATGTTCAAAGTAAGTCTGGATCAAATTTAAAAAACATAGACAAAGCATATAATTTTAATTGGTGGTGATTAACTTGCCCATGATATGTTGCCAAAAATACTTATTTAAAAATGGAAGCAAGCATAAAACATTGTTCAAAATTGAGAATTTTCAGATACTACATTCAGGATAAACAATTAGAATATTAACCCACTAGAATAGTAAATGATTGAGAAAACATACTTGACCTCCTACGAACAGATAAGTAGGAGTTAATAAAGAGCATCAAAATGGGCACAAGGATTAGTGAACACACAGTTGTTATAGTGAGAATGTATATCAAAATTCCCAAAGACACCAAAATTAAAAGAAAAATGTAGGCATTAAAAAAAAAAAAAAAAAGAAAAAAAAAAAAAAAAGAAAGAAAAGGAGATAAAGTTGATAAAGAAATATCGAGAGATTGATACTAAAGAAATCGTCAAAAGAGGGGGTTGAACCACCATGGTACACAAGTTAGATCACTCTTGCAAAAGCAAAGAAAAAAGCATGCCAAATTTAAATGGACATACGGTCCCCAAGCCAGGCAATCAATCTTTTACCAAAACTTGAAATTCAGCTCAAACTTCAGTGTGAGAAGCTTAGTTTCCATGACGAAACCCTGTAACGTAATTCGGTAGAGAAATCTAAAAAAATTTGGTAGTATACATGGTATACTACTGGCAAAGCGTAATAATAGCAATGGTGAGACTACTGGTGACAGTTCTGTGAAAGCAGACTTGCAAAACACACCTTTCCAAACTTCCTTAACCAATGAAGATTAAGCAAATACTCCAGAATTTGTATCAAGAACAGTTCCCAGCATCTGTAATTTAGAAGTAGATACACTTGGAGTATTAAAGCAACTTAAATCACTTGACAAAAGTAAGTCTCCTGGTCCGGATTGTATACCAGTTAGGTTTCTTTCAGAGTATGCTGATTCAATAGCCCTATAACTTCAGGCTTTAAATTCAACTACATACCCAGGAACAACAGTTACAAACAACTTAAACTGTAAAGAATACACAGAAAATATCGTACGGAAGGCAACCCCAAAGGCTATGTTTCGTTGTCAGAATGCTTAGGAGATGCAACAGTTCTACAAAAGAAACTGCCTACACCCCACTTCTGCGGCCTATTTTAGAGTACTGTTGTGCATTGTGGGATCCTCTCCAACTGGGACTGACGGACAAATTAGAGAAAGTTCAGAGAAGGGCAGCTCGTTTAGTATTATCGCAATGTAGGGGAGTCTGTGTCACAAAAATGATGGAGTTCGGGTGGAAATTATTGAAAGAAAGGCTTTACTCATTGCAATGAAATTTATTTGCAAAATTTATTTCACCAACAGTCTCTTCAGAATGCGTACATATTTTATTAGCACCCACCTACATAGGAAGACATGACCATCAAAATAAAATAAAGAGAAGTCAGATCGAAACGGAAAGATTTAGGTGTTCCTTTTTCCCCTCGAGCTATTAGAGAATGGAACTGTAGAGAAATGTCAAGATATTTGATATACCCTTTGCCTTGCACTTCAGTGTGACTTGCAGAATATGTCTGTAATCAAGTGGGTGGACTGGACAGTGGGCCACATTGTTTACAGGAAGGCTGCTCATACTGATTGTTACTTGAATAAGGACTCCAAACACCATTGCAGACAAAAAAGAAGTGTGGTTAAAACTTTGGTCAACAGGGAGCACAAAATTTGAACATATTTATTTAAAAGATGAGGTGAAACATTTGCCTTCAAGAAGAATGGTTATTCTACCAAAGAAATGTACCAAGCCCTTCATCCTGGGGATAATCAAAACCAACAAGTAACAAAAATTGCCCGAGGGGGGGGGGGGCGTTTTTTTGTCGATTCATCAATGAAGTTACAGACTGCATTGGAAAATTGCTAAGCAAGTATGCAGTGGAAACATTTTCAGACCTACCAGGAAGATAAAATAATATTTAAGATCTGTAAAAGATTTGTGATACCTTTTGGTTAGAACGGGAATGTGTAAAATCCCCTGCAGCTGTGGTTCAGTAGACAAGGTGTGTCTGAAAAGTTCAGTGACTGGTCCCATATCTTACAAATCATGCTGGCGAGCATTAAATGCCCACTCATACACATCAGGGTACAGGTCAACAAGTGCCCCCTATTGTGTAAAGCACTGCAGTGAAGTGGTGGTACATGCTGCGATCCAGGTAACAGGGTTGGTGCGAGACTCGTGTCATTACAATGTGGAGCAATGCGTAAACATCAAGTTTTGTTTCAAATTAGGCAAGACGGTGACAGAGACCCATGGGATTTTAGTGCAAGTGTATGGTGTTGAAGCAGTGAGCAAAAAGTGTTTGTGTGGTTCAAATGTTTTGAGTTGGATAAGGATGCTCTACATTTGGGGTCAACCGTCCATAATTGCAATCCCAAACAACATAAAAAGAGTGCAGCAAATGCCGTGGATGATGTGTTTTCCAGACTTAAAATAACATGAATGGCTTATGCTTTGCAACAGTTGTGGAAATCCAACAATGCGTGGATCTGTGTGCTTGAGCGATTCCATAAGAAGAGTTTGCTGACAGTTCACAACAGCTGTAAAACTGATGTCGGAAGTGTTTTGTAGCCAATGACACTTTGAAGGCTAGTAAAGGTATTTTGTTTGTAACTTTTGTTTCCTATATTACCAGAGACTACTCACTGAAATTTTCAGGTGCACCTTGTAATTCTAACTACAGAAATAAGTATCAACACTTATCCGGACAAAGAGGAATTGCAGCGTGGGACATACAGAGAAATTGACCGTAACAGAACATGCTTACCAAGAGGGTAATCATGAAATTGAATTTGACTAATATAATCTCAAGAACTTCACACTACTATGCACATAGGTATAGAGAAGCAATAAATGCCACAATAATTTTAACGGAAAAGGGGACACTGTTAAATTAGACAATTTGGATTTCAACATTACACCAATGATAATAGATTCTTCAGTTCATAATGGGCATAACTGAAGAGCAGGATACTACCCATCAGCTTTGACCCCCAACATCAGCTACATGGCGGCAATGATGTATATACTCATAGTCAATATGGCGATCAAAACAATCACAAAAACACTGAAAAAAAAATACATATAAACACCAATAAAATGACACTAATGGGGCGAGTGGTAATGTGGGGTTTTTGGATTTGGGGGAGGGGGCATAGTGGGGGGAAAAATACAAACTATTGGGGGGAGGCGGGGAGAATGTGCTCTGTAAAAACAAACCACTACCAAAATACTGACAGACAAAAATGGTACGACACTTAACTTGACCTGTGTTACACTTCAAATGAAACATGGGATACTGAACATCCCCAATAAAAAAAAAATTAAAAAAAAAACACTTAAAATGAATTAACGAGAGAGAGAGAGAGAGAGAGAGAGAGAGAGAGAGAGAGAAGGGGGGGGGGGAGGAGGTTGGGTGAGTTTCCCACCCAACTCTTCCTCCCAAACTACATATACCAAAAAAAAAAAAGGGTCAGAAAACACACCTCGTGACGAAACAAAACCCAGTCAACAATTGTACACCCATTCACACCTGTCTCGAGCCTCGTGCACAGAACTCAACAGATGATCAATAACAAAAACAAATAATGATTTCAAAAACCAGGTTCCACTCGGTATCGACCTCCAGATGTTATCTCGCCAACACCTCCAAATGAAGAGACCCCAGGTTCGAGATGGTGAGAAAGTAACGATCTTAGGTTGTCTACATTCAGAACATAAAGTATTTCAGATATTGGGCTAAACAGCTGCAAAAACTTGACATCTGCCATAGTTTCTCCCATTGCCTTCGTAAGACCAAATGAATTAATTTTCCTTGTGATATCCATTGCAACAAAACCAAACAATTAGCAATCAAAAACGAAGAAATAAACCAGAAAAATTACACAACTAATCCACGAACAAACAAACACATGCACACACTCACTTCTGAACCACAATGAAATGCAAAATAATAGAACACACTATGCACCAGTGCCAAACATCAAACTAATTGTACGACCGGTTATGATGACAAATCGTTGAGATTCCACCACGAGAGCACCGCCACATAATTACTCACGCCACATGTCAACACATACCTCAAAACAACTGTGAGGTTATGTTCGTAGCACAGCACAGCACAACACGCAGACACCACAAGTCAGATCTGACGTGTGGTATCCCTGTCTTCAGGTGACCCCAATAATGTAGTCAATGCCAGAGATGTCTCGCAGCCAACATCATGTGATGGCTTATGGTGCCTACTACATTGCTCTTTATATAAATAATTACATTTTGCACTCCTTCAAGTTCTGATTGCAGTTCACCACTTCTGCAGCTGACGATAAATCATTGGGGTCAAGTTTTGCAATTTTGACCATGGCCTATGAGCCAGGAAATTTTAATTGAAGTCACTAGTTTGAGGCTCCAATTTTTTGGAAGAAATATCAGAATTTTGATCATCTCGGTGGTGGTGGTGGTGAATTTGTCTTTACTACAGAATACCTCGGACACATTTCTGTACATATGTTTCTCCTCTCAGTCCCTTCATTTTCACTGGGGTCTCACCAAGAGATACCAAACTAGCATTTCATGCATATAAAGTAATTTTTGTGGTAACACACTCTTAACTAGTCAGAAGAGCTATGCATGTTTGTGATTTCCACTAGTTTCACTGTAGTTGTGACTCAGATCCTTGCCCCCAACTTAATTTTTTCTACATTTATCAAATATTTGGCTGTATGTGATTATGCCACTTATCAACCGTCCACATTTGCACTGTAGATAGATTATTTTCTTGTATCTGTTATGTCCATGTTATCTGAATGGATTACAGTAATAAAATATCTTCTCAAACTCCATCTTCAACATACATTTTTATAATTTTAACTTTTGCGGCCAGTGACTGCAAGTGTAGCACCCACATTGTATCCTATATTTCGTACCAAATACAGTACCATACTTTACATATACACAATCCCCAATCTTGTCACTACTTGTTAGGTGACAGAACTTATGATCATATGTAAATCTCATTATTTTCTTCATACACATAAGAATGCTTGGTAATCCATTGCTTACATTGTTATCTTATTGTACATTGTTATAACACCATCTTTATAACAGTGAACAGGTTTTTCAGTGCTTTGTGTCATAGTGTTGGAGTCTAAATGCAATTTATTTTATAGTAATGCATCACATTGTTGTACATATTAGTGTCTCCTACTACTGTCATCATCCCAAATTTTTTTTACTATACTGCATGGTGTGATATGGAAAAGCAAGTATGTTTTCTGTCAGTTTCAAAGGTGACATGTTTTGAGATATTAAAGGTAAAAGGTATAGGTCACTTACCAAAGTTGTGTACATTCTTTAGATATGACAAAATGCATATCATTGAAAAGCTTTTTCAAAAACTTTCCAAAATTACCTGGTTAGAAGTTGCCGCTGTTTCAGTGTGGTTAAATTTTCCGCATATTTTTAAAACTTAGTGGTCATTAATCTTATCTTCCATGCCCCAAAATTCTATAATTTGGCAATTGTAATTCTCTTCTGATGTGCAATGTTCACAAGAAATGTTATGGAAATCTGAGTCTGGTTGAAAGTTGTGCTTTCTTGTGTTGAACTGACATGGAATGACCCCGTACTTTTCTAAGAAGAGGCTTTAAATATTCTTGTTTGTTCTGTGTGCACTATTTTTTTTACTGTTCATTAATTTGTATGGTGAAATTTGGAAATTTCTTAAGAGCTGTGGCGATGGATTAGTTAGTATCCATTCCTGTTCTCAGTTCCAGCACAGAAAATAAGGATGTGTGTCAGTCAACATAAACGTCTAATGGCTACAGTGTCATCGCTGATGAGTGTGAACGGGTCATGATTGTAGAGATGGTGTTGAATTGTAGCTCCATTTGTTAACACCTCACAAATCCACTGCCTTTTTACACATTGATGACTATTCATCAGAAAGGCAGTGGCAGTGTGAGGAATACAAGAAATGCTGTGGTAAGTGGTTAAATTACTTTAAGAACAGGAGTGTCATTTGCTCATAGAGAGCTGTGATAAGTTCTTCAGTTATCTTAGAGTGTGTGTGTGTGTGTGTGTGTGTGTGTGTGTGTGTGTGTGTGTGTGTTTTACCCCTCCCCCTTTGAGACTTGATTGTGGTAATTAGACTGATCTCTAACTTAAGGTCTAAATTAAGGTATCATACTGAAAGTTTTGATTGTATGTATAAAATTATTTGCAAAAGTATCAGATATGGTGTGAAAGAAGATGCATCAGAAACATGAAGGTTCAAGTGAGAGAGAATAAAAAAAAGTTCAACCATTCAACATAAATAAAACACGTAAATTTCATGATGAAAACTTTTCTGGTTTCCCTTTGGGTAGCTGCGCTGAAATTGCGTGAAGTGTGTATGATGGGTTGGCGGCTGCCCCCACCCCCAAACATGGGGCCGGAGGTGTCAGGGTAAGGGGTGTGCAGCACTGCTGGCCATCGGTTCATCTTAAAATGTCTTCAGTCTGTCCCAGACTCCCCAAAGGTCAGCTGCTGGGCATGATCTCAGTGTATGGCTGCTATTGCAAGGTTCATGGCCAATATTAGCTGGTAGCCCTCATCCCTGTTGATGAGATTGTCATGTGGTCTTATGTCAATGGATTCTTTTATTGTGCTCTCCCAAAAGCTACTGGCTCAGCGTAGCATTTTCGTGTTATCAGATTCGAAGGTGTGTCACTCATCGATGCTGTGTTCTGCAGCTGCTGACTTGTCTTTATGGCCCTGACATAAACATCTGATATGTTCTTTGCAGCGCTATTTTTGCCAATATACTGAAGGTCACACTCGCAGGGAATTCTATAAATGCCAGGTGTCTGCAGTTACAGGTTATCTTTTACCGAGCCAAGCAAATCTTTCGTTTTTGGTGGTAGTCGAAAGATTGTTCTAATTTCATTTTTTCCCCAGGATTCTCACAATTTGAGCTAAAGGAAGCCCAATGTAGGAGATGAAGGCGAGTTTAATTCCTATTCTTCTCCCTCTTCCTGGCCTTCAGTACATCAGGCAAACACAGTGGTGCATCTCGCAGCACTGCAAGCAACATATCAGATGTGTACTCGGGCTCATAAAGACAGTCGGCACTCACAAAACGTACACTTGATGAGGGACACACACCTTCCCTCATCAAGTGTATGTTTTGTGACTGCTGACTGAATTTGATGAAACAAAAATGCTATGCTGAGCCCGTGGCTTTTGGGAGAGCATAATAAAAGAATCCATTGAAATAAGACTGCATGGCAGTCTTGTCAACAGGGATGAGGGCTACCAGCTAAGCTCGGCCATGAACCCTGCAATAGCAGCCGTAAGCAGAGACCACTGTCAGCAGTGCCGTGCATCCCCCAACCCACCACCTCCGGGCCCCACGACAGGCGCAGGGGTGGGGAGGGAAGCGGCCGCCTGCCGGCTATATAAAAGAGACGCCGGCCCATCATCAACACTTCATCAGAAGGTGACGAGAGTGACTTTCATTGAAACGTTGTGGAATTTCAACGCAGCTATCAGGATGGAAACCTGAGTAGATTTCACCAGTACCATGTGCTGGGAAAGCCTACATTCACACATAAATTTCATGGTTGTGCTAGCATAATCCAATAGAGATGAGGAGGAATACAATTGTACAACCTTTTAATTGATAGACCAAGTGGAAAAATGTGATTTTGTAATGGAAAAGTATATTTAATGTGTCCCTAAATTTTAAGGAATACAGAACTCGATGTTTAGTAAGAGTACAATGGATGGGAAATAAAACTCGATAATGTCAGTGGTCTGCAGGTATGAAACGACGGGTACCAAATGGTGAAATACACTACTCTTTGCCTATTATAAGTAGAGTTGAATATGATACAACTTTTCTTTGTTTGGAATTCAATGTTTTTATTCATCCAAAAAATAGAAAATATATACTGAAAATGGGTTTAATTGCCGAGGAAAGAAACCTTCTCCAGGAGAGTTAATGTGAGAATGCTAGATACTAACTAAAGTTATTGCTCAGCTTTTTTGGGAGATGTTAATTCTCGCAGCACCTGAAATGTAAAGCAGTTAAAATAAGACCAATGCAGACTTGGATAGTCTTGATAATCCTTGATCTTAAGAGGGTTTAATTTCAGTTTTTTGTGTGTATGTCCTTGTTGTAGGCTATCTAAAGTTGAGTAGCTGTTGCAACAGTATTATTATGATTACATTCTTCTCAAAGTACTTTCATTCGCTATAATGAATTGTCCTTCAACCTAGAAGTGTAACTGCAAGGCTAGGTTTGTAGCATATAATAGGTAATGTCTAATATTTAATACCATGAAAATACTAACACTTGACAGTAGCATAAATTAGGATTCCGTGCCTCTTATCAGGAGAACTTCAGCTTGCCACCATAGTAGCTGGATTCAAACTCATAATTTTACTAAGTGGTATGGCACAACAAAAAGACAATCGCAAGGCAGCACTGACATCTGTCATTCATGCCCTGCATCCTTCCTCCTACCCACCCCATTCTAGATTGCACTTCCATCTCCATTTTTTTTTTATTATAAATCCATTATTGCTCCATTAGTTTCTGGATAAATTATTTTCTCATGTCTTTTGTATTAATTTTAAAAACACATACTAAATGATGGCACTATCATAAGTCAGAACTGGCAATTCTTGCCAGTTTTCTTCTCGGAGGCACTGGAAATTGAATTTCACAGAAGTACACCAACCCGTACCACCTCTATATATTTTTTTTTACTGTCTGACCAAGTGATTTCTTCAGCTGCGCTAAATACTAAAACTTGTCATCTTATACTATTACTTCATTGTTAATTGTAAAAGTTTCCTTTCGTTGAGGTTGTAATTGCTTTATTCAGACTGTAATTGACATTCAGTTCTACTGTCAAACCAACTCAGTTCATGTCTTCAATTTGTTGCCGATTACATGGTGGTGATCTTACAGTGTTAAATATAGTTGACTGTCTTGTATTTAGTCAGTGTGGCATATGGATGTTTGGATCATTCCTGGAAATTTGTTTAAATACATAATGGTTAACATGACTGCTCGCAAAAAGCAGGAAATCTAGGTTCGAGTCCTGGTTTAGCACAAATTTTCATCTCCCACCAATTGTTAAAAAACCTACACCTCATACAATGAAGTCCTAAAAAAATTTGCTACTGTATTGCAGATATATTTCGATAAAATTCAGTCTTTCTCATATTTAACCGGAAATCTTAATCAGGGGCATTGAACACAATGGCGTTGGTAATGGTTGAGCTGTTTGCATTTACCCTCTTGCAGTTTTGCATTTATGAATTTCCTAACAGTCTGCTAGAAACTAAAGCATATATTTTTCTCTGGTGTAGTTACGTAGGTAGTTAATTCCTCATTTCTCAAGGTTTATAAGTATACATTTTTCAAAGTGATCAAAAGATTTCTCAAACTCCCTAAATTCCAGATAAATGGGGTAAGCAATTGTTAATATGTTGCATAATTTAATTCATGGCTTGCAAATGGTTAAATTTACTGCCAGTGCTTAAAAACCAATCTGTTCCTCTACTAAAGTAAACTCAATGCCCTTTTTTTTTTAAAGATCATTTTAGTGGACAACTTGTATGTCATGAAGAGGCAGCTATTTAAAAAGAAAAGTATCCAGCTTTTGTTCCCAAAAACACCATGTTGAACATCAGTGTATTACTTATGGTAGTAATTGAAAATATAAAAGTGCTGACTATCTCAGAATGCCACATAGAGAATATTCCAAAATGGGCTATCCTACCTTTAAGTCAATTGTGATTTATTTAACATGTGGTTTTTAAAGAAACAGTGTTGGAATTATTATCTTGGATGTACTTCATCTGCTTGGCCACACGAGAATGACCCCTTGATTTGGGGCATCACATTACAGACTGCATGACCACTTCTATTGAAGGTTAAAGACCTCCCTCGGGCATGGTTGTGTGTTGTCCTTCGCATAAGTTCATTTAAGTAGTTTTTAATTCTAGGGACCAATCACCTCAGCAGTTTGGTCCCTTAGGTTGACAAACATTTGAACATTAGATAGAGTGTTTGTCAAGTAATGATATAGCAGGCATGCCAAGTATTAAAATTTGTCTGTAATTATCACAATTTCTAGGCAAAAATAAGTGTTACAGGATCCTGTGCTAAAATTATGGAATTTGCTATTTGATTTATTGTAGTAATTTGGCAACAGTTTTTCATTGAGTCCTTTTATGAAGCACTAAAGTTTCAGGAATAATACAGTACCATACCCTGTTATCAGTTTTGTACAAACATTATTATATACACAAACACTAAAGTGGAGCCTCTGATAACTTCAGTACGGTGGGTGTGTAAACATGCAATTATATTGTGATTTGGCGTACTAATGTTCATACTCTTACGTCATTAGTGAGTGTAAATTTGTGTAGCCCTTAAATTAAGTCTGACACTTTAGTCTGTTTTTGACATAGGTAAATGAATGTAAAAGTCAATGTAGATTTGAAAAAGTCTCAGGAGTTCAGCTGGGTGACGTCAAAACTTCGAAATATTTCGGCAAGATGACTACTTTCCATCTTCAGGCGTATCTGGAGTCTGATTTGATGCCTGCTGGATGCTGCCCTTATATGCTGTCCGGCACCCCCCTCCCCTCTCCCCAGCTCGCTGTGTCCGCGATTGCGTGAGGTATGGTGGTGCGGTAAGTGCGGCAACGCCCGGATCACCGGCGCTGGTCAGCGGGGCCGCAGATGCTCCGTGGCCGTCGGCAACGGTGGGTCCTGGTGGCTGGAGCACCGATGCATCTTCATCTTCGGATGTCATGGCGGGAGAAGGCTTCCGCGTGGACCGTTGTTGCACTTTTAGCATGCTCAGGGCAGGATCCCAGGCCTTGCTTAGTTTGCTTCTGCTGTTTTTGTTTATAGTGTCTTTATGTAAAACTCTTTGATGATACAATCCCAGAAAGTGTTGGATTGTTGTAATAATTTTGTGCCATCATAATTCATGGCATGACCGGTTGAGATGCAGTGCTCTGCCACAGCAGACTTTGTCGTTTTGGCGTTGTCTGTGTGGCATTTGTGTTCACTGCCTCTCTCCTGTACTGTTTGAATAGTCTGTGCAAAAATGTATTTAGGACATTGTCAAGGGATACGGTACACTCCTGGTCTTCGGAGGCCTAGGTCAGCCTTGACTGTTCCTAGTAAGGCTTTTGTCTTGGTTGGGGGGGCGGAACACACACTTTACATTGTGTTTTCGGAGTATTCTTCCAATCTTCGCTGATGTGTTCCCTATGTAAGGAATAATTGCTACCGCAGCCGGTTTATCTTCATCGTCCATGGGCTGTGGTTTGGGCTTCCTCAATCTTAAGGCGCATTATATTTGCCGGTTGTTGTAACCATTTGTATAGGACAACAAACTGTAGGTGTTGTAGTTCTGCTTATAAACTGTCGGTGTTAGAGATTTCGCATGCTCTGTACACCAATGTGCTGAGAACACCTTCTCGTTGTGAGGGGGCATGGCAGCTGGACACATGCAAGTAAAAGTCTGTGTCTGTTCATTTTCAATAGACACTATCCCAGTGTTCCATCTTGTCTTAGTTTGACAAGAACATCAAGGAAGGGAAGCTGGTTATTTTCTTCCTCCTCCATCGTAAATTAGATATTCTGGTGTATTGAATTTAGATGTTGCAGAATGTCTTGTAGGTGTTGTCGTCCATGCGGCCAGATTACGATTGTATCGTCTACGTATCAGAAGAATCACAAGGGCTTGTAGGCCGCCGACTCGAGGGCTTCTTCTTCAAAGGCCTCCATAAACAGATTTGCTACCACAGGTGACAATGGACAGCCCATCGCTACTCCGTCTGTTTGTTCGTAGTAGCTCCCCATAAAACAGGAAGTAGGTCGACGTCGGCACAAAATCGAACAATTTTGTCACCTCCGGTGTGAACTTTTTCCCCCAATGAGGCTAAGGGAGCCTTTGAGAGGTACCCTAGTAAAGAGGGATACTACATAGAAGCTCACCATGAGGTCTTCTTGGCAGAGTCGGTAATTGTGGAGCTGCTGTATGAAATGTGAAGAGTTTCTTATGTGGTGCTGGCATTTGCCCATGAAAGGGATGAGCAACAATGTCAGGTGTTTTGCCATTTTGTATGTTGGTGCACCAATGTTGCTGCCGATGGGCCGAAGTGGCAACAGTTCCTTATGGACCTTTGGTAGTCGGTAGAGTCTCGGTGGTGCAGCTGCCCGTGGATGGAGATTCTTCACCAACATTCTTATCTTTGACTGTGTCTTGCAGCAGCTTGACGGTCTTCCTCTTCTTTTTTTTTTTTTTTTTTTGTAGGATCGCTGTCAATTTTCCGGTAGGCATCGTCTTCTAAAAGTTCATATTTTTTTTGCATGTACAAGTGGTGTGGCAGCAAGACCATGCAGTTCCCTTTATCTGCTGGGAGGACGACAGTGTTGGTGTCTTCTCGAAGTCGCCCAAGTACTTGCGTCTCTTCCTTTGAGATGTTTGCTTTCGGAGGGGCAGCCATGCCCCCCCCCCCCCCCCCCCCCCCCCCCGTATTTCTTCTACAGAATCTTGAGGAAGTGCAACAGCGGCACGTTCCACTGCGCTGATGAATTGTGTAGTTGGTATGGTCGTCGGTGTCAGAGCAAAGTTTAGCCCCTTCCCCATTACGCACAAGGTGGCCTTGTCAAACGTTTTCTCTGTACAGTTGATGACCACAGAGATCAAATCCGACTCCAGGTACACCTAAAGGTGGCAAGTAGTCATCTTGCCAAAATATCACGAAGATTGGACGACGTCACCCGGCTGAACTCCCGAGAAATTTTCAAGATTTCGATACACCGGGAAAACCTGAAATCTCACATCAAATACCTCTATGGGGAGGAGATGCGCAGCAAAATTTCGAAGCTTGACAAGCTTCGAAACAGAAAGGAACACGTCTGGCCTCGCTCACCTCGGTGTAATTGTTTCTTCTAATGTCGCACATACTCTGCCTGAGGTACATTAATTTTTAGTGAGCATGTTCTCGCATCTTAACAATTATTTTTAAACTTGGCAACTTTGTTATAAAAACGTTAACAAATTTTATTTACAATTTCCAGCCCGTGTTGTAACTGTATATTGGAATCTGCAACTTCTTGATAGTTTTTAATGTCTACTACATATGTTTAATGTTGCTCATTGAATTTTGTATTTCAGGAAAAGTGGTGAAGTTTGAAGGTTTTATATTTCTGTAACTTGATGTTCAATTTTGACCTTGCAGTAGTTATTCCATAACAGTTTCTTTCTGTGTGTCTTTAAAGGTATTAATGTGAAGATGAAAACAAACTTTTCACGAGATTCTCCAGTGTGGCTATTGGGAAGATGTTACCACCGAAAGACTGATTCATGTGATGAACAGCTGGTAAATGGTGAGAGAGAAGAAGGAATTGAAAGCTTCAAGAGTGATTTCATGAGCCGCATATGGCTAACGTACAGAAAAGAGTTTCCCAATCTTGATGGTTCAAACATCAGCTCTGATTGTGGCTGGGGATGCATGCTTCGTAGTGGGCAAATGTTATTAGCCCAGGCCCTTGTTTCACATTTTCTTGGGAGAGGTAATATTTTTGTTATGCATTACTTATAATCCAGTTAAGATATATTTAAATCCACTTCATAGTAGGTAAATTTGCTTGTTGAAAGTATAGTAGTATCTATTTTAACATCACTAAAATCAAATTCTGAGAGATTGTTGGTTTAATTTTGAAGGGACAACTAAAAGTCTGTCTCTGAGAGATTGTCATCC
Source organism: Locusta migratoria (assembly GCA_026315105.1). NCBI lineage: Eukaryota > Metazoa > Arthropoda > Insecta > Orthoptera > Acrididae > Locusta > Locusta migratoria. The sequence continues at coordinate 226,434,951 of CM048755.1, forward strand.
CTCTCTATAACCTATAAAAGTTCATGGACTTATCAGAATGTTGGATCCCTGAGGAATCCATTAATCTAGAGATTTAAATAGAATATAATTCCACCATAATTTAAGTTGTTAAAACAAAAGAATTATATATACATGTGGCGTCTGTTCCAAAAGAACAGACGTCACTTCTGATCCTGCAGTTGATATTATTTAATATTCACAGAATATATGACATAAACTGCGATTGGGCAAAGCTGAAAATGTGTACCCAGCCGGGATTCGAACCCGGGTCTCCTGCTTTCACTGGGGACACAGTGATCACCGCACCTGCAAGGACTACCTGAGCATGCCTCCCGTCAGATACAAATTCCCAGCTTCGCCACATGAATATATATATAATATGCCGGTGACGGGCAATGATCCTATCGTTAGTGGGGAGGGGTGGGCAAGTTTGAAGCCCTTGCTCTTACGGGAATTAGTTTCATAACTACGAGTTTGAGTACTGTGGGCAGGGCGAAGCTGGGAATTTGTATCTGATGGGAGGCGTGCTCAGGTAGTCCTTGCAGGTGTGATGATCACTGTGTCCCCAGTGGTGTAGGGGTCAGCGCAACTGCCTAGAAAGCAGGAGACCCGGGTTCGAATCCCGGCTGGGTACACATTTTCAGCTTTGCCCAATCGCAGTTGATGTCATATATTCTGTGAATATTAAAAGAATTTATGTACAATATTTATCAATTCTATGTTGTTTAAGGCTACTGATCCTTGTATAAAACTGCTGTCCAAATTTTGTGGTTGATACATGAATAACTATTTAAAGAAGTGCTTTTTCTAATTAGCCTTGAACATACATACTACCTTACAAGGAAGGAGTTACCATTCCAAAGGGCTTCAGTTCTTATGATTTCATCTGACACAGTTGTAGTTTTAGTAGTATTTGCTATAAAGTGGCTGAATGGATGTGATAGTCATTTATTATCTGCAACTTCCCCCTTGATTTTACAGTGTCATACGTAACAGTAAGAGTTTTGTACTGCAAGCATTGTGTTAGCAAAGTCATAAAATTTGAAAGCCCACTAAAAATGCTCAACTTGAGTCATATCAGACATTAAGCTATGCCTGCTGCTGCAAAATTTACTAACAGAGATTTAGCGTTGCTCATGTTTCTGAAAATGGTCAACAAATATTGTGTGTTTCCACCCTGTACAAATAAATTTTAAAAACCTCAATTTTTTTTTTGTTTTTCTCTCAAAGCACTGAGAACATATGGAAATGTAGTTGAAACTCGCTGTCAGAGATAGTAATTAGACAGCCATCACTTTGTTTATTCTTGTGATTAGTTTTTGCCCATAATGATACCCTTTAACCTACCAAATAGCTACTCTGCAAGAAGCCTGAGAAGTTAAACTGAAAACACAGATAGTCTGTAGGCAATGCAAAACTTCAGTCATTAATTTTCTTCAAAAATATCTAAAATATATTTTCACCACCTTCTTTAGCATCTAAAGTTCCGATTTAACCTGACAAGTTTCTTTGTAACCAATCAGTATGAGAAAAATGCATACTGATATTGGGAAACTAAGTGTGCCAGATTAATTTATTTATATACAAGAATTAATCTGAATCCAAACTGAACTACATACATAGTTGCATGTACCATAATTCTTACAGTGGCCACTAATAAGTGTTCATTTAAGTTAATGTGGTAGAAAACAGACTGTAACTAAGATGCAATGGTTATTTAAACATTTATTGTGTGTAATAGTTCATATCTTTAGACTAGAGGCAATCTTTTGGTACTAACAGCAGTTTAGTTTAAATGTAGGTATATTTTAAACACAGTTTTCACCTTTCTTATTTTCAACATGTAAAAAATGTGGGTTGTTTTCGAAAAACTAAGATACCATAAACACATCAACTTTCAGAAGGCTTTCAGTACCAAACTTCACAAAATTCTTTACAATTTTTATGTAAAAATTGTAAAGAACATTTCCATCACAAAAAAATTGTACGCAGAAAAGTAAGGAAAATCTATTAACACCCCCTAATGCAGCTCTTACTTTCTTTCTCGTGTTGTGTAACATGACAGAGTGTTCTTTCATGTGATCTTATCTTCAAATTTAATGACTTTTAAGCTTTAATTTCAGAAAAAATAAGGGTTTTGCAAGAATAATGACTGAAAATGCTATTTGAACATAATAATCATTCAGAATAACAATAATTTGCACCATATTTTTAACACAGAAACATAACCTATTATATGCTTCACGTTTGTACTCTTGTAAAACCTTTACTTGATGTAACAATTACATGCAATTTTGATGGTGTCTTCTTGACTACTGTGATTTATTGATCCATGTGCAGTACATGAACTATTGAAAGAATAAACTACATATGCACTAACAGTCTGCAGTCTGTATCTACCAAAGTTATTAATCACCAGTAACTGATAAATATCTCCTTTCCAAACTTATTCACTTATCATTCGGGTAGTTAATTATAGCCACATTTTAGCATTAACAATTGTTCATTATTATAGACAAAGTAATACTTTCCAGGCTGGCGATGGGATCCAAATCAGCGCCCTGTTAATGAAAAACAATACAGGGATGCTGTCAACCATCGAAAGATTATAAAATGGTTTGGGGATACCCCATCACAGATGAGTCCTCTTTCAATCCATACACTGGTCTCATTGGGGGAAGTATCTGGAAAGAAACCAGGAGATTGGTATGGCCCTGGTTCTGTGGCACACTTGCTGAAGTGAGTGTACATTGATACAGTAGTCAAACATTTGTAGTAGTGCTGCATGTTGTAGTCAGATTGAAGCACCCAGTTGATGTGTAGTTAAAGTGAATAGCACAGGTGTTTTACTGTCTCACGAATTGTAAATTAGAGAATTTTATTAGGACAATTTTACACCAGCTGTATCCACTATGAGCTCACCTGAATGGCAATCACTACTTCATATGACTATTAGTTGAGTATATGATGTGAACAGCCTTTAACATTGCTGTTGTCAGCAGCTGTTCAGTTTCAGATTAACAAGCACACAGTCAAACAGTTGCAAGGAATATTTTTATTGATCTTAACCAAGGTTTTGAAATCACTATGGGTGTCTTCTGCAGAAGGAACTAAAGTTTTCACCTATATGTTGCAGCCACCCTAGAATGCACGTTACTGATGACGTATGATGTTTAAGCCAGTTGTCAGTGCTGTTTATATTGTGAATTATCTAGAATGGTTATATGATAATGGGCCATGCCCAAAACTAGCAATAAAGAGGTCCTGTTAACTAAACAAACCGTGACTATTAGGCATTGTTTTCCTCTACTGTGTTTACAAAAATGGTTGCATACCTCATTCACGACTTTGTCATTTTTGGAGACTATAATTTATACATGAGCAACTGTGTTTTTATATCACAACAGTAGGTCACTGCAGATCATATAAAATTTTAAATTTGAACTGTTCTTACACTAATTAAACATCACAATGTGCTCTAGACTTTCATGTAAGCACTGTTCACTGGGGCTGTATGTTTAGTCTGATGGCTTTCTGTTATCGCATACCACTTTTAATAATATAAATACATTTTATACTATTACTTGAGTGTTGTAGCTTACAACATTTGTAACACAGTGAATGTGATGTAACTGGGTAAGTAAATAAATAAAATCTACAATAGATTTTTTCACACTTTGTAATATTGTCGCATTGAAATGGAAGCAGGCTTGACTTTGAAGGCAGGGTTGTCGACTGAACACAGCACTTATACTGAAATCAGGTGTATTGCAAACTGAAACGTACACGCAGTACTGACTGCCTCTCGGGCAGTGTGCTCTGCTATTTATACACAGACAGAATGTACCAGAAATTAGAAGAATAGTTAACATAAGAAACAAGTAGAAATTACAAGTGAACATAAGAAAACTGTAGAACATTCTGTAAATGTTATTTACAAAGAAATAAATTTTTGCTGATGGACGGGATTGAACCGGCGACCTTCAGCACCACATTCGGTGACGCTATCCCTTGCACCACACCGGCAGTCGGTCTCGTGGCAATAATATTTATGTACCAGATGTAATTCATTTGTAATTAATTTGTTAAAAAAATTTAGGTACAAATTTTATTTCCTTTTGAGGAAAATTGCAGTCGTGGTGTTGAAAGTTTAAGATCAATAAAAAGTATGACCTTTGTCTGACTGACTGGCTGTGCACTTTTTCATTTGTTATAATATGAACTACTCTGTTGTACTTTGCTAAATATCCGTATAGTGAAAAGTTCACTATGCTGTGTATATGGTTGCAAGGGACTTTATTTTCAAGCAATGCTTATATTTAAATTATTATGCAGAGTAGGTGGTAAAACCAAGGATCTAAACATATAGCAAATATTATTTATGTAGCAGCTCTTTTGGCAGTTTAAGGGGTACTATTTACTGACAATTCAGTGTGTACTGTTCATTAAAAATTTATTCTTCTTTGTGGATTGGTCTTGTTATATTTATCAGTGTTGTTAAAGCAGATAGCAAATAGTGTGAATAAATGGGTAGTTCTGAACTTTGATTTCTTATGCATTCACCCTTCTTCATTGTGTGGAAGATCCACTAAGCCTCTGAACAGGCAGTTTAAACTTTGCCTCTTAATACACAGGCACACTTAGAATAAGTGCAGGTCTGGTGCTAGGTCACCCACCATTCAAATGTTGTACTGCTATGTGCATGAGATTGCCCACTCCATCCCTCAGGCACTTGGCACTGTCTAACATGAAAATGTAGAACAGTTGACAGAAGATTTTCAAGGAATTGTTTTAAGGATAACAGGACACTTATCAATGGAAATAGAATAGGACTTCAAAGCAGGAAATGTCTCTACAGTTGCTTCCAATGTTGGTAGCAGTGATATCCATATTATCTTGCTGTGACTGAGTGCAGGTTTGTATTCAGTTTCAGTAAAATCTCAGAATGATTTGAGAGATTCCACCCTTACTTTATATTATGTGGAAAAGCTGGCAGTTAATTGGTAAGCAATCTGAGCCATTTTGTAAGGAACTGTGCACTGTCTTCTGTTGCAATTTATGAAACAAATAGTTCTTACCTTTCCCCTGTTTGCCTCCAAACTTGGTGTTGGTGTTGTGTGCAGAAATTGCAATGACCTTTTCCTCAATTTCATACTTCTTTAAAGTCTCCAGTACATAATTCTGGAGTAAATCTGAAGTTTCTCCAGATAAATTAACCAATTCGAACACTTTCACTAGAATTCCATTTTCAGGGTGAAAGTACATGACAAGAAGAGGCACCAACTTCAAATCCAGATTTTTAGATGAATCGATCATCAAAGAAATGAATGTAGCACTTCAGTTCATTTAAGAACTGCTGAACTGCGTAAGGTGTAATAACATTTGAAATGACTGCATTACATTTTGTATGTCCACATGTGAATTTAGGATTGAAAAGTTTTTTTTAACAACTGATATAGTACAGTTGATTGACTTAAAGCTGTTGTTATGCATTGCACTATGATATGCAAACGTAGCTTCCTGTGCTGCCAGCTGCCGATCCATTTCCGTAACTGGTTTCAAGTTTGCGAAATATTCACTCCACTTTTGTTTAGGGTTGTGTTAGAGTGGTTCGGCTGAATCCATTATTCGCCGAATCTAGCACACTGGCTTTGGATTCAAGATTCGGTGCATAAGGGCTGAATACTACCGAATTCCGAATCCAAAGTGTTATATGGAAACCTTCAGTTACAAATGTTGTAGTTTAATTTGTGTAACAGTGCGCTTTCATTTCCGTTATTTACTTTATTTTCCATAGATCCACTGAAAGAAGTGATGTCATAAAACGGAACAAAATCACTTTGAATAATTCTGATAAATGGCACTAGGAATAGCCACAAGTAACTTTCCCATCTACACAGGCTTGCTTAGCAGGTGCAAATGTAAATACTGGCGCTAAAACTTTTGCGCTCATAAAAATAAAAAAAAATTAAATTAAAAAGGAAGACAAGTCTAATTTCCTTTTTATTTTTGACTATTGAAATTTAAAAATCCATCCAACGAAGGAAATAGAACTTTAGTATTGCTGAACATAAAGTGTGTCAGCCTTCAAATAATAGAAGTAGTAACAAAAATAAATTTCTTCACGTAAATACCCACAATACGTAAGGCTTTAGGATTATTGTACGAGTTGCCTCTTTCTGATTTCACATATTGTTTTGTCAAAGTTTGTAAAGTGCTGGGGTATGTAAAGCACTAAGATTTCAAGAAGAAAGTTATTTATTACTTGGATAAAAAGTTGTAATCATGCGCCATTCAGGCGGGATGACATTTCAGCAACCACTTGATGTCTGATTCAATAAATTGTTTAAGGTCAAGCTTAACACAAGTACACCTACTGCCTTTCGAAAAGTGACAGACAACGGACACCAACAAGTTGTGTAAAACGAGCAAGTGTGCCAATGGAATGACAATACGTAGAAGTGGGTTCAAAATCTGATTGTGTAACAGGCATTTAAAAATGTTTGATATCAAAAGCACTAGATTGTACGAGGAATGATGTTCTGTAGTATGAAGGAACTGTGTAACAAGGAATCAAATGATAGTGATTCAGAATTACCATACTGGTATCTAATTGCTATTATAAACATTTCGTAAAATTTGTATTATAAGTGTAATAAAATTGTTTTATATTTCCACATTTAGATTCATACAATAACCATACATTTGAAGTCTTATCTGAAAGCTACTACGTAAAGCCGACTGGCAAGCATGTATTATTCTTATGCTGAACCGGAATAGTTAGAAATGAAACATGGCAACTGACTTCTAGTACTGATTTTTAAATCTTCTAGGAATATAAATTCTGTGCAGACAAGTTACGTGATCTTAAATGTTTGAAAGAATAAATAAAGCCACAAAATACCCTTGCTTAACCTCCAGAATGCACAATCTGCGCGTTAAGTACTTTTCACAGTTCTGAAATGTCTTCATGGCATTTACAAGTACACCCATGGCGAATAAACACGGATTTCTCTGTGTCTGATTGTCCTGTCTGACACTTGTGGAATGACTGATACGTCACAGTAAAATTATTTAACATACACACATCCTATTTTTTAAGAATCTATTTTTTTAACTTCCAGAATATCTACTCATCTCTTCAGGTTTTTACTCCTTCCTTTTGAAAAAAGGAAAAAATTGTGTAATCCTTTCCTTTCTAGGACTTCATTTTACAATTCTTTTTTTATTTAATCAAAATGAAACAGTTTGTAATAGAGTGAAGAAAGTTTCTTATTATCTTCTAGAGCATCTAAGCAGCATATATCTTAAAATGTTTCGTACAAATTTCTTACAAGGACTGGGGGTATTAAAAAATCCTCAAGATTTAAAATAAAAAATGTAAATGAAATTTTAATTTCTTAAATTTTACTGTTAATGTTGTCATTTGGGATCCACCCCAGAAGGCTTTATCTTCATCGCTGGCTGTGATAGAGTAGTATTTTTTTTTTTTTTAAATACATGTACTTGACAGATTATTTTGGTTAAAGATTCTGAAGATTCAGTTCGGGTTCAGAACTCGGCACATCTTTTATTTAAGATTCGCTATTCAGATTAGATTCGGTAACATTGGGGGTTTGACTCATCCCTACTTTCGTTTGCACTTTTTGTTTGAACATTCATGTGAAGTTTCTTCATCTTAATGTCATACCTTCCATGTCCAGTAGCAAATTTTGATTTGCACAACATACACTCTAGTTTCTGCTCTACCAGTGATAAAAGGAAACTCATTTATATATTGCTGTTAACATTACACTTTAGTTTTAGCATGATGGAAACTGTGACTGCACAGATTTACAACTTTCACATATCCCCTATAACTTTTTCAGACTACTTACAACAACCATTCAAAAGTAAAACTTAACATGAATTGATAGTGTCTGTGCGAACTAAGTTGATACTCGAAGTGATGACTAATGGAAGTGACCTTAGATGAAAAATTCCTTGGATTTCTTCCATCCACTAGTTTGAATTGACAGTAATACCAACAGTGCTTTGCTTTTTGCATTATTCTCCCCCTTTTTTATTTTTCTTATCTAACTAGGAAGTAGTGTTAAAAGTCGTCATACCTTAAATTAATTGTGGAATGTAATATCCAGATCAGAAAGTATTCAAAGTTTGATAACAAGTTAAGCAGGCAGGGCTTGCTAGCATATAATGTGCAATTAATTGAACATCTGATAGTATTAAATACTTTACCCAAGCAAAAAAAAAAAAAAAAAAAAAAAAAAAAAAAAAAAAATTGTAGTCCCACAAACTTTTTGGGACAATGGGACATAACAGAAAAAAAGACTGTCCCGAGCAAAATGGGGGAATGGGCACCCTACAATATGGGATCTGCAGCTTTCTAATTATCATTAGTAAAAGGATGTAGTCACACTTGCAATTATTTTTCAATTAATTAATTTATTTTTATGGATGACTGATTTCATTCTTCTGAGGCATCATTTTCAAATGTGTCCTATACACAGTAATAAAAAACATTTTGCGTCTGTGACTGGATTCTTTCAGTAAATGGACAACCAGTTGCTGCCTGTATCGGGCATCAGTGTGGAGTTGAACAAATATGAAATGTTATCTTCCAGGTCATGGACAAGCTGTCTCCGTAAATTCAGGTTCACCTTCTAAATCTTCAGTAATTTTGAAGCAACTAGTAAATGTTCAAATGAACTGCCTGTTTGCTGTTTACACAAATCTTATGACCAGATTGATCATTTTGACTACATCTGAAAGAATAGTGTTTGACCTTTACAAAGTTTTGCTGACAGTATTAATTAAAATGTACTGTATTACAACTGAACATATGAAATCTTTAGTTTTGACATTGGTGAACTCACCACATTTGTTTTGTCACTGTCATACTTATCACGGATAAAAATAGTGTGTAATGCATCATACATTATATCCCTATTAAAGTGGAGAGCTTTTAAAGCACCAACTATACTTTAGCATTGCTTATTTTGAGGAAGCTGTAATGGCAATGTGGGTATTTGGTTGATATTAGAATGGCATCCCAACATGAAGTTGATAAGTTGATGCTGAAAAAATACATATATTTCTCTCTCTCTCTCTCTCTCTCTCTCTCTCCCCCCCCCCCCCCCCAAAGATTTCCACTGAGCTTCTAGCACAATCATTTGCTTCCAGATTTAGCATATGAGCCACAAATGGAAAGCAAACAAAACAAGATTCATGTTCAATACTTTTATTTTATTCTATTTTTTCTTTACTTATAGGCATGTATTTTTGTCTTCCATGTTTGCCACCATAATCACATCCTTGGCCTCATTAAATCTTCTAGTTCAATATTGTGCATCCCCCCCCCCCCCCTTTTTATGTTTTAGATAAATGAAACAACTGATGCGTGCACTGGGTACCCAAATGTGGTTGAATATTTAATTTTGATCTTAGTTCTGAGTGAAACTTATGGTGGTTATCATGCAATCTGTTCCTAAATGTGCTCTCATCAAACTAAGGGGTGTGAAAAAAAAAATGTTAGCTGTTGCATTTCTGTCATTTTTAGTAAGCCTTTCACTGTATTGAAAGCAAATCTCTTGCCTTGCCTAACTTCATGTGACTGATTTTCTTGTGGACCAGTTTAAAACTGCAGATCTAGTCCAAATCTTGTGGTGAACATCCATATGATTTGGGAATATCCTCTCCTAAGATATCCATTTCTTCATCACTACTTGATACATTCAAATCTGTGTTGTTATCACTGCTTGATTCTCCATGACCTCCTTACTCAGCTCCCCACCCATTCATCCTCTGTGGTGATTTGAGGCTTAGCAGATATGTGCGCCAGAGCTAGAGCAGAGAGCTTCTCTTGTCCTTTGTGCATTTAGTGAACACAGGTTGGAGCACACTCTCTGCACTCCAACAGGGCAGTTTCTCTGCTATCACTCACTCATTATGCTTTCCAGCCTTTGCCCACACCGCTCGATGGGAAGTGATTAGTGATCTTCATGGAAGTGGTCTCTTCCTGATCTGAATTAACCTGCTAGACAGAATAGCACCCAAAATAAAACCACTATGTTGGCCGCTTAGTAGAGCAGATGACACTATACAGCCAGTTTTCTGAACTTGAATCTCACGGCAGTGTCCAAGAGTGGGTGCACTGTATTACCCAAATAATCCATCAAACTTCTGAAGCAACCATTCTACAGTCTTCAGGCTAGTTAAAAAGACAGAACAAGGTGTGTGTGGTTCTGCATAAGTTTAAGTGCTTTCAAGTGGCATGGGAAAGTGTCGCCAAATTATAGGAGAGAGTAAAAAGAGATTATAACAGGTCCTGAACGTGATTAATCATTCCACAAAGAGTACTGTTGTATAGGAGGCCATCAGGAAGATATTTAAGAGATGAGGGAGATGCCCAGTGGCTCCTGTAGTTTGGAATGACACTCTCCAAACCAGCCAGCAAGACATTGCTCATACTAGGGCTGCCTGCTTCACCACAGTCACTGCCACTTCCAGGTAGGATCCTGCTTTCTGGCACCACAGATTGGCTTTGGAGAAGGGAAATTTGGACTTCAGGTCCTGATCACTGATGAAGATTACAACTGCACCTTTCCCACGTGGGAGAGCGATCTGTTATGACCAAGGCACTATGAACGAGCTGCAGCATGACTTGTGCTTTGCTCATGATAGGATACACTACAGCAGGGTGTTCAAAGCCGCCTGCAAGGTCCATTTCACCGAGCATGCACATATCTGCAAAACATACCTGTCACTTAGTTAGGTCATAGTGCTTAGGTTAAGTCTTGTACTTGGTGGCAGATGCAGTGACGAGTTCTAAAATCAGCCTGTTGCCATTGTCACAGAAGTGGGAAGAACAGTTTTCACTTCTTGAGAACTATTAGTTGCCTCAGTGTCATGTGTGCAATAAATGTCACAATACGATGTTGTAGTACGATATACACTGTCACTAAGTCTTTTCACGTGTTGCAGTACAGAGCTGGACTGCAATGCACAAAAGCAACTCATTGTTACACTGTACACTGTAGGGTAGAGTTCAGTAAGAGGTAAATCTGATGGAAATTCTATATGTATAAAATTCAAATACTCTCACCAGAACTCGGAAATGACCTGACCGTGTGTGTGTGGTGTGTGTGTGTGTGTGTGTGTGTGTGTGTGTGTGTGTGTGTGTGTGTGTGTTTTGGGGGGGGGGGAGGAGAGTAATTCTGTTATTCAGATTATATTCATATTTTATGAGCTTCCATACTATTCATTAGATAGCAAAAAGATTTACAGATTTGTCCTTAATATTAAGAGGAATGGCACTGTCCACAAAAAAATCTTACCATGCATGGCAGGTTGTACTTTGCAACCTACAATCTTGTTCAAATTTTGCTGTCCTGACCTTCAAAACAATTGAAACATCACATCACGATCTTAATGCAGAAGACTTTCCCTAATTACACAGGAATATGTTTGGTTTAACATATTTCTGTAAACAACTGTTTCCAATAATTGAGAGAGTAAAAACTGAAGAAAGGTGACATCTTAATGACCAAACACACAAGTTTTCTACACAAAGTGCAGCTCGAGGACTGACACCCACTATTTCATCAGTTGTGAGTAAACAGAAATGTATTTGTTAAACTAAATAAAACTTTCATAGGTGTTACTTGTACCGTATTGTATGTTTTCTATTAATTTAATTTTTAACTCTGCATTTGCTTGTACATGGTCTTTGCTACAGAGCAAAACAAAGAAATCCTCCTCATCCTTTATAATGTCGTCTGGACATCAGGTCACTTTCCTGACTCTCGGTGAGAGACAATTTTAACTCCCATTTCAAAATGTGGGAAAGGCTGCACAAGCATGAGTAGTCATAGTGTTGCCCTCACTAGGTGTGTGGGAAAGACTTTTAGCCACCTTGTCTGATGCAGTGCGGGTTAAAAAGTTATTGCTCCACCTGTGATAAATTGGGCATCCTGGAGGTGGCTATGAAATGGGGTTCCTGTGCTGACATCACCATCTGAGTGTACTTTTTTTTATATTCGGAAGGCCTACGATAATGTGGAGGCTTATTTGCCTCAGGAGTTCCTCAAATGAGGTATATGTGGATCTTTCCATTTTTATTCAGTTCTACCTTTCTTCTTGCTGTTTTAATATGGAGTTGTTGATATCATCTGTGATCGTTTTGAGTAGGAGAATGGTGTTCCTCAGGATAGTTCTTTTTAAATGTGACTATCTTTGCCATAGCTATTAACAATAGTAAGTCAGTAGTTAAATGTTCCTTTATTTCCAGAATGAAACTTTCACTCTGCAGCGGAGTGTGCGCTGATATGAAACTTCCTGGCAGATTAAAATTGTGTGGCGGAACCGGGACTTGAACCTGGGACCTTTGCCTTGCCCACGAAAGGCAAAGGTCCCAGGTTCGAGTCCCGGTTCCGGCACACAATTTTAATCTGCCAGGAATGTTCCTTTATTTGTTGAATTCCATCTTTTGCTTTTATTAAATGCTTGGAGTGACAACACATCAATTGCAACAAACTCTTTGACAGTTGGATGAATGGCAGGGGAAGAGTAGTTCTAAATTTTTAACGGAAAAGTCTGTTCTTTGTAATCAATCCATTTTTTGTTTTAAATTTACCTGAACTATGGATGAGGGACACTGTTGTGAATTTTAAAGTCATGGTGAGGTTTTTGTACTCTACTTTGACTCGAAACGTACATGGTTGCCACCCCTTAAAGTCCTGAAAAGACATCACACCAAATCAGAGTATTTTAAAATGTCTTGGCCACAATTTGTGGGAAGCAGACAGGGCTTGTTTACTCCAGTTTTACATAACTTTCATGTGATAGTGTCTTGATTGTGGGTGTATAGTGTATGGGTTGGCAAAACACACTTATTTAAAGATGTTGGTTGTGCTGTACCATGAAAGGGTTTAACTGGCCACAGGGGCATGAAGAACCAACCCCATATTGAGCCTATATGTTAAGTCACCACTCTACAGCAGGCAACAGCTATTCATGGTGTGCCATGCATACATGAATACCATAAAAGAGCTTAGCCTCCTATGGAAAGGCTATTTCACAATCGCACAGTGACGAGGCTTTCTGGGTTTTGCATGCAGGATTGTCTTTGAGAGATGGTTGTTACTGATTTTATGTATTACAGGTACATAGAGGTTGGAGCAAGATTTGCTCTTCCAGATGTCCAGGCTTCTTTTAGACTTTCAGTTTAAAAAAATATTGATCTGCTGATTTTACATGTTGGTCTGTGTTGTTTAATATTTTGAGTAGGCATCACAATTTTTTGTGGTGTACACTGTTTCTAACCAGGGGACTCCATCAGCTATTCTGTAGGATTCCCCAACCAGGTTATCAGGTCCTGCCTTCCCATTAATTATACTGTTTTCTAAGCAGAGATAGACACAATCCAGAAGTCGCTAGAGCAGATGCAGTGTGTTCAGGGCAAGCAATTTCTCATGTGGTTAGATTCCTTTGGTGCACTTTGATCATTATAGAACCTGTACCCATCTGAGAAGTTAAGGCAGCTGAAAATACCCTTGATCTCCTAGCAAAGAGCATCAAAACAGATACAGGGATTAGCGAACATAGAGTTGTAGTAGCGAGACTGAATGTTGAAATGCCCAAATGCACCAAAAATAAACGAAAAATATATCTATTCAATAAAGCAGATAAAAATTCGGTTGCCGGCCGCGGTGGCCGAGGGGACTGAGGCGCTTCAGTCACGGTCTGCACGGCCACTACGATCGGGGGTTTGAATCCCCCCTCGGGCATGGATATTTGTGACGTCCTAGTTCGTAAGTAGTTCATAAGTAGTTTGTAAGTTTAGGGACTGATGACCCCGTAGTTAAGTCCCATAAGATTTACAAACATTTGAACATATATTTATTTATTTATTTATTATTATTATTATTTTTTTTTTTTTTTAATTCGCTTCACGCTTTCCTGAGTGATAGTCTCCAGTCTTTGAAAACTAAAAATGCGAGTGTAGATCAGTTGTGGCTTACTTTCAAAGACATAATATCAGTAGCAATCGAGAGATTTATACCAAATAAATTAATAAAAGAGGGGGCTGACCCCCCGTGGTACCCAAAAGAGATCAGATCACTGTTGCAGAAACAAAGAAAAGCGCATGCAAAATTTAAAAAGACACAGAATCCACAAGACTGGCAATCTTTTACTGAAACTCGCAACCTAGCGTGGACTTCAATGCAAGAAGCCTATAGCAGTTACCACAACGAAATCCTGTCCAGTAATCTTGCAGAAAACCCAAAGAAATTCTGCTCATGTGTGAAGTACACTAGCAGCAAAACACAAACAATACCTTCACTACGCGATAGCAATGGTAATACTACCGATGACAGTACTGCTAAGGCAGAATTACTAAACACAGCTTTCCGAAATTCGTTCACCAAAGACGACGAAGTGAACACTCCAGTATTCAATCCAAGAACAGCTGCCAGCATGTGAAACTTAGAAGTAGATGTTCCTGGAGTAGTAAAACAACTAAAGTCACTAAACAAAAACAAATTTCCAGGTCAGATTGTATACCGACTAGATTCTTCTCAGAGTATGCTGATGCAATAGCTCCGTACTTAGCTATAATTTACAACCGATCACTCAGCGAAAGATCCGTACCCAAAGACTGGAAAGTTGCCCAAGTTACTCCAATGTTCAAGAAAGGCAATAAGAGTGATCCCCAACATTACAGGCCTATCTCATTGATGTCGATTTATAGTAGGATTTTGGAACATGTACTTTGTTCGACTATTATGAACTACCTTGAAGAGAATGACCTATTAACCAGTAGACAACACGGATTCAGAAAGTATCACTCTTGCGAAACACAGCTTGCCCTTTATTCACATGAAGTGTTAAGTGCCATCGACAAGGGATCTCAAATCGATTCCATATTTCTGGATTTCCGGAAGGCTTTTGACACTGTACCGCACAAGCGGCTTATAAAGAAATTGCGTGCTTATGGAATATCTCCCCAAATGTGTGATTGGATTCACGATTTCCTATCAGAAAGGACACAGTTCGTTGTAATTGACAGTAAGTCATCGAGTAAAACAGAAGTGATATCTGGCGTTCCACAGGGAAGCGTTATAGGTCCCCTACTCTTCCTCGTGTTTACAAACGATTTAGGAGACAATCTGAATAGCTCCCTTAGATTGTTCGCAGATGATGCTGTCGTTTATCGGTTACTGAAGTCAAGAGGGTCAAAAGCAACTGCAAAGCAATTTAGACAAAATTTCTGCATGGTGCGAAAATTGGCAATTGACACTAAATAAAGAAAAGTGTGAAGTAATAAACATGACCACTAAAAGAAATCCGCTGAACTTCAATTACGCGATAAATCAGTCAAACCTTAAGGTCGTAGATTCTAACAAATACCTAGGAGTTATAATTAAGAACAACTTTGACTGGAGAGAACACATAGAAAATATTGTGGGGAAGGCGAACCAAAGGTTAAGTTTCATCGGCAGAATGCTTCGAAGATGCTCCAGCTCCACCAAAGAGACTGGCTACATCACACTTGGGCTTCCTCTCCTGGAGTACTGTTGCCCCTTGTGGGACCCTCACCAGGTGGGATTGACGGAAGACATTGAGAAGGTTCAGAGAAGGGCAGCTCGTTTTGTTCTATCACGTTATGGGGGGAAAGCGTCACGGAAATGGTGCACGAATTGGGGTGGAAATCATTAAAAGAAAGACGTTATTCATTGCGGCGTGATCTGTTTGCGAAGTTTCAATCACCGACTTTTAGTTCTGAATGTGAAAATATTTTGCTAGCACCCACCTACTTAGGGAGACATGACCATCCCAATAAAATAAGAGAAATCAGATTGAAAACGGAACAATTTAGGTGTTCTTTCTTCCCGCGTGCTATTAGAGAATGGAACGGTAGAGAAAAGTTATGAAAGTGGTTAATAAACCCTCTGCCAGGCACTTGAATGTGATTTGCAGAGTATCGATGTAGATACATGACACCCTGTATGCCTTCTGGTGGCAGGGGAAGCAGGTGTCATTCTGCTGGGTGCTAAGGCATCTGGGGATTCATGAAAATGAAGTGGCTGTTCAGGCTGACAATATGATGTAAAACAGTGCATTATTTCTCTGCAGGGTGTCATCTGTGTTGCAACAGAGGTCTATGCAGTTGTGAGAGAAGATATGGTTGGCAGTGATGGAGAATAAGGTGTTGCTGGTGGAACAAACTATTTTACTATGGAAATTGTCCTACTGGTTACTTGCACAGATTAAAGTAACCCTTACACACCTTAAACACCGTTGTCCCATTGTATGTGGCTACACTCCAGTAGGAAGATATCCCATTCTGTGATGCCTGTGGCATGAAAATAACTGAATGCCATATTTTAACTGAGTGTGGTTTTTTTTATTGTTCTGAGAAGTGGATATTGGTGGGAATAGTCCTCTGTTTCAGCTGAAAATGAGGTGAGTATGATTCAAGTGTTAAGGTTCTGTGATGTCTGGACTCTGGCCTAAGTTTTTAGGTTAGCGGTTTTAGTGTGTTATGAACTGGCTGACTCATCCTATTCATTCATGCAATTAACCTGTCACAGTCATCTGCTGTGTGCTATGTTGCTTTTACTTCTCTACCACTTTCTCATTTTAAGCATACTTTTAATCCCGGCGAGAAGCAACCCTCCGTGCCTCTGTTGTTTTATACATTGTTTGCCTTATTTTGCTACCTTTTATTTCTATTACTTGTTTCTCTTTCCTTTTAATGTAATTTAATATCTGACTCTCACTATTCTCATCCAAACACAGGGGTGTACATTCTGTCACCAAAATACAATAATAATAATAATAATAATAATAATAATAATAATAATAATAGATTATAAATAACAATCAGGATTCAAGCTTTCTCTGGGCAAGTGCTCTTCTGACTGACAAACCTGTGCACGTCTCACAGCTTTAGGTTTTAATTCCACCAGTAACTAATCTTACTTTCCAAATTTCACAGATGTTCCCCGGTGAACCTTGCAGGACTAGCTCTCTTGGAAGAAAGTTTGTGGTGATGTGGCTTAACATCTGCCTAGGGGATGTTTCCAGAATGAAATTTTCACTCTGCAGCAGCAGCAGCTGTGTGTGTGTGTGTGTGTGTGTGTGTGTGTGTGTGTGTGTGTGTGTGTCAGTGTTGATAAACTTCCTGACACATAGTTTTAATATGCCAGGAAGTTTAATATCAGTGCACACTCTGCTGCAGAGTCCAAGTTTCATTGATGATGATGATGAGGATGATGATGAGTCTAAAAAAATCATGGTGGGGGGTCATTGACACCTCCCGCTCCCTATATGGCTATGGCTCCCCCTCGTTTGATGTCTTTGTTTTGCTAGTGAATCAGTGTCTGGAATGACTTGTGATTCGTTGGCATGGGTACAGGGTCAAGCAGGATGATTACTCGTGAAACAATCTACTCGATATCTGATGGGTAGAACAGATGAAGATTCTTTGACAATTACAAAAACATTTTTAGTAGAAGACAATTTTAGAAAAGCTGATTCAGCAGAGGAAACATACAGTGACTTAAGGATTCCTTTGCTGCACAATCACAACAGGCACATGAATGGCTGGGTGACAAAGCAGTAACTATTGGCCCCCATATAAAACATTGAATAAGATGCAGGTACCTCATACTACTGACATACAATGAACTAAATGTAAATTTCTAATGTACACAAAACTGCGCAGATCTCGGCTTTTGAAGGAAATGTTCATCCAGGAAAAGAGGGTCAAGATGGACAGGTGTGATGTGAAATGCCATTCATGAGCTGTTTATGTTTAAGTTGTTCCACTTCATGGCAGAACAGAAATGTAGAAACTGGTGATCACCCTACAAACATCCTCCTAGTGAAGAACTGCCTTTGTACTATTTATTCAATGGTCAGGATTTTGAGGAACGTGCTTTAGCGTCAGCGACTCTGAAACCTGGGAGTTTTCTCAGATATGTAGACGACACTTTTGTCGTTTGTCCTCGTGGTAGTGAGAATTTAAATGTTGTGTTTTTTTGAACAGCTAAATTCAATCCACCCGAATATTCAGTTCACAATGGAGGTGGAACAGAATGGCTGTCTTCCTTTCCTTGATGTGTTGGTCAGAAGGAAGGTTGATGGTACATTGGGACATTCTGTTTATAGGAAGCCTACTCTCACAGATTTGTATCTGCGAGCTGATAGTTGTCACCATCCAGCTCAGCGTGAAGGAGTACTTTGTACCTTTGTTCACAGGGCACATGTCATTTCAGACCCTGAAAGTTTGTCAGCTGAGCTGTCCCATCTCGAGGAGACCTTTCGTCAGAATGGTTATAGTGAGAGACAGATAAAACGTGCATTGCGCTATCAGCCTTCTGTGCAACGGATGAGTGGCAATAGTAATGAAGTGGCACCTAAATCTATGGCCTTTTTGCCTTACGCAGGAAGTGTTTTTAACAAGATTGATCATATTTTGTTGAAATATGATGTGAAATGTGTGTTTTGACCACCTTCTAAGATAAAGGCCCTGTTGGGGTCCGTAAAGGATGATCTTGGTTTGCGTAAGGCAGGTTTATATCGTATTCCTTGCAGTTGTGGCATGTCATATATTGGTCAGACAATCAGGACTGTGGAAGACCAGTGTATTGAACATAAATGTTACACGCGCTTAAAACAGCCAAACAAATCCGCTGTTGCAGAACACTGTCTTGACACCGGTCATACTATGGAATACAACAACACGGAGATCCTGGCATGCACCTCCACCTATTGGGATAGTGTTATTAAGGAAGCTGTTGAAATTAAACTAGCAAGCGACCTTATAAACAGAGATGGTGGTTTTTGTTTAAACTCTGCTTGGAATCCGGCACTGTCTCTCGTCAAAAAACAGAAGGATAAAATTAATGCTGCCTCACCTGTTGATTAAGTCACTATCGATATTTTTGATGTTTGGTCATCTTTGGTTGTGTTGACTCTGCTGTAACTTGCACTGTGTGTGTTATCTTACTTGTTTACCCTTTGCAAACCGAGGTATTAAGGAAGCAATGTGCAAGCGTATTTAAGTGCAGTTGTGCCTTGAGAATGGCAGGGTGTCCTCCTGCTGAAATATCGGCGGTTGTCGACGACGTCACCCGGCAGCATACCCGTAAGTTGTTTGAACCTTGAAGATGTCTCGCATACTCCAATGTAACCTGCATGGATTTAGGATGCATGTCTCAGGAACAACCTGTGTGTTTGTGTCTTCAGGAGACCCATTTAAAGTCTTCTCATAACCCTGAGATGCATCATTATGATATCCACAGAAAGGATGATCTTAGTGGGGGGGGGGAGAGAGAGAGAGAGAGAGAGAGAGAGAGAGAGAGAGAGAGAGAGAGAGAGAGAGAGAGAGAGAGCAGGAATAACTGTTTCCATCAACACAGTCTACCACTCTGAACCACTCTTTTTCTCAACACAAACCTAAAAGCAGTTGCAGTGTGAGTACATGTGTGCTACCGATTGACTATATGCTGCCTGTATCTGCCTCCACACAAGGCAGTCAATGAAGAGGCTCTTTAAGACCTTTTAACACACTGCCTCCATCTATTCATCCTCTGTGGTGATTTTAATGCACACACTGTACTTTATGGCTCTGTAGCTATCTGCCACAGGTGTAGAGCAGTTGAGAGGCTTCTCTTCAAGTGCCCATTTACTAAATATAGGTCAAACCACACATTTCTGTACTTCAACAGGGTCATTCCCTGCCATTGATCTTTCGATTTGCTCTCCAGCCCTTGCCCCTACTATTCAATGGAAAGTGGCCGATGACCTTAATGGAGGTAATCACTTCCCAGTCTGGATACACCAGCCAGATGGAAAGGAGCCTGTCAGACGACTGTCGTGATAGGCACTCAGTAGAGCAGACTGGGCGCTTTAGTCAGCTTGCTATGTTTGAGTGTAACTTAGTGCCCTGGAATGGATGGAACATATTACCTAAGAGATTCACCACAATTCTTCTGATGTATCCATTCCACTGTCTAAAGGGCTACCAAAAAGGCAGCCTGCCCCTCAGTGGAATGAAGAATGTCATTCTGCTATCAGGATCGCAGACGACCTCACAGCCTTCCGGGTGGCAAGGATCAAATGTCAGCTGTGTATTCGCGAGAGAAATAAGAAATCATGCCAACTGTTCTTGGATTCTGTTAATTGTTCCACATACAGTTCAGAAGTACGGAAACCATCGGGAGGCTATCTGGTAGAGGAGGTAGGTGTCCACTGGCTGCTGTGATGGGGACTGCTACTCTCCAGACTATTCCACGAGACATTGCCCAGACTATGGTGGCTTACTTCTCTATTGCTACTGCTACCACTAGTCAGCATCCAGCTTTCCAACACCAAAAAGCAGTTGCTGAGAGGAGCAATAATTTTGACTTCAGGTCTAGCCATGATCAGGACTATAACTGCCCTTTCTTCCTGTGGAAGCTGGATTTTGCATTGCCTGCGGCTTGTGACATACCTTGTCATGATAGAATTCACTACAGTATTCTGCAGCAACTTGCACAGCAAAATAAATAAATCCTCCTCAACCCTTCTTAATGTCGGTGGGATGTCGGGTCACTTTCCTGACTTTTGGAGAGAGGCAATTTTAATAATCCTCTTAAAACCTGGAAAAGATTGCACATGCCCAAGCAGTTATAGTGTTGCCCTCACTATCTGCATGGGGAAGTCCTTAGAGCAGGTGGTAAACTGCTGCCTTGTCTGGATGTTAGAATCCAGGCAGCTTCTTCTGTAGGTTCAGGAGATTTAACTCCACCTTTTGATAACCTGTCATTCCTCGATGTGGCTATTCGACAAACTTTCCCGCATTGGCATTACCTCCTGGGTGTACTACGATACTACTTGGTGGCATCTTATCCTCAGGCAACCCCAAAAATGGGGGTTTTGTGAGTGTCTTCCTCTTTTAAGTCCTTCCTTTCTCCAAGTATCAAATTGGTGATGTACTTTCTGCTCATTTTGAGCAAGAGAATGGTGCCCATCAGGGTATTGTTTAAGTGTGACTTTGTTTGCTATAGCAATTAAAATATTACTCATGTCATTAAAAGTTCTGTTCAATGTTCATTATTTCTTGATGACTTCTGTCTATTGCTCTTCTCCCAGCCTTAAAACAAAAACCTGTCAGTTGCAGCTAACTCTTAGACAGTTGGACGAAAGGATGGAGAAGACTGGTTTCAAGTTTTCAACTGAGAATTCTGTGTGTGTGTGTGTGTGTGTGTGTGTGTGTGTGTGTGTGTGTGTCCTTTTTTTTTAACTATTCCCATTCTGTTTTTTAATTTGACTGAACTGAAGATGAATGACACGGTACTGAATTTTAAGGACACTGTATGTGTTCTGGGTCTAACATTTGACACTTACATGGTTACCACACCTTAGACTTGAAAAGACGGTGGCTCAAAGCATTAGTGTTGCCACATTTCGTGGGAAGCCTACAAGACTCGTCTGCGCTAGTCTTATAGAGCGTTTCTGTGATCTCGCCATGATTATGGCTGCGTGGTGTACAGATCTAAAAGACCTTTTATATTTAAAGATGTTGGA
Source organism: Locusta migratoria (assembly GCA_026315105.1). Taxonomy (NCBI): domain Eukaryota; kingdom Metazoa; phylum Arthropoda; class Insecta; order Orthoptera; family Acrididae; genus Locusta; species Locusta migratoria. The sequence continues at coordinate 226,456,530 of CM048755.1, forward strand.
CACAGTGTATCATGAATGCATTCAGCTGGCCACTGGGGCATTCAGGACTAGTCCCATATCAAGTATCTGTGCCAAGACTGCCGAGGTGCCACATCACATATGGTGGACCACAGCTAATGATGCGCCAATTGTATACCACACTGTCCATACCATGTACACCTGCATACCATACTGTTACTCAGCCTCTTATGAAAAGGCTTTTCCGTAATCGGTTACAAGCAATTAAACCTTTTGGGATTTATGCTACGAATTCTTTTAGATATGGGTGTGGTGGGTTTTAATGTTTTGTTGAGGTAGGAGCCAGGCTCCTTTTAGACTTGACAAGTATTATAACATTTTAGATAGGCGACACAATTTTACCTGAAAAACACAATTTATTCATGAGCAACTGTACTTTCTCCTAAGTCATTTCTTCGGGTTCCAGGGCATGTAGGAATTTGGAGTAATGACGCAGCTGATATGGCTGCCAACTTGGCCTGCAGTGACCAGAATGTCACAGAATGTGCTCTTCTCCTGCAGGACATCTTCTCTTCATTATGGCAGTTCCTTTCAGTTGTGTGAGGAGATGTAGATGGTAGTGGTTAAACCAACTGTCCAACCATGGTGAACCTCGTGCCAGTCATTCAGGTGGCATGCCTGTGGTGTGCAAATCGCTGTGTACCACATTTTAACTGAGTGCATTTTGTATCATGCTGAGGGGATGGTGGCAAACCATAGTGGTGCTCTGCCCTATTTTTTTAGCTCATAACAATTAGTGTGAGCAACATTTTAAAATTTTGTGAATTGTCTGGACTCTCGCCCGAGCTTTTAGGCTGGAGGTTTTATTGTCCTGGAGAATGGCTGGGTCATCCTTTTTATTTTGGTGACTGGCCAGTCATGATATTCTGGTGTCATTTTTTAAGTACTTATACAACTGTCTAATTTAGTGGGCAAATTTGTATTGGTGATAAGCTCCTGAAAGAGAAAAAGGGGGGATCAGGCATCCAAGGAGAAGTTGTTCAAGAATTGGCAGAAGGCTGCCACAGTGATTCCAGAGTTGCCATATACAGAGCAGATGGTCATTGAAATTGTCCTGCCCACAACAGTTACACTGTGGACGTGGGAGGTGAGCAGTCCTTCAGGTTCCTTCACATCTTAGCAGGACAAATGCAACATGATATCCAGTTGAACTGTAATGGATACTACTGACCTGTAATGGATACTACTGTCATCTCCTGGAACTGTGGAAACCCATTTCTTGTTACTCTGTGATCTGTACTGGCCTTCCAAATGCTCACTTTATTGATGACCATTCCCATGAGGATAACTGAAAGGGTCTGTACTTGGCTCACACAGGTGTAATAAGTTGGAAAAGAGTAATGCAAGTGTAAACTGCCACAACAATCGCTATTTGTAACAATCGTTTAATGCCAATCAAGACAGTTACTTCATTTCAGACAACCACCTTTATCAAACATTGTTTCTCCTTTTCTCTTATTTGGGGATTTCAGTGAGTATCATCCTCTGTGGGGAAGTAACGCTTCATTTGGGAGGAACCATACGATTTGCCAGACTATTTCAGATGGTTCAGTTACTGCATATTCCTGCCCACTTAGGTGCCACTCTTGGCACCTTTTCTGCTATTGAGTTTACAAGCTCCCAGTCTTGTGCCTTCCACTACATTGGTCACTTCATGGTGATCTTTGACAGTGACTAGTTCCCAGTCATGCTATCATTTCCTTGAAGCTGCTCATTGTGGAGCAATTACCACAACAGGCTCTTTGAAGAGCCAATGACAGTTTCATCTCTCTGCTGTCACTATCATCCCCTATCTGTCAGAATTCATTGATGATGTTGTGGAAGATGTCTGGTGGTGGAATGAACTGTACTACTGGAACTGCTATTTATCATCCTACAGGCATACTCTGCAACTGGTCAATTAGATGACGGATGAGATACATAGCAACAGCTAGTCATCATAGGCTGCTGCAACATCTCAAACAGCATCCTTCACAGGCCACTTTCTTCACATTAATACAGTAGAAACCCATTTTTACACTTTTCAAGGGATTTCAAAGAAAATTATGTAAAATGTGGTAAAACATAAAATGTGAGAAATAACATTTTAAATGGTAAAATTTGCTTACTGCATCATCCTTGCATATTTGAAGTTTCTGTATATGTATATAATAGTAATCAAAATACTCACCAGGAAGTTTATTATGTAATATAGGGTATCTGAAATTTTTATTATTTTTAAGTGTCAAGCAGAACTGGAACTGGCAACTACTATATAAGTAGAAATTTTTGACATAATTTCATTCATCGTAATTCATGTTGTCAGCTAGCCTTCATAATTAATTAATTAATTAATTACACATTCAACAAGTTCTGTATTTTTATGATGTTTTGTGACATTTGCATAGGTTTGGCATCTCACTCTGTAATCATCTTTTTGAGTTTCTAATATACTATGTGCCCTTCTGTGTGCAGAAAAACTTACACAAGCAAAACATCATTCCCACTATTTATAATACAAAAGTACTTACATAAATATTTGCACTTCACAATAAGAATAAATTATCGAAGTGCATCATGAAAATAATGAAAAACTACCAGTTGTTCAAATAATCTAAGCTGACACTCTGTGCGGTGACTGATGGAATTCTCCCTTCAGCCACCGTGTCATAAGTCAATTTGGTGTGTACCGCAAACAATGAAACACAAAATATATGTTTTAATATAGTCAGTGGCAAGAAACTTGACTGCCTAATGTTTATAAACACTATACTTGAAGGTGAAAGCCATGCCAGTGTCATGTTTTTTCTCCATGAACATGGTTTCATAAAGCGTAAAGTGCAGGAAAAATGTAAATGCAAAAATGGGAGCGAATTAACATTGTAAGCCTAGGAAAATTGACTGGACCAACAAAAAATGGAGTAAATGGTGGGAAAACGTTAATTCCGAAATGTAAAGGTGGGGTTATACTGTAACTCCACACCTCATATTGATAACCAAGATTTCCTCTTGAAGGTGCTCAATGTGAAGTTCTTCTCAATGTCTTCAGGTTTCTTCATAATAGTATTTAAAGATGGCACTGGAATTCAGAGAGATGCATCTAACTATAACTACTCGATTTCCTATATTAAGAGACTAGCAAAAGTGCTTGGCGTTTTTTGTTCAAATTGTTGTTCATGTTTAAAACTAGGTTTTTCACTTGCACTTCTCACAAATGCACTTGACTATATCAACTACAATGAAACTTGAATAATTCATATTCAGCTCTCCACTAGCTGTGACTTATTAAGTCAGTAGTTCTTTTTATAATTTTGGCAGTTTTAAAAATTTATCTACTAAGGAAAAAATCAACAAAAGCACAGTACCGCACACTATAGTTTTGTTGCCAAATACACAAGCCTCAAATACAAGAGCATCGCATGCGCACACGCACAGTAAATGCTACTATCACAGAGAGTTCCTATTATTCTGTGGTGAGTGTCCTCTCCTATTTGCATGCTCCACAGCAGATCAGGATTGCTTGCCTGATAAAATGTTCCATCCTATTAGATGTCTCTCCTCCTCAGGTCGCAGATTCTACTGTAGTGCAGCTCTCTGTGTGATGCTAGAAATTGGTAGCAAGGGAACTGTCTCTGCCTACTTGAAATAAGAACGACCTTTTGAAATAACTTATGTTTATTATGATCAGCATGGCATGTAACTTCGGAGCCATATGCAGATATCGTCAATAATCTTGAGATATCTAAATGTTAATCTAATGAGCACCTTCTAATTATTAAAATATAAATATTTGAAGCCACTCTACTACAAAAACAATCTCGTCACACTCTCTCACTATCACCAGAGGAACAGCTTGCTTAATTTACAAAATGCTGGCTCAAGGACTCCACACACAAATGCACTTCCTCAGAGCTCGTAAGGCTCACCAACGAAAATACCAGGCAGATAACACTTACGCTATTTCACTTGGAACCACACCTTGACATATGTGACGCCTATCCAGAGGCCCACCACCAACTACCACTTGAAACCCATCTCTTTCTTTACGTCTTAGTTCTAGAAATCTCCACGCGATTGGCTGGTTCAAAGCTGCCAATAAGACACCACTTTCTGAATGTAAAATCTTTCAAATAAACTGCACTTTTAATTAAAGAAGAAGACTGTAGTTAATATCATCAAACATGGTTATAATCTGTCAGTGCTGGAGTTACAAAAAAAAAACTGTAAATAACAAATAAATCAATTAAACAGTTTGCTACTCTCGCAATACTGACGACCGAAAAGCGCTGGGCTGCTTGTGCACACTGCAGCAATCTTCCGTCAGGCGACCATCTGTCATGGCCGGTAGGCTGCTAGCTTCCGTGTACTGGGCTGCTCTTCAATAAAACTGTATGGACTGCCAACAGCAGGCCATATGAAAAGAAATGAAAATTTATTAAAACGGGGTGAAATTAAACTATGTGGGGTAACATCACAAGTGCACTTGTGGAGGTCAGTTTGACATTTGCAATACGCGCGTGGCCCAGGTCTTTTGAGCAAAACTTTGTCATAAAGTATGATGCCTTTGTTGTGAAACATTAGTGTAGTGTCCTCATAAATGAAGCATCCTTTTGCTGAGAAAGGCTTCCTTTCTTTCATGAAACGAAACATACTCTTTCCTCAAGTCAGTGGATTGCACTAATTGAACAATGTTAAAAATGTATGTCAAGTAGTAAAGTACAAATTTAGAAACACTGTCTTGGTAAAAACTCTGTGTCAACTTATTTGATGTCCGGATATTTTCTGCAAAAATTTGCTGTTCATAACTACCTTGGCTACAGTGTTTGTGTGAGGTCGTAGCTTTATAGACTGATGAAAACAAGTAGTTTAGTATTGAATGTGTTAAAGAGAAAACTAAGTCATGTTTAGGACATTTCATATGTTAATTTTCACAAAACTGTATTTCAAATTATCATACTCCTGAATGACATGCATACTTTTGAAAAGTATAGTTGAGAGAGTAACCTATGTACATATTAATAGCTGTCGGCCCTTCTGAAAGATGTAGTAATATAAAATTGTGACCCTGTTTGCGTGAGACAACAATAAAATTATTACACAATTATTAACACAAGGTATTTTTAAGCCTTTAGTTATGGTGGTGTATGTAGCTTTAATAAGAACGAAATATTTGAACTGCAATATATTTTACTGAAACAGTAGTTTCAAAAGTTTCACAAAGTGTGACTTCATTTCAGCTTCTAATTGTCCTGTATTTTGATTTTGTAAATCTGGTCACTTTACATTAAGGTCTTCAGTTGCGCTAGATGAGTAGCGGACCAGACAGCCTACCAATATTATTCACAGTGCCCTTGACTCGGTCAGCAAAGGTGGTGTGAATGTCTCTCTCAGATTGCTTATTACTCGCAGTCACATCGAATGTCAGTAGGAAAGAAAGAATAAAGTAAAGGGAGATGTCGAGTAAGAACGTAAAATCTAGGTAGAAGCAACACAAAATCAGGATTGATGTTAAGAGTTTTTCATTGGGGCTGTGGATTTATAGCACAGGGGGGGGGGGGGGGGGGGAGGGAAAGTCAAATTGAAGTTCCAGTTTTTTTCTTCTTAATCAGACTACCCTTTTAATGGACGAATGGCAAGTTTACACATCCCCTCTATATTTAATGCCTCCACACTCTCACTCACCAAGCCAAATTGTATCATGAACCTGTAACTCACTGGGACTGCTGTGGGATCTTCCCTTGTCTTGATATGGCCCCAGGCCTTATTAATTCATAATCAGCTAATCCAACATCTCTGTTAATCAAAGGCTACATCTAGTATTAGTCAATTGGCTCGATTGTGTTTTTACTTCCCAGTGGCAAGATAGTATCGTTATCTTAAGCCTGGCAAAAACCCAATATCAACTGATAGCTGCTGACTGATCTTCCTCTCCATTGTGCAAAGCACTTGAAAGGAGAAAAAAGAGTAATGGGACCCCCCCCCCTCTCCAAGAGAGGTCTAATGCATCTAGTCTTTAGTCGACAAATATGGAGTAGCCACGTCACCTTAAAAGGGGGTGGTGCAAAAATGGGATTGGGCAACAATGCTCATTTATTGGCTATCCAAGTTGAGTTCTGGGTCAAGTTGAAGTGGTGGGACAGTTCTTCTCATAGGCAGAATTGTAATACTACAGCACATGTTTCAATAGCATTTTTATTCATGTATTGGACTGGATGTGACAGTAAACATAAAAGAGAAACTAATCATCATTGGTATACCGTTTGGCATTATCTAAAATAGTCTGAAAATAATCGGGTAGTGCCTGTAGAAATCTTCTACTCCAGAGTTAAAGATGTTGTCAAGTTCATTTTTGTTTTGAAAGGAATTTTCTATAGTTATTCAATAGGTGGGGGAAAATGAAATAATTTCAGGGCACATCATCAGATGAATAAATAGGCAACAGATGACTTTCCAAACAATTTTGTGTGTGAGAATGAGAAAATACATTTTTGTGTGGTAGCAACACTTAATATGGTTCTGGTGGCAGTTTTTTACCCTGCTACCAGAAGGCATCTTAGTTGAGAAAAAAAGTCACCTGCAATGAACACACGTCTGGTAAGAAACTTGTAATGCACAACGCCCTCTTTGTGGCACCGTGGAAATTATCTATTCATACTGCCCTTTTCTCAAGGACAGAGGGCTCGGTCATTAATTTATTTTTAAGATGTTCATGTAAAAGTGCCGTATTGTCACATTGCAAACTGCAGGCGGTCTGGAATTCGAAGGCTGGTCATCAATAGAGCACAACACTTTACACTTGGAACACATTTATTGCTAACACACGTACACTCAGTGCAGACTGATGCCTGCTTGGAGTGCTCCACTATTTATACATAGGAAGAATTTTCTGGAATTTGTAAGTACATCAAATATAAGAAATGTGTAGAACATTCTAGAAATAGTAAACACAAAAAAAAGAAAAATAAAATAAAATAAAATAAAATTATGCCTTTGACGGGATTTGAACTGGGGACCACAAGCACAGCGATCTGCGACACTAACCACTGCACCACACATTCAGTCAGAAGACTTGTGGCAATATTTTGTCACCAGGAACGTTATTTTGTAGGAATGCCCAGCGAGTGAACTTGTCATGTTCAGGAAAAAGTTAACAAGAGTAACCCCTCTAAATCCACTGACAGTTCCGTTGGCTCTTGGCAGAATATTTTATTCATTTTGAATGAAACACAAGTGATCAGTGTGTAATATTCTGCACATATGTTTGTCTTCACAAACCAGTTTTCAGTTGTTACGGTCATCAGGTGTTTGCCTGATGATGGCGTAACAGCTGAAAACTGGTTCGTAAAAACAATAAAGTTGTGTAATATTACACATTTCTCGTGTGTTTCATTCAAAAAGTAACTCCTTTAATTTGTGTTACTTTGAATTACAGCATGCAATACTCCAAAATCTGACTTCTGATTTTTACGTAGTGGATGCAGATGCCCCACAAAGGTTAAATCACAGTTCATTACATATGTCAATTATCAAGACTTCCTACATGGGGAAAATCTTTTGCCATAATTCTCTTCCTTGTAACAAGAAAATCATTTTCTGGCATATTTGATAACACTCGCCCTACACAATATAAATGTTCAAAGCTTCCTCCACTGCCTTCTGCCCCTCTATTAAACTCAAAACAAACAATGTCACAAATTATGTATTTACATACCTGTGCTTCTATAATGCTTAAACAACATTCACATATGCAAAAAAGATGAAAACCAGAAACTTCTATAAGAAAATAATAGTTGATAAACTCTCATACCAACTTGAACATTTTTTGAATAAGGGCAGCGTTCCTTCTGTTTATTGAAATTATGCAGCATGGAAAATCAAAAAACAAAATGCTCACCGATGTCAGCAGAAATGTAGCAGATGTAACTCCTGCCGCAGTCACCTGGTCAGATGGTGGTTAACATCGGGGTCAGTGGCTAGTTGCCAAAGTTCAGTTGGAATACTTCAGCATACAGTTGTATGTATACTCAGCAATCCACTGTAGAGTGCATAATGGAGGGTTCCTTCTGCCACCACTAATCAGTTCCTTTCCTGTTCCACTCCCAGATAGAATGAGGGGAAAAAGACTATCTATACACCTCGTGAGCTCTAACTCCTCTTTTCTTCTCTTTGTGGTCCTTGTGCAAAACAAAAGTTTGTGGTACTAGAATGTTCTGCAGTCAAATTCAAATGCCAGTTCTTTCCATTTTATCAGCAGCGTTCCTTGAGAAGACCTTCACCTTCCCTCCTACAATTTCCATTTGAATTCACTAACCGTCTCTGTAACACTAGCATGTTGATACAGACCTACCAGTAATGAATCTAACTGCCCATCCCAAAAAAAAAAAATTTGGATATGTCTTTAATCTGTCTTTAGTGGAATTCCAAACACCCATGCAGTATTCAAGAATGGATGGCACTAGTGTTCTATGCGTAGTCTCCTTTGTAGGTGGGCCACACTTCCCAAAATTCTCTCAATAAACCAAAGTCAACTATTTACCTTTTCTGCTACAATTCGTCAATTCTGGTTTTTTCCCCTAAATTGTTTTGGAATATTATACCTAGATATTTAATCGATCCGGCTGTGCAAGTAACACATGACTAAAGCTGTGTCAGAACATTATGGAACTTTTCCTCTTACTGATAAGTATTACCTTACATTTTTCTACATTTAGAGCAAGCTACTTCTCATGCCAGTTGTTTTGTATCCTCCTGTAGTCAGTCAATGAAACTGCCTTCCCATACACCTTAAAACCACCAGAAAACAGCTGGAGATTGCTGTTGCTGCTCACCCTGCCCATCAGATCATTTACAGTAGAACCCCGTTCTTACATCTTTCAAGGGACTTAAATAAACTGGTGTAAAATGCAGGAAAATGTAAAAGGTGGGAAATAATGTTTTAAATGGTAAAATAGGCTTACATGATCACACTTGCAGTTTCGTAGTTTGTGATATATCTACATAATAGACATAAAAATAATTGCCAGGAAATTAATTATGTAACAAAGTTTATATGAAATTGTGTTATTTGGTTTGAAAACAGTTTCCTTCTTTTTCAGGAAAGCTGTGGATATGGCCACCAGAGAAACACGTGACTTCGAAAAGTTGACTGTTTATGTTGCTCAGGATTGTGCAGGTAAATTTGTTGTATAATTCTTCAAATTGGGTTAAATACTGACTTCAGCTAGTGCAGAAATCCAAAAAATCGTAAATGTGTGTCAGAATTAAGTTATTGAATGCTGAAGAGTGTCGTTAGTATTCCACACAGTATTAAGTGTAAATAATATAACCTCATTATAGTAAAATTTTGAGAAAGCCTGCAATAGTTATTATAAATTAACACAGACACTGTTATTTGGAACCATTGGTACTGTGACCTCACTGAAAGTAAACTCGGGAGTTTTTTCTTCGGGGGATGGTTGCAGACATTTAAGGCTATTATTATTATGTGTGTTAAACAGAAGCAAACTGTGGATTTTTGACTGGAAGTAAAAGTTAAGTCTCATTTGACAATCTGTTCTCCATAATTGCACTAAAATACCAAAGAGAAATGCAAGAGTAATTTTCTATACAAGATCATACGTCATTTCTTTCCTAACACTTCACATTTTGTAGCAATTTTCTGTTTAAACGTTGTGCTTACCTATGAAAAACTAAAGGCTAATATTAACATTAGATTTGTGACTAATTTAGCTATTGCTATAAATTGTAATTAAATTGGGACTCTTTGGGGAAGGTTTCAGAATGAAGTTTCTAGTGAAACAAACTATGTGCTTGGAGAAACTCATTTTTGGAAACATAATTATCCAAAGAAGGTAGAAAAGTCACTTTGCAAGACACAGATTTGTGGCATTCAGGCAGAATTAAAATATTTGATATTTGTATGATACTGGAAAGTCTTGGGTGGAATAGAAATAATGGAAGTATGTGGGGCAAATAATGAAGATGTTGGTTGGGAAAAGTGGAAGATGAACATGGAGCATGGGAACATTACACAAGGTAGAGAAAAATCGGTGTAAATTATGCAAAGGCCAAAGCAATGACATGTGTTGATATTATTGTGACAGTCAGATCTACATCTACAGAAATACTCCGCTAATCTCATTAAAGGGCATGGCGGAGGGTCCATCAAACCAGTTTTGTGTTATTTCTCTATTGTTCCATTCTCTAATAGCGCACGGGAAAAAATAAAACCTACACCTTTCTGTTTTCGATCAAATTTCTCATTTTTTTTCATCGAGAAGATCTTGTCTCCCTATGTATTCAGAAGGAAAAAAGTCTTTCTTTCAATGATTTCCACCCTAACTCGTGCATCGTTTCTGCAACACTCCCCCCCCCCCCCCCCCCCCCAGTATATCACGATAATACAAAACACTCTACCATTCTGTGAATTTTCTCTAAATCCTCAATCAGTCCCGGTTGGAGAGGACACCACAATGCACAGCAATACTTCAAAATAGGACGCACAAGTGTAGTGTAGGCAGTTTCTTTAGTAGAACTATTGCGTCTTTTAAGTATTCTGCCAATGAAACATAGTCTTTGGTTCGCCTTCCATACAATATTTTCTTCCAATTTAAGTTGTTGGTAATTGTTACTCCTAGGTATTTAGTTGAATTTGCGGCCCGTAAATATGACTGAGTTATCATGTAAACGAAGTTTAACGGGTTTCTTTTAGTGCTGATATGGATGACTTCACACCTTACATCGTTTTGAGTCAATTGACAATTTTTGCATCGTGCAGATATCTTCTCTAAATCATTTTGCTGTTGCTTTTGCTCTTTTGGTGGCTTCGCGAACCAATAAATGACAGCATCATCTGTGAACAGTCTGAGAGAGTTGCTCAGATTGTCTCCTAAATCATTTATAAAGATCAGTAACAGAATGAGTCCTATAACACATCCCTGCAGAATGCTAGACATCATTTCTTTTACTCAATGACTTTCTATCAATTATAATGTACTGTGTCCTCCTGTGACAGAAAATCATGAATCCAATGGCACATCTATGTAGATATTGTATAAGCACACAATCTGATTAGAAGATGCTTGGGAGGTACATTGGCAATAGCCTTACGGAAATCGAGAAATATCAAATTGATTTGAGATAACATGTCTATAGCACTAATCACTTCATGTGAGTAAAGAGCCAGTTGTTTCACAAGAACAATACCTGCTGAATCCATGTTTACTATGGGTCAATAGGTTGGTCTCTTCAAGGTAGTTCATAATTTCGAATAAATTACCATATTTGCCTGCGTATAAGACAAACTTGTGTAGGAAAAAAAAAAATGGTCAAAATACTGGATGCACCTTATACACTAGTTGCCAGTTAAGGTAGGTACCTACAAGTTCCATTTCTTTTCAAGGGATTTTTTTTAAAAAAATGTGTAATATGTGGGAAATAATGTTTAAGTGGGAAGATTTGCTTTAAGGTTCTCTTCTACATTTTCATAGGTTACATTTGATACATGTACATAATATGCACCAAAATGCCAGTCAGGAGCTTTATTATATAGTAAAGGTTATCTAAATGTAGTATTATTTTTAGTGGCAAGCGTAACTGAAGCTGGCGACTTCATAGGAAGAAGAAACTTTTGATGTAATTTAATTCATCATAATTTATGCTTTCGGCAATCCTGTAACGGTGTCACTCATTATTTGAACAAGGAAACACCCTCAGGGGCTCAGCATTAATTTGTTGAGTATGGGCTTGGTGAACCCAGGGTCCTGAGCCATGGCAGTGTGGCACATACTCGGCTATTGATCTTTCTCTCTGCAGCCCATGCCTTCTACCACAGCTTCATTGGGAGGTCCATGATGACCTATGTGATAGTGACCACTTCCCCATCCATATAGCTCTTCTCCAGTTTCAACCTCCAGATCGCTTGCCCCGTTGGTCTCTGTGTAAGGGTGACTGGCCTGCTTTCGCCTCAGCTACTAGGGTGATTCCTCCAATCCTGGATAATGTTGATCAGGGTGCTCATCTCTTCTCATCACATCACATCACTAGGGCCATAATTTCCGCTGCTGAAGCCACGGTTCCGACCGCCACTGGCTCAGTTCGGTGCATGTCGGTTCTGTGGTGGTCCCCAGGGATTGCTGAAGCCATCGGGGAATGTCATTGGGCACTCCAGTGCCACCGGCGCCACCCTTGTGCAGAGCACCTGATCACTGTCAAACAACTCCGGGCACAAGCTTGGAGGCTGATACACCAGAGTAAGCAGGACTGTTGGGAGAGATATGTTGCTACCATCGGCTCTTGTGCCGCGCTATCTCGGGTGTCATCACGGGTTAGGCGCCTTTTTGGGTACTGACCAGGCAGGAATCCCCAGCTTGAACATTCAGGGTTCTACATGCCTGGATCCAGCTGTTATCGCTGAACGCATGGCGGATCATTATGACAGTAACTCTGCGACTTCAGCTTACAGTGCGGGCTTCTGCACCCACAAACAACAGGTCGAGCGGAGGCAGCTATCTTTTCACACATGACGGCGGGAATTATATAATGCCTTATTCGCTGAGTGGGAGTTAGTGTCCTCACTGCTTGTCCCGATACCACCCCAGGGCCAGATCGAATCCATAACCAGTTCCTGTGCCACATGTCAAAGGACTTTAAACACCAATATCTCACCCTATTAAATCGCCTCAGGGTTGAAGGTGTTTTCCCATCTCAATGGCGGGACAGCATTGTCATTCCAGTGATAAAACCTGGCGCTGATCCACAGGTGGCTGACAGTTCCCGCCCAATTAGCCTCGCCAATGTTCCTTGCAAGCTCCTCGAACGTATGGTGAGTCGGCGGCTCATGTGGGTTCTTGACAACTGTAGACTCCTCGCCCCACAATAAAGGGGATTCCACCAAGGCCGCTCTGCATTAGAAAATCTATTTCCGCTGGAGTCGGCCATCCGCACTGCTTTCGCCATACGTGAGCACCTAGTTGCAGTCTTTTTCGATCTCCGAAAGGCTTATGACACTACCTAGCGCTACCATATTTTAGCTACGCTGCATGGCCGGGGCTTGAGAGGACTGCTTTCGCTGTTCATCCAGAACTTCCTCTCACTTCGCACATTTCGGGTTAGGGTAGGTACACACCTCAGCTCTCCACGCACCCAGGAGAATAGTCCCACAGGCCTCAGTTCTTAGTGTTCCACTATTTATAATTGCAATCAACGAATGTGCTGCAGCAGTAGGGTCATCGGTGTCCTCCTCACTGTATGCCGACGACTTTTGTATGTATTACAGTTCTGCTAGTATTGGTGTCATTGAAAGGTGACTGCAGGGAGCCATTCAAAGGGCGCATTCCTGGGCTTTAGCTCATGGGTTCCGGTTCTTTGCCTCCAAAACTCGGGTTATGCACTTTTGTTGTCGTCGGGCAGTGCACCCAGACCCAGAACTGTATTTGGGTTATGACCTCCTTTGTGTTGAAGATACGCATCGCTTCTTGGGCATGCTATTCGATGCCCGGCTCACGTGGGTCCCCCACCTACAACAGCTTCGACAAAAGTGCTGACAGTACTTAAACTTACTGCGCTGCCTCAGCCACACTGATTGGGGAGCCGCCCGTCCAAGTCTCTTACAACTTTATAAGGCTCTCATCCAGTCCCGTCTGGATTATGGCAGCCAGTTTTACGACTCGGCAGCCCCTTCTGCGCCTCGGGTCTTAGACCCCATCCTAAATGCTGGTGTTCGCTTGGCAACGGGAACTTTTCGTACGAGCCCAGTGATGAGCCTCCCGTTGAGGCTGGGGTTCCATCGGCAACAGTTGTTGGCCTCGTATGTTGCCCGCTTACGCACCTCAGACCATCATCAGAATCACAGGCTCCTCTTTCCAACTGCTGCACCCACAAAGACGGTCTCTGTCGGGTCTCCCGATTGCAGTCCATGTCCATTCTCCTCTCTCCTCCCTTGAATTCCTTCCCTTCCCTCCTACTTTCCACTACTCTTCCCATACACCTCCTTGGTTTATTCCTCGTCTGCAGCTAAGGTTGGACTTGTCTTGGGATTGGAAAGCCTCCATTTAACCATTGATTCTTTGTCGCCAATTCCAGGAACTCCTTGACTCGTTCCATGGTGCGGGTAATCTATACTGATGGCTCCCTGGTAGATGGCCTCCTGGGTACGCCTATCTCCATGGTGACCCCTTTGAACAGCTGTCCTTGCCAAGTGGGAATAGTGTCTTCACTGCGGAGCTGGTTGCTATCTCTAGAACTCTGGAACATCTCCGAGCCTGCCCCGGGGAGTCCTTTGTCATCTGCAGTGACTCCCTGAGTGGCTTGAGAGCACGCAACCAGTGTTTCAGCAAACTACCTTTGGTGCAGAGTATCCAAGACTCTGCTGCCTCTCTCAATAGGTCTGGTCGCTCAGTGGCCTTTGTTTGGACCCCAGGGCACATTGGCATTCCTGGCAATAAACTTGTAGATCAGTTGGCCAAACAGGCCACGTCCTCGTGCCCTCTTGAAATTGGTCTCGTGGAAAAGGACCTTAGGTGGACGCTACACCGGAAGGTGCGAGACTCTTGTAGTTCGGAATGGTCTGCACTGAGTGCGCAAAACAAGCTTCGCATGATCAAACCATCCACAGCCACATGGAAAACTTCACTGAGGCTCAATTGTTGAGATTCCGTTGTGCTATGCCACCTCCGTATTGGGCACACTTGGTTGATTCACGGCTATTTACTTCGCCGTGAGCCACTGCCCATGTGTCTCTGTGGTGTTGTATTGGCAATAGTTCATCTCCTGATGGACTGTAATATTTGAGCCCCCTTGTGGCAGTCTTTTAATCTTCCACCTACCCTATCCTTATTGCTAGGGGACAATGCCTCCACGGCTGAGTCTGTGCTATGTTTTATCCGTGCAGCCGGTTTTTACCATTCCATTTAATGGAGGGTGCTTTCTCCTGACACCATATTTTAGTGTTTTATGTCTTCTAACTAGCAGACATTCATGTGTGCTACGTGACTGGCTCGTCCATTATCATCCCAGTGAACAGCCAGTCACGGATTTCTGTTGCCAAACTTTAGTATGATTGACCGCTCTGTTTTATTTTCTCTATTTGTGCAGTTAGTGAAAGTTCATAGTTTACATGTACTCCTCTTGGGTATCCACTCTGTCTCCAGATCCAAATTGCCATTGTTTCCAATCCACTGCACATTCATTGTTAGGAACAGGGGACTGATGACCAAGTAGTTTAGTAATACACGACCTTCCCTAGAAAGACCTGTAAATCCTTCATGGACATAAATCGTGGCAATGCAGTGGTAGTAGTTATATGCTGATGCAAAGGGGTGATGCAACAATAACATACAGCTTGATTTCAATAGCTGCTGCAGCTGAGGCCATCTGGATCCTTCCACCCACCTGTGGTTTAGAAAAACTACACAGGTGAGTTATCCTTGCAATACATTCTCAGATCCTGAAATTATCCAGGCATCAAACTAAGAAACCTGTCCATGCTCCATAAGGCTGTGCTGTATTCATCCCCACCACCACAATGCGACCTCCTGTCCCCCTTCCACTCTCCTCTTCTTCTATCCCCTCACTGCAGAGCACAATTCAGAATGTGGCAGCCATAGAGGTTTGTGAGACTGTGAAATGTGATTGTGCAAATGCTCCCTCTTCTGATGATGGCTGATGGCCGACAGCTTAAGTGTTTTGTGTGAGACTGTCTTTTTTTATGTGCCTGTCACAGCTTATCATGTGTCTTTGTGCTGAATTGTAAACTATCCTTATCATATTGTTGAATTCCAGCCTAGCCTTTCCATTATTAGATTTCACAAAAATTTATTTGGTTATATTTCATTAACTGAAAGGCCTGTTAACATTTTAGGTGTCTTTGCCTGAGTTTCAGGCATGTTTCCCTTTTTTACCTGTGCTGAGGTGCTGTTACAGTTTGAGAATCTTAGCAATGTTGTATGGATGTGTGGGGGAACATCATGTAGACTGAGCCAAAGGTGAGAATTTGGACAGGCATTATAGAATAAATCCATATAGTTGTGCGGAGCCACTGTGCCAGGATGTCATAGTGGTGAAAACTGTAGTTCGGGCAGAAAACCTGGGTTCAGATCACGGCCTTAGTACAAATTTTCTTACAATGCTTCAGATATACAGAAAGTTAATATTTTATGTAAAAACATAAGATTGTTATACATGCAGATAAATATATAAATTATACTTTGGTTTTCTTCCCATTGCTATTGGGTTGTATCACATCTAAATCCAGTCTTTCTGGCTCTCTCAAGGCAGTATGTAGCATTTAACATGTCAATAAATAGGAAAGAGATCTGAGGTATTTTGCTTTTGATTTCTTTAATTTTATTTCAACATTTTAAAGGTGACTGACCATAAATGTATGGAGAAGCTTTGCTTTCTTTTGGAGCACAGCTATACAATAAGAACCTTTATAACTATTTTGCATGCAAATGTGGCTTCTGCCTTGATTTTAGTTGCTGTGAACCTCTTAGTTTAAAGGTTTTCTTTACAGAAAAGTCTAAAGTACCAGTCAAAAACTTGAATATCAGTTACTGGTCTACCTTGTCAATGCTGTAAGGTGGAAATCATTTTAAATTAAGCATGTCTGTCACAACTTTTTGATTTAATTGGTATTATGTTTTGGACACCCTGTGTACTTTTCATATAGTGCCTTAAGCAACTGTTTTTTCCACAGTTATTTCATTCACTCATAGCTTTTGAGTTCTGTTTTAGCACTCTGCAGTTAGATCCTGTTAAAATTTAGACAACATAAGTGATCAATCTGTTTAAATACTCTGTAATATAGTCCATTGTGTTTAGTTTGCTCGTGTAGTTTCTACAGGATTAGTCAATTCATATTGCACAGCGATAGGTGTTGCAGCGGTACCTCAGGATGATAAATATTTGGTAATGAACCCATGTCCAGAAATGTGCTGATAAGAAGATAAACAACTCCAAGTGAGTGAAGGAAATACACATTGATAGAGGGCTGTGCCTCAAATCATTTGATTTCTTACGTGATTTCATGCCACAAGTCATCAGAGAACAACATAGTGAATGATTGAAGAAGACTGTGCACTGAAGAAGTACACAGACACATATATCATCTAAGACAAAAGTGGACAAAATGATCAATTAGCACAATGCCTCTATCATGAACGATTTCCACCCCATTCTCATCAGTCACATGCCAGTTTCCTGAAGAAGTTGTTCCAATGTTGCAAAAAATGGCATCTTCAAGTCTAATGTGGCTCACTGTAGTCATGACCAGATGCACCACACTGTTGACATATATGATAAAACTCAAGTGTTTGTACATAACCTGTTGAAAGTACCCACATCATTGCAGGTGCTGTGGACGTATCATAGAACAGCAGCTGATGAATTCTTCATGAAAAGCAACGTCACCCATACTGTATCACTTCCAGAAGGTGCAGACATTGCGTATGCTACATGCTGATTATTGTGCATGGTTGATAGCCTCTCTTGACAACATTCCAAACTTCTCTTAGATCATTATTTTTACAGATAAAGCACATTTCACAAATATCTGCTCAACTATCGTAACACCCGCATTTGGGATGAGGAAAACCTTCATGCACACACCCCCATGGAGTTAAACATTGTTTTAGTGTTAATGTGTGCGCTGTTCTGTGAATTCTATTTTGCCTCAAACATCACAGCTACTTGGCTTTCCAGCAAGATGTACTGCTGTAATATTTGGAGGGTATGCTTTTGCATATGTCAGACTGTGTGGTTCCAGTGTGATGGCTTGGCAGTCCATTTTTGACTGGACTTTTGACAGTACCTTCAGCAAACAGCCATGGACAAGTGGATAAGTCTAAGTGGACTGATTTGTTGGCCACACAATCACCTGGTTTAACATGTGTAGACTTGTGGTGTTACATGTAGAGTATTGTTTATGTGACATTTGTGGAGTTACTGGGTTCTCTCTATGCTAATGTGATGTCTGCAGTGGAAGTCGTGCAGGACATTCCAGGACTTTCGGGGCATTCATGTATGAACATTGTTTGTAGGTACACTTTCTGCAATAAAAGTTGTGGTTGCCACTTTGAGCACATGGTGCAGTATGCTCTGTTACATTAAAATTCCCCTCTACAAACTATGTAAGTAGGTAGTCTGAAGCACCCTGTATTATAGTATAAATGTGTCTTGAAAGTAAATCAAAATGATGCCATTGCTGGCAAGTATACCAGACATTACATTTTTCCTTGTGCTAGGATATTAAAATAAAGAATGGGGAACTTTGCTGTACTGAACATGCTCTCTGTTCCAAATAGGTAATTAACAGAAGTGTCCGAATGTTCAGATCTCTTCACTTGAGAATCTACTATCTTTTAAGTCATATGAATTGGGTACAGCACAAATTTTCATAGCTTCTTAAATGATATAGTGTCATTATGTAAGAAAATTACAGATAATCACCTTCTGACTTACTGAAGAGTCAGTTTATGCACTCACTTGAGTGAGTATTGATACAAATTGTTCATCATACACAAGGCACCAAGATCACTGGGCTTTTATTTTGTGCAGCTAGAGATCTTACTTTGGAAACAAATATCTCAAAGTACTAATGATCACCCACCATTGGCAGACCTCATAAGATTCACCAGGACAGGCATCTATTTACTATCCTCGTTATGTCAGTTGTGAATTATTCATCTAGTGCAGTAATTTGCTCTGGAAAATATCCTCCTGGGCTACTTAAACACACAGTCAACTTTTAACTAATCTATACATTCTTTTCAGAGCTGCCAGACTTTGATCACTGTACCTACTCAGTACACACCATTGGGAAGGTTAATATAAATCAGAGAGCAATTTGTGACCTCGCGTAATGTGATGACTCACCTGATAGCCCTGTTCATTATTCTGGATTGGCAGACCCATCATTATACTCTGCAAAAATTGATGGGCCCAGGTAAATGGTTACACTAACCACAGCAGTACAATGTTCCAAAATGTATGCTGTAACATGGAGCGATAGCATGAACATAAACTTCTCTGCACGAGCTATTTGAAATTCTGTTATGAATTGCTGTATCTTTTAAATATGCAGCAAGAAGTGTGCTTCACAACACACACACATTTCTCATTACCAGCATAACACTAAGTAATTAACTTTCTCCTAAGCTATACATCTCACTTCCTCACAGTTGCTGTTTTATAAATAAAAGCCTGCTGCCTAAAATATCATCATCATCCAAACTGTCTTGGCCGTGTTTAATCTTGCCTTTGATCTGTTGTGGCTTTGTCCTTTTTTCCTAAGCATCCTCTTTTTGTATTTTACTACTTTTAGATCTAATGATGCATACAAGATTAACATTTCTTATATTTTAATTATTGTGGTGTACATTTTCAGTATCTGTAGAGGTGAGTCAACCAGAATTCTATTTTCTTTGTTCACAGTGTATCTTCAAGATGTGATAGATCAATGTGAAGCAAATGGCAAAGGCACCTGGAAGTCTTTGATTTTGTTAATACCAGTTCGTCTTGGTGCAGAAAAACTGAATTACATATATGCACCATGCCTTACTGCTATGCTGTCTTTGGATAGTTGTATTGGAATAATTGGAGGCCGACCAAAACATTCCCTGTACTTTGTTGGATTCCAAGGTAAAACTATAGAGATTATTATAACAGGTTATTTTTTTACATAAATGCATTTGTTTTATCTTTTGAAGGTGTTTGATAACTACATACTCTACCATAGGTTCTTATGAAAGGTTTCACTGACTACATAACTTAATTGAATATTTTGTACGATTTTTAAAAATATGCAATCTAATGTGTAGAAGCCAACCACATACGTTTATCCCAAAAAATCTTGTCGCAAAGTGAAAAATACGTGCGGACAGTGATATATGGTAAAAATATTGTTTGCAACTTTGTCTTTTACAACTTACTAAAACTGAGTTTAAGAAAAAAGAATAAACACTAAATGGGACAGGGTGTCTACTGCATCGGCAATCTTAAAAAAATACATCCAGGATTTTTGCTCATCTTTAAAAAGCTTGGAAAAACTCAAGATTTTGATTTTTAGATCTTAATTTTATATATTTTAATGTTTTGGAATTGAGCCTAGCATTTTGCAGTGCCATTTAATTTATTGTGGCTGTGAGCTGTTATGTAGGTGGTACTTTCTAAAGTCACATCTTGAAACCCAGTGAAACTGTTACTTTTATGTTTTTAGCTTAATTTTGTTCCTTTTTGGTAAATTTCAATTACCAGATTGGTTATACCTTCCACTGCAGCGTGCCATACAACAGCTTTTTGCATGTTATGTAATAATGGTATGTTTAACATGGTTAAACACATAAGCAGTTCCCAGTCTCTCAAAACATGAGTATTATGGCACAAGATGACGACATAACACACAGAAAAGAGTCAGGTTTTTTGCTACTCATAGCTCCATGTAGTTCATGGTCTTCTTTATGCTGGACTATATTTAACAGTGATTATCTATTGAAAAAAGGCTAAGTTGTGGCACGTTGTTATAGTTGGGACTATATGTATT
Organism: Locusta migratoria; assembly: GCA_026315105.1. NCBI lineage: Eukaryota > Metazoa > Arthropoda > Insecta > Orthoptera > Acrididae > Locusta > Locusta migratoria. The sequence continues at coordinate 226,477,066 of CM048755.1, forward strand.
GCGCTAACAGTGTTGTTAAGAATCTTACATAAGATAGGTTGTAGTCTACTTTTATCAAATTTGATACCCTTTAATTTCTCATTGCCTTATGTATTGGTCTGTAAGAATGTATTAATTTGAACTAAAATGCTCACATAGTAACAGTAGACATGTAGGGAGAAATTTTTGAAGACTATACACTGTTTTTATGCGTGGCATGTTATAACATGTTGTATCTAAGAGATATTTTGAAAAACAGTTGAAAGGTAGGTTGGCATTCCAACAATGAGGATAGCATGCAGCTCACCATAAAGACTATCTTAAAGTTGCAGTTATATTATCTTTAGACAAGATATCAGTTCACATGTGGTGCTGTAAATAAGTAATTATTTTATTTCCTCGAAGTAATTGACTAACAAATTCCTTGTACTGATGGTTGCACATCGTGCAGTAAAAGATAATCTTAGGATCTATTGGAAAACTGCCCTACGTAATCATACTAAATCAAATCAGCATGAGCAGTATCTTAATACTTAATCAAACAACAAACTAGACATCTTAAAAATTATATCGTTAAAAAATCTGGAAAAACAGGACTTGGGAATTTGGTTTGGAGTAGACACCTGTTGTAGTAAAACTGTGCAAGAGTTAAAAGCAAATGAGTATTATTGCACTTGAAGTATTGGGTAAATCTTTAGTAAAATCTCTGGATTTCAATGTATCTTTAAATTTAAAGTTTGGCATTTATGAATTAATTGAAACCACAAGTTTAGATAAGTTTGTCACATCACAGGAACTACCAGTTGACGATGCCATCAGAAGTCTCCCTAATCACAACCTTGCAACTCATGAATCGGTATTACTTTTACAAATAAAGTACCAGTAGACTCATTTAGTTTAAATTGGCAGTTCTCCAGTCTTTACTGTCATTTTCTGGTTCATTCAAATGATGATCATGTCTCTTATAGAAGGCAATCTGTATGCACAATGCAGGGCAATAGCATTCATACCTGCCTTGAAATTAAGCAGTACACAAATTGAGGACCATTTTTTTTACAAATCTCACTTTATTTTTTTTCTGAAAATAGTTTTTAATATACAATTTTATTAAAAAAAAATTCCACCTTCCTCTTCAAGCTTATGCAGCTGGCTTTAGCAAAACATACTTTATTCCACAGAATACAGCAAGTGTTGCAAAAACTTTCCTCATGCATGTATAATGGTCTTTTCAAAACTCACTTTAAGCTACTTATTTTTCCAAAGATGTTATTGTTGTTTCCTTGCTACTTATTTAGTGTAATACTGTATAAATATCAGAACAGGTACTTTCCTGAATGTGTTATGGCACTCCTGGAATAATATTTTGCTTTGCAGTAGATGGCAGGCATACAGTATTGCTATTTGCGCCAAGTATAGTGACTCTAGCCGTGGATGCTGATGGGAGCCCCCATGTGTACATAGCAGTGGAAAAATGAGTAGACCATATTTTCCCCTCCCCCCCTCCCCCAACATTAAAAGTAAATATAATGAAGGGGAAGTTTTGTAATGAACAAAGACAGGCAGACAATAAACATTGTTATGTCAAAATTTAAGGCAGTGTTTTATAAGAATTTCAATCTATGCCCAGGTAACACACACAGTGCTACTTGTTCAGAATTAAAGGAGCTAGAATTGAAAATATGAACAAGCATCTGACGACACTGTAAAATGTGCCTGGAATGTAAAATCAGTCTCTGAGTTCTCTATTGGAGAAGCGGTTCACACACAACAGTTGTGACTATAATGCTACATAAATAAAAATGAGATACTGATAAAATATTGCATACTTTGTGTGAAACAGAAAATGGGAAACGTCAAAATTTAATTGCATCTGCACACAAGTAGTTCCTCTTACTTTATTTGGAAGAGTGGACTTGAAATATTGGTAAGAGGAGATCAAAAGGTTTTTTGCACTAGTCATAACAAGTATTCCAGAATTGTCTGTATGCTGGCACATTTTATGACACACACTAAAGTCTTACCTGAACCTACCCACTATTTTCCTTTTGGCAGTTGTAATTTTGCACCCCAGTGTGTGTATTATGTATAGTTGAGATGGCATACTGGAATAAAGAAGATTTTGTATCACCTTCTGAATATGGGAGTCTTCTAGTGAAGATAGAAAGGTGCAGGTTTAGAGAGGAGACTGGTTTTCATGTGGCTTCAAGTGATTTTTCCCCCCTAATTATGTTGATTCAGACTATAAAAAAAAATTATGTTTGTGCAAAAACAGTATGTATGCGATTCCTGCAAAATTTTACCTTTTGCATGAACAGACTTACAAAATGGCCCTCAATTGCAGATATAATAGTCTGTTAAAGTCACATGGTAAATACTTTGGTTCAGTTATCAATATTATTAACAATATTTGCAAAAACATTCCATATACACAATGTCGTCTCGCCGACAAATTGTAATGTTCACTTTAAGATAAATTGAACACACTTGAAAACTGTCTAAACTGTGCTTTGATAAAGTGGAACCACATGCTAATGAGCATAGTGATGTTTCTTGCCCAGACTGGTTCCAAGGCAAAATGTACTGACCCGTCTAAAAAAAAAAAAATAGTGAGCATACACCTTGAAAAAAGGCACCTTGCTTTAGGACAGAGCAATTCCAAACTGAGTGTCCAAACACCCGAAGATGTCTAGTAGTAGCATCAAGGATATTGAGAGACTATTAGATCAAAGTTAAAAAACAAATATGTGTATGATCAATCTCTTGAATGATCACTATGTTGAACTTGGTACACTGTTGTGTGCATTTAACTTTAAATTATGGTAATACATGCCTCCTCTGCTACTGCTTAGCAACAAAATATAACTATTGATTCTAGACAATTTAATCCAATTTAAAGAGAAGTATGATGGACCTTTGGCAATTCCAAGTATAATTATCCAGTTATACTGGGTTAATCCTAATGCGATTTCCAATACTTGCATAACTTGAAGTTGGTGAAGAGGAGGAAGTGAGGGACCTGAAGAACAGCCGCTCATTAAAACTCAAATACCCAAGATTCACATTATATAACTTCTGGATTTCTGTTGCATAATGCCTTTTTGCAGTTCGGTCGAATTGGTTTCATGGTGGTCTGTGTTACACTTCAACCGTACCATGAGATCTTACCAACTGAAATTAGTCTGACCAAGCCACAGTTTTCCAGACTTATTAGGGTCTAACCAATTATCTGAGCCCAGGAGAGGCACTGCAGCAGTCTGCTATTAACTTAGAGATCAAAGTCAGTTGTCTGCTACCGTAGTCTATTAATGCTAAATTGTGTTGTGCAGCCTGAATGGATATGTTTATTGTACATCCCATATTGTTTTCTGCCGTTATCTCATGCAGTTGTGATTGTCTATTAGTTGTGTCAACCAATGCACTGTCCATGGTGAGAGGAAATGTGCGACATTCGTGTTTTTTCTTTTTTTGTTTAGGCAAACCTTGACATAGTTTCTCCCAGATTATTTAATTTCCCAGCTAGTTACGATAAGGACTGTCTGAAGTTCCTGGCTCCAACTACCATTCCATTTTCAGAATCTCTTAATTCCTGTCATGAGGACATAACCACATCGTAAACCTTTTCATGTCAATGACTGGAGTATAAATGACACCACTACCAATGCACCACCCCTTTATTAGAGGCCGTCAAATGTGGCCTCGTTCCCACCAGCGAGAGTGCCTGGCACGACTGCTGCACCCGGAAGTCGGCCGTGCTGGGAAAGCAGTCTCGGAAGCAAGACAACTCGGTACTACTGCCAAGCATGTAGAACAGCTGACAGTAGTGCACATGTGCACAGCCAGCCCACCTCGCCATGCTGTAATTACTGCGCCTGTCCATCACACGTCTACATTAAGGCTGCGGTCGCACTGCCGGCCAGTCTGAGATATAAGAAAGGGGGAAAATCCAAGTTCACATTATCATGATGAAAAAAATTCTAATGGTATATAAGACCAATCCACAATGTTTCAACAGTAAAGTATTTCATTACAAGCTTTGCCTTGTCTGGGGGGGGGGGGGGGAGAAGAGAAAATGTCTACTTTTCATTATGTCCAAGTTTTTAGTTTTGTAATGCTCCTCACTCGATTTTGATGAAAGTATGTGACTAAAAAAACTGATTTTTGGACTGAGACATCATCTTGGCTTTCTTATAAATAATTCACCTTTTCATAATTCATAAGTTGTTTTCAGATGACACTGTCAAGTGCGTGTGCTTGATTTACAAATAGTGTATTGAAAAAGTTCGATAGCAAGCGGCTTAGTGTTCTATGCATTTTAGACCTTACAGTACAGCGAGTTAACCTCATAGTTAAGTCCCATAAGCTTTACAAACATTTGAATATTTACAGTGAGTTAAATGGAGCTAAAAGAACAGGGAAGGTTTTGGAATGGTAGTTGCACTGATATCTACCTCCTTTCACAAGTAATTGCGAGTTATCTGAGCGGTGTCATGCCGCAACTGCAAGCCTACGAACTCGGCGTGTGTTGAGTGTAGCGTGAAGCACTGCAGTACCGAAAGTATTGTTTGCTGGCCATGATTGTTGGTCTCTCGGGGTGTGTTAATAATCCATAACCAGAAAATAACTATACACTAATTTTTCTTAGGTGGCGACCGATTACAATGGACAATCGTCTGCTATGGTTTTACTTAAGGTAATTATTCACTTAATAAAAGGCATACAACTAGTTCGTTGTGCACATCGTACAATTGATGGAATACATATTTCATGTTTCGAACTACAAGAGAAGAATAAATTAATGTAAACTGCAAATTTGTGTTAATAGACTGAAATAAGATTTTCTGTAATTCCACTTAATGTTTTTCTAGTTGGAGATGACAAACGGTAGAAGCCCAAAAATATACTTACGTTTATTGATGCATCTACACCTAAGATGACTATTACACTATTTAGCCTTCTTTAAATGTTTGCTTTTGTAGCTCTCGGAAAATGTTGTGCCACAAGGCGAAACAATTTGTATACATTATCTCGCATAAAAGCACTATCCCTCATGCCTGACACTAAATTAGAAATGAACTAAGTAAAAAGGAATACAGAACAGTAAAATTATAGACATTTAGTTACCTCCTTATAAGGGATACTGCAGCTTATGTCCATGGGGGTACATGAGGGGTGCTGGTTTTATGTGGGACATGCCATACTACGTTTGTTCATTTCCACTTTCAAAAAATTCTAAATGGTTCGCAGAATTTTTATTTATTATGATGTCTGATGGGAACTGCTTTTCTATGAACATTTCCTGAATCACCTGATGACAATTTTCTTTGTCTCCATGGTACTTTAATTTCGATTTTTCTACTTTTCTACTTTAATTTAAAGAAAAATGTGCAGATTTAGTTTAGCCTCGGACACTGCGGATCAGTAAAGGATGAGAAGCAGGTGTCATTTTGTTTCATGTTGTGATTTGTTTTTTCCTTCTTGGTGGGCTTGTGGCCAGCAACAAGGAATCGTGGAAGATCGAAGGAAACACAGGGGTGACCAATACTTGTTCACTGACGTCTGCTTCGAGCCAGCCAACTGTTAATTGTTTAGTTATTTTATTACTATTGTTTGCACACTGTACTGAGTCAAAGAATTATAAGCACTTCAGAAATATGTGGTATGGACTCGTCCCATTAATTTCACCCAACATTTAGGACAGTTTTCCCTTATGTGAAGAACTAATCATTTCTGACATTTTTATTCACATTACAGAATTAATAGTAATAGAAGGAAAGTAATCATATTTTCATAAGTGTAATTGAAAACACCGTAACCCATTCGGTTCGTGCCAGTGCCGACTCGTGCCGGGAATATTGAACATATCGAATTTTCATGTAAGGAAAGACTCTCCTAAATGTTAGTCTAAATTCATGGGAGGAGTCCATTACCAACTATTTCTTATGTGCATAAAATTAGACGAGTCACTACAGTGGGAGAACAGTAGTAAGAAAACAACAAAATTGATGAACTGTTAGCTGGTTTGTTGAAGTAGACTGCAATCAATCTCCTGCTGACATTGGGTGGGAATTCCTTATTGCTGGGGAGAAGTCTTACCCCCCCCCCCTCACGCCTTGGAAAAAATAGTTTAAAAAAGGGGGGGGGGGGAGAAAAAGTGACTCTCTTCTTGTCCTTTTCGACCTGTCCTGCAGTGTCTAAGGCTAAACTAAACCAGTGTAAGTAGAAAACTTGAAAGTACCATCCTGCAGACAAAAAAATTTTCTTCAAATGATTCAGAAAAATGTTCATAGAAACGTTGTTCCTCTCGGACAGGTTCCTTAAAGCACTTTAGTTCATTCTTACTTTAATCACAGACATGAAGGTATCACATTAATTTGGGACACGCTATATACAACTATTTTCACCTTGTGGTATCAAATTTTCCAAAATCTACAAAAGCGAAAATTTTCAAAAAGGTATATATTGTGTATTATGAGTAGTTGGAACTATAAATATAAGTGTTTTGGGCAGCTTCTTCAACTAAAATCAGCTAACTGTAATTTCAGAAAATTTATTTCAATCCATCAACAGCGAAGTCTCAGTTTATCAGTTTACATTAATTTGTTCATCTCTTCTAGTTCTAAACACAAAATGTATTTTCCATGAATTTTATGATGTAAACAAAAAACCAGATGTATGCCACTCATAAAGTTGAGTATGATCTGATATAAAACCGTAGCAGATCGTTGTCGATTGGACTCAGTCACCACCCAAGAAAAATTAGTTCATAATTGATTTTCTGGTTATGGATCATTAACACATCATGAGGGACCGTCAAATGTAGCCAACAACTCAAATTTTTTGGCGCTGCAGTGCTTCACACTACGCTCAACACAGACTGAGTTCGTAGTCTGGAGATTGCAGCATGACACCACTCGGATAACTCGAAATTACTTGTGAAAGGAGGTAGATATTAGTGCGACTACCATTTCAAAAACTTTTTTGTTCTTTTAGCTCCATTTCACTCACTTTAATATATGGTCTAAAATGCAGAGAACAGTAAGCTGCTCGCTATCTAACTTTTTCAATACACGATTTGTAAATAAAGTGCACATACTTGACAAATAGCGTCATTTGAAAATGACTGTTACGAATTATGAAAAGGTGACAGTTTTATTTGAAAGCTAAGATATTTCACTACAATGTGTCCAAAAATCAGATTTTTAATCGCATACTTACATGAAAATAGTGAGGAGTGTTATAAAACTAAAAAACTCAGGCGGAATGAAAAGAGACTTTTTATTTTATCACTGGCAAGGCAAAGCTTGTAAGTAAAAAAAATAATTTCATTAAACGATGTAGCGTGGTCTTGTATACTGTCAACAATTTTTACAACGTGAAAATCGAAAAATTGTATTTTCCCCTTTTTCATCTCGGCCCTGCCCGGTGCGCAGTGTGAACGTGCAGACTGGCGGTGTGTGCGGACTAGGTTGAGGCGGCTCAGCTCAGCCCGGCCAGCATGACGTGAATGCGGGAGTATCGGGACTTGCCCTGTCCCAAAGCATCTTTTTCTTGGCAGTGTGACGTCATCACTCCCCCTCTACCCGCTGTCAGCCGGCGAGAGCGAGCCATGAGTATGGCGAGAAGCGAGTGGGAGTAGCTGCCATTTTGACCGGTTCCACCCTCCATACCTTGTGCATTCAGTACTACCACCATCTGTATTTGTGTATGAGGGACAAAAAGATTACCGAGCCCGAATAATTTAAAGTAAAAGAACAGAGCATTGCTCATGTCGAAGCTCATAAGTGTTAGTGTTGCCAACTCAAAGTGATCTGTGCAGCTTCAACTTAATGTTCACACTGTCAAATAGAAACAATACAATAGTTAAGATACAGTATATGTCAAGATTAATTGCACTTCCACTCACTTATAGTTTATTTTGGAAAAGATTTGAGCAACTATTTTATAATAAACTAATCTTTAATCACACACACATTCATAGTAATAATACTGAAAAGGGACGTGTTTTGTTTGTAATTACTTCAACTGCCATGTGGTATCTCTGTAGTGTTCAGCTAAGAGAAACGTATCTGCTGAGTAGCATACGTCATTGGTCTATTTCAAAATGTCTGATGTGAATGTCCTCGAGCACATAATTGGCCTCTATGAAAGCAGTGTTTGTGCATCTTAGGCAGGACATCATTATGGTGTTGATGCTTCCACAGCAAGGAGATGGATCAGATGATTAAGATAATGGTGAGGTAAGCAGACGTCCAATACTTGGACGATTGCAAGTCTTTACTTGAAGAGATGATGATGAATTGGTCAGAGCGGGCCCAGACTACCCCTTTCTCAAACATCCGAAAACTAGGGAGAGTTTCACATTTCCGGGGCTCTTGTTTTTCTCTTCCCTTTCCCTTCGTGTTTTCATTGTAATTATAATTGTTGTTCTTTACACCTTGTGGATTTCCCCTCTGGGTTTTGAGCACCAGATTTTATTTTGTTTAGTCTTTTGCTCTGATGTCTTAGCTGTAATAGGGGACTGATGACCTAGCTGTTTAGTCTCCTTCAAAATCCCAACAGCAGTAGCAACAACAATAGTTTATCAGTCAGAAATATCTTCTTGAATTTAGGCGTGTTGTCATATTCCTCTACACTATACAACTTTTTCATTTTTTCTGCAGCCTTGTGTGTGTCATTTAAGGACATATTGATAATATATGTGATACCAAAATGCTGCTTTATGTAATAGATGTTATTTATTACTTTAACATATAGCAATAGGCCTATTTCAGCTCTGTGGCCATTGTCTAGCAATGTCCATATTGCCATTGACAGATCCTCTGGTAAATGCCAGAACAAAAACTAATAAATTCATAATCTGACATGTTAAATTATATAAATGTGATCAAAAGAATATTTAGACTGTAATTATGTGCATATGAAATATGGACACAGCCCGACGATGGCCACAGAGCCGAAATAGGCCTACCCAAAGTAGCATTTTGATATCACATTATCAACAATACAACTTACTTTGTATTATGTTACTCTCTGAATTGTAAAAAGTAGTAAAGTTGTTTTCAATTTTAAGTATCTACATCTTTTTAATAAAATCAAAGATACCTTTATTGTAATAGTGGAGTAATGTTGTATTTCAATCTTTTTAGATGACAAGTTAATTCATCTAGACCCACACTATTGTCAAGAAATGGTTGACGTATGGAAAGCTGAGTTTCCTCTCTCTAGTTTTCATTGTAGATCACCAAGGAAACTAAATCTCGCCAAGATGGATCCATCGTGTTGTATAGGATTTTACTGCCAGACTAAAGATGACCTTGAGAAGTTCGTTCAGAATGTGCAGACGGTGAGGCCAATATATTTTATTATCTTTTCTAAGCAGTAATTGCTCTATTTCACCACTGAAACTGTTGGTGCTTTGTACTTTATTATACAAACATTTACTGAATTATTGCACTCTTTTTATCTGTTTACATAATTAGAAATGAAATTCATCCTCGAACTATTTTAATGGTAGCAATTGTTCTAAATTAATGGTAACTGTGACACGTTTAAGAATTTAAACTAGCTGAAAACAGAGACTTTAACTTTCATGACAAAATGTACAGTCATGAGAAAAAGGGGGGGGGGGATGTAACATGCACAGTGGAAAAATATAATTCCCATGTGAAATTTCATTTATATTTCTCTCTTTTCTGTTTCATGTACTAATATTTGATAGCTTTAATAAACTTCTTGTATGATGCCTTATGGTCTGGCATCAGTGTGGTAGTTCAGTATTCCCTTAAACTTGAATATATATCCTGAACAGCTCATTTTGAAAATGACAGTTCTTTTTCCTTCAGTCTTCATGGGTTCTCTGTAGTAGAGATCGGAACAGATAACAGGCATGTGGAGGATCTGGGTTCGATTTCACGTTTTGCCAGGTATATTTACATGTCTGAAGGGCTCAGCCTCACGAGGCCAATAATTGACAATGTACTAGAAGAAGTAGCGGCTCAGGTTCCTGGAAACCGTCAATGGCTAGGAATCCAACCAGTCTGACTCCATGCCCCATCCTGTTACCACTGGCAAAGGATGACAACACGGTGGTCTGTCAATATTGTCACGTTGCAATGGAAGTAGGCTTGACTTTGAAGGCAACTAAACACAGCACTTATACTGAAAGCACGTTTATTACAAACTCAACATACACGCAGCACTGACTGCCTCTCAGGCAGAGTGCTCTGCTATTTATACACAGACAGAATTTACCAGAAATTAGAAGAACAGTTAACATAAGAAACAAGTAGAATTTACAAGTGAACATAAGAAAGATGTAGAACCTTCTGGAATTGTAAATTACAAAGAAATAAATTTTTGCCGGTGGGCGGGTTTGAACCAGCGACCTTCTGCTCCGCAGTCCATGACGCTATCCCCTGTGCCACGCCGGCAGTTGGTGTTCGTAGTCTCTCATGGCAATATCAGTATCCTTGCCATGGTGTGCAGCCAGAGCTTACACATTTATTTGTGAATGTAGTAATAGGCACCACAAGGGCTGTAGATGCTATTCATATCTTTTATCAAACCCATATGTTTTCATTAGAGAAACTGTTTCATCACTGCAGGAACAATGCTCATGATTTTACACCTCTTAAGTATAAATTCATGACACATGAAACAGAAACTAACCTTTGTTAATATTTTGTACAGCCATTTAAAAGCTATATATCTATGCAAATTTAGTTTACACAACATACCCCCAAATGCTTGAAATAGTAACTGTAACAGTGGTTAATTCTTTGGAAAACATGGCAGTGTAAGATTGCCAGTTAATCAGAATAACTGTTTCAGCACTGGACAAGTGATACATGTAAATAGGTGGTCAGTTTAGTCTTTCTCCTTTCGTTCCCCAGAATGTTCACACATGTGTTACTGACAATAGTTTTAGTTAATTGGCATATTTGCTCACATGTGGTACTCTGATAAACTAATTGTACTGGTAACTTGTCCCGTAGTAGCACATTTTGTATTTTTTGTGAAAGCATGTGGCTCAGTTTCTTTCATATAGTGATTGAAATATGATTGTTTGTAGCATTCATATATGGCTGGAATAAAGTGTTTATGAAATTTGTTGGAAGTTGTTTTTTAAACAGTGCAGGTGAAATTTTGCAGTGCTACTCATGACAGATCATTAAATTCCCAAGCAGGTAATATTGCTGTAGAAGCAGTTACCTACTCAGTAGGAAAAAAGGAAAAGTGATTTATAAAAAAATAAATTTTAAATTATTTGATATGAGAGTTAATGCCCACAGGAAGGGCATTCAGCCATCCCTTAAAATTAACCTTGTTAAACACACACACACACACACACACACACACACACACACACACACACACACACACACACAAATAGGACAAAGGTGCAAGAAAATGAAAGAAATTAAATATGAAAAATGAGTGAATCAATAAGTAAATATACAGTGAAAGAGGAAGTCTGTTGCCTGTTTGTTCTGCTATTATACCTGTTTGTCTTCCCAGCTGAACCCTTTGTCTGTAGCTTGTGTAGAGGAATTTTCATTTCTGGAAGTGGTTATTACCTTCAATTATTGGTGGCTCAATTTTTTACTGTTGGGCACTTTAACCTATCTGAAAATAATGTTTTGGTGTACACTCAGCTTCATAGGTCTTACATCTGTACTTTTTGTTTACAGTGCTTAATTCCTCCTCACGAGAAGGCTGAATACCCCATGTTCATATTCTGCAGTGGAAGAAGTAAAGATGTCATGTCAGTGCCAAAATTTTCCATCCCAGATGACAGCCTTAGACTCTCAGATTCTGTACAGGACAGTGAAGATGATTATGAAACTCAAGAGTTTGAACTTCTGTGATATTTCACTGGCTTATCATTTATATGTGATGGTATTTATTTGATTTACCTGCTGAAACTATCAAATGTGCTGCAAGCTGGCCGAGTTGATATAAATCCAAACAGTTCTGATAATACTTAAATATGTGATAGTCCTGTAATTTACCAGAAAAAAGTAATAAAATTACACATATATCTCAGTGTACATTATACCATATGTATTACTGTTTAATGTAGAAGACTGCTGTTAAAAATCTAATGTCTTTGTTTAGATTAAGTTTGTTTTACTTTGTGACAATTTGAAGATAGTATATCATTGTAAAAGTTGATTGTGTTGGCTATTACTTAGATATAACCTAATACATTGACCTGTTAATTTCATTTGATTGTTAAGGATACATTATAAAAATGTCACATATGTACTTACTTTTGTTCTAGTATTGAAGGTACATTAATATTTTACTTTCATTTCTTACAGAAAGAGAGAGAGAAAGTTAATTTATTTGTGTTTTATCAGTATTATATTTTTTCCATTGGAAGTAAAGCTTGTAATCTATTTGTTTGTTTCATTTATTAGTATACTTTTAATATAAGCAACAGTCAAATTCCGTGTGTCTTGAAGTCAATTATAGTGTACATGATGTGCTGTTTCCTGTGTAAGACAGTGTCACTCTATAATCTACATAAGTTTTGTCCTACACCAAAAGATGTACATGTCTGGTCAAAGTTTTCACATGTGCATTAGTTCTGTAACAGGTGGACCACATTTCCATTAGTCAATTTGGTGTGCAGGGAATTTTATGTTCAAAAACATAATTCACCCAACGTGACCCCAGACTTCACAAAATAAATTTTCTGAATACCACTGTTAGGCATTCTATTTTATCTGTTAATCTGATTATTTAAATTTTCTAGTGTAGAATTTAAATGTCATGAAAAGTTAATGCAAAGTGATTCACCAGAGGTTTATGTGCTTTTCTCATTTTAGTACATGTCCCATACATTTTAGTCATTGTGAACGTAAGTCACAAATGAAGTTGTTGCAGGTTATGCTATTGTGTCGTTTCTTACAAACTAACTCTTTACATGTATTACATTTGATCAGCTACAAGATAGACAACTCCCTCACTTCTTTTTTTTCTGATCTTTGAGAAGTAGTTGGCCAGTAGTCTGTCTTTTCCAAGGGTTCTTGCTTTATAATCAAAAATTCCAAAATTCCGTAAAACTTTGTTTGTACGTTTTTCACTTAAAAGTTTTTCTCACTTACACATTTTGTCTCAAGTCCTGCCAAAATATTAAAAGTATGCACACAAGTTTTGATGCTCTGTTTCAGCCCTGGTAGCCAATTAACACTTAATTTTTTTATGTGACTGACTTGCAACTCTTTTATATATAGACTACGTAACAACAGTATAAAGAACAAGTATATGGACGCCAAAGCACATAGTACAGTTACAGTAGTGTACACGCATGTAGAGAAGTGAGTGAATTAACACAAATATTAAGGGCACATATTTTATTTATACATACTGCATCATAATTTCTGTGCTTGTGGTTATCTTGAGAGAATTGTGTGTGTGGTGAAAGAAAACAAAAACAGAAAGCGTGTGGACATTGTCAAAGAATTAGGACTTCCAGTGTCCACATTAAATTCTATCGTGGCAAAGGTGAAGGAAATTGAAGAGAGTGCAGCAGTGTTTGGAATTTCTGCTAGGAAGTGGACACGGACTCGGGGCGGGAAGTATGAAGTCGTTGAAGATTGTTTGTTGCACTGGTTTAGGCAACATAGAGCAGAAGGGATACATATTAGCGGCCCTGTGCTTTGCAAAAAAAAAAAAAAGAGAGAGAGAGAGAGAGAGAGAGAGAGAGAGAGAGAGAGAGAGAGAGAGAGCAACTGAACTGGCGCTCCAACTTGGCATTGAAAATTTAAGGGCAGACACGGCATTAGCTGTCACAATGTTTGTGGCGAAAGCCAAAGTATCGATACGGAGACAGTTAAGAGACTGGAAAGAAACCAGTTTGAAAAGACTAACTTTCTAGTATGTTCCTAAAAATATTTTAAATGTGGATGAGGACAGCATATTTTATAATGTTATGCCCTACTGGAGAAAAAGGCAAGAACTGCCATGAAGGGAAGCAGAGTTAGGGATGTGTAAGTTTTGTTATGTGCTAACAGTATTGGGAAATTTACAAAGCCACATTGCTTTAAAAACATGTTATATTTCGTTGGAAATGTGACAAACAACAAAAAGGTATGAATAATGGTGAAAGTTTTTGAAAGCTGGCTTCGTAGCATCGATGCAAAAATGGGTGCAGCAGGTCGCAAATCTTGTTGTTTGTAGCACACCCTCCGATCACTTCCTATTTGAGGAATGTTACAGTGGAATTCTTTCCTGTAAATTGCACAAGTGAGTCCCAGCCACTTGATCTTGGAATAATCCATAATTTCAAGATGCATTACCGTAAAATGCCCGTGCAGAATGCATTTAAACCGGAAAGAAGGAAGAACTGAAAAGAAACATGTTACAGGTAAATTTTTTTTCTGTTGTTGTAGTAGCTACTGCCAGAGTATACTTTCGAGAAATTATCAATGATTTTGTTTATTCTGATAGGCAATGCATTACGTCACAGCTTCATGGCGGATTGTTTTGGACATCACCATTCATAACTGTTTCTGGAAAGCTGGTTTTGTAAGTGAAATGCATAATGATTCTCGAAATGATAATGTTGACAATGTTTTACTCCCAAATAAAGGAGAATGGACCCACCTCTTCGAAGCGGTGTCATTTGAAGATTATATCAAAGTTGACAAAAATCTCATTCCTACAGAGGCAGTAACCATCACAGATATACTACAGGATGCATCTTGTGACTTGGGCAAGGAAGTTGGTGACAATGAGGATGATACAGAAGAACTACAACATTCCTCTGACTTTCAACAATGTTGGAAACAATTAAACAGTTTGTAATGCACCATAATGTCTCTGAAGAAATAATGAGACTTATCACTGTTTGAAGGGACTGTCTTTGCTGTAGCTATGGCAAAGAAAAAGCAGCCAAAAATTATGGACGTTGTTGTGAAGTGACTTTTCCTTACTGATTTCTTTTTCAATATATTGTAGGCCTACATATCGTTTCCTGCATTGTACTTTTTTATTTATTGTATTTTCTATTAGTAAAAATACCATCTTCATATATACATTTTTCACACTTACACAGTGACAACACCCCCTTTTTTCATGTTGTAGTCAATTATTATTTTATGCTGGTTTAACATCAAGTTTTGGTAGTTGGTGCATCATGGTGGGTAGCAAACACAGATTTGTTTTTCGTTGGAACATATGATGTAACACACATCTTTGTAATTAAAGATGGTAACTTCTTTTTATTTTTGCATGCCTGAAATTGGACAGGTATTTCTCTTTTGTCCTTCTT
The DNA here is from genome assembly GCA_026315105.1 of Locusta migratoria. NCBI lineage: Eukaryota > Metazoa > Arthropoda > Insecta > Orthoptera > Acrididae > Locusta > Locusta migratoria. Next base: position 226,492,325 of record CM048755.1, read on the forward strand.
CAGTATGCTGATACAAGTGAGCTGCAAAGGAGAGATGTTTCCAAAGGGTAACTGGTGCATCCTCTATCAAATTTGTTGTTCTCATTACTACCTTCAGTTTCAGTAGTTGGGCCCATCATTGTCACTTGGCTTGTTTGAGGTCGATATGGGTCATCCTCTTGTCTTCCACAGTATTGTTAAAAGTTACTCCAAAAAATCTTTCTTACAAAGTGAGGTTATTGATTCCAAATTGAAGGGCTTCTCAGAAGAACAGCATTAGTCCAAACATCAAAGTTTGCAGAAACAAGACAAAACTGTCCATCATAATCCAAATATATGAATGAGATTGGGTATTGCATAGGGATAAGTTTACACAGTAAGAAACATAATATGCATTTTCAAATACTGTGAAGTGTTATATTTTACAAATGAGAACAGAAAATAAGATGGACATGTCATTTATGCTTGAGAAATACCAATATCAACTTTTTTTGCTGTGATCCATACATAAGTGTACCAAAAACACACAAAAAATATAAAATTTTAAGTGCTTATTATATGTAACCCTCTGTGGCACAATGAGACCATATACTCTTAATCAAGGAGTCTTAAATACAATTTCAAAGAACTGCAATACGGGAAGTTTACGTTCATAGAATGATGGTTGTCAGCTGCTCCTTCATCACACTCACTGCTGTTGTCTTCACAGTCAATGTTATCTTTTTCATTTTTGCCTTCATGTGCCATACAAAGTTTGAAAGTTAGTTATGAAATGCTCTGCAGTTGTGCTTGCTCAAATATTGTTTCATTTTGCAGGTCTGCAATGTTATCTGTTGGTATTATTAACCTTGTACTGTATGGTAGTTTTAGTGCAGTTTTATGTGAAAAGGAAAAGCTATTGTGAATGATGCTAGTCCTCTATGGATCCGAATAAGTATCGTCAAGTCTTACAGCTGGACTTCTCTAATCTATCTTGAATATTCTCACTGTTTAAATTTGTAGTGGTTGTTTGTGACAATTTAGAGTGTATGGGTCCAAAGTTGCTCTGAAAGCAATGAAATTGCTACATTGCTTTTGTTATACATTAAATGATGGGTTTTGCTGTGATCTTGATATTACTTCCATCTGGTCAATAGGAGATTGTGCTCCATTTTTCTATGAAGGCTAAGTCTCAATCATTTGGGAGGTAGCCGTATCCTTTTATTAAAAATAATCATGTTATATTATACAACATTTTCAAGACATGCACCAGAAAATACAATAAATACACGATTACATTGTGTCTCTTCTGTCCAGATGCACCATTAATTATTAGAACTAGTTGTTCAGGATCATAATTCAAATGTTTTAAGTGGGTAAATAGCATTGATATAACATCATTGGCTCACTTTTTCCTCCTCCTCCTCCTCTGCTTTATGATAAACATAGTAACCCGGCTATCAGCTAGGGACTGTACACTCGCAGCATAATACCGTAGCTGCTTGGAATAAAAAACAACATTGGATATGTGTGGTTCCTGAAGCTTTTCCATATATTTGAAGGTAATGCATGCCACCTCTTTAATTTAGCTTTGGGCTTTGGCTTTTTCCTTTGGACACTCTTTTGTTGTCTGAATGCTTCTACTTCAAGTAAGTCAAGCTGCTCCCTGTTCTCAATTTCTTTGTCTTCTAGGGCCAACTCTGTATTGTGCGATGTACGGTGCAGTGAATCGCAAAACGTGAATGTGTCTGACCAAACCAAAACTTGATGCTATGATTGAAAAATGTGTGCCAATGCAGTTTGTAACGAATATTCAGTCAATACTGGGCAAGAAACATACTATGCAGTCTTTTCACTGACATATCTTCCAGTTCATATTTGATATTGGAATTGTGTCAGATCGAATAATGAGATGGCTGGACAGGAAACTATTTGATATGGACTGTGATAAGGTCTGTCACTATTCATGAGTATGAATTAGGTCAATTATCATGCTTGGTATGCATATCTTTTAAGGGACGTGCCATTAACTGTCAAAGACATTTGAATTCTGCACACATGTCCACAAGTTATGCCAGGATGGCTCTTATACATGCTTTCAGACAAATTGGGATATCCTTACTATCGAACTTTATTTTGTATGTATTAGCAGCACAGTTATCTTTGTCACTGGATTCCACAGCAATGTGACGTGTATGAAATATGTGATGCACACTAATCAGTCCAGCCAAGTGGGACTCTTGATGATTTTCCAGTGCATTAAACATTTGAAGAAAGAGTGCTCACCCGAAATTGCACTCAATGTGAGGTTATGTGATAGTAATGACAATGCACTATACACTGATTCATTTGGGAAATGTCAGTAAACACAAAAATTGGATGCAAAGTGCACAATAAATGTGTTGGAAACCATTTTATTTATTAGCTGTAGTGAGCGCCTGTTACTCGTTTCGGTACAACAAGGTCCACGCGGTTTGTATGTTCTGTCCCAGCCAGTTTTTCCTGATGTATCCGCTGTGTAGTGTGTATCTCCCTCTGATTATATAAATGCCAAACACAGGCTTCAGAGTCTCCATCCGTGTTCAAGATTATGCATTTTCTCACAAGAAATGTATTTTTCATAATTATGTGTTGCCCTTCAAAGTTACAACACTTTTGTTGACAAGATCAGCTTCAGAGCTTGCTACTGTACTGCTACGCCATGCGTTTTCCTTTCATGCTGTCTGAGTAGTGCCATTTTTTTTACAGAATCAATTGGACATGTGCTGTTTTTCCAAAAATGTTTATAACCCTTGTTTTCTCTGGGACATGCTGTTTCAGCTGCATCAGATGCATTGTATACTGGTACATACTGCAAGATGGCAGCACTAACTCAATTTAAGCAATTTTGGACTAATTCTCTCTCTCTCTCTCTCTCTCTCTCTCTCTCTCTCTCTCTCTCTCTCTCTCTCTCTCAGGTTGTAGGAGTTGATGCAGTTGCAAACAAATGCCTAGAAGAAAGGATGAATGGCTGTTAGTTTGTCTGTTGTTGATCCTTCAGTTCGTATATATTCTTGTCATCAAATCACATACATCAGAGTAAAAACAGAAATATCTTGTAACTTACAAACCCTCTTAGAATTTTCATTCCCTTTCTGCCAGTTTCATAAATCAAGTGCATTAGAATTAAGTTCTTTCTTTATTCCAATCAAATATAAACATCTCAGTAAAGTGAGCATTTCAGTTTGTAATGTCTCCTTTGTAGCTCTATTACAAAAATACTGTAATGATATAATTTTCTTCAGTATATCAAATTAGTAAGAGTAACAAAATCATCTATCATCCTGTGTCTATTATTTTATGAACGGTATAAATTTTTGTTACTGAGGCCATCTGCATGGCTTTTAGGACCAGTAATCATTCTCTCTGAAGTTTTTATTTGCTTTTTAATGTCATCCGTGCCAATAGAAAGCTCCAGATTTCCATTTTCATTATTATCTGAAAGACAGCGCACACTTTTCAAATGACATGTGATGTCCACTTTCTGTTAGGTGGTGCTTAAGTTAGTACTGTTTATCCATGAGTTTATTAAACACAACAAATGCACATAAATCATTGTGGATTAAACGATCATCATGAAACCCCTAAGGTCTCCTGAACATGAGTGACTAAGGTGAGTAATATCTTCCTTTAAAAGAAAAAAAAAATCTTGCTGTGCTGTCTGATGGTATTTACCCCCATACCCAATTCAAATATTTCTGGCTGCCTCTACTGCTCCCCTCAGGGGCTCAGCATTAATTTGGGGAACCCGGGGTCCTGAGCCGTGGGCTGTGTCGCGCCAACAGTCCACTACACCATAAGCTCTCTGCGTGCTTCAACGACCATCGTTCGGCGCGACTGTGGAACGTTGTACGTTTCAGAGCCCGGGTATCTTGGCTTAATCGCCCAGGTCACGAGGACGGTACAAACCTCTATAAAACAAAACTTTATCTCAAAGTGTGCTATGTGCTGAGGAGATGCATGGCTGTTGAGGTTAAACAGCCACTAGCGAGCAACCTCTGAGGCACCTGCTGCACCTCAGTTGTATAAGGTTTACCCAGGCAAGCGGGGCTTTGTCTGGATGGACCTTTAGATCCCTAGCTGCTCCTGGGAACAAAATGAAACGAGCAAACAATAGCATCGCCACACGCAAACCTGGTGTCTCAAAGCGTGGAAGGAATGAATACAATCCCCAAACGTTTCCCTCCCTGGCTACGCCATGGGAAGAGTGTAGGACACGGAATCAAGGAGAGCAATATGCTCCAAGATACTTAGTATGCACCAGATCGGATGGCGAATCATTTGCGGCTACAAAGCCATTGTTTTTTGTGGACAATCTGGAGGACTGGTTTGGAGAAGTGGATGGACTGTCGAAGATGCGTTCAGGATCAGTGCTGATAACGATAACGACGTCATCCCTAGCGCAGTCACGGACATTGCTCGCCTGTGATAAGCTGGGTGATGTTCCCGTTACGATCACACCACACAAAAGCCTTAATATGGTCCAGGGCATCATATTCCATAGAGAACTTAGAGCGGCGCGGAGTCCATTTCATCCGCCGTGTCTATAGGGGTCCGAAGGACAACAGGGTTGCCACCGGTGCATTCATCTTGGCCTTCGAGGGTGACACATTGCCTGAGAAGGTCAAGGTGATGATTTATCGGATTGATGTGAAGCCCTACGTTCCTCCCCCTATGCGCTGCTTCAAGTGCCGGAGGTTTGGGCACATGTCCTCCCAGTGTGATGCTGAACCCACATGTCGGGAGTGCGGATGTGCATCACATCCTGACACCCCATGTGTCCCCCCTCCAGTCTGTGTCAACTGCGGACTACACCATCCTCCTTGCTCGCCCAATTGCTCAGTTTTGCATAAGGAAAGGAAGATCATGAAGTATAAGACCCTGGACCGGTTGTCCTACTCAGAGGCCAAGCGGAAATATATGAAAATCCACCCTGTGAGCATGAAGACCTCATATGCCACAGCAACATCTACAATGCCATCTGTGACAAGTGCAGTCCCATTTGTTGAAACCTCTAAAGTGGGCCCTCGGGTCCCGTCGTTTACACCTGCCCCTCTGAAAGATAGGGGCACTTCCACTGCTGTTGCTCCCACACTCTTCACACTGGGAGCAATGACCGCTCCATCTCAGGGGACACATCGGTCCCCATCCCACAGCCGGAGGAAAAACAGCCTTCTCTGGCTCCTCTTGCCCAGAAGGGATCACTCAGGACGCTCCCTTCCGAGGCTTCTCCCTGTGGCAAAGAGGATCCCAGCCAGCCGCTGCTGGATCCCCAGACATCTGGTCGAAGAGCTACCTGCTCTTCGTCAGCCTCAGAAGCCACATCTGAGAAGCCCTCAAGGCCCTTACCACCGAAGGGCAAGCGAGAGGCTAAAATTAAAAAACCCAAGAAGAAAGATCCTACGGTGGCTGCAGAGCCACCATCACCCACATCCTCTGCTTCAGAGGATGAAATCGAGATCCTTGCATCTCCCAAGGATCTCGCAATAACAGGTTCACCTGAACCTATGGTGCTTGACCATGACCAAGCAGACTCTGCACAGCTGCCAGTAGGCGATCCTATGGAATAACCTGTTTTTGTTTTCCACATGGCTATTCAGCTTGGAGCCAACATAATTCTCCAGTGGAATTGCGGCAGCTTTTTTCAACATCTCGCTGAGCTGCGGCAGCTGCTGTGCCGCTTCCCTGCACTTTGTGTACCCCTCCAGGAAACTTCGTTTCCTGCTCAGCGGACTCCTGCCCTACGTGGGTATCGGGGCTACTTTAAAAACAGGTCTATATACGACAGGGTATCTGTCTTTATGTCCTTGTCTCAGTCCATAGTGCCCCTGTGCGACTCTACACAGATCTTGAGGCAGTAGTAGTCAGAAACCGGGCCGCCTAGGAATTCACTGTCTGTAGTGTTTACCTTCCCCCGGATGAGGTCGTATCTCTAGCTGACCTCACTGCTCTGGTTGACCAACTCCCTCCACCTTTTCTTCTTTTGGGTGATTTTAACGCCCACCACCCAATGTGGGGTGGAACACAGTCCAACGGCCGTGGTAGGGACATAGAGACGCTTTTGGTGCAGCGAGATCTTTGCCTTTTAACCACAGGTGCCCCCACGCATTTTTGCGTGGCGCGAGGCACATATTCAGCAATAGACCTGTCCGCCTGCAGCCCCAGTTTCCAACCGCACCTTACTTGGAGAGTCCATGACGACCTCTGTGGCAGCGACCATTTCCCGATCGTCATGTCGCTCCCACACTCCCAACCTGCAGATCGTCTGCCTCGATGGTCTCTTCATAGGGCGGACTGGCAGGGTTACTCCTTGGCTGCAATAGCTCCTGTGCCGCTGCCAGACGATGTGGATTTGGCAGTCCAACATGTCACTGAGAGTATTCTTTCCGCCGCAGAAGCAACGGTTCCCACCACTACTGGTTCCCCTCGTCGTAAGTCTGTGCCTTGGTGGACGCCAGAGATCGCGGAGGCCATCCGGGAATGTCGGCGAGGGCTTCAGAGCCATAGACGCCATCCCTCAATCGAGAACCTGATAGCTTTCAAGCGGCTTCGCGCCCGCGCTCGGCAGCTGATCAGGCAGGTCAAGCAGGACTCCTGGGAGCGGTATGTAGCCACTATTGGCTCTCGCACCTCCCCTTCGCGGGTCTGGTCCCAGGTACGACGAGTTTTCGGGTATCGCCCGTCAGCAGGAATACCCTGTCTGCAGATTCAGGGCGCTCTATGCACCGACCCAGCCATTATTGTTGAACATATGGCCAACCAGTATGCCCAGACTTCTGCGACTGCAGCTTACGGCGAGGACTTCCGTGCCCTCAAAGAGCACGTTGAACGGCAGCGACAGTTCTCCTTCCGCACGCGCCGCCAGGAAATATATAACGCCCCATTTACTGAATGGGAATTTCAAAGTGCCCTCGCTGCGTGTCCTGACACCTCCCCAGGCCCTGACCGAATACAAAGCCAATTCGTTCGTCACCTGCCAGCGGACTTTCAACACCATCTTCTCGGCTTATTCAATCGCCTCTGGGTAGACGGTGCTTTCCCGTCCCAGTGGCATGAAAGCATTGTTATCCCACTGATGAAACCTGGTGCTGACCCGCACGTGGGCGACAACTACCGCCCGATTAGTCTCACCAACGTTCTCTGTAAGCTCTTCGAACGTTTGGTGAGTCGGCGCCTCATGTGGATTCTGAAGATCGGGGACTTCTTGTCCCACAACAGCAGGGCCGGCGCAAGCCCATATGCCGCCCCGTGCGAGCTGCTAAATTGCCGCCCCCCCCCCCCCGCCGTTTTTTTTTTTTTTTTTTTTTTTTTTTTGGGTGCTTTTTTTTCTTTTTACGAAACGTAGCTTTCAATATGTGCTTACATCTAAACCGTCATGTTGACAGGTTCAGCATGACGGTACAAATGTAAGTCAAAGCATAGCCACACTGTTCCCGAAATCTCTGAAGATTTGGAAAATAAAAATAATAAAAAAGAAACGTTGCGACTGATTGGTGACATTCTCTACAGATTTGTACAAAACAGTAAAGCCGGTCGCGGTGGCCGAGCGGTCTGCAACACGCCAGTCACAGTCTGCACGGCCACTACGGTCGGGGGTTCGAATCCCCCCCCCCCCCTCGGCATGGATATTTGTGTCGTCTTTAGTATAAGGTAGTTGATAGGTAGTTTGTAAGTTTAGGGCCTGATGACCCCGCAGTTAAGTCCCTTAAGCTTAACAAACATTTGAAAACAGTAAAACAGTCGCTGGACACCAGCTCAAAAATGGAGTCAAACCTGATTGAAAAAAAAAATGTAGCTAATTTTAATAAGCCTTGTGAATTTATAAAAATGTTCAAGTGTGTGTTAAATCTTATAATCCTGTAGGATACTCTGTTCAGGAGATGAAGTCATAAGAATTAAGCCGCGTGAAATTAAATTTCAGGCCGAATTTCACTACAGACGCAGGTGAAACGGTCAAAGAGTGGGGCGGAAGACAATGGAGAGAGGAAGAATAAGGAGATGGAGTAACATAATAATGCAATAAATGCACACGCGGGCATCGACGGGTACTAATGCTAGTCGAAATATATAAACTCACTGCACTGCGGTTGTTCATTCCAAAGAACTGACACTCGACATGTGTCGTAAATTCCATGTGTCAGTTCTTTCGTGTCTGATAATGGAATAAGGTGTAACAAATTAGTCATCGCCGTATCACTCCACTTTTCTGCCTTTTATTTTTATTCTAGCTAATAGGACGACGCGTGCTTATTTGCCGACTTGCTAATTTTTGAAGTAACATAAGAAAAATAAATTTGCCTATTTTGATATTGAAGGAGAAAAATTGTAACTTATGAGTAACGTGCATGCGCAATACTAATTGTACTTTATATGAAAAGCACTTACCTATTACACACCAAAGTTGCAAGAAATTCGAACGCACCAATTCTTCTGTTCTTACGAAACCCAATGAAAGTGCTTCTGACCAAGCTTGACTCTCTCGGCCAACTACCGAAACTAATTTAGTAGTTTTCGTTGTAAAGAACGCAACAATACCTATTGCCTGGAAAGGCGAAGTGGTGACGCAGTAGTGCCGGGTACTAGGTCACGTGACGAGCTACAGCGAGGCTACGGTTAAACTAACGCCGAAGAAGAAGCAAGAAGCTGACAATAAGTATGTGATCGATGATATGGATAAATGTATTATCAGGCAGCAAATTTCTATGACATTACGAACAATATAAATACGAACTGCGAAAACTGCGCAACTTTTGTCAAACTGATGATGGTGGTGATTGGCGTTTTAGAGCGCTCAACAGCGAGGTCATCTTCGCCCGTTTGTCAAACAGAAATGAGCTACAAAGCTAGCAAGGAAACCCTTAGAAGCAATGATGTTTCTATGGATTTTCGTTTTAGAAGGTGTCAAAAATAACGTTTTTTTGTGCGGACGAGAGGGCATTGTTGCTAAAAGACCATACTTTCTCAATACTTTGTCAAACTTTGTCAAACAAAAGTGCCGGCCAGAGTTTACTTGTTGTTCATAGAGGCGGAGACAGGTGTTTCATGACTCAAAAATCAAAAGTCCGACTATTACTCACAAACGAATAAAAAAATTTGCAAAAATACGTCGAAACCCAACTTATGCCATGCTTATTACCAATGTCTATATTCCTTGAAATTACTCGCAGCGTATTTACCCATTCGGAATAATTCTAGCCATTGTAGGTGTTGGACATGTTTGACTGTAGTAATGTTCAACCATTTTTTTCCATAATGCTCGAAGAATAAAACACTCGAGAACTGCCACTGAAGGGCTTAGCAAAATTGCTTCATGCTTAATATGTAACCGCAGTTTCGAACATTGCATTCGAATTTCCACATTAGAATTCGTGTTCTTCAAAATTAGTTATGAGTAAACGCACGGCTCGTAACAGCACTCCACTCGTAAGAACACTGGCGTCGGCGTGTGCGCCAGACTGCTTCCCACTCTCTGTTCCTCCGGCGGTGCTGTCACAGTGGCGAGCAAGAAATCAGTCCTCCTCCCTCCTCTTGTCAAACAGCGGCGGCCGGCAGGAAGTCGAGGCGCCATGCCACAGTTTCCGACGTTTGGTTTCGAATCCCCTCTTGGGGATGAATGTTGAGTTTGCCCCAAAGGGCGGGAAAAAAGCGGGCGGCAGTTTTGCCGCCCCTCGGAAAGTGCCGCCCCGTGCGGCCGCACGTTTGGCACGTGCCTTGCGCCGGCCCTGCACAACAGAGGGGCTTCCGTCAAGGCCATTCCGCGGTTGACAACCTCGTGTCACTGCAGTTCACTATCCGCACTACCTTCACCAGGCGTGAGCATCTGATCGCGGTCTTTTTCGACCTTAGAAAGGCATATGATACCACCTGGCGTCACCATATTTTATCTACACTTTATGACTGGGGTCTCCGGGAGTCGCTCCCGATTTTCATACAGAACTTCCTGTCGTTCCGCTCTTTCCGGGTCCGGGTTGGCACCTGTCTCAGTTCCACTCGTGTCCAGGAGAATGGTGTCCCACAGGGCTCAGTTCTTAGTGTTCCCTTGTTTCTGATAGCCATAAATGATCTTGCTACCGCAGTGGGGTCGTCGGTCTCCTACTCTCTATTTGCCGACGACTTCTGCATCTACTTCAGTTCCACGAGCATTAGTGTCACTGGACGTCGGCTGCAGGGTGCTATTAGAAAGGCGGAGTCCTGGGCCTTTGCCCATGTCTTCCAATTCTTGGGCCCCAAGACCCGAGTAATGCACTTCTGTCGCCGTCGGGAACTTCACCTTGATCCCGAGCTGTACCTGGGCGATGTACCTCTTCGTGTCGAAGAAACCCATCGCTTCCTCGGCATGGTTCTCGACTCCCGGTTGACTTGGGTGCCGCACCTTCGTCAACTGAGACAGAAATGTTGGTAGCATCTTAACATCCTTCGGTGCCTCAGCCACACTGTGTGGGGAGCCTCTCGCCAAACACTTCTACAGCTCTACAGGGCCCTAATACAATCACAATTGGATTATGGGAGCATAGTGTATGACTCGGCGGCGCCTTCAGCACTCCGGGTACTGGATCCTGTTTTACATAGTGGTGTCCGCTTGGCACCGGGAGCTTTTCGCACGAGTCCAGTGACGAGTCTCCTAGTCGAAGCAGGGGTACCTCTCCTGCGGTTCCGGTGGCAGCAGTTGCTCGCTTCCTACGCTGCCCGCATACACTCCTCACCTCACCATCCGAATTGCAGGCTTCTCTTCCCGACTACCGCCCGCCCTTCTCCGCAGCGACGGCCGAGATCGGGTCTCCCGATATCGGTCCATCTCCGTTCCCTTCTCTCATCCCTTGACTCCCTTCCTACCCCTCGCAGTTTCCGCTGATCCTTTCATACTACTCCCTGGAGTATCCCTCGCATGCAGATTAGATTGGACTTGTCCTGGAACTCGAAAGATTCGGTCCCACCACAAGCTCTCTGTCGCCAGTTCCAAGCGCTGCTCGATTCATACCGCGATGCAGCAGTTAGCTACACGGACGGCTCCCTCGCGGACGCTCATGCTGGGTACGCATTTATTTGTGGTGACCATACTGAACAGCGTTCATTGCCTCGTGGAAGCAGTATCTTCACTGCAGAGCTGGTCGCTATTTTACAAGCTCTTGAACACCTCAGAGCTCGCCCCAGGGGGTCGTATGTTATCTGCAGCGACTTCCTGAGTGGCTTACAGGCCCTCGACCAGTTTCTCCCCAAGCACACTTTAGTGCGAGCAATACAAGATGCTATCTTCGCCCTTGGCGAGTCAGGCCGTTCTGTCGCTTTCATCTGGATGCTAGGCCACATAGGCATCCGAGGAAATGAACGTGTTGATCAGCTGGCCAAACTGGCCACCACTTCACGGGCTCTGAATATTGGCCTACCAGAAAAAGACCTCCGATCCCAGTTACGTAGCTGGGTCCTTGGGGTTTGGAACTGTGAGTGGGCGAGCTTGACCGAACCAAACAAGCTCCGCACTGTAAAGCCATCCACCGCTGCATGGAAGTCCTCACTGCGGGTCCTTTGCCGGCTGTGTATCGGCCATACCTGGCTGACGCATGGACACCTTCTGCGTCGTGAGGACCCTCCTCATTGTCGCTGTGGTGCGACTTTGACAGTCGCCCACATCTTAGTGGAGTGCCCCAATTTAGCCGCAGAGCGACGGAATTTTAATATCCCGGACGCCTTGACGCTTGTTTTAGCTGATAATGCTGCCATGGTTGATAGTGTTTTAAATTTTATTCGTGAGTGTGGACTGTACCCATCCATTTAAAGTCTCTTGTGTGTCTGTCATTTATCTGTTCTCCGCTTGCCTAAGTGTATTAGGTAGGTGTTTTAATGTGTACAGAGTGGCTGGATGTGACACTTATATTTATGTACTCACCCAGCAAAAACGCTCTTGTCCTGTCCCAGTACTTTTATCCCTTCTTTGTGTTTATGTCAAACCTTCGTTTTTTACATGTTCCTTTTAAACTTTGACGTGTTAAAGCATATGCATCGCAATGCTTAACACAATGTTTTATCTCTAAGACTGGAAAAGGGACTGATAACCGATGATGTTTAGTCCCTTTCAAAAACTACAAACCAAACCAAACCAACCTCTACTGCTACCATCCCTCTAGTGAAGTCAAATAGAATGATATTGGAAATGTTTTCTAGTGTCCACACCACCCACACTATCCAGGTGACACTATGTAAAAAATTGGCAACAACGAACAAAAAATAAAAAAATGACAATTAATAAACCCATACAACCAGAATACCAATATTCAAAACAAAAATTATATACAGTTGTGCACTTTAACCTCCTCATTGAGTCCACTGCCACTGCTGCACATTTCATTGTACAACCCACCCAACAGGTCCTGCATAATTTTGTCTGCTTCTTCTGGTATAGTTTCCTTGATTAAGTAACAGACTATTTATAAGATATCAATAATTATGCATATTAGACTGCAAATATGTTTTTACTTGCAGCACAAGGTGTACAGCTTACTTTGTACACCAGCAGTGTTCTGCAAACAGATTCTTAGAAACAGAGGGACACATTCGATAGCAGAGACAACAATAAAGGAACATTTAGTGCACCAGTAATATCGGATGGCAGTGTTGCCAAAAGCAAAAAATGAAATGTGGAGTAAACTGTACCCCATTGTTGTCTGGTGAAAAGTTAAGTAAGATCCTTAGATATTGCACCATGATTGCTGATCATCAGATAAAATAGAGGGGAGGTCCTGCAGGAGACCCATATTTGTCCTCAGACCATCATATAAAACACACTCGGTTAAATATGCCATACCAACAGTTGTGTTCCACATCTATCAAACACTGGTAGTTCCTCGAGGCATAAAAGGAAATGGTGTTGGTAGACAATGTCCTCTTCTGAGACCAGTTAGAGCTACTTCACGGGCTTGTCTATGGTAGAAGGAAGTATGCTGTGGACACACAGATTTTAGATCATTATTTGCCACTTCAAGCCGTTGAGCCTCCCACCAGGTCACAAATGCTGTTACAGCCTGTAGGTGGGCAGAACCGTGTGCTGGAGGTGGGAGGGATCAAGCAACACCACCTAGAAGTCTCTAGGTGGTGTTGGATCAAGCCTCCTTGGCAACCTCATCAGCTCTTTTCCGCAGACCCCTATGTACCCTGGAAGCCATCACAGATATGTCTTGTCTTTGCAGTGCAAGAAAAGCAAGAATTTCTTGCAGCAAATGATCTGCTGGGTGCATTTGGTCAACAGTAAGAAGAGCATTTTGAGAATCTGATCAGATCCAGAATTTCACAGTCATATTGTTTGCCTCGGTTGCACAGTGGTAGAGTGCCAGACCACAAATCCAAAGGTTGCGGGTTCGATCCCCGCCACGTCCTAGGATTTTTATCTGTCACTTTCCACTTCTTTCACCTCTGGCAGTATTGCTTATGTGAAAAAATACTGAGTAGCACCGTGGTTCGGAACCCACGTTAAACTGTAGGTCCCCCTATAACTGGCTGGGTAAGTTAGTTCGAAGGTCGGAGGAAGGAAACGGCATACCACCTCCAAACAGGACCATGCCTAGTAAAGCACTGTGGTGTTCAAACCAATCTTCGGATTGTTCACTGCTTTACCTTACTTTTATTGTTTCATCTGCTCCAATGCCCTGAGGATAGCAAACAGTTCTGCATAATCTATGGAAAACTGTTCCGGAGGCCGTATCTGAATGACCATGTCATGACAGAACAGCCAATATAATTGCCCTGCTTGGACCCATCTGTGTGAACTTCAATAAAATCTTAGTGATAATTTAAAATCTCATAAAATCTTGTTTTGTAAAATTGGTCTGAGGTACAACTCCTCATGTAGACAGTCAGATCTGAAAGTAACCTGGGCCTATTAAGTAGCCAGGGAAATTACCTACTCCACTTCTGGCATTAAAATCAGTGTGAGCTCCATCTCTAATGACCTCACTGTCGACGGGACATTGAATCCTAAGCTTCTTTCTTTCCTTGAGGATCTCTTAACGCTACGTTTGTCTCCGGCTTGAAGTTAGCTTCGGATTCGTTTCCAGAAAACCATGCGGGCGATATAACTCTCAGGCGCAAGCGAGCCAAGAGAGAGTAGTGCCAACCTCCACGCTAAAAACCGACTATACGGCCAACAAATAAAGCGATGCGCGTTCTTTTAGTGAAATGTAGCTTGCAGAATATTCAGAATCTTATTACCTGATCTATATAGACGAATCAGTAGCCTAGTGTAAAATATGAATTCAAAATAAACAATAAACCATACCACCACTATTACAGGAACAGTACATGTACATTGCTTCCTTTCGAAGCACCAAAAATACTTCCTCTTCTATATTTTATAAAACATAAAAGATATTCGAAGCTCATAAGCCTATTAAAAATCGGCAAAATTCGGTTAGCACAATTCTCCCGTTTCCTACAACACTGAAGCAAATCCAATGAGGTGTTTACTGTCGTCATTTAACAGTATGTAGAAGTGCAGCATACACATCCATGTATTGCCTGACAACTTACCAACGCACATTAAAGAGAGGATCTGAAGGTACAGTACATAGAAAATCGGAAGAAGTTATTTTTGTCACTGAAGTGCCGTTCATAGTAAGCTCAAACGTAAGTAACGAAACAATTATTAGACGTCGCACATGAGACTCTACCTGAGACATATCAGAAACATACACGTCCTAAGTGACATAGTAAGGAAACGGATTACCGAGCAGATTACGACATAAGACTCTTAGACATTCGTCAAAATTTCCGGCGTAGAAAGGAATTGCCTTTCCGTCCTATATTTAAGGGCGTGTAACTAAAGAATTATTAGCCGTCGCCACATGACACTCTGTGGACGTATAGCACACACCTCCAAATACTACTTGAAAAAGTTTGAAGGCAGATTAACGAGCCGATTATGAGATATGATTTTTCGAATATCGTTAAAATTTCCGGCCTCGCGCCGAATGCCTTTCCGTCCTATATTTAAGGGCGTGTAACTAAAGAACTACTAGCCGTCGCCACATGACACTCTGTACAGGTATAGCACACACTTCCAAATACTACTTGAAAAAGTTTGAAGGCAGATTAAAGATCCAATTATGAGATATGATTTTTCGAATATCGTTAATATTTCCGGCCTCGCGCCGAATGCCTTTCCGTCCTATATTTAAGGGCGTGTAACTAAAGAACTACTAGCCGTCGCCACATGACACTCTGTACAGGTATAGCACACACTTCCAAATACTACTTGAAAAAGTTTGAAGGCAGATTAAAGATCCAATTATGAGATATGATTTTTCGAATATCGTTAATATTTCCGGCCTCGCGCCGAATGCCTTTCCGTCCTATATTTAAGGGCGTGTAACTAAAGAACTACTAGCCGTCGCCACATGACACTCTGTACAGGTATAGCACACACTTCCAAATACTACTTGAAAAAGTTTGAAGGCAGATTAAAGATCCAATTATGAGATATGATTTTTCGAATATCGTTAATATTTCCGGCCTCGCGCCGAATGCCTTTCCGTCCTATATTTAAGGGCGTGTAACTAAAGAACTACTAGCCGTCGCCACATGACACTCTGTACAGGTATAGCACACACTTCCAAATACTACTTGAAAAAGTTTGAAGACAGATTAAAGATCCAATTATGAGATATGATTTTTCGAATATCGTTAATATTTCCGGCCTCGCGCCGAATGCCTTTCCGTCCTATATTTAAGGGCGTGTAACTAAAGAACTACTAGCCGTCGCCACATGACACTCTGTACAGGTATAGCACACACTTCCAAATACTACTTGAAAAAGTTTGAAGGCAGATTAACGAGCCGATTATGAGATATGATTTTTCGAATATCGTTAAAATTTCCGGCCTCGCGCCGAATGCCTTTCCGTCCTATATTTAAGGGCGTGTAACTAAAGAACTACTAGCCGTCGCCACATGACACTCTGTACAGGTATAGCACACACTTCCAAATACTACTTGAAAAAGTTTGAAGGCAGATTAACGAGCCGATTATGAGATATGATTTTTCGAATATCGTTAAAATTTCCGGCCTCGCGCCGAATGCCTTTCCGTCCTATATTTAAGGGCGTGTAACTAAAGAACTACTAGCCGTCGCCACATGACACTCTGTACAGGTATAGCACACACTTCCAAATACTACTTGAAAAAGTTTGAAGGCAGATTAACGAGCCGATTATGAGATATGATTTTTCGAATATCGTTAAAATTTCCGGCCTCGCGCCGAATGCCTTTCCGTCCTATATTTAAGGGCGTGTAACTAAAGAACTACTAGCCGTCGCCACATGACACTCTGTACAGGTATTACACACACTTACAAATACTACTTGTAAACGTTTGAAGGCAGATTAACGAGCCGATTATGAGATATGATTTTTCGAATATCGTTAAAATTTCCGGCCTCGCGCCGAATGCCTTTCCGTTCTATATTTAAGGGCGTGTAACTAAAGAACTACTAGCCGTCGCCACATGACACTCTATATAGGTCTAGCACACACATCCAAATACTACATGAAAAAGTTTGAAGGCAGATTAACGAGCCGATTATGAGATATGATTTTTTGAATATCGTTAAAATTTCCGGCCTCGCGCCGAATGCCTTTCCGTCCTATATTTAAGGGCGTGTAACTAAAAAACTACTAGCCGTCGCCACATGGCACTCTGTACAGGTATAGCACACACTTCCAAATACTACTTGTTGCACGCCCTTAAATATAGGACGGAAAGGCATTCGGCGCGAGGCCGGAAATTTTAACGATATTCGAAAAATCATATCTCATAATCGGCTCGTTAATCTGCCTTCAAACTTTTTCAAGTAGTATTTGGAGGTGTGTGCTATACGTCCACAGAGTGTCATGTGGCGACGGCTAGTAGTTCTTTAGTTACACGCCCTTAAATATAGGACGGAAAGGCAATTCCTTTCTACGCCGGAAATTTTGACGAATGTCTAACAGTCTTATGTCGTAATCTGCTCGGTAATCCGTTTCCTTACTTTGTCACTTAGGACATGTATGTTTCTGGTATGTCTCAGGTAGAGTGTCATGTGCGACGTCTAACAATTGTTTCGTTACTTACGTTTGAGGTTACTATGAACGGCACTTCGGTGACAAAAATAACTTCTTCCGATTTTCTATGTACTGTACCTTCAGATCCTCTCTTTAATGTGCTTTGGTAAGTTGTCAGGCAATACATGGATGTCTATGCTGCACTTCTACAGACTGTTTAATGACGACAGTAAACACCTCATTGGATTTGCTTCAGTGTTGTAGGAAACGGGAGAATTGTGCTAACCGAATTTTGCCGATTTTTAATAGGCCTATGAGCTTCGAATATCTTTTATGTTTTATAAAATATAGAAGAGGAAGTATTTTTGGTGCTTCGAAAGGAAGCAATGTACATGTACTGTTCCTGTAATAGTGGTGGTATGGTTTATTGTTTATTTTGAATTCATATTTTACACTAGGCTACTGATTCGTCTATGTAGTTCAGGTAATAAGATTCTGAATATTCTGCAAGCTACATTTCACTAAAAGAACGCGCATCGCTTTATTTGTTGGCCGAATAGTCGGTTTTTAGCGTGGAGGTTGGCACTACTCTCTCTTGGCTCGCTTGCGCCTGAGAGTTATATCGCCCGCATGGTTTTCTGGAAACGAATCCGAAGCTAACTTCAAGCCGGTTAAATACATACCCTTAAAAACAATGTGCTACGGTGTCCTGCACCTGTAGGACTCAAGGCTTTCCCTTGGTCTGACATCAGATTGCCTACAGACAGTTATGGAACAAATGTTCCAATGGCTTCTGTGCAACAGTGAAGGGCACTAGGAAGTTACGAACAGAGAGACCTGTATGCCTGTCGTACCACGAAGAGAAGACAGCGAATAGAAAGCGGAGACTCACCAGCCTCTGCACACAGCCTATCAACTAGCTTCTTGTGGTACACACCCCTTGATAGCCTGATACCTTCACATTGGACTGCATCCAGCATTTTCAGGTAGGAAGCCCTTGCCGGTCCTTGAACTTGGCAATCATATTCGAGCCAGAGTCGCACAAGTGCCTTATAAAATTG
The DNA here is from genome assembly GCA_026315105.1 of Locusta migratoria. Lineage (NCBI taxonomy): Eukaryota > Metazoa > Arthropoda > Insecta > Orthoptera > Acrididae > Locusta > Locusta migratoria. The sequence continues at coordinate 226,510,406 of CM048755.1, forward strand.
GAGAAGACGTGCCTTGTTAGCTTCCCAGGACCTATGGCTAACATGTCTAAGGAGGTTCAAAACCTTCAGGCATCTTATTTTTAATTCCTTAAAATGTAGCAATCGAGTTAGGCTCTCTTCAAAAATGAGGCCGAGATATTTTACCTTGTTAGGGGTAGAACAGTGTCCTATAGTTATAAAACAGGGAAATTAAAAAGGGAATGAGATTGGTTAAAATCAATGCAAACTGTCTTCTCCAAAGAAAACTTAAAGCCAGTGGTGTAACCCCTTCCTCCAACTGCCCGATTGTCAAATGCAATTGACAAGCAGCCATTGCAACAGAGGAAAGACAGAAGAAGGCGAAAGTCCCACAAACAGGGAACATTGTACAGGTCATTATATGGTAGACGTAATGATTTTGATGGCAATGGCAAACCCTGTCACACTTAAAACACTCCCTTGAGTGACACCATTCACTTGCTTGAAATTTTCCCACAAGGCACTACTAAAATTGTCTAAAATACCTGTCCGAAAGGAAAGACAGAATAAAAGTTGGTAGACGTTCACAAAAAACACTTGTAGAGCTGCTGTAAAACATTATGCCCCAGGTAGTATCATAGGCCTTTTCCAGATCAAAGAAAACACTGATCAGTTGGTACATAGGAAAGCTTGTTGAATTTCTATTTTGAACAGGATCAGGTTATCAAGAGGTAGGGGGTATCATTTGAACACACATTGGGAGTGGTGGAGTAAGGATCAGCTTTTTAGGACCCATACTAGGCGTTGGTTGACCGTATGCTCCAAAGTCTTTCCTACATAGCTGGTGAGACTAATGCTACAATAACTACCAAGGTCAATCCGATCTTTTCATGGTTTTAAAATCGGGATTGAAATAAAATCCATTATGTGCTAGGAAAGTCTCCTGTCAACCAAATTTTGATTAAAAATCTGAAGGAAGGCCATATTTGACCAGGGTTCCAACTGTTTCAGCATGTTGTACATTGTATTGTGACCAGGGGCAGCATCACAAGCAGACTCCGGCTCCCAATGTGAGAAAGGTTGGTTGTATTCCTGAATATTGGTTGTTCGGAATTCAAAGCTAACCCACTCCTGCATTGCCCGGTACTGACAGAAGGCTGCACCCTGGCTAGAATCAGATGTAATGGTGTTGTATGATTCTTCGATTACCTGAGCAATGTCTTTTGGTGATATTAAGACACACCCCTGCCCTTGTGCAGCTGCTACTAGCAGTCAGGAGTAAAGCCTGGAGATCCTCCTAATGGCTTTCCATACTCTTCCTGCTGATATGGACTTATAGATAGAATTCAGGAACTCATGCCAAGACCACTGCTTATTCTCCCAGATAATTCGTCTTGCCCATGCCCTCGCCACTCAAAAATTTACAAGAGTTGCATCTTTAGGGCAACAAGGGACAGCCTGCCTCTGAAATGTTGCTTTAGAGTTCAGGATGGATGCATCGGCAGTGTGGTGAATCACAGCTGTAATGTGATCAACCTAGTTCTGGATGCCTTCACCCCATTCAAAAACAGCCAATTGCTTACAAAGCCTAGCCACCTTGGTGGCTTCCTGTCATGATCTATTCCATCTGGCATATTTAGCATTTTTGGCTATGGGTTTGTGAAGTTAATGAAAGTGAAAGGTGATTTTTGGTGAGAGAATGATCTGGAGCATAACCTTATGTCTATATTAGTTTTGGAGACAACATTTCGGTTGTGAGTCGTTGAAGCCAACAATTAAGAATCCTGCAATAACTATCTGAGATGATTGAATGTTATGAAGAATATACCAAGGTCTGTGTTATGTTGGAAAGCAACAGTTCAGTTGTGAGTTGACGAAGCCAATGAATGTGAAGGTGAAAATAGGATGTTCAGGTTAACGAATGGCGTATAGTGATACACAAGGTCTATGTTAGATTGGGAAGACACAGATTGGTTGTGAGCTGGTGAAGCAATTGAAAGTGAAACTTGATATGAATGGTTCAAGTGACAGAATGATCTGGAGCATAGCTCAAGGTCTATGTTACATTGGGAGGCTACACTTTAGATGTGAGTTGGCGAAGCTAACAAATGTTGAAGGTGGAAATAGCTGGATGAGGTGAATGACGGGTCTGTACCGAAAACCAAGATGTTTGTTAGGTTCAGAGGCAACAGTTTGGTTGTGAGTTGGCAAAATCGATAAAAGTGAAAGCTTGAAAACCGGTTGTGCTGATGGAATAGCCTGGAGTGCAGCCCAAGGTCTATGTTAGATTGGCAGCTAACAGTTTTTGTGAATTGATGATTCCAACGAATGTGAAGACTGAAATACCTGGCTGACATTACAGAAAGATCTGGCGTAAAGTCAGAGGTTTCTATTATGTTGGGAGGCAACAGTTTGTCAGTTGTTGAAGTCCACAAATGTGAAAACTGTAATACAAAAATGTTCAAATGTCTGTAAATCTATTGCACCAAACTGTGTGGTCATCAGTCCATAGCTTACAAACTACGTAACCCTAGGAAAACTAACCTAAGGATAACAGATATACCCATGCCCCAGGGAGGAGTCGAACCTCTGACGGCAAGCAACCGTGCGCTCTGCAGCGAGGTGCCTTAGACCGCTTGGCTACTCCACTGCGGCAATAGATATCTGAGGTGATGGAATGTTCTGAAGCACAGCCCAAGGTTTAAGTTAGGTTAGGAGGCAACTGTTGGTTCCGAGTTTGTGAAGCCAAGGAAGTGTTTGTAGCTGGTTGATGTGATGAAATTATGTAAAACAAACCTCAAGGTTTATGTTAGGTGAAGAAAATGAAGTAGAGAGCTGAAAATGCTGGTTGTTGTGTTTGGATTATCTGAAGCATAGCCAAAGATCTATCTTAGTTTGCGAGCAACAGTTTGGTTGTGACTTGGTGATACCAACGAATGTGAAAGCTCAAATAGCTGGCTCATTTTATGGAATGATCTGTAGCGATGACTCTGGTATCCAGGAACGACATGTTTGAGAGCCCGCCAGACCACATGGACTATGACAGCAGCCGTTAGGCGGCGCGCACAACCTACTAGCGCTGCCATCGCCACTAGAGCGCTGCACGCCGTGGCGCGCCTGCAAGGATGGGGCCCCTCCACGCCCACACCAACGTGGTGACCATCACAAAAGTTCTACTGTCACCTCCGTAATTAAGTTAGTTTGCTAAGGTGGATCACGGGATGTGGGAACCGCGATGTTATCCGTACGTGTGGGTGCGATCACCCATTAATACGGTGCATCTGGAGATAGAATTGGTCGAAAGGTATACGAAGGGTAAAGGTGTGTAAGGGCAGAGAAAAAAAATGCCAAGGCAAGAGCCAAGGGAAAAAAACCTCTGCGACAGTGGGGTAGGTATGAAGGGCAGTAGCAGTATGCTATCTGCGACAGATCATGCAAGGGTTGGTAATGTTAGTGATGGGTATTTTCTCAGTACCATTAACTTTGCTAGGTTCGACATAAAGAATCAGTCCGTTTTGATGCGAGGTTCTGCTGCAGCTGAGCTCCAATGATGCCTCCTGGGTCGGCTGTGGCAGAATACCTGTAACATAGCCAAGTCTGTCAAGGTAGTTAGGCAGTTCGGTCATAGAACTGGCTAAGTGTGCGGGACTGTTTAGGTTTGTTTGTGTTTAGTGCGATGAATATGGTTTCCCTGCTTTGCCTGTAGGTCGGCTGTGGGCTCAGCTGGCATTGCCAGTCAGATTGCTGTTTTGCAGGGGTTTGCCATGTTCATCGTGTTTGTGAGTTGGTGTTCCCTACGGCCGTAGGTGGTTAGTCTCTGAGGAGAAGTGTTTTTGGGCGATTATGTATCCACCTATGGTTGTGATCGTAGTTCCCCAAGCGTAGGATGAAGGGGTTGTTCGAGTGTCTCGAGTTTCTGTATAGTCGTGTGGCGAGTTTCTTGAATACCACCGAGAGGCGCTCTAGGCGGTATTCATTGTGAAGGTCCACGGTGCGTGTGTATCGTGGAGCGTTGCTAATGATGCGTAGTACATTGTTCTGTATGAGCTGCAGGCGGCGCAGCCGTGTTGGCGCCGCGTATGCCCAGCACGGAGCACCGTACGTCATCAGAGGTCTAATATGTGTCATGTAGAGGTTCCTCGACACCCGGCTATTCAGTTTGCTTTCCCTGTTGAGCATCGGGTAGAGTTGTTTGAGCCTCGCGTTTGCTCTGTTGGTCATGTGTTGTATGTGGTCCCCCCATATGAGTTTCCGGTCCAGCCAGACACCAAGGTATTTGACTTTCTCACGGGCGTGTATGTAGAGTAATTGGTCTACAGTGTTGGTGTTTGCGCAGGTGTTTCGGTCTGCGTGTGAACAGAACTGCCTCACACTTGTCGACGTTGACTTTAACACGCCATTTCTCCAACCAAGGTTCGGCAGTTCTGAGTGCTGTCTGTAGGCGTGAGTTAATGTTTGATGGCTTCCAATCTTGCGCCATGATGGCGGTGTCATCTGCGTAGATTGCAGTCATCGTGTTATGTGTGGATGGAAAATCATTAATGTATAGGTTAAACAAGAGGGGCCCCAGGATGCTGCCTTGGGGTACTCCGGCTTGAATACCATGTCGTGTAGACTGTTTGCCCTGCACGTCAGTGTTGAAGCTTCTGTTGGTGAGATATGAGTGTATGAGATGCACGAGTCCGTCAGGAAACGCGGCGTCGTTAAGTTTGCGTATAAGGCCGTTGTGCCAGAGACGATCGAAAGCTTTTTCGATGTCCAGGGACACCGCCCCAGTGGCTTTGTTTTTGTTGTAGCCGTCTGTTATGTGTTCAACTACGCGGAGGACTTGTTGTGTTGTGGAGTGGTGATTCCTAAATCCGAATTGCTCCGGTCTTAGGGTGTCATTGGTGATGCAGTGCCGAGTGAGACGTTTAAGTATTACCTTCTCAACTATCTTACTGAGCGAGCTCAGCAGACTGATGGGTCGGTAATTTTGTGGGAGGGAGTTGTCTTTCCCTGGCTTCCTGAACATCAGGACCTTGGCCGCCTTCCAAAAGGCAGGGAAGTGTTGGTGTTGCAGGATGGCATTTGTGATGTGTGTCAGGTACTCTACTGCTCTATCCGTGAACTCCTGGAGAACCCGGTTTTGAATGCCATCATGGCCAGGCGCTTTTCTGGCTGTGGTGTGCTTGATGGCCCATGTGATTTCATGTGTGCTAGTACGTCTAATTTCGTTGCGCGGAGGCTGGGCCATGAAGCGTGTGATCGCCTGGTCCGTCTCTAGTGAGAACACTGGGTCGGAAGGAGCCAGGTTCGGTGTGAATGACGCTGCTAGTGTTTGGGCCATTAGCTCAGCTTTCTCTTCCGCTGAGTATGCTGGGCCGTTTGGTCCCTGTAAGGTAGGCGTGTAGAGTTTCTCCCTGGTGAAGTGTCTGGCCAGAGCCCACACTCCAGGATGTGTGGTATCAAGTCCAGCGAGTTTCTGGTCCCATTGTGTCGTTTTGAATGTTGTTATTTTACCCCGTATGATACCCTGTAGCCTGTTGACGTGATGTTTATACACCGGACGCCTGGTACGCTGCCAGTATCTCCTGAGTCGGTTTCTCATTGAGATAAGGCCCAGGATTTCCTGGGGCAGGGCCGCTGAGTGTTGTTGTGTGGCACGTAATGGTATGGATTCGGCTATTGCGTCTTGGACTGCAGTTGTGAGGACTTCAACAGCTTCATCAATTTGTTCTGTTTGTGTAATCTCGTGAGTATCAGAAATACGATTATCAAGCGTTTCCTTGAACAGAGCCCAATTTGCGCGCTTGTAATTTAGTATCCTGCGTGGTTCATTGTACTGCAGTGTTTCTTCCGTGTGAAGTATAACGGGGGTGTGGTTGGAAGGCAGATCGTTTACAACCTCAAGGTTGAGGGTAACTGTTATGCCCTTGATGAGAGCCATGTCTATCACGTCTGGCCTTTGATTCCTTTGGTAAGGAATATAAATCGGTTCAACCGGTGCAAGTGTGATGTAGTTTCTGCCTAGTGAGTGTTCGTACAGTTTTTTGCCGTTGCGATTTTGTCTGATTGAGTTCCAGTCGCGGCGTTTTGCGTTCAGATCTCCAGCGGCGATGACTCGCGGTGCAATGTTGAGTACTGTGCTGATGTCGCGTGTTACAATGTTACCAGGAGCGTTGTAGAGCGACACCAGTGCAGTGTATGCTCCGTTGAACTTGACCCTGACGGCCGTGGCCTCTAATCTTTCAAGTGCAGGGAGCTGGATATTTGTGTGTTCAATGTCTTTGTGTATGATGATTGCTGTTCCGCCTCCTTCTCTGCCGTCCGCTCGGTCGGTACGATAGATGCAGTAGCCAGTAAAGTTTAGTCTGTTGTGAGGTTTGAGTTTAGTCTCGTTCACAAGGGCAATCAGTATCCCCTTTGCCTCAAGGAGCGCGGCAAATTCTGCCCTTTTGTTGGTGATCCCGTCTGCATTCCAGAACAGGATCTGTGATAGTGTTACGTTGTTTATGTGGGGGGGGGGGGGGGTGTGGCGTGTTATCCATGTATGGGAGTAAACAGGTTTGTGATCGCTGTTTGTATGACAGTCCAGTACTGGCCGGTTTCGGCAGTCATGAGCTGCGTGAATAGTGTGGTGACGGCTCCCCAGATCTTCGAAAAGATCTGCTGAGTCGTGTGTTGGGGGAATAGTGCCTGCATCACTGCCTGCAATATTCCTCCCGGTGTTGTTGGGATGTTGGGTATGTCGGCCTGTGTTCGCGAGTTGGCGGCCGTTTGTGCTTGTGTTAGCGTTGTGTTTTGGCTGGCTTGTGTTTCAGCTGTACGTATAGCTTCTGTTGGCGCCTGTGTTTCCGGTGTGGTGAGGGGTTGTGTAACGTGTGTTCTCGTTTCCTTTGTTACGTTTTGTGCCGGAGAGTTGGTGTTCCGTTGTTGCTGATTATTTTGTTGTGGTGTGGCAGTGTTCCCTCTCTGTTTTCTGGGTCCCCTTCTCCTACGCTGGGGTTTTGGTTTCCCTTGTGTAGGTGCGTTTATCTTGTCGTGCGTGTAACAGCTCGACGTGGAGGGGGTAGGTTCCGTGTTGTTTGGGGCGAGTAGCGTTGTTTGCAGTGTTTGGATTGTTTGTTGTGTTGTCTGTGTTGGTTGTTTTTCTGTTGCTGGGGATGTGTTTTGTGCGTTTGTCGGGCCCTGCGCGTCCGTTGCCCTCCCCTGCCCGCTTGCCATTGCGGCGAATGAAATCCCATTCATCACGGGTCGCGGGGGAGGGGGGGGGTCTCGGAGCTGTTTTGGTTTGTACTACTGTGTTTTGCTGCTGAGTCTTTCGCATCAGGGCCGCGATGTAGGCGGAGCACCTTCTGTAGGTAGACGCGTGCGCCTGCCCACAGTTAGCGCATTTCCGTGCGTCTGACTGTCTCAGTGTACAGTGTTGGGCTGAGTGGCTGCCTCCGCATTTGCGGCACCGATATGCCAGGCTGCAGCGAGCAGCCGAATGACCAAAGCGTTGGCAGCGTTTGCATTGTTGGGGGGCGCGAGGTGGTTCGAAGAGTTCAACCTTGACTCCCATATGAAGGAAATATTTCACCTTCAAGATCTCGCGGGAGTGAGCTGTGTCGGCCAGCTCCACAAGGTAGTTTGGTAGTGGTGCGTGTGTTCGTTGACCTGTCATCCGGCTTGCTCTGAGACAGTCAAAGCCCAGGTCACGAATGTCTTCTTTCAAGGTGTCGCCAGGTGTGTTTGGGTCCACCCCCTTCACAACGTACAGCTGCGTGCGTTCGTCCGCGGTTCTGTACGTTTGGTGTTCTATCTCCTTAGCTTTGAGGAAGCTCAGGAGATTGGTGTAATCTGGTTTGGAATCCACGTACAGTGCAGCGTGTTCCCTCGTGAGTTTTGTGTGGTATGTGGTAGGCTTATGTAAGTCTACGAACTCTTTGTTTAGGCGACTGAGGTCGCCATAGTTTTGAATGATGACTGGTGGGAATCCAGTCCGTGTTGTTGTGGCCTGCGTGGCTGTTTGCTGAGTGTTTCCCAGCACAGGTGCGGTTCTGTTGTTCCCAGTGTTTTGTGTGCTAATTGGTAGGGTGGTGGGTGTTGGCAAGAGCGCGCGGCGCTTGCCTTTTGAGCCTGTGAGCTCACATGTCTGTGTGGCGAGTGGGAGACTATTGCTCCGTTTGCGTCCGACGACCTGCCACGGGCCGTCCCCATCGTCTGTGTGTTCGTGTTGTTGGTCCTCGTCGATCACAAGTTGACCGATTTCGGGGGAGTCGAGGTTAAATGTGGCATTTGTGTGTGTGTTCGGTGTAGGTGTGCTGTTTTGTGTGCCCGCCATCTCGGCCCTCACCTCGGCAGCGGCTTCGGCCCTTGCTTGCGCAATAGCCTTTGCCATCTGCTCTTGGTGAGCTGCGAGCGAGATTGTGATGGCGAGGGGTGAACTCGGCATCACCGTCCCTTCTGGCGCTTGCGTCTGGCTTCTGGTGCGGTATGGGATTTTGCTGGGCAGACTAGCCATCTTTCCAGCAGAAGGATATTTATTAAGGAAGGGAAAACGATAACTTTTGCTTCTTTGTGATAGGCAAGATGTGTTTAAGAAGAGGGGAGTCCCTACTGTCTATCGGCGCAAGGGAGCGCGGAGAGAAGAGAAAGGCCTACTGTGCGCGGGGTGATCCGACGTGAACGGGCCCCTGGCACAGAAATACCCTACCAAAGAACGGGTGAGTCCCGCTAGGGAATTGTAACCTTGGTCACAAGGAGCTACGAGCCGGAGCTCTTTGTCTCGCTATGCGCACTAGGCGACAGCGAGATCGGCGCTCTCCGACGTCGTCCGCTCTTCAGCTTGTTCGCAACCACTCTTTCGAGCTATTGACAGCCAGCCACGGCGAGGTTGTCCGCGAGCGCTGCGTCCGCACAGGTCGGCCGCTCCGCTGCGAATACACACACACTGGCGCGCCTACCGCGCCGCACTATATAGGGCCGGAGCCACAGCTCGCTCCTCAGTCTGGTGTTGACTGCGCTCCGTTTACTTTCGCTATTCATTGGTTATCTGGCTTCGTACTCTGCTCTGACACGGTTCCGATTTGGCTTTCGTTTGGATCTTTGTTTTTTTCGATTAGTAGTTGTTATTGTCGTCTCTGTGGTTTCGTGGAGTGTTTCTCGTAAGCGGCGACGCTTGATCGGTCGGTCGTCGCTAGTCGCTCCCGACCCAGTCAGGTCTTCGGTCACAATAATTGGCGACGAGGTAAAAGGTTCCATCACGTTTCATGGACGAACGACTTGTGCAACTCGTGGAGCAGCAACAACAACAGCTGCTCCTACAGCAACAGCAAACTGATTTGTTCCGACAGGAAATTCAACTGTTGGCAGAACGCTTACATGTTCAGGGTTCCCAACCCGTCCAAGCGGTTGTCACGTCGTCGACGGATTTCCGCCCCCCTGCGTTTCCGCCCTTTAACGACGCCAAAGAGGATTGGGATACTTACTTACAGCGACTGAAACAGCACTTTGCCGCCTTTCAGGTCTCTGATGACGCTCTCCACCGGTCGCTTTTTCTTTCTTGGGCTTCCCCCGAGACGTTTTTCTTACTAAAGAAGTTGGCCCCCCTCTCCAATCCGGTGGCACTGACGTTCGAGGAGATGTGCGCATTGCTTTCGAATTATTATTCCCAACGATTTCACGTTGTCACATCGCGCCTCGAATTCCATCAGTATCACAAACAGCCAGGTCAATCATATCGATCATGGGTGACAGATTTGCAAGGACTGAGTCGGCGTTGCGAATTCACGTGCTCCAACCCGTCTTGTAAAACCTCCTATGCTGACCCTCTCATCCGTGATGATGTCGTTCAGTTGGCTCCAGATCCAGAAGTGCGGACGGCGGCCCTCAAGCTGGACGACCCCTCTCTGGAGGACATCCTGAAGATTGCACATTCTTTCGAGATTGCACAGGCGGCGAATGAGCGCCTCATGGCTCGTCCTCAGGTAGCAACTGTACAACCGCCGCAAAGGGGACGTAACGTTCGGAAGGTCTTGCCCCGCCGGCAGCGTCGTGATCCTTCTCTCTCTGACGTGTCCATGGCCTCTGAACGACCGGTCACTTCTCGTCGGCGTAGGCAACGTGGTTTACTGTCCTGTCCCGACTGTTTTACGGCGCACCAACGGGCGGACTGTCCAGACCGCTGGGCCCACTGTAGTCGTTGTGGAAAAGATGGGCATCTCCATTCGGTTTGTCGGCAAACGGCAGGACAGTCTTCCCCGAATTCTTATTGGCGTCAGGGGACAGTTCATGAACTGCAGGCTACTGTTCCCCAGGGTGATTCTCCCGCTACCAAATTGTTTATTGATCTCAGAATAGCTAACCATGACGTCCGCTTCCAGGTGGACACAGGGGCGACAGTCTCCCTGGTGAACCTCCCGACATATTCCCGTCTCGGCTACCCAGAATTGGACCCGCCCTCCCGCAGGTTGGTAGCATATGGTGACAGTGCGATTCCTCTGAAAGGTCAATTTACCACTTTGGCAACTTACAAAACGGTTACACGTCCTGTAACCATTTTTGTGGTCAGCTGGCAACATTTTCGGCCTCGATGCGTTCTCACTGTTTAGGTTCTCCATCTCCGATGCGGTGCCCCGTTTCTGCCGTGCACGCCCTCTTCCGGTCTCCCTACGGATGGCGGTAAAGCTGGAACTAGACCGTCTGCACGCCGCAGGAGTCATCGAACCTGTCAAAACGAGTGTCTGGGCCACACCACTGGTAGTGGTCCTCAAGCCTAATGGCGCCCTCCGCCTTTGTGGCGATTTTAAATCCACCATCAACGCCCAGGCACAGGTCGAAACCTACCCAATTCCACGGCAAGAGGACCTCCTCAAGAAGATTGTTGGCGGCGAATACTTTTCTAAGATAGACCTGGCTGACGCCTATTTGCAAATCCCGCTCGATGAGGAATCTCAACGAATCGTGGTCATCAATACCCCTTTTGGTCTTTACAAATACAAACGTTTACCTTTTGGGATTTCTTCGGCTCCTGCCATCTTCCAGAGGTATCTCGAACAATTAACCATGCCTATACCCGGTTGTGCCAACTATCTTGATGATGTCATCGTGACTGGGGCTACACGCCAGGAGCACTTGCATAACCTCCCACTCTCTTCGCCACATTGTGGGACGCCGGGCTCATGTGCCGCCTCCATAAATGCCAGTTCTTCCAGGAGCGGGTCGAATACCTTGGCTACTTGCTCTCCAAAGACGGAATCCATCCCACGGATCGCAATGTATCGGCGGTCGATGCTCTTCCACGCCCTCAAAACCTACAGGAGTTACAGGCATTTTTGGGAAAGGTGAACTATTATGCAAAGTTCCTCCCACAAGCAGCCCACATTATGCACCCCCTCAACTGTCTCCGGAAGAAAGGTGTGCAATTCCGGTGGTCAGATGCTTGTGAGCATTCCTTTCAGCGGCTAAAGCGCCTGTTGCGTTCGGCACCCAGCCTTACGCCCTTTTCTCCATCACGTCCCCTTGTTCTGGCAGCGGACGCATCTCCATATGGCATTGGAGCGGTGTTGGCACACCGCAATGCTGATGGTACTGAACAACCGATAGCCTATGCATCCAAGACCCTGACGCCTGCTCAAAAGAACTACTCTCAGATAGAAAAGGAGGCGTTGGCGATCGTCTATGCGGTTAAGAAATTCCATGTGTATCTTTTTGGGGCCAAGTTTACCCTCATTACTTACCACAAACCATTGGTCGCTCTATTTGGGCCACGCTCTCGGCTCCCAGAACGTACGGCCCAAAGACTCCAGCGTTGGGCTCTATTTCTTAGTTCCTACAATTACACCATTAAGTACAAGCCTACTACACAACACGCCAATGCAGACGCTCTTTCTCGTCTGCCTGCAGGATCTGATCCAGCATTTGACCGACATGAAGTCTCCTGTTTCCACATTGATCTGGAACGGCAAAATACCTTAGATGGGTTCCCTATCATATTGCTGCAGACACACGCCAGGACCCCCTCTTACGACGGGTCATCCATCATGTACTTCATGGGTGGCCCACTTACTTCCCGAAGTCGACAGCCTCCCAGCTACGTGCCTGGTCCCATCTCTCTCGTCGATTGTCTGTCATTGATGGTGTTCTCCTCCTCGATGCTGAGGGCGATACCCACCGGGTGGTTATCCCACCTGCTTTACGCCCTCAGATTCTGGATCTTCTCCATCGGGGACATTAGGTATGTCACGTATGAAATCCCTGGCCAGGAGACACGTTTATTGGCCAGGTCTGAACAAAGACGTGGAGGCCATCGTCCGCAATTGCTCCACGTGTGCTCAGCACCAGGCTGCTCCAGCCCAATCTTTCTCTCCCTGGCCTGCTCCAAGTCGCCCTTGGGACCGCATCCATCTTGACTTTGCGGGCCCCTTTCTGGGATCTATGTGGCTTATTGGCATTGATGCCTATTCCCACTACCCCTATGTAGTCAGCATGGCGTCCACCACCACGACTGCCACACTCAATGCCCTCACACAAATTCTTGCTATCGAGGGTCTTCCCTGTACTATCGTCTCTGACAATGGGCCCCAATTTACAGCGGCAGCCTTTGAGCAGTTTTGTGATGCAAATGGCATCAAACACCTGTTTAGTCCGCCATTCCACCCAGCCTCTAATGGTGCTGCTGAGCGGATGGTGCGGACGTTTAAACAACAAATGCTGAAATCTGTGGGCACCTCCACCACCACAGCAGCCCTCACATTATTCCTGAGTACCTACAGGACTACCCCTATCCAGGATTGTAGCCCAGCAGAACTCCTCCATGGCCGCCAGCCACACACCCTTCTCCATCTCTTGGCCCCCCAGCCCTCGGAACCAAGGACGCGGTACACTGGGCAATATGCACCAGGATCCGCTGTGTGGGCCCGTTCCTATGGTACGAAGCCCTCATGGGTGCCGGCTACCGTAGTGGCCACTCACGGGCGACGCCGCCTCTCTGTCAACACTCAGAGGGGTTTGGAGCGCCGACATACTAACCAACTTCGCCCTCGTTTCGCTGCCTCATCCCAACCAGTAGCACAGCCAGACCCGGAGCCCCTGCTATCGCCAATTCCTCTATCACATGGCTACAATCTGCGCTCTCGGGCGTTGTCTACGGCTCCAGTCGATGCAGACCCAGAGATGGCACACTCTCAGCCGCAACGGTGCTCACAGGGCAGATCACCCTCTGACACACCCCCACCACCGGGGCCCCATGTGCACCTCGGGGCGGCATCGGCAACCCCAGGGGACACGGGCTTGGAAGTAGAGACCTCGCCTCCACATTCACCCTCTCGGCAATCGCCTTCCACACCACCGCATCCTTGTACCTCTACGGAGGCCCCACATCCGTACCTTGACTTAGCGGGCTCTCTGCCCGTGACACCACTCGTGCCATCGGTCCACCTTCCAAAGCACCGTCCTGGGCGCTTCCGTCCCTACGCGCCCATTTCAGGGGGGAGGGATCTGGTATCCCGGAACGACATGTTTGAGAGCCCGCCAGAACACATGGACTATGACAGCAGCCGTTAGGCACAACCTACTAGCGCTGCCATCGCCACTTAGAGCGCTGCACGCCGTGGCGCGCCTACCGCGCCGCACTATATAGGACCGGAGCCACAGCTCGCTCCTCAGTCTGGTGTTGACTGCACTCCGTTTACTTTCGCTATTCATTGGTTATCTGGCTTCGTACTCTGCTCTGACACGGTTCCGATTTGGCTTTCGTTTGGATCTTTGTTTTTCCGATTAGTTGTTGTTATTGTCGTCTCTGTGGTTTCGTGGAGTGTTTCTCGTAAGCGGCGACACTTGATCGGTCGGTCGTCGCTAGTCGCTCCCGACCCAGTCAGGTCTTCGGTCACAATAATGACCAATGCTTATTTCAGGGTGGAAGGCAATGGTATAGTTGTGCCTTTACGTGTGACGTAGGCACGGCCAATTGTGAGGCCTTGTCTTCTGGGTGGTGTTGGCGTAGCGCCCAAGTCTCCGGTTAAGAAACACACAGCATCTCATTGGCTGACAGCTAGAGAGTTCTCATTGGCCAGAGCCAAAAGTTTTGGTTTGTCCATAGTCACTCGTCAATGGTACAGGCCTTGAGGGCAGGTGAATGTGTCATCAGCAGTATTGGGCCCATCGCGTATCTGACCGACTGGACGCTGTTGAGGCAGTGGGCTCGGCCACAGCGTTCAGCTACGCGATCGGTCATATTCTGTTGATGACACATTCCACATTCGCCTGAGCCCAGGCATGTATTTGACGTTTGGCATTCAGTGGCGACTGGTGGGTTGTTTATTAGGAGGGGCGGCATGTCTCTTCAATTGTACACGACATTTTAGCCCTTCAGAACATTTCTTAAACGGGGAGAATATAGCATTAATTTTATTAGCTAGTTGCGTAATTTAACCCTTCATTTAACACGACTTTTTCCTCCTATACCAAAATACGAATAAATTTACGCACAAATATGTAGTTTTTAATATTTTCTGCAGGCAATGAAAGCCTCGTAACTCCATTTTATTAGATTTCACAAGAGACCCAAAACTGTACCTTAAAATAATATAAAGTGGTAGTAAGTAAATTCGTTGCGTGTGTAACTATATAAATAAGTAAATAAGTGTTCAGAGAACACAATGCTTCGTCAGCGACAAACATAATATGTTACTGAAATTAGAAGACTGTCACATTTGTATGTAGTCACGAGGTTTTCATTGCCTACCATTGGTATGAAATAAAATCAAAATAGCGTTCTTACCTTAATTAATATGTTTTTAGACGAAGTCCAGTCTTCTCTCCTTCCCTTCAGCAAAATGGTCAACCACAAGTTCATTAAAATTATGCATATTTAAAAGTGTTTTTCTATAGAGCACATAGCTAACGCACTAATTCTCTCCGTTTTCATTGTGTTTATGGTGAAAGTCGTGATTCTTTTGAGTGTAGAGAAACACCTCTCACTTTCCGATGTTGTCATTGGTATTGTACAAATAAAACGCATGAGTTTTACTGATTCCGGTAGCACAGTTTCTAAATTATTGTTGTATATACAATTGAGAAGTGTTAAAAGCTCCGTTTGCTGTTTGGAAATCACTTCTACTGTATATGACTGTCAATTCCTGTCGCAGTTCATTTCCGTTTAAAACTGTGGTCTGAAATTATTTTTCAGGGAATAGCAGCTTATGTTTTGGAAACAAATTGGTTTGCAATAATACAGCTGCTGACAAGTGATTCATAAATGCGAAACGCTCATCAATGTTAGTCATAACAAGGGCACAAATTTCCTTTGCAACAGTTTTACGACAGTCTAAAAAACCGACTCGCTTTGAGCCGGTGATCTCTTCATTTCCATTCCCGGTTTCCCAATGATAATCGACATCAAGAGTGTTTCTCGTCAGTTGTATAGCTGACTTGAAATCGGAGACATTCTTAAGAGCTTTCGCACTATTAACATCTCTACATTGCAGCTGGTTAAATAAAATATCGCAGTGTGGCAAGAGATTACTGAAAAACTCAGGCCAAAAGAGAAACTCTTGGTCGATTATAAGTTTGCAAAGTCCAAATGCTTTCCTAGTTGTTGAATAATCATTGCTGGCATCATCCTCAATTATCCCAAGGCATTCAGCTATTTCTTTCTTGTACTTAAACACGTTGTTCACAATTCGCGTTTTAAAATTCCATCTTGTGTCAGCCTTTCTTGGAAGACGTTTCTTCACAACATTATCCAGTACGGCAGTCCTTTTCACTGAATTTGAGGAGAAAGTAGAGAATCCCTGTAAATTGCTAAAAATATCTTTAGTTCTTCGTGCTGTGTTCCACAGCGCTCTACAATGAGATTGAGTTGGTGCGCATAACAGTGTACAAAATTTGCTCCCTCATACACTGCTTTCACTCTTGCCTGCACCCCAGTGTGCCTGCCACTCATAACCAAAGCTCCGTCATAACTCTGAGCTATCAATTTTTCTGGAGAGTCGTCAATCTTTAGTTTTTTAACCTCGTTGAACACTTCAGTACTTGTTGCATCAGCTGTATGATCTTTGGGTGTTACGAAATTTATGAACCTTTCATATACTTTCCCCTTTCATTCGTATGGAAGAATAAATGCTATTTGAGACAAGGTAGCACAATCTGTCGTTTCATCAACTTCAATAGCAACATAATCTGTTTCTGACATTTCTTTGGAAATTAACTGATGGCACACAGTATATATAGAGTCCAGCAGTTCGTTTTGAATTGTTTTGGAAAGTCCCAAAAACACGATTATTGTTTTTTTCAATATGTCCCTTCAACGTGGTATCCAGTTCTGCCATGAGATTGACCAAACCCCGAAAAATACCAGGATTATCTGAAGTATCCATCCCCTTAGTGATAGTTCAAATTTTCCACAGAACTTGATACAGTCGATGAACTTGCTAAGGATGTACTTTTCTTAGAAATATCTTCATTAAATTTCTTAATCCTCAGTCTATCAGCTGTATCCAGCTGACATCTAATATCGATTTTGCCAAGCACAACGAATTCGATGTTACTATTTATGTGAAGTTCACTTAATTTATGTTTTTTTTAACTTTATCAGTTAAATGTTTAATGTCTGTTACCCTATCTGTGGTCCAAGGATGTTCTGCAACATTCATTACCAGACACGTGTAGCAGAAGAACGCATTTCTTATTTCACATCCACAAAGCCAGTATGCATGTTTATATAAAACAGGATTAAATTTCCTAGCCAAACTACTTTTGCTTTTGCACGCATTTTGTGTCTGTACAATGTTCAAATCAGGTCTCGGTGGTCCTAACCTTTTTAATTCCAACTTTCCCCCAGAAGTCAATTTTTGACTACCATATGTTAAAATGTAGTTTACGCTAATTATTTCATTCTAAATAGGAAACTAGAAAAACAGTTAGGCAATAACACGAACCTTCACAACAACGACGCTAGTATCACACGCACTGCACCTGTTAAGTTCCGCGAAGAAACTTCCTGACCTGTGCTGGTGCGCCTTTGTATATTTCGCGCCCTCCGTCCTAAGCGGCCCGGTACAGCACACTACCCCCACCCAACCCCCAGTACCCCCACTCGCCCCAAGCGCCCGTTGCTAGCCTTAACGTTACCCTACGGTTGGTAGAAACACGGTAGGGATCACGAGGTGGATGCGCAGTAGCAAGCCGCGCCGATGACGTCACGGCGCACCCTCGCAGTGCTCAGCAGCGAGCTGACTTCCATCGAGCGTGTTGTATCGGTTGTGTTTACGAGTGAGAACACAGTTTTTAGGTCAGTGTGAATTGTTTTTAGTGACTGTAGATTGTGAGTATTCTCGTAATTATCACTGTACTTAGGGTTTTTTAACAGTAAACCTTTAAGTGGAAAAGAATGGTTTGCTGTGCCATCGCCAGTTGTACTAACCACAGTAGACAAGCGAGGAAGTAAGGAATTGTGTTTCCTAAAGACAGTGAGATGATAAGAAGATTTAAAATATACCCATAAAGTAACAATGAACCATTTGCTTGTTGCTGGTACGGAAAGACAAAACGCGAGGAAAGCAGCCGAATTGTTTTCTCTCACTGTAGGACAAGCGATGTTGGTGAAGCTCTAAAACTTATAAACAATGGATTTGATGTACTGAACTCGAGAACTCATCTTGTTGGATACAAATTAAAAAGTGCATACGGAAGTTATTTACCAGATCAAAATAAAGCGTTAGAAGAACTGTACGATCTCATTATCACAATGAGAGTAATAAGGAGAAGAGGGAGAGAAAAAAGAAAAGGGTATGTGAGAAAACAGAAAGGAGCAAACCCAAAAACACGAAGGAAAAAAAACCACTGATGATTTGCTTCCTTTCCAGAAAGGGTTTTTGATGTCGATAAACAGTCTACGCTCTTTACTTAAGGAGCTAACACTGGAAGGCTACAAGTACGTCATGTCTTCAAGATGCAATCAAGATATTCTTGAGAGCTACTTTTCCAAAATAAGAGGATTGGGAAGATTCTACTGCCACCCTTTGCCTACCACCGTCTCCCAAAGAATAAAGTCTTTGATTTTGAGCCATAATGTGAACGAAGTACTATCAGATGGTAAATGTAAGACTGAGAACGAATGTAATACTTTTAAGTGCTAACATACTGTCGGAAACCGAAGATACGACCGTAGATCTGTATCATCTGAGAAGCAACACACTTACTGTCTACATGAAAGCGAAAGCGACAGCAAGGAAGTGGAAGACACTGTTTTAGAGGTGGCTTCAAACAATTTCAAGGGGATCCTTAATAAAGCCAACTGAAAGTTTTATGGAATTCATTTTGAAAATGGAAAGAGAATTTCAACAATTCCACGGCAGTTACATAGACTGTAGGCCAAACGTTTTTTGAAGGCTAAAGGATATAAATGTAAAGTATCCAGAAATGGAGGACCTTGCCGTAATGTGTTTCGTAAGGACACGCACCTTCATCAGAATGAAATCTCTCAACAAGAAAAAAAAATTGCAAAAGTAATAAGCGAACTGATAGCGAACAAAGACAAAAACTGAAAAAAATGAAAGAAGTTGTGAGGTAACTTTCCCGAGTAAAAAATGGAAACACATTAATAGAGTTTAATATTACATTATAGGGGTTTTCTCCGTACCTCAGGTCTATGTGGTCTCAGCCTGTAGGAGCCTCTTTCCCTAGGAGGAAAAAAAAAAAAAAAAAAAAAAAAAAAAAAAGCTGCGCCCTCCGATATGGTGAAAGAGGTTGACGTCCTTCGGAGGCTTTAAACTAGCATTTCAACGACCATAAAAAGTAGTCTAGCTAATATAGACGGAATAATTGTAAGAATGATGATAATGCACGAAAACATAGATAATCTGGAACACATTGAAACCTGTGCCTGAGTTAAGCTTGTTGCGCGCCGTGCGCCTATACGGCTAAACGCAGCGCGGCGAGGCGAGGCGAGAGGGTGCGCTCTGACGTCATCGTTCACAGTAAAGCACTGTACTCTACAGTGCTCTAGTTCACAGCCTGCCTGCGCGTGACCCCTACCGTGTTTCTACCAACCGTGCGTTACCCTGTGCCTTAACACAGCGCGGACGGATCGCGTAGAGTCCGACAGTCAGCCCATTCTGAAAACATTCGCTGACCCTGGCTGGCAGACTACCTAGATTAAAAACATTTATCATTCACTTATACGGGCTGCTGCTACACGAAAATTATTCGAGTCGATTTTTGATTAATGATTGGTACGTATTCTGTGTTGGATATTTTTGGGAGGGCGCCGCCCCAGAGTCCTCAAGGAGTAGCCGCCACTCTTTTTCTATATACCTTGGCCGCCACTATTGGCCTTGGGCGAGATGTGAACTGAGCTTTCCTATTGGTTATCGATTTCTGTCAATATTTTCTCCATATTTAAGATACTTTTCAATTACAAATTAATAAAAGTGTCAGAGATATAGTGAAATATTGTTCCATATGATATAAACCTTTTTTCTGTCATTTTGGTGCGTATTATATATATATATATATATATATATATATATATATATATATATATATATTTAGAGAACATATTTAAAGGGTAGGGGGGGGCCATTACGTAACTTTTGTCGAATATTATTATAGGAACTCAACATCTGCCCTTCCAGGTTAACACAAAATGAAATACAAATTTCAATAACAAGTTGTTTTCATGAATTCGTCCATATAAACATAACCTTCCAGAGTGTGTGTATTGAGGTGCTAAAAGAGACTACTGCCATTTCCAGACTCCAATACTAGTGGCGTAATGGGTACGGGTAGAGTGCAAATTTAGGCAGACAGTGTTGAATTCAAAGCTACTTCCATTCCCTTTTTTTTTTTTTTTTTTTTTTTTTTACTGTGTGCACCAAGTCTCAAAAATAAAAAGACTATAAAATTTCGGATATTGTGCATGCAAATTATGAAAGCTTATATGAGAATAACGATATAGCTGACCTGGCCTTACTACGTATGAGCTTTGCTTTACTGTAATTCAGGTATTTTTACTCTATTACTCATAGTCACGAAATGCATATCTTATATCAGAAAAATTATGACTGCAAAAGTAATTTTTGATCCAATTATGTTATTATTGCTTTATATCTCGTTTATTTATTTATTTATCTTTTTTGGCGTGATTTTTGAAGCTATTATTTCGTCTGAAATTCTCCTGCTGTAAATTTAATATGTTTCTCTCTATAAACTCTCAGTAATAGCAAAAATGTCCAGAAATAATTCCACGAGAGCCCTGGCTGCAAATAATAGATCTGTTTATATTCAGAGTTCCCTCGCCCTACAACAGTCACACGCTCTCCAAAAAGGTGACAGCGGCATGGCGAATGAGCACGGCCCCCACAAGTGTGGGGCTGGGTGGACCCCTGGGTCCAGGGCCGGAACTGGAAGGGGCCCGGGCACAGCCGTATGCAGTTTAATTTTTTAATTATAACTTAATGCAAACAGGAAAAAATAATTCTATTCAATTAAATTTTACAACATTATATTACTAACAGCTTAAAATTTAAAAAAAGATATTTATGAGAAAGGTTTATCATAAGAGATTAATGAAATTGGTGCTTTCAGATACTGTCACTGCATAAGTACGACCTATTTTGAAGCACTACTATTCAATCCTGACATATTTAGATTTGTTACAGGTGGATAAGGTGTCCATATCATGAAGAAATACTATTTGGGGACTCAAGTAATGCTTCGTATCTTCCTAAGACCTCTTTATGTCATCATTTTGGCATTTTGAGCATAAAAACGTTGTTATACACAACAAAGGAATTTCTCGCAACTTAAAGATGCAACTATTTACAGATTTACTTAGTACAATGCAGCCCTTTGAAATTCATAAGGAATCATTTTGAATGAATCTGAAGTAGTTGCCGATCAGCTGGTATCACATCAGAGTTTTGTTAAGAAAAGGAAAGCTAGTGCAGATGAAAAGACGCCTGAAAAACTTCATTTCAAATTATTTGTTTTCCTTCCTGTTTTGGATTTTATCATGCAGACGTGACAAAGCTGTTTACGAGCTGTGAACAAATTTCAAGAAAAAATGTTCAAATGTTTGTTTAAGCTTAAGGGACTTAACTGCGGGGCCAGCAGTCTCTAAACTTACAAGCTACTTATGAAGTACCTCATACTAAAGGCAGGACAAACATCCATGCCCAATGGGGAATTCGAGCCCCCGATGGGGAACGGCCTCGCACGGTGGAGCATAGCGCCTCAATGCGCTCGGCCACTCAGCCGCGGTATGAACAAATTTGTGACCTGTTTTCACTAGTTTTTATTTCAGAGACCTAGGAAATGATGAAGTGAAAATTAAAACCGCAATTCTTTTCTCAAAGTATGCTACACATGAAGAGCACCCATAGTACAGTATCCAATCAGAAAGGGGCCCGACGAAGCTTCTCAGCTCCATATATGAGAAAAACTATGCACTGCAATTAGACTTTATTTCACCATTTCAGAAACAGTGTCTACGGCTAAAAGGTCGTTTAGTGAACTGGCTAACTCTTTAAAAACTTGGCAAAGGAGCACACCAGGCTAAAGTTGTCTTAATCATTTAGCAATTAAGAATGAGATGGTCAAAACTGTAGACTTTTCTAATGTAACTGATCATTTAAGTGTCATTCAAGAATTGCCGTGCGATCTGTGGCGCCAACTCGTGGATTTGACAGCCGCTCCTACTGGAAATTCGTGTCCTATTTCGGGAGTGGGAGTGTGTGTTGTTCTTAGCATAACTTGAAGTAGCTTTTAAGTCTAGGAGCTGATGACCTTAGCAGTTTGGCCCCTTAGAATTGTACTCAGAAGGGAAGGGAAGCTTGGTCATTAGAGATGGAGCTAACCTCAGGATTTTTGGGTAGGGATGGGGGAGGAAATCGGCCTTTTAAAGAAACCATCCCGGCATTTGCCTGGAGCGATTTAGGGAAATCACAGAAAACCTACATCTGGATGGCCGGAGGTGGATTTGAACCACCGTCCTCCCGAATTCGAGTCCAGTTTGTTACCAATACGCCATCTCGCTCGGCGCTTACTCAGAAGAAAGTGCGGAAGTCATTAAATAGTGTAGCTCTGTAGCCAGTGTCTACGACTGATATGTATTACAATTTTAGTTTTTTTTAAAACTATTTTAACTGTAATATTTTTATGATGAATGAATATACTTGCTGTCAGCATTTTGAACTGAAACAATTTTATGAATAAAGTCTAGTATGGACTAGTAAATTAATTATTATAGGCCTACACTGTATTTTCTGGTTAAATTAAATCTAAACATAGTATGGGTAACAAATTCCCATGAAAAAGTAATGTAGCACTCTAATACGGGAGTGGGGGGCCCGTCTCTGATTTCGGGTCAGGGCCCGTAATTGTATGTGGGGGCCATACGAATGAGTGGGTGAGAGTGTACGCGATGACTCAGCTAGGGGAATCCCCGTCGTCAAAATACGAGCGTTCTCCCAGACAAAAGGGCACGTGTCGACACGGGCTGAGCCGAATAAACCCGAACGGTTACTCTTTTCGCGTCGATCACTGTTCATTTATGTGGTTCATTGGTTGTTCCAATAATCAGCGTCATTAAAAAGCCGGCCGCGGTGGCCGAGGGGACTAAGGCGCTCCAGTCACGGTCTGCGCGGCCACTACTGTCGGGGGTTCGAATCCCCCCTCGGGCATGGATATTTGTGCCGTCCTATTTCGTAAGTAGTTCATAAGTAGTTTGTAAGTTTAGGGACTGATGACCCCGCAGTTAAGTCCCATAGACTATACAAACGTTTGAACATTTTTTTTTGTCATTAAAAGTCCTAGCGAAATCTATACTTTGAAACAACCGTTGTCGAAACTAATAACGGGAAAGTAATAACGGGTAAGGAGGATTACTTATACTCGTATTATCTCTTTGGTGCAATAGTCCAGTCACATATCCCATGAATGACAAGAAACTTGATATTAAAATACAAATTATTGTACAGTATGCTCGCGCAATGTTATGAAGATAAGCAGTGGCTTAACTATGGGGGGGGGGGGGGGGATAGAACCCCCCCCCCCCCAGAACCCGAATAGGAAAAAAAAAAAGAGAGAGAGAGAGAAATCGTATGACAGCAATCTGGTAAAGGTAAAGATTTGAAACTTGGGGTGTTTTACCATAAGCTTTCATTGGAAGGGAGTGAATTAGTTTTGCTCGGCAAGCAGATCTATCCCCTCCCCCCCCCCCCCAAAGCCAAGTCCTAGTTACGCCACTGAAGATAAGTATTCACCTACATCAGACACTGTTCTGACGTTTCGGAGGTACAACGGACAGCGTTATGGTTCTGAGGGAGAATGCGTGATGCAGTGGCTTTAATTAGCGCCATTACTTTTCCGCCTTCCGAGTGAGTATAATACAAGCATATTCTACATTATTCCGTGTTATTTATTTTTCGGTCATGTTTTACCTACGGCAGCGGTGGCATAGTGTGCCAATGTGACGTTAGTATTAGGTAATGGCGTGATAGTATACTTGCACCTTTTTATGCCAGTCTCTTCATATCAACGCAAATGTTTTCTTATAAAATGTCCTATCTAAGACGATATTTTATTTACTGAAAGGACAAGACGTACATATAAGAACCTGTCATCCATATTCCATAGAGCATGAACAGCATTAATTACTCACTTTTTGGCCACCACTACAATGGATATGGGAGAATTATAGGTTCGATTCCCGGTCAGGAACAAAGTTTCACTGTTCACCGTTGATTTAATTCTATGTCCTGTGCACCAAAAGTTAATTATTTCCAAACTTTTACTGAGAAATGTGGTAACAGCCGTAATATACTTTAAAAATGCACGTTGCCCTGCAATCAGCTGTTTATTATATTTATAACTTACCGGTTTCGGTTATGAACCATCATCAGGAAAGTAAATTAAACAGATTACGTTAGTACAGTGCCTGTCAGCTTATCCATGTCAATCAATAAAATATACGTAAAATGTAACTTGTCATTAGGTATTAATCATAAATTTATTTTATCATCAAGACCTAATGTCAAGTGACATTTCATGTATCTTTTATTGACATTGATAAGGTGACAATGTAGCAACGTAATCAGTTTACTTTTCTGATGATGGTTCATAACCGAAACCGGTAAAGTTATAATTATAATAAACAGCTTATGGTTGGCAATATGCATTTTTCAAGTTAATTATTTCCAACCTTTCCCCTTTCGTTCTCTCCTCAGAAGGTATATTAGGCTACGAACCCAAGTGTGATGTCTGTTCTTTCGAAAGAACATACATCACACCAATGTAAGTGTATAGAGTCTTTACGCAGCTGCCCTGCATGTCACTGCTTTCAGTGCAACATATGTGATGTAAATGTATTTATATAAAAAAGAAAATAAAAGAAAATAAAAATATAAAAAATTCAAATGTTTGTCACGCTTAGGGGACTTACTGCGAGGTCATCAGTCCCTAAACTTACAAACTACTTATGAACTACCTTATACTAAAGACGACACAAACATCCATGCTAGAGGGGGGAGTCGAACCCCTGACGGGAAATGGCCTCGCTCATCGAAGCATAGCGCCTCAATGCGCTCGGCCACTCCACCGCGGCATGTTTTTATATGTAACGTTCTTTGGCTGAGTTTAATTATGACACATCACGATTTTATTTAATAATTGTAATGATATATGGTGGGCTACTGTTAAATGAGATGTGGAGAAGAAAATAAGGGCTGAAGATGACAACTTAGCATTGTGGAAACCGGTCAAATGAAGATTTGAAAACAGCGATATTGGCATATTTTCAGAATATATAACAATTTAGATCGCCCCCAGAGCTGAACAATATCAAGCATATACAACATTTATTTTAGAAATAATAATATGCAATGACAGTGAAAAAGTATTTGATTGTTAGTTACCAGTGGGTTGAAAATTCATTTGTTTTGGGGTGGGGGCAGGGTAATTAACAATATCATTTAGCGGTTTTTTTTAGTTTAGTCTAACATATTGATAACTATACCATGGGAGCATTAGATGTTCATATTTCGTTTCTTGCAAAAATAAAAAATGGATGCATGTAGGTAACTAAAATAAGAAAAGAATTCAATTCCGCTTCCGTACCAGTCTGTCACACCGCATATTCACATAAAGATCTAAACAAGAAGTAAAGAAGCAATTCTTTTTCATGTACCAACTGATGAAATTTCGTTTGTCAAATTACAGCATGAAGGGCAACAGTGGCGTATATTGTGGACTATCAAAGCTATCACCGAAGTCCATATCTAAAGCAAACCAGAAATTAAGAACCAATATTAACAAAAATGGCAATAGATGCCAGTTTCCGTCATGAAGAATTAGCGCGTAGTGTGGAATATGTCTCGTTCGCTTCACTCCAACAGTAAGAGAACAGCTTCGGAAACTCACCATAGAACAACAATAAATGAAGCTCACTGCCGCAGCTATGGTGAGGGGAAGGTGGGGAGGGGGTAGTGCGGCCAACAGCGCGCCAATGCTTCAGAATCCCTCGTCGTAACACAAGCAAGAGTGCTTCCGAAGTGTGCCGAACGGACACGACTCGCACTTCGCGAACTCCGCATCAGTTTAAACCCTAAAGCAACAAAGAGCGTGTTTGTTACGTTTCACAACAGTTGTATTGGTGTTCAAATGTTTGTAAAGCTTATGGGACTTAACTGCGAGGTCATCAGTTCCTAAACTTACAAACTAACTTATAGTAAAGACTACACAAACATTCATGCCCGAGGGAGGATTCAAACCTCCGACCGTAGTGGCTCTAATGTTCAAATGTTTGTAGAGTCTATGGGACTTAACTACGGGGTCATCAGTCCCTAAACTTACAAACTACTTATGAACTAGCTAATACTAAGGACGGCACAAATATCCATGCCCGAGGGGGGATTCGAACCGTAGTGGCCGTGCAGACCGTGACTGGAGCGCCTCAGTCCCCTCGGCCACCGCGGCCGGCTATAGAGTACAAGAGAGATAAAAAAAAATGTTTGTAGAGCTTATGGGACTTAACTACGGGGTCATCAGTCCCTAAACTTACAAACTACTTATGAACTAGCTAATACCACAGACAAATATATACAGACGGGAAACCTCCGTAAGGGCCCCGCCTACGCTCAGGGGTGCGGGGCGGGGCGGGGGTTTTTTAAGAAGATCCGTAAGATGTCCCATGATGGCGCTGCGGTCAGAAGCAGCTCTTTAAACTGGCCAGAGCAGGCGGCAGGTAGCGGCTGTCCCCACCACCACCTCCCCTCAAACGCCTTCAAGCCGGACACAGCCGTGGCCTCGTGGCAGGCGGCACAAGCTCTCCCCTCAGTCTCCCCTCCACGCTACCCTCTGACGTGCGAGAGGCACCCTAAGTCAGGGAACGGCCTGACACCTGCTAGTATCTTACGGAACTACGAGGGGAGCGTAGGACAGTGGTTTAGGGGAGGCTGCTTCTCTGTATATGTTACTCTACTCTGTGCTAATACTAAGGACGGCACAAATATCCCCCGACCGTAGTGGCCGTGCAGACCGTGACTGGCGCGCCTCAGTCCTCTCGGCCACTGCGGCCGGCCAATAGAGATATATTAATATAATAAACATAATGTTCTTTGACAGAACTACAAACAAACACGCAATCTATAAGGTGTTTCCCGTCAACGTTCATTCTCCGAAGATCAGTAGCATTTCGACCTTATATTCACGCGTGTACATCTTGCAGTATAACGTTATACGTTGCAAAGTGTATTCATAATGTGTACTACCTCCGTGCCGCCACTAGATTACTCTGATGCACGACTACATTGGTAAGCGGTGTAAAGCACGTGAAGACAACAATAAATGGGATGCTGGGAGTGGAATACAGGTGTTTGCATGGGTGGGAAATCATAAACAAGACGAAGTGGGAACGCGGCAGTACTGGGAACCAAGTTGTTCACGTGACTAGGTACAGCCAGAAGAGATCCGAAACGGGCTTCCAAATGTTGCTTAAAACCCCCTAGCGGGCGTTATGTCGTCACCGGCTCGGTCCGCTGCGCTCGTGGACTTGCCGACGCGGCTCGCCGCCTTGGCCGGGCCTGGCGGTACCCGCAGCCGCAGCAGACTCACGAGCCGCGCTGTCGGTTACACGGAACCCGCGGGGGCCGGCGGGTCGGGCCGGCGAGCCTACGGGTACAACGGGGCAAGCCGGCGGGCGCAACGGGTACAGCGAGCCTGGCGAAACGAGCCGAGACGAGCCTGGAGAGCCACGCCTAGCCTGTGACTCTTTAACAGAAGGCGCGCAGAATTTTGCGTCAGATACAACTTACACGTGACAATTACCTATGATTTTGTATTACTTACGCCTGCTTTATTCCAAACTTGACGAAATGATCAGTCAGCACTTTCAAAACAAGAGAAAGGACACTCTTGCAGGGATTCGTGTAGTGCATGGCAGAGGGTGATTCAGTTATAGAACTTCTTACAATCTATGTTTTTATCATGAACTTGATGAAATTTGCACACTTGACCAAAATAAAGGTCACGGCCTACATCAGATTTATGTGGTGGATGCCGGAGGATACTTCTCGTGTATAGTTTACAAAATTTATAGTATTATTTCTAACTTGATGAAATTTCGCGCACATGACGTCAAGACTAGCGGAAGGTCACTGGCTACGTAAGATTCGTGTGGTACATGGCGGAGGCTTCTTCAGTTAACAATTCTATAAAATATAATGTTATATTACGATCTTGCCGGCCGCGGTGGCCGAGGGAACTGAGGCGCTCCAGTCACGGTCCGCACGGCCACTACGGTCGGAGGTTCGAATCCCCCATCGGGCATGGATATTTGTGCCGTCCTTAGTCTTAGTTAGTTCATAAGTAGTTTGTAAGTTTAGGGACTGATGACCCCGCAATTAAGTCCCTTACGCTCTACAAACATTTGAACATTTATTACGATCTTGATGAAATTTCACACACTTGACATTCAAAACAAGCGGAAGGTCACTGGCTACGTAAGATTCGTGTGGTACATGGCGGAGGGTACTTCAGTTAACAATTCAATAAAATCCAATGTTATATTACGACCTTGATGAAATTTCACACACTTATTCAAAACAAGCGGAAGGTCACTGGCTACGTAAGATTCGTGTAGTACATGGCAGAGGGTATTTCAGTTAACAATTCTATGAAATCTAAAGTTTTATTACGATCTTGATAATATTTCACACACTTGAAATTCAAAACAAGCGGAAGATCACTGCCTACGTAAGATTCATGTGGTACATGGCGGAGAGTACTTAACACTTCTAGCGGAAGGTCACTGTCTACATAAGATGCGTCTCGTACATGGCGGAAGGTACTTCACTTACGAATTCTACTAAATCATAACCGGGGTACCATCCTTTATAAGATTTTGTTTCATTAAGGGGGCGGGGGGAGCTTACTCAACACTTAGTTCCGTAGCCTGTGTTTGTGTTCGACAGAAGAGGTAGAATAGACAAGAATACAACCGTTTTCTCTGCAATGTACAAACTTCGTGTATTTTCCATCTGCAGCGTTCACTACAGCATCAAATATTTTCCAGGCGCCACTTTTCTCTTCTTCAGCATATTTGCAAGTACGTACACTCCATCATTTAATTTTCTTTTCGCGTTCTCTACGGTCTCACAACTAACAGATTCCTTAGAGGCTACGCATCGCTAGAGTCGGTCATTTTCGCTCTGCCAGTGATACGCAACAAAGCGAGGTCGGGCACTCAACTGCCGTGTTACGTCGCGACTAGTACTTCCTGTTCACTTTACAATTGCCGACGGCAGCGCGCTGAACCAAACTTTGTTCACGGCCAGAGAGGGCCGAAGGTGTCCGACAACACTCGACAGTACACGATCGACGCGCGTGGCCCCGCATTCTACAAAAATGTTTGTAGAGCTTATGGGACTAAACTTCCAAACTACTTATGAACTAGCTTATACTAAAGACGGCTCAATCATCCACGCCTGAGGGGGGATTCGAACCCCCGACCGCTGCGGCCGTGCAGACCGTGACTGGCACGCCGCAGACCGCTCGGCCACTGCGGCCGGCCGCATTGTACACTCACGCTATTGTCACAGTGCGGCTACGTAATCTGAGCGTTTGCTGAAATGGATAGGTATCGCGCAAATATACGTCGTCACAAAGTACATTTATAAGGAAAACTTAAATAATTTTCAGTTTTCATCGACTACTCAAACTAAGGTTCAGCAGGGTGAATGACAAATCTACACCAGCGTCCATCCTGCCAGCGGGGACATCTTCCTTTTAGTTATTAGTCTGTGCCTCAATATTTTAATTTCTTAGATTTTAGTATTAACAGCAAATGTATTTTTATCAGCTACCCGCAAAACTAAATTATTACATTGCAAAATAATTTTATTTTAATTTCGTACAATTTTCTGTAGAAAAATATATTTATAGAAAATGAATTATGCATTCGCTCCAGTTATTGCATAGTAACATTACAGGTTTTTTTTTCAGTTCACATGTTTTTCCTTCAGAAGAATATGTTAAAAACGACTGTAATGTTTTTTCTTTGCAAACAATACATCTATATTCTTAATATTCACCTCGATTGCTTTTCTGTTCAAGAATGAGTTAACAGAATATACAGTTGTATTATCTGTTGTATATGTACCAATGAGCGTAATTATAACGCCCGTGTACCATACGAAATAAATGATAGAACAAGTCAACAGTTCGCAGCGCCTTCAGCTGAAATGGCCATTATAAGTTGAACTGGTAATACTGTGACAGTACACGCTTTAGTATCCGACGCTAAGGAGTGTGATGGAAATGTTTCATTCTACGTCCCACGTGCGCATCCAAGCAGCACAGCGGCTGACTCGGAGGCAAACTGAGACGGGCGGCACAGCGCAGTCTAATGGGGCCGCGCAGACTGATGCGACCTGCACCTGCGCTGGGCTGCGTGTCCCTGCAGCCGAGGCACAGAAAGAAGAGGCGGGGAGCGAGCGAGCACTCTGCCGTACGCTCTGTATCTAAAGTGGCACTATTGTTGGTTCTTAAGAATGTTACAATGTATGTAAAACTATTGTACCATACTGCTATAGTAATCAGTCCATAAACTTACAAACTACTTAAACCAACTTACACTAAGGACAACACACACACACACACACACACACACACACACACACACACACATGCCTGCGGGAGGACTCAAACCCTCGGCGGGAGTGACCGCCCAGTCCATAGATTATTGGCTGTCCGAACAATATTGCCTTAACTGAAAGTGTTTGTCATATACTAGTGATTCGTTTTTCAACATTTAAGTTCTCTTTTCATTTGTGCATTATACTTTTCAGTTACTGCGTACTTATATCTGTACAGTTTTGTTTGGTGATATATTGTAACATAATATGATCAACAACCAACGCAGAAAATTTTAATTTCGTAGTAGGACATCGTCGACAGTATAGTAGATAAATGGATGCAACATTTTATGGCTTCTTAAATAAATAAAACCAATCATTTTGTTCCTAAGGAACTAGTAAAAATCTAGATAATTTTGTCAGAATTGTGTTAGTTACTGTAATTAATGCTAAAGAATTTTTGAATCCATACATAATGTGGTTAGAATTTCAAAGATAAATTTTAAAGCTCAAGTCAATATTCCATATCTTCGGGAGTTGTTACGTGTATCTTTTCTTGGTTGTCATTTTTTATATCAGTTATTTACTGGAAGATGAGCTTATGATTCGAAACCTAGGTCATTCTTTATTAATAAATGAAATAAGGCTTTCGTTTAGTTAAAACACACACAATTGTGAGATGTCAACGTCTGCCGTGCCTCAAAGATACCGCCAATTCCGGTTCATTTGCAATAGTCTCTTGCAAAATATCGCCGTCGGAGGTTCGAGTCCTCCCTTGGGCATGGGTGTGTCTGTGTGTGTTCTCCTTAGGTTATTTTACTTTAGTTTAAGTAGTTTGTAAGCTACGGACTGACCACGCAGTTTGGTCCGATAGATTTACAAACATTTGAACATTTTTTGAATCTTGCAAAATACATTCATGTAAGTCAATGGCGTCCTATATAATTCCATATTATACTTCTGAAACCACCCCCATGAACCACAGACATTGCCGAGGTGGGGTGGCTTGCGTGCCTCAACGATACAGATAGCCGTACCGTAGGTGCAACCACAGCGGAGGGGTATCTGTGGAGAGGCCAGACAAACGTGTGGTTCCTGAAGAGGGGCAGCAGCCTTTTCAGTAGTTACAGGGGCAACAGTCTGGATGATTGACTGAGCTGGCCTTGTAACATTAGCTCATGTGGCTTTGCCACACAGCTACTGCGAACGGCTGAAAGCAAGGGGAAACTACAGCCGTTACTTTTCCCGAGGACATGCAGCTCTACTGTATGAACATATGATGATGGCATCCTCTCGGGTAAAATATTCCGGAGGTAAAATAGTCCCCCATTCGGATCTCCGGGCGGGGACTACTCAGGAGGATGTTGTCATCAGGAAAGACAATACTGGCATTCAACGAATCGGAGCGTGGAATGTTAGATCCCTTAATCGGATAGGAAGATTAGAAAATTTAAAAAGGGAAATGGATAGGTTGAGGTTAGATATAGTGGGGATTAGTGAAGTTCGGTGGCAGGATGAACAGGATTTCTGGTCAGGTGAGTACAGGATTATAAATACAAAATCAGTTGGGGGTATCACAGGAGTAGGACTGATAATGAATAAGAAAATAGGAATGCGGGTAAACTACTATGAGCAGCACAGTGATCGCATTATCATTGTCAAGATAGATACGAAGCCAACACCGACAACAGTAGTACAGGTTTATATGCCAACTAGCTCTGCTGATGATGAGGAGATCGAAGAAATATATGAGGAGCTAAAGGAAATTATTCAGACAGTTAAGGGAGAGGAAAACTTAATTGTGATGGGAGACTGGAATTCGGTTGTAGGAAAAGGAAGAGAAGGAAAAATAGTAGGTGAATATGGACTGTGCAGGAGGAATGAAAGAGGAAGTCGCCTGGTAGAATTTTGCACGGAACATGATTTAATCGTAACAAACACCTGGTTTAAGAATCACAAAAGAAGGTTGTATACATGGAAGAGACCAGGAGACACCGGAAGGTATCAGATAGATTTTATAATGGTAAGACATAGATTCCGGAACCAGGTTATAAACTGCAAGACGTACCCAGGGGCAGATATAGACTCTGACCATAACTTGTTAGTCATGAACTGTAGGCTGAAACTGAAAAAATTGCAGAAACGTAGGAAAATACAGAGATGGGACTTAGATAAATTGAAGGAAAGTGAAGTTCTGGAGAATTTCAGAGGGAGATTTAGGCAACAATTGACAGAAACAGGGGGAAATAAAACAGTGGAAGAGGAATGGGTAGCACTGAGAGATGAAATAGTGAAGGCAGCAGAGGACAAAATAGGTAGAAAGGCAAGACCTACAAAAAATCCTTGGATATCACAGGAAATACTAGATTTAATCGATGAAAGGAGAAAATATAAAAATGCAGTAAATGAAACAGGCAAAATGGAGTACAGACGATTAAAAAATGAGATTGACAGGAAGTGCAAAATGGCTAAGCAGGAGTGGCTAGAAGCCAAATGCAAATCTGTAGAAGAATGTATAAGAAGGGGAAAAGTAGATACCGCCTACAGGAAAATAAAAGAGACATTTGGGGACAAGAAAAGCAACTCTACGAATATCAAGAACTCAGATGGGAAGCCGGTTCTCAGCAAAGAAGGGAAAGCTGAAAGGTGGAAAGAGTACATAGAGCAGCTCTACAAAGGAAATGAACTTACAGACAATGTGGTAGGAAGGGAAGCGGACGTAGATCAAGATGAAATAGGAGATACTATACTGAGAGATGAATTTGACAGAGCCCTGAAAGACCTAGGTCGGAACAAGGCCCCAGGAGTAGATGACATACCGTCAGAGCTACTAAAGTCTCTGGGAGAGCCAGCCACGACAAGACTATTTGAACTGGTGTGTAGGATTTATGAGACAGGCGAAATACCCTCAGACTTTAAGAAAAATGTAATAATCCCCATTCCAAAGAAATCAGGCGCAGACAGGTGTGAAAATTACAGAACCATTAGTTTGATAAGTCATGGTTGCAAAATTTTAACACGAATTATCTACAGGAGAATGGAAAAGCTGGTAGAAGCTGACCTTGGGGAAGATCAGTTTGGATTCAGGAGGAACGTAGGAACCAGGGAGGCAATACTCACTTTACGTCTTATCTTAGAAGATAGATTAAGGAAAGGCAAACCTACATTTTTAGCTTTTGTAGATTTGGAGAAAGCATTTGACAATGTTGACTGGAATAAACTCTTTCAAATTCTGAAGTCAGCAGGGGTAAAATATAGGGAAAGGAGAGTTATTTATAACTTGTACAAAAGCCAGACCGCAGTTATTAGACTCGAAGGGCATGAAAGGGAAGCATCAGTTGGGAAGGGAGTAAGACAGGGTTGTAGCCTTTCTCCGATGTTATTCAATTTGTACATCGAGCAGGCGGTGAAGGAAAGCAAGGAAAAATTTGGAATAGGGATTAAAGTTCAGGGGGAAGAAATAAAAACATTGCGTTTTGCTGATGACATTGTAATTCTGTCAGAGACAGCAGAGGACCTGGAAGAGCAGTTGAATGGAATGGACAGTGTGTTGAAGAGAGCGTATAAAATGAACATTAACAAGAGCAAAACAAAAATAATGGAATGCGGTCTTAGAAAATCGGGCGATGCTGAAGGAATTAGATTAGGTAACGAAACAATGAAGGTGGTAGATGAGTTTTGTTACTTGGGTAGTAAAATAACAGGTGATGGTCGCAGTACAGAGGATATAAAATGCAGAATGGTAATGGGAAGAAAAGCATTTTTGAAAAAGAGAAATTTGCTAACATCGAATATTAATTTAAGTGTAAGGAAGTCTTTTCTGAAGGCATTTGTGTGGAGTGTTGCCTTGTACGGGAGTGAAACATGGACGATAAGCAGTGCGGACAGGAAGAGAATAGAGGCTTTTGAAATGTGGTGCTACAGAAGAATGCTGAAGATTAGGTGGGTAGATCGCATAACCAATGAAGAAGTACTGAACAGAATTGGTGAGAAAAGGAATTTTTGGCATACCCTGGCTAAAAGGAGGGATCGCTTGGTAGGACACATTCTTAGACACCGAGGAATCGTAAATTTAGCATTGGAGGGAAGTGTGTGGGGTAAAAATCGCAGAGGGAGACCAAGAGACGCGTATAGTAAGCAGATTCAAGTGGATGTGGGTTGCCGTTCTTATGAGGAGATGAAAAGGCTTGCTCAGGATAGAGTGGGGTGGAGAGCTGCATCAAACCAGTCTCCGGACGGAAGACCATAACAACAACAACAACTTCTGAAAACTGCCTGTTAGTCAGTCCGATGTAAAATCAGCATCACTTGTCTTCGTAATAGTTTGACATCTTACAGATTTTCCATTCACTCTAATACATTTGTTTGGTGATATTTTTAATGCAGAAATAAATAAAGCAACATTTCGTCGCTAAAATGAGTATGAAATTTGACGATTGATATGACCACATGTTTCCCGATGCGCAGGGTTAGCAATATGAGCGCCAGTGCCTCGAAAACGAATTAACAGTTATCGTTCTGCTCGGTTTCAAATGAAAAGTCAGAATATTGTCTACATTTCAAACACAGTAACTTTTTATCAAAAATCGACTGAACCAAAAAGTCTATGCAATGTGTTTTTACCAAAGCACATTCTTAATTTTCGTGTAATACTTCACTTAATTCGATGCTACACAGTAATGAAAATAAATTCAGGCCTTTATTACATCAAACTATAATATATGTAAAATCTTCTGCGAATTGTTTTCTTAATATGGAGTGACAAATGTTTCCTTTGATCTGCAAGAACATTCTAGTGAGCTGAAAGAATTATTAAATGCCGGCCGCGATGGCTGAGGGGACTGAGGCGCTCCAGTCACGGTCAGCACGGCCACTACGGTCGGGGGTTCGAATCCCCCCTCGGGCATGGATATTTGTGCCGTCCTTAGTCTTAGCTAGTTCATAAGTAGTTTGTAAGCTTAGGGACTGATGACCCCGTAGTTAAGTCCCATAATTTCTACAAACATTTGAACATTTGAATTATTAAATTTATTGAATGAGTTGAGAGTACAGCACGAATGTGTGGAAATGATTTTCAGTACAATGGTATGAAGTTGTCTCGACACATTGCAGAAAGAAACTGATGAATACTTGATCTGAAGATCAAGTGTGCAAAATTTCAACAGAAACGTAAGAAAACTGTTGATTTTGTCGAATTCTGTGAGTAAAGTAGCCTTCGCCATCCACCACAACGAATATTGTGTAGGCAGTGATATTCCTCTTATTTTGAAGATGAAGTATGCAACATTTCATCAAGATCGGAATAAAACTTTAGATTTGTATGAATTACAAACATATGGTCGCCGAACTCTTTGCACATCTACGTTTTATTGACACAAATGGTACTGTGCGATACAGTGTTGAATAGCTCTTGGACAGGGGACGTGTATTCATGAATAACATGTGCATGGTCCCCACCACACTGTTCTTTATGTAAAGTCAAATATTGACAGTGATCAACTGCGGATCCCCCGTCGACTTGTCCCCCCTTATTCCCCCCCCCCTCCTCAATTTCGCTGCCCCTCATACTCGGTGACCCACTCTACCCTCAATCTTTGTGCCCAAAGCAGCTGCGGTCCTTTTATTTATTTTTTAAGAAATCTATCGGACCAAACTGCGTGGTCATCAGTCCGTAGCTTACAAACTACTTAAACTAAGATAAACTAACCTAAGGACAAACAAACGAACACACACAAACACACACACACACACACACACACACACACACACACACGAGACTTAGGGAGGACTCGAACCTCCGACGGCGAGCAACCGCGCGCTCTGCAGCGAGACGCAGGGTGTTTCACTGTGTTTGCCTCTGTAACTTATAATAGGTGACGGGAAATTTTAATGCGGTAGGTCAACACAAGAAATGTTACACTTTCTGCAGAGCTATGAACATAGTTTATTCTATCATTTTCCAAAGAGTTACAGCACAAAGATATAATTTTTTAAATGGAACAATAGTTTTTTCTATCGTGCATTGGATTCGTTGAAACCAGCTGCGTGCAAATCATTTAAACTACATTCCTATCACTGTTAGTTTGGGAGCTACAACCCTTCAAAGTTCCGGGGGCGGAGGCTGCGATAGCGTAGCTGACTGGCCGAGTGGCTATCCCCTGGGGCACAGCCCACTGTCTCATGACCACCAGCCAGTCAGGTACGCTATCGTAGCCTCCGCCCCCTAAACTTTGGAAGATTGTAGCTCCCAAACTAACTGTGATAGGATTGTAGTTTAAATTGATTTGGACGCAGCTGGTTTCAACGAATCCAATGCACGATAGAAAAAACTATTGTTCCATTTAAAAAATTATATCTTTGTGCTGAAACTCTTTGGAAAATGATACAATAAACTATGTTCATAGCTCCGCAGAAAGTGTAACATTTCTTGTGTAGACCTACCGCATTAAAGTTTCCCGTCACCTATTATTTTATAAGTTACAGAGGCAAACACACTTAGTGAAACACCCAGTGTATATATATATATATATATATATATATATATATATATATATATATATATATATAACTCTGGGTAGTTCTGTTCCTTGCGGTCGCTGATCTTGTTCGTTCGTTGTTGTTCTATTTGTTCTTGGCTCAGCTTTTTTATTACAGAGGGCGTTGAGCCCTCTGACCGGGCGCGCTGAGCCACGGCGCCCGGCATACCGCTCGGCTACTCCACCGCGGCCTGCGGTCCTTCTGAAACCCTTAAACTGGCCCTAGTCTGCTAAACGTCCTGTCACCCATCTTGCTAAAATCATTCGATGTATTTTTTCTATGTGAAAGGGATCTATTTACTTCAACAAGTTTACGAACAGAGATAATAACCTTGAGAGTTCTCTTTTCTGTTGCAAAATAGCCCAAACATAACCACATTGTACCTAAATCTTGGCTTCGATGGTTAAATACGACATCAAGACTAAGCTAATAAGTTCAAAGCTGTCCTTGCGTGATCTAAATACAACTGCACGGAAATCTTTATAGAAATACAGGCTTAGAAATGTTATTAAACTGTTCACCATCTACTTTGCTGTTCAAGAGCTGAAGCTTCATAATAGTTTCGTGATTCTTCGTCAGCTGTTTCTCAAGTACTTCACTTCTGCACCTGACGTTTAATCATAATCAAGAATAAATATTATTAAAAACTTATTTATTATTATTAAAGTAGTAGTAGTAGAATTCCATTGTATCTAGCGTAAGTCAACAAATTTCGGAGGTAATTTTTGTAATTACATTAAAAGACTATAAAACACATAAAGTGAAAGCTACAATTTGAAAACAGTATCAGAAAATGAAAACAATGTATTGGGTAAAGCCGAAACTAGTTGTACACATGACACACACAGTAATGGCTAACGTAATAATAGTATTGTTTTGAGTCTTTCTTCAGTTGTTTTTACTTTTTGATAATGCTTGTAATAAGAGGAAAGTTTAGGAATAATAAAGTGGAAAAACAGCTGAAAGTTAAAAATGATTTGTTCCATATATTTCAAAGCTATTGACTGTCACAGATATAAAGTTCTATTACGGAGTTGTTGTATTTCGATACTTCTGTCACCTCCTGCAATTTGCGTGTAAATTTGGAATCATCCCGCATAACGCCTATCGCAACATATAATACAATTGCTAACTTGAATTTGCTATGTTTTATCAGGTATATGGAATAAACGTAAAATTTCTTACATTTATAACAAAATAAACCCAGTGCAAAATACGAGTACAATGCAACGATCAGGACAGTGAGTGGGCTTTGTGCACAAGGAAGATATGCTTGTGTCAGGAGCGACTGAAAGTTGTAAATGCAATGAAAACAGTGTCCGGTTTATTGCAGTCTATTTGTAGAATGGAACTCTCCAAGAGGAGAGACACATGATTGTCAGAATTGATTGGGAGAATTTAAAAGAGATTCGAAAGGCACAATAATATTTCAGAGATGAATTCTGAATAAGAAAGGCATATAGGGACGAAAGATACAGAAGCCAGAGGGCTGAAGGCCATCTATTCTATAAGAGATGCTAAATCCTTGAGAGGCAGGGCCAGATGGCGTAAGTCAGCAAAGCACAAGAGACCGTGAGCCAGTTGTTCCCAATCTTTTTCGTAATGGGACCCATAAAGGCTCGACCCAATATACACAGTGCAACGGCTACCAGCAATCCATAGTAAAATGAAAATTACATGCAACATGAAAATGAAATGTTATTATATGTGCGAATGTTCAAATGTTTGTACAGCTTATGGGACTTAACTACGGGGTCATCAGTCCCTAAACTTACAAACTACTTATGAACTAGCTAATACTAAGGACGGCACAACATCCATGCTCGAGGGGGGATTCGAACCCCCGACCGTAGTGGCCGTGCAGACCGTGACTGACGCGCCTCAGTCCTCTCGGCCACCGCGCCCGGCATGTGCGAATGCTTTGCCGAGTAGGGAAACTAGAAAATGCGCTCTCACTTAAGTAGATAGTGAGGCATCCGATTTACTCCTTAAAAGCCATACTTGCAAAACTCGATACTCTCCCTCTATTGTGGTCCAAAATGGGATAAGGGTTTGGTCTTAAAAGAACGTTTTCAGAAAAGAATCCACGATAGTTCCATCAGGAAGTCTCTCAGAAGCTGAAAGTTATAGTTTTTTGTGGTTGTCCTCTACAAACTGACTTATCAATAACAATTAAACAGGAATATTTTTACAGTAACTCCTAAAACAAGGATAAATTAAAGTAATACTCTTGCATAAGTAAACAAGTTTCCGTGGGCCCAATGTAAAAATGTCAGTTTGTAAACTCCTTAAACTTAAAACTTTAATCCTTACCCGTAATCATTTTAAATGAAGATGCGGTAGAAATTAATTGTTATTTTTTATTATTTAATAAATAAAAGAAAATACTTAAAGTCGATCAGATATTTTACTTATATATTTTAAAAGTCATTTGGCGATCCACCCGAAAAGATCAGACGACTCACTGGTGGGTCGCGACCCACCCTTCAGCAATCAATGGCCTAAGCTCTACAGTGGAGATGCTGAACCCAAGTGCGATTCACGAGCTTTTCTGAGCAGGCGGTCGCGTGGCCTCTCCCTCATGCTTCCTGGTTGGTTCTTAACAGAATGCTGTACTCTTCTGTGTCTCCATTCGAGTTCTGCACTGCCTAGAGGTAGCTAATCAGCATATATGTAGCGGCAAGTTCAAAATGTTTGTTTAGTCTATGGGACTTAATTACGGGGTCATCAGTCCCTAAACTTACAAACTACTTATGAACTACTTACGAACTAGGACGGCACAAATATCCATGGCCGAGGGGGGATTCGAACCCCTGACCGTAGTGGCCGTGCAGACCTGACTGAAGCGCCTTAGTCCCCTCGGCCACCGCGGCCGGCGTAGCAGCAAGTGTGCATGGCTAAAATGGCTAGGCATCGAAAATAATATCTCACCTAGAAAAGAAAAATAAATAAAAGTTAATATTGTGTGGAATAGCGCATCGCGACTTACAACTGGAATTGTACACCTGCTCATTAGAGCACCAGTATTTTTTCGTCATGGATACACGATATATAGGTCTTTAGCAACATCATCTGCGATTGCTAGGACAACAGTAATTCCTTTACAACTGCTAAATATTCAGCAAGAGCAATAGAATCAGCTGATGCACTTACTGCAGCTGCCGCATGAGGCTACGGTGGCCATCATGTCGCAGCTGGTTTCATTCCCCAGTTTTGATCAGTTTCAAGAATCATGGACGAATTATCTGCAATGAGTTTTGCTATAACTTGAGAGCCGTGCACACTAAGGCGCCCTGCTGCGGTGCGCGCGACCGTTCGCCGTCGGGGTTTCGAGTCCTCCCTCACGTATAGGCGTTTCTGTTGTCCTTAGCATCAGTTATTTTAAGTAAGTGTAAGTGCAGTTTGTAAGCCTAGGGACTGATTACCAACCTAGCTAACACCCTTCGATTTACAAACATTTGAACATTTTTTTATAACTTGATGGAAGTGGTTTTACGAACTCACGGTCTGCACGGCCACTACGGTCGGGGGTTCGAATCCCCCCCTCGAGCATGGATATTTGTGCCGTCCTTAGTATCAGTTAGTTCATAAGTAGTTTGTAAGTTTAGGGACTGATGACCCCGTAGTTAAGTCCCATAAGCTATAAAAACATTTGAAACATTTTTGGTTTTACGAACGCATGCCATCAAAGTCCTCTGCCTCGTTTCCCGCTAGTGCAGAAATCGCGCCCACTACTGTGTACTAGTATTTTTCTATTTTTAATCATCTCTGTTATGTTCGCTAACCTCAACAGAAAATGGTCGCACAGTAGACGCAATGTTTAAATTTAATCACTGTAGCAACAGCCACAGATGTGTAATTTCACGTGTAAAAGGTACTCATTTGGAAAATAATTGATAGTTAATTCCAGATGAGGAAGTAATTTTCCTGTGTAGCTAGGAGTAAGTGCAAATATTTCTAAAGGTGACACTGGACACTGTACCGAGCAAAATTATACGGAGTGAGTTTTTCCACCGTGTACAAAATCTAGGGACTGAACTAGGAGAGAATACGGTACAAAATTGTCAGAGTACCGTACAAAAATGTCTGGTGAGCTTATGTCCGGAAATGCATTGTTTCCATGGCAGAGACCATTTATTTTGTCATTCTTTGTTATAGAGACTGTTGTCTAATACGTTCTGTACCATGCAGCCACAGTTACAGGATTTGTTGAAAATGATTTCTGTGTGCCTCAACGCATGCGTATTTATGCTGCCTTTCACATACAAGCGTTAAAATCACAGTGGTGACAACGCTGCAAGACTACGCTGCTCCATTCTCTCCACATCTCGAATTGTCTCTGGATACACGCTAATTTTGAGATGGCCCCATAACCAGAAATAGCATGGGTTGAAAACCGGCGAACGAGCAGGTCATGCAACTGGACCTCCTCGTCGGATCCATCGACGAGGGAAGACATGGCTGAGAAGCATCAGGACGTTAAGGGCAAAGAGCAGTGCATCGTTTAGCAGCCACACACCCCTTCGTATCAACAATGGCACAGTATGAGGAAGAGCACCACCGTCTACGAGGAAACCATGCATACTCGTAACTGTTGCTGCATGGTACACGGTTTCTGTAGCAAAGTATGAATGTGTAAATGGTCTCTAGCATGGATACCATGCATTCTGGACGTAAGTGGATTAAAGCTTTTTGTTGCGTATCCTCTCCTTGATCATTCAAATTCAAATGTTTGTAGAGCTTATGGGACTTGACTACGGGGTCATCAGTCCCTAAACTTACAAACTACTTATGAACTACCTACAACTAAGGACGGCACAAATATCCATGCCCGAGGGGGGATTCCATCCCCCATGCTGACGTGACTGGCGCGCCTCACTC
The DNA here is from genome assembly GCA_026315105.1 of Locusta migratoria. Lineage (NCBI taxonomy): Eukaryota > Metazoa > Arthropoda > Insecta > Orthoptera > Acrididae > Locusta > Locusta migratoria. Next base: position 226,551,880 of record CM048755.1, read on the forward strand.
AGCTCGGCCACCGCGGCCGGCCTTGATCATTCCCTAGAGTTGTACTAGGTGGAAAAAATCACCATGTGTAAGGGTGTTTTGTTATTTGGAGACTTTTGACTAAATAAGTAAATCAGTCACTAATCCGAAGATTGGTTTGAACCCCACAGTGCTTTACTAAACATTGTCCTGTTTGGGGGTGGTATTCCGTTGCCTTCCTCCGACCTCCGCCAGTGAGTTATAAGGGGACCTAAAGTTTAACGTGGGTTCCGAAGCATTGTGCTACTCGATATTTTCCACACCAAGAACACTGCCAGAGGTGAAAGAAGTGGAAAGTGACAGATAAAAAAAAAAAAAAAAAAAAAAAAAAAAAAAAAAAAAAAAAAAAAAAAAAAAACCCTAGAACATGGCGGGGATCGAACCCGTAACCTTCGGATTTATAGTCTGGCACTGTACCATTGTGCTATTTTTTTCCTATGGGTAGTTCTCTTCGTTGCGGATGCTGATCGTTTTTGTTCGTTCTTGCTCGGTGTGTTGTTGGCTCACTCTTTTTCTTACAGAGGCTATTGAGCCCTCTGACCGGGCGCGCTGAGCCTCGGCACCCGGCAGCTATCGAGCCACACGACTTTGGCGTATAATATAATAATTGGCGTATAATATAATAATTGAATATATTTATATATTGGGAACACTACATGTTCAGTACACATATCGGTCTGTTGGTTATTTTTTTCTCTGCGTCGAACAGTATCCCACAAAACAAACACAAACATTGCAATGCTTCCTGTTTTGCCGCACCTGGCCGGCAGGTGAACGACGCTTAGCTATATAGAGTTCAGCTGTGTTTCCTAGTGTTCCCACGTCTCAACAGGCCACTGTATGAGTAGTCGCTTTACTAATTTCAGGGAATATAAAAGTTCTGGCACTACGCATACATGTAGGTACTACCTAACCTTGAAACACACGACTTTTAATACCCGACTTTTGAATATAGGTTCGCCCATATTTTACAAAATCGCATCATCCCTGGACAATAAACACGTGCTGGAAGGTACGACTTTTTTGAATGATGATCCTCCACTCAATATAGCAACACATGCGCACATCTCACATATTGCGCACAACGTTATGTATTGCGTGGCCGCTCCCGTCGGAGGTTCAAGTCCTCCCTCTGGCAGGGGTACGTATCTTGTCCTTGGCGTATGCTAGTTTACGTCCGGTTTATAAATATTTCGACATTTTGGCACTTCTATCATGATTGTCTCCTAGGACACCAGACTGCGTGTTGTGTTACTGGAACGCCGCTATCGTCCCGACCTGATTATGGATGCTAAAAGGCGATATCCATTGGCAGTCTGTCATTATACCTACTGATAGGCTATACAGTCCTGTTCACAACATTGTACCTTCACGACAGGTACTGGCGACGAATGACGCCGGGCATGCATATATATATATATATATATATGGTGTTTCACTAAGTGTGTTTGCCTCTGTAACTTATAAAATAATAGGTGACGATAATTTTAATGCGGTAGGTCTAACACAAGAAATGTTACACTTTCTGCAGAGCTATGAACATAGTTTATTGTATCATTTTCCAAAGAGTTACAGCACAAAGATATAATTTTTTAAATGGAACAAGAGTTTTTTTTCTATCGTGCATTGGATTCGTTGAAACCAGCTGCGTCCAAATCAATTTAAACTACATTCCTATCACTGTTAGTTTGGGAGCTACAACCCTTCAAAGTTTCAGGGGCAGATACCCCAAGCGCTGCGTATAATGCAATGCGCCTTCTAAATGTGGTGCGGCCGAGTTGTAACGTCGCTGGTGTCACGGAGCGAGCAGCTTCCTCGATGCGCTGTTAGACTGCCGACTGTCGCCGCACACGGCCGTGTACCCGACAGTTGGAGCCACACAAACAACCGGGGCTCAATATACCACAGTTACTGACATCGGATGACGATGGCATACGTGAACAACAGCGCATCGATGAAGCTTCTCCCGCCGTGACAGCGGCGACGTTACAACTCGGCCACACCACATTTAGAAGGCGTATTGCATTATGCGCAGCGCTTGTGGTATCTGCCCCTGAAACTTTGAAGGGTGGTAGCTCCCAAACTAACAGTGATAGGAATGAAAGAAAGAACCGTGAGCCTCCTGGGGGCCCGGATTTCATTTAGTTAAAGAGAAATTGTAGAAGATATGGTAAGGAATAACTAAACTCCGTCCGACTGGGTACTGACCGGCCGCCGTGTCATCCTCCGCCTGAAGGCGTCAACGGGTGCGGTATGGAGGGGGGCGTGGTCAGCGCTCCGCATTCCGCCATTATGTCGGTTTTAGTGACCGGAGCCTCTACTTATCGATCAAGTAGCTCCTCCGTTGGCCTCAGATGGGTTGAGTGCACCTCGCTTGCCAACAGCATTCTGCAGACCCAGACAGTGCTTAACTTCGATGATATAACGGGAACCGGTGTATACACGGCCGTTAGCAAGGAAGAACTAGAAACCGGAATTATAAAGACAAGAGATGTTGCAGACCCAACATTGCATTCGCCGGTTATCCTAGTAAAGAAGAAATCTGTTTCTTGAGAACCACAGTTCCGTTTTTGCGTCGATTACCGATCTTTAAACGCCGTGACCACACCAGACGGCCGGCCGCGGTGGCCGAGGGGACTCAAATGTTCAAATGTTTGTAAAGCTTATGGGACTTAACTACGGGGTCATCAGTCCCTAAACTTACAAACTACTTATGAACTACTTACGAACTAGGACGGCACAAATATCCATGCCCGAGGGGGGGATTCGAACCCCCGACCGTAGTGGCCGCGCTGACCGTGACTGGAGCGTCTCAGTCACCTCGGCCACCGCGGCCGGCCTGAGGGGACTGAGGCGCTTCAGTCACGGTCTGCATGGTCACTACGGTCGGGGTTTCAAATCCCCCCTCGGGCATGGATATTTGTGCCGTCCTTAGTTGTAGGTAGTTCATAAGTAGTTTGTACATTTAGGGACTGATGACCCCGTAGTTAAGTCCCTTAAGCTTAACAAACATTTGAACATTTGAACACACCAGACGTTTACCCATTATCAAACACTAAACTATTTGGGCAGATGTCGGATATTCTCGGGCTGTGGTCTAACGACCAACTGGCAGTTCATATTGATGATGAAGCAAAAACCGCAAGAGCTGTGGCCCCGGTGGAGTGGTCGAGCGTTCCAAGCTGCCTAGCTGCGGAGCACGCCGTTGCACGCCGTCGATGGTTCGAGTCCTCCCTCGGGCACGAGTGTATTTGTTGTTCTTAGCATAAGTTAGTTTAAGTAGTTTGTAAGCCTAGGGACTGATGACGAGAGTAGTTAAGTCCCATAGGTTTACAAACATATGAACTTATATGCAACAGGTGTGTATAAATACCTCCGTATGCCGTCTGGACTACGAAATGCGTCAGACTCTTTTCAACGTTTAATTGATTCTGTTTCACGTGGGCTCACACCAACATAAGCTCTTGTGTACCTGGATGACGTAATCATTTTCGGCGAAAACATGAAGCAACGCACTGAGCGACTTCATGCGGTTTTAGAGCGTAAATGCAAACTTGTTTTTTTTTTTTAACAGATAAATGTAATTTTGGGCAAAGCCAAGTGAATTACCTCGGACATGTTATAACCAATGAAGGTGCCCGCCATTATCCAAATTTAATTGAAATGTTCAAATGTTTGTAATTCTATCGGACCAAACTGCGTGGTCATCAGTCCGTAGCTTACAAACTATTTAACCTAAACTAACCTAAGGACAACACACACACCCATGCCCCAGGGAGGACTCGAACCTCCACGGCGAGCAACCGCGCGCTCCGCAGCGAGACGCTTTAGACCGCTCGGCTACTCCACCGCGGCAATTTAATTGAATCTGTCAAGACTTTTCCTGAACCACAGACCGTGAAACAACTAAAATAATTTCTGGGATTGTTCATTACGCAGATTTAGCACGTCCAGTGACACAGCTATTGAAAAAGGAGCCACATTTAATTGGTCAGCAGATTACAAAAAGGCAATGGAAGAACTTAAAACTGCTCTAACCATTGCTGCGGTCTTAGCCTCTACAGATTTCAGGAAACCATTCTCTCCACAGATGCTTCTAATTTTGCTGTTAGTGCTATTTTGTCTCAAGAAACTGACGGTCATGAAGACCCAATACCATTTGCTTCTCGACAGTTAAACAGAGCAGAATTTAATTATACTATCACGGAAAAGGAACTTTGTGCTCTAGTACTTGGTATCAAACATAACAGATATTTCTTGACAAGAAGAGAATTCACAGTAATTAGAGATCATGCCGCATTTAAATGGCTGTTTAGCTTAAAGGACCCAAGTTAGAGATTAACGAGGTGGGCATTAGAACTGATTTCATTCCAATTAAAGGTTATTCGCAGACCTGGAAAGCATCACATGAATGCTGATGCAATGAGCCGTAAAGTTTGTGTTTGTGTTACAGTAGGTCGTGAGAAAGAACTGAAAACAGCCCAAGAAGAAAGTCCACAGTGCAAAACTTGGAAAAATGATCAGCGGTTCATCGAAATAGATGGATTGCTCTACAAAATCACTAGTAAATGTAATCGTCTGGCTATTCCGGAAGGCATGAAAGAGCAAATCATGATGGAACAACACGATTTTGTCAGGGCACTGCGGTATAAATGCATCAAATATTAAGATAGTTGAGAAGTATTGATGGCCAAGATTGACGTTTTTGAGTTTATGTCGCAATGTGATTCCTGCAGCAGATGTAACAGTTCGCGACAAATTAAGGTACCATTACAAGAAATGCCAGAGACAAGTGCACCATTTGAAATTGTCGGAGCCCTAACGAAGAATAAGGACGGAAATAGTCCATATTGACCATATTTGATCATTTCTCCAGATATCTTCTGATGGTACCAGTATCCGATCAAATTCCTGAAACTATAGCTAAAGTGTTTGTAAAATAATGAATTCTGAAGTTTGGATCGCCATTAGGCATCATCAGTGACCCAGGAACGGGTTTTATGACTGATTTGATTAAAAAAACTTGTAAACTAATGCAAATATCGCAGCAGAGAACTACACCAGCACAACCTGAAGGCAATGGTCGCGTCTATAAGAGTGCACAGAACAATGTTAAAAATTCTTGGCCATTATGTAAGCAGCGAGCATGATATTTGGAACACCTATTTGTCATTCTTTGTAAGCGCTTACAATGCTAAAATGCACTTGTCAACTGGCCTCAGGCGATATGAAATCGTATACGGAAGGAAGTTGCGTTCACGCATGGACTTCGCACGATCGACTGCTGGGATCAGCAATGAACACGTAAGGGAGTTAGCTGGCAAAATGAAGGAGGCATGAAAGGTAGTGAAACATCGAAATCATCCGTCATTTCTTCAGCTAGCAAAGCAAAACAGTCGCCAGGAAGTTGTGCCGCAGCACCGAGTTTATTTGTGTGTGCTTAAGGGCGCATAACTGCTGTCGTCATAAGCGCCCATCACGAAATATAGTGACTGTAAGGGCTAAGAGGGGGCTGAGTTGCCTTGTTAGTGGGGTGGATAAAAAGTAGGACGCAATCAACAGAGCGTGGGACATCATCTAAAACATCAGACAAATCAGAGGGAAAACACAAATTTTGACCGAGACGGTTAAAAAACAGGCACAGCAGCAGAAAGTGGCGCACAGACAACGGTTGAGAACAGTGGCCATAAAGTGGGGCAGGATCGCCATAGCGGTAGCTAAGACGACAGTGTCCCATGCCCAGGCGAGCTATAATGACCTCCTCATGGCGAGAGGGTCGGGAGGAAGTCGACCATGAAAAAGAGAGGGGTTTGATCCCCCGGAGTTTGTTGCCTTGAAGGGAAGACCCATGTGCATTCCCGAGCGATACCACATGCCTGGTGACTGAACCACGGAAATAGATGGGGCAGCATCTTTTGCATCAGCATCCGCTATCTCATTTCACAACAATCCGACGTGGCCAGGAACCCATAGAAACATCAGCGACGTCCCACTGGCTGTTAGCGAGTGGAGGAATTTCTCAAACCGTTGTACCACTGGATGGACTGGATATAGAACGCAAAGGGTCCGAAGAGTGCACAGAAAATTCGAGCAGATGACGGTATGAGAAGGCGACTATCGCCTAAGGTACTGGGTGCCTTGATAAAGAGCGAAGAGCTCCGCAGTACGGCTCGAGCAATGGTCAGGCAGACGATATTAGAAGGAATCGTCGCCTAATACAAAGGCAGACCCCAATACCACAGTCGGTCTTAGAACCGTCGGTGTATATGAAGATACTGTCGTCAAGCTGTTTGCGGAGTGCAAGAAACTCGCGATTACAAAGAGAACAACGCCCAGCACGGAGCCTTGTGGTATATCGTCTCGTGAATAAAAGTATTCGACTTGGTCGAACCCACACGCACCTTAAAAACGGGACCTTTTAAAAGTTCCTGAATAGAAATAGTCATACGACCCTGGACTACCCAAGCGTGCCCGTCCTCCAAGAGATGTCGTATGCCTCCTCCAAGTTAAAACACACGGCCACTGTTTGACGCTTCCTTAAAAAATTGTCCAAAATATTACTTGATAGGGTAACGAGATGATCGACAGCATATCGGTGCTTACGAAATCCCGACTGTGCGTTTGTATGAAGTTTCCGAGATTCGAGCCACCTTACCAACTGTCCATTAATTATACCTTCCATCACCTTCCAGGCCATATTGGTGAGGGAGATTGGACGATAGCTGGAAGGGAGATGTTTGTCCTTGCCTGGTCTAGGTATAGTAATACTATGCTTCACGCCAGCGCCTACTGAACGTACCATCCCTCCAGATGCGGTTATACGTTCGGAGAAGAAAATGCAAGCCGTCTGGAGACACGTGCTGTAACATCTGCATATGTATGCCGTCTGGTCCTGGAGAGGAGGACCGTGACGAAGAGAGTGTATGTAAAAGCTCCATCTACATCTACATGGGATACTCGGCAAATCACATTCAAGTGCCGGGCAGAGGGTTCATCGAATCACCTTTATACTATTTATCTCACATTCCATTCTCGAATAGCGTGAATCTCTCCGTTCGAGCTATGATTTCCCGTATTTTATTCTGATGATCTTTTCTACCTTTGTAACTGGGAGTCAACAGTATATTTTCGCATTCGGAGGAGAATGTTGGCGATTGGAGTTTCGTAAATAGCCCACGCCGCAGCGATAAGCGCCGTTGTTGTAATGATTCCCATCCCAGATCCTGTATCATTTCCGTAGTGCTGTCTCCCCTGTATCGTGAAAATACGAAACGACCGGCCCTTCTTTGGACTCTTTCTATGTCCTCCGTCAAACCCACCTAATAAGGATCCCACACTGGGCAGCAATACTCCAAAAAAGGACGGACAAGCGTAGTATATGCAGTCTCTTTAGTAGTTCTGTTATATCTTTTAAGGGTACTACCAATAAAACGTATAGTGGACTCCTGACCTGTTCAGCGGAACCCGGAAACCCACCACCAGCTGGCGCAAGTCAAAGAATCTGTAAATCATAGTCAATTCGGCGTTATCACATTCATTGTTTTTGGAGGAGAAAGAGAGCGTCTTTTCTTCTGCTGCCCGTTTTCTAGGGAGAAAAGCGGGGTGGTAGTTCGTGGAGTTGGGTATCTCGGCGAAGTAGCGGCCCAAGGTGTCGGGGATGGCAATGGGGTCCACAACGATATTCGCAACAGTGAGGCTGGGGATAGCAGAATGAGTCTAGGTCCCGGCGAGGCAACGGAGTTTGCCCCAAATAACGGAAGAGGGGCTTAAACCGTGCCGGCCGCGGTGGCCGAGGTGACTGAGGCGCTCCAGTCACGGTCATCACGGCCACTACGGTTGGGGGTTCGAATCCCCCCTCGGGCATGGATATTTGTGCCGTCCTAGTTCGTAAGTAGTTCATAAGTAGTTTGTAAGTTTAGGGACTGATGACCCCGTAGTTAAGTCCCATAAGCTTTACAAACATTTGAACATTTTTTTGCTTAAACCGTTGAAAGACCAGATGATTGAGATTCGGCTAGCTCGTTTAATATCGCTAATAATGCGACGACATTGCCCACGCAATCGTTTCAACCGAAGTCAATTCTCTAATGTTGGATGTCGTTGGAAAATGCGGAGAGCAAGAGTCCAGGCTCTGAATGCCTCGCGGCATGCCTGATTCCGCCAGGATCAGGGGTATGTCGTGGTGAGGAGCAGGTGGGAGGGATGGAACATTCGGCGGCAGAGAGGACAGTGCTAGTATGGTAGTCGACTTGTTCATCAACACTGGGAAAATGGTGTCCTCTGAAAGTTACTAAGGAGGAGTAGAGCTGCCAGTCAGCTTTGGAAATCTGCCAGTTGCGTGGACGCGCTGATGAGATGGGCGTCAGCAGATGAGTGACACACGAGAAATGGTCACTTTAGTTTGTATCTGCAAGGAGAGACCACTCTAGCCGACGAGCAAACTGAACAGTATAGATCGAGAGGTCTAAATGGGAAAGTGTATGTGTGGAGTCTGATATTACAGCTTGAAGCTGAGTATCCAAAGAAATGACGTGGCTATTATTGGGGTAACCTTGGAAATATGTGGTTCATGTTTAAAGGAAACTATTACGACCTCAAATGTTCAAATTTTTGTTAAGCCTAAGGGACTTAACTGTGGGGTCATCAGTCCCTAAACTTACAAACTACTTATGAGCTGCCTTATACTAAAGACGACACAAACATTCATGCCCGAGGGGGAATTCGAAACCCCGACGGGGAGCGGCTTCGCGCATCGTAGCATAGCGCCTCAATGCGCTTGGCCTCTCCGCCGTGGCTATTACGACGCATTCGTGAGTACTGTTCTACTGCTTAGAGGGAGACATAGAAGCAATTCATAAATAAGTTGCTAGATTTGTTTCTGGTACGTTCGATCAAAACGAGAGTGTTACAAAAGTGCTTCGAAAACTCAAATGAGAATTCCTGCAGTGAAAGCGACGTTCTTTATAACGGACACTTTTGAAGAAATTTAGAGGGTCTGCATTTGAAGCTGTCTGCAGAAAGACAGGTCTGCTGCAAGACTCACAAAGGCAAGGGAAATTCAGGTCCTAACGGTATCGTACACTGGTCAGCCACTATATTCTGACCACATATCAACTACTGATATAATAAGCCCATCCAGGAAATAGCATCGTCACCTGACGAGGACTTACTGCTGGTCATAACATGCACAGTGGATGTGGGATCACTGAGCCTGCTGTAGAATGGGGAACGCGCGCGACCTATCTGACAAGTAAACCCACGCAAGTGCCACTCTACGATTTTCCTGAAATTTGGACATCTTGTAATACGTGAAAAACTAAGGGACACGTATTACTGTGAAAATATACGTTCAACAGTTAATAAACTACACAGCTTATGAGATGCGTTGTCATACGGCTGTATCATCCATCTTCGTCAACAGCTATTGGCAGTACTTGTGGTTATAGGACTTCCACGTTACCGGCACTTTTTTTAATCAAGAAAGTTTGCTCTTAGTAATACTGATTGAAATGGAAATGTGCTGTCTATGAGTTCCTACTCATAGACAGCACATTTCCATTTCAATTGTTTCCCTGTACTATGGAAGACAAAGCCACAGTTCTACTCTCCTGAGTTCTATCCATAGACGACTTAGGTTCATATTTCTTATGATGACGTTCAGAAAAGATGTCCAATCACAGACTGTAATTAGAAAGTGACGAAATATTATTTCGTAATATTTAAATACCAACAGATTTCAAGATGGCAACACAGACTTGCCGAAATTGGTTTCAATAAAAATCAAAGAAAGTTACATGTAAACGTTTCTAAACAAGCTATCTTGGCTGCTCTCCTTACGCATATTTCCATTACAGATTGTTAGATCGAGGGGACTGCGGCGCTCCAGTCACGGTCTGTAGGCCCACTAGAATCGGGGGTTCGAATCCCCCCTCGGGCATGGATATTTGTGCCTTCCTTAGTATTAGCTAGTTCATAAGTAGTTTGTAAGTTTAGGGACTGATGACCCCGTAGTTAAGTCCCATAGACTCAACAAACATTTGAACATTTCATCAGTCCCCAAACTTACGAGCTACTTATGACCTAACTTATACTAAAGACGTCACAAACAGCCATGCCCGAGGGGGGGATTCGAACCCCCGACGGGGAACGGCCTTGCGCATCGTAGCATAGCGCCTCAATGCGATCGGCCGCCCCGCCGCGGCAACAGTTGAGATGTTTGACTATTTCGAATTTCAAACATGGTGACTTCACTTTATGTACAAGTGACAGTCGTAAAAGTTCCTTTCTTGATGTGTCAAAAAGTACGTGTTTTAGGACAACATACATGATGATGATAAAAAATGTCGAGTTTACACTGATCAATCGACCCTGTTTATTCTGAGTGGATTTAGTGACGTGATTTTTAATAGGTTAGGTATTAAAGGAAAATCGGTGACAGTCCATTTTTGTTCATACACAAGCGATCTGTCAAAGGTGAAATGAATTGGTTGGCAGTGTCTGAGATCCTACCCTTGTTAGCCATCTATTATGCTACCTGTGTTACTTTCCAAGAAATACACTTGAATGATGCTACTCTCCAAATTTTGCAGGCTGTTGTGCATTTTCTTTGGTACTGTAATCCCACCCAGGACACCCATCGAACTCTCGTGTAACACAGAAACGATGTGTCATGCGAGCAATAGCGCAGTGCACGCCCAGAAAGATTGTGTTTACGGTTGCTGCCTTTCGTTACGTGCTAGGGTGTAGGATGTGCGACGCACAAAAAATGTTCAAATGTTTGTAGAGCTTATGGGACTTAACTACGGGGTCATCAGTCCCTAAAGTTACAAATTACCTATGAACTAGCTAATACTAAGGACGGCACAAATATCCATACCCGAGGGGGGATTCGAACCCCTGATTCTAGTGGGCCTACACACCGTGACTGGAGCGCCGGTCCCCTCGGCCGCCGCGGCGGGCTGCGTCGCACAGTTGAGTATCGCTGATGCAATTTGGACGCATGACTCACTAAAGGCTGTGAGCTCTCTGTTCAGCTGCGTCAGAGCGCAGTGCGGTCATAATGAAGGCCTCACATCCTACAGACAGGCCTACACGCGACGTAAATCGGACGCGTGATTCACTGATAAGCTCAGGGTTGTCTCTTCAGCTGCGGAAAAGCAGTGTGCAGCCATAATGAACGGGGGGTGGGGGGATTTTCGAGCAGCAGACGTTTTCTTAACATTATTCACTCTTGATTATGATGAAAGTCAATTAAAGGAGTTCAGGGCGTAGAGAAGTTAATGAAAAACAGCAAAAGTAGAGTCATGAAACCATATAAGGCTTAAATTCTATTGAAAGAAGGCAGTCTCGGCTGCAGATTGTTCTGATTAAAAAGACACGTTTCACCCTTGTGGGGTATCCTCATATTATCTAAGGGTCGATAACAGGAGTTAACAATATTGTAAAGCAGCTGAAATATAGTTCCAGAGTGTTAAGCCGTATAGGCCTACATATACATTTTTCCACTGCTACTTCAAATCTTTGCAATATAAATCTGCCTTACAATAATTATTCTTTCATAATCTGAGGATATCCCACAGTAGAAATTTTGTGGCATCGTACCTGAAACTGATGACTAAAAAAAAAGATTGTTGGATGTTCCGATCCATGCATTGATCTGATTTCTAACAAAGAAAGGAAAAGGGAACAAAATGCTCATATTAGAAAGTATTTCTCATGCTCTGGGGTGCAGCCCCCTCCTCCTCGGATTCGCCACTGATTTCAATAAATTCACAACCAGTTGTTGTACAAAGCTTGGAAGTGAATCAGTTTTACAACACTAAATATGTATTTGCGTACAGATTTCCATGTAGACGAAAATAGAGCATCGTAGGACAGGTCTGAGTGAATGTATGAATTAATAGTTACGCGGCGAGTTATACTGATAAAATTCGCTCGGGCTTGCAGCCGCGTCAAGTGGTTTGATATCCAACCATTGTCAAGTGGTAACAATGGCCGAGAATATCTCGGCCGAAAGCTCGTGGATATCAAACCACCAGACGCGGCTGGAAGCCAGAGAGAATTTTATCAGGTCTGACGACCAAGGAAGATGTGCAGGTCCGTACGACCATTCCACATGATGATTCCCCACACCGCGACGTCTCCAGCAACGATGTTCCTGCTGTTGTATCGGCTACCGGGTTCTCTCCATATTAATTGCGACAGGAATCATTTTGTAAAGTGAAGCGGGATTCATTTGTGAAGAGCACATTCCTCCCTTCATTGATGGTCCAGTTTCCGTGTTACCGTCTAAACAGTAAACGGGCCAGTCTGTGCTGGAGTGAACGAGGCGAACACGTCAGACCTGCCATTCAGAGCCTCCAGTACACCGTTTAGCGGGAAGCTGCAACCCCTTAGGCAGCTTCAAGATCTGTAGAGAATTGTCATGCAGAGGCATTTCATTTTCGTCGGGCAGTACATCTACATCTACATAGATATTCTGCAAATCACATTTAAGTGCCTGGCAGAGGGTTCATTAACCACTTTCGTAACTTTTCTCTACCGTTCCAATCTCTAATAGTGCGCGGGATGAAAGAACACCTAAATCGTTCCGTTTTCGATCTGTTTTGTCTTATTTTATTGGGATGGTCATGTCTCCCTAAGTAGGTGGGAGCTAGCAAAATATTTTCACATTCAGAAGTAAAAGTCGGTAATTGAAACTTCGCAAACAGATCACGCCGCAATGAATAACGTCTTTCTTTTAATGATTTCCACCCCAACTCGTGCAACATTTCCGTGACGCTTTCCCCCCCGTAACGTGATAAAACAAAACTAGCTGCCCTTCTCTGAACCTTCTCAATGTCTTTCGTCCCACCTGGTGAGGGTCACACAAGGGGCAACAGTACTCCAGGAGAGGACGCACAAGTGTGATGTAGGCAGTCTCTTTGGTGGAGCTGGTGCATCTTCGAAGCGTTCTGCCAAAGAAACGTAACCTTTGGTTCGCCTTCCCCGCAATATTTTCTGTGTTCTCTCCAGTCAAAGTTGTTTGTAATTGTAACTCCTAGGTATTTGGTAGAATCTACGACCTTAACGTTTGACTGATTTATCGCGTAATTGAAGTTCAGCGAATTTCTTTTAGTTATCATGTGTATTACTTCACACTTTTCGTTATTTAGTGTCAATTGCCAATTTTCGCACCATGTAGAAATTTTGTCTAAATCGCTTTGCAGTTGCTTTTGATCCTCTGTTGACTTCACTAACCGATAAACGACAGCATCATCCGCGAACAGTCTAAGGAGCTATTCAAATTGTCTCCAAAATCGTTTATAAACACGAGGAAGAGTAATGGACCTATAACGCTTCCCTGTGGAACGCCAGATATCACTTCTGTTTTACTCGATGTCTTACCGTCAATTACAACGAACTGTGTCCTTTCTGATGGGAAATCGCGAATCCAATCGCACAATTGGGGAGATATTCCATAAGCCGCTTGTGGGGTACAGTGTCAAAAGCCTTCCGGAAATCCAGAAATATGGAATAGATTTGAGATCCCTTGTCGATGACACTTAACACTTCATGTGAATAAAGGGCAAGCTGTGTTTCGCAAGAGCGATGTTTTCTGAATCCGTGTTGACTATTGGTTAATAGGTCGTTCTCTTCGAGGTAGTTCATAATATTCGAACAAAGTATATGTTCCAAAATCCTACTGCAAATCGGCGTCAATGAGATTGGCCTGTAATTTTGGGGATCATTCCTATTGCCTTTCTTGAATATTGGAGTAATTTGGGCAACTTACAGTCTTTGGGTACGGATATTTCGCTGAGTGATCAGGTGTAAATTATAGCTAAGTACGGAGCTATTGCATCAGCATAATCTGAGAAGAATCTAGTTGGTATACAATCTGGCCCGGAAGATTTGTTTTTGTTTAATGACTTATGTTGTTTTACTACTCCAGGAACATCTACTTCTAAGTTTCGCATGCTGGCAGCTGTTATTGGATTGAATACTGGAGTGTTCACTTCGTCTTCTTTGGTGAACGAATTTCGGAAAGCTGTATTTAGTAAGTCTGCCTTCTATCGCGTAGTGAAGGTATTGTTTGTGTTTTGCCGCTAGTGTACTTCACATATAACCAGAATTTGTTTGGATTTTCTGCAAGATTACGATACAGGATTTCGTTGTAGTAACTACTATAAGATTCTCGCATTGAAGTCCGCGCTAGGTTGCGAGTTTCAGTAAAATATTGCCAGTCTTGCGGATTCTGTGTCTTTTAAAATTTTACATGCGTTTTTCTTTGTTTCTGCAACAGTGATCTGACCTGTTTTGGGTACCACGGGGGGTCAGCCCCCTCTTTTATTAATTTATTTGGTATAAATCTCTCGATTGCTATTGATATTATGTCTTTGAAAGTAAGCCACAACTGATCTACACTCGCATTTTTAGTTTTGAAAGACGGAGCCTATCACTCAGGAAAGCGTGAAGCGAATTTTCATCTGCTTTATTGAATAGATATATATTTTTCGTTTATTTGAGGTGCATTTTTGAATTTCGACATTCAGTCTCGCTACTACAACTCGATGTTCGCTAATCCCTTTACCTGTTTTGATGGTCTTTACTATCTCCGGATTATTTGTTACTAGGAGATCAAGGGTATTTTCGCAACCACTTACTATTCTAAAGGGTTCATAACTAACTGCTCGAAGTAGTTTTCAGAAAAAGCATTCATAACTAGTTCGGACGATGTTTTATATCTGCCGCCGGTTTTGAATACGTAATTATGTCAACATATCGTGGGCAAATTAAAGTCGCCACCGATTATATCAGTATGCTTCGGCCAGATATTGTCCCGCTGTGGGGAGGTTACTCTTGGTCGACCTGGTACTGGCGTATGACGAAAATTTCCTGTCTCGGTATCGTCTTCAAAGCAAGGGTATGACACTTTGTGGCACATTCAAGGTTTCTGCGACTTCTGTGTGTGGCCTGCTTTAAGGAGGTCGAGTATTGTTCCCTGCAGAACAGGGTCCAAGCGGCGTCGTTGTGACATGTTATTCTTTCACCACGACGCTACACTCCGATCACTGTAACACGTCAAACATGATTGTGGACCGAGCGAGGTGGCGCAATGGTAACGCACTGGACTCGCATTCTGGAGGACGGTGGTTCAAATCCACCTCCGGCTATCTAGATATAGGTTTTCCGTGATTTCCCTAAATCACTCCAGGCAAATGGCGGGATGGTTCCTTTCAAAGGGCACGGCCGATTTCCTTCCCCATCCTTACACAAAACTCCGAGCGTTAACTTCCTCTCTGTTTGTTTGTTTGTTTTGTTTTGTTTGTTAAGCTTATGGGACTTAACTACGGGGTCATCAGTCCCTAAACTTACAAACTACTTATGAACTACTTACAAACTAGGACGGCACAAATATCCATGCCCGAGGGGGGATTCGAACCCCCGACCGTAGTGGACGTGCTGACCGTGACTGGAGCGCCTCAGTCACCTCGGCCACCGCGGCCGGCTAACTTCCTCTCTAATGACCAAGCTGTCGACGGGACGTTACACTCTAAGCTTCTTTCCTTTCTTCATTTCATGAGTGAGGAATTAGTGATCTCGGGCCCTGGCGTTGTTCACCCTGCAGTTACGCCGCGAGTCAAATTATAGAAATGTTCAAATGTTTGTACAGTCTACGGGACTTAACTACGGGGTCATCAGTCCCTAAAATTACAAACTACTTACGAACTAGGACGGCACAAATATCCATGCCCGAGGGGGGATTCGAACCCCCGACCGTAGTGGCCGTGTAGACCGTGACTGGAGCGCCTTGTCCCCTCGGCCACCGCGGCCGGTAAATTATAGAATACTCCTTTCCTATACAGAAAAAACGTGTATGGTTGGTAGGTAAATACTGAGTTGTGGTTATCGGCGATCGCTCACATTTCCTCCTTCGAATTTACGCTTATCCTGATTGTTGTGGTCCTCAGTCCGGAGACTGTTTAGATGCAGCTCTCCACCCTACTCTATCCTGAGCAAGCATCTTCATGTCCTCATAAGAACGGCAACCTACATCCATTTGAATCTTCTTACTGTATTCATTTCTTGGTCTCCCTCTGCGGTTCTTACCGCAAACACTTCTCTTCAATGCCAAATTCACAATTCCTTGATGTCTAAGAATGTGTCCTATCAAACGATCCCTTCTTTTAGTCAGGGTATGCCAGAAAGTCCTTTTCTCCCCAGTTCTGTTCAGTACCTCCTCGTTAGTTACACGATCAACCCACCTAATCTTCAGCATTCCTCTGTAGCATCATATTTCAAAAGCCTTTATCCTCTTCCTGTCCACACTGTTTATCGTCCATGTTTCACTCTCGTACAAGGCAACACTCCACTCAAATGCCTTCAGAAAGGACTTCCGTATGCGTAAATTAATATTCTATGGTAACAAATTTCTCTTTTTCAAAAACGCTTTTCTTGCTATTGCCATTCTACTTTTTATATCCTCTGTACTGCGACCGTCATACGTTATTTACTGCCCAAGTAACTCATCTACCACCTTTATTGTCCCGTAACTTAATTTAATTCCTTCAGCAGCGTCTGATTTTCTGAGACAGACTATGCTTAACTTTTGGATACTAGTGTAGTTTTACCGCGCGGTCTTAGGCGCCATGCCACGGATTGCGCGACCGCTTCCGTCGAAGTTTCGAGTCCTCCCTAGGGCATGGATGTGCCTGTGTGCTCCTTAGGATAAGTTAGTTAAATAGTGTGTAAGTCTAGGAACTGATTGTGACTTTACGGAAGTAATGTCCGTAGAGTCGCGCAGTTAGTATAAGTAATGGTATTGTGTGGAAAGATGAAGCACTGGCAGCGTGAGAATTGGTAGCAATAGTTAGGTGTGAGGAAGCAGACGCGGACTTCAGGAAAGAAAAAGAAGCTCCGAAGAAATGTGCTTAACTACAGCCGTTCAGTCACGGTCTGCACGGCCACTACGGTCGGGGGTTCGAATCCCCCCTCGGGCATGGATATTTGTGTCGTCTTTAGTATAAGGTAGTTCATAAGTAGTTTGTAAGTTTAGGGACTGATGACCCCGTAGTTAAGTCTCATAAGCTTAACAAACATTTGAACATTTGAACTACAGCCAGCAGCAACAAGTAGCAGTCATCGCTGGCGGTACGAGAATCCATGGCTACAACAACGGCAATTTATGCACGTCATGGACACCGCTTCAAATTCTACAGCGTCGGCATCAGCAGCTACCTCACTTTCAAGCAGCAGCCAGCATGACTGATAAATTAAGTACAAACGCCGATTGTGTAAACATATGTGGATTTGCAGAGTCATCGGCAGTGTTGGAGAACCCAACGATTAAGCAGTCTCCCAGTCTATATGGTTGAGAAAACCAGAATGACTCATTTAACGGTAATCCGAAATCAGGATGTAGTTGGGTCAATGGGGAAGGTATTAATGAGAAAGGGCAGAGACTAAAATCAGAGAACGAAATTGATGTTTTAGTTGATTTTAAGGTACAGATGGTGTTATTTTTGCAACAAATATACAGTCAGAGACAAATGAAGTAAATTCAAACTGTGATTCGACAATTAAAAGTATCAATTCAAATTTTGATTCGGAAATTTAAAATGTAAATTCAAATTTTAATGCAAAAATTGAAAGAGTAAATTCAAATTTTTATGTAAAAATTGAAAGTGTAAGTAAATTCACATTATGATGCAAAAATTGAAAATAAAAAAATAACCTCACTGATATCGTGAATTAAAACGTGAACAGTATTAAAACTGATACGGGAAAAATTAGAGGCGAAATAGAAGGGATGATTGTATCAAAATTAGAAGTTGTAAGGGCAGATATGGGCAAAGTTTTTGAATAGGTTGGTCTGGTTAACATCAGAGTTAACGCAGTCGAAAAGGATTTAGGGGATAATTTGGATAACATTCAGGAAAAACTGGGTGACAGTGTGGAGGATTGTGTACAGGCAAAATACCTTTGAGGAAGCAACCATTGAGTCCGTTAATAATTTGTCAATTAAAGTGGTAAACTGTGAAAAAGAATTAAAAATAGACAGGAAATTAAATCTGTAATAAGCAATGAAAACGCGCAGCTCGAACAAAAGATTTGAGATGTACGGACAGAATTAAATTCTATGGCAGCAAGTCAGGCTACGGCAGTGATAAGTATTCCATATATGAGCAGGAGAACAACAAAGTAATTTGCTAATGATGGAAGGCATCATCCACCGAATTTTATTGTTGCCTGTAAAGACGGAGCCGGCCGCAGTGGCCGAGCGGTCTGCGGCGCGTCAGTCACAGTCTGCACCGCCGCTACGGTCGGGGGTTCGAATCCCCCCTCGGGAATGGATGTTTGTGTCGTCTTTAGTATAAGGTAGTTCATAAGTAGTTCGTAAGTTTAGGGACTTTTACCATTTGTGAAGTATTTGGAAAGTGTTTTCTGAATAACTTTTGGAGTGAAGCGAAGCAAACGCGACTCCTGAAAGTTCCTAAACGGACCATATCATAAAACGGAAATGGGTCGATGTGCAATTTTTGTGTGCGTGAACTTGCTAAGTTGACGCAGAGGGAGCTTGTCCCAAGTCCGACACACACCATAGATGAATGTTTGCATTATATTATCAAGTTGGAACAGTTCAAGCCACATGGCGGCAATTCTAACGATGTAAATTATCGAGAGGAAAATGTGAATCAAATCAGTAATTCTAATAAACATCATAGTAATTGTTATAATTAAAACCAATATAGATTTAATCATAACGGTAAAATTTTCATAAGGGAAATATTAATAATTATTATCAAAAAGGATATCAAAACAAAGAAAATAAACCTGAGGGACAAGGAATCACTAAATACATAATCAGGATAAGAAGTCGGGAAACTAAATTTTGCCGCATCTCAAGTTCGGAGTATGTAGAATTAAAAGGCTAGGAAAAGGACGCAGGATTCTAAAAATTCAGTGGATGTCGAAAATTCGGCAAAGACGCCACAAATGGTAAATGAAGACGAAAAAAATGAATGTGGGTTGAAAAATCAGGTGTTCAGAAAAGAGGTTCAGGTTGATCGTAAAAAAATGTTCAAATGTCTGTATAGTCTATGGGACTTAACTAAGGGGTCATCAGTCCCTAAACTTACAAACTACTTACGAACTAGGACGGCACAAGTATCCATGCCCGAGGGGGGATTCGAACCCCCGACCGTAGTGGCCTTGCAGACCGTGACTGAAGCGCCTCAGTCCCCGCGGCCACCGCGGCCGGCGGTTGATCGTAAATCGATAGAGATGAACTGTATGGAGAATACCAAGGAAGCAGCAACAATGATAGTAGAGTACGTATAAGTAATATATGTAAAGGCGTGTGTGTGGCGACGTAGCGGAGAGCACGTCGACTGGAAATACCTTTTATTATGAATCGGTGGAAGGAAATGTTTGAAGTTTGCATAATGAATTATCTTATACTGGGTGAATCTAAATTCGCGCACTCGGGCTTCGCAGCGCGATGCCTCACATGTTAGCAATAAAAAATGTCTTTCACAAAATTTCGTCCTGCGCATATTTCCGGCAGTAAATGGACGCCGAAGATTGATATGGGTGTGTTTCCCATACGTCAGTGTGTTTCAGAAATACATTACTACACCAACAAACTTCTAGGGGATGTGGGAGGTGTCTTGAGGAACAAAGTGAGCATAGGAACCCATGCTCGGAAACGCCATCCAACGA
Organism: Locusta migratoria; assembly: GCA_026315105.1. Lineage (NCBI taxonomy): Eukaryota > Metazoa > Arthropoda > Insecta > Orthoptera > Acrididae > Locusta > Locusta migratoria. The sequence continues at coordinate 226,571,602 of CM048755.1, forward strand.
CGCTACGGAGAGTCCAAGTTATAGGCACCAGCTCCTGCCGCTAGACATCCCCTCCAGCAACTTCGACGCTCTGTAGCGTCATTGGATGACGTTTCCGGGCATGGGTTTCTATGCTCACTTTGTTCCTCAAGGTACACTTGACAGCAAAAAAAGTGGATCACCGCTGAATGCAACCCAACTAACGTAGCTCTATTGCGGGTACTCCACATTCGAAACCCCTGTAGAGTACAGTCGTTCGACTATTCACAATGGGTACCAAAGAAGCAGTAGAGAATATTCCTCCTTATCGCAGTCAGTCCACAACAAAAACATTAGAATACAGGTTATTAGAGAAGAGAAAGCAACGTAAATTCAATTTCATTACAATAAGTGAAAAATCGTATACCTTATCAAACTCATTCAATGACACAATGAGTTTTTGTTCATGCTCTGAATTTGAACTTCACTGTTGACCAGCCGGCCGCGGTGACCGAAGTGACTGAGGCGCTCCAGTCACGGTCAGCACGGCCACTATGGTCGGGGGTTCGAATCCCCTCCTCGGGCATGGATATTTGTGCCGTCCTAGTTCGTAAGTAGTTCATAAGTAGTTTGTAAGTCTAGGGACTGATGACCCCGTAGTTAAGTCCCATAAGCTTAACAAACATTTGAAAATTTTTGAACTGTTGACCAAAAACAGCTTGCGTTTCTGATCGAGACTCGATTAGGCATAAAGAGGCGTAAAACATTGACGTTTTCATTGGTATCGGTTTACAATGCCAATGTCCGAACCCAGAAATGTATGGTTAACTTTAGCATTGCATCAGGATCTGCATGAAGTTCAAATTGTTGCTGAGAGGTAACCACTAAAGGTATATAATACAGTCCAACTCAAAGGTGACAATATGGATCGTTAACTAAGCACGATCACACGTCAGATATTAAATAAATTCAGAAACAGCGCTATATTTCAACTTGAAACTACGATACAATTGACTTATTTCCCGGCTATATATACGCAAATAGATGAATTTTCTCAGCATTTGCGGGATGTGCACATGTTCCGCTACAAGTAGCGCAAACTGTGGCGAATTAGCAGAGCGCAATGGGGCGCCGTGCTGCGGTGCGCGCAGCCGTTCGCCGTTGGGGATTCGAGTCCCCCCTTCGGGCATGGGTGTTTGTGTTGTCCTTAGCTTAGTTTACCTTAGTTTAAGTAGTTTGTAAGGTACGGACTAATGACCAAGCAGTTGAGTCCGATAGATTTACAAACATTTTGAAGTAGCGCAATAAATAGCTTTGTGCTGCCTGGGACTCCAACCCCGCGTCTATCGTCTGCGTAGACCTTGGACGACAAGGTAACAACTCTCCCATTCTCTGTCATTACAGGAAGCAACATAACTATTAGAATCACCAGACATGATCCACCATGTTGTCATTTCACTACCATATTCGTACCAGGCAGACAATTTTTCTACAGGCAATGTCTTTCTCGAGTGGTCCAACACCATAGGAGAACATCTTTTGCACTCATTATGCAATGACTCAATTACTTCTCCTACGACGCGATGTCGAGCATTGAAGTATTTACAGTGAGGGAGACGAATGGAATGTTGCACAGATACATAAGAAAGAAAATAAAACTAATCCACTGAGTTACAGAAGCATCGTATTGATATCGACTGTAGCAGGACTTCTGAACAAAGACTTTTCCCAACGTTATGAAATATGTAGAAATATATCACGTATAAACTAAAATCAAGCCAGCATGGATTTCGAAATCTTTACTCTTATGAGACTTTAGCAATACTGTATTTGCATGAAGTACTGAGCACTTTCAAACTAATTCAGTATTTATAGAGTGCCAAAATGATTTTTGGTATCTTTAGTCGTAATCAACTTCGAACCATATCACTTTCCTAAGGAGTATAGTCACAGTTGTGCGACTGGGATCGTGATGTCCTGTCTGCAAGGTAATATTCTGCAGTAACTGACGAGGTGTCAACTAATGAAAAGGACGTGACAAGTGTAATTCTTCCAGCAAAGTGAAGTAGACTTTTCCTGTTTCGAATATATATGAGAAATATTTAAAGAGCAATCACAACATTGCTCTTAGATTTGAGGCAGTTAGTGCTGCCGACTAGTAAACTTCTCATAAAAGCAAAGTCAGTTGCGAAATGATTATGAATTTGTATCTTCACGGCGCAAATGGTGACAATTGACCTTAAACATCAATATGCATTTGGCTCTGAACATGATTACGAAAAGAGTTTCGTCAGCATTCTAGACATCGACAAGCAAAATAAATTTGAAGGTTATACAAATCACGAAATACCTGGGGTGCAATTAAAAACAACGTTAACTGGGAATAACAAGTATTTTGGCAAAGGTGAAACAAACGGTCTGTTACTGACCCAACCATAAGAAGATTTAAACGTCTCCTAGGGAGACTGCCAACCCTATAATTATTCCACCTCTTCTGCAGTATTGCTGAGCAGTGTCCCATTATTACATGACGGGATAGAGGGAGAAGGTCGAAAAAGTAGAAATAATATATCAGATTGTGCAATTTAGTGAATTATGAGAATCAAGGTCTCGGTTGTTTTCCGTTTTTTTTTTTCCTTCAAGTCGGAGGGGGGGGGGGGGAGAGGGAAGCGGGATGAGGAGCGGGCGCAAAATTAAAACAAGAACATTTTCACTGCTCTCCGATTTTTCAAATGTTCAAATGTTTGTAGAGCTTATGGGACTTAACTACGGGGTCATCAGTCCCTAAACTTACAAACTAATTATGAACTCGCTAATACTAAGGACGGCACCAATATCCATGCCCGAGGGGGGATTCGAACCCCCGACCGTAGTGGCCGTGCTGACAGTGACTTGTGCGTCGCAGACCGCTTGGCCACCGCGGCCGGCTCCGACTTTTCCATGACATTTCAATCACCAACCTTCTCCTTCGAATCCAAAGAGCTTTTTCCCCCACTCCCGCACAAAGTATGTTATTACAACTGTAAGGATATCATAAGAGTAAGTAGAACTCGCGCATACACTTTTTGGCACTTTTTTTCGACCTTCCTATAAGCGTGGAACAGTCGAGAAATTGAAGCGACTTTATAAACCCATTACGGATCACAATCATATAAATGAAGGGCATCAGTCGTGCAACACTTATTGTTTCAGTGACACTTTATAAGTGCACAATGATATACTACGTATATACAGTTTGTGCTGCTGTCACGAAAACTGTTTAGGGCCGGTTTTTCAATGTCTCGTTAAGTTCCAGTTAAGATTTTAACTCGTAGTTAGCGGAGAATTGCGTTTGTCAATGTTTCGTTATGAGTTAACCTGACGTTAAATGACCTCAATCTGGCTGTTAAGCTAACGAATAGAATTCTGCTCGTTGCACGGCTAACGACCGGTTAAGTGAGAATGTGTATGAAAATGGCAGGATTACAAAACGCTAAAATACCGCAATATATTACGCGAAAAATACCGATTTATCGAACAAAATAACAGAAGCTCTACATATATGAAAAAGGTGTTTGGCAAGCACCTTTACTGGAAAATTTTATCGTCATATTAATCGCCCCATCCATGTCAGTAGCGATGAGTTTGATATATTGCAGATACGTAACATAACCTTAAAATTATTGTTACGATATCAAAATACAAGCTTACGGGTAACGGCTAGTTATTCGAATGCATTTCATTGGAGAGTAAAAGGCACAGAACATTTGGGACAACCAGACCCGAAGAAATTGCGTCTAATAAAGAACTGGTAAACGGACTCCTTGCACTGTTCAAGGGCATTAGTTGGCTTTACTAGACATACAGGGAGCGATACCGCACAATAAACTTAGTTTTGGTGCGGGTAGTGGCGGGTTGGACCAAGACTGTTTTGGCTTCCCTGAAAAAAATCAAATCAATCAAATCAAATCAACGGCTAGTTAAGTGAGAATCGGTATGATGAAAATGGCGGAAATATGAGATTTGGTCGACGAGGATGTCAAACCACCAAGCTAAAGGGATTCGTTCCAATGCTCATTGGTTTCCACGAAAATCGTGATCAAAGTTCAGCTATACCTGTTTCAAGGCACTAGCGGCAAATTAGTCAGCGTGGTATAATTAGCAAGGCGCTCGACTGTCGCGCAGACGACTTGGGTTCGAATCTCACTTGAAACTTTTTTTTTACACTTGACCGATTATTTATTGTGCATAATTATATACTTTCATAGTCACTCTTATGTTAATGCTTGAGTAATTAGTCATATAATAATAACTTATATTACTTGTTCAATATGTTATGTATTGCATGACGATTATTTAGTTGAATTCGTTATTTCCGAGCATACTTTTACGGCAACTGAAAGATCGGTAAACCGCCTGTAGTTGTCACCTATAACATTTCTGCAGCCTTTGCTAGCTGCGTTTACAGTCCCCGGCTCCACTGTTGTTATACCGTCGAATGCAGTGTGTGCCCAATTGACTCGTCCCAGCGGATTATTATGCTGCGGCCAGGTAGCTAGTCATTCGTAGTGTGTCGTTCACATGTAACTGTAATTACCTGATATAACTTTGCCTTTGCAATAAGAATTGATAAAATGGGAAAAAGGAATATAATTATACACAGTCAATCGTCGGACAAATGTTACAAAAAAAATTCCAACCACGATTTAAACTCGGGTCGTCTGTGGGACATTCGAGAGCCTTGCTAATTACACCACGCGACCTGACGTACTTTCGCTGACTTAGTACAGGTATAACTGTTACGCGCTGGACTTTGATCTCGATTTTCGTGGAAACCAGGGCGCAATGGAACAAATCCTTTTAGCTTGGTGGCCTGGAGGAGTTCCCGCACAACATACCTGCAACCCATCAAAATTCGTTTGTACCACTCTTGGTGTTCTCCTTGTTAGTCCCAAGTGTCCTTATATTTCTCTATTTAGGCCGCAAGACACACGCACTCACTTCTTGTATCTAGTAAAATACGAGCTTCTTTCACGTTTGTTACGGTCTGCTAACCTCTTCCCTGCCAGTAAAATATAGCGAACAGCTGTTCATTCAGACGGCACTTTCATTTGTTCTATTGCCAACATAGTCGAAATATATCATACCTTCTCGTTTTCTGCGGGTTAGCAAACGAGAGGTGTATCTAGCAATGACAAACGCAGTGCACTTAACGAACACATTTAGCCGCGGTGGAGTAGCCGAACGGTCTAAGGCGTCTCGCTGCGGAGCGCGCGGTTGCTCGCCGTGGAGGTTCGAGTCCTGCCTGGGGCATGGGTGTGTGTGTTGTCCTTAGGTTAGTTTACCTAGGTTTAAGTAGTTTGTAAGCTACGGACTGATGACCACGCAGTTTGGTCCGATAGATTTACAAACATTTGAACACATTTAACTGGTCGTTAAAGTCATCTTCTCGTTAACTAACGAGAAGATTAACGAGAGATGGACGAACCGGCCCTTAGTCTTACAACTCCGCAGAGTGTTTACAGGAGAGAATAGTTTCCTGCATCGTATCATTGTTAGCTATGTGAAATATTATATGGTAGCTTCATCATCATTATATTCTTTTATATATAGAGAACAGTCTAGAGTGCAATAATTTATTTTATTCGACTAGTTTCGGTCTTCTTTTAGACCATCTTCAGGAATTTTAGCTTCATCGATGTTGTGGAGCTAGCGGGTAACTGGGGGCCTTCCAGTGCATCACTGCTCCAGCGTTGGAGCCGCGATGCCTGCAGCTATCATTTATTTCATTTATTCTTTTCATTCTGTTTGAGATCCGGCCCATAAAGAGTCGCGGTTCTATTCAGCCCATTATCAGATAAGCCGATAGTGGGGCAAAGGGGGGATCCCATTTGGGAATAAGTGGGAGGGGCTTACCAGTTCCGGCATACGCCTTACAACCAAGGAAAACCTCCCGAAAACCGGAGGATTGGGACCAATTTAATTTATCTCTGGGACTTTGCCCCAGACTACAAATGGATTATCGGGATAGCATGAGTGCACTCGCAACAATCAAGGATCGAACGCCCGAGTTACTCTCGTAAACTCGTAGAGATCAGTTCGACCAACAATGGACAAGCATCCCCCTAGAGGAGGCGGACCCGTGAGCACGGTATTCTCTGCGTCCGCCGTGGCCTGCCGCTATCGTAGTGAATACTTTTGCTGATATTAGTTTCAATAGCGCTTGCACGATAAACGGCGGTAACTAACGCACAATGTATGGAGGAAACGTGTATGATCGTTTTGGGGTTTTCGGATTCGCACTTGTGTTGTCTTTGGCGCCTTCCAGTGCATCAATGCTCCAGTCGCGCACTGGAAGGCTCCCAGTTACCTGCCAGCTCCACAACATCGATGGAGCTAAATACCTGAAGATGGTCTAAAAGAAGACCGAAACTAGTCGAATAAAATAAATTATTGCACTCTAGACTGTTCTCTATATATGAAAGAAAAAAAGTGAAACAAAAACGTTTCCAAAAATATGTGATTATATTCTTTAACTTCATTAAATATAATGAAACGTCAAAGGATTATGTGACAGCTCAGGTTATAGAGAAATAGCTCTAGTTGTGTTAGTTGAAACTATATATTTGGATAGGTTAGATAAGACTTCTGATTCTTGAAGAGGTGACCGTGGCTTTGCAGCCTGGAGCTGTATTCGCCGTGGCTCGCGAACTACAGGGTAGCAGGGCCGGATGGATAACGGGCTGGCCGGCGAGAAACAGCGTGGCGCCGATGCGAGGCAACGCCGATGGCGGTGCCGTGAGGGGCCAGGCTCTGCCTCATGTTGACGTAAACGGGTTTACTTCCTCTCCTGCTATATCAGAACGACAAGCGGAAGTAGGCGTCAGGCAGTCTGTGGCAATGGCTCACTGGGAGCGGTCAATTCGAGACAGATTCGTCGCTCTTATTGAAGATGGAGGATGCTGCATCAGACTGGCTGGCAGAAGGTCTGACGTGTCATATACCACTGCAGCGAGGTGGTGGAGGAACTACCGTGACAGAGGCACCACCGTGAGAGCTCCTGGATCAGGCAGGAAGAGAGTGGGCTCGCAGCAGGAGGATCGCGAGCTAGTGTCTACGAGCAGACAAAATCCGTTCTTGAATGCGAAGCAGTTGCGGCGGGTAACCAACTTCCCCGGCTCCAGTGACACGATTCGCCGAAGTCTGAGGGACGCTGGACTACACGCACGACGGTCCGCTGTGAAAAAAGAGCTCAGCGAAGACAATATTACAAAACGGCTGACATTTGCAGAGCTCCATCTCAGGGCATCATGGGAAAACATTATTTTCACTGACGAAAAAGTGTTTTCCATCAGTAACGACGGTCCTAGGGTCGTTTACAGGCCTCGAGGGACTCGCCATCGACGAGAATATGTAACAACGACTAGAAGAAGTGGGCGCATATCCATTTCCTGCTGGGGCTGGATATCTGCACGAGGAGCAGGAATCCTTTATAGGATAGAAGGCATCCTCGACAATGTACAGTACGCCCACATACTGGAAAACGTGATGCTTCCGTCAGTGAGAATGCTGTATGGAGAAGAGGACTTCATGCTGCAAGAGGGCCATTCTCCTGTTGACAAGTCTGCATTTGTCCAGCAGCGGCTCTCCACGAGTGGCGTCAATGTCATAGACTGGCCGCCGCGGGCGGCTGACATGAACCCCATGAAAAATATGTGGGCTGAGGTCGCCAGGAAGTGAACAGAGAACTGGCCACAAAACCAGCCAACTACGCCGGACGCTCTTTGGGACTCCGTTCTGGAGGCATGGGAGGAAGTTGCTTCTTCAGGGTGTTACGTCCGACGACTTATAGACTCTATGCCAAGACACATGATAGAAGAAAAAAATAATGAGGGATTCCGGATAAAATATTAAAGTTCCTATGAAGTTTTGTTACGTCTTCCTTTTCTTTTCTTCTTAAGTAAGAGCCAGTGGAAGATCACTTGGCAAAAGAAATAAAATATGAATTAGTTATTCTTTTTAGTTGCCTTTTTAATTGGAGTGTTCTTTTTTAATATACAGTCCGTTTATTAATCTAAAGTTTTCTTCATTCATACCATGTCTCCATACATACAGAGTAATCGGTTTACATTAGCGCTCTCAAAGCATGTCTTGTTATTTCAAATGAGCCTCTTTCTTCCCCTCCATCCATTAATACACTCTCTGACCTTCACAAAGTATGCAAATGCAAACGATTCGGTCTTGCATTTATTCGTTGTTAATTTCTCCTCCATTTTCCCTCCCCCCCCCCTCTCTCTCTCTTTCTATCACCTCCCTTACATTATAACCTCAGTCGTCCTTCTAGTCTATTCCTCCAAGACGAAAAAAATTAGTTGATTCCGGTAAAACCATACTGTCTTTTATAATGTCTGCTTTCTTTACTGTCCATCGGTCCTCTCCATGAAGCAGTGTTCTTTTATATCTCCGATAATCCATCCTTCGTTCTGTAAAACATTTTTCTCTCGGCCCTAAAACAAACTGTGGCATGTCACTTGTAAAATGTTCAAATGTTTGTTAAGCTTAAGGGACTTAACTGCGGGGTCATCAGTCCCTAAACTTACAAACTGTCTATAAACTAGCTTATACTAAAGACGGCACAAACATCCATGCCCTTGGGGGAATTCGAACCCACGACGGGGAATGGCCTCGCACATCGCAGCATAGCACTTCAATGCTCTCGGCCATGTCGCCGCGGAGAGCGGGAATCGAACCCAGTCTCCCATACTTCTTTTAATTCAATACTTTTCCTTTCACTCAATGTCTTTCATATATTGACACGAAAAACTGTCTCTAGGTATATAACTTTATAAGAAAAATAGGGTAATAAAAGAACAGTATATTAAAAAAAAAAAAAAAAAAAAAAAAAAAAAAAAAAAAAAAAAAAAAAAAAAAAAAACTTTAATTTAAAGGTAGCTCAAAGGAAAAAGAGACTGATATTTTATTTCAGGCCGGCCGCGGTGGCCGAGGAGACTGAGGCGCTCCAGTCACGGTCTGCACGACCACTACGGTCGGGGGTTCGAATCCCCCCTCGGGCATGGATATTTGTGCCGTCCTAGTTCGTAAGTAGTTCATAAGTAGTTTGTAAGTTTAGGGACCTGATGACCCCGTAGTTAAGTCCCATAGACTTTACAAACATTTGAACATGTTTATTTCAGTTGCCAAGAGATCTTCCATAGTCTCTCACTTAGGAAATATGAAAATAGGGACGAGATAAAAAAAAAGGACTAATAATTTATTCAGAATCCCTCATTATTTGTTTCTTCCGAGATGCAACTCAGCATATAATCTATAACGCCATCGGACCAGCTTCTCTTCAGTAAATGCGACGACTCTCTCTAGATTTGATTGTTCGCAGTGAGGCGGCCTGATTTGTATTTCTGCTTTCTGCTCTTACTATTATGCCAGGAAGTAAACATTCTATATTTACGTCAGAGCCCCGCTTTGCGCTGTGCTGGCGGCGACCGCCAGCTGGCTGGTTTCCGCCAAGCCTCGCCTCGGCACGAGCTGTGGTTGACCGGCCAGCCCGTAGCTCGCAAGCCACGGCTAATACAGGCCCCGGTTGCAAAGGCAGGCTGAACCCTTGATGTATCACAAGTTTCTGCCAACCTACCCAAATGTGTAGTATAAACTACCACAGAGACAGCTATTTTGCTATAAAATGTGTAGCCACATTATCTTTTGACATTTCATTCAAATATTTAACGAAGTTAAAAAATAGTTACCACATAATGTTTCACCTAGATAGCAATCAACTACACAGTAAGCTATTCTCTCTTTTCAGGGCTCTGCATTAGATCTAGACGTAATGAAATATGTATTCATCTTAGAAATGTAAGCATGTTGTAAAATTAAACAGTTCTGATGGCAACAACACAAATGCATACATGTAGTATATCATTCACGTTTTGTGCACTTATAAAGTGTTCTCAATGTGTCTGAAACAATACTCTACACAACGTAAATTACCTTCTGCTGGGGTCCTTCATTTACACGATTATTCTGTTATTCACAGTAAAGTGTTTCATAATGGGTTCATAGAATCACTTCAGTTTCTCGTCTGTTCCACGCTTATACGAAGCTCGAAATAATAATAATAAATACAAGTGTCAAATAGCGTATGTGCGAGTTATAATCTGATATATTCTTTCAACTCTTTCGTCGTCCTTCCTCTATCCCCTCAGGTAATAATCACACACTGCTCAGCAATACTGCATAAGAGGTGGAACAATTGTAGGGTTGGCAGCCTCCTTAGGAGACGTTTAAATCTTCAAATGGTTGTGTCAATAACAGACCGTTTGTTTCACCTTCGGCAAAACATGTTTTAGTCACAGTTAACACTGTTTTTAATTACAGCCCCACGAATTTCAAATTTGTTTTGCTTATCGATATCAAGAATGCTGACGAAACTCTTTGAGTAATGATGTTCAGAGCCAAATGCATATTGATGTTTAAGGTCAATTGCCGCCATTTCCGACGTGAAGATACAAATTCAAAATCATTTCGCAATTGCTGTTCTAAGTTTAGCAGTCGGGAGCATTAATTGACACAAATCTAAAAGCTATGTTCTGAGTACTCATTAAATATTTGAAACAGCATAAGTCTACTTCACTTTGCTGGAAGAATTACACTAGCCACGTCCTTTTCTTTAGATGACTCCTCGTCATTTACTGCAAACTATTACATTGCAGACAGGACATCACGATCCCAGTCGCACAACTGTAACTATACTTCTTAGGAAAGCGATATGGTTCGAAGTTGATCATGGCTGAAGATACCAAAAATCGTTTTGGTACTCTATAAACACGGAATTAGTTTGAGAGTACTCAGTAATTCATACAAATATATTATCGCCAAAGTCTTACAAGAGTAAAGATTTAGGAATCCTTGCCGGTTTGATGTTAATAGTGATACATTTCTAGATATTTCATAACGCTAGAAAAAGTATTTGGTCAAACGTCCTGCTAGATGTCGATATCAATACAATGGATCTGTAACTCAGGGGATTACTTTTATTTTCTTTATGTATCTGTGCAACATTCCATTCGTTCAAATGTTTGTTAAGCTTAAGGGACTTAACTACGGGGTCATCAGTCCCTAAACTTACAAACTACTTATGAACTACCTACAACTAAGGACGGCACAAATATCCATGCCCGAGGGGGGATTCGAACCCCCGACCGTAGTGGCCGTGCAGATCGTGACTGAAGCGCCTCAGTCCCCTCGGCCACCGCGGCCGGCATTCCATTCGTCTCCCTCACTATAAATACTCCAATGCTAGACAACACGTCATAGGAGAAGTAATTAAGCCATTTCATAGTGTGTGCACAAGATGTTGTCCTAAGGTGTTGGAACACTCGGGAGAGACATTGCCTGTAGAAAAATGATATTCCTTGTACTACGACTATGGTAGTGAAATGACAACATGGTGGATCATGTCTGGTGATAGTTGTACTGCTTCCTGGAATGACAGAGAAGAATCTAGATTAAAAGAAATAGTCCGACACAAGCTGCTTGTGGCCACTGAATGCACGCATTGAGGAAGTTATACAGTTGTGCCCAGCCGGAATTCGGGCCCAGTTCCTACTGCACTCTGAGCTGTTACGGTAACCACTGGGCGAGCGAGAAATCAACGATCATCGCAGGTGCGCGGGCAACTCCCCCCCCCCCCTCCATCCCCACCCCCAAGATTCACTTATTGCTGGTATTCCAATTAAAATATCTGGAAATTATCACATATATGATTACAGACAAGGGTTATGAATTTCAAGGAGCAATTACAACTGTTCTCGGTCCCTACTTTCTGAATTATCTGCATCAGCCTTCATAAGGGCAATGGGGAGGCGATTCGCGCTGCAGCTGTTCTCTTTCTGTATGAAAATATCGACGTTCTCTAAAGATTAAGAGGCAGCAGCTCTCAATTACAAATTGGAGCGAGTGTAACATTTTACCCACTCTCTGACAGAGCTATAAACTGCTATATCGAACTGAGAAATATTTGTAGCAGATTATGCTGCTGTCTAGTAAACACCTCATAAGAGCAAAGTCAATTTTAAAATGGTAATGAAATTTTATCTTCACGGCGCTAATAGCGACAATTGACCCTAAATATAAATGTGTGTATTGTTCACCACATAATTACCAGAAAAGTTTCGTCAGGCCTTGAGAAATCGATAAACAAAACATATTTAAAGCTTATACATCTAACGAAATTTCTGGTGGATACAATTGAAAACAACGTTAACTGGGAAAAATACCTGTTTTGGCGAAGGTAAAACAAGCGGTTTTTTATTGACACGATCATCAGAAGATTAAAGCGTCTCCCAAGGAGACTGCCAACCCTACAATTGCTCCACCTCTTCCGCAGTATTGCTGAGCAATGTGCGATTATTACCTCATGGGATAGAGGGAGGACGATGAAAAAGTTGAAAAAAGATATCAAATTGCGCGGTATAGTGAATTAGCGGAAAGAAGGTTTCGGATGTTTTCTGTTTTCTTATTTAGGTTGGGGAGGGGGCGGAGAGGGCAGGGGGTTGAGGTGGGGACGCAATATTAAAACAAAAGCGTTTTCAGTGTAGCACGCCTTCCTATGAGATTTCAATCACCCACCTTTACCTACGAATGCAAAGAGCTTTTGTACTCATTACCGTACAAAGAATGATGTTACAATTGTAAGAAGGCCGCGCAGAGTAGCCACGATGTCTAAAGTGCCACGTCATGGATCGGGCTGCTGCTCGCTTAGGAGGTTCGAGTCCTCCATCGGGCATGGGTGTGTGTGTGAGAGAGAGAGAGAGTGAGTGTTATTCTTAGAATAAGTTATGTAATGTGTAAGCTTAGGGACTGTTGAGCTTAGCATTTACGTCCCATAAGATTTCACACACATTTGAACATTTGATTTGAATTTTAAGAATAACATAATGGTAATTAGAACTCGCACATATCCTATTTTGCCACTTGTTTTTTTCGATCTTTGTATAATCGTGGAACAGTCGAGAAACTGAAGCAAATCTATGAACCCATTACGAAACACTTCACTGTGAATAACAGAACATTCGTGTTAATGAAGGGACCTAGCAGAAGGTAATTTCCGTTGTGTAGCACTTATTGTTTCAGACACATTGAGAACACTTTATAAGTGCACAAAACGTGAATGATATACTACATGTATGCATTTGTGTTGTTGCCACCAGAACTGTTTAATTTTACAACATGCTTACATTTCTAAGATGAATACATATTTCATTACGTCTAGATCTAATGCAGAGCGCTGAAAAGTGAGAATAGTTTACTCTGTAGTTGATTGCTATCTAGGTGAAACATTATGTGGTAACTACGTTTATCATGATTCTATTTTCTAACTTCGTTAAATATTTGAATGAAATGTAAAAAGATAATGTGGCTACTCATTTTATAGCAAAATAGCTCTATCTGTGGTAGTTTATACTACACATTTGGGTAGGTTGGCAGAAACTTGTGATATTTCAAGGGTTCAGCCTGCCTTTGCAACCGGGGCCTGTATTAGCCGTGGCTTGCGAGCACGGGCCTGGCCGGTCAACAACAGCTCATGCCGAGGTGAGGCTTGGAGGAAGCCAGCCAGCTGGCGGTCGCGGTGGCGTCCAACAGCCCCCAGCACAGCGCAAAATGGGGCTCTGGCGTAAATACAGAATGTGTACTTACTGGCTTCATAGTAAGAGCGGAAAGCAGAAATACAAATCAGGCCGTCTCACTGCGAGAAATCAACCCAGAATCGTCGCTTTTACAGAAGAGAAGCTGGTCTGATGGCGTTATAGATTATATGCTGAGATGCATTATGGAAGAAACAAATAATGAGAGATTCTGAATGAATTATTCGTCCTTAATTTTTTTTATCTCCTAAGTGAAAGGCTATGGAAGGTCTTTCGCAACTGAAATAAAATATGAATTTATTTTTCCTTTGAGCTGCCTTTAAATTGAAGTTTTTAAAAATATACAGTTCCTTTATTATCCTATTTCATTATAAATTTATATACCTAGAGACAGTTTTCCACGTCAATATGTCAAAGACATTGAGTGTAAGGAAAAGTATTGAATTAAAGTAAGTATGGAAATCTGGGTTCGATTCCCGCCTGTGGCATAAATTTTAATTCACTCATTATCCTATTTGTAGTTCATTTACACCCAACCTCCATGCATACAGAGTAATCAGTTTAGATGGATGCTGTTAAAGTGATTTTTGTTATTTCAAATACGTCTCTCTCCTCCCCTCCATCCATTAATACACCCTCCGTCCTTCACAAAATATGCAAACGATTTGTCTTGCATTTTTTTTTTTTTGGTTGTTAATTTCTCCTCCATTCCCTCTCTGTCTCTGTCTCTGTCTCTCTCTCTCTCTCTCTCTCTCTCTCTCTCTCTCTCTCTCTCTCTCTCTCTCTATCTATCTATCTATCTATCTCTGTGTCACCTGCCTTACATTATAATCTCAAATAATGTCAGTTGCCCTTCTGGTCTATTCCCTCAAAACGCTGTAAAAAATAATAATAATAAAATCAAATAAAATAAAATAAATATAAAATGTGGTTTCCGTTAGAACAACACTGTCTCTTTTAATGTCTGCTTTCTTTACTGTCCATCGGTCTTCTCTATGAAGCAGTGTTCTTTTACATCTCCGATAATCCATCCTTCGTCCTGTAAAAAATTCGTTGCTTTTCTCTCGACCCTAAAACAAACTGTGATATATGTCTAAGTAAGGAGTACTTTTGCAAAGATTTCACTCTTTTATTCTCCAGTTCTGCACTCCTGTTCATTCCAAGATCTCGCCCTCCCTCCTGCTACCTCTCCCTTGACATATTTATCTGCATCTACGTGCTTCTTTTCACAATTTTGTGTTTGGCAAGTTTTTTTATTTATTTATTTATTAATTAATTTATTTATTTTTTATCACTGTCGTTATTTCTCTACCGATGACTCTCAAACTTTACCGTGCAAGCACTGATATCTCCATTAAAATGGCCCTCTATTCCGATAAATCCCAGTATCCAGTCTTTGAAATGGCAGAGACTGAAGTTCTCCCCATCCTTTCCAGTTGGATATTATGCTTCGCATCGCATTTTCGATGCGACATTGTAGCAGAATCCACATCGCTGTTTTTTAACCTCAATATGACTATTGAAAGAAACCAAACAGTGAAGAATAATTGCTCGACACACTTGCCAGTTATCGGATACCTTGTCATTGACCATACTAGTAAATCACAGAAACCTCCTTCATCGAAGTCTGTTTGCGTTCCAGAACGTGGTGAATAAGAGATGTCAAAACGAAGTTACTTTCGCAATTTCAGAATCCTTTTTCAAATGCATAATTGACGCTCAACTTTAAAAATGCGTAATATTCTAGTTATCGTGGCAACAGCTACCCAAAAATCTTGATTAAAATGAACCCATAGTTTAACTTATAGCAAAATGTCATACCAAATCTTAATGTAGCATACTAAAACGTAGTATAATATCATTAGTCCAGTCAATGAATGCATTCTAGAGTGCATGGAATATGCGAGAATTTTTGACTTCAGGTATTTGTTAGGGATAGTTAGGAGGTGAACATACTAAAAGTCCCCGCCCCTGGGGGGTGAGCTAAAGCGGGGAGGGGGTTGGAAAGGAACCATTTTTTGGTTTTCCGCTTATATCTCGAAAACGGTCGGCTTTACAAAAAAATTGTTCCAAATAAAAATGAAAGATAATTGAATTTGCTATAAAAATGTTTCAATACATATACGTCAAATTCCCAACGGTTTTCGAGATCTACGTTATTGAAAATCGACAATTTCGAAAAATATCATCTTTACCTCACTAATTTTGTCAAACATTTACTTCTAGTGACTCACTCGATCGTTACACAGAAGATTTGTCTGAAAGAAATTTCCTTCAATTTGACATGCACATTTGCTACCTTATCTTCAGCATATTAGAAGTTACATCATTTATAAGATATGCGCTCAGTTTCGATGTCCCTCCATAAATGAGTGTTTTGACCTTATAAAACGTGCTAGCATGGTAAATAACAACAGTTTAATAATGACAAGAAGGTACTTGCAATTGAAATCTTTTCATAATTGTAGTTTTTATTACAATATTATGAATCATATAATGCAAGTTTTTAGAAACACTGAAAGTGATTCAGGATGAAAATAAAGTGTATTCAAAGCAACATCTTCGTTTTTCTGAGGCGGAGGAGTTGAGACTCACTTAATGGAGTTTTCTCACTCGCTTCTTATTTCAGTTCACTTCAAAAGTTCGCCAACCGCAGAGAAAGTTTGTGTGTCGGTATTGTCACCTTTTCGAGATAATTTTTATTTTTTTTTATGAAAATGTTGACTGTGTAGTGCGCGCAATGGCTACTCGGTGTTTTGTATGTGATGAAACAATAGATGAACCAGATGTTTCCACAGTGACAAAAAAAGGAATACTATCACTCATAAAGCTAGAATAAAAAGGCGAGATAGAAATGGTTCATCTTTAGAAGGCTTGGACATCCTTCTGATCCATACTGAATGTTGAAAAAGTTACATCAGGTTGTTAGATTTTTGAAGACCAATTGTCTTGGGAGAGGTGTACAGTGGTTTTTAATGGGTACTCTGACATATCAGAGAGGATAAAAGCAGCTGAACAGTCGACGATATCGGCTCAGGACTGGTGAGGAAATGAAAGTCAGTCTAGAAACTAAAATTACAGTGAAGCAAGAGGATTTCCTCTCCAAATTTAATAATAAGAATCAGCTGATAAACCTGTTGATGATGCAACTACAGAAAAATGGAATAAATGGCCTTCAAGCTTCAGGTGATGCTGACGTTGATATTGTGGAGACAGCTATCAACAGATAACATAATTCCTCGATTGCCATTATTGGAGAGGATGTCGACTTAGCTGTTCTCTTAACAGCAAAATCTCTAACTGATCGTAACATTCTGCTTGTAGACCAGGAAGAGGCAAGGTTATGACGTGTTTATATTCTTCACAATAGCTGCATCAGGAGTTCAAAATGAATCACAATGCCCATTTGTTATTCTTACATGCATTTACAGGCTGTGACATAACATCCGTAGCGTATTTCAAGAGTAAAGTGGGTTTTGTCAAAATGCACCAGAAGTCCAAAATCATACAACATGCTGCTGAAATATTGCCAATAGCTCATCTTCTGCCGATTCCGTTGATACAGTGGGAACCACGAGTACTCTATACTGGTATGGAGCTCCAACCATCACAGAATCCCTCAGCGTGTTCCGCTACAGATCATCTATAAAAGCAGCTGGGAACATAAAGCCTAATCTCCCAACTCTCCCTCCAGCTGAAGGAGCTGTTAATCAGCATGCATTCAGAACTTACCACCAAGTACGCCTTTGGTTAGGAGAGGAACCTAAAGGTGGAGCGCCGAATTGAGGTTCGAATGGCCAACTAGTTCCGAATATCTCAGAGTTAGATGCTGTCCCTGACGAAATCTTGAAGACGATTTTTTTGTCGATGCACGAAAGGATGTGACAGTGGCAGATGTGGTTGCAGAAAAGCTTTGTTACACTGTTCTGTTACATGCCTGAACTGCAAGGGCAACTGCAACAACAGAGTCATTATATTAATTCAGGATGAAGACGACGATAGTGACATCGAGACTCTACCAATCTCGTTGGACGACGTCTCCACTACTGACGAAGATGAATGAACTTGAACATTCCTACTCAGAAAAACGAAGATGTTGCTTTGAATACACTTATTTTTCATTCAGAATCACTTTCAGTGTTTCTAAAAACTTTCATTGTTTGATTCATAACATTGTAATAAAAACTACAATTATGAAAAGATTTCAATTGCAAGCACCTTCTTGTCATTATTAAACTGTTGTTATTTACCATTCTAGCACGTTTCATAAGGTAAAAACGTTACAGCCCCTCAAAACACTCATTTATGGAGGAACTTCGAAACTGAGCTCACATAAATGATGTAACTTCCGATTTGCTGAAGATAAGGTAGCAAATGTGCACATTAAATTGAATGAAATTTAACGCTCTACAACTTTCTGTGGGAGATTTATTGTTGAAGAAAAAGGAAGGTGATATTACATATGCTGAAGTTACGGAAGTTGAAGTTGCTGAGTCAGATATTTTGGAGCAATGTATTTGTGCGTTTATTTCAGTTTATGGAGGTGAACATATGGCTCTAAATGAAAACATGGATAATGAATGGATGCGGAATGCGGAATGATGAAGTGTATGAATCAGTTAGTCTATGAAGGGGAAGAAAATGATTTTTTCGGGAATAAATTTGGGGGTAGTGGATATTAAATCTAAGAGTATCGAATGTACTGAGAATTCTAAGGTGGTACGAGACAGTATCGGCGATTTATATGTTCAAATGTTTGTAAATCTATCGGACCAAACTGCGTGGTCATCAGTCCGTAGCTTACAAACTACTTAAACTAAGGTAAACTAACCTAAGGACAATACACACACACACACACACACCCATGCACCAGGGAGGACTCGAACCTCCGAAGCGAGACGCTTTAGACCGCTCGGCTACTCCACCGCGGCCGATTTATATGGTGAGTGGAAGAATGTAAGTGAATTTTTACGTAATAACATTTTAAAGGTATCGAATTATGTTTGTGAGGAGGTTTGTAATGAGAGGTGTTGAAACTCTGCAGGGGGAAATGATGAGTTGTAAATAAAAACATAATCATCAAAATCGGTTCACACAGGCGAAGGTTCTGAGGCAACAAACATAAAAAACCCTTACAGTCGAATTGAGAACCTCCTCCTTTTTTGAAGTCGGTTAAAAACAGGAGATCGGGACGAAGAAAGCTTTCAATGAGCTGTTATATGGCGATAATGAGACAGAAGGTTGGTCCGATGTGATGTCGGGTACAATTAGTATGGATGAAAAAGGAAGGGATGTAGAAAATGATATTTTGAGGGAGTGGTGTTTAGAAAGAGAAGAGATACTAAATGTACAGCCTATTTTAGAAATTGAGGTAGATAATGAAATAACTAGTGCATTTCTGGATTCCGATAGCAATGTGTCAGCTGTTGCAGAGAAATTTGTTAGTAGAATTATGAACAGAGACTCACAAGGAGAGGACGCTTACTCCTCATCGCCGAATTGGTCCAAATGTATGGTACATGTAGGGCGTGGTGAGATATGAAAGTACTCCAAGTGGGAACTCCAGATGACTAAGCCTTTAGGAAATAAAAGGAATTTTGCTACGGATATATCACAGTATGCACCTTATCAACTGCCCCTGAGAGAGTGTGTTTAAAAAGCGGTGTTTGGCTCAGCGGTAAGAGATTGGATTTTTTATCGAAAGGTTCGCGGGTTCGGTTCCGACCAGCGACAAATACTTTTTTCTCCTTGGCAATGCGTACACAACTGACTTCAAAATTAACCGCAACATCATATACGATATTTTGTATTTATATTTTTTTCTATATAGACATTAAAAAAACATGTAACTGCAAAAGGGCGGCGTTTATAACGTGCGCAAGATGCGGTCAAATTATTTCTTCCCCTGTTTCTTCGATGAATATCACCCTGGTACATGTAACTGACCAATTGCAAAAGAATGGAAGTATCGATTTACATACACGAAGTCCCCAAATACGCGTTAATTACAGTCCCTTTCTAAATGTTTGTAGTCCCGAATTTCATCCAATGTCCTTTATTTTATTGCTTACTAGGTGAAAACCCAGCGTTGCCCAGGTATTTAGTTATTTATTCCTGCCATTTTCCGGTATATATTAATTCTTATAAGGGCTGTATGTATGTAAAATCTCTTGGAAATACAGTTAGTAGTCAAAAAGTAATAGATTCAAACTTGGTGCGGGAAGGGACAGTTTTCCATGAACGTTACTGTTTATGTGCTCATATCTCATGAACTACGTGTCGTACTGTGATACAATTTAAAGGATGCACTCAACTGTTTGCGTGTATACTGTCTGTAAAATTTCCTGCGGCTACAATTCGTAGTTATAAAGTGTAACGACATACCGAAAGCCATAGTTTTAGTCCATGAACAGCGGAACGTTACTGTTTACGTGCTCATATCTCATGAATTACGTGTCGGAAAGTGATACAATTTAGAAGCTACATTCAACTATATATGTGTATACTGTCTGTAAAATTTCCTGTGGCTACAATTTGTAGTGTTCAAATTATAAATTGTAACGTCATACCGAGAGCCGTAGTTTTATTCCATAAACAGCGGAAAAGTAGTAAGCGAGCAACGTTTTTCCTTTCATATTTTAGTATGGTTGCCAGCAAGAAAAAGTTTAATAAAGGTTTGAAATTATGTTGAAAGTTTGTTGCAAGTCGCTAAGTACTGTCATTCTCATACAGTGTATTTCGACAGTCTCACCGCATTATATGGCACTTTTTGCGATTTCTATTGGTTATGACGTAATATCTTTTGAACCATGTGCTGTATGTGATTCTTAACCATGCAACAATTGTTACCTCACGGTAAGGAACGTGTGTACCAAATTTGGTTGAAATCGGCCCAATGGTTTAGGAGAAAATGAGCAGCATTGTAGCAAAATGCAGCAGTTTTTCGCGCATCTCATTGTTTATGACGTCATATCTCTTGAACTGTATATCTTATGAGATTCTTACACTTATGGCGACCGTCCTCATGGATTGAAGCTTACGTGTACAAAATTTCATAAAGATTGGAATAAAACTGTAGATTTGTAAGCAACACGTACAAATATACGGACACTCTGCTTTATATATTAGATATAAATTAATAAAATGATCTATATGATGTTGCGGTTAATTGTGACGTCAGTGTAAATCTACATCAAAATTCTGCAAACCACTGTGAAGTGCATGGCGGAGGGTACGTCCCGCTGTACCAGTTTTTAGTTTTTTTCCCATTCCATTCACGTATTGAGCGTGGGAAAAATGATTGTTTAAATGCCTCCGTGCATGCTGTAATTAATCTAATATTGTCCTCACGATACCTACGGGAACAATATGTAGGTGTACGCATTGCCAAGGAGCAGAAAA
This sequence comes from Locusta migratoria, assembly GCA_026315105.1. Classification (NCBI taxonomy): domain Eukaryota; kingdom Metazoa; phylum Arthropoda; class Insecta; order Orthoptera; family Acrididae; genus Locusta; species Locusta migratoria. The sequence continues at coordinate 226,592,601 of CM048755.1, forward strand.
AAAATTGCCACCGGGTGGAGTTGAACCTGCGACCTTCTCAATACGAATCCAATCTTTTATCACTCCCCCCCCCCCCCCTATGTAGATGTTTTTGTTATCGTTAGTATAAGTTAGTTTATAAGTCGCTTGTAAGTTTAGGGACTGATGACCTCGCAGTTACGTCTCATAAGCTCAACAAATATTTAACAATTTTTTTTCTTTACCTCTCGTATTTTCAATTTATTGTGTCGATTTATCGTACATTTTGCCTACAATTTACGTAAACATTGTGCGCCATCAGCGGTCAAACTCATGGAAGTTGGTATGTCTATCTATTTCAGACTTTATGTAATCCTAATTAATAGCCCTTTTCTGTATTTAAATAATGTTATATTAGTAAGGAAGTGATTCAGATACTCAGTTTTTACTTAAAGAAATATCTCTTGTTAAGTTGTTTACGATTTTGGAAGTAATGGCAATCGGCCAATGAGGAAGAGGCTAACGGGCAGAACTGGTGGGCAGTGTGTATTTGAAGGAATGAAGCTTAGGGTTTAGCGTCCCGTCGACAGCGTGGCCATTAGAGACGGAGCTCACGCTCGGATTTTTGAGGTAGGAATTGGGAGAAATCGGCCGTGCTCTTCGAAAGGAACCATCCCGGCTTTTGCCTGGAGTGATTTAGGGATATCACGGAAAACCTAAATCTGGATGGCCGGAGGTGGATTTGACCCACCGTCCTCCCACATGCGAGTCCACCTCGCTCGGTCAGTGTATGTTTGAGAGAGAAAGAGGTGATCGAAGGGTGTACACAGAAAAGGGAACTCCATGTCTAGTCTTTGCGGAAGAAGGTTCAAATGTTTGTAATTCTATCGGACTGAAATGCTGGGTTATTAGTTACTAGCTTGCAAACTACATAACACTGCAATGGTCGCGTCCAAGCTCGTTAGTCGCGTCACTAGGAGGAACATTGGTGGTCGCGTTGTGTCTGAGAGATACAGGGCCAACATTACACAGTTAGGTTTTATTTTGCAGTTAATAAGTTAACAAAACGAGGGGAAAACTTGTAACTATTATAACAGTAGCAACTGAACGTTTATTTTATGAAAATTCATCATATAATGTTTACATCCGATGACGCGCGGACAACACAAACACCCATGCCCGAGGAGGGACTCGAACCCCCAACGGTGAACGGCCCCGCGCACCGCAGCATGGCGCCCCAGTACGCACGGCTAATCTGGCGCGGCGCAGAAGGATCCTCCAGAATAATAGTGATTCTATCGGGTAGTGTTAAGATTTGCGCAGTGTACTATCGCTTCTAGTAAATTTGGCGAGAATAAGTGTACGCTAGTGCAGCTGATATATGTTTACGTTTCTACACTAGAACTGACGAGTGTAAAATAGTGTTCGGGAAACTGCTAACAATTTCTTATAGCAGACAATGTAAATACTTAACCATTTTCTTCTATTTATGATTAATAATTCACCAACCAATTCCAATAAGGAACCAAATTTGACTGAATAAGCTTTATACAACTAAATCTCTGACTTTGCGCACACATTTTCAAACGTTAGAATAAAAACCTTTTTATTAATTAACCAGTTATTTTATGTAATATTTCTTATTAGTTTCGCGAACTACAGCCTGTGCATAGAGTGCGAAATATTTTTAAAGATTTCGACCATTTCAGGATATTGAAATAAATCCAATGGCAAAGATGAAAATATGCGCTGGACCGGGATTCGAGCCCAAAGTTCCCGCTTTGGACCAGCGGTCGCCTTAACCAATTAAGCTACCCAGGCACACTTCCCTTCCAAACCCAAATTCTCGTCTTGTAGCACACTACGATTGTAGTGCCCCCTGCCCATTTGATTCCGCTTGCTCGCAACCTATACTGGATTCCTGCAAGGTATCGAGCGTATTAATGCGTCCGCATTGAACATGTCACTTACCTGTTGGGGCAGATATACAATTATTTGTATGGTGTCTGTTCTTTTCGGACATGTCCGAAAGAACAGACACAATTTGTTGACATTAACAGCCGAAATGTTACGAATTCGAAATAGTTTTAAACATTTCGACAGTTTCATGGCATTTTAAAATGGAGTGATGTAGAAACGTGTATGTTAGTGATTAGATACGCATCATGCGAATCAACAAATGTCGATGATAATGCCATTTTTAGCGAATTTGTTAAGCAATTTGCTACTGCAGACAAAATTGCTCAGTGGAATGATGAGGGGAAACAAGTTCATTTGAGATGGGTAGAAATGTTTCAGTATTTCTTTTCTCAGAAGTTATCATTCAGTAACTTTGCTGAAGTAGTAGGTACTAAAGCATCTGTAGAGAGAGATTTTGCAAGCATGAACAAAATATGGACATCAGAAAAAACGCAGTTGAAAGTTGGAACGTTGAAAGCATTGTTGCTTACCAAAATAAATTTCAAATACATCTGCCTTGAGTTTTTCAATTACTTAAAGCAGAACGAGAGACTTATGAAGAACATTCTTTCTTCAGAAAAATATGTCAATTAATAAACATTTTTATGAATTACATAAAATGATAATTGTTTCGGTGTTTATATTTATAGTAATAGCAATGTTATACACATTATTATTTTGTATATTGTAATAAAATTGATTTTTTCGTAAAGAATATGTTGAGTTCTCTGATAATTACATTAATTTTGTTTATTACTAATAAATACATAAATAAGGTTTGAGGTTATCTAATTGCATTAACTTAAAATGGTAAGGTTAACAACATCTTTTTTTGAAAAAGGGGGCGAAGATGGGGGGGGGGGGGTTGTCATTTGAGAAGTGTCGCGTTTTCAGCTTGAGAAAATATGGTCACATTACCTAATACGGCCGTAACTTCCGCCCTAGACTGTCCGCGAGGTGGATACTTCCAAGCTCTGCAACCGAATGCCGGTGTGTGGCTGTTCGCCGGGCACGGCACTGCAGTGTGCTTCCGCTGTTCAAAAGTAGTTCCTGTAGCCAACCTTACAGGTAGCGAGAGAAACCGTTGGGGAAGCTTAGCCCTTGCGGGCGGCACTGTGTCTCGGACACTAAGGTTGGGACACCTGTTTGGAACGTGGGACGAAGCTGGTACGCCTCCGCCACGGCGTCGCTTCCGGTTGCTTTTAAATTTAACGGCTACAGGAAATTTTCCATTTTGAGCAATTTCTAGATTAACGAAACGGGTAATGTAGAAATTACTCTGTCCCTTCCATTCGATTGTTCTCTAAGTAAGCAATCATTCTGTGATGCTCCTTGGTTGGTGAAAATTAATAAACCGTTCTAAATTAATTGATTTAATTTTGCTACTTTTTAATTAAGGATCCGTCCGGTCTGTTATTGGTATCTGGGAGTTCGTAATTTTACTATCAACTCGAATCCGTGGTCGGAATAAAATATTTAATTTTATTTTGCTCTAATTTTTTTTATGGCACAGCCATTGTGGCCAAACATTGTGTGCCCTCAAAGTCTGTACTGGTTTGGTTTGGAAATTAGCTGTCCGCCCTGGACACAGAATATTTCCCCAAAACATCACATATAAGCAACATAAAAAAACACACACAAAACACAAAACCTTGATACAAACAAAACTAAGATTCGAGCAGGACTACCTCTGTACATAAATAATAGTAAAGAAATGAATTAAAAAGTTGTAACGAGTTTCCATTGATCACTCTTGGCACCTTCAAAATGTTCAAATGTTTGTAGAGTCTATGGGACTTAACTACGGGGTCATCAGTCCCTAAACTAACAAACTACTTATGAACTACTTACAACTAAGGACGGCACAAATATCCATGCCCGAGGGGGGATTCGAACCCCCGACCGTAGTGGCCGTGCGGACCGTGACTGGAGCGCCTCAATCCCCTCGGCCACCGCAGCCAATGAAGAAGTGTATATACTATTCGTTGTCTTTTAAACATTCACATAGTTATTCATGTTTATTATGAAATTATTGTTATATATATGCTTGTTTAGTTTCTTTTACCTGAAGTTTTCATCTCTGAACTAGTGATTTTGGTCAAGTGCTTTCTAATTACAAAGTTTGCCTCTTCCGTTTGCAATAATTGTTACCTTTTCTGTCAATATTCGAGAGTTACTGAACGAACTGACACTATTCATATGTTGCCTCCAGCATTTATATCATACGTCACCAAATCACAATTCTCAATTTAACCTCTTTTCGATCCTTTTAGATTCTGCATTATCCGATGGTGTACTAGGTGAGTATCCACTGCTTCCCTTTACCTTACTTATTACTGTGTTCTCTCTTTTACAGATTATTGAATATAGTTAACGTCTTCCTTCTTCTACTAAGGCCCTGCTATTTACTTAAAATTTAGAGGTTTATAAGATAACAGTTGTCTTGCGTTCTTCCATATATTCTTACGAGTGTATTAGCTTCATTCTTTTACTTTTGGATTACGCAAATTGGTTGTTTCTCAATAAAAAAAAAAAGTTCAAATGTTTGTTAAACTTTAGGAACTTAACTGCGTGGTCATCAGTACCTAAACTCACAAACTACTTATGACCTACCTTATACTAAAGACGACACAAATATCCATGCCCGAGGGGGGATTCGAAACCCCGACCGTAGCGGCCGTGCAGACTGTGACTGGCGCGCCGCAGACAGCTCGGCCACCGCGGCCGGCTTTTCTCAATAAAGGTTAGCATTCGTGTTTCTACTGTTCACTGGCAGGGTTACTTAATTACATTATGCTACTCTGTCGGGAGGACTTCAGTGAGGTAGACCAAACCTCCGACTCGATCTACCGCCGGTAAGTATTCTCAAGTGAAAAAGGGGGCTTAGCAGCGCGCCAGCTACAGCCACCTACGCACGTCAGTGACTTCTCAAGCGCCTCCTGCCTCTAAGGGAACAGCCCACGTGCTGTTACCACCTTAGTAGTCCACCCATTTCACGTCGGGACACGTGAGCAATACTTCCGATTTCCTTTCCTCATCTCAGAAACCCCGTCTCTCCACAACAGTTTCGAAAACTAATTCTTCCCCTTGGTTCCCGTCTTGGGATATCCAGAAAATTGACAGTTTCAAAATACTTCTTACCTCTTGATAAGGGAAACATTACACCTTACGTTTACACACACATGAAAGGATCAAATAAATCTCACTTCTTTAATTACTAAACAATGAGGATTTAACTGGTCATACCACTAACAAAAGAAATACTCTCGTAAGAAACGCATTAGGAAGTGACGATACTAATTTATAAATAGAAATAGAGAAAGGCTTAGATGATGAACAGTTTAACGTTGCTTATGTTCTGGATTCCTTTCTCTCCACTGATCTCAGGATCGCCAACAACATAAGAATGGTCACCAAGTACCTCCTCTACTATGTAGGGGCCATTGCATAACAGGTAAAACTTAGTTACCTATTTTCTTTTCAACCTTGTCAGAACGGTAATGGTTATGGACTAACACAAGATCCCCTTATCTGATTGTCGGTCGCTTGGCGGTACGATTATGACTGGCTGTTTCCAGCGCTTCTTTGCACCCAATTCTTCTTGAGGCAATTGACAACTTTGACTGTAAATCTTATGCCGCTGCTCTCACTGGAGTGATTACTGACTTCTCCAGCATGAGTTCGGTTGGGGAGTAACCTGTGGGATTATACGCAGCACCCGTTATTTGAGAACGTCTAACTCTCTGTTGTCGCGCCCGATTCCCTGCTCAACTATGCGAAGTCTGTGCACAAACGCCCGGTGATCTGCCACCATAGACTCGCCTCGAAAACGAGGTGTTGTGCGAATGCATTTAACAGCTGTCGATGACTGATACTGACTGTGTCATACCCGTCTCGGAAATTTTGTTGACAATCTATCGGGTGGATTTTACTATTCATCCCTCTGAAACGTTCCCAGTAAGGAGGAGAGAATGGAACAGGAGGATACCGCGTCTGAGAGTAGTTCCTCACCAATGAAGCTGAAAAATCTTCCCTGATACTATTTTGTGTGGGAAGAAAGAACACCCGAACCTCTCCGTTCGAACTCTGATTTCTCGTATTTTATTCTGATGATCATTTCTACCTATGTAAGTGGGAGACAACAATATATTTTCGCATTCGGAGGAGAATGTTGGGGATTGGAGTTTCGTAAGTAGCCCACGCCGCAGCGATAAGCGCCGTTGTTGTGATGATTCCCATCCCAGATCCTGTATCATTTCCGTAACGCTGTCTCCCCTGTATCGTGACAATACGAAACGAGTTGCCCTTCTTTGGACTCTTTAGATGTCCTCCGTCAAACCCACCTGATAAGGATCCCATACTGCGCAGCAAAACTCCAAAAATGTACGGACAAGCGTAGTGTATGCAGTTTCTTTAGTACTTCTGTTGCATCTTTTAAGGGTTCTGCCAATAAAACGCAGTCTTTGGTTCGCCTTTCCCACGACATTATCTACGTGTTCTTTCCAGTTTAAGTCTGAAGTAAAAGTAATTCCTGGGTATTTTGTGGAGTTTAGGGCCTTCACGTTTGATTGATTTATCTTGTAAACAAAGTTTAACGAATTTCTTTTCGTACTCATGTAAACGACTTCACACTTCTCATTATTTAGACTCAATTGCCAATTTTCACACGTAGTGATTTCTTATTCAGATCGTTCTGCAGTTGGTTTTGATCTTCAGATGATTTTACTAGACGGTAAATGACGGCATCATCTGCAAACAACCTAAGAGAGCTACTTAGATTTTCTCCCAAATCGTTTATGTAAATAAGGAACAGCAGAGGACCAATAACACTACCCTGTGGAACGCACGATATCACCTCTGTTTTAGTCAATGCCTTACCATCGATCTATACGACCTGTGTCCTCTCTGACAGGAAATCCCCTATCCAGTAGCAAATTTGGGGCGATATACCATAACAACGCAATTTGATTAAAAACCGTTTGTGAGATACGGTGTCAAAAGCCTTCTGGAAATCAAGAAATATGGAATCGATTTGCGAACCCTTGTCAATAGCACCTATCACTTCGTGTGAATAAACAGCTAGTTGTTTCTCATGAATGATATTTTCTAAATCCGCGTTGACCTTGGGTCAATAGATCGTTCTGTTCGAGATAATTCATAATAATTGAATACAGGATATGGTAAAAGAGTTTCTAAAAGCTATGTTTAGAAACTCTGCTTTAGCAGCGCTGTCATCGGCAGGATCGCCATTACTATCACGTAGTGAGGGTATTGTTTGTGTTTTGCCTCTAGCATATTTAACATATGACCAAAATCTCTTTGGGTTTTCAGTTAAATTTCGAGAAAGTGTTTCGTTGTGATAAGTACTGTAGGCATCTCACATTGAAATCCTCGCTAAATTTCGAGCTTCTGTGTAGGATCGCCAATCCAGTGGATATTGTGTTCGTTTAAATTTAGTATGCCTTTTCCTTTGCTTTTGCAACAGTGTCCTGACCTGTTTTGTGTACCGGGGGGCCCGGGGATCGCCTCCTTCTTTTATTAATTTATTTGGTATAAAACTGTCAATTGCTGTCGATACCACGTCTTTGAATTTGAGCCACATCTGGTCTACACCTACGTTTAGTGTTAGAAACGAGTGGAAGCTGTCTTTCAAGAAGCAATGTATTTTATTTCTATCTGATTTCCTGAAAAAATATACTTTTCATTTATTTTTGGTAACTTTGGACTTTCGATATTCAATCTCGCTACGACAGCTCTGTGTTCACTAATACCTGTATCCGTTTTGATGCTCGTTATGAGCTCAGGATTATTTGTTGCTAAGGGATCAAGTGTGTTTTCACATCCATTTATAATTCTAGTTGGCTCATGAACTAATTGTTCGAAGTAATTCTCAGAGAATGCGTTGGATACAATTTCTCACAATGTTTTATGCGTACCTCCCTATTTGAAAATATAATTTCGCCAACAGATCGAGGGTAAATTAAAATCACCGCCTACTATTATCGTGTGAGTCGGGTACGTTTTTGTAATTAGACTCAGGTTTTCTTTGAACCTTTCTGCTATTGTATCGTCAGAGTTGGGAGGCCGGTAAAAGGAACCAATTATCAACTTGTTACGATTTTTCAGGTACAACCTCTACCCATAATAGCTCACAGGAACTATCAACTTCAACTTCGCTACACGAAAGACTACTTTTGACGGTGAGAAACACGCCTCCATCCGATGTAGCGCATGGCCTAGCTTCATTTGCTTTGTCTACTCCAGTGATAAAGGCAGACCCTGAATTACTGGACGCAGAAACTGTCACCGGCCTGAGTGGACGTGAACAAACGTCGGCGACTGTTACAGGAACGTCTGGCGGAAGCGCCACCTTGGGCGCGCCGCCTTTTTCTTTGTCGTCGCCGCAGCCGCAGCCGCCTCTACACTGACAGGGGAGGCTGGACGCTGCCTGTGTTCCTCCGACACCGGCTGCCAGCACCAGGCTCTGACACCTGCCGAGCAGCCATAGCACTGGAAACCTTATCACCAATCTTATTGACTAAAGTTACTTCTAATTCTGCGCACTGCGCCGCGATCTTTGCAACTACACCCGTCCCTATTTCTTCCAATTTTCCTTCGGTCTCTACCACCCTGGTATCAAAGACATTAAATAGCTCGGTGTGACTTGGAAGAACTGTTCTTGTCTCTCCTAATCGTTCAAAATGTTCAAATGTTTGTACATCTATCGGACCAAACTGCGTGGTCATCAGTCCGTAGCTTACAAACTACTTAAACCTAGGTAAACTAACCTACGAACAAACACACACACCCATGCCCCAGGGAGGACTCGAACCTCCACGTCGTGCAACCGCGCGCTAGGCAGCGAGACGCTTATACCGCTCGGCTACTCCACCGCGGCCCTAATCGTTAATTCAGTAACTCCAGCTTAACCTTCTGCTCGTCAATCTGAGTGGCAACAGCAACAATTTGTTCGTCTATTCCCTTGAACTTTACGCCCACCGAGTCCAGTTTAGATTCAATCCCTTCCTTGGCTTCCTTATTCTCAGTGAGCACTTGACCTAGCATTTTTAGACGACTTCAAAACTCGTCACTCTGAGCCTTAAAGGCGATCGAAAAAGAATTTTTCACCTCCTCTAATGCTTGCGAATCCTGATCAAGCTTTGCTGTTGAAATAGAACTTTTCTCACCTAATGTGGAACATCGCTCATCTAGTTTTGCATCTAATTGAGAGCATCGCTCATCTAGTTTTGCATCTAATTGATAATAAAATTGTATTTTGCTCTTATTTCTTTCTTATGGCACAGCCGTTGCGGCCAAGCATTGTGTGCCCTCAAAAAGTCTGTGCGTTATAATGTACGGTTCGACCCTAAGATAACACCGAGACAAACTTTTACATCAGAACCGTAAATAACTCAATAAGCAGGTTTTTACAGCTGGAAGACTTCCTAAGTAATAGAACGCAGTACGTTGTTCTAGACGGCGAGTGTTCATCAGAGATGAGTTTATCGTCAGGCGTGCCCCAGGGGAGTGTGATAGGACCACTATTATTTTCTATCTATATAAATGATCTGATGGACATAGTATCTTGTAATTTGCTGCTGTTTGCTGATGATGCTGTGGTATATGGGAGGGTGTCGTCTTTAACTGACTGTAATAGTATACAGGATGACTTAGACATAATTTCTAGTTGGTGCGAAGAATGGCAGCTAGCTCTCAATGTAGAAAAATGTAAGGTGATGCGCATGAGTAGGAAAAACAATCCCATAATGTTCGAATACAGCATTAGTAGTGAGCTTCTTGATGTTGTCGCGTCGTTCAAATATCTAGGCGTAACATTGCAGAGCGATATGAAATGGAACGAACATGTAAGGACAGTTGTGAGTAAGGCGGACAGCCGACTTCGGTTTATTGGGAGAATTTTGGGAAGATGTACTTCATCTGTAAAGGAGACTGCGAATAAAAAGCTTGTACGACCACGTCTTGAGTATTGCTCAAGTGTTTGGGATCCGCAGCAGATCAGTTTAAAGGAAGACATAGAGGCAGTTCAGAGGCGAGCAGCTAGATTTGTTACTGGTAGGTTAGACCAATGCGCGAGTGTCACGGAAATGCTCCGGCAACTCAATTGGGAATCGCCGGAGGAAAGACGACGTTCTTTTGGTGAATTTCTGTTGAGGAAATTTAGAGGGCCGGAATTTGAAGCTGAGTGTACTACGATCTTAGGGCTCGTACGGAAGCATATAGGCATTCTTTTTTTCCTCGTTCTATTTGGGAGTGGAATAGGAAAGGAAATGCCTAGTAGTGGTACAGTGTACCCTCCGCCACGCACCTTACGGTGGATTTCGGAGTATGTATGTAGATGTAGTCACACTTGCTTTAATCTTAGCAGTGGCAAATGCGTTGTAGGATAAAGCGTAAAGTCGCATGACGACCTCAGTAGTTTGTCCCTGAAGTTTACAAACATTTGAACATTTTTTAAATATACTTTCCTTGCCTTCTTGATCGATTTATTAATTTCTCCGTAAAATACGTTGGACTGACGTTCATACCTTTCAAGGCTATTTTGCGTTGTATCTGAATTACATCGCATAATATATGTTTGGGTTGTTGTTCATCAGTCATTGGTGCTATAAAAATGTTCAAATGTTTGTATAGTCTATGGGACTTAACTACGGGGTCATCAGTCCCTAAACTTACAAACTACTTACGAACTAGGACGGCACAAATATCCATGCCCGAGGGGGGATACCAACCCCCGACCGTAGTGGGCGTGCAGACCGTGACTGGAGCGCCTTAGTCGCCTCGGCCACCGCGGCCGGCATTGGTGCTATAAAAATTCCTCGTTGCGTATCAAAGGTTTGTGTCATAGAGCACAGTCCCTGCCTATAGACATTGCGTTTACTGTCGCTGACTTAGCGTGTTTAATTGGGCGTATGATGCGTAACCCGTACTTGACGAAACCCTCTAAAAAGCAAGGACTCACAACAGGCTGTGCCACGTCACACCGAGAGGCTACGCGGAAGGAAGGAAGCTTAAGGTTCCACGTCCCTCGCCGCTACGAGGCAGTGGGCGGTGCCCCAGCGGCCAGCCATTCGGATGGCGTCTCTGTGTGACGTGGCACGGCCCGCTGTGAGGCCTTGTCTTCTCGACGGAGCTGACGTGACGCTTCGTTCCTGGAATTCCGTCGCGTGATTTTCACAAACGCTGGACGTTCTCTCTTCGGCTGTGCACGGCCGTTATCGTCGCGTCAGTTTCCGCTGGAATTCGAAGAATGAGGTGTAGTTGAGGGTTTAGAAACACGTCTTAAGGCATTGCATACCGGAAGACAAAGAGCCTGAAAACATTAAATTCTAAAATTAGGCTCGCTCTACGTGGGGAGTGACGTTGTCAACTGTCGCTCGAAATTCAACCTGCAGCGAATAACAGATGTTTTCCCACGGTCCCACATGCGAATATACGGGCATTATAGCACAAGTCCCCACCCTACCAAAAGATGGAATGACATCATTCCGAATTCGTCGAATTTTCTGCACGAGAATTAGTGTGATAGGGGACACCTGGGCCTTTAACGCTCGGAACCGCACGAAAACATGCTTAAATAACACCCGGTCATTAAAAAAATAAATAAAAGAAAAGATTCCAGTGTCCTATGTCACTTACATGCGAAACTTTGCTTTCTACCGAAAGCGACATTTTAATGCAGAGAAACAAAGTAAAGAAGATATCAATACCTTGGGAAGGAGAGTATACATCATTCTATGACGTTAGTGTATCATTACTTTTTCAATCAACAGTTCCAAAAGTCATCTACGTGAAGTAATAATAATAGCACAAGACTCACATATCTTACACAACTGACAGTTCATATTGAGTCCTCAAAGTGCAGATGGGGGATTTCGATGAAGTAGTTTAAACAAAGTGGAGAATATGCCTGGTCGTTATTTCATCATTACACTTCACTCTGTGATTTATAATCAACTTTCTGCACCAGAGTATAAGCCAATGTTGTAGTATGCCTGGTGAAATGCAGGTTGTGATACTGAAATACCAATATCATATGTTGTAATTTAATTAATGTGGGTTTTGATGATGATAATTTGGTGTGTCATTTTTGGCTGTTAGAACCCAGCTGGGATCGTGTTCGGCCTGCCTGGTGCAAGTCTTCAGATGACGCCACTTGGGCGCGTCGATGATGATGAAATGATGATGAGAACGACACAATACCCAGTCCATGATCTGAAATCTAGCACGCTCTTCACTGGACTACGGAGGCGAACGTGGCTTTTGATATTGTACTGCTTGTGTGTAAATATGTTTTTCGCGCACATCGTTCTCTTCCCGTTTTATAACCACTGCAATGATATCCCGCATCTGCATTTCGTACCTAATATAACACCTATCATTTGTGTAGGATATATGTGGCTTTTGCCGGCCACGGTGGCCGAGGAGACTGAGGCGCTCCAGTCACGGTCTGCACGCCCACTACGGTCGGGGGGTTCGAATCCCCCTTCGAGCATGGATATTTGTGCCGTCTTAGTTCGTAAGTAGTTCATACGTAGTTTGTAAGTTTAGGGACTGATGACCACGTAGATAAGTCCCATAAGCTTTAAAATAAATAAATAAATAAATGTGTTTTGAGTTAATATAATTCCTTGAAGCAAAGGGATTTTTACATTGCTGATCGAAAATATGATACACTGATAGCGTTGAATTACGTATTATTTCCTCCGGTGGTACTAGTATCTAAAATGTTTGTAGAACTTTTGGGTCATCAGTCCCTAAACTTACAAACTACTTATGAACTAGCAATACTAAGAACGGCACAAATATCCATGCCCGAGGGGGGATTCGAACCCCCGACCGTAGTGGCCGTGCAGACCGTGACTGGCGCGCCGCAGACCGCTCGGCCACCGCGTCTGGTTACTAGTGTCTATTTTTCCTCTTTATTGAACGGTCACTTTTTATGGTTTGCGACATGTTGTATAGAAATGTCACAGACCACTGTTCTTCATATAAGATCGAGGATTGTTCTCAGCATGTTTGCGTGCGCTTCCGAACATGGAGTGAATACAAGCATTCGGCCTGAGCTGGTGCATCTGCGTAGCCATGGCACGGCCATTCCCAGAATATATCCTAATTTCTGAGAACGTGACTTTAACTTACGGGAAACAATATGTTCACACCCATGCCTTACGGAGGAGTCTAACTTTCGGGGGAAACGGCCGCCCAGTCTATAGCATGACGCCTTAGAACACACGGCCATTCCGCACGGCAACTCTGTATCCTTTCTGACTTCCGTAAGGGAAATCCGGGAGAGGCGCCGTATGGAATATAGGCTGCAAACCGTTCGCAATTTCGGTAAACTCCGACTGAGTGTGCGCCTATAGGAGTAATCTATAAATACCACTTCAAACCCTTTCTCAACGCCACGATTAGTTCTTGGAGTATGCTAAACCAGATCTTTCAAAGTTAACTCTCTCTATTCGTTTAGTCGATTCTGACCCTTCGTGAGCCGCGGTGGAGTGGCGGAGCGGTCTAAGGAGCCTTCCTGCGGAGCGCGTAGTTGCTCGCCGTCGGAGGTTCGAGCCCTCCCTGGGGCGCGCGCGCGCGTGTGTGTGTTGTCCTTATGTTAGTTTACCTTAGTTTAAGTATTTTGTAAGCTGCGGACTGATGACCACGCAGTTTGGTCCGATAGATTTACAAACATTTGAACATTTGAACCAAAACACGCGTTTCCTCTGTCCTGCACTTTCTCCCGTAGACCTTCCAAGTTGGAACACGTTGCTTCTGTGATGCCATCCATCCACCTCATCCTCTGACGGCCTCTTCTTCTGGTGCCTTCGATCTTCCCCAGCAGTAATTTTTTTTCCCCCAGTGAGGCATGCCTACGCATTATGTGCCCAAAAAAGGTCAGCTTTTGTTTTAATATTAGACCTTCCAGGGAGCAATCTGGTTTTATTTGCTCTAATACAAGTTATACTAGACATGTTTTCACTCTAGTGCGGTCATCTCAATTATCAAGGCTCTGAATTTATAAGCAACGTCGTCAATCCCCTACAGATCGGCATACCTGCCGCAAAGTAATCAGATATATACGCCGCACATTTGTTTACTAACTTCCAAAGGAAATGGGTACAACTAACGAAGAGCCTGGCTGGATAAAGAACATAATAAGAAAGTTATCTGATCGAATACTCAGGTTACAGAATAAACTTAGATATATGTAAGAAGTTGGGATCATTATAGCTGAAAAATGAAAATGTTATTTATGTTGCAAAACTTGTATGGAAAGAAAGCTTAGGGTTTAACGTCCCATCGACAGCTTGGTCATTAGAGACGGCAACTTGTATGGTTTGGTGCTTTGGTTACACGAAGCATGCGCAGGTTTTGATGTATTTCGTGTCGATTTGGGGTGAGAAAGTACAAATAATAAGACATTAAAAAATTCTGTAGTCAACTATTACTCGTTTATCTCTTCAACCAACAACATGCTTATAGGGAAAAAAAATACTAGACATAGTAGCCAGCGTTAGCCGGGTATTTATTCAAGTCTTCTGTCAACCCATGTCTTCTCCTCTCTGTTCATCTCCTCACAGGTCTTCTCTCCATTCTTCTCTACCTCCCCTCTGTCGAACCATCCTTTCTTCCCCTCTCTCTCCATCTCGTCTTCATCCATTCTCATTCCATCTCCTCGTTTACCCCCTCACTTTTTCCATATTCTCCTTTCCCTCTATCTCCACCTAATTCTGCTCCTCCTACACAACATATCCTCTCCTCACTCTCTATACATCCCCCTCCTCCTACCCTCCTTCTGTTATAATCGATGGTACATATAATTCACAACAACATTTGCTACGTTGTGTACTTATCACAGTTTCCACTGGTCCACCTCCTTGCTCCTCTCTCAGTACAGCTCCCCCCCCCCTTTCTCTGCCCTCTCCCGGCCATCTCCCTCTCCCCATTCTCGCCGCACTTTCTCCTCCTCTCTGACTCCTCCTCAGCCTCTCTCAGACTATCTCCTAATCCCTATGTCGATGAAGAATTACGTATATCTGATAACATTCGTGGAGACAGGTGAAACGGTGTCGTAGTTGCTTGCAAGGTACCCTCGGCCTAACACAGTACGGAGTCATGTGGAATATAAAAACTTCCACGGAAGCATATACGCTTGTGATATCACGGTAATCGCTCAAACAATGTGAATATTTGTTTTAACGTACTCTTCGCTAAGAACCGTTCGAAATATTACGTACACATGGTTTTCCTCCTTGTTTCAAAGGTCAAGTGTGCAAAATTTCATCAGAAGTAGAATAAAAATGTAGGTTTTTATACATTACCAACAAACAAACGAACGGACATTCTACTTATTTTCCGCGGTGGAGTGGCCGAGCGTTCTAAGGCGCCTTGCTGCGGAGCACTCTGTTTCGCGCCGTTGGAGGTTCGAGTCCTCCCTCGGGCATTGGTGTTTGTGTTGTCTTTGGCATGAGTTACTTTAAGTAGTTTGTAAGATTAGGGACTGATGACCCCACAGTTAAGTTCCATAAACTTAACAAACATCTGAACATTTGAATAATTTCGTGTGTCTCAGTGCACTGCATGGCCCTAACGTGTCCCATTTATTCAACAGGGAAAACGGGACCAATAGTCTAACATGGAATCAGAACCACGTGTCATTTCTGGCGATTCCGCACATCGTTGACAGTCGAATGCTAGGCTAAAACGTAAAGCGAAAAAACTCATTTCTGTTATTTAGTTTGTAAGCGTGACCTTTCCCTCTGCTGTCAAACGCTTTACCAAAGACCCAGTTTTGTGGTTGAAACACTATACTATCCCATGGATACCTACCGAACCTAGATAAGAAAATTTAATTTGATTTGCAATAAAGATCATTAATCGAGATAAAAGGTGTCCTAACGGTGTGCACGGCCACTACGGTCTGGAGTTTGAATCCCCCCTCGGGCATGGATATTTGTGCCGTCTTTAGAATAAGCTAATTTATAAGTAGTTGTAAGTTTAGGGACTGATGACCCCGTAGTTAAGTCCGATAAGCTCTACAAACACTTGAACTTGTCCTATCTTGTAATATGGACCAAATCACACACAAACACAGCATGTGACATATCACACATAACATAAGGGATAGACAACTTAATGTAAAGATTGTTTCAGGATCAGATATTGCGTTTAAGGTTGCATTAAAAAATTCTACTATGTCATAGAAAACTATTGCGTCTAGTTGTAGGATATCATTTTAATGAAAGTGCACCATGGTATATTACGAATTTATCGGAAGTGACCTGACACTACAAAAATGGGCATACATATCTGAGTGTTTAACGGGCGGAAAAAATCTTAAGGATTTTCATGTCATTGGAAGTATGTCAGCAGCCAAGTCCAGACTGGTTGCTATGTATAGGCCGAAAATGATGTTAATGTATCCAACCGTCTGAGTGTCAATCTTAGTATAACAGCAATGTTGGAGCAGAAAAGAAAATATACTTTTTGTCGTAGAAATATTACGGGGGTGGCGTGGGCGGAGTGCGGAGGTAGGAACAAAAGCAACATTAAGGCTTAACGTGTCGTCGACAGTGTGGTAATTAGAAACGCAGCATACGCTGCATTTATTTATTTATTTTTATTTTTAACGATGGAGAAGGTAATCGGCCAAGCCTTTTCATAGGAGTCATCCCGGTATTTGCCTGAAATGATTTAAGGAAATCTCGAGAAACTTAAATCAGGATGGCCGGAAGTGGGATTGAACCGGCGTCCTCCCGAATGCGAGTCCACCCCACTCGGTAGAGGCAGGGATATGACCCTGGGAGAGAACGGTCTTGTTCGCAGAAGCACGGATTCATACTGCAAGGAGAAAGTAGCCATTTTTCTAACAGGAAGTCTTGGACCTGCAGGGGAAACACGCACCCTTTATCACGTACGCTAAACGCTGAGTTGGCGTCCGTACGCTGCTGTCGACAGCAGTTTGTGGCAAGCGTTACTCGCTATCTCCCTAAACCCGACGTTTGCCAACTCTTGCTCCCTGCTTGGCCTCACAAACTCTGCTACCTCATCTTTCGATGCCGTCTGCTGTATACTGTTGTACACAGTACAGAGTACCATTAGGGTTGGCTTCAACTGCTCAGTATCCACAATCAAATCACATTGCACTGGGTAATATAATGAATAACAACGTTTTGTGTTCGCTGATAAGTCTAGCTTGTCTTTTCTTCAATGACAGTATGTTAGTGCTGTGACGATCTGAACCTGGCTCCCTGAAATGTTGGGGTGGTAAACGTGGAAACCGCCAGCTGTACTTACATCTACTTGAGTACTCTGCAGTTCACACTCAAGTGTCTTGCAGAGGTATAACTGAACATTTTTCAAACTATTTCTCTGCCGTTTAACTCTTGAATAGAGCCCAGACAAAAGGAGCACGAAAATCTTTCCGTTCGATCTCTGATTTCTCTTAATTTATGATAATGATATTTTCTCACTATAAAGGGTTGGGTCAAAATTATTTTTTGGAATTCATTGAAGGACGTAGGTGACGTAAATAAATTCCCCCGCAACAAAAAACCCGTTAGTTTTAATTATTCTAACTCGTGTTTCATTTCCACGACACTCTCTGCCCTATATCACGATAATAGAAAACGAGCTGACTCTATTTCGACATTTTCGATGTCCTCCGTCATTACTATCTGGTAAGGATCCCTTCGGTCTGTCCTGTCTGTTAAGGATCCCACACCGCGTAGAAATAATCTATTAGAAGGCCGACGATGCTAGTGTAGGCGGTCTCATTAGTGGATCTGTTACATTTTTAAGTGTCCAACTAACAAAGCGCAGTCTCTGGTTCGTCTTCCTTACAATATCATCTACGTGGTCTTTCCAACTAAAGTTATCCGTTACTGTAATTCCTGTATGTTACGTGACTTGACAGCCTTGAGATTCATTTATCGTGTGGCCGAAAATTGACGGATTTCTTTTAGAACTCACGTGGATGGCTTCCCACTTTCTTTATTTAAGGTCAATTGCCACCTTTCGCATCATACAGGTTTCATGTCTACATCATTTTGCAATCGGTACTGACCTTCCGGTAACTTTACCAGACGGTAAATAATAGCATCACCTGCAAACGGCCTCAGACCCCTGCTCACGTTATCTCCTATATATATATATATGTTCAAATATTTGTAGAGCTTATGGGATTTAACTACAGGCTCATCAGTCCCTAAACTTAAAAACTACTTATGAACTATCTAATACTAAGGATGGCACAAATATCCATGCCCGACGGGGGATTCCAACCCCCGACCGTAGTGGCCGTGCAGACCGTGACTGGCGCGCCGCAGACCGCTTGGCCACCGCGGCCGGCTCTCCTACATCATTTACATAAATTAGCAGGGGAAGAAGGCTTATGACACTTTGTAGAACGCCAGATACCACGCCTGTCTGGTTCAGTGATTTGTCAGTTACATACTGCGAACTGTGACCTTTACGGCAGGAAATCATGTATCCAGTCGCACAGGTAAGACGATACTCCAAAGGTACGAAATATGTTAAAAAGTTGCATGTGAGGAACGATGTCGAAAGCTTTCGGGAAATATAGAAATGTGCAATAATGAGTATCTGAAGTGTACGCCTGTATATTGCCTCTGTTTCAAGTAACAAAACATATGAAGTTTCTTCAGGACGACGCTATGTGAGATGTGCCGAAGATTGTAATCCTTTTCTTCGAAGAACGACACATACTATAGCAGCGGTCGGCATCTGGACCGCCAAAAGAATTTTTAAAGTGTAAGTTACATACTCTAATTATTGAAAAAACAATTTTTTTCTGTAGATAACAACACCGAGCTACAAGGTAATGGGAAATTAAAATATGATTTGGTTCAAAGTGTATCATCATTCTGTCACAAGCTGGTTCTTTGAAAGAGACGTTTTAAGTCAAGAATTTCTTCATTTCGCAACAATTTTTGAATATAAAAATAATCCTAACATAGATATTTCCATATTATAAAATTTCTTGGCAGATCTTAAGAAGGAATTTGCAATAAGATTCAAAGACTTTTCGGAAATACGCAAGTTGTAACAATTCTTAAAATCACCTTTTCAGATTTATCCTGCAGCAGAATGCACATATGTGGCTGCGACGTTGTTCCACCTTTCAAAGCCTGTACTGCAAATGGAGATAATAGACTTCCAGGAAGACACTTCCTTGCAAATGAATAAAACTGTACCCACTTTAGTATTTTGGAGTCAACATGTCCCGGAAAAATATGAAAATTGGAAAGAATTAGCGATCTACCTGGCTGCTATGTTTGGCTCCACATATATTTGTGAAATTTCATTTTCAAAAATGAATTTCTTGGAGAATAACTTTCGTTCAGGACCGCCCACTTTGAAGTCACTATTCGCATAAGGTCCTCCGCACGTGAATCTAACTTTACGTAACTCCTTAAGACCGCAAATGTAATTTTTCCAGTGAATTTTTAACAAGATATATCCACATTTCATTTTACTTCACACTTTCTTAGGGAAAATTAAAATAAAAAGAAAATAGTATGTAGAATTTATGACCAGTTTCTGGACTTTCCAATAAAAGTTTGACTATTCATTTCATTTCATATGTTTTGTGAAAGTAAAAATAAATATCAAATAATGTAAGTTTCTCTGTATTGCTTGTACATTGATATTTTACGTCTATTGTAATCCATATTATTTTGTGAGTGAAAATTAAAACAAAAATTAGTAAGGAACATTCAGATTTACATCTGGACCTCGATAAAAATTTTCAAAAGCATCGGGACCCCGTCTAAGAATATTTGCCGACCTCTGTACTATAGCTTACAGATCACTTTCAAGTCGCTCATTGAAAATTTCTTCATTGCATTTGGTCAAGGGCTTCCAGCAACCACAAGTTAACTGTTCGTTAATCATAATCGCTTGTTTATTATCATGTATCTCATCTGTGGCTTAAAGTTTATTTGGGTGCTACGCATTCTTTACGGTCTGGGAGTTTTCTCAAAGATTAGTCTAGTTAGCTCATGTAAAGCAATAGTTTGCCATACTGTGTAACTTGAATTAGAATGAAATAGAAGAGGGGACAGAAATAAGCTGCATTAAAATGTCATTCAAGGGACGATCACAGATAGGAGAGGAGTTTCCATAAATTCTCAAAACAACATAATTTTTCATGTATTATATCCTTTTTGCAGTTATGGTCTGCGACAGTCACTGTTATCGTTACTTTGGCTTTATGCCAAAAAAAAATTTTTTTTCATTCGAACATTATTAATTCTTTTATAAGCTAAAATGGTGGACGAGTTCCCTCACAAGACCACTGCGTCTTACATGCAGCCCCACCACAAGTCCGCCTCCCTCCCCTCCCCTCCGTTACCCCCACCGCCGACTACATTCCCAACTTCTCGCCACCAATAGGAACACAGCTTGGAGCGCTCATTTCTGTCTCACGAGTCAGAAGCGTTAGTTTTGTTCAGTGGTTCTGCCAGTGACAGTTCGGTCTCATTCGTGATCGCGTACCCCGTTGTGTCACACAGAGGCGTTCGAAATGTATTCTATCATTTGTTTGTTTCCGTGGATGCCGCATCGCTACAACTTTCGTCTTGCTGCCATGACAGTATTTAACATTACTATTGACCAGCTCGTATCTGTCCGAAAAGAGAGGAAAAACAACATTGTAATATTTTCAGTAGCATCTGAGGAAATCTTGTCAGGATTTTATTGTCGTATTCTGTTTTTCCCTCTACTGGGCCACAATATTGTGGAGTGCTTTGCTTACCCTAAAAGCCCCCAGTATCAATTTCTTAAATTGTCAGCAAATTCGATTGATGATGACGCTTGGGATGGATATCTGTTCGAGTTAGGGACGGTCTTGTATCGACATTACCTGTGTGACAAGATACCTTTCACGTCAGTCTTCCGAACCGATACAATCGGGGTGGTTTTACTTAGGCAGGATAAAACTAACCCACTTGCTATTGAACTCCACCCTGGAAACGGACAAGAGACGTCTGCGAGAGCAATGCCAAATTTACCACCTGCCGGAGCTGGCATTACGGGAGAGGACGACTCAGATGAAGCTTTGCTGCAGCTCCTCCATCTGATTGAAAGACTTCACAACCTAACGACTGCCCCGCTACAGTCAGGTATGAAACAAAATTCACATTAATACTTCCACTAACATTGCGATTGTAGTATGCCTCTCACTCTGCTTTCATTTCGCATCTCGCCTTTCAGTACATCACGTCTTCTGACGCTGAATGAGGTTCGTAAGTGCTCACTTGTTATTAGTGTAGCGCGCATTTTTGTAGTTGTAGACACAGATACCAGTTAAAAAAATAAGCTGACGAGGATTCACTTCTTTGAGTGCCGCATGTCGTTAGTGGCGCCTCCCCCCCCCCCCCCCCCGCTCGCGCGTCTTTGTTTCGGCGCCCCCCCCCCCCTCTTTTAGATATATTTTCGTTAAATGATCTGCAGAATGTCTTACCTCGGCTTGTTTACGCATGCTTCAACTAGAACTGAAGCGTCGGCCTACCAAGCCTCTTTGTTTCATACTTTTCTTCCAAGCTTAAAGTTGAAAAATTTGTTTCTAAAAGATACAGAACGTTGTTCATTTTTCTTTGATAGTAAACACCAAGAACATATGAATAGGCACATGAACACTAAAACACAGTAAGTAAACGATTACACTGTTAAGTGACTGGAACAAAATGAATCTGTTACGATGAAGAGACAAGCTACCTTTGGGTCACGTGACGATATAAGCAGCACCCCCTCCTAACCTTGCGCATATGCAAATGCTGCTCTCCCCCACATCTCTTCAAACAGTAACATATTTGTTACAGCGAACAGTATAAATTTCATTTACCCTCAAAGTCGAGACACATTTGCTAAAACGTCCAAAGAGATGTCGCAAGTAACAATACAAGACAATGTTGTTTCCGTGTCTGTTAAAAAGAAGATTGGGTTTGAAAAAAATGCTTGCACTACCTTTGTCGGCGCAACGCAATGCCGCTAACCACACGGCTATTTTTGCTGGAGAGCAGTGACGTCATTATTACTCATGATCTGATCTTCTGAAGGCTTTTACATTTGTTGCGTCTTTGGTATAGGTATAAGATATTTTACCATATACGACGTGTTTTTGATGAGTCTTCAATGCGCCAATTTTAAATATGAAGGACGGATGTTGTCTTAATGGAGGATTTGCCGATGCGCAAGGCGAGGTGCGCAGTAGCTCCATTGTCTTTCTTCGGGACCATTCATGCGTAACCGCCAGAGCTCGAGTAGCCAGGAGTTGGCGTCTCTACCAGCTGCAACGCCAATGATTAAAGTGGCGTTTCCCCTCGCCCCTTCCTGCCGCGGGAGCGTCTAAATGCTGTCTCCAGAGGATTCAGAAGAGAATTTCAACCTCATACGCGCGTACGCATTGCAACGCTGCGGCCAGTGCCACCGATATTAAGCGGCCACACTACGAATCGTATACCTGCTGTCTCCGTGATGTAAAAACGTTTCTCATGTGATAAAAATACTTTGAATGTGCATATACAATGCTCTGATATAGGAACGAAACGAAGAATGATAGTTTAAAAACATTTTATTTTATTTACTTACTTTTTTTTTCGCGGGTTTCAATGAACCAATGAACACTTAGAACACTTAATCTTGGTAATGAACTTCCTACTAATCCTTAATGATCTGAAGAGAAAACATACTTAAATTTTAGGTATCTAGAGAAAGCAGGCTAACTTACGTATGTCATTTCTGTATCCGTACTGTTAATTTTTTCTGTCCCTGATATGTGTCACCAAAATGCCATACATTAAGATAAGCTGAACTGTAATATTCTACATTGTGTACTGAAAAACTATCTTCCTTCCTCTGGCAGACTAAACTGCCTTAACTTAATAACACTGGACGGCATGATCCTATAGTGTTCCCCATTTTGATATATGTTTCATCATTTCCCTATGAGCACCAAGGATCACAAATTAGTACCTTTCAAGCTAATGAGGCACATCTGTACAGGCAAAACGTCAGATGAGATTGGGGCCGATCTGGTGATGGACACCAGTCTTCTTGGATTGGGCTATCCTCTCCAGCCCAGGCGCCAGTAAAGGGGAAAGGTGCATCTCAAGAGCCATCACCAGCAGAGGACAAAAATCCAAAACCCTCAACAGGTGAGTGACGACACTGTAGAATGCAATATTGTATTGTATTGAATTGTCAACTTCTTAGAGCATCTAAGTAAGGCTACATATCAGTGAGCATGGCTCAACTATATTTGACTGTGTGGGTAGAGAGGATTGTAAATGCATCAATATTCTTGCCACGTATGTGTGTAAAGTTTTCTCAAAACTTTGTGTTTCCCTCGAATACTCAAAATAATTACAACTCTGGTGAAACAACAACAGCACAAATAAAGGCTCTGAAGTGCTGGTCAGTGGTCACCCATATATCACCAAAGTAATATTCACTGTTGTATACAGCAAACTTCACTTTCAACTGGTTAGAGTATTAACAACCTTTGTATTGCATTGTATTATGATGATAAGTATACTGTTCTCAAGCATGATACAAGGTTTCAAGCATTTGTCCACTTATGATAATTAATGCAATGGCTACTGAAAATTAATATATGGTATTAACAGCTTCTGGCCAATTAATTTACTTATTTTGTGATATCAACACTTTTGACAGTGCAATCATGAACATGCATAAAATTATTGACTGTACTTTGATAATGGGTAAGAATATGCATAATGTTGTCTTTTAGTTTCTTAGGGGTACATTCAATTGGGTGAATTGAATTTTGGGACATGTGATTCAGTACATGACCAATTAGGCAGAAAAACGTTTAAGTTGCTGAAGATTGACTATGAATGCTACTGGGAATATTTGGAATGCTCATTAATGGTTTTCAGTCCCTGCTATCAGCTATCAGTGATGGTATTTATTAAAGGTTACCGTACATTCACTGACATTCCTTTCTAAGATCTATGTTAAGCTACTTACACTTAATTTTATAATGCAAATTTTCACTTTTATAAATGTGTTACAATACATTCTTTACATTGATATCAAACTGCATCCAGCTAATGTATTCAGTTAGGAATTTGTTAAATGTTATTTTATATTAAAGTCTTACAATATTTTGTCCTATTCTACAAAAGAAAACCACTTCTCCATTTCCAGTATTTTAAGTTGACAACTTCTGCTTCTTACAGAAAAACACATAATTTTTTGGTGTTTGGTTCTACTTTTCAGATAAACAAGAATGAGGGACCTGTATGGTGACAAAATGGCTCTTCTACATCTATAAAAGAAATAAAATTTTGATTTCTGCAAGGACAATCTCACTTTTTTTTAAAAACAGTGTTGGTAATTCTTCAGGCTGTTCATATCTTGGAGATTCAGACATCAGAATCATTATGAACTTGTGTCCATAATATGATTATGTTGATACAAAAATTTGAAGTGATACATTGTTCACTTCTCGTTCTGATATGATTCTGTACTGTTGAATAAATTAATTAACTCTAGGTACTGAACAATGATTACTGAAGAATGAGTGTATGCTGTTACATTTAAATTTCATTATGAAGAAAATATATTTAGACATTCTGTAGTGATTATGGATGTAACATCATCAATTTGTATTTTGGTGTTAACAGTTGTTATTATTGTGTTACATTTTACTTTATCACATTACAGTACTTTGAATTGATTTCTATGATGTTTCAGAGGTAAATGTAAGATTTGCATTATGAGTCATTGTTTACTATTTACTGAAAATGTAAATGTAAAACGATGATCAGTATGTAATAAATAATGTAAAGTCTGTGTGAATATTTTATTATTTGTAAGTTGCATACAGTTATAGAACTATAACTTTATATCTTGCAATTTCAATTATTATGTCGATAATTATTACTTTAGATCCATCAGTCATAACTGAATAAAACGCTTTATTCTTACCATGAACATTTCGCCCTTCCTGTTTATAGGACTTATTTAGTGGGAATTTTCGTAGATGCAGGTCTGCATGTTTTTTAGTTTTCATATGTTCTTCTTTCGCTTCTACCATACGAAATTTCGTATCAGAAACTGAATATTTATTTATGCAAAGTAAATACAGTGACAGGGAAAGAAAGATCTGGGGCAGGATTGTACAAGGTTTATACTGAAGATAGTTTACAAATAATAGAGGCAAATGCATATGAAACGAAAAATATAGTTTTTTCATTGCCTACATTTGAGATTAGAGAAGTAAACTGCTCACTACTTTCCCCTCCTCTCCTATCATACCCTCAATCAATCACAATCCAGTACATTACAATGAAAAAAAAATCAGTGGAGATGTAGCTCCAGAAAAGACACAGTTGCTGTGCTCAAAGGTATCAATCTGAATGTTTGCATCATGATCTACAATTTGTAAACAACTTGAAATATTTATCAAAAATTACATAAAGGTTCTCATTTAGAGTATTTTCACACTTAAATGTGGTCAGAAAAAGACTCACACTATTTACTAAAAGCAAACTCCACGTGGATAGTGTAAAATCATGTCGTGTTAAAAATAAAACTTTGAAACTGTTTCCATTCTTCATTAAAAATTCTATATGGACTCTTTTCAAGCCACATCTTTAAATTTCATTGAAAATGAAATTGTATTTACTATGCAACAAGTATTCTACATACTCTAAACAAATGGTAGTTAAAATCAATGTTTGTTTTTACTATATAAATAATTTAAACAATGTAAAATTGCTGAAAAATTGTTTTAACTACTATTAATATTAGACAAAATATGAAAGTGTGAAAAGAAATATATTAAACTCTATGTTTAAGACAAAATGTATACTTAAATTAAATACACTGACATATAAGATGTTCTGTAAGTGTTCCCGAGGTATTTAAATATGTTAGGAGTTTTCATTGTTCAATCACATGCTTTATTATAAATGATGGTATCATCACCTAAAATGTTTACAATTTCGATAATGTGTCATCACTGATTTCATGGGGAGGACTCTAGTGTATCACTACAAAGTAGAATTATGTAACTAAGAATGTAACATTACTTTCTATTTAAATTCAGGCTATTAATATGGGAGGCTGAGCACAAAACAAACTTTTGAGAAAAGTAACAATATTTATCCAGTCAGAGTGATGTCACTAACTAAAGCAACATGTACCCTTTACAACTGATGCGGAAACACCACATACAATACAAATACCATTTTAGTAAGGAAGAAAGTTATTTTTATTATGATATCTAGTTTAAACTGCATATGTTTACAATACACAGGGAGCATTTCTGCTTTAGGTACATACAACATGACAGACAGATGGTGACAGATAGGAAATATGGCAAAATAAGATTGTGCAATAAGACAGAGTTGGTATATGGAACTAAAAACTATTTAACCAAGACACATGCAGTTTTCAGTCATAATTACAGATTCAAAAAATTTCAAACCTTGTAGCAGAATAAAATTGAGTTACTTTTAGATTCAAGTAAACTCACAATTTTAATATTCAATTTAAATATTTCTACATCTTAATTAATGGAATATGTAACCAAGTTCGATAACTCTAGGTTTAAGACACAACATACCTTAACATTATATCTATCCGCATATAAATTGGTCTGTAAGTAACATATTTAATTATTTGTCCTGTCTTCTTCAGTAGTGTAACATTATATTGATAATTATTGTATTTGGAAAAGGTTAACATCGATGGGTATAAACTCTCAGCACACGTGAGGAGGGAGAATGAGTTGCCATTTATGTCAAAAGTTATCACTTTGTAAAAATTTTTTGTATAGTATCATATAGAAGCAGGCGCCTGTGAGCTAAACCTGAATGATTACACTTTTTTATCATAACAGTGTATAGCTCCCCATCATGTTATTTTCAGCTATTTCTGAAAAACTTTGATGTCTTGTTGTGCTATCTGTCTGACAAGAGGAAGCAAATTATTATTTATGGAGATTTCAATATTGATTATCTGAAAGAGAGTAATAAGAAGAATGACCTTGAGGTGGAACTAGGTTCTTTCAATTTTGTGTCCATTATTGATTTTCCTACTCAGGTAGGAAAGGACTGCAACATACTGATAGATAAATTTTTTATATACCAAAATAAGTTCTAAAACATAAATACTTATGAATGATCTTTCTGTTAATGGTCCACAGCTAGTTACAGTACATGACTTAGCCCCAGAGAACAAGTTCAAATGTACATGCAAAGTAGTGTGTTCCATTAATGATTTAACAATTGCCAAGTTTAGGGGAAAGCTTACAGCAGTTAGACTGCGATCAGCTGTACAAGGAATCCAGTGGGAATTTGAAAATAACTTATTTCATGTTACACTTGTAAGGGAACTGTACCTAACAGCAGGAAAGAATAATGACCTAGCAACAGTCAAATATTATAAAAACTACTGTGCAATATTAAGGAAAGTTATTAAAAAGTCCAGAATCATGTCTATTACATCTGAGATTAGTACCTCTGATAATAAAATTAAAACAATTTGGAAAGAGGGAGACTGCATTATAATTAAAATTAATCAAACGTTTCCTACCAAAGAGTCAGAAGTGGAATTTTTAAGAATCACTATTTAAATGTCATGGAGAAAATAGGATCTAAATGTTCAATAGAAGAGGCAAGGCTATTAAGGGAAGAGGCCACATCTATGCAATATGATACAACTGAAATTACAACCACCTCTCCCTTTGAAATTAAAACCTTGTATGAAATTGATGGCATTTCCAGCAGAGTACTAAAAGCTTGTTCCCATCAGATAATCAGCAATGTATGTAATAGCGCTCTGAAGAAGGGTATTTTCTGTTATAGACTAAAATATGCTATTGTTAAACCACTGCATAAAAAATGAGATACATCCACTGTCGACAACTACTGCCCAATCTCACTTCTGACAGCTTTATCTATGGTTCCTGAGAAAGTAATGTATTGAAGAGCAGTTTCCCATAATTGTAAACAAGGCACTAACAAAATGCCACTTTTGTTTCCAGTAGAGCTATTCAACAGGAAGTACTATATATTCCTTCACTGATCAAATATTATATGCTCTGACTAACTGTATGTCACTCATTGGGATTTTTTGTGATCTTTCAAAGGGTTTTGATTGTGTAAATCATGGAATTCTCCTAGATAAGCTTAATCGTTGTTGTATTAGTGGGACAGTACACAAATGGTAATTCATATTTAACTGGAAGAGTGCAGAGATTTGAAATAAGTGGTTCAAGTAAACTACAAAAATCAGCTGATTCCTCAAATTGGGGAGTTGTCAATAATGGGGTTGTACAGGGTTTGGGCTTGGTTCCTTTGCTGTTCTTGATATAATCTAATGATTTTCCTTTTTATATTCACGATGATGCAAAGATAATTCTTTTTGCTGATGATACAAGTGTAGTAATCACTCATGACAAACAAGAATTAACTGATGAAATTATAATTAATGTCTATCGGAAAATTATTACATGTTTATTTCCATTTGACTCTTATTAAATTTTGATAAAATACAATATATCGAGTTCCATATATTAAATATTTTGATGCAATTAATAAATATAGTCTGTTACAGACATCTGTAGCTAAGGTAGAACATTAAAAGTTTTTAGGTGTCTGCATGGAAGAAAAATAGAATTGGAAGCAGCACATTGAAGATCTATTGGTTTGAGTTCTGTAACTTATTCTGTTGGGGTTATTGCAAATTTTGGTGACAAACATCTCAGCAAGTTAGCTTACTATGCTTTTTTTTTCACTGCTTTCGTGTATAATTAATTTTTTGAACCAACCCAAGATCTTCCTGCACACACTTATTTAAGAATCTAGGGATCTTCACAATAGCTTCACAATATATACAGGGTGTCTCACCTATGAGTCGTCAGGCGTATTTTCTCTGGTGTTTGAGCAGATATTTGTAATTACGTTTTTTCAATGTGTAGTTGGACTCAGGCCAAACAAATTTTGATCATGACGTCATTTCTACGACGCCTGGTATATATGTAAAGCGTCGGTTTGTTTCCCGTCAAGAACAAAAAGATTTTTAAAGCAACATTTTTTTAAGCTCAATCGATAGAGCAGTCCCCAAGTAGTCTATTGTGATATTAGGTTTATCGAAATACATTAACAGATACAGTAAAACACGACAGTGGACCAGTGGTGTTGCCAGTACTTTTTTTTATGGGACTTAACTACGGGGTCATCAGTCCCTAAACTTATGAACTACTTACGAACTAGGACGGCACAAATATCCATGCCCGAGGGGGGATTCGAACCCCCGACCGTAGTGGCCGTGCAGACCGTGACTGAAGCGCCTCAGTCCCCTCGGCCACCGCGGCCGGCGTTGCCAGTACTCCGGAGGCGACTTTGTACACCACCACCTAGAGAGAAGTCCGCGGCGGTCTCGTGTGACGTCAGGCAGAGTAGGTTGCGCGCGCATAGCTGACTGGCTCGTTGCTTCGGCATAGTGGGCCGTGGCCCAGCGGCTACCCAGTCAGCTATGCGCGCGCAACCTACTCTGCCTGACGTCACACGAGACCGCCGCGGCTTTCTCTCTAGAGGTTCGTTCCAGCAGCTGCCAGACGGCTACTTTCAAGCGCTAAGAAACAGGTGTTACTGCGCATGCGCAGCTACTGTGACGAACAAACCCTTGTTTGATACTTGCACTGCTGGAACGCTTTTTGCACTCTTTCTGACTGCAGGCGAAGGTGAGTTTAAAGGAATAATTAAAATAATTTCTTTCCTAATAACGAAGAAGTGTAAATGAGAAATGCCTGATCTCAAGTGAGATTGCAGTGACTTCGAAATAATCGAAAAACACGCTACATACACACGCGTATCACGTGATGGTTACCTCCCTCCCCCCAACTCAGTTCTATTTGCGCATGCGCAAATTGGCAACTTGACCGCGCCAGAAATATTTTTCCGGGTAGCGTCTGGCTGTTTGCGGCAACTGCTGGAACACCAAACAGCCACACCAGCCACACTCCAAGTAGCCTGAAGCGGCAGAAGGCGCTGCTGAAACATAATTTCAGCGTTGCGCATGCGCAAGCGGTCTGGCAGTTGCTGGAACGAAGGTGCTGCTGCTGTGCAGCCCTTCTACAGGGCAGCAGCAGGCGGTGCGAGGCGAGATGCGGCACGTCGGTCGTGGACGAAGTGGCAAGCACATGTGTACCAATGTCTGTCATGGGCATCAAATGTGTTGGACACCGGCTGAGAGCAATGTCAGTAGCCACAGTAGTAATGCAGCACAATACAGTATCATTTTCAAGACGATTTCACGCAACGACCACGCGTTTCAGCATCTGTATACATGGCCCCCACATTCGATTGCAGGCCCTGGACCCAGAATCTGAGACGCCCTCCCCCCCCCCCCCTCTCCCGCCGCCGCAACGAACGAGACTTATCCAAAGTGACAAGTTGTTTCAACAATTCCCAATGACCAGCCCTAATACAGAAGAAAGAATAAAAACTCTCAACATTTCTAAAAAGAATCAAATAATTCACTTCAGCAGCACAAGCACTGTCTCTGATCAGTGAATGTACTCGACAAGGAGAAGACATTGTATACTGTATTAATACTAAGGTAGCCATATTTTCTAGATCCAAATTCGGGACACTTTACAAATTTTGTAATTTTATATATTTTTTCATTATATTAGAAGAAGATTTTAGTGAAAGTAATAATCATAAAATATTAGTTTAAGTTGTTATAAAAAGTAAATTAGTTTACACTTTATTAGTACTTTATACGATGAAGGAATGCGATCAGAGCAACTGTATTTAACAGTGCAGTGAATTTTCTTCAGCAAGTCTGTATTTTTCAACAACATGTGAATAAATTTTACGCAATTATGATAATAATTTACTCTAGTTATTGATTTCACAGTTTCTACGACAAGCTGTGTTTGGTCACTTAAAAGGTAAAGCAGTTAACAATCTGAAGATTGGTTTGAACACCACGGTGCTTTACTAGGCATGGTCCTCTTTGGAGGTGGTATGCCGTTGCCTTCATCCGACCTTCGAACTGACTTACCCAGCCAGTTATAGGGGGACCTACAGTTTAACGTGGGTTCCGAACCACGGTGCTACTCGGTATTTTTCACATGAGCAATACTGCCAAAGGTGAAAGAAGTGGAATGTGACAGATAAAAATCCTAGGACCTGGCGGGGATCGAACCCGGGACCCTTGGACTCTACCACTGTGCAACCGAGGCGCACTTGGTCACTTATCCATATATTATCTATGTGGGGAAAATACCCTTTCAGTAACAGCATAATTTCCGGAAAGGCAGAAGGGAAACTGCACTAGTTTAAGCACATTTGAGAATGGCACATGATTCTGTCTGAAATGAGAATTAATATCCATCCATCTTTGACCTGGTAAAGAGCTGTTAGCACTCCATTCACCGATTTTCTCACTGGTATAGTTTGTGCACGTATGCTCAGTCGAAACAGTTTGAAACGGTGTCGACAGTTTGACTTAAGTACCGTAAGCCCAACTAACTTTTTGTCAGTTTCACATCATAATTAAAACTAATAATGAAATAGACCGATACAGGTGAGAAATTTCTAAATCGGAACATAATTGTTAAATCCGGGAGAAATAGATGTACCGAATTACCTTCGGAAAAAAAAAAAAAAGAAATCGGAACTGACACACAAAAATCGTGACTGTCTCGAAAAAATCTGTACGATTGGTCACCTTAGTTAATACACACATACAATACCAACCAATGGCAGAAACTAGCCGGCCGCGGTGGCCGAGGGGACTGAGGCGCTCCAGTCACGGTCTGCACGGCCACTACGGTCGGGGGTTCGAATCCCCCCTCGGGCATGGATATTTGTGCCGTCCTTAGTCTTAGGTAGTTCTTAAGTAGTTTGTAAGCTTAGGGACTGATGACAACGTAGTTAAGTCCCATAAATTCTACAAACATTTGAACATTTGTTGGCAGAAACTAACAGCATCGATCGAAGTAATCGTTTAAGATCCAGGGTCCTTGTACAAGTTAACGTTAGTAGCACTTACCCATTACCGAAATCATGTCTGTTACATCTGAAGCTGTGTACATGTTGTATTGTGCAGTGCGGCATGGCCGAAACAAAACAGAGATGCGTCCGCTGCCAGCTACACTGTGGTACTTGTATCGGTAAACATGTGTTCGCACCGCCTTCATTGCCCGAGTTGCCCCTTCGCGTGTGCCGCCACGCCTCGCACCGCCTGCTACTGCCTCATGGAATCGTTACACAGCCGCTTCCGGAGTACTGGTCAATTGTCATGTTTTGCTTTCTCTGTTAATACATTCCGATAAACCGAATATTACACTATACTAATTGGGGACTGCTCTATTGATTAAGCCCAAAAAAATTTCGCTTAAAATTTTTTTTTTTTTTTTTTTTTTTGTTCGTGACGGGAAACAAACTGAGGCTTTACATCTACACCGGGCGTCGCAGGAATGGCGTCATGATCAGAATTTGTGTGACCTGAGTCCAGCTACACATTGCAAAAAAGAAATTGCAAATATCTACTCAAACACCGCCAGCCGCGGTGGCCGAGGGGACTGAGGCGCTCCAGTCACGGTCTGCACGGCCACTACGGTCGGGGGTTCTAATCCCCCCTCGGGCATGGATATTTGTGCCGTCCTTAGTTGTAAGTAGTTCATAAGTAGTTTGTAAGTTTAGGGACTGATGACCCCGTAGTTAAGTCCCATAGACTCTACAAACATTTGAACATTTGAACTCAAACACCGGAGAAAATGCGACTGACGACTCTTAGGTGAGACACCTGGTATATATATATTCCCTTATAAAATGGTTATTAATAACAAAATCCAATCCAAAAGTAATGGCAGTGTGCATAGCTACATCACTAGGAAAAAGGTTGATCTACACGATTCAAGATTAAATTTATCTTTGGTACAAAAGGGGGTAATTTTACAAAAAATAAAAAAAGTTATGTCTTGTAATGTTATCTTTTACAAAACTGACACATCCCACATCATTACGATATCTCGTATTCATGATCTATGGAACAAGTATTAATCTAGTCTATTGCAACTGAAAGAAACCTTTTATTTATTCATTTTTCTGTTTTTCACACTGTTTCGCCTTTATTATATGCAAGGCATCATCATTGGCCTGAAATATATATAAATTTCCTTACAAACGACGTTTTGTACATTATTCTTTACGGAACTTAGTAATATTTCTGGGACATACAATTGTAATTGGTGGTAACTTTAACTTACCATTGATATGGCGTCAAAAATACATGTTCAGAACTGGAGGCAAGTATAATCATCGTCCAAATTTGTACTGAATGCATTCTCCAAAAAACTATATTCATCAATTAGTTCATGAACCTAACAGAATCGTAAATGGTTGTGAAAACATATTTAACTTCCTATGAATAAATAATCCGGAACTAATAATGGCATCAAAACAGACTCAGGGGTTAGTGAATACAGAGTTGTCTTTACATGACTGAATATTGAAATTCCCTTATCCAGCAAAATTGAACAGAAAATATATGTAGTTGTTGTTGTGGTCTTCAGTCCGGATACTGGTTTGATGCAGCTCTCTACCCTACTCTATCCTGAGCAAGCCTCTTCATCTCTTCGTAAGACCTGCAACCTACATCCATTTGAATCTGCTTACTGTATTCATCTCTTGGTCTCCCTCTGCGATTTTTACCCCACACACTTCCCTCCAACGCTAAATTCACGATTTCTTAACGTCTAAGAATGTGTCCTATCAGTCGATCCCCTCTTTTAGTCAAGGTGTGTCAGAAATTCCTTTTCTCCCCAATTCTGTTCAGTACCTCTTCATTAGTTACGCGATCCACCTACCAAATCTTCAGCATTCCTTCTGTAGCACCACATTTCAAAAGCATCTATCCTCTTCCTGTCCGCACTGTTTATCGTCCATGTTTCACTCCCATACATGGCAACACTACACACAAATGCCTTCAGAAACGACTTCCTTATACTTAAATATTTGATGTTAACAAATTTCTCTTTTTCAAAAACGCGTTTCTTCCCATTGCCATTCTGCATTTAATATCTACATCTACATCCATACTCCGAAAGCCATCCGACGGTGAGTGGCGGAGGGTACCTTGAGTACCACTATCGGTTCTCCCTCCTATTCCAGTCACGTATTGTTCGCGGAAAGAAAGATTGTCGGTATGCCTCTGTGTGGGCTATAATCTGTCTGAATTTATCTTCGCGAGATATACGTAGGAGGGAGCAATATACGGCTAGACTCCTCAGTAAGCCGCGGCGTATTAGCCGCGCGTACTGGAGCGCAGTGTTGCGGTGCGCGCGGCCGTCCGCCGTCGGGGGTTCGAATCCCTCCTTGGCCATGGATGTTTGTGCCATCTTTAGTATAAGGTAGTTCATAAGTAGTTTGTAAGTTTAGGGACTGATGACCCCGCAGTTAAGCCCCGTAAGCTTTACAAATATTTGAACTCCTGAGTAAAGGTATGTTCTCGAAACTTGGACAAAAGCCCCTACAGAGCGTCTCTCTTGCAGAGTCTTCCACTGGAGTTTATCGATCATCTCCATAACGCTTTCACGATTACCAAATGATCCTGTAACAAAGCACGCTGCTCTTCATTGGATCTTCTCTACTTCCTCCATCAACCCCACCTGGTACGGATCCCACACCGGTGAGCCGTATTCAAGCAGTAGGTGAACAAGTGTACTGTAACCTACTTTCTTTGTTTTCGGACTGCATTTCCTTAGGATTCTTCCAAAGCATCTAAGTCTGGCATCTGCTTTACCGACGATTGATTTTATATGGTCGTTCCATTTTAAATTACTACTAATGCCTACTCCTAGATAATTTATGGAATTAACTGCTTCTAGTTGCTGACCTGCTATAGTGGAGGTAAATGATAAAGGATCTTTCTATCTATGTATTCGCAGCACATTACACTTGTCTACATTGAGATTCAATTGCCAATCCGTGCACCATGCGTCAATTCGATGCAGATCCTCATGCATTTCAATACAATTTTCCATTGTTACAACTTCTCTATATACTACAGCATCATCCGCAAAAAAGCTTCAGTGAACTTCCGATGTTATCCGCAAGGTCATTTATATATATTGTGAACAGCAACGGACCTACAACACTCCCCTCTGTACTGCGACCATCACATGTTTTTTTACAGTCCAAGTAACAAAACTCATCTACCACCTTTATTCCATCAGTATCGCCCGATTTTCTTAGCTGCACTCAAAAAAATGTTCAAATGTTTGTAATTCTATCGGACCAAACTGCGTGGTCATCAGTCCGTAGCTTACAAACTACTTAAACCTAGGTAAACTAACCTAAGGACAAACACACACACCCATGCCCCAGGGAGGACTCGAACCTCCACGGCGAGCAACCGCGCGCTCCGCAGCGAGACGCTTTAGACCGCTCGGCTACTCCACCGCGGCAGACTGCACTCCATTACCCTTGTTTTACTCTTGTTAATGTACATTTTATATCCACCTTTCAACACACTGTCCATTCCGTTTAACTGTTCTTCCAGGTCTTCTGCTGTCTCTGACAGAATTACAATGTCATCGGCAAAACGCAATGTTTTTATTTCTTCACCCTGAACTTGAATTCCTTCTCCAAATTTCTCCTTGCTTTCCTTTATAGCTTGCCCCTTGCTTCCTTTATAGCATTGGAGAAAGGCTACAACTCTGTATTACTCCCTTCCCAACCTCTGTATCCCTTTAAAGCCCTACAATTCTGATAACTGCTGTCTGGTTTATGTACAAGTTATAAATAACCTTGCGTTTCCTATATTTAATCCTGCTCAGTTCAGAATTTGAATGAGTGTATTACAACCGACATTGTCAAAAGATTTCTCCAAATCTACAAAAGCTGGAAATGTAGGTTTGCCTTTCATTAACCTATCTTCTAAGATAAGCCGTAAATTGAGTATTAAATTCCGTGTTCCTACATTTCTCCTAAAACCAAACTGATATTCCCCGAGGTCGGCTTCTACCAACTTTTCCATCCTTATGTAAATAATTCGTGTTAAAATTTTGCAAGCATGACTTATTAAACTGTTGGTTCTGTAATTGTCACACCTGTCCGCACCCGCTTTCTTTGGAATGGGCCGGCCGCGGTGGCCAAGCGGTCTGCAGCGCATCAGTCACGTTCTGCACGGCCACTACGGTCGGGGGTTCGAATTCCCCCTCGGGCATGCATATTTGTGCCGTCCTAGTTCGTAAGTAGTTCATAAGTAGTTTGTAAATTTAGGGACTGATGACCCCATAGTTAAGTCCCATAATCTTTACAAACATTTGAACATTTCTTTGGAATGAGGATTATTACATTTTTCTTAAAGTCCGAGGGCATGTCACCTGTCTCGTATATCTTACGCACCAGGTGAAATAGTTTTATCATGGCTCGTTCTCCCGAGACTTTAGTAGTTCTGAGGGAATGTCATCTACTCCAGGAGCCTTGTTTCTACTTAGGTCTTTCAGGGCTCTGTCAAATTCTTCTCTCAGTATAGGATCTCCTATTTCATCTCATCTATTTCCTTTTCCCTTACTACAATATTGTCTGTAAGTTCATTTCCTTTGTAGAGCCCTTCTATATACTCTTTCCACCTTTCAGCTTTCCCTTCTTTGCTGAGATCTGGTTTTCCATCTAAGTTCTTTATATTCATAAGCTGCTTTTCTTGTCTCCAAATGTCTCTTATTTTCCTGTGGGCAGTATCTATTTCCCCCTATTTATACATTCTTCTACAGTCTTGGATTTACCTTCTAGCCACTCCTGCTTAGCCATTTTGCACTTTTTGTCAATCTCATTTCTTAGTCGTCTGTACTCCATTTTGCCTGTTTCATTTACTGAATTTTTATATTTTCTCATTTCATCGATTAAATTTAGTATTTCCTGTGATATCCAAGTATTTTTTGTAGGTCTTGCCTTTCTACCTATTTTTTCCTCCGCTTCCTTCATTATTTCATCTCTCAATGCCACCTATTCCACCTCTACTGTTTTATTTCCCCCCGTTTCTGTTAATTGTTGCCTAAAGCTCACTCTGAAATTCTTAAGCACTTCAGGTTCCCTTAATTTATCTAAGTCCCGTCTCCTTATTTTCCAACCTTTCTGCAGTTTTTTCAGATTTAACCTACAGTTCATGGCCAATAAGTTATGGTCAGATTCTATTTCTGCCCCTGGGTATATCTCACTGTTTGAAACCTGGTACCGGAATCCTATGTCTTACCATTATAAAATCTATCTGGTAGCTTCCGGTGTCTCCTGGTCTCCTCCACGTATACATCCGTCTTTCGTGATTCTTAAACCAGGTGTTTGTTATGTTCCGTGCAAAATTCTACCTGGCGGCTTCCTCTTTCAATCCTTTTGCCCAGTCCATATGCACCTATTATTTTTCCTTCCCTTCTTTTTCCTACTACCGAATTCCAGTCTCCCATCACAATTAAGTTTTCCGCGCCCTGAATTGTATGAATAATTTCCTTTACCTCCTCACACATTTCTTCAATCTCCTCATCATCGGCAGAGCTAGTTAGCATATAAGCCTATACTATTGTAGTTGGTGTTGGCTTCGTATCTATCTTGACTACGACAATACGATCACTGTGTTGCTCATAGTAGTTTACCCGCATTCCTATTTTCTTATTCATTATCAGACCTACTCCTGTAATACCCCCCCCCCCCCCCCACTGATTTTGAATTTATAATCCTGTACTCACAGAAATTCTGTTCCTCTACCCAACGAACGTCACTAATCCCCACTATATGTAACTTCAACCTATCCATTTCCCTTTTTAAATTGTCTAGCTTCCCTACCCGATTAAGGGAACTAACATCCCATGCTCCGATCCGTAGAATGCCAGTGTTGTCTTTCATGATGATCACTTCCTGCTGAGTAGTTAAAATGTTTGAAAAGATTATGGGACTTAACTACGGGGTCATCAGTCCCTAAACTTACAAACTACTTATGAACTACTTACGAACTAGGACGGCACAAATATCCATGCCCGAGGGGGGATTCGAACCCCCGACCGTAGTGGCCGTGCAGACCGTGACTGAAGCGCCTCAGTCTCCTCGGCCACCGCGGCCGGCGTTGCCAGTACTCCGGAGGCGACTTTGTACACCACCACCTAGAGAGAAGTCCGCGGCGGTCTCGTGTGACGTCAGGCAGAGTAGGTTGCGCGCGCATAGCTGACTGGCTCGTTGCTTCGGCATAGTGGGCCGTGGCCCAGCGGCTACCCAGTCAGCTATGCGCGCGCAACCTACTCTGCCTGACGTCACACGAGACCGCCGCGGCTTTCTCTCTAGAGGTTCGTTCCAGCAGCTGCCAGACGGCTACTTTCAAGCGCTAAGAAACAGGTGTTACTGCGCATGCGCAGCTACTGTGACGAACAAACCCTTGTTTGATACTTGCACTGCTGGAACGCTTTTTGCACTCTTTCTGACTGCAGGCGAAGGTGAGTTTAAAGGAATAATTAAAATAATTTCTTTCCTAATAACGAAGAAGTGTAAATGAGAAATGCCTGATCTCAAGTGAGATTGCAGTGACTTCGAAATAATCGAAAAACACGCTACATACACACGCGTATCACGTGATGGTTACCTCCCCCCCCCCCCAACTCAGTTCTATTTGCGCATGCGCAAATTGGCAACTTGACCGCGCCAGAAATATTTTTCCGGGTAGCGTCTGGCTGTTTGCGGCAACTGCTGGAACACCAAACAGCCACACCAGCCACACTCCAAGTAGCCTGAAGCGGCAGAAGGCGCTGCTGAAACATAATTTCAGCGTTGCGCATGCGCAAGCGGTCTGGCAGTTGCTGGAACGAAGGTGCTGCTGCTGTGCAGCCCTTCTACAGGGCAGCAGCAGGCGGTGCGAGGCGAGATGCGGCACGTCGGTCGTGGACGAAGTGGCAAGCACATGTGTACCAATGTCTGTCATGGGCATCAAATGTGTTGGACACCGGCTGAGAGCAATGTCAGTAGCCACAGTAGTAATGCAGCACAATACAGTATCATTTTCAAGACGATTTCACGCAACGACCACGCGTTTCAGAATCTGTATACATGGCCCCCACATTCGATTGCAGGCCCTGGACCCAGAATCTGAGACGCCCTCCCCCCCCCCTCTCCCGCCGCCGCAACGAACGAGACTTATCCAAAGTGACAAGTTGTTTCAACAATTCCCAATGACCAGCCCTAATACAGAAGAAAGAATAAAAACTCTCAACATTTCTAAAAAGAATCAAATAATTCACTTCAGCAGCACAAGCACTGTCTCTGATCAGTGAATGTACTCGACAAGGAGAAGACATTGTATACTGTATTAATACTAAGGTAGCCATATTTTCTAGATCCAAATTCGGGACACTTTACAAATTTTGTAATTTTATATATTTTTTCATTATATTAGAAGAAGATTTTAGTGAAAGTAATAATCATAAAATATTAGTTTAAGTTGTTATAAAAAGTAAATTAGTTTACACTTTATTAGTACTTTATACGATGAAGGAATGCGATCAGAGCAACTGTATTTAACAGTGCAGTGAATTTTCTTCAGCAAGTCTGTATTTTTCAACAACATGTGAATAAATTTTACGCAATTATGATAATAATTTACTCTAGTTATTGATTTCACAGTTTCTACAACAAGCTGTGTTTGGTCACTTAAAAGGTAAAGCAGTTAACAATCTGAAGATTGGTTTGAACACCACGGTGCTTTACTAGGCATGGTCCTCTTTGGAGGTGGTATGCCGTTGCCTTCATCCGACCTTCGAACTGACTTACCCAGCCAGTTATAGGGGGACCTACAGTTTAACGTGGGTTCCGAACCACGGTGCTACTCGGTATTTTTCACATGAGCAATACTGCCAAAGGTGAAAGAAGTGGAATGTGACAGATAAAAATCCTAGGACCTGGCGGGGATCGAACCCGGGACCCTTGGACTCTACCACTGTGCAACCGAGGCGCACTTGGTCACTTATCCATATATTATCTATGTGGGGAAAATACCCTTTCAGTAACAGCATAATTTCCGGAAAGGCAGAAGGGAAACTGCACTAGTTTAAGCACATTTGAGAATGGCACATGATTCTGTCTGAAATGAGAATTAATATCCATCCATCTTTGACCTGGTAAAGAGCTGTTAGCACTCCATTCACCGATTTTCTCACTGGTATAGTTTGTGCACGTATGCTCAGTCGAAACAGTTTGAAACGGTGTCGACAGTTTGACTTAAGTACCGTAAGCCCAACTAACCTTTTGTCAGTTTCACATCATAATTAAAACTAATAATGAAATAGACCGATACAGGTGAGAAATTTCTAAATCGGAACATAATTGTTAAATCCGGGAGAAATA
This sequence comes from Locusta migratoria, assembly GCA_026315105.1. Classification (NCBI taxonomy): domain Eukaryota; kingdom Metazoa; phylum Arthropoda; class Insecta; order Orthoptera; family Acrididae; genus Locusta; species Locusta migratoria. The sequence continues at coordinate 226,632,926 of CM048755.1, forward strand.
GATGTACCGAATTACCTTCGGAAAAAAAAAAAAAAGAAATCGGAACTGACACACAAAAATCGTGACTGTCTCGAAAAAATCTGTACGATTGGTCACCTTAGTTAATACACACATACAATACCAACCAATGGCAGAAACTAGCCGGCCGCGGTGGCCGAGGGGACTGAGGCGCTCCAGTCACGGTCTGCACGGCCACTACGGTCGGGGGTTCGAATCCCCCCTCGGGCATGGATATTTGTGCCGTCCTTAGTCTTAGGTAGTTCTTAAGTAGTTTGTAAGCTTAGGGACTGATGACAACGTAGTTAAGTCCCATAAATTCTACAAACATTTGAACATTTGTTGGCAGAAACTAACAGCATCGATCGAAGTAATCGTTTAAGATCCAGGGTCCTTGTACAAGTTAACGTTAGTAGCACTTACCCATTACCGAAATCATGTCTGTTACATCTGAAGCTGTGTACATGTTGTATTGTGCAGTGCGGCATGGCCGAAACAAAACAGAGATGCGTCCGCTGCCAGCTACACTGTGGTACTTGTATCGGTAAACATGTGTTCGCACCGCCTTCATTGCCCGAGTTGCCCCTTCGCGTGTGCCGCCACGCCTCGCACCGCCTGCTACTGCCTCATGGAATCGTTACACAGCCGCTTCCGGAGTACTGGTCAATTGTCATGTTTTGCTTTCTCTGTTAATACATTCCGATAAACCGAATATTACACTATACTAATTGGGGACTGCTCTATTGATTAAGCCCAAAAAAATTTCGCTTAAAATTTTTTTTTTTTTTTTTTTTTTTTTTTGTTCGTGACGGGAAACAAACTGAGGCTTTACATCTACACCGGGCGTCGCAGGAATGGCGTCATGATCAGAATTTGTGTGACCTGAGTCCAGCTACACATTGCAAAAAAGAAATTGCAAATATCTACTCAAACACCGCCAGCCGCGGTGGCCGAGGGGACTGAGGCGCTCCAGTCACGGTCTGCACGGCCACTACGGTCGGGGGTTCTAATCCCCCCTCGGGCATGGATATTTGTGCCGTCCTTAGTTGTAAGTAGTTCATAAGTAGTTTGTAAGTTTAGGGACTGATGACCCCGTAGTTAAGTCCCATAGACTCTACAAACATTTGAACATTTGAACTCAAACACCGGAGAAAATGCGACTGACGACTCTTAGGTGAGACACCTGGTATATATATATTCCCTTATAAAATGGTTATTAATAACAAAATCCAATCCAAAAGTAATGGCAGTGTGCATAGCTACATCACTAGGAAAAAGGTTGATCTACACGATTCAAGATTAAATTTATCTTTGGTACAAAAGGGGGTAATTTTACAAAAAATAAAAAAAGTTATGTCTTGTAATGTTATCTTTTACAAAACTGACACATCCCACATCATTACGATATCTCGTATTCATGATCTATGGAACAAGTATTAATCTAGTCTATTGCAACTGAAAGAAACCTTTTATTTATTCATTTTTCTGTTTTTCACACTGTTTCGCCTTTATTATATGCAAGGCATCATCATTGGCCTGAAATATATATAAATTTCCTTACAAACGACGTTTTGTACATTATTCTTTACGGAACTTAGTAATATTTCTGGGACATACAATTGTAATTGGTGGTAACTTTAACTTACCATTGATATGGCGTCAAAAATACATGTTCAGAACTGGAGGCAAGTATAATCATCGTCCAAATTTGTACTGAATGCATTCTCCAAAAAACTATATTCATCAATTAGTTCATGAACCTAACAGAATCGTAAATGGTTGTGAAAACATATTTAACTTCCTAGGAATAAATAATCCGGAACTAATAATGGCATCAAAACAGACTCAGGGGTTAGTGAATACAGAGTTGTCTTTACATGACTGAATATTGAAATTCCCTTATCCAGCAAAATTGAACAGAAAATATATGTAGTTGTTGTTGTGGTCTTCAGTCCGGATACTGGTTTGATGCAGCTCTCTACCCTACTCTATCCTGAGCAAGCCTCTTCATCTCTTCGTAAGACCTGCAACCTACATCCATTTGAATCTGCTTACTGTATTCATCTCTTGGTCTCCCTCTGCGATTTTTACCCCACACACTTCCCTCCAACGCTAAATTCACGATTTCTTAACGTCTAAGAATGTGTCCTATCAGTCGATCCCCTCTTTTAGTCAAGGTGTGTCAGAAATTCCTTTTCTCCCCAATTCTGTTCAGTACCTCTTCATTAGTTACGCGATCCACCTACCAAATCTTCAGCATTCCTTCTGTAGCACCACATTTCAAAAGCATCTATCCTCTTCCTGTCCGCACTGTTTATCGTCCATGTTTCACTCCCATACATGGCAACACTACACACAAATGCCTTCAGAAACGACTTCCTTATACTTAAATATTTGATGTTAACAAATTTCTCTTTTTCAAAAACGCGTTTCTTCCCATTGCCATTCTGCATTTAATATCTACATCTACATCCATACTCCGAAAGCCATCCGACGGTGAGTGGCGGAGGGTACCTTGAGTACCACTATCGGTTCTCCCTCCTATTCCAGTCACGTATTGTTCGCGGAAAGAAAGATTGTCGGTATGCCTCTGTGTGGGCTATAATCTGTCTGAATTTATCTTCGCGAGATATACGTAGGAGGGAGCAATATACGGCTAGACTCCTCAGTAAGCCGCGGCGTATTAGCCGCGCGTACTGGAGCGCAGTGTTGCGGTGCGCGCGGCCGTCCGCCGTCGGGGGTTCGAATCCCTCCTTGGCCATGGATGTTTGTGCCATCTTTAGTATAAGGTAGTTCATAAGTAGTTTGTAAGTTTAGGGACTGATGACCCCGCAGTTAAGCCCCGTAAGCTTTACAAATATTTGAACTCCTGAGTAAAGGTATGTTCTCGAAACTTGGACAAAAGCCCCTACAGAGCGTCTCTCTTGCAGAGTCTTCCACTGGAGTTTATCGATCATCTCCATAACGCTTTCACGATTACCAAATGATCCTGTAACAAAGCACGCTGCTCTTCATTGGATCTTCTCTACTTCCTCCATCAACCCCACCTGGTACGGATCCCACACCGGTGAGCCGTATTCAAGCAGTAGGTGAACAAGTGTACTGTAACCTACTTTCTTTGTTTTCGGACTGCATTTCCTTAGGATTCTTCCAAAGCATCTAAGTCTGGCATCTGCTTTACCGACGATTGATTTTATATGGTCGTTCCATTTTAAATTACTACTAATGCCTACTCCTAGATAATTTATGGAATTAACTGCTTCTAGTTGCTGACCTGCTATAGTGGAGGTAAATGATAAAGGATCTTTCTATCTATGTATTCGCAGCACATTACACTTGTCTACATTGAGATTCAATTGCCAATCCGTGCACCATGCGTCAATTCGATGCAGATCCTCATGCATTTCAATACAATTTTCCATTGTTACAACTTCTCTATATACTACAGCATCATCCGCAAAAAAGCTTCAGTGAACTTCCGATGTTATCCGCAAGGTCATTTATATATATTGTGAACAGCAACGGACCTACAACACTCCCCTCTGTACTGCGACCATCACATGTTTTTTTACAGTCCAAGTAACAAAACTCATCTACCACCTTTATTCCATCAGTATCGCCCGATTTTCTTAGCTGCACTCAAAAAAATGTTCAAATGTTTGTAATTCTATCGGACCAAACTGCGTGGTCATCAGTCCGTAGCTTACAAACTACTTAAACCTAGGTAAACTAACCTAAGGACAAACACACACACCCATGCCCCAGGGAGGACTCGAACCTCCACGGCGAGCAACCGCGCGCTCCGCAGCGAGACGCTTTAGACCGCTCGGCTACTCCACCGCGGCAGACTGCACTCCATTACCCTTGTTTTACTCTTGTTAATGTACATTTTATATCCACCTTTCAACACACTGTCCATTCCGTTTAACTGTTCTTCCAGGTCTTCTGCTGTCTCTGACAGAATTACAATGTCATCGGCAAAACGCAATGTTTTTATTTCTTCACCCTGAACTTGAATTCCTTCTCCAAATTTCTCCTTGCTTTCCTTTATAGCTTGCCCCTTGCTTCCTTTATAGCATTGGAGAAAGGCTACAACTCTGTATTACTCCCTTCCCAACCTCTGTATCCCTTTAAAGCCCTACAATTCTGATAACTGCTGTCTGGTTTATGTACAAGTTATAAATAACCTTGCGTTTCCTATATTTAATCCTGCTCAGTTCAGAATTTGAATGAGTGTATTACAACCGACATTGTCAAAAGATTTCTCCAAATCTACAAAAGCTGGAAATGTAGGTTTGCCTTTCATTAACCTATCTTCTAAGATAAGCCGTAAATTGAGTATTAAATTCCGTGTTCCTACATTTCTCCTAAAACCAAACTGATATTCCCCGAGGTCGGCTTCTACCAACTTTTCCATCCTTATGTAAATAATTCGTGTTAAAATTTTGCAAGCATGACTTATTAAACTGTTGGTTCTGTAATTGTCACACCTGTCCGCACCCGCTTTCTTTGGAATGGGCCGGCCGCGGTGGCCAAGCGGTCTGCAGCGCATCAGTCACGTTCTGCACGGCCACTACGGTCGGGGGTTCGAATTCCCCCTCGGGCATGCATATTTGTGCCGTCCTAGTTCGTAAGTAGTTCATAAGTAGTTTGTAAATTTAGGGACTGATGACCCCATAGTTAAGTCCCACAATCTTTACAAACATTTGAACATTTCTTTGGAATGAGGATTATTACATTTTTCTTAAAGTCCGAGGGCATGTCACCTGTCTCGTATATCTTACGCACCAGGTGAAATAGTTTTATCATGGCTCGTTCTCCCGAGACTTTAGTAGTTCTGAGGGAATGTCATCTACTCCAGGAGCCTTGTTTCTACTTAGGTCTTTCAGGGCTCTGTCAAATTCTTCTCTCAGTATAGGATCTCCTATTTCATCTCATCTATTTCCTTTTCCCTTACTACAATATTGTCTGTAAGTTCATTTCCTTTGTAGAGCCCTTCTATATACTCTTTCCACCTTTCAGCTTTCCCTTCTTTGCTGAGATCTGGTTTTCCATCTAAGTTCTTTATATTCATAAGCTGCTTTTCTTGTCTCCAAATGTCTCTTATTTTCCTGTGGGCAGTATCTATTTCCCCCTATTTATACATTCTTCTACAGTCTTGGATTTACCTTCTAGCCACTCCTGCTTAGCCATTTTGCACTTTTTGTCAATCTCATTTCTTAGTCGTCTGTACTCCATTTTGCCTGTTTCATTTACTGAATTTTTATATTTTCTCATTTCATCGATTAAATTTAGTATTTCCTGTGATATCCAAGTATTTTTTGTAGGTCTTGCCTTTCTACCTATTTTTTCCTCCGCTTCCTTCATTATTTCATCTCTCAATGCCACCTATTCCACCTCTACTGTTTTATTTCCCCCCGTTTCTGTTAATTGTTGCCTAAAGCTCACTCTGAAATTCTTAAGCACTTCAGGTTCCCTTAATTTATCTAAGTCCCGTCTCCTTATTTTCCAACCTTTCTGCAGTTTTTTCAGATTTAACCTACAGTTCATGGCCAATAAGTTATGGTCAGATTCTATTTCTGCCCCTGGGTATGTCTCACTGTTTGAAACCTGGTACCGGAATCCTATGTCTTACCATTATAAAATCTATCTGGTAGCTTCCGGTGTCTCCTGGTCTCCTCCACGTATACATCCGTCTTTCGTGATTCTTAAACCAGGTGTTTGTTATGTTCCGTGCAAAATTCTACCTGGCGGCTTCCTCTTTCAATCCTTTTGCCCAGTCCATATGCACCTATTATTTTTCCTTCCCTTCTTTTTCCTACTACCGAATTCCAGTCTCCCATCACAATTAAGTTTTCCGCGCCCTGAATTGTATGAATAATTTCCTTTACCTCCTCACACATTTCTTCAATCTCCTCATCATCGGCAGAGCTAGTTAGCATATAAGCCTATACTATTGTAGTTGGTGTTGGCTTCGTATCTATCTTGACTACGACAATACGATCACTGTGTTGCTCATAGTAGTTTACCCGCATTCCTATTTTCTTATTCATTATCAGACCTATTCCTGTAATACCCCCCCCCACTGATTTTGTATTTATAATCCTGTACTCACAGAAATTCTGTTCCTCTACCCAACGAACGTCACTAATCCCCACTATATGTAACTTCAACCTATCCATTTCTCTTTTTAAATTGTCTAGCTTCCCTACCCGATTAAGGGAACTAACATCCCATGCTCCGATCCGTAGAATGCCAGTGTTGTCTTTCATGATGATCACTTCCTGCTGAGTAGTTAAAATGTTTGAAAAGATTATGGGACTTAACTACGGGGTCATCAGTCCCTAAACTTACAAACTACTTATGAACTACTTACGAACTAGGACGGCACAAATATCCATGCCCGAGGGGGGATTCGAACCCCCGACCGTAGTGGCCGTGCAGACCGTGACTGAAGCGCCTCAGTCTCCTCGGCCACCGTGGCCGGCCTGCTGAGTAGTCCCCGCCCGGAGATCCGAATGGAGGACTATTTTACCTCCGGAGTATTTTACCCGAGATGATGCCAACACCATATATTCATACAGTAGAGCTGCATGTCCGCGGGAAAAGTAACGGCTGTAGTTTCCTCTTGCTTTCAGCCATTCGCAGTAACTGTGTGGCAAAGCCACATTAGTGCCGCGGTGGAGTAGCCGAGCGGTCTAAAGCAACACCACCTAGAAGACAAGGCCTTACAAAAGGCCGTGCCTACGTCACACATATAGGCCCCAGCCGCCATCTGACTGGCCGGTCGCAGCGCGGCGGTGGGCGTGCCCCAGCCAACAGCCAGTGAGGTGGCGGCCGGGGCCTCTAAGTCTGACGTAGGCACGGCCTCTTGTAAGGCCTTGTCTTCTAGGTGGTGTTGTCTAAAGCGTCTCGCTGCGGAGCGCGCGGTTGCTCGCCGTGGAGGTTCGAGTCCTCCCTAGGGCATGGGTGTGTGTGTGTGTGTGTGTTTGTCCTTTGGTTAGTTTACCTATGTTTAAGTAGCTTGTAAGCTACGGACTGATGACCAAGCAGTTTGGTCCGATAGATTTACAAACATTTGAACATTTTTTGAGCCACATTAGCTGATGTTACGAGGCCACTCAGTCAATCATCCAGACTATTGCCCCTGTAACTACTGAAAATGCTGCTGCCCCTCTTCAGGAACCACAGATTTGTCTGGCCTCTCCACAAATATCCAAATTTTTTAATGTTTGTAAATCTATTGGACCAAACTGCGTGGTCATCAGTCCGTAGCTTACAAACTACTTAAACTAACCTAAGGACAACAAACAGAAACCCATACCCCAGGGAGAACTCGAACCTCCGACGGCGAGCAACCGCGCGCTCCGCAGCGAGGCGCCTCCGCTCGGCTACTTCACCACCGCGGCACACAAATACCCCTCCGCTGTGGTTGCACCTATGGAACGGCTATTTGTATCATTGATGCACGCAAGCCACCCCACCTCTGCAATGTCTGTGGTTCATAGAGGTGGAGAAAAAATATATATTCATAAAAACAGATAAAAAGTCTCTTATCGCTTTCTTGAATGGGAGTCTGCAGTCAGCCAAAACTAACAATTTGAGTGTAGATAAGATGTTGCTTACATTCAAAGTAATATTATTGACTGCTGTTGAGAGATTTAGGCCCTATACCAAATAAATTAACAAAAGAAAGAACTGAATCCCATGGTACTCAAACATGTTAGCGCACTCCTGCAGAAGTAAAGAAAAAATACGCCAAATTTAAATGGACACAACATCCCCAAGACCGGCACTATTTTACGGAAACTCGAAATTTAACTTGGGCTTCAATGCGAGGTGCTTATAATAGTTTCCACAAAGAAACTCTGTCTCATAATTTAGTAGAACCTCCGAAGAAATTCTGGTCATATCTGAAGTACATCAGCAGCAAAATATAATCAATACCTTCACTACATGATACGAATGATGATGCAACTGATGACAGTGCTACTAAAGCAAAATTACTAAACAAAGTTTTCCGAAATACCTTCACCAAGGAAGACGAAGCAAATAACCCAGAATTCGAATCAAGAACATCTCTCATAATTTGTAATTTAGAAGTAGAAATTCTTGGAGTAGTCCAGCGACTTAATCACTTAACAAAAGCAAGCCTTCCGGGCCGGATTGAACAGCAAAAAGGTTCCTTTCAGAGTAAACTTAGCAATAGCACCATACCTAGTTATCATATAGAGTCGCTCCCTCAGCGAGAGATCTGCACCCAAAGACTGGTAACTTGCATAAGTGCCTCAAGTATTCAAGAAAGGCAATAGGAGTGATCCGCAAAATTACAGGCCCATGTTATTGATGGCGGTTTGCAACAGGATTTTGGAACATATACGTACTTCTTTCGAACATTTTATCGTTCTTGCGAGACAGCTCGAAACAGCTAGCTCTTTAGTCACATTAAGTGATGAGTGCCATAGACAAGGGATCTCAAATCGATTCCATATTTCTAGATTTCTGAAAAACTTTTACACTGTACCTCACAAGCAGTATCTAATCAAATTGCCTGTTTATAGAACATCGTCCCAGTAATGCGACTGGATCGGAAAGGTCACGTTACGTAGTAATTGACGGAAAGTTATCAAGTAAAACGGAATCAATATATGGCATTCTCCAGGGAAGTGTTAAAGGACGCCAACTGTTCCTTATCCTTATAAACGATCTATGAGACAATCTGAGTAGTTCTATTAGACTGTTATCGGATGATCATGTCGTTTATCGCTTTGTAAAATCACCCAAAGGTCAAAAGCAGCTCCAAAACGATTTAAATAAGATATCTACTTGGCGCAAAAATTGACAGTTGACCCTTAAAAATGAAAAATATGAAGTCATCCATATCGGCTCTAAAATAAGTCCGTTAAATTGCATCTACACGACAACTCATTCAAATCTAAAGGCCGTAAATTCAACTAAATACCTAGTAATTACAATTACGAACAACTTTAATTTCAAAGAACGCATAAAAAGTATCGTGGAGAAGACGAATCATAGGCTGCGATTCATTTGCAAAACCCTTAGGAGATGTCTGTTTAGCCGCCGGCTGATATGCAGCAGACACAGCCTTCTGTAAGTGAAACCGGCTTCTGATTAGAAGCGACATATAGTATTTTGATTTTTGTCTGCGCGTTTTCGTTTCAGTTTGTAAATTTATAGTGCTCTCGTGCATATTAGATTCAAATCCGCGTTTTAACAGACAGTGTAGTCTTCCTTTGAGCGCATCGCGACTGTAGTTTTTGTTTTCTCGGCACTGTAATCATAAATAGGGACTGTGACTGCTGTGTGCAGATGCAGTCTGAGCTGGTGACACTTCGCTCCCAGCTTCAAGCTGTGTTAACCTCGGTTGCACAGCTGGAGGCTGCGATCGAAGGGCGTCGTTGTTGGCCGGTAGTGGGGACCAAACGGACTCCCGTCGTCTCCACCGATCGGCCTGCGCCAGCGACAAGCCCTGATACTGCTAGCAGTGAGGCAGACACCCCACCCGTGGTTGCGTGGGAGGTTGCTCCAGCGCTTGGCAGGAGGCGCAAGACATTCCGGGGGACCGATCGTGAGGCCTCCCCGGTTCGTCTTGCGAACAGGTTTGAGGTGCTATCTGTTCAGGATAACGTTCCTGAGTCGGATGGTGTCTCTCATCCTGAGGTCACCACTAAGACTGCAAGATCCTAGCTTTCACAGAGGGTGGGTTTGCTTGTAGTTGGGAGCTTCAACGTTAGGCGGGTGATGGAGCCCCATAGAAGGAGGGGAAGAAGGCCAACGTGCACTCTGTGTGCATACCGGGTGTTGTCATTCCAGATGTGGAACGAGTCCTTCTGGATGCCATGAAGGGTATGGGGTGCAGCCAGCTGTAAGTGGTGGCTCACGTCGGTACCAATGAAGTGTGTCGCTTTGGATCTGAAGGGTTTCTCTCAGGTTTCGAGCGGCTATCTGAAGTGGTATACTGCCAGTCTTGCTTGCAAGATGAAAGCAGAGCTCACCACCTGCAGCATAGATGACAGGACCGACTGTGGACCTCTGGTACAGAGCCGAGTGGAGGGTCTGAATCAGAGGCTCAGACGGTTCTGCGACCGTGTACGCTGCAGATTCCTTGACTTGAGCACAGAGTGACATCTGTGACTTGAGCCATCGGGTGGTGGGTTTCCGGGTTCCGCTGAAAAGGTCAGGAGTCCACTATACGCAGGAAGCGGCTACACGGGTAGCGGGGGCTGTGTGGCATGGACTTTTTTTTTATTATTTTTTTTTAAGGATACAGGGCTTCGGGGAAAAACAAAATGGGCAATCGCAAAGGGAGCAGGTGGATCACAGAAGAAATATAGATCTGGGAAGTACCGGTATAACAGTTGTAAATTGTCGTAGCTGTGTCGGGAACGTACTAGAACTCCAAGCTTTAATAGAAAGCACCGAAACACACATCATTGTAGGCAGTGAAAGTTGGCTCGAGCCGAAAATAAGTCCAGCAGAAGTATTTGCAAAAGATATGTGTTCAGAAAGGATAGATTAAACAAAATAGGTGGAGGCCTGTTTGTCGCCGTCAAAAATAGTCTTTAGTGATGTTGATAGTTCCTGTGAGCTATTATGGGTAGAGGTTGTACCTGAAAATCGTAAGAAGTTAATAATTGGTTCCTTTTACCAGCCTCCCGACTCTGACGATACAATAACAGAAAGGTTCAAAGAAAACCTGAGTTTAATTACAAAAACATACCCGACTCACACGATAATAGTAGCCGGTGATTTTAATTTACCCTCCATCTATTGGCGAAATTATATTTTAAATCAGGAGGTACGCATAAAACATCGCGTGAAATTATACTCCACAAATCATGGAGAATTAGTTCGAACAATTAGTTCATGAACCAACTAGAATTGTAAATGGATGTCAAAACACACTTGATCTCTTAGCAACAAATAATACTGAGCTCATAACGAGCATCAAAACGGATACAGGTACTAGTGAACACAGAGCTGTCGCAGCGAAATTGAATATCGAAAGTCCCAAAGTTACCAAAAATAAACGCAAAGTATTTTTGTTCCGGAAAGCAGATAGAAATAAAATACATTGCTTCTTGAAAGACAGCTTCCACTCGTTTCTATCACTAAACGTAGGTGTAGACAAGATGTGGCTCAAATTCAGAGAAGTGGTATCGACAGCAATTGACAGTTTTATACCAAATAAATTAACAAAAGAAGGAGGTGATCCCCATTGGTACACAAAACAGGTCAGGACACTGATGCAAAAGTAAAGGAAAAGGCATACTAAATTTGAACGAACACACAAACCCTAGGACTGGCGATCCTACACAGAAGCTCGAAATTTAGCGAGGACTTCAATGCGAGATGCCTACAATACTTATCACAACGAACTCTTTCTCGAAATTTGACAAAAAAACCAAAGAGATTTTGGTCATATGTTAAATATACTAGGGGCAAAACAAACAATACCCTCACTACGTGATAGTAATGGCGATCCTGCGGATGACAGCGCTACTAAAGCAGAGTTACTAAACCTAACTTTTAGAAACTCATTCACCAAAGAAGACGAAACCAATATTCCAGATTTCGAATTACGAACAGAGGCCGTAATGAGTAACGTAGAAGTAGATATCATCGGAGTAGTGAAGCAACTAAAATCACTTAACAAGAATAAATCTTCTGGTCCGGACTGTATACCCATTAGATTTCTATCTGATTATACTGAAGCGATAGCTCCTTACTTAACAGCCATATACAACCGCTCTCTCAAACAAAGATGTGTACCAAAAGATTGGAAAGTTGCACAGGTCACACCTACATTCAAGAAAGGCGCTAGGAGTAACCCACAATTTGCAGCGGGGTTTTGGAACATATCCTGTATTCAAATATTATGAATTATCTCGAACAGAATGATCTATTGACCCAAGGTCAGCACGGATTTAGAAGATATAGTTCACGCGAAACACAACTAGCTCTTTATTCACACGAAGTGATGGATGCTATCGACAAGGGTTCGCAAATCGATTCCGTATTTCCTGATTTCTAGAAGGCTTTTGACACCGTACCTCAAAAACGGCTTTTAATCAAATTGCGTAGTTATGCTACTGGATAGGGGATTTCCTGTCAGAGAGGACACAGGTCGTTATAGATCAATGGTAAGGCATTGACTAAAACAGAGGTGATATCGGGCGTTCCACTGGGCAGTGTTATTGGTTCGATTTGGGAGAAAATCTAAGTAGCTCTCTTAGGTTGTTTGCAGATGACGCCGTCATTTACCGTCTAGTAAAATCATCTGAAGATGAAAACCAACTACAGAACGATCTGAATAAGAAATCACTATGGTGTAAAAATTGGCAATTGAGTCTAAATAATGAGAAGTGTGAAGTCGTCCACATGAGTACGAAAAGAAATTCGTTAAACTTTGTTTACAAGATAAATCAATCAAACGTGAAGGCGGTAAACTCCACGAAATACCCAGGAATCACTATTACTTCAGGCTTAAACTGGAAAGAATACGTAGATAATGTCGTGGGAAAGGCGAACCATGGACTGCGTTTTATTGGCAGAACCCTTAAAAGATGCAACAGAACCACTAAAGAGGCTGCATACACTACGCTTGTCCGTCCTTTTTTTGGAGTATTGCTGCCCAGTGTGGGATCCTTAACAGGTGGGTTTGACGGGGGACATCTAAAGAGTCCAAAGAAGAGCAGATCGTTTCGTATTGTCACGATACAGGGGAGACAGTGTTACGGAAATGATACAGGATCTGGGATGGGAATCATTACAACAACGGCTTTATCGCTGCGGCGTGGGCTACTTACTAAGCTCCAATCGCCAACATTCTCCTCCGAATGCAAAAATATATTGTTGATTCCCACTTACATAGATAGAAAAGATCATCAGAATAAAATACGAGAAATTAGAGCTCGAACTGAGAGAATGAGGTGTTCTTTCTTCCCGCGCGCTATTCCGCTATTCTAGAATGGAATGGGAGATAGCCGGCCGCGGTGGCCGAGGGGACTGAGGCGCTCCAGTCACGGTCTGCACGGCCACTATGGTCGGGGGTTCGAATCCCCCCTCGGGCATGGATATTTGTGCCGTCCTTAGTATAAGGTAGTAGACAAGTAGTTTGTAAGTTTAGGGACTGATGACCCCCTACATTTGAACATTTGAATGGGAGATAAATAGTATAACGGTGGTTTGATGAACCCTCTGCCAGGCACTTAAATGTGATTTGCAGAGTATCCCATGTAGATGTAGATGTAATAATCTACTAAAGAAACTGCCTACACTACACTCGTCCGTCCTAGTTTGGAATATTTTTGAGCATTGTGGGCTCCTCAGCAACTGGAACTGATGGAGGACATAGGAAAGGTTCAGAGAAGGCAGCTTGTTGTGTATATCGCGAAAAGCGGGAGAGTGTCACAGCAATGATGTACTATTTGGGGTGGAAATCCTTAACGAAAGACGTTTTTCGTCTAGGCGAGATGTATTTGCAAAATTTCTCTTAGGAACTTTCTCCTCTGAATGCGAACACATTATATTAGCATCCACCTACATAGAGCGACAGAACCCTTAATAATAAAATTAGAAAAATAAGATCTAAAACGGAAAGTTTTAAGTGTTCCTTTTTCCCTCGTGCTATTAGAGAATGGAACAGTATAGAAATATTGTGACTGTGTTTCGATAAACCCTTTGCCAGGCACTTAAATGTGACTAGCAGAGTATATATGTGGATATAGAATCTCTCTAAAAGACAGATTTTCCTGTTGTGAACTACTAAATGCACCAACATCTACCCTTACTAATTGATGTGAAAGCACATTTCACACAACTTAAAAAGGTATCACATCAGCAAACTACTCATTATTTAATACTTTCAAAGTATTAAAAACAAAGTTTCCGAATTTGCCGCACTGCATGGAAATTATTGTGCTCATATAGTTTTAGGCACCGTAAGCTGGCTAAATCATGATGTGACAAGTTCCGAAATACTTAGCGAGGCGTGGGATGTATATCGCAAAGATAGATCGGACACAACTTGAGAAGGAGTGTTCATCGCTGTGGACAAAGATATTGTTTCTACTGAGATCGATATCAGGGCAATGTAATATTAATCGGGGAAGACTTCAACCTTAAGAGTATAGATTGGGACCTCTCTAGTTACATTTCAGGCGGTAGAGACAAGCAGTCTTGCGAGCTACTTTTGAAAACATTCTCCGAAAACTGTCTTGAGCAGTTAAATCGGCAACTCACGTGCAATGGAAATATTTTAGACCTTATAGCTAGGAACAGGCCTGACCTTATTAACGATGTCTGTGTAAAGACAGGAATTAGTGATCATGATATCGTCATAGTGTCGATGGTGACCGAAGTTCATAAACCAATCAAGATGGCTAGGAGCGTGTTTTTATTGGGAACAGCCGATAAGCAAATTTCACGATTGTACTTAGAAAATGAATGGGAATCATTTAGTTCCGGTACTATGGATGAAGAGGAATTGTGGACTAAATTTAAGTGCATTGTACATAAAGCGTTAGAGAAATATGTGCCAGTAAAGACGATTAAGGATGGAAAAGATCTACCGTGGTATAATAACAATGTTAGAAAGCTACTGAGAAAGCAAAGCCTGTTGCACTCTCGGTTCAAAAAAGAACACGCAAATGATGACAGGCAAATGTTAGTAGAGATTCGTGCGTCTATAAAAAGATCGATGCGCGAAGCATACAATAACTACCACAGCCATACCTTACCAAAAGATGTTTCCGAGAACCCGAAAAAATTCTGGTCCTATGTAAAATAGATAAGCTGGCCAAAGCCCACTATCCAGTCACTCGTTGATCATTCCGGGGCACTAATAGAAGAAAGCAAACGGAAAGCTGAATTTCTAAATTTAACCTTTAAGTAATCTTTCATGCAGGAGGACCGCACAAATATACCATCATTTGATCAACGTCCTAATTCCGAAATGGATAACATAGTAATAGATATTTCCGGTGTAGAGAAGCAGCTGAGAGAGCTAAATACGAAAAAGTCTGCTGGTCCGGATGGAATGCCAGTTCGGTATTACAAAGAGTATTCTGCTGCATTGGCCCCTTACTTAGCTTGCATTTATCGCGAATCTTTAATTCAGTGCAAAGTTCCTAGTGATTGGTAAAAAGCGCAGGTGACTTCCGTTTATAAGAAAGGAAAGAGAACTGACCCACATAATTACAGGTGAATATCGTTGACATCAGTTTCCTGTAGGATTTTTGAGCATATTCTCGGTTCTAATATAGTAAATTTCCTTGAGACGGAAATGCTTTTGCGGCTGTTTGCTGATGATGCTGTGGTGTATGGGAGGGTGTAGTCTTTAACTGACTGTAATAGCACACAGGATGACTTAGACAAAAGTACGCAACTCTGGCAGGTGTCCAAACTACTTCGGGAAACCCAAAATAATGGCGTCCTCTGCAGTATGGTGTAAGACATCTTCACAAGTTATCGTCTTCTTCCTCATTCTGTGAATCTGAGCTGTTCACGTCTTGTTCCGTAGATGGAACGTGTTCATCCCAAAGAGTTTTGGATAGTTCATTAAAACATTTTGCATAAGATTCTAATTTCATTGACAGCACTTATCCATCGGCATTTGAATTGATGCGAGAGTCTTTAACGCATGGATTGGAATGCATTTTTTCTTAATTTCATTGAAGTTTTTGTGGACCTAAACAAGCAGCTCAAAATGTTCAAATGTTTGTAAAGCTTAAGGGACTTAAATGCGGGGTCATCAGTCCCTAAACTTACAAACTACTAATGAACTACCTCATACTAAAGACGACACCAACATCCATGCCCGAGGGGGGATTCGAACCCCCGACCGTAGCGGCCGTGCAGACTGTGACTGGCGCGCCGCAGACCGATCGGCCACTGCGGTCGGCCACGATACACTATAGCTTGTTAGATATAAATATTATTATATAATAATTCTTTTAATAATAAGTATTTTTGATGGCGTAAAACCATCGATAAAGGGACTTCTTCCTCCTTCTTCTTTCTTCGCATCGTCAGGTGCAAAACACATGCAGGTTGTACAAAATACCTTATTTAATTCTAGCGAATAAGAGACAGATTCTCGTCGAATTAAAGCTCCTGTTGGAGACTTTAGGTAATAAACTCGACTTCCATCACCCGAGGGCTGGATAGGATGGACAGACAAGAAACTCCGTTTCTCTGCAGTGGTTGCGTTTTTCCTTGGTTGAGCAAAATTAGAAAGTTTTTGAATTTCACTGCAACCGTCGTCTGTCAATGTAAATGGCGCAGCTTCGCCAGAAGCTGAGGGAGTTGTTCCTTTAGCGTTAGAAACACGTTCGTTTTTATCTTGTGCTGTGTCATGAATGATTTGTACAACAGCCGTTGCTGCGACGCACTCTTCTGAACTGCTTCCGTGAGAAACGGAATCCAGTACTTTGTGTGACTGCAATATTGATGATAATGATGACGGCCCTATAAAAGTTATTTATGTATAAAATCTTACAGCGGAGAGAGAGTCGCGGGATACGTCTTACCGATAGAAGAAGCAGATAGATAAATCTCTAAAATTTCTGAAATACGAGGTATGCCCACAAAGTAAGTTCCGTTTGGTTATATAAAAAAAAAAAAACGTGTACACATACAGAAAAAATATGTATTGTACAAAAATCTACAAAATGTTCATATGTTTGTATAGTCTAAGGGACTTAACTACGGGATCATCAGTCCCTAAACTTACAAACTACTTATGAACTAACTAAGACTAAGGACGGCACAAATATCCATGCCCGAGGGGGGATTCGAACCCCCGACCGTAGTGGCTGTGCAGACCGTGACTGGCGCGCCTCAGTCCCCTCGGCCACCGCGGCCGGCCAAAAATCTACAATGATAAATTACTTTTCTAGATAGCTTCCGTAATTTTGTGGGCACTTGTCATAGCGCGACACAAGTTTTTGTTTGCCTTTTCATAGAAGGTTGCCGCCTGTGTATTCAACCATGTGGTGACATGTTCTTTCAGCTCGTCATCATCGTTGAAGTGTTGACCACAAAGGACAGATTTTATCTGTAATAAGAGGATTACTGTCAAAAGGTGTTGTTTTTTCCACGATAATGCCCGACCTCACACGGCGATTGTGACCAAACAACTGTTACAGGAATTTCGATGGACCGTGTTTGATCGTCCCCCGTACAGCCCGAACCTCCCTCCTAGCGACTTTAATCAGTAATTACAGCTAAAATCTGTCCTTTGTGGTCAACACTTCAACGATGATGACGAGTTGAAAGAACATGTTACCACATGATGGAATACACAGGCGGCAACCTTCTATGAGAGGGGCAAACAAAAACTTGTGCCACGCTATGACAAGTGCCTAAAAAAACAATTCGGAAGCTATGTTGGAAAGTACCTTAACAGTCGTAAATTTTTGTACAATAAATATTTTTTCTGTATCTGTACACGTTTGTTTTATATAACCAAACAGAACTTACTTTGTGTACATACCTCGTATTTCGCCTGCGTGGGCCAGAACAAAAGAGAAAATACTCGTGACAGATTTACGGTTATAGTCAGTGCGGTGACAGTTTGAACAAGGGACAGCTATTATAAGGTCAGAGATTTTTTAAGCTAAATTATAATTTAAAATGTTTATAATCCTATATTGTTGTATTCTACATTAATGTATGTATGCAGTCAAAGACCTGGGAGGTCTAATAGCAAGCCATGGAAAAATCAAGAATGTTCCATATGGCTTTTCTAAAACATAAGGAATAACTGTACTAATAGGTTCCTGCCTAACCATGCCCTCGACGGCATATTCGGGAAAAATAGGTAAATATTTGTGGGGAATAAGAATGCCAGTGCTGTTCGCACATTCATGCTTTTCGAACTGAACGACAACCATATCGTAGACGTACAAATGGTTATATCATTATTGTCCAAATTTAGATATCCTGAAAGCTTTTAACGCCGATATGTCATTAACTGAAATTTAATCATAAGGTGAGATTTTCTACCAGTGCTAAAGAATTTTTTTTTTTTGGTAAATGTTAAAATAATACTAATAATAAAAAAAGATTGTTAGTTGCTTTTAGATTCATTCGAGTTGCGATCAGAACCGTCGAAAGTGCAGTAATGTTCGAGTACCGCTTTCGCCCGGTTCTGATTGAATATGAGTGGCAATAACCTATTAGAGTTGCGGCCAGGCGTGCGGGAATAGCCGTACGCTCCAAGGCGCTAAGTATTGGACCACGCGGACGCTCCCGCCGGAGGTTCGAGTCCTCCTCGGGCACACGCACGCACACACAAACACACACACACACACACACATACATATATATATATATATATATATATATATATATGTGTGTGTGTGTGTGAGAGAGAGAGAGAGAGAGAGAGAGAGAGAGAGAGAGAGAGAGAGAGAGAGAGAGAGACAGAGAGAGAGTGCGTGTGTTTGTGTTCAAATGTTTGTATAGTTTATGGGACTTAACTACTAAACTTACAAACTACTTATGAACTAAAACTACTTATGAACTAAATAATACTAAGGACGTCACAAATATCCATGCCCGTGGGGGGATTCGAACCCCCGACCGTAGTGGCCGTGCAGACCGTGACTGGAGCGCCTCAATTGCCTCGGCCACCGCGGCTGGCTGTGTTTGTGTGTGTTTTGGGCTTAGTGTAAGTTACTTTAATTAGTTTGTAAGCTTAGGGACCGATGACCCTTGCAGTTCGGTCCCAGAAGACTCCACACACTTTGGAACTTTACGTGGCGGCCTGTGGAGAGAATTTCGACTAGCTTGCAAGAGGATTTTATTTCAGTTGACTCCCAAACGTTAATAACCTTGCTCCAAAGAGTTAATACCGCACATAAGCAAATCCCTTTGTTTCGTTGGTTATTCAATGAAGAAATAGGGTGCTAAATTCCGGCTATTGTTTATACGGGAGTATATCGCAACCAGGATGAAAATTTGAAACATCATAGTATAATTTCTTTCCCTTGAGGGATTTTTCTGCAGAAAGCTGTTGTTTATATGAGTCCACGGATATACAAAATAAGAGGAACTCACTTTCAAAACTAAATAAATTTTCCATTTGCCAAACAAAGTACAATAACTGTGTGTCAGATATTACCCGCCTTACTGTAAATGACATACACACGTTCACTTGCTTCACTTTAGAAGGAAGGTGCCACAGGTAGGAAATGCATGATCTGCTGTTACACACATAATTTTGAAATTAAGGTGAATATCGCATTCACCACGTCACGAAACTGTATGCTAAAAACTATGGATATGTAAATGTGCATCTTAATACCCACTTACGAAACAACTGACGTATACACTATCATGAAACATTTGCCAAATGTTTTGCTCAGTATTATAACTGCACTACCAGTGATTTACCTGCGATAAAAAGCCTGCGTCATGCAATGACAAATTCAGTAGGTGGCAATGTACTTTCATTAACTGTGCCGTTTTAAATTCGAATGGCTTTTAGATTCATTTCTACTGCCTTGTAATAGTTATTTGTCCCTTAAAGTACGTGATACCACTTGCACCAGCCATACGTTTCTACACTGGGCACATTGCAGACAACTACACGAATTATAATTTTTTATCAGTGAAACTTTTAGTTTTCGCTCAAAAAGTTAAAAGCCGCAATACTGGGATTCGCATTTATTCGACTTCGTGGAACCTATATCACTCCATTGCGCAGAAACTATTCGGTAAAAATAGATTATTTTCAAATATATTACATTTGTTATTTCCCATAGTTATTGTGATCATCATCATCATCATAAGTCGTTGTGCTCATTGCTGAGCGTCGTGACCCCATGCACCAAGCGTCTCCATCCCGGATGGTTGTCAGTTTCTCTCAGTGCCTGCTGCAGAGGTAGACCGGAGATCTTCTTGATTTGGTCTATCCATCTGCTCGCTGCTCTTCCTCTTGGTCTTGTGCCCTCGATCTTTCCTTGTAAGATTATTTTTTCTAGGTTTTCTCCGTCTCTTCTCACAATATGGTCAAATAACTGGAGAATTTTTTCGTCGACTCCAGAAGAAAGGCGTCTGGAGATATTCAGTTGTTCAATAATGGACACATTTGTTCTTCTTTCGGTCCATTTTATGCGTAGCATCCTACGCCAGCACCAAAGCTCAAACGCATCAATGCGTTGTTTGTCTCTGGCCTTGAGTGTCCATGATTCACAGCCATAAAAGAAGACAGAAAACACGAGTGTTTCAACTAGCCGAATTGTGCTATTTGTTATTGCTCTGTTCTGCCAGAGCTTAGTGAGCTTCTTCATAGCCACTCGTCCTAGCGTGATCCGTCTTCTTATCCCCTCTTCACAACTACCTGTGCTGCAGATGGTTCACCCAAGATAGGTGAAGGACTACACGACTTCCAGTTCCTTTAATTGACCTGTGAGCTGGATCTGTTGTTCTCGATCAATTAACATGAGTTTGGAGTTACTGAGGTTGTTGTCTAGTCCATATGCTAGACTAATGTATTTTATTCTAAAAGTATGGTACAACACATATTTTGAAACATATGCATTGCAAAATGTACTCGCTGACCGGTTTACGTTTCGTACATTTTAGGCCCTACATTACTGCGTGTGATATGAAACCAACATATTGAAATTGTCCTCAGTGAATGTGTAGTTATATTTTGTGCTTGGCCGTTATGGGCTACGACACCTCATATTCGATGTTATGGCCATTCACTGTGTGGAAGGAAGAAATGAAGCTTTACGTTTAACGTCCCGTCAACGGCGTGGCCATTAACAGACGCGCTAGAATTGTTTGGGTAAGTGTAGGGAAGGAAATCGGTTGTGCCCTTTTAAAAGAACAATCGCGGAATTTGCGTGTAGTGATTAAGGGAAAACCCGGAAAACGTAAGTCTGGATGGCTGGAGGTGGACTTGAACCTCCGTCCACTATGCGGAGTTGTGCCTTCTTTCTCTTTCGTTTATGAAGTCGCTCACAAGCACATTTGATATTAACATTGCATTAAAAGCTGATCATTTTAGAAGGAAATTCGCAAACGTAATTTCTCTTGCTTCCAGCAACAGTTTTACTGACGAGATCCGCAACAACTGTTGTCCTGAACAATGTTTAACAAATTAAGAAAGCAGGCTTGAAAACACTTTATCTTGTGATTAAATGACAACAGACACCAATGGAAATGTAGTTTTGATTCTAGTTGAGCCAGGTATGTTCTGAGGCAAAAGTTCAGTCCGTACAATAGACAAGGCTTAAAAAGTAAACTGAATTTTTCCCTTTTATTATTTTTTTTTTGTTCTATTACTTTACATGCTGCACAGGGGCAGTAGTGACGTAGATATGGTTAATAATTTTCATAAAAGAGGAAAATACATCGAAGGTCGTTGTTACAACGCGAGTATTACGTTTTGTTTAATGAGTTACGGCAAGATTTTTTTCAAATACTTCACAGTGTCTCTCTTAAGCTCCAGTGAATTAAGGAATATTGCAGGCTTATAATTTTTAAACTCTTTGCAAAATGAAACACAACCCTGAGACTCAATATACCTTCTATGGAGATGTTCGCTATTACCTTGAGGTACGCGAATTCAAATGATTGAGCTGAAAATTATCTCGTCTAAGATTACAGTAACTCAGTAATATCTATTGCTATCACTTCATTTTGGCCCACTTTAGGTTACGGTAGTAACACTAAAAGTGGGCCTTTGCGATCGTGTTTTGCCAGCTCGAAATTTAAAGAAGATAACGGCTTAACCATTCATCTGACATGAAAACTGAATAACCGAATTTATAGAGGAGAAAATTCTCTACAACTTTGCTCTCTTATGTTTTTTTCATATCTCGCATCGTTTCAGAGATATTTGCAAAAATAACGGAGATTTTGGGATGTCTGTCTGTCTGTCTGTCCGTAACGTGTTCACTGTTTTTAAGACGAACCGTTCAACCGATCAGCACCAAATTTTACAGACATAATTGTAGGCCGCCAGAGACCACAACCTTCCTTTTTCTAATTTTTCGGACAAAAAATACGGCAGTAATACAAAAAAGCCGTTTGTAATATAATTGTATTTGCAAACGAACCGTTCATCTGACACGAAAATTGAATAGCTTAATTGGCAGAGGAGAAAATTCTCTAAAACTTCGCTTCATAATGTTTTTTTTTTTTTTCATATCTTGCATCGTTGCAGAGATATTTGCAAAAATAACGGCGATTTGACGATGTGTGTCTGTCTGTAACGTGTTCCCACTTTTTAGGTCGAGCCGTTCACCAGATCGGCACCAAATTTTGCAGACATAATTGTTGGATACCAGAGACCAGAACCTCGTTTTTTTAAATATTTCGGACAAGAAGTACGTTGGTAATAACAAAAAAAGCTTTTTGTAATGTAATTTTAATTGCAAATAAACCGTTCATCTGACGCGAAAATTGAATAAACGAATTTGTAGAGGAGAATATTCTCTACAACTTTGCTCCCTTATGTTTTTTTTTAATATCTCGTATCGTTTGAGAGATATTTGCAAAAATAACGGAGTTTTGACACCCTCCATTGAATTAACGAAAACCAGCCGTTCGCAGATGTCACGTCATATTCCTCGCCCAGAACTCTCTGTGGCATACGCCATCTTGCGTTGCTTATTTGATTATTTTCTTATTGTAACTTACACGTTGTCATTTCAAAGCAATGGCGCACTGAAGAATTAACAAAAACACGTCGTTCTTCGATAATCTAGTGTCTACAAATGTCATATTAGCATCAGCTAACAACGGCCATCAATAGTATGAGATTAAAGAACGCAACTGTTAGGTGTAGCGTAGTGAGCAATGCGTTAGACTGTGGCACTGAACATCAGTGGTTTGGCACCCGCCACTAGATAATTTTTTTTTCCTAAAAGGGTTTCAGACACTCTTATTAATAAGTTTTTATTATTTAGATTATTATTTTAGTCCAAAATGTTTACAAAAACTTGTAAAACTACAAATCTAAAGTGGGCCGTAAAACAAGGCAGTACGTTTTTTTTAACGCTTTGAAGACTGAGTTTTTGAACCCCCGTCTGCTTCTATCATCTCAGTTATTTTGGTACTGTTGATTTACGTAGGATTCTGAGGTGTAGATATGACATTATTCAGCCATCTGCACTCACTACCTTTCGCTTTCTTCTCGCCTTAACACCTTTGTAGGGCCCGGTTCGTGAATTGATGAATGTTTAATTGCTCTTCTTAGTACCTCGGAAACTTCGTGATCTTAGCTTTTCTCTTGCAGAGTCCGCAACTGAGCCTATACTTATTATTCTTTAACTTCCTCGTTACTCCAACCAGTCACTAAACACAAGTACCAATTTCAGTTCTTACATCGAGAGTATTTGAGTATTCTTGAAAAGGCAAGTAATTACACCACCATTCATTCACAGAAGGGAGCAATCGCATTGATACAGCGTCATATACAGACAACAGAAAAGCGAAAACCTACCTGTACGGTCGTAGGCTGGTGGGACAGTGCGGCCGCCGCCGTACCGGTACGGTCATCGTCCCCAAGGGGTTGATGATAATGATTAGCCCAGTAAAGGAACAAGTAAAGTTTCTTTCCTTACTGATGTTAAATGAATAGTTACATGGAAATTGTCTTTTTTCTGATGAGAAATATAAGTTAAATTCAAATGCAGGGCTTCTGCGATCCAATACTTGTCACGGGGCAGCAAGTATGAACAGGCCCCATCTCCACAAGGACCGGGCTCCAGGGATTACACCTGCTGATAAATGTAGCCATCTTTGGAGATATTCTAAAACCGAATATGCTACAACATTTGTTTTACAACAACAGTGTGAATATTTGCCAGTTCAAAAGCCCGGGCTGTTGACAGCCAGGAGCCTTAGCAGCGCCTGCTGCCCGCGACCGCGGCCGCGCCCCCAGCAGTAGCGCTGCCCCACCACTAGGGCTGGGCAACTGATTCTATCGTTCGAAAATGCTCGGGGTTTCCCGATACAGCAGAGAACTCGATACAGTATCGAACTGTTCGAACACTGACATAATAAATACTCGCGCTGCATATCTCCAAACGATACGCGGGAAATGTTGAAGTTACGGAGCTATCGCTTTGCTCAGAACTAATTACATAGGAAGTAAAAGTACAAGTAAAAAACAACATTATGAAAAACTGTGTATTTTGTTTAAAACAGTGCATACGTGACTTGTCTGGTATCGCTGTAAGATATGATTCATTGATAAACAAAGTATCTGCTAGTGTAACAGAAATATTGCCCCACATTACATACATTCAAAGGAAAAAAAAATGTGAAACCTTCGTAAGTAGAAATTACATTTAATGCGATTATAAGAGATAGGTTGCAAATGACCATTCCATTCCGTCTTCATACGGTACAGTTACAGATAAAAATGTTACCACCTTGTAATCGCCTTAAAAACAGGATTAAAAGAGATGAAATAGGGAAAACGTTAGAATTTTAATACCCCATAATGGAAATAAATTGTAATTGCGACCTCGGACTAAACGGTGGACGAGCTCTTGTGTACGTAGTATCAACAGGCGCCGCTAGATCGCAGCACTACAGTTTTAAATCGTGATTACAATCGTTTACTTATAGCCTATATTCGTTGCCGATTTTACTTATGCCCTGCACCCTAGAAGCTACTATAGTCGGAATTTCACACTTATTAGTCCCCATGGTACATTAATGACACCCTCTTTTCGTTATAAATTGTATACTGCACAGCACAGAAAAGATTTATGAATATCATCGTTGTAAATCGTAGATATAGTACCCCCTGACATTGATAGATAGCGCTGTGATCGAATGTTCGAACATTTCCCGAGATTTCTCGAACTGTCACGTAAATTGTTCGAACAGTTCGAGTCATGTTCAAACCCAGGTGTACCTTGCACTGCTAGAGGCCTGCTGTCAGCTGGGCCCTCTTCGCCCGTGTGGTCACAAGCGTCTGGGGACAGTAGTGCGTCGGACCCCAGCTATGTCCTGTAGAGACGCCATTTTCCATTTCGTATTTTCATGCTTTTCTCCTTAGAATTCGTATGTTGCTATCTCAAAGTTACGGCACACTTAAGAGGTACCAAAACCATGTCGTTCTTAGTACAAGTAGTTATAAAGTCAATAAATGCCATATTTGCGAATAACCCTTGATATTGATGGCAATGTAAAACAGAAAGCTCTCACTTACATACTTCTTGTAGCGTAGCGGATCTCCTTGCGCAGCTGATAAGCGTGGCCTGTGGCTCGCTTCCCGATCCCAACATTTTTTTTCTTTTTTACTTTGACTCCTTAAAGTTTTCTTACACTGTTGTTAATCAAAATGAATTTACATTTTGCGCTATTTTGATATATTTACGTATACAAGCGCTTTCTCTAAAAAGGGCGATTGTTCTCTTTAGTGAAAATACCGTGAAATATGGGCCAACGGATTGTAATAATTGTCTCGTGAACTACCTGTACATAAACTGAAGATACACTACAATAATTAATGTTCTAAATGTCATGCTGATTCAAATAATTTTACATATAGATTACATACTAGATTTATGTGGCAACTACCGTTTCTTAATGAGACTGAGCTACTTTTTTTTCTTTTTTGCAACAGCTGTTATACACGTTCTTTCGTCCTATATGCATTGTTTGTGAGTAACTGCGCTAATACTGTAGCCATTTGACTGACCTCAAGAGCTTTGTATTTTCTAGTAAATGTATGAAACTATTTGTATCAGAATGTCATTTGAAACATTCACTAAAAACAATGTGTCCGCACTTTGTGTGCAGGTACTGTGGTTCAGAAGACAGTGTTTACAATTTGCTGGACCATATTTCACGGCATGTTCACTAAATAGAAGAAACGCACTTTTAAGAAACAGCTGTTGTACTTGCAAATATGTCGGAATATCGCAACTCGTAAATTCTATTTAATAAATGTGTCAGAAAACTTTTGGGAGTCAAGGTGAAAAATAAAAATATAGTCGGAAGCGAGAAACGAACCGCCGGCCGCGGTGGCCGCGGGGACTGAGGCGCTCCAGTCACGGTCTGCACGGCCACTACGGTCGGGGGTTCGAATCCCCCCTCGGGCATGGATATTTGTGCCGTCCTTAGTCTTAGTTAGTTCATAAGTAGTTTGTAAGTTTAGGGACTGATAACCCCGTAGTTAAGTCCCATAAGCTATACAAACATTTGAACATTTTTTTGAGAAACGAACCACCACCCACACATCCGTTTTTCTTTTTAATATATATATTTCCTCTAAGCTTTGCCATTTCAGGCGTTGGCTCCTATCACCTATATTACCACCAAAAATTTACTAAATAAACCTACAAAACAAAATATCTAGTGCCACCGCCAGTTTCGCCGTAAGCTAAATTGACATAATACCGCCAATTCTTCAGGCGCTACCGTCGACGAAAAAGGAATACATTCAGTTTCTTCTAAAAGCCGATCTTTTTGTCACCATCTGTGACATAATAACAATATTTAATATACCAGTGTCATTCATTCTCATGCAAATGACACTCGAATACCAACACGTGAATATTCTCAATAACAAAACAGAAATTCATGTAGAACCTCTGCTCTGCTTTCCGCTTAATTTATCAGGAAAGTAACTTCAGATTTATGTTGCGTCTTTTTACAGTTTGAGTTTCGAACTTCAAGTTTTAGACTGCTGGAGTCTTACTTGTCATTTTAATAGTGCAGTGTTACAGAAATATCATGGAATATTACAGACACACATCTATTACAGTAATACTGAAGTCTTAGAATGATTCATATTTCGAATGTCAAATTACGAAGGTAGAAATATTTACGTAAATTAAACAGCAGGAATGATAAATAGAAGCCCTGGAGATGCATAGCATCATGGTAGCATAACCGGATAGACATCTATCGGTTCGTAGGGGTAACTGGGGTCCGACGCACTACTGTCCCTAGTAGAGGTCTGCATCTCGCTCGGTTGCTCGCTCGAATCCCGTGATACATATCGTTCTATGACAGTCCGACAGGTGTAGGTATGCAGCTTGCGGCAAGGCGTGTGGCTGCGCATTGAGGTAAAAGTTTTTACCTCCATGTAGCTGCGCTCGACTTCCTGCACGCTCGTTCGAGCGGGGCACGCTCGACCGGCCCGTCCGTCCACACTGCCCGCTCGCCACTCAGTCGCCTACAGCAGCGCCACTCGAGTTCAAGGCGAGTGTAGGGAGCAAACTAGACGCTTAAGAATAAATCCCGACTGCGAAACTTGGAACTGTTTCCTCTCCCGGAGCTTCGAAAGCTGTTCTCTCGATCCAGTTGAACCAGCTACTCAGTTTCGCATTCTATCCATTACCATACAGGTTATTAAACGTGATTAATATAAAGTTTCTGCGCTAAGATCATTTACTAAATGAGTTTTCCAGGATCTTTCTTTCTTTCTTGTTCCCATTTTGTGGGCTGTTAGTGCCTGTTTAGAGGTATGTATTACTTGTCATCTTAATGAGGAAGTGATTGTATTTTAGATCAAAATGTTTGTAGAGTCTATGGGACTTAACTACGTGGTCATCAGTCCCTAAACTTACAAACTACTTATGAACTACTTACAACTAAGAACGGCACAAATATCCATGCCTTAGGGGGGATTCGAACCCCCGACCGTAGGGGCCGTGCGGACCGTGACTGGAGCGCCTCAATCCCCTCGGCCACCGTATTTTATATCCATTCCTCTTATCACTCTCAAGTTTTGAAATACTTTGTCCGTCTTTTATATTGAAATTAAATACACGATATTGATGTACACTCGTTAGGTTAGGTTTGTGAATGTTGCACCCCGTTAATATATATTCCCATAGCATTTTGGCAATGTGCGTGGTTGCTGCGCCTCTAACTTTTCCGAGTGAGTCCTTAATGGGAATTTTTCCAGTTGCAATATTCATATATCCCCCACTGCAACTGTCGTCTTTCTTATCTTCATAATAAAGAACGTATGCAAGCTTTTGTGCAATTTACAGGATCCGGACTTTCTTCCGGGTCTGGGTTATATACCGGTCTACTGCTCATAGAACTGTTTTAAATCCTCTTATTCCAGTTGTTTACTTTACCCAGCTGTACGAATTTATGGTGCTCGTGCTATTTCAGTGATATCTGTGTTATATTTATTTAGGGCCGTCTAAAGAATGTCACTCGGGTGCATCAGCCAAAAGACTGAAGTGCATGTTTTCGGAATGGGTGGACTGTGAAATGTGCGAGACGCAATCCACCAATGAGGTGGACCTTTATTTATCACGAATTGATGGTGATGACGACGACCTGCTTGACTGGTAGAAACGCAACAGTACTCTCTTTCCTAAGCTAGCTGTAGTGGCAAAAAGAGTATTTTGTGTGCCCGCCTCAAATGCAGCTAGTGAACGCACTTTCAGTGCGGCAGGGAACCTGATCTCTGATAGAAGAACTCGATTCGATCTACAACGTGGCGATGATATTTTAACAGTACATTGCAATTACAATGCCACCAACGAATAGTTTGGGGATAATGGTGTTACGTTTCGATGTATACTTTGTTGTACGGTAACATTCACTTTTGTACATTGCAATAAAAACGTCGTTCGTTCCATAGTTTCTCTTTGGATCCTTTACATTACTTCCCAATGTTGTAGATGGTAAAAACAACCTTTATGTCTCGTTTGCAGTATAATGATATTGCAGTTAGATGCTACTATACTCGTCTATAGCATAACTGATTTTATCCGAAAATAGTTCCTTTAGTCAGTGGGGCTGCGTCAGACTCAACAGCAGCCCACACCTCAGACCCACAGAGCCGCTGCCGTAGCGACTGACAAGGAAACCTACCCAAGTGTCACCCTCCTTTTGTGTCCCATCCTCATCGCCGCTATTGTGTCTCGTTGCCACCGGTTGTCCTAGGTGTCGGTGGCCGAGCAGAGAGAGACCGACACAGGAAAATAGGATGCACGCGTGTGCGGGTACAGAGTCTGAGCTGACCAGCCAGTGGGACAGCAGAAACTAGAAACACTAAGCTAGATTAGAACAAGATATGTATTTCGTATCAATATGATAATACTTAACTTTTACAAGTATCATGACTGCAGAATGCTGATACATAGTTGAACTAGGTAATGGCCTGCCTACTGTGGAGAGTCCTAGTGCCTGTCCTAATCTCAAGTGACCGATTCAGTTCAGTGGTGGCCACGAGCGGTGTTGCAGCAGAGGACGCTCGTGGCCGACGTCATAAGAACGCTGCGCCGTGCTTGCATGGCGGCGCGCGGCGAAAGTATGTGGCGCGCACTTCATACTTGTGCGACACCACACCTCCGATTTTTTAAAATGAAATTTGGATATGTTATAATACATGAAAAACTGAGGGACACATATTTTTTTAGCGGCGGAAAAACATATTTAAGGAGGAAACGGTTCCTCCAAAATTGTCGCTAAAATAGAAAAATCGCGATGACTTAGATACTAGTGAAGCGATTTTAATAATTTTTGGTATGAAAGTATCTCTTGATAAGAGATCGACCTAGGTACATTGCAGGGGGAGTGACAATTAGGAGGACAGCTACCCCTAAAGTGACCAATTTTTGTGCTCAAAAAATTATTTTCATTTAATCGAAGTTGAATCTATGAAATTTGTCTTTTATCAAAAGATACTTTCATACCAAAAATAATTAAAATCGCTTCACTGATGTCTAAGTTATCGCCATGTTTCTATTTTAGCGACAATTTTGGAGGGACTTTTTCACCCCTTAAATATGTTTCTCCGCCGCTAAAAAAAAAAAAAAAAAAAAAAAAAAAAAAAAAAAGTGTCCCATAGTTTTTCATGTATTATAACATCTTAAAATTTCATAAAAATCAGAGAATGACACTTGGGTAGGTTTCCTTGTGAGTACAGCGGCAGCACTACGCTGTGCGGCCTGTGCCCGCGCCGCCCCATGTAGCCTCGTTCGAGTGTCAACACGCTCGCTGCGAGCGTAAAGGGTACTGCCATAGTGAGCCGCTCCATGCTTCCTGCTTCTCGCAGGCAGGGAGGCGGTTGGAAAACCCAATGGGTGATCCCATTGGGGTGGCCATAGTGCACCCGCGCGGCCGCCTCAGCTCGCTCACATCGCTTTCACAGGCGCGTGCAAGAAAGAATTTATGTTTCTTGTTCCGCTCTGAGCTCGCAGGTTCCGAGGTTTCAACGCTGTGCGCTGCGCGTCGTGTTTAATGGGAGCTGATAAAGACGCGTATATCTCAAAAGTGTTGAATGAAAACTGTTGATTCACTGTAGCTGAATCTTATTGAATTTTTGTAGACTCGCACGACCGGTTTTGCAATGTCTTTAATTGCATCTTATTGTTCATATTGGTGCAAGAATACCAGTACTTTAAGATAGCAAACAACTACACATTCAAGATAATTTACGTGCAGATAGGTTATTTAGCTCAGAATATGAAATGGTTACTTCTTTGCTAAAGGTTGCACGTGAAATTGACTTTTTTTTTTTTTTTTTTTTTTGGAGCCAATGACACGAGGCTACTTTATTCATAATTACTTTGCTGCCATTCCATGTCAATCTACCTTACCAAAATTCTTTTTTGTTCGTGAACAGTATAAAATGTCGGTATGTGATTAGGAACCTTGATAGTGAAATAATTGTAACTGCTGTCCTACTATAATCTACACACACTGCGACAGATGGTACACTGTTAGTTACAATGTAATTTCAAGTAAAACCAGCCTTGGTTGCAAAGTAGTGTTATTAATTACCAATGACGCGTTTCCCTAACAGCAGGCCATCATCTTACCTGTATGACAAAAGTTACACAAGAATTACTACAACATTTAAAGTAGTGTTATAGTAATTTTCGTAAACTTTTGTCATGCAGATAATGTGATGATACCCTGTTGCGAGGGCGAAATGCGTCATTGGTAATTAATAAAATCACTTTACAACCAAAACTGTTTTTACTTGAAATTAAAATTTGACTGGTTGCTGTATGAGCCACACCATGGACTATAGAAAGCCTTATATAGCTACATTGTATGTGTATTGAGATTAAAGGACAGCAGTTACAATTTTTTCCCTGTCGTGATCTGACGCTTACTACCCCATGCCAGCAACTAGTAAGTCCAGTTTTCGCATTTTATGCAATTTACGATCAACACCTTTTTTTCGTTATCATCATCCGTGGATGGTGCCAAGTTATAATAGCAGTTACATTATAGCACCACTGATTTTCTTGGATTAAACTCAACTAGAAAGAAAATGCACTTAAGCTGCACATACGAACTGCATATTCCAACTTAACAGTGCCGTTGAAAACATCTTTAATGTCACCCCGCTGTAGTTTTTTGTGGAGAAAGTCTAATTAAATATTGATTCAGAGGAAAAAATGCTGCAGCGCCTTGGATAACATTTAGACGCTTGCTATTGGATCCTGTCAAAAATTCGTCTGGTAATTTTAGTCTTACCATTTCTATTGCATGTCTGAAGAGGCATTCAACACAAACACTAGCATTCTCTTTTCCTTAGAACCCTACAGTCACTATTATAAACTTGCAATTTTCCGTCAGTGACAGCTAGCAATTCAATATTTGTAACTTTAAGACATAGAACTAGATTTACTGTCTTTTTTTTTTTTTTATCCGAACTTGTATGTCACCAATATTTTAAAACGAGTTAGAGAACTGGCATCTGTCCCAGATAACTTTAGCTATTTTTAAAGTCATTTTCTGTTGGCTCGGGCATGTGCTTTATTACGAAGGTTGACTGACTGAGCTGCAGGCTAGAGGCTCAGTAGTTGTGCAGATGGCGCGCCGAAGGAGAGCGCGCGGTGCCAGCGCCCTCAAATTTCAACACCCAGTTCGCTATACTGGAGCGATGTATCGCTTCCTATTCAGGTTTAAAAACAATTTCACAATGTTGGCTACATTTTGTACGCAGTAATGTATAACCTAAAATTAACCAAACGAAAAGTAGTCAGCGACTATATTTTTCACTGCAAAAGCTTGAAATGTTATGCGATAGGTTAACTGGAAATTAAGTATCGTAATAACTATGGCGAATACCGGAAAAACAGACACTCCGTTATGAAGCAGGTATGTTAACCTACAAGATGTGCAAAACTCAGTGAGGTGCGACTACTAGTTTCCTCAGAATCGAGTGAGAAGTATCCTACGTCAAGGAAAACGCACAAAACCGGGAGAGGTGGTTTTTATTTTTTTTTACAGCAGAAGGAGAATATTTATCGAAAAACTGACACCGGAGTGCGATGTAGCTTTCTTTCATAGACATACAGTATTTTTTTCAGCAAGGAAAGCTAAAGTAATTTTGGTCATGTATTGGCATCAGCCGGCGCTGTTGGCTGCGCACTGTGGCCACCACCAGCTGCCATCGCGCCGAAGCAGCGCGCGCGCTCCGACCGCTGCGAGTTAAGCGGCCGAGCAGCTAGCGGGGAGCCGTTCACTATTGGCCGTACCCTTTAACACACTCGGCGCGCCACCGCCGAGCGTTGCGCACTCGATCGAGTACGAGCGAGAGAAACCGGCGATTTGCAGACCTCTAGTCCCTAGACGCCTGTGTGTGGTCTGCCCGACTGATGCCAGTCCCCCACTGCACTGCGGCTGCTGCCTCGCTGCCTGCGCCACGCTGTGGGCGATGCGTCTGGCAGGAAGCGAGATTCTTGGGCCGCCGACTCCCCCCCTTATGGACTGCTACTGCTGCGTCAACCTTGTGAGGCACAGCGAAGCGTCCGTTTACCGCGCACGCTTATAACACACAACTATTCAACCCACTTGAATCTATCCCGTATATGGTAGGTAGGGTAGGGTACCCGGACAGGGTGGGGCCTGGCTGGCAAATGCCACCCTGAATATATGGCCAGTCCGACCCTACTGAGACATAAGGTGGCGAACGAGTTCCGAAAGACGGAACACACATTTTTTTATTCAATAGTACCAAATGTTTCGACTCTGGTTCGAATTGTTTTTAAATAACTGTTGATGTACGTAGGGTTTTTATCGGCCCTTCAATTGCATTTCAATGTAAAAATAATTAGTGATAAAAATTATAATTTTTTCTAAGAAAATTAGGTGATGGATGGTTCTGACCAGGTTTCCAATCCAGGACTCTTGATTCAATGTCTCTATCTGACCCCCTCATCATGATTTCGTCCCCTCCCCCCCAATCGATCTACCGCCAAACACGTATTTGATGTGTCTACAATTCCCTTGACTTTAGTGGTAATTGTTTATAAACAATTGTTGTTAAACATTAATTATGTACAGCAAGACATCTACTGTTTCTCAATTTCGATTTCCGAGGGAAAAATGAAATGTTTTATTTGTAAATGCAAAAAATGTTCAAATGTTTGTAGAGCTTATTGGACGTAACCATGGGGTCATCAAAAAAAAGTTCAAATGTTTGTATAGCTTATGGGACTTAACTAAGGGGTTATCAGTCCCTAAACTTACAAACTACTTATGAACTAGCTAACACTAAGGACGGCACAAATATCCATGCCCGAGGGGGGATTCGAACCCCCGACCGTAGTGGCCGTGCAGACCGTGACTGGCGCGCCTCAGTCTCCTCGGCCACCGCGGCGGCATGGGGTCATCAGTCCCTAAACTTACAAACTACTTACGAACTAGCTTATACTAAAGAGTACAAACATCCATGCCCGAGGGGGGGATTCGAATCCCTGACAGGGAACGGCCTCGCACATTGTAGCATAGCACCTCAATGCGCTCAGCCGCTCCGCCGCGGCTGTGAACGCAAAAACATAGGATGTCGCAATTAATTTGATATGCAAATTAGGAAAAAGAATAATCATGAGCGGTGGTAGATGGCCTGGGGGCACGGGGGGGGGGGCGGTAGTAGTGCAAGTGACCAGTTATGGAGGCGGTCAAATGGTTTATGAGAACGTTACTTTTTATTTGTCATTTATCCTTAAAAGCGTCATTGTCTTAATAAGTGCATGTACATGTTCGATGTCAAACATCCTGTATTTCGGGGAAGTGTGTTATTGTTCGGGTGTGGCGGCATCCTTTGATCAGCGGTCTTGAATGTAGCCGAGGGTGGACGGATGGGGGGTACCTCGCACCTCATTGGTAGAATCTCAGTGGGGTGAGGCTCTCGTCATCATACTACTGCTGTAGGTGTAGGAAGTATGCAGCAGACCTTACTGATTAGGAAGCAGAAAACGGTAAAGAAGTGTATTAGGAAGAAGAAGGTTCTGCTGTTAGGCAGTTCTCATGGCAGAGGTGTAGGCCAGCATTGGAGGAAGTACTTGGGACCAGTATAGTGAAGCGCAATATAGGGTTAGGTCAAGTTACTTGTAAAATAGGGGTCTTATGTAGAAATTTCTCAAAAAGGATCAGGTAGTGCTAGTGGGTGGAGCCGGAATAGTCTTGAGGGGGACAGGGAGTATGGTATAGGTAATGCTCTGGGGAGGATAGCAACTCAAACTGGTGGCAGGAATGTGCATTTCAGCGCCAAGATAGGCCTCATCTTAATACAGCTGTCAGGTAACATAAGGCTTGAGTAGGCGCTGATGACGGAGGACATGGGTCATATTGCATTGGTGCCAGTTGAGACTATGCAAAAGTCGGACTGAACCTCAAGAGGTATGGGAAGGAGAGGTTGGCAAAGCTCATAGAGTGGGGGTGTCACTCATGGAAAAAAATCCCGTATAATTGGTGTTAGGGCTGTATCTTTTTTAAGACAGCAGATAGGTATTCCTGTTTAAAGGAAGTCCCCTAACAAAGGAAGCACTTTTGACAAAGTTTAAAAATATTGTCACGTTGAAATGGAAGCAGGCTTGACTGCAAAGGCAGGGTTGTGGACTGAACACAGCACTTATACTAGAAAGCAAGTTTATTGCAAACTGAAATGTACACGCAGCACTGACTGCCTCTCGGGCAGAGTGCTCTGCTGTTTATACACAGACAGAAGGTACCAGTAATTAGAAGAATAGTTAACATAAGAAAGATGTAGAACATTCTGGAAATGTTAATTTGAAAGAAATAAATTTTTGTCGGTTCACGGGATTGAACTGGCAACCTTCGGCACAGCAGTCGGCAACGCTATCCCTTGCGCCACGCCGGCAGTCAGTTAACGTAGAGTCCACGGCAATATAAGTAATAAGAGAATTACTATATTCCATCAAAATATACAAGGTATCAGAGGTAAAGTTAATGAACTGCTTATTGATGTTGAATTTGACATTATTGGTATTTCAGAGCACTTTTTAAATGATGAGATAATTCAGAGACTTCCTTTGCCAGGGTACAGGTTAGCTGCCTTCTTCTCTAAGAGTTCCTTGCTGTGTGGAGGAGTGGCCGTCTATGTTAAAAACAGTTTTCCATCAGAGTCCATCGACGTTTCAGAACACTGGGACAGAAAAGATATTTGAATGTGTGCAGGAGTTGTTAAGGTTAATGGAACTAAACTACTATTTGTTATTATTTATAGGTCCCCTGACTCAGATTTTTAAATGGCTCTGCCCAAGCTTGAGTTGGTTCTTGGTTTACTTTATAGTATGTACAAAAATTTTGTTGCATGTGACGATTTCAACATTAATTGTGTAAGTGATAGCCGAAGAAAAAGGTAACTCTTAGATCTCCTTAATTCCTTTCACCTAATGCAAACAGTATTCTTTCCAACAAGAGTGCAATGCAGTAGCAGTTCTACCATTGGCAATATATTTGTTCATTCTTCATTATTGGAGGGGCAGTCTGTTAGCAGAATAGTAAATAGAGTTTCATGATGCACAAATTTTAACTCTAAAACAAATATTATTTATAATTATAAACTATATATAAAAACTAATCCAGCAGCAATTGAGACCATTTTAAGCCTCATTAAGGAATGAATGGCAGGATGTTTATAATGCTGATAATATAGATGATAAATATAATGCTTTCCTGAACACATTTCTAAAGCTGTTTGAAAGTTCTTTCTGCTAGAATGCTCAAAACAAGATACTTCCAGCAACAGGCAGCCAGGATGGCTGACAAGGGGGATAAGAATATCATGTACAACATTCTATCAAAATGTTAGAAGCAGTCAGAATGAAGATGCAGTACCTCATTACAAACAGTACTGTAAGGTTCTGAAAAATGTCATTAACAAGGCAAAAAATATGTGATATGCAAAAATAATAGCAAAATTTAAGTATAAAATTAAAACCATCTGGTCAGTCATGAAGGAAGTGTCTGATCAGCAGCACCAGGTAACGGATATAAAGTCAGTGCATAGTATAAATGCTTCTGTTACTGATAAATTAGAGATATGTTCGCCGGCCACAGTGGCCGAGGGGACTGAGGAGCGCCAGTCACGGTCTGCACGGCCACTAGGGTCGGGGGTTAGAATCCCCCCTCAGGCATGGATATTTGTACCATCCTTAGTATTAGCTAGTTCATAAGTAGTTTGTAAGTTTAGGGGCTGACGACCCCGTAGTTAAGTCCCATAAGCTATACAAACATTTGAACATGAACAGACATGTTCAGTTTTAATAAACACTTTCTGAATATAGCAGGTGAATTAAACAGAACCCTAGTTTCTACAGGTAGTCATACAACATTGTTAGAAAATAGTTTTCCAAGCCCGCTACCTGAAATGGTCCTCCATGATACAAAGGGAGGTTGAGTCAATAATTAAATCATTAAAGACTAAGGACTTTTGTGGATATGATGGGGTATCTAGAACAATTATAAAGTACTGTTCTCCATATATTAGCCCAGTACTCAGCCTTTCAGAATGGTCAGTTTCCTGAGAGATTAAAATACTAAGTAGTGAAAACACTTTATAAAAATGGGGAAAGGGATAATGCAGACAGCTATAGACCTATTTCAATGCCATCAGGTTTTTATAAAGTTATTGAAATATTGTATATTCAAAGTTATTTGATCATTTCAGTTCACATAATTTGTTGCCAAAGGTACAGTTTGGTTTCAGAAGTTGTTTAACAACTGAAAATGCTATATTTTTGTTTCTCTGTGAGGTACTTGATGGGTTAAATAAAAGGCTGCAAACATTAGGCATCTTCTTAGATTTGACAAAGACTTTTGATTGTGTTGATCACGAAATATTGTTGTGGAAGCTGGAACATTATGGAATAAGAAGAATAGCTCACAACTGGTTCACCTCCTACTTTAATAAAAGACAGTCGAAGGTAATTCTCTGCAGTGTTGAAATTGGCTATGATGTACAGTCACAATGTGGCACAGTTAAGTGTGGTGCACACTAGGTGTCTTCTTATTTATATAAATGATATTCATTCGAGTATAACAGGTGATTGTAAAATATTTTTGTTTGCTGATGATACCAGTTTGGCAGTGAAGGATGTTGTTTCTAATATTGACACAGTATCAAATAATGGAGTTCAAAACATACGTTAATGGCTTGTAGAAAATAAATTGATGTTAAATCACAGCAAAACTCAGTTTTTACCATTTCTAACACATAATTTGACAAAAGC
Organism: Locusta migratoria; assembly: GCA_026315105.1. Taxonomy (NCBI): domain Eukaryota; kingdom Metazoa; phylum Arthropoda; class Insecta; order Orthoptera; family Acrididae; genus Locusta; species Locusta migratoria. The sequence continues at coordinate 226,670,395 of CM048755.1, forward strand.
TTAGTTTTGATTACATATAATGGGTATATAATAAGTGAGACTGAACAGTTCAGATTGTTTAGATGTTCAGATAGATAGTAAGTTGTCATGGAAAGCCCAAGTTCAGGATCTTGTTCAAAAACTAAATTTTGCGTTATTTAACATTAGAACAGTATCTGAAGCAAGTGATTTTTCAGCATGAAAAGTAGTCTACAATGCTTACTTTCATTCACTTATGATGTATAGCGTTGTTTTTGGGGGTAGCTCGACTGATACAAAAAGGATATTTTTGGCTCAGAAATGGGTGGTTCAAGAAATATGTGACATAAGTTCGTGAACGTCGTGTCGACCTTTTCTCAGTAGGCTGGGAATTCTGACATAGGTGTCACAATACGTATTTTCTTCCATGTCGTTAGTTGTTACCGATATCAGCTTATTCCCACGAGTTATTGCCGTTAATTCGGTGAATAATAGACAGAAATCGAATCTGTATTTGGATCACACCTCCTTGACAGTTGTGCAGAATCCATTTTCAATAAGCTGCCACAGGAACTGAAGAATCTTAGAATTAACCCATGCGATTTTAAATCTAAATTTAAGAGTTACCTAATGGCTCACTCCTTTTGTTCTGTCGAGGAATTCCTGGAAAAATTAAAAAAAAATCTAATTCCTTTTATTCATTATTGATCCATTTTACTTATTATCATTCTCTTGTTAAACGTCATGTACTGACTTGTTCTATGACCATGGAGTCTTGCTCCTCAGTTAGGACCTATGGAACCGAAACCCATATTATTATTATTAACATGCTGTACAGGGGTGCACTTTGTGAATGTTGGCTATCCTTATTTAAAACACTTAAACAGCCTTTTAGACAGTCAGAACTACAATCCAATCCATAATTGTAGATTGTAGCCTCCAGCCTGGTAATGCCATGTTCCTGACCAAACAAAGAAGTCTCTCGCAAATGGCTCTCAAGACACTTTATAGAATCGATACAGTGATTACCGGTAATTTTGCTGCCAGCAGGACGCATAATTTGATGATTAAATTTAGTATATATTCACACTTCGCATTTCAACATCAACCATATTAAACAATCGATTCCAAATGTCTTAGCATTGTCCACAATCACGTTGCTATTACCTGTGCAGACACCTTCCATGCAAAGTCATGGGTGGATACTAGGTACTTGCACAATTCCAGTTTGTTAAAAATCCCTGCGAAATCTTGTGTGATGCTCAAATCCAGGAGACAGAAGTCACATACACGAAACTGTTGTAGTATAGATGGGAACTCCTCCATTACAGTATCTAGTTTAACATTGGCCAGTTCCACTTTATAAGGTATAGTCAAAGGATTTGTATATTTCTCCAGTGTTTCCTTGCTGAGTTTCTCCAATATTACTTGTGCTGTCACAATGCTGCCGCTAGGTAGGAGAAATGGTAATTTCGCCTTATTTCCATGGCTTGCAGTGATGAAATTGTCGAATTTACTATACAGGTATAAGTTAAAAGATCCTCACATTTCCTTCTTTAACATTACTTCTCCACACACACACACACACACACACACACACACACACACACACACACACACACTCCAGTGGTTGTAACTAACCCAGTTCAAGTCACAAAATTATAGGAGATTTATAAAACCTGTTGATTCTCGACCAAAAAATAATAATTTACCATCGCAAGCATCTCTGCTACACTACATAAATGGCGTCATTTGTAAAGTAAAAACCTATAGCACACAATCAACCAGGCAACACTTCGACAAAAGGTCAGATTACATACACAGTGCAAAGCTTTTAGAATCACATGAACATAATCCTAAACTGACTTCTTTAGAGCTCGATCGCAACAGAATATCATCCACAACTGGAAACAGACACTGCATCGCATATTTAGAGTAGGTCAAACACTTTTTACTTACATTCTATCCCAACTAGCCTGTAGCACACTCTGTAAGTGCTTGTAACAACAACCATTTCCAAACCAATAACAGAACTACACCTGCAGTCAATACTAACCTCCAACAACCGGATCTTGCCATTCCATATCTTTTTTAATAATGTTCCCATCTAACTAGTATGCAGCAATCTCTGTATATGCCCAACAACTGTGTTGTTGGTGGATCCCTCCCAAACACCCAACAGCTTGATCCTTCAACTTTTTGCATTTCACACTTCACCAGACAGTATTTCTGAAACGTTTTTATCTGTTACTAGACCACATACCTCATTCACTTAACAATCACTCGCGCACAAAGAGCCATCATATTACCCCCCCCCTTTTAACAAATAATTACTCTCGATAAACATCAGTAACACAGCCAATTATATTGTATAACTGATTGACACACACACAGAATAGCTAATAAGTAATGACCCAGGTCAACACCTAGTTCTTATATATATATATATATATATATATGTTTCACTAAGTGTGTTTGCCTCTGTAACTTATAAAATAATAGGTGACAGGAAATTTTAATGTGGTAGGTCAACACAAGAAATGTTACACTTTCTGCGGAGCTATGAACAAAGTTTATTGTATCATTTTCCAAAGAGTTACAGCACAAAGATATAATTTTTTAAATGGAACAATAGTTTTTTTATATCATGCATTGGATTCATTGAAAGCAGGTGCGTCCAAATCAATTTAAACTACATTCCTATCACTGTTAGTTTGGGAGCTACAACCCTTCAAAGTTTCAGGGGCAGATACCACAAGCGCTGCGCATAAAACTCTTTTTAAACGATTAACGAAGGTGAACAAGATAGATAATAGTCTACTGAAGCGCTCCTAGCGTACTAGCCCTGAACTACAAACTCAAGCAAGATCTTGTGGTAGCATGTTTAGACGATAAACGTAATCGAAAAGTAATACCCGATGTTGAAAGTGAGGTTATAACAGCCGATTTGTTATGGAGGAAGTCATAGTTTAATACTGGAATTGAGGAAAAAACGCTAAATGTTATTGACGGCCAAAGAAAACTTTGCAATCTATGTTTTTGGTTAACTTAGTGTGGTAAAGTTCTGGGAAGTGAAACAACATTTCAAAACATTCACGTCTATTTTCAAGCAATAAAAAAAAAAAAAACAACTTATGAACACATCAAGCAATATTGATAAGAGCGTAAATAGACCTTCTTTAGTTTATCTACTACGATTTGCCCACTGACATTGTTAATAACGTCATGAATAACTGAATTTTTGTCTTTTATTTGGACTGACTGTTTCATTTAAAATGCTATTTAATGAAAATTGCATCGTCAAATTACAATCTTATTCACATAACCAATTGGCTTCAGTCCTTTCTGTTACGATATTGCAAAACATAAACCATTTTTCGGTTTCAGATGTACGACCTAGTTTTTTGGTGGACTATAATTGAGATAAATATTTAAGTCGTCATGAAACATTTGCAATTTACCACTAAACCAAAATATAATAATAAACTAAAGATTAATAAGACAAATTTGTGTGCAAACCGTGTAATTGTCGACTACAATATGAATATAGGGTGACGAAAATAGGTTAACTTCCGATGTCAGCAGATGACCGTTCAATCAAAACAATCTTCTCGAGAAAGCTTAACGTGACGTTGACGTTAGGTGACGGTCTGGTGACGGATAGTGTGAATGCCGTCATTAGAAATATATTTTGTAATGCATTCTGATCATAAACTTGGACACAACGCAAAGTATACGTAAATACAAAGGAAAATGGTGGACTAATTGGAGCGGTGACTGCAGCTGACAGCTACTAGCACGCACATGCGCAGTGAACCCACTAGTACCGAATTTAGAACTGGTCCTATTTCTTTATCGCTATAATTATCACGCTTCGATACTAGCGCGATCATACTGGTGCAGCCGTTCAAACGACTGACGGCTGCCATTAACATAACTTGTTATCAATCTATTTCAAGTTCGTTGAACGTTTAAAACGGGCTTAATGCAATGCGCCTTCTAAACGTGCTGTGGCCACGTTGTAACATCGCCGGTGTCACGAAGCGAGAAGCTTCCTTGATGCGCTGTTGTTCGTGTATGCCATCGTCATCCAATGTCAGTAACTGTGGTATATTGAGCCCCGGTTGTTTGTGTGGCTCCAACTGTCGGATATACGGCCGTGTGCGGCGACAGTCGGCAGTCTAACAGCGCATTGAGGAAGCTTCTCACTCCATGACACCGGCGACGTTACAAGTCGGCCGCACCACATTTAGAAGGCGCATCGCATTATGCGCAGCGCTTGTGGTATCTGCCCCTGAAACTTTGAAGGGTTGTAGCTCAGAAACTAACAGTGATAGGAATGTAGTTTAAATTGATTTGGACGCAGCTGCTTTCAACGAATCCAATGCGGTCGGGGGTTCGAATCCCCCCTCGGGCATGGATATTTGTGCCATCCTAGTTCGTAAGTAGTTCATAATTAGTTTGTAAGTTTAGGGACTGATGACCCCGTAGTTAAGTCCCATAGACTTTACAAACATTTGAACATTTTTGAATCCAATGCGCGGTAGAAAAACTATTGTTCCATTAAAAAAATTATATCTTTGTGCTGTAACTCTTTGGAAAATGATACAATAAACTATGTTCATAGCTCCGCAGAAAGTGTAACATTTCTTGTGTTGACCTACCACATTAAAATTTCACATCACTTTATTATCACATTTTATAAGTTAGAGAGGCAAACACACTTAGTGAAACACCCTATATGTGTGTGTGTGTGTGTGTGTGTGTGTGTGTGTGTGTGTGTCCGATAATTGCAACCAACAACACATAATAGTTTGCACCATTTTGAACTAATACAACACCCGAATAATTTTATCGAATGCCAAGAGCAATTCTTCAGAGACTAAACATATGATTAAATGCACATCCCAACAAACGTAACTAGCCCACTTTAAGTCACCTAACTGTAGAATTTATTTAACTCTGTGCATTCAATACCCAACTGCGAAAATGATGTTATGAATTACCAGACCTGATTTAAAAAGTCATAGTTTGATATCAGAATTGAGGAAACTACAACACTAAATATTATTGATTGCTAAAACAAACTTTATACTGTATCATCAACTTGTGATGGTGCAGCTCTTGTATATTCGGTGCTTGCTATGGTAGATTTGTAAAGAAATCCGCCTTATGCAAGACACCTTCTTTGATTTTTTTTTCAAGCAAGCTATCTTGCATAAGGCGGATTTCTTCACTACTCTATTTATACTGTATGTTTTTGGTCAACTTAGTGTGGTAAAGGGCAGGAACTGCATTGACACTTAAAAATCGACATCCAGTTGCAAGAGAAAATATATACCTACAAACACATCACACAATACATATAAGAGAATAAATTGACCCTGTTTGTTTGATCTGTCATGATTTCCACTTACATTATTAATAATATCATAAATAACAGCATTTTTCTCCTTCATTAGGGCTGACTTTCTCATTTACAATGTTTATTAATGAGATTGCTTCATCAGTTTTTATCTAATTCGTAAATACTGTTTGTGTTAGATTTTTCCATTACTCTATCGTAAAACCTAAACCATTTATCAGTTTCAGCTATCTGACTTCGATTTTGGAACAACACACAATGTAAAAAATATGTAAATCATCATGGAAGGTTTGCAATTTACCACAAAACCAAAGTATAAAAATAAAATAAAGATTAATAATACACAAATGCATGTAATCGTTTATTACATCATAACAACTGCATGACAAAAATTGGTTAAGTTCCGATTTTAGCAGACTATCATTACGTAAAAACTTTCTACTCAAGAAAGTTTGACATGTCTGACATGACTGAATGCTGCCATTAGAAATACATTGTGGATTGTTCTGATGGAAGGTAACACATGACATATAATAATTAGTTATTATTTTGGTGTTGATTTTTATGCTTTCTTATTGATCTTATTGAGTTTTTGAATTTGTTGTTTAATAATTACTGCAATTTTTCTTCACATCATTCTAATTTTTTATTTTTATTATTTTATTATAATTAATTATATTGTTTTGTTCATTTTCTAGTTTAAATATATTTTCATTTTATATATTTTTTGAATCTAGATTGGTTCCTACTCTGTTATTGATTTTGGGTTGAGGTTATCAGCCTGAACGCTTACAGGCTAGTATTTATTTAATTTTTTATACTTTAGTTGTAGGATTACCTTTATTATTGGTTTTATTTAGGATTGATGATATATTTAATACTCTTTATTACCCTTTATCATTTGATTTTGGTACTTTTTTATTTTTTGTTTTATTTTTTCCATTTTTGCTTTTTTTGTTAAAATACCGGTTTTTTATTTCATCTTTGACTCCCTAAGGCTCATGTTGAGGCTCCTATTTCTGGTAGAATAATTTTCGCTGGTATTTTATTGAAGTTGGTTGGTTATAGTATTTTTCCTTTAATAAAGGTGATTTCTTGTTTGGGTTTAAGATTTAATTATTTTTTCTTATCTTTAAGATTGTTTGGTGGTGGTGCCATTAGATTTCTTTGTTGTCGTCAAGTTGATTTAAAATCTTTAATTGCTTATTCTTCTGTTACTCATATAAGATTGGTTATTTGTGGTTTGATAACTATAAATTGATGAGGTTGTATGGGCTCTCCTTCTTTAATGATTGGTAATGGTTTATGTTCTTCTGGTTTATTTTGTTTATCAAATATTATTTATGAACGTTTAGGTAGATGGAGATTATTAATTAATAAGAGTATAATTAATTTAATACCTAGAATATCTATTTGATGATTTCTTTTAAGATCTTCAAATATAGCTGCTCCTCCATCTTTAAATCTTTTTTGTGAATTTAATTTATTAAATAGAATTATTTCTTGATCTTCTTATATAATTTTATTGTTAATTTTTTTAATTTTTTTAGAGCTGTTTATACATTATATATATATATATATATATATATATATATATATATATATATATATATATATATATATATGTGTGTGTGTGTGTGAATATCATATTTTATTTTTACATTGGTTTCCTCTTAATTTGTTGTGTTTAAAGGGTTAATAATTTTATTTTTAATACTTAAGTATTTTAATTTAAAATGTTGTTTTGTTGAATCAATGATATGGTCTTTTTCATCTTAAGTCGTGTATTTATTTTCCATTTGTTCATTAAGTTTTTTTATTGTTGTTTAGAACCTTATTTTTGTGTTAGGTATTTACTATTTAATATTAGATTATAGATTATTTATTGAATGGGAATTATTTAGTTAAAATAGTTCTATGGTAATGATAACTTTTATTTTTGATTGAATGTCTTAAATTTTTATATCTTTTGTTATACATATTTCTTCTTTAGTTATTTATTATAGAAATGATTATTTATTATACAAATGAAAAAATTATTAATCGTTTTATTTTAATTGTTTTAATATTAATTTTTTCAATAGCTTTTTTAGTTATTAGTCCAAACTTAATTGGAATTTTATTAGGTTGAGATAAATTAGTTTTAGCTTCTTATTGTTTAATTATTTATTATCAGAATGTAAAGTCTTATAATGCTGGAATATTAACTGCTTTATCTAATTGTATTGGTGATGTTTCTATTTTAATTTCTATTTCTTGAATATTAAATTTTAGTAGCGGAAATTGTATTAATTATTATTAATTTATTTCTGATTCTTTTGAGATAAAGATTATTACTTTATTAATTATTCTTGCTGCTATAACTAGGAGAGCTCAAATTCCTTTTTCTGCTTGACTTCCAGCTGCTATGGTTGCTCCTACACCTGTTTCTGCTTTGGTTCATGTTTGTACTCTTGTTACTCCTGGTGTTTATTTATTAATTCGTTTTAATCCAAATTAATAGTTTATGATTTTGGTTTATATATTCTTTTTATTGGTTGTTTAACTATATTTATATCTGGTCTTGGAGCTAATTTTGAATTTGATTTAAAGAAAACTATTGCTCTATCTTCTTGATTTGGTTTAATAATAAGAATTTTATTAATAGGTTATTCTGATCTTGCTTTTCTTCATAGATTAACTCATGCTTTATTTAAGGCTTTATTATTTATATGTGCAGATTCTGTAATTCATAATTTTTTGATTCTGGTTGGGGTGAATTATATGGTGGTCAAGAATTACATTTCTTTTTTATATTTAATTAATTATATTGATTCTTCATATGATTCTAATTTTAAGGTTTATTTATTAACTTTTATTTTTTGAATATTTATTTTATTTGTATTATCTTTTTCATAGCTAAATAGCTTGTTGTATAGAGTATGACATTGAAGTTGTAAGGGAAATATTTTTATTTTTAGGTATTTATAAATCTTAAATTTTTATTTTTACAATGAAAATGTAATGTTTTTTTCAAAATTATATAAATAGATATGTTAACGGACTTTAACCGCTATTATAAAAAAGATAACAGCTTTTATATTGACTTTATATTTCCTTAATTGGAACTATTGTTCATTTATATTATTAACAATAATACGCTCTCTTTGCTTCAGTTAATAAATAAGGCCATTTATGTGCCAAATATCAGGTCGAAACTGATTTCAATACTTCGCTTCTTATTTTTAATTAAGGTTAATTGATATTTCAATACTTTTTGCTTGCAAACCAACTGTTATAATTAACTATAACCCTAATTAGCTCATTTAAGTGCTCCTTGATTTCATTCATAATATAGTCCTAATAATAGAATAGTAGTAAATATTATTGTTGATAATGTTCATACTACAATATTTGATGTTTTTATAATAATTACAATTGGTAAAATCAATGCAATTTCTACAACAAAAATTAGGAAGATTACTGCAATTAGGAAAAATTGAATTGAGGAAGATATTCGTGCTGATTTTTTAGGATGAAATCCACATTCAAATGGTGAACTTCTCTCTTGATCATTAATTGATTTTTTGATAGGGGTGTTGCAATTAATGTAATAATTATTGGTAATATAAATCTAATAATAATTCTTGTTATTAATATTATAATTATTTTTCTTGATATTTTCAATCTTTTTGATTGGAAGTCAAATGTACTAATCATACTAGAAAAATAATTATCTACCTCATCAGTAAATTGATAAATACAAAAATAATCATACTACATCAACAAAGTGTCAGTATCATGCTGCTGCTTCAAATCTGAAGTGATGAGAATTGATTTATTATATGTCGAATTAAACATGTTAATAGGAATGTTGTAGCAATAATTACATGTAGTCAATGGAAACCTGTTGCTACAAAGAATGTTGATCCATATACTGCATCTGCAATAGTAAAAGGTGCTTATCAATATTCATATATTTGTAGTAGGGTAAAATAAAATCCTAATATTACTGTAAAGGATAATCCTTGTATTGCTTGTGAATGATTGCATTCTATAATTCTGTGATGTGCTCATGTAATTGTAACTCCTGAAGCTAGTAAAATTGCAATATTAAGAAGTGGAATGTCTATTGGATAAAATGGTTGAATTCCTATTGGAGATCATTTTGTTCCTAATTCAATTGTTGTTGCTAGTCTTCTATTAAAGATTTCTCAGAAGAATTAAGCAGAAAATTGTACTTCTGATGCAATAAATAAAATTATTCCTCATTCTAGTCCTTTTGATACTAATTTAGTATTTAGTCCTTGAAATGTTCCTTCTCGGACTACATCTCGTCACCATTGAATTATTATTAATACAACGACAGTTATTCCAAAAATTAGTAAATTTATATTAAATGTACTGTATCATTTAGTTATTCCTGAGGATAAAATTATTGCTCCGATTGCTACGGTTAAAGGTCATGGTCTATAATCTACTATATGAAACTGGTGGTTATTGTTATTTGTTAACATAAGTTTAGTAAACTTCTCTTGAATATAATGTTCTTAAAATTGAAAATACATATGCTTGAATTATTGCTACTACTGATTCAAGAATTAATAGTATTAATTTTCCAACAATTAAAATTAATATAATTCTTGTTGTTAATGATGGTCCTGTATTTCCTAATAATGTTAATAATAGATGTCCTGCAATTATATTTCCAGCTAATTGTACAGCTAATATACCTGGACGAATAACATTTCTAATTGTTTCAATTAATAATATTAATGATATAAGTGCATTTGGTGTTCCTTGTGGAACTAAATGGACAAATATATGATTAGTATTATTAATTCATCCAAATAATACGAATCTTATTCATATTGGTAATGCAATTGAGAATGTTAATATTTTGTGTCTAGATCTTGTAAAAATATATGGGAATAGTCCTATAAAATTATTAAATAATATTATAACAAGGATTGAAATGATAATAAGTATTGATCCTTGAAATGATTTTTTCCAAATAATGTCTTGAATTCATTATGTAGATTTAACTTTAGTTTATTTCATAGAATATTAATTCGTGAGGTTATTAATCAAAATATTGATGTAATTAATAATAATTAAATTAATTAGTTGATGGATCAAACGTTGAATATAGATTTGTTGTCATCTTCAGTTAATGTTATTATTACTTCTTGTAATTTTATTTGGTTTATAAGAGAAGAAATTTAGTTGATTAAATAATATTATTGTTATTGATTATACACTGAATAGTGAAAATCATATTATTGGTGATATTTGAGTGATTAAGTCTATAATTTACCTCATCAGAAGTAGACGTTAATTTGGCGGAATTTCATTCCATTCAGAAGAACCTATCTCATGATTGATAGTACATGATTTACTTTGCGTAATTTATTTGTTTGTATATCTCCGTTATCAGAATATTTTTTGGAGAAAAATTATAAATAAGGGTATGATGGGTTACAATAATTTCTTATTATGAATTAAATTTTGTGATATTTTAATTAAGGTGGATTTGATAGTAACTTAAATTATTTAATTTTACTGATATTGGCTCTGAAGTGTGTACACATCACTCGTCACTCTCGTTATTGATTATAATAATCTTTTAATATGAGGTAAGTCATAACATAGTAGATGTACTGGAATGTGTATCTAGTAAGTTTATTCAAGACATAGCTTTTTAGTAGAGTGATTCATTTACGCTAATTATTAATTCAGTGCAATTCAGAATGTCTTGAATAATTTTTTTTATGTTTTCTTAATTTAATAAAAATAATTTTCTTTATTTTTGTCTTTGTATAATTTATGGAAATAGTATTTTTTTAAATTATATTGTTCTTGTAAAGTTATTGAATTAAAAATTATCAATTTAAATTATAATAAGTAGGATTTATATTTTGTACCTTTTGTATCAGGGTTTATGAATAATTATAATTTGTATGAATTAAATTCAATTTACGTTGATCTATAAAAATGATATTTTTTCATAAACATTACTAATTTGTATATAGAAATAAAATGTTATACGTTTCCTAATATATGTGGATTCTTAAGAAAAAATTTAATTTTTTAAAATTAATGCTTTCATTTAAATTTTTAGTATGAAGTATTAATTTTATCAATTTTTTATGGGTTAAGCTCTGAGAAAATAAATAACCTACAATTTATTAATTAATAATATTTAATAATAAGCTTAGTACCTACTATTTTTTATTACTTTATACTAAATTATTTTTTTAGATGTTATAATTATTTTAGGTTGTTTGTTAAGATGTTAAATTTAATTTTAAAGTTTTTGTAATAATGATAGAATTTTTATTACTGTTTTGTTTTTATTTTATTTTTTTAATTTATTATAAGGAACTAGGCAATATGAATTTCCGCCTGTTTATCAAAAACATTCTTCTTGATAATATTTCGAAGTCTTACCTGCTCAGTGATTGATTTAAAGGGCCGCGGCATTATGACCATGCAAAGGTAGCATAATCATTAGTTTCTCAATTGGGGACTGGAATGAATGGTTAGACGAGAAATTGACTGATTCTTAATAATTTTTAGAATTTAACTTTTAAGTTAAAAGGCTTAAATATTTCTTGAGGATGAGAAGACCCTATAGAGCTTTACATTTATAAAATAATTTTTATTATATAGATTATTTTTAATGTAAATTTTTATTGTTTTGTTTAGGTGACATGAAGAATAATTAAACTATTCATTATAAAATGATTAATTTATGTTTATCTGATCCATAATTTTTAATTATAAGATTAAGTTATCTTAGGGATAACAGCATAATCATTTTTTAGAGTTCTTATCGATAAAATGAATTGCGACCTCAATGTTGGATTAAGATTAATTATGGGTGTAATAGCTTAATAATTAGGTCGGTTCCACCTTTAAATTCTTACATGATCTGAGTTCAGACCAGCGTGAGCCAGGTCGGTTTCTATCCTAAGAACAATTGTTATATTAGTATGAAAGGACCATATAATAAAAATATATTTTTAATTATTGATTAAAGTTAATTAATTTTTATTTCGGCAGATAAGTGTGTTGAATTTAGAATTCATTTATGTAGATTTTTTCTACAAATAGTATTAATAATATATGATATATTTATATTTGTTTTAAATTTTTTTAATAAATAATTTGTGTTTCAATTAGAGTTGCTTTTTTGGCTTTAATTGAGCGTAAGGTATTGGGTTATACTCAGATTCGTAAAGGTCCAAATAGGGTAGGTTTTTTAGGTGTTCCTCAACCTTTTAGTGATGCTATGAAATTAATTTATAAGCAGCAACCTATTTTTACATTTTTCTCCTGTTTTTAATTTAATGATTTCTTTATTGATTTGTGTTATTTTTCCTTATTTAACTTATATGTGTTCTTTTCCTTATGGTTTCTTATTTTTTCTCTGTTGTACTAGATTAAGAGTTTATACATTAATATTTGTTGATTGATCTTCTAATTCAAATTATTTATTATTGGGCTCTTCACGTTCTGTTGCTCAAACTTTTTCTTATGAAGTAAGATTAGCTTTAATTTTATTATCATTAATTATTTCAATTGTGAGTGGCAAGGAACAAATCAATCATTCTCCCACCCCTGGTACAACAGGGGCGGCCAGCAGGTAGTCGAGGCGCCATGGCACAGCTCCCTCCGAGGTTTGGTATCGAATCCCCTTTTGGGCATGAATGTTAAGTTTGCTTAAAATAATATTATAATAATAATGGGGGCCGGCAGATTTGCCGCCCCTCGGAAAGTGCCGCCCCGTGCGGCCGCACGTTTCGCACGTGCCTTGCGCTGGCCCTGGTGGGACACCATCCTTGTGAATCTTGGGAAATTGAAAAGGACCCAACGAGTTGCATATCAAGGAAAACCGCTTCAATGTTGAACGATAGTTCTTTACCAAAACAAGTCATCAAGAAGCTGAGACCACACAGTGCAGTACCACCAAGACTTTACGGCCTTCCCAAGATTCACAAGGATGGTGTCCCACTACGATTAATAGTGAGCAATATTGGTGCGTCGACCTATTATACCGCTAAACATCTGGCTTCTTTGCTCAAGCCGTATGTGGGCAAATGTTGTCACCACATACGTAACTCTGGAGATTTTGTGAATCGCTTGAAGACAGTTAAGTTGAGCAGCACGGTTTTACTAGTCAGCTTTGATGTGGTCTCGCTCTTTACAAAAGTGCCTTTAATGGACTCTTTGCATCTCATTGGTAACATTTTCAGTGAAGACTTGACAGCTTTGTTTGAGCATACTCTCTCCTGAACCTACTTTTTATTTAATAACGAATTTTTTGAACAAACTGACAGTGTCGCCATGGGGAGCCCCTTGTCCCCTGTGGTGGCTAATCTTTTTATGAAGGACTTTGAGGAGAAGGCACTTGAGTCTGCTGTTTTAAAGCCCACTGTGTTCTGGCGCTATGTAGACGACACTTTCGTTGTATGGCCTCATGGTAGAGAGGAACTGGAGAGATTCCACTGTCACTTAAACTCAATACATGAGAATATCAAGTTCACCATGGAGAGTGAAAAAGATGGAGCTTTACCATTTCTTGACGTGCTGGTACGACGCAAGGATGACGGCTCTTTGGGACACTCTGTGTACAGGAAACCTACACACACAGATCTATACCTCCAGGCGTCCAGCTGCCATCATCCCGCACAAACCGCTGGTGTGCTTAGTACGCTTATACATCGAGCACACTTGATATCGGACGAAGAAAATCTTCCTGCAGAACTGGAACACTTGGAGAAAGTGTTCAAAGAGAATGACTACACTCCACGCCAAATAAGGAAGGCCATACGTAACCATAACAACAAGAAGCAACGCACAGAGGACAATGAAGAAGATTACAAATCGGTTGCATTTCTTCCTTATGCTGGCAATGTGTCCTCTAAAATAGGCAGATTGCTAAGGAAACATAAAATCCAGGTCATCTTCCGTCCACCAGCGAAGAATATAGTCCTAGTCGGATCTGTAAAAGACGATCTGCTACTGAAAAAAGCGGGCGTTTATAAAATTCCCTGCGAGTGTGGTTCTGCTTACATAGGTCAGACGACTCGAACAGTTCAAGAGCGCTGTACGGAGCACGAAAGACACACCCGTCTTCTGCAACCATCGAAATCAGCAGTAGCATAGCACTGCATTTGCATGGGACACTCCATGGAATACAACAAAACCACAATTTTAGCTCCAGTTTCCGGCTTTTGGAACTCAGTCATCAAAGAAGCGGTTGAAATACACCTTGCTGATAATTTAATAAATCGTGACAACGGCTTTCAGCTAGATAAAAATTGGAACCCCGTTCTTAAAGCTATTGAGGCACAGCGGAATCGACGGAATAATTCGATTCTCAATTATTAGAGGAGTGTTCACTTTCACCACCGAGGGCAGCACACACAGCTCGGCCGTACCGCGCATGTCACCATCTAACACATGTGCAGTAACACTCCAGCGTATCTCGCATGCGCAATACTCGGCATAAATACCGCGAACGTACCTGCGCTCTTCAGTAGTTGCCTACTCACCTGAAGATGGCCGGACGTCTCTGGGCCGCAATATCGTTGCAGAATGTCAATGGGATCCGGCTGCATACTCGAAAATTACTGGAAGAAGAAATACGCCGGGAAAATTTTAGAAGTCACATTTATTCTGGTGTCTGCATATAGTTTTAATGATTTCTGCTAAAATTAGCATTTCTTTTTTTCAAATTTGGGAATTGATATTTTTATTTTTTTATCTCATATTGTCAACAATGTATATACACGTCATGCTTCAAAAACTACAGGCTGACATGTAAAACGAAATATATCGATCTATATTACTCATATTCGATGTTTGGTCTGATATGCAACACACTTTACAGAAGACGAAAACCGAATTTCGTATATCGTTTCTCACTGTCAAAATTACATGTTAGAGCAAGGAGCGGATTTCCTAGCACTATCAATGTGGTTGCTGAAAAACAGATGATTCAGTTCCTGAATTAGTCAGCACAACCGATATTTTTCTTTACTTAAATACACACATTCATACTCATTGCGATATTTATACTTCTCTTTCACTCCAGAAAACGTCACTCTGTGCATACGAACCGAAAAGTCTTAAAAAGAAACCACAATCTGACAAGCCAAGAACGTTTCAAAAACGGTTGCATTTACATGGGCACGAAAATCGATCGTGGAACTAGAAAACCGCTTTACATAAGTGGATTTCCAGAATCGATTTTGGAGTGTTTACATGACCAACCAAAATCGGAATTGGAAAATCAGTTTACGAAATCCAGTTTTGGCAGCCCATCTAAGGGGGGGGGGGGTGCATGAAGGCCAATTCACACTGTCCGTCACATCAACATTACATCACAGCACCGACACGTTGGGTTGTATTAACACTGTCCATCATTAACAGTCACGTCAATTTGCCTGTCCCAATATGCGAACTTGAAAGTTAGGTAATGAGTGGCGATCTGTTATGTAGAAAGTCGTAGTTTAATACTGGAATTGTGGGAACAACAACGATAAATGTTATTGATGGCCAAAGAAAACTTTACAGTGTATAGTTTTGCCCAGCTTAGTGTGGTAGAGTGCTGGGAACTGAAACAACATCTCAAAACATCGATGTCTCTTTTCAAGCGAAAAAAATAAACATATCAACCCATCAAACAATATTTTCAAGAGCATAAGTAGAGTTGGTTTATCCATTACGATTTGCCCGCTATGTTGATACTGTCATATGCAACTGAATTCTTGTTCTTCATTATTTCATGGAAAATGTTATTTGATGACAAATGCGTCATCAAATTACAATCTTATTCAAATAAACAGATTGCATCAGTCTCTACTGTTACAATTGAAACGGAACCGTCGTTCTGCTTCACGACTTTTATTAGTTTTAATAGGAGTCTAAAATTAAAATCAGATCACTTGCCGTTCAAATGGCGACTATTCAGGTGATCAATACGTTGCTCAATCATCCTAGGATACAGAAATGGGTTTTGTTTGTTTATTTCTCCTAAAATTTCTTTTTTTTTACTTGCACCATACTTCCTGTCCCTTCCCTTCTCATCCTTTCTTAGGGCGAGAGGAGAGCATGCTGTATACTGAGGTGGTGGTAAGTTGCAAAGAACTGGAGTGGAGCTTGTAGAGATAGGTTGTTTGAGGTTACAGGCAGCTAACGTCGGTGACCGACTATAGCTGGTTCGTCAGGTGCATCTTGGGCGCCGACTTTGGCAGGGAGGCCCTCAGCCAATGGCGTCGCTTGGCGCGAAATCTGGTTCGCTTTCGAGTGAGGACAAGGAGATGACAAAAAGGGGAGGTCAGTTGCAGGATGTCAGTAGAAGGGAACGTGTAAGGCGGTGGCCAGGAGAGCGTGGGAGCAGTGGAAAGGCAGTCGAGTTACATGTAGGTGTCTTAGTTGGTAAAGTATGGAATTTTAAGAATTATTAACCTCGACAGTCTAGTTTCATTTGTTGCTGACCGCGCACTTCTCGGTGCCTCAACATTAACTGTAATTTTCTTGAGGTAATTACTTAGCTGACTGTTTGCCTCTAGACAAGGCCCTTACAAACTTGTTCTTGTCTTCTCTAGTCTATGCTTTTCAGTGAAATAGTGCTCAAATTAATTTTTTTTATATCTATGGAGTAATGCAATGGACCTTCGGTCGGAATTTATTTATCTGTGATTTAACTGTGCCTCTTTGTGTCATGCAATCTCATCTACGTGTTGAGCAGTGTAGATGAAGTACTGTTATTTGGCCATTTTGTTCACATGTATTGGGGGCAATATTAATATTTATTCAGTTAACTTGAGTGTGACCAAAAAGACCAGCGATTTTATTATTATTTCTGTAAGTGGGTTTGTACTTTGAAAATTTCATCCACGTGTTGAGCAGCGTAGATGAAGTACTGTTAGTTGGCCATTTTGTTCACATGTTTTGGGGGCAATATTAATATTAATTCATTTAACTTGAGTGTGACCGAAAAGACCTGTGTTTTCATCAATATCTTAAATTGGTTCACACTTAGAAACTTTCATCCAAGTGTTAACCAGTGCAGTACCTTGCTTATTTATTTCGTAACAAATAACAATCTTTTTCTAATAACTAAAGTACGTTCCTAAAGAACGAGAATTTGACACAAACAACCACGCCAGTCACTCAATAAGCAGTTTTAGTTATGGTGTCCTCGGCGCAAAATATAGTTTGATTATGGTGTTGAAGCTATTGGATACGAACCTGTACGTCAAACAACTTGCCTCTGCTCCTATTTTGAAGTAACAACGATGGTAGGTTGTGCATGCCAGTACTTCAAGGTGGTAAACCATTTAAGCGTCCTTTCTGTCCTCTTAGTATGGTTGCAAGTCTTTCACATGTAAGAGATCAGATAGAGTTACGATTTGATACTGTTTCGGTCAGTAATTCTTACCTTTGGCGACCAATGTTAAACTATGGCAGCCAAGCCAAAGTTGCTGTTAAATCTATGTATGTTTAATATGTTGTTATCCTGCTTCGTGTTTTAGTTAGCAATAAATAATGTCAAAAGGAAGCCTTCTATTTAAATCTACTCCTGCTCTACCCCACTCAAAATTATGAAAAATTTTAATTGACCAGTTGTTCCCTGGAAATACATTTAGCTCTAATTTTGCTGTTGTCTATCGAATCATCCGATACCTGCCCGTTATTTTGTGGCTGCTCCTTTCATATCTATGTTATCCTTGCTTAAAATCATCTAGTCACGATACAGGGCCAAAGCTTACATTAATTTGGTAATTTGCAGGGCTGCAAGGGGCAGCTACACAAGATAAGGCGCCTGATCTATTCAGGCTAGTCTGTTTTATTCTACTTGATACAATAAATGCACAGACAGAATCGATAGACGTAGGAGTTGGGATGTAATTTGCACACAGTCATCCGAAATTAAATTATTTCCCAGCTCCAACAGTGCAGATTCGGTTCAATCTGGCGACCCTTGCCAAGGATGCGTTTGACTGTGCTTTTGATAAATTGTCAGACTGTGTATTAATTTGTATTTCTTACAGGGAGTTCTGTTCCTACTGCGTTGTTTTGGTATGGCGTTGTTTTGTTCTGTTGTGGTGTTGTTTTCGGATAGTAGTGGGGTAAATTGTTAGAGAGTAAGTGGAAGAGTGTTTTGGCAAGGTATGGTAGGTGTTGTTACTTGGGCTAGAGCGAAATCCGGCAGCGCCATGGGTGATAGCAACTCGCTGGCGATTGTAGCGGACGAAGACGGAGGGCGGACAGTATCGTTCGCTGACCTTGTCGGGCTAACGGACCACTCTGACCGCAGCCTTTGCGAGGAGCGAGTCGGCCGTGGTGGTGAACTCGTGTTGCCGCGGCCGGACGTGCGAGGGGGTGCGACTGAGGAGGGCGGCGGTGCCACCTCGTGCACTACGACTCCGTCAGGTAGAGAGGCGGAGCATAGCTCGTCTGCTGCTGGCGGTGGCCTTGGTGGTTCGGAGTTTGCACTACTTCTTAGAGCAATACAAGAAATAAATGCGGGTATGAATGCGAACAAGGAAGCACCTATGGGCGGAATAAAGCAGGTACGAGAAGAGATAACTTCGAAATTTGAACAAATTAACCAGCGTTTCTCAGCCCATGACGAAGAACTCAAATCACAGAATGAATAAATAGTAGAATTAGGAACTAAGGTAAATGTCGTTGGCGTTTCAGTAGAGAAGGTGCAAAGGGATCTTACTGAAACCTCAGAGAACTTCCAGAGTAGGTTAGTTGCGGTAGATGTATTCAGGCTAGTCTGTTTTATTCTATTTGATACAATAAATGCACAGATAGAATCGATAGACGTAAGAGTTGGGATGTAATTTGCACACATTCATCCAAAATTAAACTATTTCCCAGCTCCGACAGTGCAGGTTTGGTTCACAATATCATGAAACAAAAACCATTTTTCTGTTTCAGATATCCGACCTCGCTTTTAGGAGGACACTCGACTGAGAAAAATATTTAAGTCGTCGTGAAACATTTGGAATTCACCGCTAAAACAAAGTATAACAATAAAATAAAGATTAATAAGACACATTTGCATATAAACCGTGTAATCGTTGACTACAATATGAAAATCGCGTGAGCAAAATAGGTTAACTTCCAATGTTAGCAGACGACCATTCGAGAAAATATTCTTCTAGAAAAAGCTTGACGTAACGTCAAGTCTGAATGCCGCCATTATAAATACATTGTGGAATGTTCTGACTGACGGAGATGTGACGTGATGTGACGGACAGTGTGAATTGGCCTTGAGTATCTCAATATTTAGCTGCAGAGATTTAACAAATTTTCTTGTTTTAAGAGGCTTAATAATCAGGATGCATTCTAGACTTAGGAGGAACAAGGTATAAAGTGTCTGTTGGCTAAAAATATTGCAATTGTTTTGGAAAATTTTCTAATCTGAAAAATATCTCTGACACATTGACAAAAAATCTCAGGCTGTGTTCACACTGGAACCGACAAACAGTCGTCACTCAATCGCCATTGCCGATGGTTGATGGATAACATCGGCTGACGGCGTGGTCACCCTTTATGAAGCTGATGATGATTACTGTTTTAGGGTGCTCAGCAACTAGGTAATCAGCGCCCGTTCACTCGTAGTCCGATATAGGTTGTAACTTGGTGAGGGCAAGGAGAAGGTTAGGTTAGAATCTATTCTGTATGTGAAGTATATTAGAATTCAATTCCCTGGGGTGCAATGGATCCATCAATATTTATGCTTGGAAATGAGTGCTACAATGCGGTTTTGTTATTATGGAAGATACCGAATGCATATAAATTAGCTACATCTCATTCGGAAAAAGAAAGTGGCGAGGATTGTGCACACTGTACTCAGTTATTGCTACTACCAGACAAGCTTTACGAATATATGAGATACCAGTAAAAGAAGAAATTTCTATTACATACGCATTATAGTTCACAGTGTCATTGACAAGCAATATTACAGTCTTGCTGAATTTATTTCAAGTTGTGCAAACATGCAGCAGTTAACCTCCATGCTTTAAATAATGAAAAAACTATAGCAGTTAGCTATGTTTATTGCTTATCACATTGCGTTTAGAGAATTTATTTGCTTTTTCTTGTGCATTTGTTTACATAAGTAAGGTACTTTTTTGACGTTTCACTGTGTAATTTTCTGTCACTCCTGCACTGCGGTTGTCTTTTTTAGGTTACTAAAGTTCGAAAAATTGGACAGAATAAATCTCAACGTATGTATTTTATCCTAATGTCAGAAACAGTATTTTTTGCGATTTGCTTAAAGGTATTGTGCCTCCTCCATTACACAGAATATCGGACACAATAAAAATTACTTAGGCCTACCTTTATACAAAAACAACCAGTGTAAGAGACGATTCTTGTGTTGTGATACACATTGTAATGGAGAACACACAGTACTTCCAACATAAGACAGAAATCTAATTTTACAAGATTTATTATGTACGAATTCCTTACTGCAGCAACCTAAAAAATTACAGCTGTGCAAGATTTGCATAAAATCACACATGGAAACATCACATTGTATTTATGTAAACAAATTCACTAGAAGCAAAAACAGAAAAAAACACATGAAATGCATTGTGCTAAACATAAAAATACGTAATGGGTGCAGTTTTTCAGTTGAATAATACAGTTATAGACTGTCCAGACACATCTGAATATGATGAACGAAATGAAGTTACATTAATTTTCAATGACTGTGATTCAGTATATATGTGAAAGACAAGTGTGTAGTTCATAATAAGATGATTCTGAACACAGAAACCACTGAAAAGCAAAAGCACACATGCGCCACATTTGCATGTCAGAGTCTAGAACAGAATCACTATCTTGTTAAAGAACGCCAGAAGCAGTAAGAATAATTTGTAGACAGCAAATACCCAATTATCACAAAGCAAAGCAACATGAGAGAGTCACTAAAATAACATTAAAATACGCCACAATTCCGAAAAAGAACATTCTTAAGGTTTTAATTTACGCCTAAAATTTCTGATAAAAGATTTAACCAAATGGCGGTTTCCAATAAACTGCAATATCAGCGTGATTGTGAAATTTATCGTCTTCTGGGTACCACAATATTTTTCTTTTAAATTAAATGTATTAGTTTCTCACAGTCCATATCAACTGTGTGAGAACATCGGCCGATTTGACCGAACTCGAAATAACAATCGGATTTGAATTTCACCAACTGTCGTCAAAAGTCTGTATGTTCAGACGGGAGATTACCTATACTGTGACCGTGCCCATAGTGGAAGTACTGATTCGAAACGATCGGCCATCTTCCACTGATGCCGATCGTCGGTAAAACCCACCAACATCGGCGCTACTGTGAACCCAGCCATTTAAAGCAAGCCAAAAGGAATTTGGAAAGTTTAGTGAACTGGACAAAATTGCACAGTCATTTACAGAGCCATGTGATAACTTTTGTGTTACGAGGTTGTCTTCTTTCATCACAAGCACAGTGGACAAGGGAAAAAAGTAGACTCACAACTGTGATTCTGCAAAAGGGGTTGCATAAGTAAAATTTAATTTTAGACATTTTAATTGCACAAACACAAGGAACTTTTAAAAGGGATTCAGTGCAATGAAAAATATACAGAGGTCCTGGGTCCTGATGTAATGCAGGTATATCTGATTTGTGTAATATTATCCTCTATTGTTCCTTGTGTAATAAATTTAAAATTTGAAAGTGTCCTCATTTTTCTTCCTACAATATAGAAAATTTGCTCATTTTTGCATTTCATAATCTGGAAACACTACCGGTACACTACAATTACTTAATGACACTGCCGGTCTACAGCCTGCCAGTCACGGTCTGCAAGGCCGCTGTGATTGGGGGTTCGAATCCCCCCTCAGGCATGGAAGTTTGTGCCATCTTTAGTATAAGCTAGTTCATAAGTAGTCTGTAAGTTTAGGGACTGATGACTCCGTAGTTAAGCCCCATAAGCTCTACAAACATTTGAACATTTTTAATGACACTACTTTCACTGCCAAAGAGGAAAATTCTGCTTAAACTGTCCTGAAGTCTGGTATACTGTCCAAAAATGCTAAAGAATGGTTCGTAACCAATAAAATAAAAATAAATTAAGAAAAAACTCAGTCTATGGTAAGCAACCTCAAAAAAAATACACACTTAGACCACAAAGAAACTGTGAAACTGTTAAACTTTACAACAGACCACAAAATTTCAGGAAACGGATAGACTAAGCAAGTATGCAAGAAACATTCTGGTGTAATATACTTGCTAAGAAGATTAAAGAAATGATTGCTGAAGAGTATCTGAAAACTGTACATCATGCTTTGTTCCATAGCCATATTGTCTATTGATTACAGCTATGGGGTTATTTGGCAGGCTGCAAGGATGTGCTGCTACTGAAATGCAGGCAGTACCAATTATTAAATCCAGCAAAAGACAAGAAAACTGCAAAACTTTATTCCAAAAAAGGGAATAATGACTGTATATAGCCATTATATATTACTGTGCCTCATTCATGTAATGGAAAACCTAGATACCTACAGCAGGAGGAGTGATAGCAACTAACATTATATCCACAACGAGGAAGTCATAAATTTACCAAACTGTCTGCTGTGCAAAACAAAAGACAGTTGTCCAATAATTGATGTGAGAATATTTCGCACACTAACTGTAAAATTGCAGACTGCCCCTGGAAAGGTTCAAAAAGCAAATGATTCAATTAGATCAGCTGTTTGTTGCTTAGATCCATATTGAGAAGATCTTCATTGATTTGCAACATGTCAGTATATGCAGGGTGGTCCATTGATAGTGAGTGGGCCAAATGTCTCACAAAATAAGCAACAAACGAAAAAACTACAAAGAACATAACTTTTCTAGCTTCAAGGGGGAAAACAGATGGCGCTACGGTTTGCCCACTATATGGCGCTGCCATAGGTCAAACGGGTATCAATTGAATTGTTTTAAATATGTATCCCCATTTTTATTACATAATCGTCTAGTACGTAAATAAATATGAATGTTTCATTTGGAACACTTTTTTCGCTTTGTGATAGATGGCACTGTAACAGTCGCAAACGTATACGTACGAGGTATAGCGTTACATTTCACCAGTATGGACAGTATTTGTTTCGTGATACATTACTCGTGTTAAAATGGGCCGTTTACCAATTGTAGACCAGGTCGATATGGTATTTATGTATGGCTATTGTGATCAAAATGCCCAACGGGCCTGTGCTATGTATGTTGATAGTTATCCTAGAAGACACCATCGAAGTGTCCGGACCTTTCATTAGATAGTTACTTTATTTAAAGAGACAGCAAGTGTTCAGCCTGAAGTGAAACATTAACCACGACCTTTAACAAATGATGATACCCACCAAGTAAGTGTTTTAGCTGCAGTTCTGGCCAATCCGCACATCTGTAGCAGACAAACTGAGAGTGAATCGGGAATCTCAAAAGCGTCAGTGTTGAGAATTCTACATCAACATAAATTTCACCTGTACCATATTTCTTTGCTCCAGGATTTGCATGGCAAAGACTTTGAACATTATGTATAGTTTTGCCACTTGGCACAAAATAAATTACAGGACGATAACAGATTTTTCATGCATTCTGTTTAGTGACCAAGCGTCATTCACAAACAGAGGTAACATAAAGGCCAATTCACACTGTCCGTCACGTCAACATCACGTCACGGCACCGTCATGTCAAGTTGTATTCACACTGTCCGTCAGTGTCCGTCACGTCAATTTGCCCATCTCAGTATGTGATGTTTAAAGTGAGGTTATGAGTGGCGATCTGTTATGTAAAAAGTCATAGTTTAATACTAGAACTGAGGGAACAATAACACTAAATGTTATTGACGGCCAAAGAAAACTTTACAGTTTTTCAAGCGAAAAAATAAACATATGAAAACATCAAACAATACTTATAAGAGCGTAAACAACTGAATTTCGGTCTTTCATTAGAACTGACTTTTCATCAAAAATGTTATTTAATGAAAAATGCGTACTCAAATTAAACTCTTATTCAATTAAACAGTTTGCTTCAGTCTTTTCTGTTACAATGTTACGCAACATAAGCCTTTTTTTTTTGTTTCAGATATCCGACCTCGATTTTAGGGGGACACTCAATTGACAAAAATATTTTAGTCATCATGAAACATTTTAGATTTACGCCTAAAACTAAGTAAACAACAAAATAAAGATGAATAAGACACATTTGCATATGAACAGTGCAATCGTCGACTGCAACATGTAATTCGCGTGACGAAAATAGGTTAACTTCCGATGGTAGCAGACGGCCGTTCCATGAAAACATTCTTCTCGAGAAAGCTTGACGTGACGTTGAGGGTCCGGTGAAGGACAGTGTGAATGCCGCCATTATAAATACATTGCGGAATGTTCTGACGGATGGTGATGTGACGTGACGTGACGGACAGTGTGAATTGGCCTTAAACCGGCATAATATGCACTATTGGGCAACGAAAAATCCACGATGGCTGCGGCAAGTGGAACATTCAGCGACCTTGGTGGGTTAATGATAGTGTGGCATTATGGAACAAAGGATAATTGACTCCTATTTTATCTATGGCAATCTTTATAATGAAATGTATGCTGATTTCATACGTAATGTTCTACCGATTTTACTACAAGAAGAATCACTGCATGACAGAATGATGATGTACTTTCAACATGATGGATGTCCGGCACAAGACTCGAGTGCTGTTGAAGCAGTCTTAAATGGAATATTTAATGACAGGTGGATTGGTTGCAGCAGCCCAATACTATGGGCTAATATATATATTGTTGTGGTCTTCAGTCTCGAGCCTAGTTTGATGCAGCTCTCACTTTTCTACCCATAGACTTTCTGCATTTTATATCCACTGCGACCATCATTTGTTATTTTACTGCCCAAGTAAGAAAAAGGCGTCTTCCTCCTTTATTGTTGAGTTACCTAATATAATTCCTTCAGCATCACCTGATTTTCTTAGACTGCACTCCATTACTCTAGCTTTGCGTTGTAAATGGTTATCTTATATGCACCTTTCAGCACACTGTCTATTCTGTTCAACTGCTCTTACAGGTCCTTTGCTGTCTCTGAGAAAATTACTATGTCGTCGGCAAAACGCAATGTTTTTAATTCTTCACCCTGAACTTTAATTCCTTCTCCAAATTTCTCCTTGCTTTCCCTTATAGCTTGCTCAATGTACAAATTGAATAGCATTTGAGAAAGGCTACAGCCCTGTCTTACTCCCTTCCCAACCACTGCTTCACTTTCATGCCCTTCAACTCTAACAACTGCTGTCTGGTTTTTGTACAAGTTGTAAATAACCCTACACTCCCTATATTTTACTCCTGATTGCTTCAGAAATTGAATGAGTGTATTCCAATCAACATTGTCAAAAGCCTTCTCCAAATCTACAAAAGCTAGATGTGTAGGTTTGCCTTTTCTTAATCAATCTTCTAGGATAAGCTGTAAAGTGAGTATTGCTTCCCGTGTTCCTACATTTCTCCTGAACCCAAACTCATCTTACCCGAGGTCGGCTTCTACCAGCTTTTCCATCCTTCTGTAAATAATTCCTGTTAATATTTTGCAACCATGACATATTAAACTGATGGTTCTGTAGTTTTCACACCTGTCTGCGCCTGTTTTCTTTGGAATGGGGATTATAACATTTTTCTTAAAGTCTGAGGGTACTTCGCCTGTCTCATACATCTTACACACCAGGTAAAACAGTTTTGTCATGGCTGGTACTCCCAGAGACGTCAGTGGCTCTGAGGGAATATCCTCTACTCCAGGAGCCTTGTTTCGACTTAGGTCTTTCACTGCTCTGTCAAATTCATTTCTCAGTATACTATCCCCTATTTCATCCTCATCTTCTACTTCTCCCCTTTCTACAATATTGCCTCTAAGTTCATTTCCTTCGTAAAGCCTCTCTATATATTCTTTACACATTGCAGCTTTCCCTTCTTTTCCATCTGTGTTCTTGATATTCATAGAGCTGTTTTTTCTTATCTCCGAATATCTCTTTTATTTTCCTGTAGGCTGTATCTATTTTTCCCCTATTTACATATTCTTCTACGTCCTTGCATTTGCCTTCTAGCCACTCCTGCTTAGCCATTTTGTACTTCCTGTCAATCTCACTTCTTAGTCGACTGTACTCCATTTTGCCTGTTTCATTTACTGCATTTTTATATTTTCTCCTTTCATCGATTAAATTTAGTATGTCCTCTGATATCCAAGGATTTTTGTAGATCTTGTTTTCCTACCTATTTTGTCCTCCGCTGCCTTCACTATTTAAATACTACCCATGCCTCCTCTACTGTTTTATTTCCCCCCGTTTCTGTGGATTGTTGCCTAAAGCTCCCTCTGAAATTCTCAAGAACTTCAGGTTCCTTCAGTTTATCCAGGTCCCATCTCCTTACTTTCCTACCTTTCTGCAGTTTTTTTCAGTTTCAGCCTACAATTAATGACCAATAAGTTATAGTCAGAGTTTATATCTGTCGCTGGGTATGTCTTACACTGTAAAACCTGGTTCTGAAATCTATGTCTTACCATTATAAAATCTATCTGGTATCTCTCGGTGTCTCCTCATCTCTTCCACGTATACAACCTTCTTTCGTGATTCTTAAACCAGATGTCTGTTATAACTAAATTATGTTCCGTGCAAAATTTTAGCAGGCAGCTTCCTCTTTCATTCCTTTTGCCCAGACGATTTTCACCTACTATCTTCTCTCCCCTTCCTTGTCCTACTACCGAATTCCAGTCTCCCATAACAATTAAGTTTTCCTCTCCTTAATTGTCTGAATAATTTCCTTTAGCTCCTCATATATTTCTTTGATCTCCTCATGATCGGCAGAGCTAGTTGGCATATAAACCTGTACTACTGTCGTCAGCGTTGGTTTCGTATTTATCTTGACTATGATAAAATGATCACTGTGTTGCTCATAGTAGTTTACCTGCATTCCTATTTTCTTATTCATTATCAGATCAACTCCTGTAATACCACCAACTGATTTTGTATTTATAATCCAGTATTCACCTGACCAGAAATCCTGTTCCTGTTTCCACCAAACTTCACTAATCCCACTATATATAACTTCAACCTATCCAATTCTCTTTTTTAATTTTCCAGCTTCCCTACCCGATTAAGGGATCTAACATTCCACACTCCGATCCGTAGAATGCCAGTGT
Source organism: Locusta migratoria (assembly GCA_026315105.1). Taxonomy (NCBI): domain Eukaryota; kingdom Metazoa; phylum Arthropoda; class Insecta; order Orthoptera; family Acrididae; genus Locusta; species Locusta migratoria. The sequence continues at coordinate 226,697,919 of CM048755.1, forward strand.
TGTCTTTCCTGATGATCAAGTCCTCCTGAGTAGTCCTTGCCCAGAGATCTCAATGATGGACTATTTTACCTCAGGAATATTTTACCTGAGAGGATGCCATCATCATATGTTCATACAGTAGAGCTGGATGTCCTTGGGAAAAGTAACAGCTGTAGTTTCCCCTTGGTTTCAGCCGTTCGCAGTAACTGTGTGGCGGAGCCAAATAAGATATATATATATATATATATATATAGAGAGAGAGAGAGAGAGAGAGAGAGAGAGAGGTTGGTGTACCTGTGACACAACTGCGACTAATCGAACAGTTATGGGCCACTAAGTGTAGCACCCGTGCTGGCCTAAGGACAAGACTTGGACTGAAACTCCCCAAAGATTTATTCAAACACGAAATAAATTGTGGAAGGCGATAATTATGTTTGAAATAGGTGTAGCCTATAGTAGTAAAAGAAATCTGATAACTATGAAACAAAAAATTAACTTAGGTATGGTCCATTATATAAAAATTTTAATTTTGAGATCTCATTGTTAATTTCACTAGACCTCTCATGGGTCTTAACTAGGACTTTCGTACCAGTCTGGAATTGAACTGGGCTAATGTCCTTATCGTGTCTCTTAGCCCTACTTTCTGCTTTCATTTTCATTTTCTCAATAATCAGTGCCTTCTTTTGGTCTAATGATAGTTCTGTATTAGGAGGAAAGGTTAAAATTTCTTCCACCAGGCTTCTACTTTTCTTGTTTCTCAATTAAACAATCCTTCCAAGTCATATCAGGTACTGTCGTTTTGTTTTTATCCGGCGGTACATTGTCGAATGTGCATTCTCTTTGAACCTTCACCGTGGCTTCCTTAACTACTTTATCGGGAGGCTCTTTGATTTGTGGCAATTCAAAGTCTTGGATTGCCATTTCCTCGATTGTTATGTCAGGCGGTTCTTTTTTCTTTTGTACCGTGATCGTACTAGGATTCATGATACTGAGATTTATTTTTTCTACCACGTCTAGCGTCCCACCATGATTGAAGCATAACTGGTACAGTTCGTCTGCGTTTAAGCTTCCTATTTTAGAGCCTTGCGTTACTCTCAATGGCCGGTTTTGTTCATCAAGATCTAATTTAATTTCTTCTGTTTCACTTTCGTCCAATCGTTCTATGCTTTCTACAGAAAAGTCATCATCAGATAGATTTAAATCACTATCTGACTCTTCGCATAATACTGCTTTGCATATTGATGCATCAGCAAGTTTATCCTGATTCGCATCTTCTAAATCAGCAAAGAATATGGTTTTATCTAGCTCAGCTGATTTGGTTCTGTCGGTTCCACAGAAACCATGTTGATTTTACTACTTTTGGGCTCTATGTTAATTTGACATCACATTCTGTGTCCTTTTCATCGGCTCTAATAACATCGACCGCGACCTTGTATCTGCAAAAATCATCGTTTTGTTCGATGCTTTTCATGTAACTGTCATCATTGCTATGCGAGTAATCACATATAACAGTACTCAATTCAGAACATTCTAGGCTTGACGGTATTTCGTTTTCTGCCACATGCAAAATTTCATTTTCTTTTTCTAAGCGGATACGCTTTGACTCGCTGGCTTTTAATTCGACAGTATGAGCCCAATGCACAATGCCATTTTCCCTATCATTTTCGGTTACAGTCGCTCGCGACCTTTGCGCGGCGCTGTTTTTACTACCATCTTTAACTGCTAGCTCACTAGTGTACTTCTTTCTCCACTCTTTGCCAGAGATACGTCGGATTGCGTAATCCCGATTAAAGTCTTCCCATCTACACGTAGATAGGCCCGAATACAAATTATCCATTTGTGCTCGCCATTCCTGAATTTCCGTAGCCGCTACTTGCTCTTTTTCGTGACTACTATTCCCTACGACACTATTCCTCTCGCATAGTGCAACCTGATTTAAGTATCATTTTTCTTCCAACAAACAGTTTCTTTCAGCGGTCGGTTCATTGCCCTTCATATTGCTAGCTTTAACCAGGTCAGTATCTTGACCTACATCTGTAGCCCGTTCTTTAACCCAGATAGAGCGGAATTACTTTTGGATTAATTGTTTCCTCCGAAAATATTAATTAACTCCATATGACTCCACAAGATCGATATAAGTGATTTTTTTCACATTCACTCCATTAGTTTTGGCATCCTGCCCTTCTTTCTAGAATGAAGTCAAAACGAATGTTTTATAATTTTAATCTAATAAATCATTATCATTAAAACGACATTTAAAATGAAATATATACATATAAATGTCTCAAAAATTGAAGAAACTTCAAGAAATGTAAACCTAACTACGTGGAAGTCTTCAGTACTTTCTACATGATCCTCAACTTTACAGCTATATCCAACCACTCTACAATCGACAATGCAAGCTAAAACTGATCTGCATTTGGAGCAGGCGATTCAAAGAAATAAAATATGACCCTGTACACGAATTTTTACAGACAAAAATAAATAAAGTAAGCTGTCGTTCTCGTCCTTTTGGAAGGACATCAGTGCTATCTGGGTTAATCAGCTGCGCTGTTACACTTGCCGGCGGGTGGGGATTCCCCTGCCACAATATCTGTTGTCTGCTCGCTGCCTCCTAAGCTAATTCCGCAGCGGCATTTCCTATCACGACACTCCTGATTTAATTTTGCGTTCGGATTCTGTTATTATATTTATTGGGACTATGCCGGTTATGCGCGTTTGTCTGAGCCTCGACGGACACGTTACTTAGTTTTCCTACTGTTGTTCCGTCGGTGATTCGTGGGTTCCGAACCCACGACCTCGGATCCATATGAAACCGTTGATGTGGTCTCTTCCTCTGCCACGTTGGATGATATTTACGTTATATCGGTAACTATTATCGTACTCGTCATTACGATTATCGTTTTGGTTTCGATAATGACTGCGCCAATTATCTTCATCTTCGACCTTTTTAAGGAATTCTTGGAAGTTTCGATGACTACCTCCAATAAAGCTACTTGACTATTTGAGAAGATTTTTACACATTTCCCAGATAATTTCACTATCCGTTCTTCTTCCATGGAGATGAACTAATTTTTATACCATCTCTCACTGAATGCTTTAAGAGAAACTCTGCCTTTATTCTCATTTAATCTGGTCATCGTAAATTCTCGCCAAAGGGTCTCTTTTTTTGTTCTGACCAGAATTATTCGGTAAATTTACTTTTAAATTAAAAAAAATGACATACTGTCAATGTCTAAACTAAATGCCCACCTTTTGCTTCACTGGTCATTGTGGTGATAACAGCATTAATCTTTTCCTTGTCTGAATATTCATCAGGCAGAATATGTTCACAATTACGTAAAAACTCCAATGGATGCCAACCGTTGTGTTTCTTGGGTGGATCAAATTTTTCTTCATTTTCGAGTATCTTAAATGCATTGATTTTCTCTACAATACAGACAGGTTGTGTGTTCATTTTCTTTTCCAAATTGGAAATTTTGTTCTGTGCTTCTGAAATGTCGTTTTCACATTTGATCTTACTTTGGATATTTCATTATTAAAGGAATTAAGGATTTCTGTTTTCAAACCGAATACTTTTTCGTCGATTTTACTTACGACTACCGGTTCGACCTTGTCCTGCAGTTTAATTATTTCGACATCACACCTGTCGCTGATGTCACTCACCTGTCCTTGAACTAATTCAACGTCATTCTTTAAAGTACCCATTTCTGTTTGCATATTTGCAACAATATTGTTTAGTGAGACCACTTTTTGGTTAATTTACCGAGTTCATTTTGAATAGCAGTGCCTTGAATTTTTAACTCGGAAATTTGATGATTAAGATTTGCATCCAAATCTTTAATCCTAGCATTTATTTTCAAATCCAAACTACTTACTTCAGATCCCAAACTTTTAATTCTATATTCCATTTTCGAATCCAACTTAGTTACTTCAGACCCCAAACTTCCGATTTTAGATTCCAATTTCAAATCCAAACTTTTGATATCAGTACTAAGTTAATTATTCGGCTTCATTAATAATCGGAACATGTCTTTGAGACTCAAAGATTCTTCATCTTCGAGTTCAGGAATGCTGTCTAAGTTAGATTTGGTATCAAAACATTCGGCTGTATCACTTTTGTAAGGACGAGGATGGGACATGTCAAAAGATGCATTTTCATATCCACTATCATCAACTAACATTTCTTCTTTAACTTCGGTTTTTATATTGATCATAGTTGGTCTTTCGTAAACTTGCATTGTCTCGTTCGTCTGTTGTGTGTGTGCGCCTATTGCAGGTGGCTGCACTGCGAGACCACCTATCGCTCGCTCTCGAACGCTTTCCAAGCTTGCCGCATCCTACCTGCCTGCCCCCACTACTTCGCGGTCTGGAACGTTCTGGCAACTAAAACCTTTCTGATCCATTTTAGATTATTTATATGAAACTATACTTTGCTTCCTTTATACAAAACCTTTAACAACCACTTTTATGCTCCACAACTGATTCGTGTTCCGTTTTCATTTTTTATTCTTTCCTATTTTACGCAAATGTGCTAGGTCGAATTACGTGAAATTCAAAATTTCGCATTCTCTATTTATATCGGGTCCTGTCACGGTCGCCATGTGTGACACAACTGTGACTAATCGAACAGTCATGGGCCACTAAGTGTGGCACCCGCACTAGCCTAAGGACAAGACTTGGACCGAAACTTTCAAAGATTTATCCAAACACGAAATAAATTGTGGAAGGCGATAACTATGTTAGAAATAGGTGTAGCCTATAAGTAGTAAAAGAAATCTGATTACTATGAAACAAAAAATTAACTTAGGTAATCCTTTAATACTATTGTTGTGATAATTAAAAATTATTAACAAAATGTGTCATTAATAAAATTTTATACATGGTCACCAGCCTTATGAGGCAAAAGAATACCAAGTAGAGATAAATTAAAAATGCAGTAACATTTAGAAGCTTGGTGCAGAATAAATATAGGGTGGAAAAAACTTTGTCACCAGTTTCATAAGAGATAAAAAAGATACCAATCACAAAAATAATAAAGATTTAAATGAAAGCAGTAATTATTTAAATTATTGTAACAGTAAGACCTCATCAGTTACTTTCTGTTACTGTAGAGTATAGCATGGAATGTAGTATTGCAATGCAAATGGTACTCCGAAACAAAGTTACTGAAAGGCTTATAATTAGTGGTAAAAAAAATAATAAATATCTACTGATGTTATGCTCAATGCTGTTCCTAATGTTATTTGTAAATAAGTGAGAAATTGGTTATGATTATGAACTCTATTCAAAAATCTACTTAAATAACACTGACTAGTATGTGAACTTTGTTGAAAATAATGAAATATTTCTCGCTACCACGAAACTAATTATTCTGTTACAGTTAACAATATTTTAGTAACAGTTTGCTGAATAGATTCACCAATTAAATCTGCTAGCCTGGAATCTAGAATGGGATCACTCAGACTGTACTGACAAGTTATAGGAACACTGTAATAAATTTCAACTAATACCACAAATAGAAGTTCATGTCCGAATTATTTCATTATATGAACTGATTTAAATTAGTTATGTGGCAAAACAGTAATTTATTCCTACCAATACTATTGTGCAAGAGCAATCTAATTTATAGTCGCAGCACTGTATATGGTACTAAGAAGATTCTCCAAAAAATTTATATTATTAAAATTGATTGCTGCTTTGAAAGAAATAGGATGACTCGGTCAAAAATCCTGTACAGAAGAGGATCCCTGTTAGGTTATGTGACTTGGGACAATTTAGGGTTATGTACACACTACTTTTAACAGAAATGTAACCTCTATTGAAAAATGTTCGAAACACAAGTTAAATCTCTCAATGACCAGTTCATAAACGGTAACAATAAATATTATGAACTGTTATTAATGCGGAGTAGTGGCGAGGTGGTGGCGCAGCGTATACAGCTCAGATTACATCTTTATGCAGTTTGTGAGCCGACATTATAACAGCGGTTTCCAGTAGCTTCCATTTAGTGTCATATGCAGACAGTATAAGTGTTACCATTGCATCTGCACGTTCACCGAGACCATTGTAAGTAGATTAGTCTTCTGCCTCAAGTGAAACAAATATTTGGCCCAGAATACAGTAGCACAAGTCTGCCACTACGTCTTGATGCTGTGCACTCCAAACTCAGGCTCACTACTGCTGTGAGCTCCCACCACAGACTGACAACTATGAATGCCAACCTTCGACTGCCTACTGCTCTCAACTCCCAACTCATACTGACTTCTCTCTATCTGTTAGCAGCGCACCAACACCATCTTTTCATTTACAATGGGATTACGTACATATTGGAATCACTACATCTTTTACATATCATGCTGGTCATGAGATATTACAAATTTACATAATATTCACATACATAAAATGATTCAAAAATAAAATTCACATTACCAAAGCCAATTAAAATTACAAAATAATATGCAAAAATAAAGCTGATGTAGATATTCATAAAACATACAAAGCACATGAAGTACAGACATCACATACCATACAATAGTGTCATAAATTGTAACATGAATGAAATTTAGTATCTTACATAGCAAAAAATGGAATATTATTACCAAACAATAGTCAAAATTCGACAATGGCGTTATATATATCCAGTTCTTTTAAGACCGAAGGCAACATCCACTATATTCAGTCCAAGAATTCTTTAACTGTGACCAAAGTTAATAGATATAGTTCAGTTTAGTTTATTATCATCCTTTACACAGTATAGGAATCGTTATCTTTTTGTGCAGCATTAGCACTTTACAGTTATATATATATATAATTCGCAAGTGGATTAGAAGGAGTTGGCCATTAGTAAGTGTTTCAGGCTCTTCTTAAACTGAATTTATCTAAATTTCTTATGGTTGGTGGCAAAATATTGAAAAATTGTGTTCCAGAGTAGTGGACCCTATTTTAACTACAGTATAAGCTTATATGTCCTTGTATAGCTCGTCTTTTTTATAGTATAGAATGTATGAACTGAGCTGTTGGTTGGAAAAAGTTTACATAATTCACGACAAATTTCGTTACAGAATAAATACACAGAGAGGCAGAGGTTGGTATACCCAGTACTATTAAGACCGAAGACAACAACCACTATATTCAGTCCAAGAATTCTTTAACTGTGACAGAAGTTAATAGACTAAGTTTAGTTTATTATCATCCTTTACATCATTTAGATGGTATAGGAATCATCATCTTTTTGTGCAGCATTAGCACTGTACAGTTTTACAAATGATGTATTACAAATATAAAATTAACAGTTCATAATGTATTAAAAATTAATCAATTTTCACTTGGAGAAACATATTTCTCATTTCAACAATTACACCAACAAATATTATAGTGAAGATATCTTCATTCAAATGACAGAGAATACAATACAGATATTAGTTAAAGGTTTGGTCATTTAAAATATTCCTCTATGTCATTAAAACGTTTATTTAACAGACAGTTCTTTTAAATTTCTATTTTCAATTTTTATTCATCTTGTATTTCCTTGCTGTAAACTGGCAGGGCATAATATAGCTTTACTCCCAGAGAGCTCATATGTTTTTGATTTTTGTTTTCCTTGCTCTTTCTACATGCAGATTCTTGATTATTCGTGTATTGTAGTTGTAAAAATGTGAATTTACATGAAAACTACGCAGGTGGCTTCTAATATATATTAAACTTTTGTATATGTATAGAGATGGTACAGTAAGTATTTTAACTGCAGGGGTAAAGGTCTGCAGTGTGTTTGAGGATGGCTGTGTGTCATAATTCTAATGGCCATTTTCTGTAGTTTAAAGATGTAAATCAAACGAGATTTTGTTTCACCCCAGAACATTATTCCATAAGATACGATGGAATGGGAATAAATAAAATACACTGATCTTATACAGTCTTTGCTGCAAACTCTAGATATTATTCTCAGTGCAAAACATGCAGAATTGAGTGTATGGGATATGTTTATCATATGATCCTTCCAGTTCAGATCCTGATCAATATTGCCGCGAGAGACCACGAACACCAACTGCCGGCGTGGTTCAGGGGATAGCATCACGGACTGCGGAGCAGAAGGTCGCCGGTTGAATTCCACCCACCGGCAAAAAATTTATTTCTTTGTAATTTACAATTCCAGAAGGTTCTACATCTTTCTTATGTTCACTTGTAAATTCTACTTGTTTCTTATGTTAACTGTTCTTCTAATTTCTGGTAAATTCTGTCTGTGTAGAAATAGCAGAGCACTCTGCATGGGAGGCAGTCAGTGCTTCGTGTATGTTGAGTTCGTAATAAACGTGCTTTCAGTATAAGTGCTGTGTTTAGTTGCCTTCGAAGTCAAGCCTACTTCCATTGCTACGTGACATTGTTTGGTGGGGGCGCCGGGTACACTGTGCAACAGCTGCATCACCGTGGCTCCGATTAGGCAACGTAAAAGCCGTCGCTTACACGGACTGGAACCGGAATACAAGGGATACGCCGAGTACATCCTTCCAAAAGTCCGTATTATCAGAAGAACGATGGAGACGAAACCAGCAATAAGCCAGCTGCACATCAGACACCCGTCGGTGTTCTCTGGAGATGCTGGACAGGACTCCAACAAATGGCTAAAAGGGTTCGACCGAGTCGCCAAATACAACAGGTGGGATCGTACGATGTGCTTGGCCAACGTTTATTTCTACCTGGATGGAACAGCCCAGCAATGGTTCGAAAACAACGAAGACAAGTTGAATGACTGGGAGACGTTCCAGGAGGAACTTAAGAAGATGTTTGGAGACCGCCAGCGACAAATCCGCTCGGCGGAAGAACAACTGAAGAACCGGGCCCAACTACATGGTGAGCCGACACAGTCTTACATACAGAATGTTTTGGCCCTGTGTAACACTGTCAAACCGACAAAATCACGCACCTGATGAAGGGTATAGCAGAAGACATGTACCAAGCCCTTCTGATAAAAAATGTCGCTACGACAGAAGAGTTCATCAAGTGGTGCCAGCGTATTGAAGAGATGCAACAAAGGAGGGTTGGACGCAAGAAGTATGACAGACTCCCAAATGTAGTCCCTATGGCCGTTGTGGAAGACCAGCAAGACTTGGCTTCTCTCATACGACAAATCGTGAGAGAAGAATTACAACAGTGCATGGCAGCTGGGGCTATTAGACCGAGCGAGCATCAGATTATGGCCATGGATGTGAGCCCTGTAAGTCACGAGGTAGCCGACGCCGCTGAGGACGAGGTATTTCAAACATTAGCTCCTGTCTGTCCCGTCAATAGCACCCGACGTGAAGAATGGCGGCGCCCTGCTATGACTTACGCGGCAGCCGCCAAACGGCAGCCCATGAACCGACCGACGCGACCACCGCCAACTCCCCCCGGTAACTATGACGCCCCGCAGAAGAACAGACGTCTGGAGGACAGACGACAACACACCACTGTGTTTCCACTGTGGACGCCCTGGAGATGTCGTACGCTACTGCAGAGAGAGGAGGCGAGTATTCGATGATTATTTTGCCGCAAGACGTCAGCCGTCGGAGCAGTTCTATCCAAGGCAGTCACCTGCTGATGAGTTCAGTCGACCTATGGGAAGAAGCCCATCGCCGTACCCTAGACGAGGTCGCTCCCCGACGCGCCGCAGCCGTTCACCGTCGCCGTACAGAGGTACCAGCCGCTCCCCTAGCCGCAGCGCCCAGGAAAACTTAGCGAGGCGACCATCTACGGAGGTGAGGCCGCCGCAGATGAAAATCCTCCATGGACGACAGTCGCCAAGATGTCGGGAAATCTCATCGACGTCATAATCGACGGCCAACCTGTCCGGGCACTTGTTGATTCAGGAACCTCTTTTTCTGTATTATCGGATAATTACCGGCGCACACTAAAGAAGACAATGTTCTGTGATACGGGAGCAACTGTGCTGAAGGTCGCGAATGGAAAGTACGTCCATCCAGCAGGAACTTGTGTCGCAAGAATAACCATCAACAACAGGACGCAGCCGTTTGAATTTGTCGTGTTAACAGAATGTAGTCACAATGTCATCCTCGGATGGGACTTCCTTCAGGCATCCCAAGCTATCATTGACTGTGGAAGATCTGAGCTACAAATTGAAGAAGTTGTTCCGCCAGATACACGTAATACAGAATTTTCTGGGAAGTTATTCGTCGTTGACAATGTGACGATACCGCCGTTGACAATGAGAAGAGTTGCAGTCACAAACACAGATGACTGTTTAACTGTGAAGTTCTTGTTGATAGTAAAAAGTTCATCAGGCTCACAAAAGACATTTACATACCAGCGGCTATCATAAGCATTACCGGTGGTCACGGAGAGATTTGGATCACAAATTGTCACGAGCAGTCACAACTTATCCCCAAGGGAATGTGTATCGGGACAGCTGAACCAATCCAGGACGGTGAGCTCAACGTCATCAATGAAGACCCATGCCCTGCTATTAGTACAGACAACACGCTGGAGGAAACAAACGTGAAACTGCCAATAGGGCCTGGACTGACCAAGGAACAACGCCAGCGGGTGTTAGGTATACTTCGCCAATTTTCGGGTGCATTCACACCTCAGCAGGGGAAAAGTCAGACGAAACGGCCCACGATAAAGCACCGTATCAATACTGGGGACCATCCGCCAATTAGCCAGCGTTCGTATAGAGTGTCGCCAGCTGAAAGATGGATAATTCGAGAGGAAGTGGAGAAGATGTTGCGAGATGACATTATTCAACCTTCGGAGAGTTCTTGGTCGTCTTCGGTGGTCCTCGTAAAGAAGAAGGATGGCACGTGGCGATTCTGTGTCGACTATCGGCGGCTGAACAGTATCACAAAGAAAGATGTCTACTCATTGCCGCGTATTGATGACACCTTAGACTGCTTGAAAGGAGCTACATACTTCTCAACTATGGACATGCAGACAAGTTACTGGCAAATCGAGGTTGACGAAGCAGACAGGGAGAAGACTGCTTTTATTACACCTGACGGTCTCTATGAATTTAAAGTAATGCCATTTGGATTAAGTAATGCTCCAGCCACATTCAAACGCATGATGGACAACTTGCTTCGACACCTAAAGTGGACGACGTGTCTCTGCTATTTAGATGACATAGTCGTTTTCTCGAAAACATTTGAAGACCATCTGAGTCGCCTGTCAACTGTGTTGAAGTGTGTTCAGGCTGCAGGTCTCTGCCTCAATCCAAAGAAGTGCCTCTTCGTCCCCAAAGAGATAAAAATCCTGGGTCACCTAGTCAACGGAGATGGTGTCCGTCCTGATCCAGATAAAGTAAGGGCAGTCACAGAATTTCCAACTCCTCAGCACATTCGTGATGTGAGAAGTTTTCTCGAGCTGTGCTCATACTACCGATGTTTCATAAAAGGATTTTGTAACAAGGCACGCCCATTACAAGAACTTCTGCTGGGAGACGCCAAATTTTACTGGGATGAGGCAAAAGAAAGAGCTTTCCGAGCACTTAAGGAGGCTCTAACTTCCGCACCAGTGCTAGCCTTGTACGACGAGAATGCAGAAACGGAACTTCACACAGACGCCAGTGGCTACGGGATTGGTGCAGTGCTTGTACAAGTTCAGGAAGGTGCCGAAAAAGTGATAGCCTATGCGTCAAGAGTACTCTCAAAGTCCGAGATAAACTACTCTACAACTGAAAAAGAATGTCTCGCGGTTATCTGGGCTATCAACAAGTTCCGGCCGTATTTATTCGGCAAACCATTCACCGTCGTGACAGACGACAATTCTTTGTGTTGGCTGACTAGCTTGAAGGATTGATCAGGTCGACTAGCAAGATGGGCACTAAGACTCCAAGAGTACGATGTCACAGTGGTATTCAAGAACGGGCGCAAACACAAGGATGCCGACTGCCTTTCGAGGAATCCATTAGTGGAACACAACAGCATTAATGAAATTTCAGCCCTCACTGAATTAGATGACGTTACAGCTGAACAGAGGGAAGATCCAACACTATTAAAATGATAGAGGCCTTGGAGAAAGGAGAACCGACCAATGGAGAGTTCCAACTTATAAACGGAACATTGTACAAGAGCAACTACGATCCACTAGGCCCCAAATGGCTACTTGTTGTTCCAGCTCATCTCCAGCCAGCTATTCTCTAATATTTCCATGATGCTCCAATATCCGGTCATCTGGGATTCGTGAAGACCCTAGACAGAATCAGACGCAGGTATTACTGGAAAGGTCTCTACCGATCTGTCAAGCACTATGTGAGTCACTGTAAAGAGTGCCAGCGACGGAAGTATGTGCCGCAATTACCTCCAGGACATCTCGTACCGATTCCGCCGGCAGCAGCTCCATTCCACCGAGTTGGGATCGATCTTTTAGGGAGGTTCCCGAAGTCGACAACCGGTAACCGATGGATAATAGTCTGCACTGACTACCTCACACGCTACGCTCTCACCAAACCTGTGCCGACTGAAGAAGCTCCAGAGATCGCAAAATTCCTTGTAGAAGACATTATTTTGAAGCATGGAGCACCACGTGTCATGATATCTGATCGTGGAAAAGTATTCCAATCAAAACTAGTATCAGAGGTAATGTCACGGTGCAACATTGTCCACAGAATGACAACTGCATACCATCCTCAGACAAATGGTCTTACGGAACGTTTTCACAAAACGTTAGCCGACATTCTGTCGATGTACGTCGATGTTGAGCAGAAGGATTGGGATACAATTCTGCCAGTCGTGACATTTGCTTACAATACCGCAAGACAAGACACCACAGGCTTCACTCCGTTTTTCCTGCTCCATGGCTGTGAAGCTGAGACGACAATGGATACACTGTTCCCGTTCCAACCGGACGACACTCAGGATGACTATGTTAAACAGCTCATCACCAGGGTCGAAGAAGCAACACAGCTGGCTCGCATACGGACACTGGACGCCCAGAAGAAGGACCGTCAGCGGTATAACGACAAGCACCGACCTGTTGTGTACAGCCCAGGGGATTTGGTATGGATTTTTACCCCTGTACGGAAGGTTGGACTGTCAGAAAAGTTATTGAAGCGATACTTTGGTCCGTATCGTGTCATACGCCGCCTGTCAGACGTCACATACGAAGTTGAGGATTATGAGCCGTCGTCGAAACGTCAAAAACGAAGAGACATTGTTCACGTCCTGCGCATGAAGCCTTACTACGATCCTGAAGAGCAGGTAGATGACAATGGCTTCTTGTTCAAGGACTTTAAGGACGGTAACGTTCCTGATGACGCCATGACAGGAACGTCTGTCGTCGATAATCGCGGAGAAGGGAAGGATTCTCTTGAACTGTCATACAGAGGACCCATGACATGGTCAAGATCCAGGACATTGTAGCTGGCTCCACAGGGATCATAACAGCGGGTCGCTGTTTCTCCAGGAGAGGGAGCAATGCCGCAAGAGACCACGAACACCAACTGCCGGCGTGGCGCAGGGGATAGCGTCACGGAACTGCGGAGCAGAAGGTCGCCGGTTGAATCCCACCCACCGGCAAAAAATTATTTCTTTGTAATTTACAATTCCAGAAGGTTCTACATCTTTCTTATGTTCACTTGTAAATTCTACTTGTTTCTTATGTTAACTGTTCTTCTAATTTCTGGTAAATTCTGTCTGTGTATAAATAGCAGAGCACTCTGCCTGGGAGGCAGTCAGTGCTGTGTGTATGTTGAGTTCGTAATAAACGTGCTTTCAGTATAAGTGCTGTGATTAGTTGCCTACTTCCATTGCAACGTGACAATATGGATGCCTAAGAAACCTGTATTCTGAGCTTTCCCTATTTCCAGCTCACCTAAATATAAGTGGAAGTCATCTTTCCTATTAACTTTACTATAATGCATGTTTTTTGTTTTACTTGAATTCAATATTAACTTGTTTATCTTGAAACCATTTCTGAACATAATTAAGAGCAGTCTCTGCTGTAGTGTGTGAAGGTTTACTGCCATCAATTATAATTATGCTTGGGTCATCTGCAACTAACATAATTTTAGATAAACGGATTGTAGGTTGAATATCATTAATATAGATCAAGAATAATAGGGATCCGAGAATACTAACTGATGGATATACTGCCTTGTGACAGTGTATCTCCATATGATTCTGAGATCAACACATATTTCCCTTTTCTTTATTTGCAGTTTCTTCTCTCTGTATATGTATGTATATTAAGGTTACTTCAAATTTATGGATCCAGGTATGCTGTACTCATAAAGGAGTCCTAAGTTATCCTTTTCATAATTTTAATCGAACTTCCATATCCGAAATACTTCACATGGAGATAATATGAAATTTGTTTAAATGATTCAACGAAAAGTTTAAATTGCCGAAGAGTTTATTGTAACTCAGAACCCTACTAATATATATCATATCATTACTGTAGGATGATCTGCATCTGAATCAATAATTCTCCAATTAGATCAAAGAAAGCTATATTTCATATTGTTAGATAAATACTGCACGTCTTCCAGAATTTGACTGCTCCTTGGCAATATACACTTCCCCATGACTGTCAACCAGTGTGCAGGGGGCAGTCCAAAACCTGTACAGAGTTCTCAGGAGCGTAACTGCCCCCATAAGCTGACAATCCTCACAAGACAAAATTATTTTATATCTTTGGTTGAATATAGGATATGCAGTGTAACCTGTTACACTACAACCTGCTAGCACTTTCTTGGCATCTGATGACCACCGTATATTCTGCTTCTTGCGAGAAGGGATAACTTATACAACTTGAGTTCTGTCTTGGAGATATGACTCAAAGAACGTCCTTCCAGTTCCTCTGATACCTATAGCCTCCAATTTTTGAAGGAGAATTTGATGTTTACTGTATCAAATACCTTGTAGACATCTAGATTGATTCCTACTGCACTTTTTATTGTTAAATTCCTAATAATTTCTCCCATATAGGCCTGAAGAACTGTCTCTGTGCTGTGCCCTGTACGAAAACATACTGGCTACTATTTAGAAGATTGAAGGTATTTAGGTAATTTAAAAAACCGATTTTTATGAGTTTTTCGAAGATTTTTTGAAAAATAGATGTAAGGATATAGATATGTGGTTATCTACTTTCCAAGCATCTCCACTTTTAAACAGTGGTCTAACTTCAGAGATTTTTAACCACTAGGGGAACGCTCCTTCACTGACTGATAAA
Source organism: Locusta migratoria (assembly GCA_026315105.1). Lineage (NCBI taxonomy): Eukaryota > Metazoa > Arthropoda > Insecta > Orthoptera > Acrididae > Locusta > Locusta migratoria. The sequence continues at coordinate 226,713,060 of CM048755.1, forward strand.
TTTGCAATGTGTACGAGTGGTTCCAAAATCTGTAAGGTCACTTTTTCCTGCAACCAGTTTTGTTTGAAGGCTCTTTATTACTTTTAACATTTCTCATTCATTAGTGGGAATTATCTCCATACTGCTGATTACTGTTGGTGTTGTTATATTCCCTTGTTAACATTTTTATTTGGTTTTGTGGTTACACTTAGACAGTTGTTTATTAATGTAGTTAGGAAAGTCTTACTTCTTTATTTTATGTTATTATTATTTTTAAGCACAATATTCTGTTCCTTACATTCTCCCTGCTTCCCTTTTGACTATATCCCATATAGTTTTTGGTTTATTATCTGACTTCCTAACTAATCTATCTTTATTTAGTACTTTTGCTACACAGATGACCGTTTTATATGTTGTTTTTTTTTATTTGCTCACACAATCTTTTACATTTGGGTCAGTACAGTCCTTTCATAGTCGCAAATCAGTTTTTAATACCAGATGTGATCCAAGAATTTCCGTCTGTATGTTGAGATGAGTTGATTTTCACTAACATTTTTGGGAAACACATTTCAAAATTTGTCATGAGAAGAGAAGAGACAACATTATAAGCAGTATCTGTATTTGTTTGAGATAGTTTTGTCAGTCTGTGCTGGAATTTTTGTCAATAAAGGAGAAAAATTTCCCAAAATTGATCTATCTTCGTATTGTTCTGAACTGGATGGAGAGTTCAGTTGTGTAAAAGTAACAAATGAAAATATAGTGGTAGTTAGTATGTATAGGTCTCCAGATGGTGATTTTTATTTGTTTATTGAAAAATGTGAATTAGTAGTTAGAAATATCTTGAAGGATAAAGCTACAATTGCAATCTGTAGTGATTTTAATGTAGAAATGGCCAACACACAGCGACAAGTAACTCAGACATACATTAATGTGCTAAGATCATTAGACCTCTACTGTACAAAAAACCATGCCACACAGAACAATGCTTGCCTAGACGATATTACTGTTAAGTTCCATATTGAAGATTTTACAGTCAGACATGCAGGAGGGGGACCAGCTGTTCATGAGCCACTACTCCTCAAACTTTATGAAAGCAAACCAATTAATATTGAAGAACCCAAGGTAGTATTCATTAGATAGCGAAAGAAAGAGCACATAAGAATGTTTAGTGTCAGATTAAGCAGTTCAACTGGGATTTTGTATATAATTGTCAACCTGGAATAAGGGTAGCTGAATTGAACTTTGACACCTTGTTAATGTATAGATTTATGGTCTTCTTGCGCACCTGTAAGAAAAATTAAACATCCACATACACGAAAATACAAAAGGCTAAACTGGTTTACCAAGAACTACCAGAAATCAGAGGAAATATGCTCTTGCTATACAATATGCATAAGCATACATATCCCCAGACAACAGAAAAGGGTGAGATCATTTATAGGTCATATCTCAAATTAAAAAGAAATATACAAAGCTAGGCTCATTCTGGCAAAATATCCCGCAGTGGAAAACTATATTGAAAATGCACACAACAAATCTAAGGCAGCATGGCAAATAATAAAACAAGAGACTCACCAAACTGCACACAATTCGATTGCGATGGACATGGTTGGAGCACCACTGTCAGCTGAATAGGTATTTCATTAGAGTGCTATCACATCCAGTGATATTATAAAAGCTGTATCTGAATTTTCAAGCTCTAAAAGTGTGAATTGTTACTGGTCATCAAATTACTTCATTAAAAAGACAATATACTCAATCTCTTCTCCATTAGTGTTCATTTTTAATAAATGTGTGGAATTTAGTGTTTTCCAGATGCATTGGAGGTCTCAAAAGTTGTCCCAGTGTTCAAAAAAGAGGACAAACAACTTCCCCAAAATTATAGACCAATGTCAGTTGTCCCAATATTCTCAAATCTATTCGAGGCACTGCTACACACACAAATAAACAGCTACTTTGAAAAGTATAGTATCCTATTAATATGTCTGGAAAACATGGTTTCCTTATTTGGAAAAACAGCGAAATGATAATGTTTTAAAAATGAAAATAACAGTCTAGTTCGCAAAATTTAAGAATTTACTACTTCAGGTAACCAGTTTCGACCTCAGGTGAGATCATCATCAGACCTAGTTGTGTCACTGTACATGTTCAGGCGATGTCGCCGCACACTCATCGCCTGAACATCTACAGCGAGACAACTAGGTCCGAAGATGATCTCACCTGAGATCGAAACCGGTTGTTAAATTATGCGAACTAGTCTGTTATTTTCATTTTTATAGTATCCTATGCCACAGTCAGTTTTGCTTTCACAAGGAGAGAAACACAAAAGGGGATTTTTGAAAATTATTTGAAGGGAATAACATGATATCACTGGTATTATGTGATCTTAGCAAAACCTTTGATTGTATCATGGACAACATACTCCTAAGGAAACTTGAGTTCTTTGGGGTGTGGGGGAGCACGTTAGAGGTTGTGAATTCTTACTTAAGCAACAGAAAACAATTTTTTACAGTCAAACCTGTAAATTCTTCCTTGAGACACATCAAAACAGGAATTCCACAAGGATCTATTCTTGGACCCTTCTTCTTCATTGTGGCAATCAATGATTTACCTCAAAACATAAACCAATTGTGTGCTATGCTGATGACATGACACTTATTACCACACATCAGATCAGCACAGATCTGTTTAAACTAACAAAAGAAATTCTTGATAGCGCCCTAGACTCGTTAACAGCAAATAAACTTCTATGTAATCCGAATAAAACTAAGCAACTGTTAATGGGAATGTCTAATGAAGTAAAGAATAAACCTGTAAAAGTTTTAGGTATTCACATAGACTCCAAACATGGGTGGGAGGAACATGTAATTATGTATGTGAAAAAATATCTTGGGTAACATACCTCATTATGAAACTCTGAGAGGTAGTGAGCTTGGAATACCTCAGAGTGACATACTTTGGTGTGTTTCAGTACCATATTTCATATGGTCTGATTATATGGGGGACACTCCCCTCACTTTAAGAATGTTTAAAAACTACAAAAAAAGTCTTACAGCAGTGGTGTAACAATATGGTGGCAGAGCGGGCAAAATGCCACGGGCCCCCGACCCGAAGGGGGCCCCAACCAAAGAAGTGTTGAGCACAAGAGAAACCTAGCGTTTATTACAACAGTTAATGGAAGGATTAATTCTGTTATAAAGTGCGCTGTCTTTAGTAAATTTTAGTTGGAGAAGGTAGGTATTGTAAGAAGAGAAAAAATATTTCTAGCCAAATGTATAGTCTTATTTATTAGAAGTTCTTCTTCAGTGCTTTCTGTTCAGCAAAATTTGTCAATGGTAACATCAAAGTTCGTATTACGAGACACAGAATTTTCGATCGATACTATAGCCAAGTTGTGTAGCCTTCACATCTGACACTTGGAGCGAAAGTAACGCCCTAGTCAACCGTAAGAATATGATCACTTTGTCTACATCAACGACAGGGGAAGCGTCAACAGCTCTTTTGTAGCGTGCTTAGGTTGACAACGCATTACATTTCGAGCTGCCAATGATGTGTCTCTTTGATGTAAAGAATGAGCTGAGAGGAACGCTTGAATGTATTATGTTTATAGCGCGGGAATTAAAGGTACAGTTTGGTTTGTCTTCTGTGAGATATAGCAAATAAATAATATTTGTTACATTGCTGATGTGTCATTACTCTTTATGATAACATTTTACTTACAGCAACGGCGGCATCTTTGTGTGCTAATGTTCGTTTTCGAGTATAATTTACCGCCAGATAAAGGTACATACAAGAACCAACTATAGAGAAGGAACAACAATATTTTATGGTCAACACAAAATACTATTCACCTCATTATATGTGATAGTTTTCAAAGAGCATTCAGCAGTCCATGGGAACATCAGCACACTACAAGACCTCTACCCTTTTTTCAATACCACCTAATCCATTTATGTTCACCAGTCCACCTACTGAGCCACATGCTTTAAAGTTAATAATCATTCCAAACATTGGTCTTTTGCAATTATTGGTAAAATGTATCTTTACTTTCTACAAGTTAGACTGATCCATTTACATTCACAGATCCACCTACTGGGATCCATGATTTAATTAAGAAATACTATTCATTTCACAATGAAAATTTAATGTGTTGTCATATTTTTCTTCAGAAAACGGTTGTTTCACTTGACGCTCATAAGCAAACAACTCACTCTCACAACTTCATCCTGTATGCACAGTGATGGCTGCCAACCCAACATTGCCATGCCATGTCACTTTAAGTAAAGAACCAGTACGTCAGTGCCGCTTTTCTAGACTTTTACAGAATGGTTTTCATTATATTTCTTCTTAATTAAAGAAATATTTGCGACTTTCAAGCCTCAGTGCGTGGTCAAGGGATATTAATGATCATGAAATATATGATAAAAGTAGCGAATATCGCTGACTATGACGTAAGCTACAACATTTTCACGAAAATATACCTGTTCGTAACAGGTTTTTTTCCAAATGGTGTATTTTAATGCAACACTGTGTCAAAATTTCAGTTCAGTCGGTCAAGAACTCTCAGATTTAAGATTACGAACATTTATATTTTCTGTTTCAATGTTCTTAATATCAAATCTCGAGAAGTTCTTGACTCATTGATTTGAAATGTTGACATCAAGTTTCATTAAAATAAAGGCGTTTTTTGTAGGTTCCTATTTCTGCTACAGTCCCCCTGTGTATTCCAACGAAAAATATTCTCTGTCAAAAAGCAGTTCAATAATGTGCAGTTGCTCTGAGAAATTTGTATGACAATGTTTTGAATATTTTGAGTGTCTTCTGTGTAATCTACTCACCCCCCCCCCGACCCCTGTCTCCCTCCATGTCTTATGGTTATAAGCAAAAGTAAAGTATGTGGTTAGGATTTCATCAAAAGGACATTTCACAATTCTCTGGAGAGTTTTGGTACTTTCAGGGTGATGGACTATTCTTCTGCTACAGTCTCTGCTTTCTTTTTTAATCGTTGAATTTCTACTCTGTACAATAAGAGCTCTGACGGCTAGCGGTGTAGTTTCCACTGTTCGACAAGGAAGTGCAATGGCGTGGAAAGGGCACTGGGGGGGGGGGTTGGCAGGGAAATGTGTACAATAAAAAATGTTCAAATGTTTGTTAAGCTTATGGGACTTAACTACGGGGTTATCAGTCCCTAAACTTACAAACTACTTATCAACTAGCTTATCCTAAGGACGGCACAAATATCCATGCCCGAGGGAGGATTCGAACCCCCAACCGTAGTGGCCGTGCAGGCCGTGACTGAAGGGCTTCAGTCCCCTCGGCCACTGCGGCCGGCTGTGTACAATATCGTGAGACCTAATTTACCTGAGTGGAGGTGTGCGAGGCATGTCCGCCAAGGCCGCCTAAACAGTAAGAGCTCTTCTCTTGCTGTGTGAATATAGTTGTTAGTATGTCGTGTTCTAGAAAGTATCTAAGTGGGAACGAAAAACGAAAGAGGAAGGAGAAGTCTGAAGAAAAAAACAAGTTGCCTAAAATAAGTCAACACTTCAAGAATGAGGAATTTATTGATGAAAAGTCGTAGGAACAGTACTTCGAAAATGAAGCAATGGAAGTAACTGAAGGTGACAGAACGGCAGAGCCCAGCAACAGTGAATATCCAGAACCATATCCTTGACAACCAAAACCAGGGACTAGCTAATGTCAAAGTGATTTCGATTTTTGTGTGGAAAACATTAAATCTTCGTATGTTACTGATAAGAGTAATTTTAAAGAACTAAATTATCAGTTGAAACGTTTTGTGATTGAGAACGGATCCTGCAAAAATAAAGGTCCATTCTTAAAAGACAGTAATAATAGATCTTTCTTGGAAAAATATTATTATATTGTTTCTAAGTCTGGCGTAAAAATAGAATGTACAGGGCTGTCATATTCACTGTTGCCTAAGGTGTATTGTGAACCATGTTGTCTGCAAATAGGGTATCTGAAAAAATACAAAATGTTTGGATAGAAGGTTATGTCGACTGGAAGCATATTGAGAAAGCAATAGAAAGACAAGAGACATCGAAAATTCACTTGGATTCTTACTTTGTTAACAATGGCGGTTACATGACACTGTAGATGAGGAACACGGATCAATAATCAAAAAAGAAAAATCTGTTTGGTGTCGAGTTCTCAGTAGACTTTTAGATGTTACTGTGATACTTTCAACCTATAATTTAGCTTTCAGTGGACATAGAGAGCAATGAAAAATGGAATTTTTAGCTTTGTTAAGTTACTAGCGAATTATGATCCTTTTTTAGCAGAACTGTTAAGTAAACAAAAGGGCCAGATAAAATACTTAAGTCCAAAAATACAAAATGAGCACATTGCCGTTCTTGTTCTTGTATATACAAGAGTGGCACCATGTATGAGACCTGTCAAGCAGAAATAATGATGGATGATGACAAAACTTTTATAATCAGATTGTACATTTCATCTGTTTTATGTTATAATGAGAGACACCTTATCTCAAAATGTCTCAAGAATTTGCCACTTTTAATCATCTGAAGATGACGATTTATATAATCGAAACCGGTACTGAAAAATAGATTAAAAAAACTATTTTTGCATCTTGGCAGTGCCTTTAACAAAGTGTATAAAAACAGATCGCCCTCCAAACGGCAAATGCCAGGTAACTATATATCTTTTATAGTTTCTCTCGCACACAGAGTTCACTCACTTCTACTCGGAGCTTGTTGGCAGCATCCTTAGCTCTGCTATAGGATTTTTTATTATGGAGACTAGAGTTAAAGGTTTAATTACAAGCGAACCGATAGGTCTACCACAAAATGAGTTATACCAATCTTTCCCTTGTTTTATCTGATTTAGAATACAATGAGCAATCTGGTTTTAAACTGTAAAATATATTTTCTTTATTTTAGAATGTAGTATCATATGGATTGTACAATTTTGGGCATCTTCGGTTGGAACTTCCAACTTTGAAGCTTTGTACTGCCAGCTGGGTCAGCGCGCCCTTGAGACCGTCTAATCCCCTTACTTGAGCTAAAGGGTGGACAAATGGACGACTGCCAGTGGCTAAGCCTGCTGCTCAGCCCGTCTCGGCCGTTGGCTATAGGCTTCTTTAACGCTCAGTTACTAAAGACTCCTGATGGTGAATGCCGTCTGCAGCACCAATTGAAAACACCAGTGCCACCTCTACAGGGCCTGGGGAAAGGAGTTCCTGTCTAAACCCTCAAAGGGTTACCTGGAGAAACTTGGTTCGCAGTAAAAGTTTCAAGCTATTAATAGCACTATGGAACATGAAAAAAAACTGTCTTAAATATTATTCTCGAGAAAATCAATGCTCCAGCTGGTTACAGCTTCTTACAGCCATGAAATAAAACCTTCAAAACGAACTCACTCCTACTGTTGTATGCTTATCCCGGACTGAGAAAACGTTACTTTAGAAAAACCACTTGCTATTATTTTTGGCTATGAATACATGTGGCTATAATCTATTACAATTTCGTTAAAATTGGTCAAATATATTTCGAGCTATATAGCTGTAATGTTGCATGTTCCTAGTGAAGACGTCCAAAATTGCACAATCGACAGTCCAGTCTAAAATAAAAAAATTGCTCAATGTACTATAAAGTAGAATAAAACAACATATTCGTATAATTTTACGATAGACCTGTTGGATCACTTGTAATTAAAGTTTAAACTCCTGTCTCTATAATTAAAAAATCTGTTAGTAGGAACTGCTACCAACGAATGCGATTAGAAGTGAGTGGCATTACAATGTGCAGAATGTCACTCCATGGTAGACTTAATGTGTTTTTGTCCTGTGTGCTAAAGGGTGCTGACTGACCAACATATTCCAAGCACACTGAAGTCTTGAATACGTGTAACAGAGCGATTGCAGATCACGATTTTGAAATAGCTGCAGGTGAAGTGATAACTGTAAATGGTAGGGATAGTGATGATAATGAGAACATTGAAATAAAGTTTGGAAGGATGTAATGACTAAATAACTTGCTATTGAAATGTTGACTATGTATGTTACATGGATTAAATGATTTGCAGTGTTGTTCGACTCTCACTCATTGAATACCAAGATTTAATTTTCCCTGTTCTTCACAATCATTGGTATAAATAAGCAGCCTAATATATACAATAAGGGAACTAGATAAAAGTTAAAAGCTATACAATGTCATTTTTTTATTTTGTGGGAAGGGTCTCCCATATAAATTTGCCATGGATCTCAGATGATATAGTTATGCCACTGTCTTATGCATAATGTGTAAAATGGGCCAAAGGGATCATTGTCGTCCTATTTTCTTCGGACTAAGAATACTCACAATCGTAAATCTATACATCTATGTGTCTGCACTCTATATTAAAAACATCTCAGAATTTGTCACTAGGGGAGAAATACATGAACACAATACCAGGTCTAAGAATAACTTGGATATACCAAGACACAGGTTGTTAAGGACTAGAAATTCGCACAAAGTGAACCCTCTGATATTCTTCAACAAATTACCATAATATGCAAGATCTATGGATATAAACATTTCTAAAGTTGAATGGTGTGGCTGGTGATCAGATCATCCTTTTTATGACATTAAAGAATTCCTGGAGATGCCAGAGGAGGATATTAACATTTAACACTTTTCTGTAGTTGATAGTATTTGATGTTATGAGCCTCAAGTCTAATGAAATTGTATACCATGTATGTTAAAGAATTGCTATACAAAGTATTTGCTACACCATGATTATAGAATAGTATAGCTTATGACACTATTATCTAAAGCTTTCCTGTGTATTTTATTATTTCCATGTTTAAATGCATAATGTGTCTTATTGATATTAGTTTGCTTTACTATCTTTTATGTAATACTTCAACCTGTATTACATATTCCAATGATTAAACCAATATTATTATACAATGATCTATGGTGAATAAAATTATTTATTCTTGATAGCAACCTGATTGCAATTTTCTGGTGAGAAAATTCTTTTATACATATTATGTACAGTGTTGGTGTTTATTGGATTTGTAAACTTCAATGATAAGTGCATTGTGATTAGATGTTCCCAGCTCAATATTCACAGCTTCTGTATCTGAGGTATTTATATTTGATCATATATTGTCTATGGGTCTTCTTGAGGATTTTGTTACTCTTGGAGGGCTATTTATTTGAGAGTGAAAGTTGAAACTGTGTAGAATATTGAGGAATTCAATTTTAGTTGGAGTTTCTGTCAACATATGTATAATGAAGTCCCCACATACAATTCTACATCTCTATAAATACTCTGCAAGTGCAACTGAAGTGCATGGGAGAGGGTTCATCAAACCACTTTTATGATGTTTCTCTACAGTTCCATTCTCTAATAACTCGTGCAAAAAAGGAATACTTAAATTGTTCCGTTTGCAATCTGATTTCTCTTAATTCATTTTTATGATCATGTCTTCCTATGTAGGTGGGTGCTAACAAAATCTGTTCCCATTTGGAAGCGAAAGTTGGTGAAAGAGATTTCCGCAAATTTATCTCGTGGCAATGATAATGCCGTCCTTTTCATGATTTCCACCCTAACTCGTGCATCATTTCCTTGACGCTCTGTCCCTATATCGCGATTATACAAAACGAGCCGCCTTTCTCTATACTTACTCTAAATTATCTGTCAATCCCACTTGTTGGGGATCCCACAATGCGCAACAATACTCTAAAATAGGAGGAAGAAGTGTGGTGTAGGCAGTTTCTTTAGTGGAGTTGTTGCATCTTCTTAGTGTTCTGCCAAGGAAACATAGTCTTTGGTTCGCTTTCCCTACAATATTTTCTGTGTGTTCTTTCCAATTGAAGTTGTTGGTAATTGTTACTCCTAGGTATTTAGTTGAATATACAATCTGTAGTTTTCACTGATATATAGTGTAAATGAAGTTTAATGGGTTTCTTTTAGTGCTCATATGGATAACTTCACACTTCTCATTATTAAGAGACAATTGCCATTTTTGCACCATGCAGATATATTATCTAAATCATTTTGCAGTTGCTTTTGATCTTCTGGTGACTTTACTAACCGATAAGTTTAACAGAGCTACTCAGATTGTCTCCTAAACATAGACTTACTAAATAAACACTAGACCGCTCGTTGGTGCTAGTGTCGCGTCCCCCCATTGAATGACACAGAAGCCGCCATTTGCAGGGAAACAGTGTGTAAACATCGTTCGTTCATGTGCTGCTTTTAATTGCAACAGTAAAAACTGTAGCAATTCGAAGTCGGAAACAGGGTTACATTTCACAGATTAGTCATTACTTGTATACTGTATAGTATTTTCATGGAGAAATAATAAATCATGAGTGTATGTTTTTGTTTAGGTTTCCTCTAACAAATGATTCTCTAGAACCGATAAAAGTACTTTGTTGCATGACAAGTACTTATATTTTATTTGCATATAAATTACTAACGATGCTAACACGATTTATGTACTAAGTTGAGCTGAATCAAGAACTAGCCATATAAGAGGTATTTACATTTTTAATTATATATATATATATATATATATATATATATATATATATATATATATATATATGATAGAGAAGTAGGTCCAATAATTACTTTTATATACTTAACAGGTGGTGATTGTACTTAGTAAATGGCCAAATATTTGATCGAATGTTGCATACTCAGCCACTTTGAAAGGTACTATCTTTGTTAAGAAGTAATGTGTGAATGAAATGCCTATTTAAAGTTGTATGAGTTATTACAATTATTCATGCCCAAATTCGAGTAAGTTGAAAGAAAAATTCTACGTAATATGGAAAGGAATGTAGACAAAACTATGCTATGCAACAGTAATCGTGCAATATGTACAGAGTAGTCGGCAAAACGTAAACAGGCCCTGACAGAAAATTACGTGGATTAAATGATAATCGCACTCTCTGCTACTTTACAAGTTTAATGAAATCATCTTATGCATATATCTCGATGCAAATTCGCCCCACCTTCTCAGAAAAGAGCCTTACATCCTTAAAAGTCGTTTCTCTGTGCAGACGTATATCGGTAATTTTGAAACTTCATTCATTTAATAATACTTTTTAAACAAACTCCATTACTCAGTAATTTTTTAAACAAACATGCGTTTATTTTGTGCTCCATTTTGTTCCTGTTGCGTCTCATACACTTTAAATCATAGCCCCAGTACTAGGATTCATCCCTGCAAATGGCGGCGATCAGCTGCTTCAATTCGGGGACAGTTGCCTTGCTTCTCTGCTATGGCATGGTAGGGGCACAGACATATATGTCTGTGGGTAGGGGCTTGCTCCTAAATCGTCCTGTTTGCATGGCTGCTAACATGGTGTCAGATGAGGTTTTTCGAATATACATTGGTGTTGTAATTTAGGTTATCGTATTAGAATTGATATAAGAGTACAATAAGAGGGAAATAAAGTGTAAAGGCCAATTCACACTGTCCATCATGTAAACGTCACGTCACGGCACCGTCACGTCAAGTTGTATTCACACTGTCCATCACATCAATTCGCCCATCTCAATACGCGATGTTGAAAGTGAGGTTATGAGTGGCGATCTGTTATGTAGAAAGTCATAGTTTAATTCTAGAATTGAGGGAACAATAACGCTAAATGTTACTGACGGCCAAAGACATCTTTGCAATGTATGTTTTTGGCCAACTGAAACGACATTTCAAAACATCAAAATCTATTTTCAAATGAGCATAAATAGCCCGTGTTTACTTTATTCATTACGATTTATCACTGACGTTGTTAATAACGTCGTAAACAAATGAGATTTTGTCTTTCATTAGAACTGACTTTTTCATTTAAAATGTTATTTAATGAAAAATGCGTAATCAAATTAAAATCTTATTCAAACAAACAGTTTGCTTCAGTCTTTTCTATTACAATGTTACATAACATAAACGATTTTTTTGTTTCAGATATCCGACCTCGATTTTAGGGGGACACTCAATTGACTAAAATATTTAAGTCGTCATGAAACATTTGCGATTTACCCCTAAAACGAATTATAACAACAAAATAAAAATGAATAAGACGCATTTGCATATAAACAGTGCAATCGTCGACTGCAGCATGTAATTCGCGTGAAGAAAATAGGTTAACTTCCGATGTTAGCAGACGGTCATTCTGTCAAAACATTCTTCTCGAGAAAGCTTGACGTGATGTTGATGTGACGTGACGGTCCGGTGATGGCCAGTGTGAATGCCGCCATTACCAATATATTGTGGAATGTTCTGATGGACGGTGATGTGATGTGACAGACATGGTGAATTAGCCTTAAATGTTGTTTGGAAATGTATTTTGGGTATAAACAACACTCATATATTAAAGACAGGTATAAACCAAGTAGCACATGTAAGCAAACCTCTATTATTGAACCAATTACGAATTAAAAAAAAAAAAGTCGATTGGGATCTGCTAATCAAGATCTGTAACAAAGTCTGATAATAACATTAGAAATGCAGTTCTTGATCAAGTGATACCATAAGTATCATTGTGGTATTTGACACCTGACCATTACCTGTCATCTCTTCAAACTTGATATCTTTTCATCAAAACAAGTTCAGTATTTTGATGTAATGTTATGGATGCTATTTACAACGTAATGGATGCTTATTTGAAACCTAATATAGCTACCTACACTTGCCCACAGTTAAATACGACGACTTTTTACTTTATATCAATTTTGAGATTATGCTTCGTACAACAGCACTGACAGTTACTGTAATACAGTTCATTCCCTTAATTAACAGATACACTCAATCAGAAATTACTACATGAAACGTGTGATTTCCTTTCTAAAATCCATGTGACTAGTGTTTATGAGCAATGAAGGTGCCAATTCCATAATCTGAATATACTGCCGCCACCACATTTATTTTCCGCATTTGTAGAATTAAATAGGCTGTTCGTGTAACTACAAATCTCCCTTTAGTAATCACTCAACAACGCCTGTTTAGTCACATGCATATCTTAAGTATACACTGTATAAGAAAATCATAAAATACACAAATTAACTACAGTATGCCCATGAAAACATTGTCCTGCATTCTGGTGTCTAACTATCACTGTTACCCAACAAACCATACTTAAAAGCACATATTTTGGAAAGATCTTTAATTTGATGAGCGATAAAATGCACATTGTTTCTAAAACGTAGGCATAAATACATGACAACACCAGGTACAGCAATCCTCCTTCACATAATCATGGTGGCGGTTTGGTTTCATTTTGTGAAATGGGGTCACAAAGTTCAAATGACCTGAACTTTGGAAAGTGGCGATAGTTGAGTGGCGCTACAGAAATACAAATAATTGACACTAGTATTTTCCGTGACGTAAGTCAAATGACGCCGTTTTGTGGCAGTGTCAATGTACCTTATAGTGCTAGCTGTGTTTCACAAGAATGATGCTTTCTGAATCCGTGTTGACTATGCGCAAATAGGTTGTTCTTTTCGAGGTAGTTCCTAAAATTTCAGGAAAGTATATGTTAAAAATGCTGCTGCAAACCATCAGTGATATAAGTCTGTAATTTTGTGGGTCACTCCTTTCTTAAATATTGGTGTAAGCAGTGCAACTTTCCAGTCTTTGGGTACAGAACATTCGCTCAGCAAGCGGTTGTATATGGTAACTAGGTGTACTCTGAAAGAAAACTGATTGGTATATAATCGGGACCGGGACATTTACTTTTGTTAAGTGATTTAAGATTGGTTTAATACACCAGGAGTATCAACTTATAAATTACCCATGCTGGCAGGTGTTCTTGGTACGAATTCTGGAGTATTTGCTTTCTCTTCTTTCGTGAAGGAATTTCGGAAGGCTGTGTTAAGCAATTTAGCTTTAGCAGAACTGGCATCAGTAGCATCTCCAGTTAATATGGGGGATTACTAATGTTTTCTAGTTCATAACTTTTATACCAATGCTCCTGGATACAAATGCAATCAGCAGAGGCATCAGTGGCATCAATCTCAAGTTCTGGAATTTTACTTTTTAGACACAATATATTAAGGCTAAGTACTTTTAAGTTGTTAGAAATAGTCTGAGAAGAGTTCATACTGGTACTCTCTGCTGTTAGCAACTGCTTCTTGTTGAGGCTCGGTCCTGAAAATCCGTTGGGGATACAGGTTTGCTGCATCTTGGATTTCTTCTTTAGCTATAAGTTTGTAGGCTGACTTGTCACATCCTTTTCCCCTTCTTTGTCTGTAGCCATAAAAAATCACCACTGTGTGACGTGAATGTATACTTTCTTGGCCTTTGACTCCTCTTTAAGTTGTGTTCTCCTGATACTGCTACTGTGGGTGGCTTGGCTGCTTCTTGTGTTGCTAATGTTGTCTTGATTCCATGTGCAGCAGCATGCTTTATTTCTCCTTCTGATAGTATTGCTGAACGACTGAGATGAATCTGATGACGATTCTGGTTTTTCTGTTGTTGTTTTCGCTACTGGTTGTTCTGTTTTTTGGTTTGGTGCCGATAGTCTGTTCTCGCTTTTCTGGAGTTTCGTGATAGTACCAGTACTGTTTTCAGTACTTTGGAAGTTATGCGGTGCCTCCGAATTTGTTCTAATAATTTTCGTCTAACAAATAGCTTCCCTCGCTTATTCAGATGGAGTCATGTGAAGTATGAAATCTTCGACCAATGTCGCAGATATAGACAACAGAAACGTTTCTGAATTGTTTGCAGACATTCGAAAACTCTTATTGGCCGCAGAAATCTCTGTTAACACAAGATCAATGAGGCAAATCGTGGTGGCGCGGTATATAGAGAACCAAAGTCGTTTGAAGTTATATTGATATTTTCTTCCGAGTAGACAGTCTTGATTATTGCTGAAAGATAGGGCACCTGGCTTGACAACACTGTTTTTTTTTTTTTTTTTTTTTTTTTTTTTTTTTTTTTTTTTTTTTTTTTTAAAAAAATAGCTGATGTTTCAGTAATAAGTGAGTCAAATCCGCGTCCATGGTTGTCATCTAGAATGTGTAGTTTCTGCAAGTGCTCATGAAGACTGATTTTATTTTGACACAGTCAAGAACTTTCTTGCTTAAAATTTAGATCGTTGTTATTGTTGTTTGTGGTATACCTTTCCACCTTTCCCATTTGAGAACGACGTTCTTGTTACTTTTTTCTGAATTTTACACTTGTACGCAATTAAAATGGAACCACTTGTTGCAGTGACCACATCTAATTCCTGATTTCACAGTTTTACGACAGAGAATATTGTAATGGGTGTATGAATGTTTCTTTTACCGGCGTGTTCATGATTACTATTGCTCCTGTCTGCAACTTTTATCATAATTGAACACGCTATACAAATATTTTTCACAATGTGTACGGTGCCGTTCTTCTGCAAAATGAACAATTTTGCTAGTTAGTCATAAATTTATTACCATGATTTATGTATCCCCGAACTACATTTGTCACTCTTCGGTTTCTGTTGAGCTGTTTGCGTAATAATAAACAGTTTTTCGAATATGTTACGGTCCACAATAGGGCTAATGGTGCACTTAAATGTTTGTGGCAAGATTTTTTAATTAAAATGGGTAATTGCAAGAATGTAGTCATATATAGCCTACACATGTTATGTTTCTCGCTTCCCTTAAGACCATCTCATTTAGGATATGTGGATGGAGTAGGCCTATATCAATTCTTTTTTCATTTTTTATTTATGTTTCTGTCTAATGTTCCGCACGCTGGAGGAGCTCCACCCTGTGGTTCTATGTATATTCATAGACAGATTGCATACGTCTGGAAAACGAACATCTTCTTCAGTATGTATGTACCTCCAGCTGTATACGTGTAGCTTTTGTCACATAACAGATATATATTTGAGGATGGATTTTCCAATACGCGCTATTAAAGCCATGCTGTGCCGGAAGTGTGACCTGTAAAACTTTCTACATCATCTGCAGCACCATCAATTAATTTGACCCATGATCGCCTGCCTCTTTTCTGACTTCATGTTGCATTTACAATATTACCTGTTGGTAATGCTACTTAGAGGATAAATAATTCGCCATAAGACCACAAATGTAATCAAGAGCAAATGCCGAAAATTAGTTGTTAAGTTGTTACAACTTTTTTTTTCGGTACTTCATATGACGGTGACAGATCAAACTCAAATTCTTAATTATTACGTCGAAGATTTCTGGAAAGATGCACAATAAATGTTATCATTTCTCTACGTCGGGGTTAAATTAATAAATTTCAAACTACTTTAAGTTTTGTTACAATTATCGACAAAGAAAATACAGCTAAAACTAAGTAGAACAGCGGCCTTCCACCTCCAGAGTTAAACTGTATCGCGCATGCATAGACATTCAACAAAAGCGTCAAAAAGAAAAAGAAAAAAACATAGTATACGGACTTTAGACGAAATGCAGACAGCCAAGTACGATTACCGGCAAAGAACTATTTTGTTTCTTTTGTAAACTATTTGCATTATGTTTAGAATGTTACTAATCCATCCCGTACAGCATTTGATAGTAGCACATTGCAATATTGCGGACTATATTTTGTTCGTCGTTTGTGGGCCAAATTCATGTTACGCTTGCACGAAACACACTTACGCGTAGTACTATAGTTTCATGCGATAAATAGGGCTACTTTCTTCCATGAGGTTTACTTAACTTGCTGACACACTTTGACATTCCTGGGCATTGCCCTTTGTAGTTTGTACCGAAGTTCAAAAGTGTGCTTGAAGTACGTGTATAGGGGACATGATGAACAGTGGGTGAGTTTTATATGTTCACGTAAGAAATAAATCGGGCGATCAATTCTAACGAGTTATCATATTTGATTTGTAAAACTTTCATATTAGCAACAGTTAATGGAAACATTATTTACGATATGCCAAGGGGTATGTCTGATACAAACACTAAGTATCTGATTTCCGCATTTCTTACTTGAAATAATAAAGGAGCAATTCTTGCAGCCTTGCTATTCATCATCTGTCACTTGATTGTATAATTTTAATCGATAGAGTTATTTTCGTCAGAGTAAAACAATTTTTTGATGTACTGTGGAAAACTTTTTCCCCAGTATTATTAAATCTTACTCTAATATTAAGCTTTTTGTCTAATCCACGAGCTGTAGAACGGAATTACCCGTACAGTCGTCAAGTAGATGAGTCCGCCGAAAGAAGTATAAATTCTTGATGATTTGTATATTACTGATATTATTGCCGGCAAATGCATGTTTTCCGCGACACATTGCCCTGGCATTGACTGGTACGTAGCTAGTCTTGTCAACAGAGAATTATTGTTAATTCTATAGTGTCTCGCTAAATTTCGGCCGAGGGGGGGGGGGGGGGGCAGTTTTAAATCGTAGCGTAGCACACAAGTTAACAATGAATACCTGGCTTTTACAAAGTTCACTGGCATTCGTTTCCCCGAATCAACGTAACATTAAAATATTTGTTTAACCAGTAGTAGGTTAAAACTTTTACGATTGAGTCCACAAGTAATATAATTGCTGTAATAATTCAATAAAACTAAACAATCAGCCAAATACTACAAATAGATCAGGTTCTTACAGAGTTGATTAGAGAAAAAGTATGTATCAGTTCAGTGACTGGGATGACAGCAATATGGGTTTCCATATGTACAATAGTCCAGCCAAAATTAGAAATAAACTTTGAATCAAAATAGATCAGGTTCTTCTGACATTTGAAACAACTTTAAAACATGCCCATCATTCTATTGCGTACTTGGGTTCGTTGAGAATTAGGATAATATCACTAGCAAATTATTTTTTTTATTTTCAGAAACACTTTTTATCAGCATCCCTAAAAGTACAGTAACTGAAAGGTCTACATATGCAGCCGTCAAATTGTTTTGAGGGAAATGTTAAAAGGAGGCATAAAAGTTATAGAAAATAATTCTTTACTGAATGTTATGGAAGAAAAAAATTATTCAGAATTAGAACTGTTCATTCTTCACAGTGAAGTGGTACCAACAAGATATACAGAAACAGTAGACATGTCTCTTTACTGTATCAGACATTTTGTTAAGTCTGTAACGAAATTATTGTAATCAGTTTTAAAAAAGGTAAACTGGCTTTGAAAGTGGATACAATGTAATGGACCACTTGCAAGTCATCTATGAAATCATAGACAGGAGCTTTTCATATATCTCACTTTGCCAGTGCTCTTTTCAGTTTTGCCAAACGGCTTTACAAATCAAATAAGTGTGAACAGCTCCCAAGCACTATAAAGATAGTGACAGTATTCTGAAGAACATGCATGTAAGAGCTACTGATATAACATTTTGGTACAGTGGACATGCACTCAGTAGAACAGCAGTTTAGATTTCCTTCCAACCATCCAAGTTTTCCGCTGTGCTCTTAAACTGTGTAACGTAAATGTCAGGATTAGTAGTTTGAAGAGAAAAAGGCTGTCGTTTCTCAGTCTGAACTTAGGCTCCATCTCTATTGATCTTTTCAACCAGAGGTTTTAACGTAGTCTTTCTTGCAAGTTATAGGTTGCATTATGTTTATTATTATTTTCTTTTTTAGTCTGGAAATCAGATTGTAAGAAGATTCTAGCAAGAAATTGTATCTCTATCTAATCCAGAGGAAGGTTTGGGATCTATGAACTGCTAAATTACTGTGTGTTTTGCTAGTGATATTGTACTGTTTACCTGAAGTGCAACTATGCCTCTACATTAGTGTAGAAAGCGTGGCAGGGGGGGGGGGGGTGAGAACTTAAAAAAATCTTTTAGCACACTGTATGGCATGGAAAATTTGATTTGGGCCAGAAGGCATGCTTGGATAGCCAAATAGTAAGGTGGCTACCTGTGAAATGCATGCTAGATCTTGGTAGTTAATTGAAGAGGAAAATAGGTCTTAATATTCATTATAAATTATAATGGAGATATTGCAAACAATAATTAAAGTCTTTCCTACAGCTTTGGAATATAACAGCGCAAAAATACATGGAGTCCCAGGAGAAATTGTCAGTATTCATGGATATGACAGGAATTCATTTGAAGCAAGTCTTGTAAACACAGGCTCTAAAATGCATACTTTAAAATTGACACCAACAGCAAATCTTTTCTACCACGAGCTCTTTGCGTTCCATAGTTTGGCAAAGTTATTCTGGATGAAAGCAAGAAAATTTTATAGGGCTATAAAATGTGTACCTTAGGAGGTGTAAGAACTACTTCAGTTGAATATACTTCACGGTTATGTAAATGAACCATTGGTCGTACAAGATGCACTTCAGTGCCCATGTTTACTGGTAATTTTTTTTGTTTTTCTCCATGCTGCCACCACTCAACGGATGGAAAGCAGAGCTTGAAGTAGAAGAGATCTGATTCACAATATCAAACCTTTAGTAATGTTTGTAGATCTTAAAACATGCATTTTTACATCCTAGATTTACTACACTTTATGCTTTAAATGATAATTTGTCAGCCCACCTGTAGACGGGGACACTGCCCATCAGCTTTGGCCCGTAACATCATTGCAGTGCGGTAGTTTTGAGGTGCGTGAGTGTTTGTAGGTGTGAGTGATTATGTGATGGTTGAGTTTGTTAACAAAAAAAAAAGGGGGGGTGGGGGAGAGAGAGAGAGAGAGAGAGAGAGAGAGAGAGAGAGAGAGAGAGAGAGAGAGAGAGAGAGAGCTCAATATTTTGTTTTTCAAAAGTGATCTGTAGCTTCTCTTTGATGGTTAGGTGTAGGTTATCAGAGATTTTTTGCATCTGAGTGCCAAAGGTGCAAATTTTTGGGCTAAGACCTGTGATTGATGAGACATTCTGTTATCAATACAAAAGTATTAATATAACCCCTATACTGGTTTTCCGACATCTCGATATCGTGGGTCAAAGCAAACTGGTGGTATCCCAGTCTACAGTTATGCCCATTTGGAACGTCCTTGAATATTGTCCATTCCTCATGAGACACCCTGTATAACTATATTACTGCTGTTAAATCTTCTCTCTGTAATCACCACACTATTGATGGGGCATTCAACCCTTCAGTAAGATACTTCCACCCCTCCTGTACATGTAACTTTTACGAGTTTATGCAAAATTGTGAAATTTAAAATAGTGTGAAAGTGAACAGATGTTTTTGACTTGTGTAACTGAGGTAGGACTTTGGTACCAGTCTGGTATTCACGTATTGGGATGTGAGAAACCACCTAAAAACCACTGCCATACTGACTCAAGTCTAAAATTCACTAGGTGTATTTGAACTAGGACTGGTATACCTCTCTGTACTAGAAAGCAGTACTGCACAGTTAACTGGGGAAAGTGTACAAATGTTCAAATGTTTGTAATTCTATCGGACCAAACTGCGTGGTCATCAGTCCGTAGCTTACAAACTACTTAAACTAATGTAAACTAACCTACACACACACACACACACACACACACACACACACACACACACACACACACGCCCCAGGGAGGACTCAAACCTCCACGGTGAGCAACCGCACGCTCTGCAGCGAGATGCTTTAGACCGCTCGGCTACTCCTCCACAGCTGGGAAAGTGCCAAAACTTACTGTGATACCTTGAAAAATAAAGGTAAATTGTTGGTGACCAAGAAAATATTGTAATCATTAGTCCAGGAAAGACAATTTTTATATATTGCACCAAAGCTGCTATTTTATTACAATGCTGACCCGTTTTGGGCTATACCCATTTCCTTAAGCCATATATGTTTATACTTTGACAATGTAGCTACACGCTTTTTATTTCAAATGCACAGTGCCCAAATATAAATGAATGTGGCTTCAGAAAATTGTTAAAGCCCAAAACTAGACAGCATTTCAATAAAAAAAGCAGTGATAATGTCACATACAACATGCCTATGCCACGGTTCATAGCTGACATGTGGAATAGAGTTCTATAAATCACCACATCACTTTATGGCACATACAACTCTTTGCGGCAGCAGACAGAATTAGAACTGTTATTGATACTTAAAATGGCGACTATCTCAGAACAAGAATAGCATGTAAATATTCTTTTTGTCCATTTGTGTGTTGTGCCTCTGATTGAAGTTCATTGCCAGTTGAGTGAGATGTGGTGATGGTGTCATGGATATCTCCAGTGTGTGTTAATGGGTGCAACAGTTCACAGAAGTTAGAACATTGTGTGAGAATCTTGATCTCGCATCAGTCTGTCTGATGATATGATTGTGCAACTGAACAAAATAGTTTTGGAGGATCGCCAAAAGACTGTGAAATACATCATGTCAAGGGTTTGCACATCTGTGGAAGCTGTGCACACAATCCTGCACGAGTACCTGCAAGTGCGAGAAGTGTCCTTCGGGCCGATGCCATGAATGCTGACAGACGCCCACGAGGTTGTGTACATGACATGTTGTCTGGCAATGTTGATGTGTGATGATGACATGAATGGGACATTTGCATAGACTGTGACAATGGATGAGACATTGCGGCCATTTCTTAATCGTGACATGAAGCACTTAAGAGGGGGAGTTGGAAAATAAATTTCCCCCATCGACTGTGGTCCAAGTTGTGTATGAAAGCGGGGGAAAATAAATAAACAGAATGAGACATTAAAGACAAGACATGTCTTTATTTTTCTACATAATTTCGAAGTACGTTGAGACATTTATAATACTGCTTTATAAACTTCAAAAAGCCTTCCAAGAAAAAATCTGGGCATTACATATGGAACAAGCATTGAATGGCTTGTTTGACATCAGCATTACTTCCAAATCCCCTTCTGTTGAGTCGTCTTCAAAGAAGGAAACAGATGGAAATCACTTGGAGCAAGATCAGGACTGTATGGCGGATGGTGTAGGCACTCCCAACAAAGAGTTACAATAGGGTTTCACATTGCCGTCTCGGTGTGTGTGCTCTTGCCTTGTCATCCAACAGCAGAACTCCAGGCCCCTTTTTTTCGATTCACCTCTATAAATTTCGATAGTGGCACAGTACCACACAGCATTAATGGTTGCATCCTCCAAAAGTCCAGCAACAAATCTCCTTGGGCATCCCAGAAAACTGTGAGTAGCATTTTACCTGCAGACGGAGTGCTTTTGAACTTTTCTTGGACAGGTGGTGACGGATGTGGTCTTAGATTTTGGCATGTAATGGTAGACCCACATTTCATCCCCGTCACAATCCAAAACAGAAACTGATCTGCTTGATCATAGTCAACTTCTACCCAATGGTGTATAGGTCTCATGCATGTTTGCCTACTGCTTTGTATTTCGCCCATAGCCGATCAACTCTTCTTCCGTATGCAACACCCTGATTTTTTTTTTTTTTTTTTTTCCTAGAGGGCTTTTTGAAGTTTATGAAGTGGTATGACAAATGTCTCAATGTACTTGGTAATTATGTAGAAAAATAAAGATATGTCTTGTCTTTAATATCTCATCCTATGTTTTTTTTTTTTTTTTTCCTTTCATACACTACTCTGCTCACAGTCAACAGGGGAAACTTATTTTCCAACTCCCCCTTGTATTTCAACTGCTTCAGGCTTGTAAATAATCATGCGCAGCAACCATGGTATTGTGGCCTCTTCATTGTGAGGGGGGGAAAAAGTTTTCAGCTGCAGGGAGATTACGTAGAGATGTGTCAGAAGTTTCTCGACTCCCACTTGCATAGGTAGAAATGACCATCAGAATAAAATACGAGAAATCAGAGCTCGAATAGAGAGATTCAGGTGTTCTTTCTTCCCGCGTACTATTCGAGAATGGAATGGGAGATAAATAGTATAATGGTGGTTCGATGAACCCTTTGCCAGGCACTTAAATGTGATTTGCAGATTATGCCATGTAGATGTTTGTGTGTGATTAGTTTGTGAGGGGGTGGGGATCCGAGGGGGTTATAACTTGAATGCTTCACATATTGTGTATGTGCATGAGAGGGCGAGAGAATGAACAGTGAAAGGAAGTTTCTTTACATTCCCTTACTTTTAATATTGTAATGGTAGTATTTTTACTTGTCTGTTGTATCTTGTCTTTACCATTTGAAGACAGGCAGTTAATTACAAAACACACTTTCTTACAATTGCAGAAAGCTGGTCGGTCAGACACTCTTTATAACAGGTGCTAGCAGGGGCATAGGAAAGGCAATAGCAATAAAAGCAGCCAAAGATGGTGCAAATATTGTAATAGCTGCCAAAACTAGTGAACCACACCCTAAGTTACCAGGCACCATTTACACTGCAGCTGAGGAAGGTAATTCACTTTATAATTATCATTGTAATAACTTTTGATTTCTTTAACTATACACAAATATTACTTTGATTAGTTGATATGTATTGTCCATATCATTTAATCTATTAATGATCTATTTTAGTTACTTTATTTTTTGTTGTTGGTTATAGACCACTCAAAATGAAAGTTACAGGGATGTAGTCCGGAAATTCTTTGTATACTTTACTATAATAGCATAACACATTATTTTATGGCATCTTGTAGCAACATGTAGTTCTGGTACAGCTGCTGTATTCCATATGTTAAAGGGGTGATAATTAAGATTCATTTAATGATGTTTTAATTTTTCCACAAAGAAAGGTACTTTAACTGTGTATTTATCGAATGTGTGATATTGTAGTACAAAGTCATGCTGAGAGCAGTGGGGGCAGAAAGTGATAGACATAACATAGCTTAATCTGTCTGGAATCTCTCTTTGTGCTCTCTGTAATGCTAACAAAATGTGACATGGGCTTAATAGCATTGCACTTAATTGTTCATGAATAGCATGTATGACTTCATGTAATGTTTCTACTTCCATCCTCACGTCTTATATTCTTTCTGCTGAAGTGCATAACAATGTGGCCACTTTTATCAGCCCACCAAACTTAGAGTTTGGGTTTTTCCTAAATCATTTTAAAATATTCCTCGTATTACTTGCATACTGTTGTAGTGCTGTTGTTAAGTTTTGTAATGTTCCTGTGACATTCAGTACTCCCCATTTCATGTTTTCTAAGCGTGTTGTGTGCCACTCTACTGTTTTCCTCTCATCTACTAACTCCTGCACATTACTAATGGCACTATTTAAATTTTGGATGTCCTCATTACCTGTTGTTCCAAATACTGTTTCTAGCAATTTTTCTCCCTGCTTCTGACCAACCTCATTTATTATGTACTAATGCCCAATGAACAGTTTCTGTTAACTGTTGCATGTGTAATCTGTTCCCCATAAGACAGTTTTAACTCTTGATGTTCAGCTTGCACATCCTCGAATAATCCGTCTTTCTCTGTTTCGTTTCGCAGTGCTAAAAACCTAAATTATAATCTTCTTACCTCATTCCTTACTTCCAATTCTGTTGTCCATCTGTGACTTATCAGCAAGCTGTCTAATTGCTTCACAGATAAAGTACCACTGTACAATGGTTGGTTTTCTATTAAACCTCCTCCACAATAGTACACAAGTAGTACAACTACAAGTGAGTTTCTGTGTATCATCTTGGTAGCCTACCTGAGGTAAAAGAAATTTCCTCAAACTCTTCCCTCTTAACAAGAAAATAAATACAGGTCATGGAACATAATATTAAGACTAATCTAATGAACTAACAAATAAAATGTGCATACCATTTACACCTCTTATTCCTCGAACTAAGAGCATAGGGTACATTCCTTGAATGTTCCTTTCCTTCAACAGTTGAAGGAATTGGTGGTAGTGCATTAATTTCTCCTTTATATGGTTTCACTCTACTAATATGGACTGGAAGATTTTGTCGGTAATTACATTGACTGGCAGCCGTTTCAATGACTTGATATGGGCCATTGTATTTTGTTAAAAACTTTTGTTTTGCCCTTGGGTTAGCTAGTAATACCCATTTCCCTACCCTGTACTGTGGCAGTTTACTCATTAGTTGCCCAGTACATTCTTGCTTCTTCAAAGCCTTGGTGTTAGCATGTCTAAATTGTTGCTATATTGCTTTTAATTTACTCACAAAGCCTTTCACTGGTTCATCCTGGGGACCCAATTTTGTTTGAAGTACATCAGAAGGTGACGGCATTTTACACCCATAAACTATCTCATATGGCGACAGTCCAGTTGAAGTGTGAACTTTTGTATTGTAAGCAGATATAGTACGCGTCACGTAGGAAGGCGGCCCAGTTTTCAGCCGTTCTCTGCATCCCCCTCCATTAACGCACTGGCAGCCAATACTATTCATTCTGTAGGTGCTTTGTTGGCCACAAGTTACGCAATGTTTCTCCGATTGGCTCAACTGTTGGCATTTGGCCGTAGCTCCTCCCCTCCATACTTCCCCTATCACTCCACGTCTATGCGCGGAATTGCCTTTCTTCATGATGCCAACTATACCAAGAAGCCTAAATAAACATCCCAATCAGTTTGTTGTGAATTTACATAATGGCTTAACATTTTGGTTATTGTACGATGAACTCGTTCTGTTCGCCCATTCACCTGTGTGTGAAAAGGACTTGTACCTAACTTATTAATTTCAATAAGCAACATAATGAAGCAGTTGTCTGCTAAAATGCTGGTTCCTTGATCAGATAAAACCCCTCAGGAGGCTCAGCATTAATTTGTTGAGTACAGGCTTGGCGACCCCAGGGCCCTGAGCTAGGCACTGCGTTGCGGCAACAGTCCTCCACACCATAAGCTCTGTGCGTGCTTCAGTTACCACTCTATGGGTGATAGTGGAACGTTGTATGGTACAGAGCCTGGGGATCTTGGCTTAATCGCGCAGGTCACAAGGACGGTAAAAAGTCATATATACAGGGTGTCTCACCTAAGAGTCGTCAGACGCATTTTCTCTCGTATTTGAACAGATATTTGCAATTTCTTTTTTGCAATGTGACCCCAGGCCAAACAAATTATGCTCCTCACGCCATTCTTGCGACGCCTGGTGTAGATGTAAGGCAACAGTTTGTTTCCCCGTCATGAACAAAAGGATTTGTTAAGTGAAATTTTTTGTGCTCAGTTGATAGAGCAGTCCCAAATTAGTCTAGTGTGATATTCGGTTTATGGAAATGTATTAACAGAGGCAGTAAAACATGACAATTAACCAGTACTCCCGAAGCAGCTGTGTAGCGCTTCCATAAGGCACTAACAGACGGCGCGAGGCGTGGCGGCACACGCGACGGGGCAACTCGGGTAAGGAAGATGGTTCAAACACACGTTTACTGATATGACAAGTAGTTGTTGTTGTTGGTTTCTAGGGGACTAAACAGCTAGGTCATCAGTCCTCTGATACGACAAGTGCTGTACGACAGTGTAGCTGGCAGCGGACACATCTGTTGTTTTGTTTCTTTGGGTGTTTTTTTTTTTTCTGCCACGCCGTACTGCACAATACTACACGTACACACCTTCAGAAGTAACACACATGTTTTTGGTAATCGGTAAGTGCTGCTGATGTTAACTTGTATAAGCACCCTGTTTAATTGTTGTTACTGTAATATACAGTATATTTCTGACGAGATTCCATACTACGAATTGTAAGGATGTGTAATGGAGTCGCCAAGGAGGCAACTCGGATGTGCGCTGCTTTGCTCTGATAGTGACTAAGTAATGTACTAATTGTTCAGTTGCTTAGGAATTGTTTCGTAAATGTACAGTATAGTACTGTCACTAATAAGTGCAGTAACTAAGCTAAATTAGAACAAATTTGTCTACTTTGTTCTGTGTCATATTAATCTCCGACCTTCATAACATTGGGTAGATATTATAGTGTTAGGTATACAGAAGCTGAAACACGTGGTCGTTGTGTGAAATTGTCTTGAAAAAGATATGCACTGTGCTGCATAACTGCTGTGGCTACTAGCATTTCTCGCAGCCGGTATCCAACGCATTTGATGCCCATGACAGACATTGACGATTTGGTACACATGTGCGCGCCACTTTGTCCTCGCCCGACGTGGCCCATCTCATGTGTGCCGCCTCGCCGCGCAGCATGTGCTACTGCCTCTACACAGCTGCTTCTGGAGTACTGGTCAATTGTCGTGTTTTACTGCCTCTGTTAATACATTTCGATAAACCAAATATCACACTAGACTAATTGGTGACTGCTCTGTCGATTGAGCACACAAAATTTCACTTAACAAATCCTTTTGTTCATGACAGGAAACAAACAGACGTTCTAAATCTTCACTGGGCATTGCAGGAATGGCGTCAAGATCAGAATTTATTTGGCCTGCGTGAAACTACACATTGCAAAAACAAAATTGCAAATATCTGCTCAAACACCTGATAAAATGTGCCTGATGACTTGTAGGTGGACACCCTGTATATGGAGTTGCAAGGTTGTTCAGGCAGAACAGTCATTTGCGGGCAACCTCTAGGGAACCTGCCGCACCTCAGTTGTATCAGGTGTACCCAGACATGCGGGTGCTCTGCCTAGGTGGACATATATATCCCTAGCTGCTTTTGGGAACTAGATGAATGAGCAATCAATAGCGGTGGCGGGTGCAAAACCGCCATCTCTAAGAGGAGGAAAAACTGAGTTCAATGCGACGTCATATGACCGTAAGTACACTATGGAAGGAATGTAGGGCCCTCCAAAGATCTGAGTCATACTTGCCCCATAGCTTATGTTTGCACAGTCTGATGGGAAATCTTCCATGTCTACCAAGCCACAGTTCTTCATGGAGAACCTCGAAGACAGGTTTGGCGAGGTGGCATCACTTTAAAAAACGCGGAACAGATCTGTACTGATCCAAAGGTGTCTCCTCCCCAGTCGAGGGCATTACTTGCCTCTGACAGACTGTGTGATGTCTCTCTAAGTTTCATCCCGCACAAGATATTGAACATGGTCCAGGGTCTCATTTACCATCTGGAGCTCTTGTCACAAGCCAATAAAGAGTTGGATGTCAATTTACAGCAACATGGTGTTCACTCGTCTGGTGTGTGTATAGGGGACCAAACAATCACAGGGTTACCGCTGGTTCTTTTATCCTGGTCTTTGAAGGAGACATGTTGCCCAAGGTGGTCAAGGTCACGGTTTGCCAGTGTGATGTAAAACCATATGTCCTTCCTCCTATGGGATGTTTCAGGTGCTGTAAGTTCAGGCATATGCCCTCCAGATGCACTTTCAGCCCCACATGCAGGGACTGCGGGTGTCCGTCACACCTGGATGCCCATTGTACCGCTCCTCCTGTATATATGAATTGTAAATATCAACACCCATCTTGTTCGCTGGATTGTACTATTTTGTATAAAGAGTGCAAAGTCATGGAAATAAACACCATGGACTGTTTGACTTACACAGTGACGAGGAATAAATAAAAGCAGCTCCATCCCGGTCCATATGGTGACGTCATTTGCTTCAGTTGCATCATCTATGTTTTTCGATGTCAGTTGTTACCATCTTCTGTGGACCCTATGGGCCATCAACCTTCCACTGCCCCCTTGATGGTTGGGGGCCCCCATTTCCCAGTTACTCCCCAACCACTTTACCCCATGATTGGGGACACCAGTCCCCATTACCCAGCCGGAGAAACAGCAGGCTTCCACAACTCCTCTCGCCAGGAAGGGGTCCCTTGGGACAATCCCAACCGAGGCTTCCATGAGTAGACTGGAGGATCCTAGCTGGAGTCTACAGCATCAGAGAGCTTCTGCTCGAAGGGTTTCCCGATCTGCATCGGGCAATGCAA
The DNA here is from genome assembly GCA_026315105.1 of Locusta migratoria. NCBI lineage: Eukaryota > Metazoa > Arthropoda > Insecta > Orthoptera > Acrididae > Locusta > Locusta migratoria. The sequence continues at coordinate 226,741,600 of CM048755.1, forward strand.
TTATTCCTGAGAAGTCCCCCCAGCTCATGAAACCCAAAGGGCAGCAAAAGGCTAAAAAGGACAAAAAAGATAAGGCAAAATAACCTTTCGTGGGTCAAAGCCACTTCCTACTAAGACATCTGCCTCTGAAGATGAGGTGGAGCTCCTCGCTTGCCCCGAGTATCTCGCCTTCACTGGCTCCTTGTAACCAATGGTTCTAGACAATGTCGACTCTGACCCTTTGCCAGCAAGTGATCATTATCTTTTCCACAGTGACTTGCCGGCATAGTAACAATAACATTCTGCAGTGGAATTGCAAAGTGTCTTTTTTTTTAACCACCTAGCCGAGTTGCAACAGTTGTGCCAATTCCCTGTGCTCTGCTTAGTTCTACAGGAAACTTGATATCCTGTTCCATGGACCCCAGCCATTTTTGGCTGTCAGGGCTACTTTAAGAACTAGGGTTGTGTCAGAGTGGTTCGGCTGAATCCATTATTCACCGAATCTAGCACATTGGCTTCGGATTAGAGATTCGGCGCATAATGGTCAAATACTACCGAATCCAAAGTGTTAAATGGAAACCTTCAGTTAAGATTGTTGTATTTACTTTGAATAACAGTGCGCTTTCGTTTGCGTTATTTACTTTATATTGCATAGATCTGCTGAACGACGTGATGTCATAAAACGAGAGGCCCTCACTTTGAATAGTTCTGATAAATGGCGCTAGGAGCCGCCACAAGTAACTTTTCCCGTCTAATATAAACAGTGCCACACAGGCTTGCTTAGCAGGTGCAAATATAAATACTGGCTAAAACTTTTGCAATCGTAAAAGAAGAAAGAAAGAAGAAAAAAAGAAACCCCTTTCAGATATAAGTAGCAACAAAAATAAATTTCTTCACGTAAATACCAACAATTCATAAGGCTTCAGCATTATTGTACAAGTTGCCTCGTTCTGATTTCACGTATTGTTTAGTCGAATTTTGTGAAGTGCTGGGGTATTTGAACTGTAATGAAGCACTAGGATTTCAAGATGAAAGTTACTTATTATGTGGGAAAAAAGTTCTAATTGTGTACCATCCAGGTGGGGGGACTGATGACCTCCGTAGTTTTGTCCCCCTAAAACATCCAAACAACATCATCATCCAGGTGGGATGACGTCAATTCAGCAACCACTTGACGTCTGTTTCAATAAATCATTTAAGATCAAGCTTAAACACATGTACAACTACTGCCTTTCGAAAAGTGACAGACAACTAACACCAACAAAAACGCGCAAGTGTGCCAATGGAATTATGATATCTGGAAGTGGGTTCCACATCAAATTGCGTAACAGGCATTTAAAATGTTAGAGATCGAATGCGCTAGATTGTACGAGGACTGATGCTCTGTAGTACAAAGGAACTGTGTAACAAGGAATCAAATGACAGTTATTCAGAATTACCGTACCGGTATCTAATTGTTGTTATAAACATTTTGTAAAATTTGTATTATAAGTCTAATAAAATTGTTTTATAATTCCACATTTAGTTTACCATACATTTGAAGTCTTATCTAAAATCTACTACATAAAGCCGACTGGCAAGCCTGTATTGCGTCAATACGCCTGACGCTACAATCACTGCCTTCGTGCTACATCACTGTCTTGGTAATCCAACTCCCCCCACCATTTCTCCTTCTGGGGGACTTTATTGCCCACCACCTTCTATGGGATGGAACTCATGACATGGCCCATGGTAGGGGTATTGACTCTCCTGATGCAGCAGAACATTTGCCGGCTCAATGCCAGTGCTCCCATGCATTTTAGTGTGGCACATGGCATGTACTCAGCCATAGATCTGTCTGTATTGTAGCCTGTGCTTAATCTCTCATCTTACTTGGAGGTTCCATGACCTTTGTGGAAGCAACCATTTCCCCCCATCTTCTTGTCACTCCCACAGTCTCCACCTGCAGGCCTGCCCTGATACTCTCTGCTGGTACCAGAGCTGCAACCTCCCCATGCAGGCCCATCCTCGTGGAGTATCAGGGCTCCTGGCAATGGCCATCGTGCCAGGTGGCATTTGCTGTGGCTGGGTGGCACCCATGGGGAGAGCGCCTGATCGGAGTGAGTGGTACCAGGGCGGACGTTTCACACGATGAAATGTGTCAAATTAGATAATGGTTGTGATACGGCCGTCTCACAAGCCAGGAAGAATAGGTATAATGCCAGAAGCTATGATAAGAGGACCTGTCTACCCCCTGGTAGGACGGCCAGGCACGTTGGCTTGGGGTGAAACCTTTTCCACGTTACCTGGTCTGCACTAGGATGGATGAAGGGATGTTCACCGCCACCAAACCATTGTTCTTTGTTGAAGATATAGAAGACAAGTTTGGGGAAGTCAAAACAATGAGAAAGATGTGTTCTGGATCACTGCTCATTAAAACAGTCTCTGCTGTCCAATCTGGAGCTCTGTGCGCCTGCAACCATCTTGGCGATGTTAGTGTCAATAACCCCCTCATCAGTCGCTGAACGTGGTGCAGGGAGTTATCTTCCATCACGACCTCCTCCTCCAAAATGATGAGGAACTCTGAGCCAACATTGAACAGCGAGGTGTTTTGTTCGTCGTGTGCAGCGAGGTCCTAAGGATCATAGAGTGGATACCGGCATATTTATCTTGGCCTTTGAGGGGGATACTCTCCTAGAGAAGGTCAAGGAAATGATCTATCATTGTGATCTGAAGCCGTATGTTCCACCTCCCATGCAAGGTTTCCGATGTTTGCAGTTCGGGCATATGTCTTCTTGTTGCACAGTGGTCCCTGTATGTGGTGAATGTGGATGTCCACTCCATGAGGGGAATCCCTATGTTCTTTCTCCCATATGCATCAACTGTCACAAATACCACTTGTCTCGATATTCAGATTGCCCTGTATATAAGAAGGAGAAGAAGATTATTGAGTGAAAGTCCCTTGAATGCCTTACGTACCAGGAGGCCCACTGAAAATTTGAGCGTCTGCACCCTGTGCAAATGTCTACTAGTTTTGCCTCATTTACATCCTCTACCCCTGCCCCCTCCTCATCCCGTTCCTACCCTATTCTTCCCCCTCCCCCTCCCCCTCCCCCTCCTGTACCACCCTTGTCCTCCCCTCAGTGTCCCCCTTCTTCCTCCCGGCTGGAGAAGTGCTCCCCTTCTCTGGCACTTGCTGGCAAAGGTGGTCCCCTCCCAGGGTTCCTCTTCCCAGTCTCCACCAGATAGGAGGTCCTCTGCCTCAAGTTGGCAGCTGGACACCCAGTCTGATAATACCAAGGTCACCTGATCTTCGTCGGTGCCAGACCTTTCTGACACCAGTTCTCTCTCTGGGACCTGTCCTTCCCGTCCTGCAAGAGAGAAAGAGAAAAGGAAAAATAGGCAAAAGTCACAGGATAAGGCCCCTCTAGTCATCCTGGAGGTGCCACCTTTGTCCTCACAGCCATATAACCCCACTGAACATGTCCGAACCTCTGTTCATGAATGTCGTTCCTTCCTCGTCGGTGATGGACATTGACCCAGCTTTGTGAAATGCATCAGTCCATTAGCCTTCCATATGGATCCTCGATCTGTTCTCATTCAATGGTACTGTAACGGCTTCTACCGTCACCTCCTGGAGTTGAAACATCTTATTGCCTCTTACTCGGCAGCTTGTGTTGTTTTGCAGGAATTGAATTTCACTGATGGCCATTCACCAACACTCCGTGCTTTTTGTCGGAGCTGTGTACGCCCCCCCCCCCCCCCCTACAAGCATCTGGTGGAGTCTGTACCCTAGTTCGTACGGACTTTGTTAGTTCATGGATCTCTTTCCATACCACACTGGAAGTGGTGGCTGTTATGGTCCACTTAAACACTCCGTTAACAATTTGTAATTTATATCTCCCTCCTGACAGGTCACCTACGTCTGCTGCCCTCGCAGCACTCCTTCAGCAATTCCCTCCTCTCTTCCTCATTCTTGGGGACTTCAATGCTCATCATCTGTCATGGGCAGTGCTTATACAACTAGTCAGGGCCGCCTTGTAGACCCCTTCATTGCCAATCACGACCTGTGCTTCCTTAATGATGGTTCCCCAACCCATTTTAGTACTGCTCACGGCAACTTTTCTTCCATAGACCTTTCACTCACTTCTCCTCCCCTTTTCCCTTTATTTTGTTGGTCACCGCATGACAACCTTTGTGACAGTGACCACTTTCCATTGATTCTTTCACTCCCCTCACATTGGACGAGGGACAGGATACCTCTTTGGGTTTTCTGTCTTGCTAATTGGCCTTTGTATACCTCCCAGGTGGTTTTCACAGTATCCCTGTCTGACTGTATAGATGATGTCATCAGTGATATGTCTAATGAGATTACTCGAGCTGCTAGATTTGTCCCCCAGTCAACAGGCCCTCCTAGCCGCCGCCCAGTTCCGTGGTGGTACACAACCATTGCCTCAGCAATTAGTGAGCACCGTTGAGCCTTGCAACATCTTAATCGCCACCCGTCCCGTGCTACCCTTTTCAACTTTAAACCCTTCATGCCAAGGCTCGTTATATAATCAAAAAGAACAAGCACGTGTGCTGGGAGCATTTTGTCTCCTCCTTGGGATCTTCTGTAACCTTGTCTCCACTCCATCCAAGGTTGCCAGCGGCAGTCTTCAATCCCTGACCTTGCCCTACCAGATGGGGTCTGTACTGATCCATCGGTTCTCGCAGAGCATCTTGCGGCTCACTTTGCGAAAGCATTGGTGACGGATTCCTACCTGGTGGCTTTCCTTCACAAAAAATGACAGGCTGAAGCCTCAAATTTGTTTCACCACTCACCAGGAGGAACCTTATAACAAACCCTCCACGGTATGGCCCTTTCCTCTTCTCATGATTCTGCACCTGGGCCTGATTCCATCCATAATCAACTTCTCAAATGTCTCAGTCCCCCACAATGGCAATATCCTCTTCAGGTACTTAACTGCATTTGGCTCCAAGGGGTTTTCCCCTTGCAGTGGAGGGACAGTATAGTGGTTCCTGTTATTAAGCCTGGCAGGGATCAATCATCCCTGGACAGTTACCGGTCTATTAGCCCGACAAATGTGCCATGTAAACTGCTCGAACAGATGGTTGCCCACAGACTATGCTGGGTACTTAAATCACGTGGACTTCTATCACCTCATCAGTGTGGGTTCCAGGAGAGCAGGTCTACAATCGACCATCTACTTAGACTGGAAACAGCCTTAAAAGTCAACATATTGTTGCTGTTTTCTTTGATTTACGTAAGGCGTAAGACACTGCTTGGTGTCGTCATATTTTATGTACCCTCAATGACTGGGGCCTATGATGCTCCCTAGCAATTTTTATCAGTCAGTTTTTATCCAACTGCATGTCTGTGTGAGTTGGCTCTTCCTTCAGGTCCCCACAGGTCCAGGAGAACGGCATTCCACAGGGTTCTGTGTTAAGTGTTACACTATTCTTAATTGCCATTAATGGGTTGGTGAGCTCTGTTGGGTCACTTGTCACTCATGCATTGTACGTAGACGACTTTTGCATATGGTACAGCTCCCACTCAGTAGCCTCGGCTGAATGCCAGCTCCAAGGTGCCATTTAGCAGGCTTCCAAATGGGCGCTTTCGCATGGTTTTCAGTTTTTCCCCTCTAAAATGCGAGTCATGCATTTCTGGCATCGTACTACAGTCCACCCTGACCCAGAACTCTTCTTGGGTATTCAACACCTGGAAGTTGTGGCACAGCACCGTTTCTTGGGCCTCCTTTTTGATAAAAACTGACTTGGCTTCCCCATATTTGGCAGCTGAAGGTAAGCCGCATGCGGAAACTTAACGCCCTCCGTTTCCTAGCTCACTCATCCTGGGTGCAGATAGGACAACACTAATTCCTATCTACTGGGCTCTGATTCAGTCTCAATTAGATTATGGGTGCCAGGTTTATGGCTCGGCAGCTCCTGTTGCCCTAAAATTGTTGGACACCATCAGCTTTTGGTGTCCTATGCCATTGCCATTCGTCCATTCCCTGGTCATCCCACATGACATTCTATTTGAGGGCAATGGCTTTAGAACTCCTGATACTTACACTCGGGTGGCAGCTCGCTTCTGTTTGTAGGGACTTCAACCTCCCTTCCCTTGACTGTGTGTCGTGCTGTACTGCGCACCCCCCCCCCCCCCGCCCCCTTGGCTGGTGTCTCAGCCGCAAATCGGACTGGATCTCTACCAGTCTCGCCCATAATCTTCTGGCGTTTGTTGCACAAAGTACTTCCAGAGTTTCAGGGTGCCAAGATTTTCTACACTGATGGATCTAAATTTGCTGATCATATGGGATATGTATTTAAGTCTCCCATTGGTGTGGAATGCCATTCTCTGCCAGAATCATGCGGTGTTTTTGCAGCAGAACTAATGGCTATTAATAGAGCACTTCATTTTATTAAACAGGTAGCCCTGGACTGTGTTGTAATCTGTTCAGACTCAATGAGCAGCCTGCAGGCCATAGACCGATGCTACCACTTACATCCTTTGGTCATTCGTATCCATGAGCTCCTCACCGATCTTCATCACACCGCTTGCTCCGTTGCTTTTCTCTGGGTCCCCAGTCGTGTGGGTATCCTAGGAAATGAACAGGATGACCAGTTGGCTAGATTAGCCATAACTCCCTGCCTCTTCCCCTGGGCATTCTTGGGTGCGGATTTGTGGGTGCATTCAAGATCGCTACTCATACAGGACTAAAACACCAACTGGCAGGCTACTGCTCAATCTAATAAACTACGCTTCATAAAGCTTGGAGTTCTTCCTTACGCCTTTCTTGTAGGGAATCCACTGTCCTTTGCCGTCTCTGCATTGCTCATTTCTGGCTGACCCATGGTTTTATTTTGCGTAATGTGCCTCCCCCACATAGTGGTTGTGGGGCCCTTCAATCTGTGCTCATATCTTAGTGGAATGTCCACTCCTCTTGGCCCTCCGTGCCAAATACGGAATTCCACACTCATTGCCCTCGGTTTTGGTGAATGATTCACAGATTGCTGACAGTCCTTGGATTTCTCCATGAAAGTGGTTTTTACTCTCGGCTATAAGATTTTATCTCTTACACTTGGACAGGGCGGGTGGGTTTGTGACCCTCCCTGCAAGTAGCAGGGCTGGGAGCTCTTCCCCCCCCCCTCCTTCCCCCTGATGACTGCCACTTCTCCTTTAAATTTGGTTTTAATTCAAATTGTTTCCCTTTTTTACATTTTTAGGCTTCTGATCTACGAGAATACACTGTTCTCCTGTATCTGCTTGTCGCCAATAAACAGTGATTCTAGACCTGTTGCGATATTCCTTGCAGAATTCTGCTTTTTCTGTTGGTTTTAGTCCTGTTCTACTTGATTTAACTCCCCCCCCCCCCCCTTTTAGTTCCTCTATTTCACTATTGGTATGGTCTTAGCCGCCCGCACCCTTGCTTGCATTTCATACAGAGGTCATGGGACTGATGACCTAGGCTGTTTGGTCCCATCCAACCAACCTATCATTCCATTTAGTGGTGGGCTCATTTGTCCGATTTCTCTGCCGCCGCCCCCCCCCCCCCCCCCTTAAATTTTAATCTGTTCTCTCTTTTATGGTTTGTCTTGTTTTAACTGGAAGATTCAATTGTATGCAGCCTGGCTGGATCATCCTATATTATCCTTGTGATCAGCCAGTTGCACTCTTTTGTTGTGATGTTTTAGGTCCATTGACTACTTGGAAACTCAAAAGGAGTAGACCTTTTTTTTGTGTTTTTATTTTAGCATTCACCGACTATCTGCACATCTTGTGAACTGGGTGTGGAGCGCTTAATTTTAAATTGTTCATTTTATTATGTGACCTCTCAACTAGAAACGGGGGACTGATGACCTTGCAGTTGAGTCCCTTCTAAACACAACAACATTGGTCAGATAAAATTGTTTCTGGTGTGTCAAACTTTAAAATCCAATTGTTGACTAATGCTTGTGCTAGCTTTTTGATCTGGGAGAGCAACCATTACTCATTATTGCGAAAAATGATCTAAGGTTGTAAGTCCATATTTATTACCTGCCTGCGTATTATTAAAACATCCTAAAGTGTCAACCCCCTAAAAAGAACATTGGTTTGTCTGATTCAGGTAGTGTTTGTAGAGGAATTTTCTGATGACTCCTCTGTTCTTTCAGCTACTCTTTGATCTGTGGATATTTTTCCTCCGTGACCTGACAATATGTGGTTGTTCTCAGTGATTGCGAAACTGAGACATGTGTCTGCTTTTAGTGGATCTTCATAGCAAATATTCTTGAATCCCAAATTGAGGTTGTTTCTTAAATAGTTGACAATCACTGTTCGCTGCTTCTGTTTTAATCCAAATTGCCTTACTTCCACCAACTACTTCCACAACTGATACCTTCCTAATTAAGGACTTGGTATTTGTATGCTTCACCCCTGGTGTAAGCATTGCCTCTTACTCAAATTCACTTAATTTCAATGCCCATCTTGCCAAGCAACTTGACAGGTCTTTTAGGCCTAATAGCCATTTGATTGAGATGTGATTGGTGGTAATTACCTTGAATGTATAACCATCTAAATAACAATGACAGTACTTTTTTCTATTGGTAGAATGTCATCTCAGATTTATTCAACTGTCTAGAGGCATACACAACTGGATATTCTTTTTCAGTGACCATCTGAGACAAAATACAACCCAAAGCTATGTTGGAAGTGTCACAGGACACTAGGAACTCTCCTTCAAAATTAGGAAATATCAACCCAGGGTTAGACTTTAAAATTTGCTTCAGTTTATCAAATGCTTCTCGACATTGTGTTGTAGAAAAGTAACTCCTTTGCTATTTCAGCATATACCTTTAAGAATTCCCTATAATATGAACATATCCAACAAATGATTGTAACTGCTCAACAGTTTGTGCTACTGGAAAATTGTGTCCTGGAATTTTTGTCCGTCACTTGTTGATGCTGATGTGGAAAATGTAGAGTACCACCATGGTTCGGAATTTACATTAAATTGTAGGTCCCCCTATAATTGGCTTGGTAAGACAGTTCGAAGGTCGGAGGAAGGCAATGGCATACCACCTCCAAACAGGACCATACCTAGTAAAGCATTGTGGTTTTCAAACCAATCTTTGGATTTTTGACTGTTTTACCTTTTTTAAAATTGTGCTTGGGTCTTTAGGGAATCTGATGAAGATATCTTGGAGTACCTCTAAACTTGCTATTACCAACCCTTTTTTGAGATTCACTTTCTTTGCCAATGTTATCTAAACTCACTGGAAGCATTAGTTCCCTCATTCAAGTTGGTTAAATATGCAACACGTCTTTGAATGCATTTCATCCAATGTCTCATTATTATGCAGTGGCTCTACCTCACACAATTCTGTTGTGGTACCTCATAATCTACATATACCCAAATTAACTTCCCTGTACCAGCAGGTACTTTGTTATGCATAATTATCTTTAATGTTCATGCATGCATTTTAATGGGTATCATCTTGGCTATTGGCATTCCATGCGACATTCAAACTTTTACACCTCTTGAACCTATTAGAAATAAAGTACCACTAAGTTCAACTGTGTGCTGAGCACAATTAATTTTGGCATGATGTTTATACAGGAAGTCAAGTCAAAGAGTCACAAAATATCCTTGTCAGACAGTTGGCAACACTTCCACATGCACCTGAAACCCTACAGTTCCAATATTAAAACTGAGCTGTGTTGTCCCTAACAGTATCAAATCATTATTGCCCACTCCACGTAATTTGGAGTCTTCTCCTATTCACAAGGTCTAGACTAATCAGATATATGTGCACGTATATTTACTAAAAACTTACATTCTGCACCATTTACTGTGCCCACCAAGCAATACTGTTACTTATGGGGAATATTTTCCAACAGACAAAACTTTCCTGTTTGATTTCTTTTGTTCTTTATTTCCTCCGTTCTGCTTCCTGCTTCTACATATGTCCGCTTTATGTCCAAGTTGTCCACACACGTAACATTGTGGCTGATTATGCTGTGCTTTTGAGTGACTTTTTATCCCACAATGGTTTAATCTCTCTTTCTGAATCAGTAATACATTTATCATCGCATACCTGTGTAGCGGTATCTATTTCCTGAAAATGAGTAGCAACACACAAAGGTGTCGCCAAATCCTCTGGATTTTCCATACACTCTCTGGTCGAGAATTCTGCCATAATCCCTTGTAGAAATACATAGAGAGCTTTGTTCTCTGCTTCCCGAACTATACTATGATCTGCCTCAGGGAATCTGTGTTAGCCTATATATTTATTTTATGGATTCTATCCAAAAAAGTTTCCACATTATTGCCTGTTTTCTGCATTAAACCATTCAACTTTTCTCTAAAAATCTAGCACTGTTCTGTTTATGGTATCTCTGACGTAAACACTGTAATTGTATAAGAGTTTACTTTGCTCTGTGTTTCATTATACATTACATGTCTTGGCATCATGTGTAAGGTGCAAATTGTCCATCTGCAGAGTAGTTTCATCTGACTAACTACATGTTCCAGCTGCAGCCCAAATGTCATTAATGAATATCATGACATCCTTCGTTGTTTTACCAGAGAAAGATGTGATGTGGTTTGCTACAGAAAGATCTGGTGTCAGTGAGTGCCTTGTTAAAGTAGATATTCGTGGCCAATGACAAGCCACCAAAAATGGGTAAATGCCATGTACTATGGGACACTCTGGCAGTAAAGGTGGCGACTCTACAATAGCTGTATCAACACAGTGCTATGTCACAAAAAGGAAGAAAACAGCAGCTCATCATGTGAACAGTGTGTGTGAGAGAGAGAGAGAGAGAGAGAGAGAGAGAGAGAGAGAGAGAGAGAGAGTGTTATAAAAGGGGTGTTATGTATTAAGTGTAATTTTTGACTCCATGAAAAGTATGGTAGTAAACTTGAAATTCATAAATAACGATTCACCCTTGTCTTGCATCAACTGTTTACAAAATGAAACAACAGAACCTATAAGTACCAGAAAATCAAAGGATGAAATTATCGAACTTATAAAGCATACCTGCCAACTTTTACGGTTTATCTGTAAAATTTTTGAAAATTGCAGCAGTTTAGAGTTTTACAGATGACCGATATTATTGGACTACTTACAAAAATCTGAAATATTAACATTCAATAATCACCCCACTTCCGTACAATTGATTTGCATGCAGTGGAGGCAAGTCTACAATATTCGATAACTCACTTTTTTATATTATTTGTAATTTTAAGTGTGATGTTTGTGTCAGCATTGGAACTGAATTTAAAGCCAGGATAACGGTTCCTCCATGCAAATCTCAGGTGTTGGCAGGCTCTGCTTCACAAATTCCAAGAAGTGATGATTAGTTATTGGCATCGAGACCTAGAAATAGTTATCAATTGCCAGGTTACTGGTAAATCCTTTTTCTTTTCATCAATGAGAAAGTACTTTCATACATACTGCCCATATCCACATAATCAACAAGTTAGCACTCAAGGTTAGACCAGATTGAAGTTCAGTTCAAAGAGGCAGTTCAAAGCTCTTTAGGTAGATGACAGTTTGTTTACAAATAAAGATGCTGCAAGTGATTGCAGTTAGACATCAATACAATGAGTTTTTAGAGCCATTGGACTTGAAGGTAAGTGGATGGGGGAGGGAGAATTATGCAGTACAATGAGCAGGTTAAAGAGGATGTAGATTTTGGTAGTTTATTCAGAGATGAAGATGCTTGCATAGGAAAAAATGAATTCTACTTTTAATTTAGTTCTGTATGAAGAATAAAACAGTTCACTGATACATTCTAGAAATATTGTTCAAATAATATGACCTTTATCACATATTCCTGTCTTTTGGGTAAGTATCAAGTGAATTAATTAATAAATGTTGTATATACTACAATATGCAATAATGATACTTTTTTCTTGCAAATCTGTAAAATACGCTGAATGTTAAAGATTCAGATACACACATTCCTTATTTTTTGTGCAACATTTATTCAGTCAGCTGATGTAGGTTAGTGGATTGTGCAGATTAAAAAAATAGGTACCAATATATTGCTTTATTTTCAGTTGAGGCAGCAGGAGGGAAATGCCTGCCATGCATTGTTGATGTTCGTGATGAGAAGCAAGTAATTACAGCTGTAGAAGAAGCCGTTAAAAAATTTGGAGGCATTGATATAGTGGTGAACAATGCAAGTGCAATTTCACTTACTGGAACCCTTAACACAGAAATGAAGAGATATGACCTTATGCACCAGATAAACACCAGAGGCACATTTTTGGTGTAAGTACTTTTAAAATGCGAGTAATAATAGTGTATTTAACATTCTGTAAAATACACAGTGTGGACACTATATATTATTCTTAGTCATGCTTTTATACAATCAACATTGTCTTTCTTTATACCCAGAACATGTCAAAAGCTATTGGTCGCACATATATTTTTGTTTGGTGCATGGTTTTAGCACCAGTATCAACTAAGATACCATGAAATAGGGCGAAGTTGACCAAGGATTGTCAAATAAATGATACAAAAATTAAAATTTATTACTAATTTCTTATTTAAATATAAAAAAGTTTTAGGGCACAAAAAATGACATCACAAATTTGCTTAAACAAATTTCCAAAGAAATATACACAAGAAAAGATGGTCAGTGTACATTAAAACCATACATATCAAATTCAAAATAAAATTCTCCTCTTCATCCAGTTATTGGGTTTGGAAATTTTCTAACACTATCTGAAACAGCAATTCTGTTTACATCTTCAATTATGGGCCATACAAAATGACTCAATTTTTTCACAGGAATGTAGCATCTAGCTGTCCTTGACAGTAATAACTTTCCCTACATAGTATTTCACTTTTCCTTAGTTCAGTCCTGAACTAACACCCAGTCACACTGATTTAAATTGCTGTTCTGCAAAGAATATATAAGAATGAAAATACAACATTTGTATAAGCATAAAAAAACAGTAAGATACAGCCACTTTTCTTACTTAAATAATTTTGAGCTTTGTCAGTTTCATCATCTTCTACATTAGAACTGGAAGAGCAGTAGTGACTTAAATTCCTCTGACTTTTCTCTGCGACTGAAGAGTCACCTTTGGAATCAACAGGATTATTTTTCTCTGGATTGTCCTCAACTTCTTCTGTTTCCTTGTTGGGGGTGTCCATTTCCTTAATCTGCCTCAGTTCCTTCAGGTATTCAATCAGCGTATTGTTAACTATATCCTTTTCATTGTCATCCTCATACTTAGGTTCAGTTCCATGTAATGGTGGCAATCTTTGTATTAAATTTTGCTTGTGAAGTTGGTGGATACCAGAAGCTGAAAATCCATTTTCAGCATTCTTACTAATTCTGTCTTTCCTTATGACACAAGAGTATTCTCAGAATTCAAGGAAACACTTCCTTTTCAACTGCAGATGACAATGGATTTACTTTCTTCCAGTCTGTTAAATGTTATCTCCAGCATTTGTTGACAGGTGGTCAAGTTTTTTATAGTCCCTTTTTAAATTGGGTAAATATAAATATTATTCCAATGTATGATGCAACAAATTGAACTGCTGTCTGAATTACACAGTCATAAGTATTACAGAGACACATGCAACAATGACTTCCTCCCTCCACCACTGGACTGTTGTAGTTAATTGTTGCTGCTACATGGTATCACATTGTTGCTGGGTACCTCAGGTACCATTCTTGCTGCATTCACACATATTTTTCATAATAAAGAAAAAAAATGCTCCATTAAAAAATGGCTAACTTCACCCCAATTCCAGCGAGAATTATCAAAGTTTCTTTAATATGTTGATAGAGAGCTAAGTATAATAGATAAACGTGTGTTGTTGCTCATTTGTCATTATAAAGGATAATGGCATGTCATACAAAAATCTATGCACATGGGTTGTTTTATGTCAGTCACACAAATAAGTTTCAGCAAAAAAAAAAAAAAAAAAAAAAATATCTTCAAAAAATCATTGGTATTTGGAGAAATCTTTGAAATTCTATACATTTAGCTATTGCCGTGAATTGGTAATTCTTGTATTGACTTGTTCCATGACCATGGAGTCTCACTCTTAAATTGGGTCCTATGGAACAGAAAACATAATAAATAAATAAAATAACATTATGACAATGAAAATAATAGCTAAAATGAAAGACTTTGTGTTTCCATTGTGTAGTTATATTGCACAATCTTCTTTTAACTTCACCCATCTTGACAGTATTGAAACAAGTACATTTTAATGGAACTGCTTACTTTTTATAACTGCATTCAATAGCTCTTGAAAGCACAATTATAGTATTACAACATTTGTTATTGTTGATGTTGAAACTTGTCTTTAAAAAAGTTTTGAAAAAGTCCTAGAATCTGAGGGTACAGTGGCCAGAATTGGCATTAGCAGTGCAAACACTACCAAGCACGTGTCCCGGACCAGACTGTGTAATTGTATACTATAAAGTAGGCCTGCATGACTATAGTAATGCTTTGGTTCCCCTTGAACCAAGTTAAGATTACAGTGGGTGCAGCTTCACCTAAGAATGTTGTATATGGATGTATGACATTGGCTATAATCTACAGTATCACAAATGTCTTAAGGGAACTACTACACATTTATCTTCCCTGGTGAACGTGAGCTAAAGCAAAAAATAAAGAGGTCTTATATGCAGCAAAAACCAACTACTGTATGAAATATCTAAATTGTAGAAACTTCTTATATTGGTGTGGTGCCTGTTCTTTTGGACATGCCCGAAAGAACAGACACCACACCAATATAATAAGTATTTACATGCGAAGACAGCATTAGCTTAAATTACTTCACCGCACATGTGGTCATACGTTCGATCTCACACAGGAATCCGTAATGGTGAGTGTAATAGGGCATGGACAGTAGGGACACTGCAGCCATAGCGTGCAACTTGTGGAAGTTTGAGATGGACGGGAGCCGAGCACGGGTAGCCAAGTGATTTAGGCAACTGCTGGCCTGAGGCAGGAGACTGGGATTCGATTCCCGTCCCACCTCACATTTTTACTTGTTGCCATTGTTTAATTTCAAGCCCTAATGCAGCCACTGTCAGTCCTTTCTTTCCTAATCCTTATTCCATCCCCCTCCTTTATCAACAATTTGTAAATTGTAGAAGGAACAATTGACCTATTGTTTTCTGTATGTGGCTGGGTGACAACTGTTTCAATGTACACTGATCTAAATTATGTCATATGGGACACATTCATTGAACTAAACATTTTAATAAAAATAATTTAATGACCACCTGTACTCAGAAAAATAAATATTCTTCTTAACAAAGTGTCATAAGTGCCCAATAAGTCTTACCAGCTATGTGAAATACATGTTGTTGACTTATTTGACATTGCAATTCAATTTTGTATACATGTAACTCTAATAAAAAATTTACTAATAATGCTTTGGTAACCACCCAAAGCACATAACATTAGGTTTATCTTACAGATACAAAACATTGTCCTTTATTCCAACTTGTGTCCAACATATTGGCTATGGACTGAAAAGAACACTTGCAATCGCAGTTGGAAAGAACAATGAATAGATGTTATGATAATGGATGTGAGAGCTTGCACCAATGATTCGATGACGCATATTATCTGGCGTAGTTGACGCTTCGTCATAGACTGCATTTTTGACTGCCCCCTCCAAAGAAGGAAATCAAAGGGTCACATTGGGCGAACTCGCAAGCCATTTTACAACAGAATTTCTTCCTATCCAATGTCCAGGAATTTTTTCTCCAGTTGTTGTTGAGTCCTCCGGGTTGTATGGCCATGGTCGAAGAAACATTTCTGCTCCTGACCTTTTGTCCAGAGCTGCACTTGACATCTTCAGAGGTGCTACTGGTAGCGGTGAGTCTTGCCGAACGAAGAATCGGGCATCGGAGAGTGGTATAAATACTGTCTAAAAGGGGCGTGTTCGCGTGTGCAGCAGAGATAAGCCTTGTCAAAGATAAAACCATAACTTTCGATAGTCGAAGATAAGAGCGTAAATACCTGCACTGAAGAGCCACAGTTCATATGTCACTAAGTTTCAAAGCTTCCTCCTTTCTATTAAAATGATCCCCAGGTTTGTATATTTTGATTATTTCTCTGTACAGTCGTGGATAATAGTTAGTCATCGCAGATAAAATTTCAGTTTCGGAAAACTTTACGTCACAATTTCCTGATTGGAAAAACCTGTTCCGCTACAGCCGATTTCTCAATTTTACCCAGTCAGCAAAGAGTTTTGTGTTCCTTCAGTCTTGTATTCACATTCCTTTTTGTAGTACCAATATACACTTTTCCGCAAGAACACAGAATTTTGTATACCCCACTTGATGATAGATGAGGGCATTTGTCCTTTACTAATTGGAGTGCCTGACATCTTTTTTGTTGGTTGGTTTAAAAACCAGTCTGATATCATGTTTATGTAAAATCTTTCCTATCTGATCCGTAACTGTTTTAATGAAAGGGAGAGAAATGGTGTTCTTCCATCACTGTTTTATTGCTGTCTTTTTGTCTTTTGTCTACCGCTCCTTGCTATAAATTCACCAACATACGAAATTGCAAGATATCTGGCAACTCGTCTACAACCATACATTGGTAAGACTGACTCTTATATAAAAGACTTACATCATTTTATTGAGAAAATTGAAGTACTAACCCTGGCTCCTGGAGACATTCTTTTTTAAGTTTTGACATAGTGTCATTGTTCACTATGATACCTGTCAACAAAGTTATGGTTTATATAACAGATCTTTTCCCAGGAGATCTGACTGCTCTTTTTTGACACTGCCTTACTTCCAATGGGATGATGAGTTTTATGAGCAAGTTGATGGTGTCGCAATGGGTAACCCGCAAGGTCCTGCAATTGCTAATTTTTATGTGGAAAGATTCAAAGGGTCAGCTCTGGAAAAAGCATATAAGAAACCAATGACTCGGTTTTGATATGTGGATGACACATTTGTTGTTTGGTCACGTGGTAAAAAACCATTGGAAGACTTCTTTAATTCTTTGAATAGAGTAAATCCAAAGATCCATTTCACTATGGAGATGGAAAATGACAGTGAAATATCTTTCTTGGATGTATCAGTTATTTGACAGACGGACGTAAGTTTGAAGCATATGGTTTTCCGGAAAGTCATGCGTATGGACAGATAGTTGCACAAGGATTCCAACCATCATCCACAGCTAAAGATAGGTGTCATTAAAAGTCTTATTCACATAGCTAAAAGAATTTGTATGCCAGAACACCTAGATGCCAAGTTACAGCATCTGATGCAGGCTTTTGAGAAAAATGGATATACACAGAAAGAAGTAAATAGGGTTCTGTGACCAAGGAACAGTACACAAAAAGACAGCAATAAAACAGTGATGGAAGAACACTGTTTCTCTCCCCTTCATAAAAACAGTTACGGATCAGATAGGAAAGATTTTACATAAACACGATATCTGACTGGTTTTTAAATCAACAAAAAAGATAAGTCTGGCACTCCGATTTGTAAGGGACATGCCCTCATCTATCATCAAGTGGGGTATACAAAATTCTGTTTTCTTGTGGAAAAGTGTATATTGAGGAATGTGAATACAAGACTGAAAGAACACAAAACTCGTTGCTGACTGGGTAAAACTGAGAAAACAGCTGTAGCTGAACATCATTTTTCAATTAGGAAATTGTGAAGTAAAGTTTTCCGAAACTGAAATTTATCTACGATGACGAACTATTATCCACGACTATACAGAGAAGCAATCAAAATATACAAACATGGGGATCATTTGAATGGAAAGGAGGAAGCTATGAAACTTAGAGACATATGGACTGTGGCTCTTCAGAGTAGATAGTTACTCTTAACTTTGACCATAGACTGTCGAAAGTTATGGTTTTATCTTTGTCAAGGTTTATCTCTGCTGCACACGTGAACACTTGGCCATGCCCCTGTTAGATAGTATTGATACTGCTCTCCGATGCCCAACTCATCAGTCGGCAAGACTCACTGCTACCAGTAGCACCTCTGAAGATGTCCAGCGCAGCTGTGGATGAAACGTCAAGAGCAGAACTGTTTCTTTGACCATACATCCCGGAAGACTCAACAGAAACTATTTCAGTCAGTTGTGAAAGCCTTCACTGCATTTTTCCTCCAGTATTAGCATTGCAACATGGGATGTGTGAGCTGGACATCTGCCGCGTTGCAGGAACATACACTTTTGAATATCCGGTGGTACCTTCTCTAGAACAACTGGCAGAAGGTTCATAATGAAGTGTGCACATGAATATCTCTTTAGCACTCTTGCGATGTTGTAAGGTTCCACATTATAATCTTTTATGATGCTGCATCATACATTTACGCACCATGGCTGTTGATGTTGCACCTGATGAAATCAATGTGAATTTTCGACTGCCCAGTAGGTAATGCAAATTTACCTTACCTTGGTTGTAAATGTAGCTTCATCAGTAGAGAGCAAATGTCGGAAAAACATGTGACTTTTCAAGCTTTAATGCCGGATCTGTTGTAAATACACTTCGCGGGTTTGCCGCCGGATGACATTGTGAATCTCCCAAAATATTTCGTCGACCCAACTGTTCAACATCTTCAGGTGGTGGTAGCTGTCAGTACTTCAAGGCGCGACTGATGGTAATTGCGTGGCAGCGGCGGTATTTATCAGGGTGTGTGTAGGGAGCCGAGGAGGCATCTTCCGCGCGTGCACCGTGGGCCATGAGTGTGCTGCCAGACGCTCCTGTGGTGGAAATTGGAACTACGTATCTGCACTGCGCTGCGTTCCTTCATGTTTCCGATTTTCTCTTTTCTCCTGTTTTGTTTTGATTGCAGCCAATACTGGATTCCAGGCTGCGCTCATCTGTAAACTTGCATCCCTGTTGATAAGATTGTCCACCTCCTTAAAAATACTGTCCCAAAATGATGACACTGACAATAGAACTTCAGTTTTCTCATAACACATCCGATGACCTGTGTTCAGGCAGTGCATGTGCTTACCTCAACGTACTTCTTATTCAATAACCAATATTTTGAACAAGTTGACGGACTCGCCATGGGGAGTCCTCTATCTCCCATGGTGGCCAACTATTTTATGGAAGACTTTGAGGAAAGAGCACTACTGTCAGCACGTCTGCAATCTTCTTGTTTCTGGCGCTATGTGGGTGACACATTTGTGGTGTGGCCTCACGGAATAGAGACGTTACCCACGTTTCTTCAGCATCTGAATTCACTCCATTCAAGTATCCAGTTCACCATGGAGTTGGAAAGAGACGGAAGTTTACCTTTTCTGGATGTTATGGTAAAAAGAAAACCTGCTGGTACGCTGGGCTATAGTGTCTACTGCAAAGCGACGCACACAGAGCTATAATTGCAGGCCACAAGTTGTCATCATCCTGCACAACACGGTAGTGTCTTACGCTCTTTGGTACACAGGGCATATGTGGTCTCAGATACTGACAGCTTGCCAGGTGAATTATAACATCTAAGAACTGTATTCCAGCAAAACAGTTATTCTGAGCGAACAATACGCAATGCATTTCGATTGAAGCAATTTCAACGAAAGTATGTTGATGAAGATTCGAAGGCACCCACTGTAACGGCGTTCTTGCCATATTTTGGTGGCATGTCATCTAGAATAGAAGGTATCCTGAAGAGACATATCAGATGTGTGTTTCGTCCGCCATCAAAACTGAGGAATCTATTGTGCTCGGTCAAGGACGAGCTTGGCCTTCAAAAACGTGGCGTATACAAAATACCATGTCAGTGCGGAAAATCTTATTATATAGGGCAGACATGTCGAACTGTGCAAGAACGCTGTACTGAACACCAACGCCACACATGCCTAGGACAACCTAGTAAGTCAGCGGTACCAGAGCACTGCCTGAACACAGGTCATCGGATGTTATGAGAAAACGGAAGTTCTATCGTCAGTGTCATCATTTTGGGACAGTATTTTTAAGGAGGCCATACACATCCGTACGGCGGACAATCTTATCAACAAGGATGAAGGTTTCCAGATGAGCGCAGCCTGGAATCCAGTATTGGCTGCAATCAAAACAAAACAGGAGAAAAGAGAAAATTGGAAACACAAAGGAACACAGCGCAGCGCAGATACGTAGTTCTAATTTCCACCACAGGAGCGTCCGGCAGCACACTCATTGCCCATGGCGCACGTGCTGAAGACGCCTCATCGGCTCCCAGCAGGGGGCACCATAAGCGCTGCCGCCGACCAACACTGAACGGTCTCTCACGCATGCGTAATCTCTGCACACGCCCTGATAAATACCGCCGCTGCCGCACAATTACCATCAGTCACGCCTTGAAATACTGACAGCTACCACCACCACCTGAAGATGTCGAACAGTTGGGTCGATGAAATATTGTGGGAGAGTCACAATGTCGTTGGAAAAACGTGCCGTCTCTCGGCTGATGACGGGCAAACTCACAAAATTCTGTACAACATTCAACATCAAGATTGCCAAGTGCCTTATTAGTGACAGTTGATAGCGGTGCTATTTGTGTCTATGCAAGATGCGAGCAACACTCGTCTGTCTTATTCCACAGTCCCTGTCAGTATGTTTCATACTGCTGTGCAGATTCGTTTGCATAGTAGCCAGGGTAACTTCCTGTTCTCTGTTGGTTGCAGTCTTCTTTCTTGTTCTTGTTTTGACATTCAAGCAGCCTTTCTGCACTACTCTTAAAGATTTGTGCAGTTGCCTGGCATGTCAGACATTGGTGATCTGGATAGATAGTCCTATACCGATGTATTGTTTGCATGCCATTTCTTTTCGATTTACTATATAAAAGTAGTAGTATATCCAACTCTCATTCATGTACATATCTGTACACAATGGATGTTGAAGCAAGAATGAGCAGCCCACAGTGTAGATAAGTTGACAGTCAAATGTGCTGCCGGCCGCGGTGGCCGAGGGGACTGAGGCGCTCCAGTCACGGTCTGCACTGCCACTACGGTCGGGGGTTCGAATCCCCCCTCGGGCGTGGATATTTGTGCCGTCCTTAGTATAAGGTAGTTGATAAGTAGTTTGTAAGTTTAGGGACTGATGACCCCGCAGTTAAGTCCCATAAGCTTAACAAACATTTGAACATTTTCAAATGTGCTGACATTCTGATGCTATATAGCACGAGAGCTCTGCTTGGTGGTGTTGGCTCTGCTAACACCTATTCCAGCCATCATGCCCTTAAATTCTAGAACATTTCCTGCACTCTTACAGCAATCCTCTTTAAGCCAGTTGTTACCTTTTCCTTATTTTATGTATTTTTAAGTAGTAAGAGAGGTGAAAGTTCATGAAGGACCAATGAGCAGTTTGTTAGGTATTGGGAGCGCCAATGTTAGGTGCATTATGGTGCCCCTTAGGGAGATAGCGTTCAGGGCTGAAAGAATTCAAGTATGCATTTGGTTAGGTCTGCCAAGGAGTCTCATCTGAGATGTGGAGGTAGCCCTGACTGCAGCTATAGTGCGTACGGGATGTAGCTTTTTGCAAGTTTAGCTCATGTCAGCACTAATGATGACTGTCACTTGCGTTCTGATTGTACAGGTGGCTGGTAGTTGTTGAAAATTGCTGCCCTTGCAAGCAGTTGTGCAAGCAGAGCTTTCAATTTGCAGCATTGTTCCCACAGTTAATTTGGGTCCTGTGGTTTGAAGGCAAGCAGACGGTCTCAACCAAAGGCTTAGTTGACTTTGTGAGGGTCATGGCTGCAGATTTATGGACCTGAATTATTGTTGAACTTTTCTTTATTTGTGAGGGGTGCACTACATAAAGGAAGCAACTACTCTGGTAGCAAAGAACTTGTGGAGTGCACTTTTTCTCCTCCTTAGGTTGGGTGGTAGTTGTTGTTGTTGTTGTTGTTCTAATGAACCATTTGGCTAGATTTCACTGTCTGCATGTCATGTTCAGACTGTCAAAGTATTAAGTTAGAAATACATTTTAAGTGTTAAAAACAAAGTTCCTCAATTTAGTGCATTCCAGGAAATTTGTTGCCCTCAAATAATCTTTGGGACTGAGAACTGGCTGAGTCCCAATGTAGGAAGCTCTAAAAAGTATTTGGGAAACAGCCAAGAGTAGACTGTATTTCAGAAAGATAGATCACTTTTTGGGGTGGGGGGGGGGGGGGGTGGGGCGGTGGAAGTTCATTGCACATTGCAGTCGACAAAAATATTGAAGTTACCTGTATGTGTATGACAAGTCTAGGAAAAATAAAGTTAATGGTTGTGTTTTACTGGTCCCACAGTTCCACCGTCACAGTTCTAGTCATTTAAAAAGTATCTAAGCTCAGTAGTGTGAAGGCACCTGGACCATGCATTATTAGTTGGGGGTGAATTTAACCTAATGAGTGCTTGTAAATACTTTCATAGTATGATCTTACAATAAAAGCAATAATTATTAAAAGGTGTGCTCTTTCAATTACAATTACCTTCTTGTCATTGTTAGTGTTATTTACCATGCTAGCATATCTCAGTAGATAAAAACATCACAACCCCTCCAAACACTCATTTCTAAGAGGACATCAAAACTGAGTGCACAGCTTATAAATGCTGTAACTTCTGATTGGCTGAAGATAAGGTAGCAAATGTGCATATCAAATTGAAGGAAATTTAATGCCCTACAACTTTCTTTCTGAGAAACAATTGATTGAGTCACTAGAAGTAAATGTTTGACAAAATAAGTGTGTTAAAAATGATTTTTTCCAAAATTGTCGATTTTCAGTAACATATATCTCAAAAACCATTGGGAATACAACATATATGTATAGAAATTCAATTATTTTTCATTTTCATTTGGAACATTTTTTCCTAAAATGGACCATTTTTGAGATATAAGTGAAAAACCAAAAATTGTACCTTTCCACCCCCACCCCCCCGTCCACTTTTGCTCACCCCCCCCCCCCCCCCCCCCCCCCCCCCCCCCCGGGGTGGGGACTTTCAGTACATTCACCTCTTAACTATCCCTAATACTGTCCTGAAGTCAGAAATTATTGCATGTTCCATGCACTCTACACCCCTCTTTTGAGCACTCATTGACTGGACTATATTTTCTATCTATATGAATAATTTGGACAGAGTTAGTAGCAATCTGAGGCTGTTTGCTGATGATGCTGTGGTGTACAGGAAGGTGTTGTCATTGAATAACTGTAGTAGGATACAAAATGGCTTGGAGAAAATTTCTATTTTATGTGAGGAATGGCAGATGAGTAGAAAAAGCTGTCCCATAATGTTGAAAATAGTATTACTAGTGTGCTGCTTGACACAGTCACATCTATTAAATGTCTAGCTATAACATTGCAGAGCTATATGAAATGGAACAAACATGTAAAGGCAGTTATGGGGAAGGTGGATGTTCTATATCTACAAACATACTCCGCAATCCACCGTAAGGTGCGTGGCGGAGGGTACACTGTACCACTACTAGGCATTTCCATTCCTATTCCACTCCCAAATAGAACAAGGAAAAAATAATGCCTATATGCCTCCATACAAGTCTTAATTTCTCTTATCTTCCTTTGTGATCACTACGCGAAATGTAAGTAGACGGCAGCAAGATCGAACTACACTCGCTTCAAATTCCGGCCCTCTAAATTTCCTCAACAGAAATTCACGAAAAGAACATTGTCTTTCCTCCAGCAATTCCCAATTGAGTTGCCGGAGCATTTCTGTGACACTTGCACATTGGTCAAACCTACCAGTAACAAACCTAGCCGCTCGCCTCTGAACTGATTCTATGTCTTCTTTTAAACTCGTCTGCTGCGGGTCCCAAACACTTGAGCAATACTAAAGTCGTGGTCGTACAAGCGTTTTAAATGCGGTCTCCTTTACAGGTGAAGTACATCTTCCCAAAATTCTCCCAATAAACCGAAGTTGGCCGTCTGCCTTACAACTGTCCTTACATGTTTGTTCCATTTCATATCGCTCCGCAATGTAACACCTAGATGTTTGAATGATGTGACAGCCTCAAGAAGCTCGCTACTAATGCTGTATACGAACATTATGGAATTCTTTTTTGTACTCATGTGCATCACCTTACATTTTTCTACATTTACAGCTAGCTACACTCGCCGTCGAGAACAACATACTGCATTCTATTACTTAGGAAATCTTCCAGCTAGTCCCAAATCTGTGAACCTACTCCATAAGCTCGTGTCTTTGTTAGCAGTCTGCAGTGTGGCACTGCATCGAACGCCTTTTTGAAGTTGAGAAACACAATCTGCCTGTTGCCCTTCATCCATGACTCGTAAGATGTCATGTGAGAAAAGGGCAAGCTGAGTTTCACATGAACAATGTTTCCTAAACCCGTGCTGATTCATAGAAAGCTTTTCTGTTTCAAGGAAATTTACTATATTCGAACTGAGAATATGCTGCAAAATTCTACAGGGAACTGATGTCAATGATATTGGCCTGTGGGTCAGTTCTCTTCCCTTTCTTATAAATGGGAGTCACCTGCATTTTTTCCCAATCACTAGCAACTTTGCACTGAATTAAAAATTCACGATAAATGCAAGCTAAGTAGGGGGCTAATGCCACAGAATACTCTTTTTAAAACTGAACTGGTATTTCATCTGGACCAGCAGACTTTTTTGTATACAGCTCTCTCAGCTGCTTCTCTACACCGGAAATACCTATTACTATGTCATCCATTTTGGAATTAGTACATTGATCAAATGATGGTATATTTGTGTGGTCCTCCTGCGTGAAAGATTTCTTAAAGGTTAAATTTAGACCTTCAGCTTTCCGTTTGCTTTCTTCTATTACTGCCCTGGAATGATCAACAAGTGATTGGATAGTGGGCTTTGACCTGCTTATCGATTTTACATAGGACCAGAATTTTTTCAGGTTCTCAGAAAGATCTTTTGGTAAGGTATGGCTGTGATAATTATTGTATGCTTTGCGCATCAATCTGTTTATAGACGCACGAATCTCTACTAACGTTTGCCTGTCATCATTTGCGTGTCCATCTTTGAACCAAGAGTGCAACAGTTTTTGCTTTCTCAGCAGCTTTCTAACATTATTATTATACCACAGTGGATCTTTTCCATCCTTAATCGTCTTTACTGGCACATATTTCTCTAACCATTTATTTACAATGCACTTAAATTTAGTCCACAATTCGTCTACAACCATAGTCCCTGAATTAAACAAGGCCCATTCATTTTCTAAGTGTGATCTTAACATTTATCGGCTCTTCACAACAAAAACACACTCTTAGCCTTCTTGATTGGTTTATGAACTTTGGTCACCATCGACGCTATCATGATGTCATGATCACTAATTCCTGTCTCTACACAGACATCGTTTATAAGGTTTTTTAGGACAAAACTTGCATTTACCTTGGAGTAAACGTAACCTAACAGTCAATGTCCAAGTCTTCATTTAGAAATTACGATACACTGGGGACTTGGCTGTGGCCCAAGATAATAGCCTAGAGGTTTTTGACATTTGAATTTTGTTTCTTAATAAAGCTTGTATTTGATTCCACTTTGTTTCGAGAATAATAGACTGCTTTTAGACTGATGGCACTGTGTGGTGTTACTTATTGTTTTGATTTCATCTTTGACGCACTGGAATTGTGGTCCTTTTTCACAATTTTGTAGTTGTCTTCACCTGGATTTTTAAGCACATGTGACTCACATGAACACAGTACACATACTGTGTGTTGACCACTTTGTTGTGGACAGCATTTTTCTTAGTGTGGTCTTCATATTTGGGACGTATTGTAGATAATCTCCTTTAAGTACACTTATTTGGTTCTCCTGAGATTGCTGATTGCTAAGGGCTCAGCAGATATTTTTTGGCACTATTTCATGTTTCTCCCAGAGTTGTTAATGTTCAGGACATATTACTGCTACATCTTTTTTAATGCAATTTTTTCCCTGCAGTGCAAGAAAGTTCTTTAAACTAATTTCTACTAGTCGCTCAACACGTGTATGGCATTGCCACTGATCTCCATCATTTATAAATTTTAGATTTCTTTTCACACACTTTTCTTGGTACCAGCCCTTGCATTCAATACACAAACTACCTCTTAATACCTTTTTAGGACACACATTGCACACACACAACAATTGCATAATAACCAAATAGACTATCCCCAAACTTGATCCTATTCCCAGTAAGAACATGTAACTCCAAAACAGGTTTGTGAAATATTATGAAACTAAATAATGACCTGTTAAATACCTATCAAATTTTTAATATGCATGAAAGTAATATTTTTTTTAGAATAGTCTGTTGCACTGTTTGAGAACAATCAAATGCTCAGGCACTCCTCAGAGCATTTTCACTTGCTGTGATCGATCAAATGGGTCAATACAGGAGGGCCTTGTACTTTTAGCACTAACACCACAAGGTATAGGGAGTGCTACAGTTAGTGTTTTGGAGTACTCCTCCTCAATGGCATTCAATGCACCTTGTTTGACCTCCACATCAGTAAGGGACTGTGCCATTTGGAGAAAATAATTTCAACCTGCATATCTGTGGATGTAATTGCAGTAATGCAACTGGTGGATGATGTGTCAATTCAGGTAGAAAATTTTCTGCCTGCAAAAATGTAAAACTGTGGAGGCCACACTTCATACTAATGGAGACAATGTACTTCAGTTATAAATACAATGATAAATTCATATTTTAATGTGTCTCTTATGCGATGTATATCTACATGAAGTTTGGTAAAAATTGAACTGATGCTTTGATGCTTGCCTGTCAACTCTTCCAATTTAGACGTGAGAGTCCCGATGTTCCGCATTTTCTCATACCTCTCGGTTATGTCATAACTTTTCCTGAATTTTAGCTAATTATCATGAAATCAAGACATTAGTCATGTTTAATTACTCCATATACACTAAGTGATCAAAAGTATCAAGACTTCTGGCTGAAAATGATTTAAAAGTTTGTGGCACCTTACACTGGTAATGCTGGAACTCAATATGGTGTTTGCCCACCATTAGCCTTGATGACAGCTTCCACTCTCGCTGGCATACATTGTATCAGATGGTTTATTGGGGAAGTGCTGCACTGAGGAGAGCTAACAATGTAGGTTAGTGAGGCCTGGCATGACGTCGGTGTTCCAAAGCGTCCCAAAGGTATTCTATAGGATTAAAGTTGGGACTCTGTGCAGACCAGTCCATTACAGGGATGTTATTGTCATGTAACCATTCTCCCATAGGCCATGCATTATGAACAGGTGCTCACTTGTTTTGAAAGGAGCAATCTCCATCCCCAAATTGCTCTTAAATAGTGGGAAGCAAAACAAGGGGTGCAAAGCAAAACAAGGGGGGTGCAAAGCCCCCCCTCCCCTCCATGAAATACACTACCACACCATAACATCACTGCCTACGAATTGTACTGTTGGCACTACTGCTGGATTGCCACATTGTGTACTGTGATTTGTCACTCCACACATTTTTCCACTGCTCTGTCATCCATTTTTTACATTCCTTACAATACACTGAGGCATTGTTTGGCATTGAGCTGCCAATTCAAATTTTCTTACCTCCTGCCTAACTGTCATAGTACTTGGAGTGGATACTGATGGAGTCTGGAATTTCTGTGTTATGGTCTGGATAGATGCCTGCGTATTACACTGTACGTCCCTCTTAAACTGTTGGCCGTCTCGGTCAGTCAGCAGTTGAAGTTGGCCTGTAAGCTTTTGTGCTGTACCTGTCCCTTCACATTCCCACTGCACTGTCACATCAGAAATAGTGAACCTAGGGATGTTTAGGAGTGTGGCAATTGCATGTAAAGACTTCCGATACATGTGACACGCAATCCTCTGACCATGTTTGAAATTCGCAAGTTCCGCGGAATGCCGCATTGTGCTGTCTCACGATGTCTAATGACTACTGAGGTTTCTGATATGGAGTAACTGGCAGTGTAATGCACCTAATATGAAAAACATATGTTTTTGGGGGTGTATAATTTGGACTTTAAAGAAACTGTTATATGGGCAACCCCATATTGATGATAACCGTGCTGAAGTTAGTCCATACTTTTTCCATAGTTGGTTGGCACACTTTACTGCATCATTTATTCATTCCATTGGGGTACATGATGTGAGCAAAGTAAGATTATTCAAAGGTACATGTTTTACATAAGTAGGTTATATTATTAAAAATGATGTATACTGTATATGTAGATACATGTCACTTTTTATTTCATAATTTTTTTGCAAAGTTTTCTGAGCAGAGTTACACTAGTTTTGTCTATACAACAGTCATCTTCAGAATCTTTCATTTTGCTGCACTACAAGAAGCTGCAGCCAAATAAAATGGGTGTCATAAAGTTGATTTTTTTATGGTGTTCTTTTTATGTGGTTATGACTTGCAGTGCTACAGAATGAAAGTTTATGAAGATGGCTATTGTATAACCAAAACTGGTAGTTATATTAAATACCACTAAGATCAAGACAGTGAAATAAAAAATTTAGTTCATATGATCACCTTCCAAATTTTCATATTATGTCAAATTCTGTTTTCTTATTTCAGATCAAAAGTATGCTTGCCATACTTGAAGAATAGCAAAAATCCACATATCATAAATATTAGTCCACCACTGAACATGTCTCCTCATTGGTTCAAAAACCATGTTGCTTATACTATGGCAAAATATGGGATGTCAATGTGTGTCTTGGGGATGGCACATGAATTCAAGGAAGACGGCATAGCAGTGAATGCACTGTGGCCAAAAACAGGTAAGGCAATGTTCCTTTCTGACTTCTTATTTATGCTATTAGAAGTAGCAAGGTGTGAAACTGAAATACTCACTTCAGGCCTCTGGATAATGTATAGACTGACTGAAATAATGTGTAAATTTTTCCTTGCAAAATGACAGAAAAATTAAATTTCTGAACTGTGGAAAGTCTAAGTTGGAAAAGGCTGTGGCTGAAAGCTTTAGGTGTGAGAGTATGATTATCCTTCCTGCAAGCAATTGTATTTTTAAAATTTGATTTTCAATTAATTTGTCACAACACTTGCAAATTGATTGTAATTCAAAGAATCAGTTTAATACATTATACAGCTGGCTGGCTGGCTGGCTAGTCAGATGTGTTTGTTGTGAGAAGCTAATGTGTGTTCAGAATAAATAAGCTTTTATATATTCTCATAATTTGCCGTTACTGTACTTAGGTTCTTTTGTTTCCCAAATAATTCATCTTATTTTGTGGCTAGTATAATAATTCATTTATCTCACAAAATTCTTCAATAAAACACTGGCTTAAGGAAGTACTATTATTTTGTAACATTATGGAAAGAATTTTGTATATAATTGGTGAAATGAAATGAAATTGCAGAGGTCTGTTAGTAATAAAAGTTTGCTTGCTAGTGGAAGTTTATCACAAGACACTTTCATGTTGGATAAGAGGAAAATAGGCCTGCAGAATAGAATTTTCACTCTGATGTAGAAGATTCAATAAATACTCTAAAATACTAAACTTTATGATGCATCAGAATTGTCTTTGGGACTGGGAATCGAACCCAAAACTTCTCCAATCATTGGTAGCACTCGGAACAATGAAGACATTTGAGAAATGACTAGTCTCCACTTATCGCTGGTTTTGTATTAGGCTGTGACATATACTTGGGTGCCATTTGGTAGGAGCACTGCCAGTGAAACTGAAAATCTCTGTTTGAACCCAGTTACTGCACACAGTGTCAATTTGCAGGGCATTCTCATTACTAATACACTACCCAGCCAAGTGTCACTTCCATTTTGGTAGTCTTATTCTACTCTGAATTGTTATTTTACTCTGTCCAACTTGCTTTATTTTAAAATCAATCTGTGTTAAAGGTATGATTGTTCATTTATACACTGAAGAGGCAAAGAAACTGGTATAGGCATGCATATACAAACACAGAGATAAGTAAACAATCAGAGAGTTGTGCTGTGGTTGGCAAAGCCTTTATAAGGCAATGCCTTTATAAGGCAATAGGTGTATGGCGTGGGTGTTAAATTGGTTACTGCTGCTAGAATGGCAAGTTACCGTGATTTAAATGGCTTTGAACGTAGTGTTCTATTCAGTTCGTGAAGGATGGTACGCAGCATCTGTGAGATAGCAATGAGCTTGGGACTTTCTCATATGACCATTTCACGAGTACAATGTAAATATCGGGAATCTGGTAAAACATCAAATCGGAGATGTTGCTGTGACCGAAAAAAGATGCTGCAAGAAAGGGACCGACAACAACTGAAAAGAATCGTTTAATGTAACAGAAGTGCAGCCCTTCTGCAGTTTGCATAGGATTTCTATGCCGGTCCATCAACAAGTGTCAGCATGTGAACCATTCAATAAAACATCGCTATGGGGTTTCGGAGTCAAAGGCCCAATCGTGAACCCTTGCTGACGGCACAATACAAACTTTTTCACCTCGCCTGGGCCAATCAACACCGACATTGGACTATTGATGACTAGAAACAATTTTTCCTTGTCTGAGTCTCATTTCCAATTGTATTTAACAGATAGATGTGTACAGGTATGGAGAAACCCCCCCCCCCCCCCCCCCCCCCCGAGATTCCAAGAGCCCTGCATGTCAGTGTGGGACTGTTCAAGCTGGTGGAGGCCCTGTAATGGTGTGGAGCATGTGTAGTTGGACTGATATGGACTCCTGAAATGCCTAGATATGACTCTGACAAGGGACATACATATGCATCTCTGCTGAACACCTGCAACCATTCATGTGCATTATGCATTCCAACAGACTTGGGCAATTCCAGCAGGGCAATAAAATACCACCACACATCCGGAAACACTCCTCAGAGTTAAAACACCTTCACTGGCTACCAAACTTCCCAGACATGAACATTATTGAGCATATTGGATGCCTTACAACGTGCTGTTCCGAAGATATCTCCAACATTACGAATTTATGAACAGCTGTACAGGATGCGTGGTGTCAATTCCCTAAAGCACTACTTCAGACATTAATAGAGTGCATCCCACTAGTGTTATTGCTGGGGCCATACTTTCTTTCGCTCTTCATTGTAATGCCCCGTTCAATTACTTATACTTTTATTATTATCCAAAATAAGATTCTGATTATGTTTGTAAAATGTCTAAAAATAAACTTGAATACTATTGTAATACTTCAGGCTTTCTCAGCGATCTGTTGGTGTGGTGAATGATCCAGACTTCTGCTGGATGTTTGCGTCATTCTGGTGCTGCTCAATAATGGTCTTTTGGTGGGCTGAGTCCAGTATTTATAGCCACAGTGTTGGGTGATTCGTAACAATTCCAAACCCACTAAATTTAGTTCCAATGGTCCCTTCTACTTGCTGGTGGTGGTCCGACTGCCGTCCGCACCCAGCTTAGCCATCCTCTGGTGTCACGTTCATCAAATGTCGTCCACGCTGATTGTTGCCTCTGTGGTATCCACCCATGTGGCATAGTTCCAGCAATCCTCTGCTCGCTGGTCTTCCAAGGACCATTTGAGGCCATGGTGCTCATTGGAGGCTTGCACTGCACGTTCCGTTGGTGGTCCGCACCCGCTGGGCATGGTTTCAGAGGTCTTATCTGATTGCTGGTGTTACAATGGCCATCCTCTGGGTTCGTGGTCTTTGTCAAAGGTCCATGGATAGTAGAGTATCTCGTATATGGTCTGCACCTGTCTGGTACAATTTCCACGGTTATCTCTTTTCGCCGGTGTTCAGACTGCTGTCCATGTCCAGCACGGCTGTCCTCTGAAGTCATCACCTGTACTGTCTTACGGCTGTTTTCTTGGTCTACACTTCTTGCAAGATTCCCAAGTGCCATGCATTGGGTTTTTAGAAGCTGAACATCTGGACCTGGTATCCAGTCAGGATTGATTAAGATTTAGAGTTTGATCTGATCCCAATCTTGACTGGTCAAGAAAGCTACTATGGAGAGATGAAGATAAGCAACTCCCTGGACATCACATCTAGTCTATGGTGCATATTGCGCACACACATTCTCAAGGACCACCAGGCCTGTGAATATCAGGTGTAAAGAACATCATAGGCACACCAGACTTGGACAACCAACAAAATCAGCCATAGTAGAGCACTGTCTAGAACTGTTAATCGAACTACAACGATGCCAAG
Source organism: Locusta migratoria (assembly GCA_026315105.1). Lineage (NCBI taxonomy): Eukaryota > Metazoa > Arthropoda > Insecta > Orthoptera > Acrididae > Locusta > Locusta migratoria. Next base: position 226,773,594 of record CM048755.1, read on the forward strand.
ATTGTGACACAAAACACAAGACTTTGGGACAGTGTCGTAAAGCAGTTCGTACTGATCCAAGTCCAAGAGACTCTTTATCAAGCTCAGCACTGCTTGGAATCCGGCCCTTGAGCTTCTAAAAACCTGACACAGGGCACTTGGAGATCTTTCAAGAAGTGGAGACCGAGAAATCGGCCATGAGGCAGTATACAGATAACGACAACTTCAGACGACAGTCGAGCTGAGTGCAGTCGGAACACCAGTGACCATAGATGACCATGGAAACAGTGCTGGATGGGCATGGCCTGCATACAAGACACTCGGCAAACCACAAACCTTGTATGGTGAATGTGGCCCCAGATGATGGCTGAGCCGGGTGTGGACAGCCATTGGAACACCAGCCACCAGGTAAGGCCATTGAAACCATGCCCAGAGGGCACGGACTGCAAACGGAACACACAGCACAAGCCTCAGATGATCACCGTGGCCCCAGAGGATGGCCGAGAATGGGACACTAATGTGCAGAGAAGATCACTGGAACTAAGCCAGGCATGCATAGACTGTGAAAGGAACACTTGGTGAGGCGTGGACCACGTTTGACAGCCATGACCCCAGAAGATGGCGAAACTGGTGTGGACGGGTGTTAAACTACCACCAGCGAGCAGAAGGTACCTTTGTAGCAACACCTGGTGGGTGGGGATAGGTTATGAAGTGCCTGGCACTGTCTGGGTGTAAATACTATATTTGATCCTTCTAATGACCATTCTCGGGTAGTACCTGAAGAAGACAGCCCATTACACCTTCAAATGTCGTGCCAGAATGACGAGAACATCCAGCAGACATCCCTATCATTCATCATGAATACTATTAATATAGTTACAAAGGTCTATACAAATTGAAAGAGAACTTTGTTTCAGCAATTCATACTGCTGCTATCGAGATGCTAAGTGGCCCAGAATCTGGAAAATACTCACGGAAACCAGAAATTGTTGCAGATGCTGCTTATGCAATAATGGTAAAAGACCCAAAAACCTTTACAGGAAGGTTTGTAATTGATGAAGACATTTTAAGAGAATGTGGCATTCAAGATTTTAAGCCATATGCTGTTGATCCATGTAAGTAAAACCCACCAGTTGTAACAAGTACACTTTTATATTATTAAAACATTTGCAATATTCTGTTTTTGCCACTTTTCATTATTGTCATGTTATTTACATGAAGCCATGCCTTTGTATGTTAAGTATTGTTTATACATCCAATAGTGATATTTAAATTAAAAACTAGATACCTGGTAACAGCAGTATAATTTATATTTCACAGGCATTAGATTATCTTTCTCCTCAAAGAGGAAGGGAGATAAGATTTGATTTTGTTGCTAGGAAAGTCATTCGAGATTGAAAACATGTTTCGTTTTACAAGGATAGGGAAGGCAATTAGATCTGCCTTTTCAAAGGAAAGCTTAGAACAGGTTGGTTGAGTAGAGGTATTCAGAAACAAAGCTATTTGAACAACTCCAGCAGGTGAAACAGTTAATTTTCTCACTCTGTCAAGTCAGCAAATTAAAGGAACAATGTAATAGCAAATGCTTTCCCCTCTTCTTATGAAAATATTGCTTGTGTTACTCAAATTTGAATTTTACTTAACAAGTCAGTGCGTTACTTACAGTGAACGGTATCTAATGGCCATGTTTGAAAGAGGTGCACAAAGAACTGCTTGCTAGTCTCTGTGAAAGTGGAATCTCTGCTTTGAACACTATGGCCCTGCATGCCAATATGATATTTTGTTTTGGTTGCTTTGAAAATTATGCATTGTCTTCCCAACGTGAAAGGTGTCAGTTTTAGTTAAACATAGTTATGAAGTCACTCCGGCAAAAAAAAAAAAAAAAAAACATCAAAAGGTAAAGCTGTCATCAGTCCAAAGATTGGATTAAACACAGCTGTGCTTTACTAGGGATGGTCCTGTTGGGGATGGTACACCATTACCTTCCTCAAATCTTTTAAACTGCACAACAATAGTAATATATGTACTACACCTCTGAGCGCCGCCGCCGCCACCACCACCACCACCACCACAACCATTAGAGACTGATTATGCCTTTCAGCATTTAGTCTGGAGCATAGTCCCCCTAATAAAATTCCTTCATGATCCCCTATTCAATGCTAACATTGATGTCTCGTCTGATCATTAGCCTGTTACTTCAAAATCATTCTTGGCTGCATCTAAGTACTTCCTCCTTGGTCTACATTGAGTCCTCTTATCTTCTGCTGCCAAACCCATGAGTCTCTTGGGTAATCTTGCTTCTCTCATGTGCGCAACATGACCCCACCATCTCAGCCTGTTTGCTGTGACTGCTTCATCTATGGTGTTCACTACCTTGCCATTGTTTCAATCTATTAGGGCCTGAAATCATCCTCGCTACTTTCATATCTGTAACCTCAACCTTATTAATAGGGTAACCTGTATCCACCCAGCTTTTATTCCTGTACAATAAACTTGGTTGAAAGATAGTGGTGCACCACTAACTTAGTTTTGGTACTGTCTTCCTTCTTGCAGAAGATAATAGATCTTAGATGAGCACGCACTGCTTTAGCATTGCTACATCTTGATTTAAGTTGTTGCCATACTATGAGAAAATACATCAGTACTTGAAACTGTTCACCTGTTCTAACTTTGTTCCTCGTATTTGGCACACAATCTGTTTAACTCTTTCCCAAATACATTACTTTAGTTTTGGAGATGCTGATCTTCATACCTTAACCACATCTGATCTAGCTCTGAAATATTGGATTGCAACCTTTCAGTTGAGTCTGCCATCACAAGTATATCATCTGCATGTGTGAGAGTGATTATATTGTTTTACATGTATTTTAATCTCACCATGCCAGTCTATTGCTTTCAACATATGATCTGTACATAGTATGAATAACATTTTTGACATGTTACAGCCTTGTCTTACCCCCTAAAACTATCCTGAACCGTGAACTCATTTTACCATGAACTCTAACTGCTGCCTGACACTCTACATAAAGACCTATAATTGCCTGCAGAAAATTCTGTAATCTTGTAGAACTGACAATAGCTTCCTCCTAGAAACACAATCATAAGCCTTTTCTAGACCTTTAAAACATAGATAACAATTCCCTGTTCCACTTGTAGTACTTCTGTATAATCGGCCGTAAGCTAAAGATCTGGTCCCACAGCCTCTAAGAGGTGTAAACCCACACTAATTTTCATCCAACTTGTCTTCCACTAATACTCACACTCTCTTTTCAGCAATACCTGAGAAAATTTTGCCCACAACGCTTATTACAGATATACAGTACCTCTGTAGTTATTATAATCTTTCCTGTTCGACCTGACATTCTATTGTTTTTGACGAGTTTAGACTTAATTTCATCTACCCCAGCAGCTTTATTGCAATGCGATCTATTGACCATTCTCTCCACTTCCTCAAATGTGATCCTGCTTCTGTCATTCCTATGCAATTGTACCTCAAAATATGACACATCATTAAATGTTTTATCTACATTGAGCAACTCTTCAAAATATTTTCAAAATATTCCATCCATCTGCCCAAGGCATCCACATGATTCACTAGCAGCTTTCCTGACCTCTCCAAAACATCTGTTAATTCCTTCTTCCCTCCATTTCCAAGACTGCTAATCATGCCCCAGAAAAGATTTACAGTGGCTTGACTGTTTCCAAAGTCTTCCCATGATTTATGCTGGGATGCTGCAATTATCTATTTGTCTTTGTTCTGTCTTCAAAATAACTTCCTCTGCCTGAATTCTAGCATGAAGGCATTTTTGAAATGCCTTCTTTTTCTTTGTACAGCCTTCCTTGACTTTGTCATTCTACCAAGCTGTCTGTTTCTTCCTGGCTTTACACACTACTGTTCAAAGACATTCTCTAGCCACTTCTAGTATTGTGTCCCTGTACCTTGTCCATTCCTCTTCCAGTGACCGTAAGTGACTATATTGAACTAACTGATACCTTTTTGTGATCCTTGCTACATATTTGTGCCTGATTTCCTTGTCCAGAAGCTTCTCCACTCTTATCCTTCTACATATGGATCTGAATTTCTGCACTTTTGACCTCACAAAACCAATTTCATTGCAGATTAAATAATGATCAGTGTCATCAAAGAACCTCTGAAAACATGTGTCCTTGACTGCCTTACTAAATTCCTGATCTGTTATTATATAGTCATTGACAGATCTGGTTCCCTGCCTTCCAAAGTGTATTGGGGAATGTCCTTATGCTTAAAAAAAGGTGTTTGTGATAACTAAGACCATACTGGAACAGAAATCAGAGTTGTTTTTCGTTCCTGTTGGCCTCCATACCCTCTGCAAATTTCCCCATAATCTTCATACCCTTCTGCAGTGGCGTAGCTTGCCCATGAGGGGCCCCATATCAAAATTTTTTGTGGGGCCCGTTTGCTTAATTGCGGTGAAACTCAAATGGGGGGTAAATTTTTTCACAAGTGAAACAAATTGTCTTATACTGAACAAAAGTAACATTTATTGATTAAATATAGTTTCCATAGATATAAAATATATATAGAGAAAATAATTACTTATAATTAGCAAAACAATTTAAATATATACTTTTCTTGACTCTTTCTCCCCCCCCCCCCCCTTCTTCTTTGAATGTATTTGTTAATGCATCCATAGGTGAGGAAGATTTTAGTTTTTCTAGTTTTTGTGCCTCTATGGATAATATTGACACGTCTGATAGATGTTCTTGTCTCATAGAAGTCCTAAGATAGTTTTGATCTGATTTAATTTTGAAAAACTTCTGCTGTTATTACCTCCGGAAAACTGGATGCAAGACTACCAGTAATAACTCCGTGAGCTCTTTAATAGATTGTATTTTCTGAATTTCAATTTTTAAGTGTATTTTTAAAGCAATTAATTGTTAATACAGATCAAATGAAATGCCATTATTGTATTTAGCAGTCAGTTTTCCGGCTTCCTTTTTTATTTATTTCATTTGAAAATAAGTATTTCCCTAGTTGTAACACATTGAATGTATTATGTACTGATGCTTTGAAATCTTTGTTTGGTTTGAGAAATAAATAAATCTAAGCAGCAATGATACACATTGACTTTGAAGTATGATTCTGAATCAGAAATTCTCTCATCTTCTGACAATTCATCAAAAAAGCGCTTCGTTATCTTCCGTCTTTTGTTTTTCAAAACAGTTGCTACACCCCCCCCCCCCCCCCCCACACACACACACACACATTTCCTAGGCTTATGGACTTACTCAGCAAACAATGGAAATTCATTTTGTAATTTTGATCAGTCTATTCAAAAGATTAATTAGTAAAATACCAGCTTTGTGTAAGTCATTACTTTGATGCTGTAGAGCCCTAGAAACTGGCTCAATGATTTCAAATAATGAATTAAGACACAACAAGCAGAATAAAATCATAGTTCTGTAAAATATTTATCATACTTTTACATTCGTCATGTTAGTCCCTTTTAGTGGAAGTTAAAATTATCTGGTATAAAGTTTTCATTATTAATGAATCATATTTCTTTATCATTGATAAATCATGTCTTGAAGACCATCTAGTAGGATATAGCTTTTTTAGGGTAATTCTATATTTTTCAGATTTGTCATTACTCAACATTGACCAGCGTTTTATAGTGCTGTCAGAAAAATTATATATATTTTCCAAGTTATTGAAAAAAAGTTGAAACTTGTGGAACACATTTCACAGCATCACTTAAAACTAAATTTAATGCATGTACTGCACAGTGGACATAATCAGCATTTGAAGCATGTTCTTTTATAAGGGTGTGTAATCCTCCATACATACCTGAAATAACATTTGCCCCGTCATAGCCCTGCCCTCTACATTTTGACAAATCAATTCCATATTGTTTTATAATATTTAAAATATCTGTTTTGAGCCCTTCTGCACTACAATCAAATACTGAGACAAATCCCAAAAAGACTCAGATTTTTATTTCTTTAGGCTCATGATCATCATTTTCTACTATCAAGACATATCAAAAAAACTACAGAAAGTTAGTCAGTTTTTACAGGTCTTGAGTTTTACCCAGAATAACTGGCAGAAATAGGGCTTTTTTAATTTCTGACACAATATTTTCCCTACCTGCGGCACCAAGTAAATTAAGAATCTCGTTTTGAATCGTGGGGCTTTAGTAATTTATTTCACCTTTTGGCTTTAAAAGAAGTTCTTTTAAGATGGGATCACAATTCAATAGCAAACATAAAATTGAAATGAAATTTCTAGATTCAGAATCATGCCCCCCCTTAAAGGTAAATTGCATTTTTCTAAAGTAATGATAACATTAATAATTTGATGCAATAAATCTCACCAAAATGTGATTTAACTATTGATTTCACTTTGCAGTAATGTGTCTGCGGTATTACATTCTGACCAATTATTATAAGAAACAGCCGCATTAATATGCTGCTGTGAGTTTTCATGGTCAGATATACATTTCATGAAATTATTTCTAACGGAAACACAGTCAACCCATGCTGAGAATTATGATTTGCATTGAACATCTGCAAACAACCAACAGAAAGGACAATACGGCTTTTTTAAAATATTAGAGTAACATAGCCAATATTGCTTTGTTTCTGGATTCTTTGGAAATGGTACTTGTGGTCTAAATGGGCCCAATTTAAAAATTATTTTTCTTTCACTATCATTTAGGCTGTCACCAAAATTTCTTCTATCTGAAGAAGTTACATTACGTAATTCTTCTGACACAGCCTCTTCAGTATGGGTTTCTTCTACTCGCAGGACCTCTGTCAGACGAGTGTTTCATATGAATCTAAAAATAAAATTATATAAAATTAATACTGAGAACTGTTCATAAATTATTATTTAAAAAAATTTAAAAACTGAAAATTAAGTTTTTGTTAATTAATATATTTAAGTTTCTTATTGGTTTTCAAACATATGACAATACAACTCGCCAACAACTGAAGTGGCGATCGTTATATATAATCTCTCTCTCTCTCGTGACATTCTTAATCACTAAAATTTTGATATTCAATGAGTCTCAGGAACTCTTCACATAAAACACATTGCAATATCTGATTTTATTTTGGCAGGGAGAAGAGAGACATCTTTTCAATATCAAATTAAGTAAACCGCAAATAGGCAGAGTAACAAGTAAAAAAATTCAGTTTACTACTCGATTCTCGAGCCTGAAAATAATCTGTGACAACATGGGAAATCATATCTCTAAATGACGACAATTGAACCATCAAAACATTGTCGATATTTGTGCAAAACTCAAAACCTAACAACTCATTTACATGATTCAGTGAAATCGGAGAGATCTCATTGTCTGGCAATTTTCGGCAAAATCTGTCATTTAACACACTCAACACTTGATCTTAATGCATGTCTGAAATTGTCAGTCCTATTATGAAATATACAGAATGGTGAAGATCAACATGAGTGTAAAAGTACAAAATGATTAATGACTTATTTCCCAGAATGTTGTCAGAAATTGGAAAATGTCAGTCAATGAGCCCATAAATATCTCATTGACAAAGAACTTTTGTAAAACTTTCAAAATATCAAAAATAACAACAAAAGTATCTGGCTGCTGAATGAAACTCTGTCAGCATTTAAAAACAGTGCTTGTTAGTATAATCAGCATTTAAAAGGTATCAGACTCCATGACAACTTATAAGAATGGCTACTGTAACAAATAAAATTAGTAGGCGTACTTAACACTGAAATCTAAATCATCCATACAATCTGATTGCTGGAAGAATGAAGAAATTATTGGGAGTTTCTTTACAGCTTCCTCCTTGTTCTGTCTCTCTTGCTTTTCACAGCTCCACTGGGATAATCTCTCTTTCTTTCACTCATTTTGTTTTCAATATTAAACGTATTAATGAGCGAATAATCACTGAACAGTCCTCGAATAATCAAAACCGGATCGCGGACAAGATTCAAATAAATGAGTATAGATTGGCTGCGGCGGAGCAGCTGAGTGCATTGAGGCACTATGCAACGATGTGCGAGACCTTTCCCCGTCGGGGGTTCGAATCCCCCCTCTGGCGTGGGTCTTTGTGCAGTCTTTAGTATAAGCTAGTTCATAAGTAGTTTGTAAGTTAAGGGGCTGATGACCCATAGTTAAGTCCCATAAGCTTTACAAACATTTGAACATTTAGTATAGATTGTTGTCATTCACCACAAGAACGGTGGTCTGCTAACAACTGAGGTCTGTTGAGGTGCACTGAAGGTGTTGAGGATTTTGGTGACCACATTGGGGTGGGGGAGGCCCTGTCTCAGTCTGTGCCAATATCTCGGCGCGCAAAACTGGTTGGAAGAGCCACGCTACCCCCCCCCCCCCCCTGCTTACAAAAGCCACTGTCGCAAGGCAACCCTAAGACGTCCCGTGGGTCCAGCTTTGTCAGACACTTCATTAAACGTTTCAATACTGCCTATGGTCCAGTGATTCAAAATTTAACTGTCTTGAATGAGACTAGAGAAATCATTTTATTAATTATTTCTTACACATGCTGGGGGGGGGGGGGGCTGTATCATTGATACGGCTGATATGGCGGTAGCTATGCCCCTGCCCTTCTGTTCCATTTCCTGGCCTGGCATTGAAGTCACACATGAGAAAACCATTGTCCTTGTCCTTTACTCCAACTACTATATCACTGAGTGCATTGTAAAATCTGTCCATCTCATCTTGATCTGACCCTTCACAGGGCAAATACACTGACACAATCCTAATTTTCTTGCTGGAAACTGCCAAATCTATTCACATCTGTATTTCATTTACATTATGTTGGGTTCGATTGTTTTCCTAATGTAAAGCCTTACACTCCACTGTGCTCTTCCTGTTTTGACTTGTGATAGGTAGACCTTGTATTCTCCCAATTTGTCATCTTTCAGTACCCTTACCTTAACGTCACTAACAGTTAAATTGCAGCATTTGTAAGCTCTACCTTCTTCCCATTGTAGTCCCCTCCCCCCCCCCCCCTTGACATTAATAGCTCCCCATCAGCAGATCATCTGCCAAGTCATATCTGAGGAATCCCTGGTCTGTCAGTTAGAGGTGGAACTCTGTCACCTGCAAAGGTTAAAGGCATTTTGCTCGGATTGTTACCAGCATCCTATCGAAGTACCTGGGAAGCAGATTGCTAGCCTAACTTGCACGGTATCCCATTGGTTTTTACCCCCCTGACGGTTGAGGGACTAATCGTGGATTTGGTAGTCTTTGCTGTCTGAGCACAAAAATGACCATGACTCAGAAAATTTCCAAGATGGCCAACTCTATTCCAAAGTAACTGGTAGTCAAACTGTCAGGACCACTTACTTGGCCACTCGTGCATTGCCCATGGTTCATGAACTAGGACAAGACTACAGGAACCCACACCATGAATCACTATATTGATGATATGGAAAAGGTAAAAGCTAGAGAATACAAACTGTCAGCACATGTAAGTAGAGGAAATAAGGAGAAAACAATAGCTGTCATATATGTTGTTATTGTGTGAACAATTTAGAAACAAAAACATTTGAGTAGAGTAACATATAGAAGCATGTGCTTGTGAGTTCATATTAAATGATGGCACTTCCATAATTGAAACTGTGTATAGTTCCCATCAGTAAATTTTCAGCTGTTTCTGAAATACTTAATTCCATCTTGTGCTATCTGTCACAGGGGGAAGCAAATCATTATCTGTGGGGATTTCAATGTCTGTTCTCTGAAAGAGAGTAATTGGAAGTTTTACCTTGAAGCATTACTCAGTTCATTCAATTTGACATCTGTTGTTGATTTTATTACTTGGGTAGTAAAGAACAGCAGCACACTAATAGATAACTTTTTTATTTACCAACATAATTTTAACAAAATTAATGCCTATCTTGTTGCGAATGGTCTTTCTGACCACAGTGCACAGCTAGTTCCAGTATATGATGTAGCTTCATACCATAATTCAAAACAGTCCTACAAAGTAGAGTATTCAGTTAATGATTTAACTATTACAAATTTCAGGGAAAGCCTATGGCAATTAGAATGGGGTGAGGGGTGCAAGGAACCCAATACTGACTTAAAATATAGTTTATTTCATGATACGTTTGTAAGTTGCGGGATTTCCATATGGTTAGGCTTGCCTGAAACTTTTCGTTTGATGCTGGTGTGCAATGAATAAAATAATTCGTCCAGGCTACATTACGCCAACATGAGCAGGCAGACAGTTGGATTTCTTGATATGTGTGTGTGGACTTGAGATGTAGGTAGGAGCCAACTGTTCACTCCACTTCCAGGCCCAGGAGTACCATGAAAACATGAAACAAAGTTTAAAAAATGTTCATTTGAGTTCAATAAGTCAGTATAAGCAGGGTTAACTCTCCAAATAACTGACACACTCACAGATTGTTCTGAGTTTATTCTCCCAGTTTCTTTGCACAGATGCATGTCCTGACTAGTATTGACCCAAATTAAGTTCACAGTTTATGTGCTTCGATTGTTCAAAAGCCCCTTTCATGAGAATATAGCAAGTTGGCATGTATCACTTAAGACAAGTTCAGCATTCCCAAAGCGAATACTAAAATTTTGCTTACTCTAAAATAAATTAGTAAAATTCCAAGTCACAGAGTTCATAGAACAGAATGCACACATCCGAAGTATTCCTCAGTAAAGTTCACCAGTATTCTGAGAGACACTGTCAAGTTTTTACACACACACACACACACACACACACACACACACACACACTTGAACCAAAAAAATTACAAAGTCTAGAATGGTATTAATTGACACAAAATGTCTAAGTTCTGTATCTTAACAACCAGACACCAAAATCCTTCAAAGTCGCAACTTGCAACTCCCAGGTAAGAACATTCTTCTAAGTCCATCAAAGGAATATCTGTGGATTTTTACACACTGATTTGTGATGGAAAACCTACATATGTCCTGCCTCTTGCAGGGTCGAATGTTGACTGCCCAAACTGAAGATTGCGGTATCCTATTTTTTGATATATTTGAACTGGGAAATTTTACAAAAACTTTAAATAAGACTTATTAGATGCAAGATTTATATCAGTTTCATCAGAAATTTTGTCAGCATTCCAGTTCTGTAATTAGTTTTCTTGTACATTAAATGGTTTTGCTAATAAATGCATATTTATTTACAAATTCATACCTGCCATTTCAGAGTTGGTTAAAAGGGATAAACAATTAATGAATCTACTTTACATAGGTCCCTGCTATTCATAGAACATGTGTACTGGAATTATTTTATTTGTTTTAGGCATATGATTAAATAAATTAGACCTTGTCACAAAAGAATTTGATACTGAATAATTTGCAAAGGTAAATATTACAACACTTTTGAGATTAGAGGCCAATAGAGCTCTAAGAGCACTATCTAGTGCCATTTAATAAATTAAAATTGGTTCAATGGTTATTTACATGTAGATTTTAAAGTTATAATGGTTACAAAACTGTGTACTGTTAAATAGGTCAGAAAATAAGGGTGACACTGTAAGTGTATTTACACCACTTTATTCATCTCAGTTTTCTCTTTAATCTTAGGGTACTGGCTTTTCAGTAGTGTATTTGGTTTGTGAGTAATTAATTTCTTCCTGTGATTTTTTTGTCAGATTTTTGCTATCCACTATAGGTGGTCAGCTGCAGGTTTGGTTCATACATGTCACATGACATCTGACTGCTCACTCTTGCTGGTCTGGTTTTGCAGCCATGTGCACACTCAACTCCCAATCCAACAACGCCAGCGCACATGGACTGCAGCAATTGCACTCAGTGCATGTGTGTATGAAAATGAGTGCTAGTCTAAGAGCTGTACTGTCACAGTGTATTGGTAAACTCTTTCCAGAAGAAAGTAGTTAAATATAATTCTTGCAAACCATGTAGAAAACCATGGCTTTTGAAAGGAATGAAAATATCTTGAAACTATAAAAGGAATTATATGTAACAGCAAGAAAGAGTAATGGCCCATAAAAAGTAAAATATTATAAAAACTACTGTGCTACATTAAGAAAAGTAATTTTAAAGCCCAAAAACAGGTGTATCATGCCTGAGATTAGTACCACTGATAATAAAACAATTTGGAATATTATTCAAAAGGAAATAGGGCAACAAAAATATAGGAAGACTGTTACCATCCAACTAATTAGAAAAATTCACTAACAAAAATCAGAAGTTGAGAATATTTTTGGTGATCATTTTTAAATGTTGTGAAGAAAATGGGATCTCAAAGTTAATTAGAAAAGGCAAGGCTGTTAATGGAGAGTACATGCCTATGCAGTTTGATACCATTTTGAAATTCCATGTACCTCTCCCTTTGAAATTGGGAAAGTAATCGGCTCACTCTAATGTAAAAGCTTGCATGGAACTGATATTTCAGCAGAGGACTAAAAGCTTGTTCCAACAGATAAGTAGGATTCTCAGCTATTTATATAATAGCTCTCTGAAGCAGGGTATTTTTCCCCATTAGATTGAAATATGCTATTGTAAAGCCATTGCACAAAAGAGGTGATAGTACTGATGTCAACTATTACTGCCCACTCTCACTTCTGACTGCTGCATGCAAAATTATTAAAAAGGTGATGTGTTGAAGAGTATCTTCACATACTTTGTAAAAATAAAGTACTAACAAAATGTGTCTGGTTTTCAGAAAGACTTTTCAACATAAAATGCTATATATGCCTCTTACTGGTCAGATATTACATGCTCTGAATAACTAGACTTCACCTATTGGCATTTTGTTGTGACCTCTCAGACTTCAGACTGTGTGAATCGTGGATTTAGAAAAGGTCAAATATTGTGGTATGAGTGGGGGGGCGGGGGGGGGGGGGGGAGGAGGGAGTGCCCAAGGTACTTAACTGGGACAGTGCAAAAAATTGAAATTAGTGGTTCACATATGTGTGAAAATCGCCTGATTTCTCAAACTGGGGAGCAGTCAAGAATGGTGTCCCAAAATGCTCAGTCTTTGGTATTTTTGTTCTTAATGTATATCAATGGCTTGCCATTCTGTGTTCACAAAAATAAAAAGTTAATGCTTTTTGCTGAGGGTACAAGTATTGTGATCACACCCAACAAACGAGAATTAACTGATGAAATAACAAATAATATCTTTCAAAAATTCTTAGGTGGTTCTTTGCAAATGGACTCTCATTAAAATTTAATAAAACTCTATATATACAGTTATGTACAGTAAACTGGTGAGAACACACAGAAAACATCATAGAAAATGCAAACCAAAGGCAATGTTTCATTGGCAGAACACTTAGAAGTTGCAACAATTTTACTAAAGAAACTGCCTATACTATACTTGATGTGCATCCTAATTTGGAGTATTGCTGCACATTGTGGGATCCCCACCAAGTGGGAATGGATGAGGATATAAAGTAAGTTCAGAAAAGAGCAGTTTGTTTTTGTATTATTATGATATATGGGGGAAAGAATGCCATGGAAATGATAAGAGTTGGGTTGGAAATCATTAAACAAAAGGAGATATTTCTTGTGGCAAGATATCTTCGCGAAATTTCTTTCCTCTGCATGCTGTTCGAGAATAGAATGGTAGAGAAAAAACATAAAAGTGTGTAGATGCACTTAAATGTCATCTACCAAGTATTTGGAGCTAAGGTAGAATATTCAAAAATGTTAGGTGTGTGCATTTATGGGAGGTTGAATTTGAAGAAACCAATTGATGATCTTCTGGAATGTGTGACTTCAGCTACTTACGCTTATTAGTGTCATTGCTAATTTTGGTGATAGGTATAGTATGCTAATTTACCAAGCTGTCTATTTTCATACACTTCTTTCATACTGTAAGTCATATTTTGGAGTAATCAGTCACTGAGTAAAAAAGTATTCATTGCACAAAAGTGTGTAATCAGAAAAAAGTATATATTCACTTACAACATCTCTTAAAAACCCTGCAGAATTGAAAATTAATACCATTGTGCATAACTACAACACTAGGAGAAAGAATGATCTTCACGTCTTTGACACAGAAAGGAGTGTGTTATGTTGCCACAAAAGTCTTTTTGTCACCAATTGGCATCAAACGTCTGACAGACAGCTAATTTCCATTTAAAAAGACATTAAAAGAATTTTTGAATGTCAACTCCTACTTACTAGATGAATTTTTAGATATGAATTAGTAATTAAAAAAAGATAAGTAAATAAAAAATATATAATGAATTTATTTTAAATTTGTATGTTGTCTAATGTATGATACCTCTTATTGAAGTGGCACATTCCAAGTCATTACAAAATGTTGTATTCATGATCTATGGAACGACTACTAATATAATCCAGTCCAGTTATAAGGGGACTTAGTTGAAATCGGATTCTGAGCTAGGGTGCAACTTAGCCTTTTTCAAATCAGTATTATTCAAAGAGGAGAAAGAGGTGCTTATTGGATCCTAAATAAAAGGACTCAAGCCAATATGTATGCCTCTTGTGGTTTGTGCATTTACTAACCAAGCTATCCTGAGATTTTATATACCACAGAGGTTCTACATCCTTGTGACACTAAGACACCAGTCTCCTTTAGGAAAGGATACTGCAGTCATATATCTGTTAAGTCACAAATTGGAGTGCAGTGTGTTGTTTGGAAGACCATAGGGTCTTCTCCAGAACATAATTTATTATTTCTTCCAACATTTTACCCCCATACAATTTTTATTAGTGCTTTTGGGAATGCCAAAATGGATCGTGGATATTGACAATATTGAAGCTATGAAGGGCACCATAAGTTCTGTTGATAGCTCAAAAATCTTAGAATCCTGGCATAACGGTTAAGGTGTTTCTTGCCTAGAATGTATAGGCAAGTGATGGAACTACAGCCAGAGGCACTCACTTTAAAGAAAGATGTAGTGAGAGTTTATTCACATTTCTGCCTGAAAATAAATGCTTATGTGGCTGTATTTGTTTTTGGCCCAAATCATAGTTCATCCCTGTTGAAGCACTTCAACCTCATTCAGTAACTATATGCTGCTTCCTATAATTACTCTAAATAAGGCACACATGAGCTTAGCAATGCTCTCATGATGTGTCTGACAGTTACAAAACTCATTAATACAGTGCTTCAAATTACTACAGTTAGTTAATGAACATTTTGGTGTTGCTGTCCTGTGTTGCCAATGAGCTTGACGGCATATTTTCTGCAAGTTAGTGCACTGTTGTCAGATTACTTTATTAATAATGTTCAACCACGCACTTCATGTTAAAAGCCCTTTTTATGTTAATCCAGTGTCACTAATAAATGTGCTGGCTAATATTAGATTTGAGCCTCTTCTGTCACACGATCAAGTGGTTACCACATGGTATCTTCTGAGAACCAATTTAGTTTTAGGATAAAGAATGCTATTTGGTGTTATTTGTAATGCCTTTTCTGTTTCTTACAGCAAATGAAGATAATTTAATGGTAGACTTCTTCTTGGACTACAATCCTGAGGAAAGTGGACATAAATTATCTGTTTCAACAGAGAAAGGTGGGCAAATAGAAAAAATTTTTAATGCCATTCGTCACAGTATGGGGCCGGAACTAGTTTCTAAAACAAATGCAGTTTTCCAATTTGAAGTAAAAGGTAAGTTGTCTTGACTGTTCATTACACAATATAAAAATGAAATCTCTTTCTATTAATGCTATAGTTTTATCAAGAATTTTACATAGCTTCTGCACCAGAAAAGATTTATATCACATGGTTGTTAAACTACCATAATAAACTACTATTTTTTTTTCCTTGGAGCTTGAAGTAGCTATCTATTGTATGGGCTGCTTGCTCTGGAAGGAAATAATGTAAGAAATATAAGGACAATAGACTGCCACACCTACTCACACAAATAGTTGCTTTTGAAATAAGTACACTCAGTATTGGAGAAACTACTCAAATAAATAAATAAACAAACGAGGCAATATTCCCTTGCAGAATTCTTAGTTGATTGTACATATAGTGTGGTACAGAAGTAGCCCCTTTCCTACATTATATTTACTTAGAATCTCATGCACAATTAAGTTTCATGTTACTGCAAAATTGTAATCATTTGCATATGTAGAAAGAGTGGCGAAATGTGTGATTGTTATTATAAATAAATTACACTAAAGTGCACCTGTTAAAAGGTCCTGAAGTGTATTCGTAACTTGCATTTATAACGTTCTTGGAGGAAAGAAAACTTGTGTGTCTACAGAAGTAGAACACTTGGTGACACTGCATCACATGTTCAACGGGTAAACAAGATAAAAACATATGGATAAGCTTCTAAAACATGTGACTGGCTCAAAGAATTTGTGCTTTTCAACTCGAGGCATCTGTTGTGCAGGACAATATAATAGCCTACCAATGTTATCACTTTATATAACTGATTTAACAGAGGGTTGTATGCACCCTGAGGGCATTAACTGATGATGGTGCTGTCTAAAGCAAAGTCATTATTAACTAATAATAACGGTTGATTTGACACCATCAACTTGGGTAAAACAATGTTCTGCATATGTATTAAGAGTTAATGTTGGAAACATTGCGCCCCTGTTTGTTTGTGTGTGTGTGTGTGTGTGTGTGTGTGTAGAGGATATGCTGCAGTAAATAATTACAAAAATCATTGTTCATAAGCTATTTATAAACATTTCCAGTTAAAAATATATGTGTCATTACATTAATGGAAGTGTTATTGTAGCGTTGAATAAGATAAAATGATGTAAAAAATTTAATTTCATCTCACACCTACAGCATGTATGTTAGGCCTAATTTAACATGGGCAAATAGTTGTAAACAGTGACTTAAACTTGTACCTTATTACCTAGTCTACCTTTTTCTCTCATTAGATACTGTAGCTATTGTCATATAAAAAGGCACTTCCGCACATAGAGGCAGAGTGATAGGGAAAACATGGAGGGGAGGAGTTACGGCCGAGTGCCAACAGTTGTGCCTGTGGGAGAAGCTTTGCGCAACTTGCGACCAGCCATGCTCCTACAGAATGAACATTATTGGCTGTCATTGTGGTAATGGAGGGGGATGCGCAGAACGGCTGAAGACTGAGCCGTTTTCGTAGCCGACACCAACTGTAGAGGACCTGTGCGAATACTTTGCAATGGTTGTGGAATGACAAAAAAGTTTGGAAAAAATGGAAGTAAATTTGAATATTCACACACAGCTTTGTTCAGAATCAATCAATGCAAGTGTTTAAAAGTGCAAATGAAAGAGCTTGATCTGCTGAGTGTTGTTAGGTAAAAAAGAACTGCGTACTGTAGTTAGAACCGAAGATATCGTAAAACAAACTGATTAAAATATTCAATGCAAGGACAGGAGGATACCACGTTTGAACAAAAATAAAGGATGGAGAAACCTAAGTTAATTCTGATACTTAATGACAAATCTGTGGATGAATACCTTCCGTTTAAAACAAAAATGAAGGAAGTTGGCTGGGTAATTTGGTCTGGCTGACTGACTTTAGTTTTTGTAGATTCTTTTAATATGTAAGATAGAAAAAGCAGACAAGTGTAAAAATTGCAGAAGCATCAGTTTAATAAGTCATGGTTGCAAAAAATTAACACAATGAAAAAACTGGTGGAACCAGACCTTGGGAAGATCAGATTGCATTTAGGAGAAATGTAGTTACACACAAGGCAATACTCACATTACAACTCATTTTAGAAGATAAGTTAAGGAAAGGCAAACCTACATTTTTAGCTTTTGTAGATCTGGGGAAAGCTTTTGACAATGTTGGCTGGAATACACTCTCTCAAATATAAGGGGTAAAATATAAGGAGAAGAGTTATATTCAGCTTGCGCAAAAACTAGACAGCAGTTATTAGAGTCGAAGGGCATGAAAGGGACGCAGTGGTTGGGAAGGGAGTAAGATAGGTTTGTAACCTTTCCCCAGTTTTGCTCAATCTGTATATTGAGGAAGATGTGAAGAAATGAAAGGAGAAATTTGGAGAAGGAATTAAAGTTCAGGGTGAAGAAATAAAAACTTTGTAGTTTGCTGTGTCTGACAAATTACAATGTCATTGGCAAAGGACCTAGAAGAGCAGTTGAACAGAATGGACAGTCTGTTGAAAGGAGGGTATAAGATGAACAAGAGTAATACATGATAATGGAATGTAGTCTAAGAAAATCGGAATTAATTGGGTAATGAGCAATAAGTGTTTTGTTATTTTGTGTGAAACATTTTTTTCATTCAGTACTCTTTCAGTTCATTCTAGTGCTATTTATGTGAATTGTTTTTGGTGTCCCTTGATGTAACATTTATATTTTAGTCAGTATTTAATCAATTTGTATGATTTATGTTTTGAACCTGCTGTAGGCTCGTTAGTTTCAGGGCGTGGTGTAATGGCTGTTGTAGTTTCTTTCATTGGGATGAGTGTAGTGGTGTGGGAAATGGGGACAGAATTGAGGCTCACCAGTAGTACTGGAGGAAAATAATGGAACAGGGGAAAATTGCAACTCTTCAAGCTGTATTGGATAAGGCAAGGAAGTACCTGGACAGGTTAAAGAGGAAGGGTGAACAGAGGTGGGAAGGGCTACAGGTAATGGGGAAACAAGTGTAAGGCAGTATCCAGATACAGTAGCTTTGTCATTAATCCTGAGAACAGATTTGAGCTGTTGCCTCATTCACAATTGGATGAACCTCATGTAACTGAAGTTGTAGAAATTGGAAGTTAGTTGTGCCATAAGGACTTAAAAAATGTAAAGAAATTTGTAAAGAGAAAGTCAGTCTTACTGTTAGGTTGTCAACATGATATAGGTGTTGGCTAAGTACTACAAGCAGAGTTAGGTCCCAAGTATCAGGTTACAAACATTTTCAAACCTAGTGCAGGTCTGGATCAGGTAACAGAAGATACAGGTCCTTTATGCAAAGATTCCACAAACGAAGACACTGTGATTGTAGTGGGTGGTCTGCAGTTACATTTACTGCAGTTAGTTACATAGTCTTTCAATCTAGCTCATACTGTAAACTTTCCAACCAAGATAATTAAATCTTCTGAGACAGCCTCTAGCATTATTTATATAGACAAATCAAAGGAACAAAATCATATCATTAAACCAAGAATCAATGGACTATCAGATTGTCATGCAACACTTTTGTTTTTTTTAGGTGTAGATACTGAGCAGATTATGAAGACTGCTAAAATCTGAATACAGGAGAGTAGTTGATCCACTAAAAAATTAGTACTTTAGAAAATGCTCAAAGATATGAACTGTAAAGGTGTTTGACATGAATCAAAAATAGAATGCATTCATTAATAATGTCTGAACCATTTATGAAAACTTGTTTTCCTCTAAAAGTAATTCACATTAAATGGAAGTCTATAATAAAACCATGGATTACACAAGGAAAATGTCTCTTTCAGCCAAGAATAGCTCCAATGTTTGATGGTTTAGTTAAATACAAGGAATAATGTAAAATATTAAGTAATGTAATTCAGACATCTAATTAGAAGAAGATAGCAATGTCAGTCAACAAAATAAAAACATAATGGGATATAGTGAAAGAGGAGACTGATAGAACCAGGAAGAAACAGGAGCACACAGCATAAAGAGATGATGATACTTTAATAACCGATGAGTGTAGTGTGGGAAATTTATTTAACAAGTATTTTATATCTGTTACTGATAGTATGGAATTGTAAGGGTCATTAATTGTCTTTGAATATCTGAAAGTAGCCTTTACAAAGATACATGAATGTCACTTCACCACAAGAAAAAACTTCCATAATGACACCATATAAATAATGGTATATATGCCCCCAACAGGCAATAGACAGTTTTAATGCTGATGCATTAATATGCTACATCCCTTTTGGGAATGGAGTATAGACTGTGAGCAAGAGGAACTAAAGGGCTGGGGGCACTAGTGTCGTAGTGTGCTACAAGTTGAGAATTTGGGTTGGAAGGGAAGTGTGCCTGGATAGCCTAATTGAGTCTCTGTTGATCCTCCTTACTGTTATGTTCTATGATTGTGCGACACTAGTCATTTTGTTGTTTATTAATACAGCAAAATACAGTTTACCCTATTTTAAGGGCATGATGATGATGATGATGATGATGATGATGATGATGATGGCATGGTCCGTCGAAACTGGTTGCCAGTAAATAACAATATGAAAATACAGCTGACGGTGTTATTATTCACTGTATTAATTGAGATATATACACAAAGCTGTAGCTCCAGCATCCATGCATAAGACGGACAAAATCAACCTAATTGGTTAAGGCAGCCACTGGCTGAAGAGGGAAATCTGGGTTCAAATCCTGGTCCACCACAAATTTTCAAGTGTGCCATTGGATTTATTTCAGTTCCCTAAAATGGTCAAAATGTTTGGATACACTACTGGCCAGTAAAATTGCAACACCAAGAAGAAATGCAGATGATAAACGGGTAATGATTGGATGAATATATTATACTGGAACTGACACGTGATTACATTTTCACACAATTTGGGTGCATAGATCCTGAGAAATCGGTACCCAGAACAACCACCTCTGGCCATAATAAAGGCCTTGATACGCCTGGGCATTGAGTCAAAGGAGCTTGGATGGCATGTACAGGTACAGATGCCCATGCAGCATCAACACGATACCACACTACATCAAGAGTAGTGACTGGTGTATTGTGATGAGCCAGTTGCTCGGCCACCACTGACGTTTTCGATTGGTGAGAGATCTGGAGAATATGCTGGCCAGGGCACCAGTCAAACATTTTCCATATCCAGAAAGGCCCGTGTACAGGACCTGCAACATGGGGTCGTGCATTATCCTGCTGAAACGTAGGCTTTCGCAGGGATCGAATGAAGGGTAGAGCCATGGGTCGTAACTCATCTGAAATGTAACGGCCACTGTTCAAAGTGCCGTCGATGCGAACGAGAGGTCATAGAGATGTGTAACCAATGGCACCCAATACCATCACGCCGGATTATGCGAATACACGCTTCCAATGTGCGTTCCCCGCAATGTCGCCAAACACGGATGTGACCATGGTGATGCTGTAAACAGAACCTGGATTCATCTGAAAAAATAATGTTTTGCCATTCGTGCACCCAGGTTTGTCATTGCGTACAGCATCGCAGGCGCTCCTGTCTGTGATGATGCATCAAGGGTAACCGCAGCCATGGTGTCTGAGCTGCTGGTCCATGCTGCTGCAAACATTGTCAAACTGTTCGTGGAGATGGTTGTTGTCTTACGAACGTCCCCATCTGTTGACTCAGGGATCGAGACGTGGCTGCACAATCAGTTACAGCCATGCAGATAAGATGCCTGTCATCTCGACTGCTAGTGATAAAAGGCTGTTGGGATCCAGCACAGCATTCTGTATTGCCCTCCTGAACCCACCGATTACATATTCTGCTAATAGTCATAGGATCATGACCAACGCAAGCAGCAATGTCGCGACACGGTAAACCGCAATCGCGATAGACTGCAATTCGACTGTTATCAAAGTCGGAAACATGATGGTGCACATTTCTCCTCCTTACATGAGGCACCACAACAACATTTCACCAGGTAATACCGGTCAACTGCTATTTGTGTATGAGAAATCGGTTGGAAACTTCCCTCATGTCAGCACGTTGTAGGTGTCGCCACTGGTGCCAACCTTGTGTGAATGCTCTGAAAAGCTAATCATTTGCATATCACAGCATCTTCTTCCTGTCTGTTAAATTTCATATCTGTAGCACGTCATCTTCGTGGTGTAGCAATTTTAATGTCCAGGAGATGTAACTTACAAACGTATAGAAAAGCAATTGAAATTGCTTAACAAAGAGAAGGCCACTGAACCTGACTTGATACCAATTTTGTTGTAAAAAGAGTATGTGAAAGAACTTGCATTCCCATTATCAAATAGGGTCACTAGAACAGGTGTGCAAAACTATAGGTTTACACCTATAATGTTGGCCTTTGTAGAATTTTGGAACATGTTTTGTACTAAAGTATGTTGATATTTCTGAAAATTGAAAATCTCCTTAGAACTCAACATTGGACCCGAAAGAAACAATTGTGTGAAACTCATCTCGTGCTATTGGTTCACGAGAGCTAGAAAGTATTAGATACAAGCTCTCAGGTACATGCTGTGTTTAATACAGTGTATCAGACCAACTATGTGCTTGGATTGATGAGTTTCCAGCTATTAGAAAGCAGTATGTCATTCTTAGCAGAGAGGTGTCTTCAGGCACAAGACTTCTGGCGTGCCCCAAGGGAGAGTTAGGGAAATATTGGTTTGCACAATATCTATGGAAATGATCTTGTAGTTAACATCTGAAGTTCAATGAGGCTTTTCAATGGTGGTGCTGTTGTATATACAAACAAATGTAAAGTACTTTGAATACATACTAGAAAAAAAGAAAGAAATATCCTTTATTATATGATTATGGATTTGCAGAACAATCACTGGCAACGTTCACGTCCATACCTATCGGATAGTAAGCATAAAGAGCAATTTCAAGCAGAACAACTGCATAAAATTAATTATGAATAAAATTGATGCAAGATAAAACATTAATTGAAAGAATCATCAGGAGGTGGGGGGAGGGGAGGCAGCTTACTAAACACCCATTTGCCCAGTACTTGAATATTGCTGATCACTGTGGAAGCTGTACTAGATATGGTTGACAAAGGAGGTAGATCGGAAGGGGAGTAGCACGCTTTGTTACAGGTTCATTTAGTAAGTGTAAAATTGTCAGTGGCAGGTACTGAATAAGAGATGTTGTGCATCATGGAATGGCCTTCTGTCAAAAGTTCTAAGAGCATGTCTGTCTTGAAGAGTCAGTCAATAATTGCTCATTCCTAAGTACAGTGGGGGACAAAAAATTACCCAGCCTGAATAATTTAAAGTCCAAGAACAGAGCGTTGCACACGCCCAAGCTCATAAGTGCGAGTGTTGCCAACTCCAGCAGCCTGTGCAGCTTCAGCTTGATGTTTACATCATAAAATAGAAGCAATACAATAGTTAAGAGACAGTATATGTTGAAGTTCCTTGCACTTCAACTCGCTTATTGTTTATTTTGGAAAAGATTATTTGAGCATGTAGGAATGGTTGAGGTATAAGAATTCCATGGGGTACATTTACTACAATGAACCACTTCTCACATATGTTTCATTGTGTTAGTGGATAGGCTGGCAGTTTATGAATGCAAGGCGCACATTCTAGTCCTACTGGAGTCAATTTATTTTGTAATTTTTAGACTTCTTGTAGGTAATATTTTAAAAAAGAATTGTGGAGTTGTAAGTTTTATAGGTTTTTAGAAGATTGTTTTATTATAATATAATTTTTAATCAGACAGACGCTTGTTCATATTAATCCTCCTTAGTCAATCACTGTCAAAATGATGGGAAACGACAAAATCACTTACCAATGGCCAACCACCATTAGCTCTTGTTGGTTTTGGGGACATCATTTCAGTTATTTTGGAGACATACTGTCACCAGTTGCAGGAGACCAGTTTTGTCAACAACAAAATCACCCTGCTGAAGGTAGGTAATGGGAGGTATATGCAGTGTAGAGGGAGGTGCATTATTTGTGTCTTTATAAATGGGACTTGCTAGAGGCTTCTGAAGAATTTATAGATTATGGTCACTCAGATTGTTAGTGAGATGAGAGCCTGTAGAGAGGAATAT
The DNA here is from genome assembly GCA_026315105.1 of Locusta migratoria. Lineage (NCBI taxonomy): Eukaryota > Metazoa > Arthropoda > Insecta > Orthoptera > Acrididae > Locusta > Locusta migratoria. The sequence continues at coordinate 226,797,178 of CM048755.1, forward strand.
AGTGTGTAGAGGCTGTGTTTAATGGATGAACTGGTTATTCCAGTGATCAGTGCTTCGAAGGTAACTGTCATATGCAATGCAACACATCAGCCCATGGACCTCATAGTTGCAGGTAATAGGGGCTTATCACTGCAGACACACATTCACTCTGATCCCTTTGTCTCATCCAAAACTGGAACTGAGGAATTTGGGATAGTTAACTGATGCAATGATACATATCTCCTTAAAAGTGGTATGTGCATACCAAGCACTCGGCTGTTAACTGAAGAGCAGCCAAGTGTCATAGAATACTCTTGTGATGAGTTTGCAGGCAATATTAATGCTGCCACAAGATAATGCTTGACTATATATAGATTTAACAATGTACCAACAGAGGAATCTTCTTGCCAGATTCTAAGAGTTCAGAGTGTTTCAGTCCATCCACAAGTGAAAAATAAGTCAGGACAGTTGAGTTAAACACCAAATTTACAATGATGATCATGACCCAGTCTGCCAGAGAGATTCATGTGTAACCAATAGAATGTCGAATAATTCATGAGGTGGTAGAGAAAATGATGGATGATATTATTCAGCAATCTGATCGCTTGGTAGTCACTGATAGTTCTCGTCAGAAAGGAGGATTATAGTTGGTGATCGTGTTTAAAGTACAATAAACTTAATAAGGTAACCAAGAAATATGTTTACCCTATTAACAAATTGACAATATTCTGGACTGTCTGAGGGCAGTAAAGTTTTCCTCAGCAATAGATTTTTAATCAGGATACTTGGAAATAGAAGTCAATGAGGCTGATCACGACATTTTTGTTACCCTAAATGGCCTGTATGAATTTAAAGTAACACCATTTGGTCCGTGTAATGCGACAGCAAATTTTGAATGGATGATGGCTTTGCCAGAGGTGTCTATCGGGAACATAACCAGTTTTAACAAGTGAAACTGGTGAAGTGGTGCCACAGCTAGAGCAGACAAACCTATTTAAAAACATTTTGAGAGTTTATTGAACCATTACAGCCCAAGAATGTTGACAATTCAGATATGGATTAAGTTTGATAGAGAGGAAATCCCTGAACCATCAGAGGAAGAAATCAGTTGTTAGCCTATCCACTTTTTTCTTTTTTTGCTCTAGGGGTAGTTCTTTTCCTTGCAGTTATTGATAGTGTTTGTTCATTGTTGTTAAATGTGTTCTTGGCTCAGATTTTTCCTATTATAAGAGGACGCTGAGCCCTCTAACCAGGCATGCTTAGCCATGGTGCCCGGTATCCACTCGGTTGATGAAATATATTTAAGAGCAGTTTGTTGTAGTAAATCTACCCACATGAAGTTCTTATACCTCGGCCGCTTCTGTGTGCTCCAAAATAAATGAATCTCGATATATTGCCTCTGTTTGATGTAAACACCAAGCTGAAGCTCCAAAGACCGCTAGAGTTTGCAACATTCACACTTCAGAACTAGGACGTGTGCAATACTCTGTTCTTGGATTTTAAATTATTCAAGCCTAGAAATCTTTTTGTTCCCCATTGTACAGGATTTATTTAAAATCTAATTACAGAAGAACTTCAGTGATTATTATTTCCATGTCTGTTCAGTTTAAATGACATTGACACAAATTTCGTCCTTAGCAGGAAGGCTTTATGAGTCATTATAGTTATAGTCATTCCATACAAAAAAGTCTGATATTTTCTTCAAATTTCTGAGTGACATAAAAGGTAATTTCTACTATATCTTTTGCCATAGGTGCTGAGGAAGGTGTTTGGTTCATTGACTTGAAGAATGGAAATGGGGCAGCAGGAAAAGGAAAACCATCCTCAAATCCTGATGCAGTTTTAGCTATGGATGCAGCTGATTTTTACAATATGTTTTCAGGTCAGTTAAGAGAAGTATTTTCAAATAGTTAATTTATTAATTCTTTCTGATGAAATCTGAATCATCAGTGTGTAACCAAAACATACATACATTTTACAAAAGTCAAAGAACTGTTTAAAGTCTAGTTCTTTTCTCTTGTGGTCTTTGCCTACCACATTAACTCTTAGAGTATCAGTTTTTAAAAGTTGAATGGTGTTTGTTCCTGTTACACATTCAGATGATGTAACTGAAGTGGCTATCAGTGAAAATGTATTTAAAAAAAAAAACTAGCATCTGAAAACAGCATTAATCATGAAGAAACAAATGAAAAGGAAAAATAGTGTATAGTCATATAAATAACATACTGTATTACACTTATAACTGGAATTACATGATTTACATAAGGAAGAAGCCTGCAAGATAATATTGTCTTAGGAGAAGAGATTTTTCAGTAGATAAGGTTCTCAATAAATTGTATGTGGGTTCAGAGATGGTGGTAATTGTACCTGGCATTCCACACTGTGTTTCATTTTACAGAAGTATCTGTTTGTTGTGTAGTCAGTAAAATTGAGGTTGGACATTGAGTAAATGGAGGAATGTGCTCTTCACTGTTTGTAAAAGTATTTTTTGTTGCACTTTCAGTTGGATAGAAAGTAGTAGCTGGTATATACATGTTCATTGTGGAAGTGCTAGTGGTAGTTGTAAGGCATGTTGAGTTGGTTTAGAAAGTTCCATGCTCGTACAGATGCATATAGACATTCTTTTTTTTTTCCCTTGTTCTATTTTGGAGTGGAATAGGAAAGAAAATACCTAGTAGTGGTACAGTGTGCCCTCCGCCATGCAGCTTACGGTGGAGTGCGGGTATATATGTAGATGTGGATATATGTAGGTACTACCTATAAAAATTTTTGTCAATAGTTAGAAGTAAAAAAACAGTAGTAAATTAAATCATGCCTGATGTGAGACATTTACTTATGAATAGGAAAAATGGTGAGCATATAACTTTTTTCCTGTCATCAATTTCTTATAGTTACTGTAATACTTGTCTTATTGTGTTAAATCTTCAACAGAAGACTGAATAGATTAAAAATCTGTCAAACTTTGTAAATAATTATGCAAAATATTGAAACTAAAATTTGTATTACCCATAGAAGCCGCTAGATAACCTGCAGCTTGATTATAAACTTTGAACTGGGATAGTTCAATAATATAGACATTCACACACAAACTAACTCTAAAAATAAATAGTGATGTTAAATGTATGTCATGGGTGTTGAAAGTCTTGGCTGAACATATACAGTATACATGATGTTAATAGGAAATACACATTACCAGGCACTACTTAAAATAACAAAGGGTGAGGGTGAGGGGAGAAAACCAGGTTAGTAACTTTTCTTCAAAATAGTTCTGTGCAAACTGTATTCAGAATTTATATATGCATCTGGTGAGAGGCTAAAAGGGAGGGGGGGGGGTGGTAAGTGAGTCCGAAGATTGGTAGTTTGCTGTAAAAGTTAAAAAAAATCAATTATTGAAATTGGTTAAAAAACAAACTTAGTTTTTTCTCCTGACTGTTTATTATATAAAATGCTCAAAATAAGTATTGTGCAACTTCAATTTTTGTGAAAGCATGTAGGCTTAGATGCATAGGAAGCAGGGAATGGAAGACTAAGCCTTAAGTAGTTGGTATGAGCAACACCACCTAGAAGACAAGGCCTTACAACAGGCCGTGCCTACGTCACACTTAGAGGCCCCGGCCACCATCTGACTGGCCGGCCGCTGCGCGGAGGTAGGCGTGCCCCAGTGGCCAGCCAGTGAGCTGGCGGCCGCGGCCTCTAAGTGTGATGTAGGCACGGCCTGTTGTAACGCCTTGTCTTCTAGGTGGTGTTGGTATGAGAGTGCCAATTTGTTCCACTGTGTAAAATGCCAGGATCATCCTTGGTATGGTGTCCACGAGCTGGCCTACATGTTGGTCCTCAAGTTTTCTCACTCTTAAATAGTTAGCTTCCTGCGTCGGAGGTTTGAATCCTCCCTCGAGCATGGACATGTGTGTGTTGTCCTTAGGTTAGTTCAACTTAGTTTAAGTAATTTTTAAGTCTAGGGACTTACGACCAAAGTAGTTTGGTCTCACAGAATTAAAAACTGTTGAACATTCTTAAATAGTTATGTTCCTGAGGTGACATGGAATACAGGAAAGGGGGAGGGGTGGAGGTGAGTGTTACTATGGTGACACATTAAAAGTTTCTGTGTGTGACAAGAATGCTTATTTTTGTTTTCTATTAGCAGATGATTTCTGTGTCCAAGATGGGAATGTTCATGGGGTTGGTGCACTTTCATTATGCATTATCATGTCATCACTGAAATATTGATAGTAGAGTCAATATTGAATAGCCCTCAAGTTAGCCTCAGTGATGGGAGTAGTAATGGAAGTGATGGTCCACAATATGATTGGCCTAGTGCTCTACTGAATCCATGGTGCTGCATACCCAGAAGTGCAGACCCTGGCCACTGCCACTCCAATGACAGTCATGCATCAGGCATATCCTGCCTTTATCGGTGGAAAGAATTCTCTTCCAATGATAATGTTCCATTCAGGAGCTTCTTTGCAATCATGCTTCAGGTGGAGCTGCTTAGATGTACATCAAATTAGTAATTTTCAAAATGGTTGCAAGATGAACTGGTTGAGTATCAGCTATTTTAGATCTCTAGAGCAGTGATGAGAAGAAAACATTTTAATATATGGTTGTTTCTAAATTCTTTTAAATAATTTGTGAGGGAATTCTGTTTGGGGAGGGGGGAGGAGGAGGAGGATCACTTTCTTTTCAACTGTCAGTGCTTAATACTTCTAAAAATATGTTCTCATTCTTCATAATGACACAGTTTTCCATGATATATATGCCTTGATACTGCAGAAAGAGTAAAATACATTCTTAATTATGTTTTAGGAAAACTGAAACCAGCAGCTGCATTCATGTCTGGAAAATTGAAGATTACAGGAAACATGCAAAAAGCCCTTAAATTGGAAAAATTGATGGGGCAGCTAAAATCAAAGCTGTAAGGCTGACTTCATAACTGTATGCAGACATGACATTGGTGGTTATATGAAAGTATTTTCTACTTTTTTTTATGCTAATTTGTAAAATGAATATATTTTTATAAAATATTTACTGCAAAATATTTTGTGTTTTTCTCTGTGTGATCACTGCATTTTATAAAAACAGGCCAGGTTAATGGAACAGAGCAAACATTTTCTGGTGAGAATAGCCTACTGATTGAAGTGTGTTTGCTGTTAATTTCTGTAAAACCAAAAGCAGTGGTGTGGTGAGAGTATTTAAATGTAAATTTATTTGAAACAAAACAGTTGGTATGAAGTTGATGGCTTAAATTGTAAGATTATGTTCATAAATGTTACCACTCATCTAGTATTGCTCTGTGATGAACACAGTCACAGGAATACAATTTCAGTGCTGCATATTCATCAGCCCCATTAAAATCAAAAGGTTAAAAACTGTTATTACATTTACTTAAGTAAATGTTGAAATACACAGTTTGTTGCATTCTTGCCAGATTGGATGTTTGTAAAGTTTGATTTACATGTAAAGCAAATCATAAGTTACATACCTGTTCTTTTTTTCTGGTGTAATTGTTAATATTTGTACATGTTGCAGTATTGTAATATATTATATATTTTTACAACTGTGGTTGGTTTTAAAAATGAAATAAACATTAAACCTTCTCTCCCTCTCTGCCCCCCCTCCCTCTTCCTCTCTGCCGCCCCCCCCCCCCCCCCTGGTGTTGGCTCTAGGGTCAAGGTCAACATACATATCAGGGCACAACAGCAAAATGTGCCTACAGTTCTCATTGTCATTATAAACTGGTGGAACGAAGTATTTCTGCAGTACAAGAGGTAGGTGCAGAATGCTTCACAGAAGGCTGTAGAACAAGACCAGATGGGTACAGTCACACCACCACCACCACCACCACCACCTGAGATAAATACCCCATCCTAATGGCATAATAGTGTAACACGTCATATGGTATCAGAAGTGACAGTTTGCTGCTGTTTGTTAGTGCATGTATTCCACTTTTCTGCAACCTTAATGGTCCATACACCACTGCTGTCTAGCATGCCGATGCACAACTTCAGTGGAAGAGGAATGGTATCAGATAGTGTTTTCATATGAATCCAGGTTCTGTTTGTTTGAAAATGATGGCTGCATTTTGGTTTGCTGCAGACAGGTGGAAGCAGCAGCATAGTGATAGCATTTGCACCAGACATACAGAACCAACTCAAGGCATTTCAGTGTGGGGTGCTATTGGTTAAAACCACAAAACAACTTGTGCATATCTAGGGTACTGTGGTACTGTGACATGTTTGACCTACATGAATGTCATGTTGTGGCCTGAAACCATTCAGTTTCTGCTTGGCAGTTCAGATGCCATTTTTCACACACGTTGCTGTGGCTCACCAGACTTGTTGCCAACTAAAAATGTGAAACGATAGTTGCAGCACTGTGACTCAATGCCACCCATCACAGATAAACTGTGTAACCAGGTGACTGCAGCATGGATGGCTATACAAGAAGCCAGTTGATGCCATCAATAATGGAACAAGTTACCAGATGCCGTAAATGCTAATCGTTTCTTCAGAACATATTAATGAACATGTCCCGTGAATATGAACCTCCTATCTCAAGTATTTCAGCATGTTTTCTGAACATGCATGTGTTAGAAAATAATGTTAAGAGAAGTTAGTGTGTTTACTTGTTGGCTAACTTTTAACTTTGATATTTATTCACTTGTAAAGATACCCATGACACAGTCATTGTCCAACTGGAAACTGTCCATAGGACTTTGTACCTTTCATGTGGAGTGACTGTAGAGACCCATTTCTGCACTTACATATGCCTTCATTAACAACATATGGTTCTGGATAATAAATAGATCATTCACAATTAATAAGGATGACAGAAAAAAATTGCTGATGAATACCAGTCTCAGGTGGTTGGAGGAGTGACATCTGTTGTGATGTAGCTCATTGAAGCCTGTTCGGTTCACAATATGGCGCGTTGAGTGACAATGTTGCAGTGTGGTGGTGTTGATATGAATGTCTGGCTGCCTTCCAGTAGGAGATTGAACACTTCCTTAAAATCCAATAAAAGGAAAGGTATCCATAGAAGTTTGTGAGCCTATGACAATCGGGTAAAACTGGTCTGTGAATAGCGGTGTCTGCTACCATTTGTAGATGTGCACCATTAGGGGGATAGCTGGTACTAGTAGCAAGGGAAAGCAACAGTTAATATACTGTCCTTGTATTTGAAAGGACTACAACCTAAATCCATGCCCTGTTATCTGTAATGGTTGTTTTGAAATGGCTGATTTCAATCAACATTTGTGAAATGATTGGAACCTGTAGTCATCAAATGTCAACATTGATGTGTTAAACTGCATTTTTCTTTCCAGTTTCCTTCCCTGATGGTGCCTGTATCAGTGTATCAACAGATTGTTTGTAAACAGGCACTGCTATTGTGATATTTGTAAATTGTTTCATGAGGGGCAACACATGTGCTCTAAAGACAGGCAAACCTGCAAGATGTAGATGACAGCAGCAACTGGTGGGAGGCTGAGTTTAATAGTGACAACATTTAAAAATAGTTTCATCAAAAAATGAAATAAAATCTAGGAAGAAACCACAGATCAGTACAGGTATCAGATTATTTTCAGAACAAAGATCTTGATAGGTTTGTTGTTATTGAGGTGGTCTTCAGTCTGAAGATGTTTGATGCAGCTCTCCTTGTTACTCTGTACTCTGCAAGCCTCTTCATTTCTGAAGATTGAGTACAACCTCCATCCTTTTGAACCTATTTACTGTATTTCTTTCTCTCATTCAGTTTCAATACTAAATTGATTAGTTGATGTCTTAGAATTTGTCTTATCAATCAATCCATTCTAGAGTCAATTTACAACAGATTTTTCTCCCCACTTCTGTTTAGTATTACCTCACTGGTTACAAGATATACCCATCTAATTTTCAATAATTTTAAGTAGCTTCACATTTCAAAAGTTTAAATTCTTTTTATCTGTGAAGACTGCACTTATCAACATGGTGATTATAATTAATGTTAAACTTTCAAAACACTGTAAAAATACCACCACTGGTCAAAATGATGTTAAATTGCAACATAATATTATAGGTGAAGGAAGGTAATGTATGGCAGAAGAAAAATAAAAAGTGTGAAAATTGATCAGTAGATGGCGTATGTGTCAGAATATGTAACTGAACACCTGTCATGTGTATGACCCATTGAAGTTGATATAAACAGAGTACATGGCTTTCTCACTTTGTGTCCAAGATTCCCACCATGACTGTCTCAATGCAGTATAGCGCTCTGCTTGTACTCACTACAGAGACGTCCGATGAGCCTTGGAAAGGCACAAACTTGATAGCTTTCACTGTACTCACACAGACGTGGCTGCCATCTTCGGCCACTGTGTCATTCATATCTCTCTCTCTCTCTCTCTCTCTCTCTCTCTCTCTCTCTCTCTCTCTCTCTCTCTCTCTCTCTCTCTGTGTGTGTGTGTGTGTGTGTGTGTGTGTGTGTGTGTGTGTGTGTGTGTCCCTGATGACGAAGACCGTGATGGCTAAAAGCTATCGAGTTTATGTATACCTGTTATTTTTGCCTTTCCGTGACCCATCGGATGTCTTCGTGGTGAGTAAGAAACCTATCCTTCATGAAAATATTGTTGAAGACTTCCTGAAATTTCCATCATTTGGTTTACAAGAGAGATTACTGTGCATAAGTCGCACTGCAGAAGTACAGGACAATGTAGGGTTTGATGACTGCCATGGGCCTGGGGAAAATGATTTGGAAATTCAAAAAGAGTGCTTCCTATGTTGGGCAACAAGGTAGAGGGAGAAAATGAATTGATTTGACATTGGTAGAAGTGGCCACAGCAGCGCAGGTGGAGTCGAGTGGTGATGCGCACGGAGAATTGCCAAAAATTTGACAAACCTGCAAGCATGGAGCATAAAATCGTATGAAATATCCTTCTTTGCTATCCATGCAAAATTACCCATGTGCACAATTTGTTTCCTGTTGACCTTGCAGCAAGAGACTTTTTTAAGAATTTCTCTCTCCCATGGAAGTGGACAATGAATGGCCATGGAAGATTTTGTGAACAGACGAAGCCCAGTTCCATCTGTTCCATATGTCAATACACAGACTTGTCAAATATGGACAACAGAAACACCGTACACAAATCAACAAGTGTCACTTCATCCTGAAAGGTCAGAGTTTTACAGCATCATTTACCATTAGGTCATATTTTTCCAAAGAGACAGGTGCTTCCAGTCATGTTTCCTATTTGCTGGTAAGTGCTAAGTGTCTTGCACAACCATGTCATTCCATCCTTCCAACAATGGATGTGTAAATGTGACCATTTGTATGCAAGACAGCATACCTCTTCACATTGCAAATCCAGTTAAGTAGCTGCTGAAGCACCATTTTAGAAATGCTAGGATTATCAGCTGCCATTTCTTACAGCCTGTCCATTCCAATCACTGATCTTAATCTGTGACACACTGATTGAAAGATGTTCTGTTCAGTGTTTCTACTGCAAACTTCGCTGCATTGAAGGAACACATTGCGCCACACTATGAATGTGAACCCGGAAACACTTTGATCAGTTGTGGAACAAGCTGCTGCTGTAGTTTTATAGGGCACTTAACTACTATGTCATCTTTTCCCTGTTCCTAGAGACAATGTTACATTGTAATGTAAACAAAATAAAATCTGGTGCTTAACACAGATAAGGGAAACCCACATGGGATACAGATTGACAATGAACATTTCACTGACAACACGAGAGAGAGAGAGAACAAGAAAGGATAGTGTTGAACCAAACTAAAATTTTTACAGCAGAATACCATGACTGGCTGATCACTAGGATAATAAGGAATGAGCCAGCCACACTACACACTGAAAACATTTGGTTCGTTCAAAAGGAAAAGTCTAACAACGGCTTAAAAGTGCTGGTGGGATGCAGACCCGAGAATCAGGCTAAAGCATGCTCCACGAAATGGAATGATAAAAACCAGCTGCACAATTAAAATGTAAAACAGAGTTAGCCATGGAGGCATTGCCACTTAAAACTAAAGGTAGTGCACTTAGTAGAGTAAAAGACTGCTGCAAGGGAACTAAAGTGGGACAATCCATCAGGATATGGACCACTGTCAACACAGCACCACAGCGACACTTGTGTGGGGACTCACGGTGAAGTAGAAAGCCACGGGTCAATCGTGTATCCCCAATATGGAGATGGCAGTCGACAACCGAATCCCGACGTGTTGACCTCGAGGAAGATTTCCATGAAGCCGTGGGCAGTTTGACTCACGAAGCTTATTTGGCACACTTGAAGTAGACCATTTAGAGCTCCAAGCTTCATGCACCTTCTGGTGTAGTGCCAACTGGAGATCCCTTTCCATGAGATCAATGGCTAGAGATTGTGAGGTGTTGTGCTGCATGGCCAGCTGATCAACATATTCATTCCCTGAAATGCCATTGTGGCCCGGGGTCCAGGCAAAGACCACAGAACAGCCAGACCTGCCGAGAGAGAGGAAACAGTGTCCTGAATAGACCGCACTGATGGATGTTTAGAGAAATACTGGTCGAGTGCTTACAAGCCACTCAGGGAGTCACTACAGATGACAAATGACTCTGCGGGGCAGGCTCAGAAATGTTAAAGAGTTCAAGCAATAGCTATACCAGTTGTGCGGTAAACACCCTACTTCGACAGGGCAAGTAATGCTGTCCGATAGTCACCATGGATACAGGCGTATCCCGCTTGACCATCTACTAGAGAACCATCAGTGTAAACATCTTCTGTGCCACGGAATGAATAGAAGAGTGCCATGAACTGGTTACGGAGATGTGTTGGTAAAACTGCATCTTTCCAGACAAAGCTGCAAGCAAGGAAAGGTCCTAGGAGGGGTTTGAAATGATTAGTGGAAAGTGAGAGGGATCGAATAGGATTTGTGCAACAAAAGAAGTGAATGAACACAGACTACAATTGGGTAACTCGATCTGGGCCATAACGGAGGGAAAAGGAGTGCAGCAGGTGGGAAAAGCAGCCTTGATTCAGGTGGTGGGGCAAGGCTTGAACACGCAGCATAGGACGATAGCAACTGTTCCACAGGGAGGGACCCCAGCTTTGACTATGAGGCATGTCACTTGACCTATGTGAAAGCCCCCCCCCCCCTCTCCCCCGTCGCCAAATGGACACACTATGTAGAATTGGGTCCAGTAGCTGCAATGATGGTGCTGCAGAATTGTACATTATGCTCCTGTAGTCCAGGCATGGTTGTAAGAGTGCCTTGTAGAGCTGCAGGAGTGGCAGATGTGCAACTTCCCAAACAGTGTGGCTGAGGCAGAGAAGGATATTCTGGTATCTCCAACACTTTTGTTTCAGCTGTTGGAGTTGTGGCACCCAAGTGAGCCAGTCATCAAACAGCATGCCTAGAAAGCAGTGAGTCTGTTTGACAAGAAGCAGTTCATCAGCCGAGTAGAGCTCTGGGTCCAAGTGAAGGCAGACAATGACATAAGTGCATGAGAACTGGAACCCATGTGCTAGGGCTCATGAAGGTGCCTTTAGAATTGTTCCCTGCAATTGCCATTCAGTGACACCAATGCTAGATGAACTGAAATATAAACAAGTCAGTAAGACAGTTGATCACAACTAAAAAGAATGGAGCCCTGTGGGACACCATTCTCTTGGAATTGGGGTGAGCTGAGGAAAGTACGACCCTAACCTGAAGAGAGTGGATGGAAACAAAGTTCTGAATAAAAATTGGAAGTTGACCTCATAAGCCCCAGTTGTACAGTGTAGCAAGGATGTGGTGGTGACAGAATGTATTGTACACCTGCTGGAGATAAAAAAAAGACTGCAACAAGGTGCTAACAACTAGATAAAGCTGTATGGATGGCAGACTCTAGTGACACTAAATTGTTAATTTTGGAGAGGCCCTAATGGAACCCCCCCCTCCCCCTTTCTCCTGTTGTGGGGCAGGATACTCCAATCTTAAAGTATCCACATAAGCCGGCGACTCATCATATATTCGACTAGGTTACACGGAACATAACAGGGCAGTAACTGTCAACCACCAGTGGATCTGTGCCTGGTTTCATCACTGGGATAACGATGCTATCCCACCATTGGGACAAGAGAACACCCCCCCCCCCCCTGCCCAGAGACAATTGAACAGGGTGAGTAACTGATGTTGAAAGTGTGCTGAGAAGTGACAAAGGAACTAGCTGTGCATACTATCTGGTCCTGGAGAGGTATCAGGGCATGCAGCAAGAGCAGTTTGGCACTCCCACTCACTAGACAGAGCATTGTACAGTTCCCGGAAGTGCATGCGAAGAGAGAACTGCTTCTGCTTAATCCACTCTTTGAGAGTGTGGAAGTCCACACTGTAGGTTGAAGTCACAAAGCAATGTGCATAATACTCTGCCATGCACTCGGCAATAATGGTTGGGTCAGTACAGAGGGTGCCCTGGATGTTGAGAGATGGGGGATTCCTGTTGGTGGGCGGTATCCGAAGAGGCACTGTACGCGAGGCGAAATGCAAGAAGGGGAGGTAAGAGAACCAATGGTGGTTACGTACCTCTCCCAACTGTATTGTTTACTCTGCTAGATGAGTCTCAGAGTTTGAGTCTCGAGTCTTTTAAAGGCAATCAGGTGCTCTGTGGAAGGGTGGCTCTGGAGTGCCTGCCAATGATCCTGGATGGCCTCGGCGATCTCCGGTGTCTACCGAGGCACAGACTTGTGGTGAAGTGAGCCAGTGGTGGTCAGAACAGTTGCCTCAGTGGTGGAAACTATGGCCCGAGTGACTTGCTGAACAGATACATCAATGTCAGCTGAAAGTGGAGTAGTTACAACAGCAGCTGAGGTGTAAGCTGGCCAATCAGCCTTACAGAGTGGCCATCGGGGCAGGCAGCATGCAGGTTGAGACTGTGGGAATGACAGATTGATAGGAAAATAATCGCTGCCACAAAGGTCGTTGTGGACAGTGAGATGTGGGAGAAGGCTGAGGCTATAGACAGACCTATGACTGAATACGTGGCATGTGCCACCCTAAAATATGTAGGGGCATTCGTGTAAAGAAGGCTGTGCTAATAGGATTTCAACATCCTTACCATGGCCGATAGTCTCCATTCCACCCCATAAAGCATGATGGGCATTACTGCCCCCCCAAAAGGAGAAATGGCAGGGGAAGTTGTGCGACCAGGACAGAAAGGTCAGTAGGCGAGACAACCTCATCTGGAGGAAGGTAGATGGAACAGATGGTCAATTCCTCCATGGCCCGAATGCGAACAGCAACTGCCTCGTAAGTCATGTGGAGAGGCATGGCAGCACTGGGGATGGTGGCGAGATCGTATACACAGAGACTTCCAAATACCCTGTCAAAGTCCACATGATTTTTGCAGTAGCCCCGATAGTCATGAATGGCTGGACAGGGAACCATGTTTCTTGTTGGGCAGTGTTTTTTCAACCTGTGGGGTTGGAAAGTCTTGCTCGGGGGGGGGGGGGGGACGCGGTCGCTGGAGGATGCAGTAGCAGCATGTTCGATAGCAAATCTACAATTCATGATGTTCAGATACTATGGTAGGAGTGACACACATAAGTGACAGGGTTTTGTGAAAGTTGCTTAATTAACAAGTAACAAGATGGAAAAATGCTTTGTAGTGGCTTTGTGTGGCCCTTAATCAGATGTCAAAAGTGTCATAGGTGTTGGATGTACCTATGGCACTTTGATTTCTGATGATGGGCTGACCGAAACGCATAATACTGAAGCCATTTTTCAACCTCATGATGACCTGTTCACGAAGCGAGTTAACAGTTTGTGTTGCACTGCTACAGTTATTTACAGTGGTCGCAATATTCTTATATGACTGTCACATGTTCAAATTTTGTTTTGTCAGAAAAACAAGTATCACCAAAAGATTATTTTAATCACTACATAACAATACCATTTTATTACTGAATCTTAGTAGTTCACTGCGGGTTAAGGCTTTTCAGTATCCTTTTGAAGAAATCTGAAGTTTATACGGATCCTTTTTTTATACGAAAAAGTGATACATCAGCTTTGATGGTTTGATACTTGCACATTACGTTGCAACAAATTATGCATTGAGATTTATTATTAATGACAGCAAAACCATACATCAAATACTTGTAAAGTCTTTTTTCTCCGTCAGTCAGTTTTGATTCATTCCAATACTGCAACTTTCAGCGATCAAACCATCAAAGCTGATGTATCACTTCTTTATATATAAAAAAAAGGATCCTTATAAACGTAAGATTTCTTCAAAAGGATACTGAAAACTCTTAACCGGCAGTGAACTACTAAGATTCAGTAATGAAATGGTATGGCTATGTAGTGATTAAAATAATATTTTAATGATACTTGTTTTTCTGACAATATAACGTTTGAACATGTGACAGTCATACAAGAATATTGTGACCACTGTAAATAACTGTAGCAGTACAACACAAACTCTGTTAACTTGCTTCATTAATTTGAATACTTTGACTTTGGATCAATGAAATATTTTTATTATGGACCTGGGGGATTGCCAGACATTTGTACTGAGAAGCCGCCCCCCCCCCCCCCCCCCCCACACACACACACGCGTTGAAAATGGTTGGAAAAACACTGCTGTAGGATTACACAGAAAGCAGGATAGCAGCACAATTGCTACAACTCAGACAGGAGGCAAAAAAAAAAAAAAAAAAACCACGATAGTTCCACTGCAGAATCATATTGCTTCTTGACTGCTGAGGCGTGGTGATGTCAAAGGTGCAGTACGTTCCACAGATTCATCTGTTGTCTCTGATTGCAGAGGCTGAGCCTTGACACCCATGGCTTCCGAAGTCTCTGCAATTGCCAAGTCCTCCAGGTATGTGAGGATCTCAACCTCGTCCTCAGAAACAGAGATATGTGATGGTGACACAGTAGCCACCAGGGATTGTTTCTTCTTTTTCTTCTCCTCCTCCTCCTCCTCCTCCTCCTCCTCCTCCTCCTCTTCTCGCTGGTCCTTTGGTTTCTCTTGCTGGAAGGGCTTTGATGACTCAGTCTCAGGGACTAAGAATGCCCTTGAGGCCCTACAAACAGCAGTTGGTGGCTATTTCAGTCACTGGTATCCATTGTACCAGTGGGAGAAACCTTCATACTGTGTGATCCACACCATGTGGGGCTGATGGACAATTTAGAGAAAGTTTAGAGGAGGACAACTTGTCTTGTGTTATTGCGATATAGAGGAGAGAGTATTATGGAAATGATGAATGAGTTGGGGTGGAAATCATTAAAAGAAAGGCATTATTTGTTGTGGTGAGATCTATTTTCTTAATTCCTTTCACAGAAATTTCTCTTCTGAATGCGAACGTATCTTGTTAGCACCCACCTATATAGGGAAACATGATCATCATAATAAAACAAGATAAATCAGATCTAAAACCAAAGAGTTGGGTGTTCCTTTTTCCCCCGCGAGCTATTTGAGGATGGAACTGTAGAGAAATATCATAAAAGCACTCCATGAATCCTGTGCCATGCACTTCAATGTGACTTCCAGAGTATTTATGTGAATGTAGAGATGGCTGTTGTTTTTGTGGTTCATGGATGGTGGCTGATTTCCCCGGTGTTTGGGGGAGTTATTGCTCCCAAAGTAGGGACCTTGGGGGCAATAGAAAGGGACATGCGCCCCCTCCCCCCCCCCCCCCCAAACACCAAGGGGGCAGTTGTTAATGCTTGGGCCTGAGGGCCCAGAATGGTAGATGGAGCAGGAGGTGATTTTAACATGGATGGTGATGGAGATAGCGATGCAGCTGTGGCATATGATTTCATGTTCACAGGGTGGATTTTTTCGAACTTTTTCTGTGACTCGGAATACAAGACCCTGGACATATTCAATTATTTTCCATTCTTTATGAACTGTGCAGTTTGGTGAGCAGGGAGAGTGGTGCTAGCTGCAGTTAACACAGATCAGAAGGAGAATAAGGGACATCTGGATGTGATGCAAGTCTGCACTCTCAACAGATGATGTTGGCATCACAGCATGAGGACATGTGCACAAAACCCCCAGCACTTGAAGCAATGCATAGGGTGAGAAATGTAGAGTTTGACCTCACACTGATAGACCATCACCTTGACTTTCTCAGGCAGTGAATCACACTCAAAAGCCAAGATGAATGCACTGGTGGTGACCCTTTTGTCCTTCGGACCACTATAAACATGCCCAATAAACTATACTCCTCACCTCTCTTAGTTCCTCTGTAATTCTTCATTTGACTGCAATAAAAGATCTTTATAAAATATTGTCACGTTGAAACAGAAGCAGGCTTGACTTCGAATGCAAATGAACACAGCACTTATACTGAAAGCTGGTTTATTACGAACTTAAGATACACGCAGCACTAACTGCCTCTCGGGCAGAGTGCTCTGCTATTTATACACAGATAGAATGTACCAGAAATTAGAAGAACAGTTAACATAAGAAACAAGTAGAAATTACAAGTGAACATAAGAAAGATGTAGAACATTCTGGAATTGTTAATTACAAAGAAATAAATTTATTTTTGCCGGTGGGCAGGATTCAACCAGCGACCTTCAGCATCGCAGTCGGTGACGCTATCCCCTGCGCCACGCTGGCAGTCGGTGTACGTGGTCTCTCGCGGCATTGCTCCCTCTCCTGGAAAAACAGCAACCCGCTGTTAGGTTCCATGTGGAGCCAGCTGTAATGTCCTGGATCTTGACCTTGTCATGGATCCTCTGTATGGCAGTTGAAGAGAATCCTTCCCTTCTCCACAATTATCGACGACAGATGTTCCTGTCGTGGCTTCATTAGTAACATTACCATCCTCAGAGTCCTTGAACAAGAAGCCATTGTTGCCTACCTGCTCTTAAGGATTGTAGCACGGCTTCATGCGCAAGGACGTGAACAATGTCTCTTTGTTTTTGTCATGTCTACGACAGCTCATAATCCTCAACTTCGTATGTAATGTCTGACAGGCGGTGTATGACACGATATGGACCAAAGTATCACTTCAATACCTTTTCTGACAGTCCAACCTTCCGTACAGGGGTAAAAATACATACCAGATCTCCTGGGCTGTACACAACAGGTCGGTGCTTGTCGTTACACCGCTGACGGTCCTTCTCCTGGGCATCCAATGTGTGTGTATGCGAGCCAGCTGTCTTGCTTCTTCGACCCCCATGATGAGCTGTTTAACATAGTCATCCTGAGTGGTGTCCGGTTGGAACGGGACCAGCGTATACATCGTCATCTCAGCTTCACGGCCATGGAGGAGGAAATATGGCGTGAATCCTGTGGTGTCTTGTCATGCGGTATTGTAAGCAAATGTCACGACTGGCAGAATTGTATACCAATCCTTCAACTCAACATTGACGTACATCGACAGCATTTCAGCTAACGTCTTGTTAAAACGTTCCATAAGACCATTTGTCTGAGGATGGTATGCAGTTGTCATTCTGTGGACAATGTCGCACCATGACATTACCTCTGATACTAGTTTTTACTGGAATACTTTTCCACGATCAGATATCATGACACGTAGTGCTCCATGCTTCAAAATGTTTTCTACAAGGAATTTTGTGATCTCTG
This sequence comes from Locusta migratoria, assembly GCA_026315105.1. Lineage (NCBI taxonomy): Eukaryota > Metazoa > Arthropoda > Insecta > Orthoptera > Acrididae > Locusta > Locusta migratoria. The sequence continues at coordinate 226,814,695 of CM048755.1, forward strand.
GAGCTTCTGTAGTCGGCACAGGTTTGGTGACAGCATAGCGTGTGAGGTAGTCAGTGCAGACTATCATCCATTGATTACCGGTTGTCGACTTCGGGAACCTCCCTAAAAGATTGATCCCAACTCGGAGGAATGGAGCTGCTGCCGCTGCAATTGGTAAGAGTTCCCCTGCAGGTAATTGTGGCACATGCTTCCGTCGGTGGCACTCTTTACAGTGACTCAGTGCTTGACAGATCGGTAGAGACCTTTCCAGTAATACCTGTGTCTGATTCTTTCTAGGGTCTTCACGAATCCCAGATGACCAGATTTTGGAGCATCATGGAAATATTTGAGAATAGCTGGCTGGATATGAGCTGGAATGACCATTAACCATTTGGGACCCAGTGGATCGTAGTTGCTATTATACAATGTTCCGTTTATAAGTTGGAACTCTCCATTGGTCGGTTCTCCTTTCTCCAAGGCCTCTATCGTTTTTAATAGTGCTGGATCTTCCCTCTGTTCAGCTGTAACGTCATCTAATTCAGTGAGGGCTGATATTTCATTAATGCTGTTGTGTTCCACTAATGGATTCCTCGAAAGGCAGTCGGCATCCTTGTGTTTGTGCCCGTTCTTGAATACCACTGTGACATCGTACTCTTGGAGTCTTAGGGCCCATCTTGCTAGTCGACCTGATGGATCCTTCAAGCTAGTCAGCCAACACAAATAATGGTGGTCTGTCATGACGGTGAATGGTTTGCCAAATATATACGGCCGGAACTCATTGATAGCCCAGATAACTGCGAGAAATTCTTTCTCAGTTGTAGAGGAATTTAACTCCGACTTTGAGAGTACTCTTGATGCATAGGCTATCACCTTTTCAGCACCTTCCTGAACTTGTATAAGCACTGCACCAATCCCATAACCACTGGCGTCTGTGTTAAGTTCTGTTTCCGCATTCTTGTCATACAAGGCTAGTACTGGTGCAGAAGTTAGAGCCTCCTTAAGTGCCCGGAAAGCTTTCTTTCATCTCATCCCAGTAAAACATGGCGTCCCCCTGCAGAAGTTCTTGTAACGGGCGTGCCTTGTTACAAAAGCTTTTTATGAAACATTGGTAGTATGAGCACAGCCTGAGAAATCTTCTCACATCACGAATGTGCTGAGGAGTTGGAAATTCTGTGACTGCCCTTACTTTATCTGGATCGGGACGGACACCATCTCTGTTGACTAGATGGCCCAGGAATTTTCTCTCTTTGGCGACGAAGAGGCAATCTTTGGATTGAGGCAGAGTCCTGCAGCCTGAACACACTTCAACATAGTTGACAGGCAACTCAGATGCTCTTCAAATGTTTTTGAGAAACGACAATGTCATCTAAATAGCAAACACACTTAAGGTGTCGAAGCAAGTTGTCCATCATGCATTCGAATGAGGTCGGAGCATTACATAATCCAAATGGCATTACTTTGAATTCATAGAGGCCGTCAGGTGTGATAAAAGCAGTCTTCCCCTGTCAGCTTCGTCAACCATGATTTGCCAGTAACCTGTCTGCATGTCCATAGTTGAGAAGTATGTAGCTCCTTTCAAGCAGTCTAAGGTGATGTCAATGCATGGCAGTGGGTAGACATCTTTCTTTGTAATTTTGTTCAGTGGCTGATAGTAATCACAGAATCGCCACATGCCATCCTTCTTCTTTACTATGACCACCGAAGATGACCAAGTACTCTTCGAAGGTTGTATAATGTCATCGTGCAACATCTCCACTTCCTCCCGAATTATACGTCTTTCAGCTGGCGACACTCTATACGAACGCTGGCTAATTGGTTGATGATCCCCAGTATTAATATGATGCCTTATTGTGGGCCGTTTTGACTGACTTTTCTCCTGCTGATGTGTGAATTCACCCAAAAATTGACATAGTATAGCTAACACCCGCTGGCATTGTTCCTTGGTCAGTCCGGGCCCTATTGGCAGTTCCATGTTTGTTTCCTCCAGCGTGTTGTCTGTACTAACAGCAGAGCGTGGGTCTTTGTTGATGACGTTGAGCTCACCGTCCTGGATTGGGGATAAGTTGCGACTGCTCGTGACAATTAGTGATCCAGATCTCGCCTCGACCTCCGGTAATGCTTATAATAGCTGCTGGCATGTAAAATTCTTTGGTGAGCCTGATAAACTTTTTACTATCAACAAGCACTTCACAGTTTAATCGCACATCTGTGTTTGTGACTGCAACTCTTCTCATCGTCAATGGCGGGATCGTCACATCGTCAACGGCAAATAACTTCCCAGAAAATTCTGTATTACGAGTACCCGTTGGTTTAACTTCTTCAATTTGCAGCTCAGATCTTCCACAGTCAATGATAGCTTGGGATGCCTGAAGGAAGTCCCATCCAAGGATGACTACATTCTGTTAAAACAACAAATTCAAACGGCTGGGTCCTGTTGTTGATGCTTATTCTTGCGACACAAGTTCCTGCTGGCTGGACATACTTTCCATTCACGACCTTCAGCACAGTTGCCCCCATATCACAGAACATTGTCTTCTTTAGTGTGCGGCGGTAATTATCCGACAATACAGAGACAGACGCTCCTGAATCAACAACTGCCCAGACAGGTTGGCCGTCGATTATGACGTCGATGAGCTTTCCCGACATCTTAGGGACTGTCGTCCATGAGGGATTTTCATCTGCGGCGGCCTCACCTCCATAGATGGTCGCCTCGCTTAGTTTTCCTGGGCGCGGCAACTAGGGGAGGGGCTGGTGGTACGTCTGTACAGCGACGGTGAACTGCTGCGTCGCATTGGGGAGCGACCTCATCTAGGGTACGGCAATGGGCTTCTTCCCACAGGTCGACGTAACTCATCAGCAGGTGATTGGCTGGGATAGAACTGCTCTGATGGCTGATGTCTTGCAGCAAAATAATCATCGAATACTCACCTTCTCTCTACAGTAGCGTACGACGTGTCCAGGGCGTCCACACTGGAAACACAGTGGTGTGTTGTCTTCTGTCCTCCAGAAGTCTGTTCTTCTGTGGGGCGTCGGCCGGTTCATGGGCTGCCGTTTGGCAGATGCAGCATAAGTCATAGCAGGGCGATGCCATTCTTCACGTCGGGTGCAATTGGTGGGGCAGACAGGACCTGTTGCCTGATATACTTCTTCCTCAGCGACATCGGCTCCCTCGTCACTTACAGGGCCTATATCCATGGCCATGATCTGATGCTCGATCGGTCTAATAGTCCCAGCTGCAATAAACTGTTGTAATTCTTCTCTCACAATTTGTCGTATGAGGGAAGCGAAGTCATGCTGGTCTTCCACAACGGCCATAGGGACTACATTCGGGAGTCTGTCATACTTCTTTCATCCAACCCTCTTTTGTTGCATCTCTTCAATACACTGGCACGACTTAATGAACTCTTCTGTCGTAGCAACTTCTTTGATCAGAAGAGCTTGGTACATGTCTTCTGCCATACTCTTCATCAGGTGCGTGATTTTGTCAGCCTCAGCCATATTTGGATTGACTATGTTACACAGGGCCAAAACATTCTGTATGTACGACTGTGTGGGCTCACCATGTCGTTGGGCCCAGTTCTTCAGTTGTTGTTCTTCTGCTGAGTGGATTTGTAGCTGGCGGTCTCCAAATGTCTTCATAAGTTCCATGTGGAATGTTTCCCAGTCATTCAGTTTGTCTTCGTTGTTCTCGAACCACTGCTGGTCTGTTCCGTCCAGGTAGAAATAAACATTGGACAAGCCATTGTATGATCCCAACTGTTGTACTTGGCGACTCGGTCGAAACGTTTTAGCCATTTGTTGGGGCCCTGTCCAGCGTCTCCAGTGAACACTGACGGGTGTTTGAAGTGTAGCTGGCTTACCGCTGGTTTCGTGTCCATCGTTCTTCTGATAATACAGTCTTTCGGAAGGACATACTCTCATATTCCGGTTCTAGTCCATGTAAGCGATGGATTTTACGTTGCCTAATCGGAGCCACGGTGATGCAGCTGTTGCACAGGATACCCAGCGCATCCACCAAACAATGTCGCTTTGAAACAGAAGCAGGCTTGACTTTGAAGGCAACTGAACACAGTACTTATACTGAAAGCTGGTTTATTACGAACTTAACATACATGCAGCATAACTGCCCAGGCAGAGTGCTCTGCTATTTATACACAGACAGAATGTACCAGAAATTAGAAGAACAGTTAACATAAGAAACAAGTAGAAATTACAGGTGAACATAAGAAAGATGTAGAACATTCTGGAATTGTTAATTACAAAGAAATAAATTTCTTTTTGCCGGTGGGCGGGATTGAACCGGCGACCTCCAGCACCGTAGTGGGTGATGCTATCCCCTGTACCACACCTGCAGTCGGTGTATGTGGTCTCTCGTGGGAATATAGTTCCCTGTACCATGTTCAGGCTCTTGTGGAGAGTGATGCTAATGGGAACATCACCCAGCTCATCTCCCCCCCCCCCTCCCCGCAGGGGGCCCACGGCTCTCTTGTGGGTACATATGTGGCGTGCACGGGGCCCCGAGCCGAAGCAGCTTTCCTTCCTGCCCCCAGGCTGCTTCAGTCCCCCCCCCCCTCCCCTCCTCCACCTCGGTTTACGCTTTTGACCGGAGACGGGTGTCTCATGTGAGTTTAGGTGATCTCATGTACCAGCATTTTTCTTTTCTTGGTTTCTCTTCTCCTAACCTTTGCTTCCGCCTTTCCCTCCTTACTGTACTCTTATAGCCTTCCTATCATCCTTTAGTCTCCACATCGGTGTTTGAGACTCTACCTTTCCCACTTCCTTCTTCTTTTCTCTTTCCTTTCTTCCTCCCTGTGCGTTCCTGAAGGCCGCCCATGCCCACGCACTTGCTGCGTAAAAGTTGACTAGGTAATGCATAAGTCCCAGCTCCAGGTTGGCATGTAGGGCCCCCACACGTACCCCCTGGTAAAGGCCAGGCCCAGGGAGGGGTGGTTACCCGAGCTGTTACCTTCCGATCGTGTCGATTGGTTCCTCTGTCCATTTCTTGGGAAGTGTGACCTGAGGTGTGGACAGTCACCTAAGGCGGGTGAGCCCTTAGTGAGGGTTCCCCATTAGGAAGGAGCACGCACTCGGAGATGCTGGTAATCATGGGGAACAACTTCGCAATGACAACTTCTTCTTCTTCTTCTTCTTCTTCTTCTTCTTCTCTCCACCTCTGCTGCCCAGAAATTATTAGCTTATTAGCAAGTAGAAAGCCTGCTGTGCTCCCAGCAGATACCTATAGCAATGTTGTTTCCTCCCCTCGACCAACAAAGGAGATGGGTATGCAGACGTGTGATTTTACCTTCAGCGACACAGTTGTCAGATCAGCCAGCCGAAATATTGCCCACTTGACATCCCCAATGCCTTCTGCTCACTGTATATCCCAGTCCATATCAGTTTCACAGAAATCATGGGCCACTAAGTCAGAAGCCCGGACTTCGAAAAAAGACCCTGTTCATGAAGATTTTCTTAAAACTTCATCTTCCCAACCATCAGCCACTCATTCTTCAAACCGAACTGTCTACAAAAAGGCACACAAAAAGAGAAGTTTGTCTCCTTCACCGCCACGGCATGACTCTTCGGTCATGCCATCCAGCAGTAGATGGCCCCATCTTGCCAGGATGCTCTACTGCTTGCCGATCTGTCGGCATTTCACTGGCGGAGGAAGTTGCCCCTTCCAATCAATCCAGAAAGGAGGTAGAACAGATGTCTGAACTCGTGAGCACTACTGTCGATATGTTGATTGCAGTAGCAGTGCCCCCTCGCAGCCAGGCCCTCAGAGGCTGTCAAAGTGATCACCATTGCCTTTTTCCCCCTCTTTCTTCTTCTTTTGTCTTCTTCATGGCGCTCCTTCAGTGGAACATCAGAGGCATTTGTTCCAACCGCGATGAATTAAGACTACTCCTTCGACTCCACTGCCTACTTATAGTCGGTCTACAAGAAACAAAGCTATGCCCAACCGATCATATTGATTTCCCACAATATACTGCAGTTCGTTTTGATTTACCTCCTGTGGAAGATAGTCCTGCCCACGGAGGTGATATGCTGCTCATTCGGGAAGATGTCTATTATCATCCCATCCCACTGCAAACTCCCCTACAGGCGGTTGCCATCCGTGTCATCATCCCCGCATTCACCTCCTCTCTTTGTAATATCTCTACCCTGTCGTCATCTGCTGTTCTTAGGACAGACTTACTGCACCTTGCTGTTCAGCTTCCTATGCCATTTTTATTGATAGGCGACTTCCAACGCCCACCACCCTCTATGGGGCTCTCCAGCTTCCTGCCAGAGGGGTCTCTTTTAGCTGACCTCTTCAACCACCTTGTCTGCCTAAATACTGGCGAACCAACTTTTCTATCCAACACGACACATACCTATTCTAACTTGGACCTCGCAATATGCACTACTCCAGTTGCGCATCATTGCAATTGGTATGTTCTGTCTGATAGGTACTCGAGTGACCATTTCCCCTGTATAATTTCTCTACTACATCATACCATTTCTCCATGTTCCACCAGTTCGAACATCTTCAAAGTGGCCTGGGGGCTATATTCTTCCATGGCAGTTTTCCATTATCAGAACTTCCCCAACTGTGACAGTTAGGTCAACTACCTCACGGACGTCATCGTGACTGCCGCCGAATATTCTGTACCCTGAACTTTCACCTCTCCACCTCTGGTGGAATGCAGCATGTAGCGATGCTATTTGAGCCCGGCGGTGTGCTCTACGTATGTTTCAATGCCGGCCTACTTTGGAAAACTGTATTTATTACAAAAGACTACGAGCGAAATACCGTCGTGTCATTAAAGAAAGCAAAAAAGCTTGCTGGACTTCTTTCACGAGTTCCTTCAACAGATTTACTTCTTTGTCAGTCTGGGGATAACCTCTGCCGGCTATATGGCACTAAAGTTCATTCCCCCCCAATCCCCGGCCTGAACATAGCAAATGAAGTTCTCGTGGAACTCATTGATATCTCCAATGCTTTGGGCCAGTCTTTGGCTAAGGTCTCAAACTCAGCTAATTACGACCCTGCCTTCTTCCCCCGAAAACAGGCAGAGGCGGTACGACTGCCTTCTTTTACATATCCCAATCGTGAAAGTTACAATGCCACCTTCACCATGCAGGAGCTAGAATGTTCCCTTGCCCTCTCCTGGCACTCTGCCTGGGGCCAATCCTGTTGTCCACCGAATCAACTGCTCCCTTCAATTATTAGCTGCCAATGGCCTTCTTGTTCACCTCCTGTGGGTACCTGGCCACGCAGGCATGCCTGATGACGAGGCTGCTGATGCTGCGGCCAAGGCTGCAACTCTCCTACCTCGGACAGCTATGTACTGCGTCCCATCAAATTATATTTGAGGGGCTCTTTCCTGTCACATTATATCATCGTGGCATACTGTGTGGTCCTTGCTTACAAATAACCATTAAACCGCTCCCGGTGGCTTGGAAGACCCCCCCCCCCTCATGCTGCTTGCAACCAGAAGAGGTCATCTTGGTCCGGTTGCAGTCTGGACATTACTGGTTCTGCCACCACCACCACCACCACCACCACCACCACTTGTTAACTGGTGATCCCGCACTATTATGTTCCTGTGGTCACCCGCTGACGGTGCACCATGTTTTATTGTCTTGTCCAAATTTTACTCCTGTTCGTACTGCACCGAATCTACCAAATACACTGGAAGAAATTTTAGCTGATGATGCAAGAGCTGCTGCTCAATTCTTGAATTTTATCAACTTGACCAATTTGTCAAAGAACATTTAGTTCTCCCTTTTGTTGTATTTTACCCTATGTTTTATCTGTTTCCATATAGGCTTATTATTCTTCAGTATATCTCAGTTTTGATTCAGGCGCTGATGTAGTTGTCGGGACAGACCCAGATCTCATCTTAGACATTCCCTCCATCTCCCCAAACTTGTCCTCCAGGTTCTCTACAAAAAACAGATGCTTTGTTGTCACAAAGGCTTCGCCACCTGTTCTACTGCAGACCAGGTATTCGGGGAGGAGGGGGGGGGCATAAGCATCACCTTCATGATGAGCCCTACTTTGTTCCCATGGTGTGGCCAGGGAAGGAAATGATTGGGGGATCATATGTTGCTGCATTGCATTCTGTTTGTCCACACTCAGAGACTGTAGTTTGTGGTTCGCCAACGCATTCTTTGCTCATTTCATTTTGTTCCCATGAGCAGCTAGAGAAATTACATGTCCACCTGGGCAGATCCCTGCTTGCCTGGGTAAGCTTGATACAACTGAGTGTGTCTGTTCCACCTCAACAGCTATGCATCTCCTCAGCACGCAAAAACCTTGAGATTGAGGTGGTGGTGGTGGTGGTTTTCTCCCCTCTTCTTCCTCACAACCCAGGCAACTAAGTCAAGATCCCTGGGCCCTGTAACATACAATACTCCACTGTCGTTCCGTACAGTGATCGCTGAAGCAAGCACAGAGCTTACAGTATGAAGGACTGTTGGCACAACGCAGTCCCCAGCTCAGCGATTCCGAGTTCACTAAGCCCATACTCAGCAAATTGATGCTGCACCCCTTGATGGGAACATGTTATTTCTTGCTTTCAACTCGTTGCAGAAAACAGTGGAGGGCATATTGAATATGTTTTGTGTCAGTCACATGGAAATTAAAAATCCAATTCGATTTTGATTGATGCATTTCTTTATGCAGTTTTTGGCGTCAGGACAATAAAAAGAAAAACAAAAAAATTCCATTCGATGTTATATAATCCTGCTATGGTGGAGGGCTTATGTTACTAACAGTATCACACTTATTCATCCATGCACAATTTGTAGTATTACATTGCCGTATGATTCATTTGTAGTTGACGACTATTTATTTTTCTCATGCCATATTGTTTTCACCCTTTTCTGATAATATTATGTTGCAGTTTGACAGCATTCTGACCAGTGGTGTTATTTTTAGAGCTTTTTGAAAGTGTAATTATTTTTTAGAAATCAGGTGGTCAATGCCTCTACTGAAAACACCACAACCAAGCCTGGATACAAAAAATCCAACAACTTTTTCTTTTTAGGCATCAGTTTGAGAGACAGTGCCACATAATTTTAGTCTTGCCTGCCCTTCCCCCCTCCCGAAAATATATCCCATATTTGCTACTGGGAACATCTATATTATAATTTTTCATGTGCCCCTTATTTCATGAGTCGAAATTGAATAAGTGCAATACCAGGAAATATCCCAATAAACAATGATAATACAGATGTGTAACTAAAGTCGAATGTAAATGTAGGTTTTTGCGAAAAATTCTACTTCAGTATCCCAAAATAAATCATTTCACTTCAAAGTATAGGCCTTTTAAAGTTTAATCATAAATATTTTCAATTTGGATAATTAAAACACTGCATAATTACTAAACACTTCACATTATTGGTGGTGGTTATGCTAAAGCATTCTTTGGATCAGCTAAAATAGTGTAGGATGATTATTTAAATAAACATTTTTGTGGCAATTTGTTTCACACTTTAAACAACACAAATTTACAACAAATTGTGAAAAATTGATCATTAGTCATAGTAAGATAAAAAGAAAACCTTCTTTTCATTTACTTATTGTGAAGCAGGCATGTCTAATACTAACAACACACTCTTTAATACATCACAAATTACAAATAGTCATGTCATCAGAAAATTGAAGGAGCACATAAAATCATATTCTTGTGAATCAAAATATTTTCTTTTGCTCAGCACTGCAGCAGCTCAGTCTGTTTATTACATGCCCCAGTTGGGACTTAGTAGCAGTGTGCCAGCATTGAAGTACTGCCCATCTGTATTCCAGTCTCTGTGTCTGTCTAGAGTAACTTCAAAGGAGTCCATTGTAAATCACAGCAGAAAAATCAACTGTCCATAATAGCAACATTCATGTTTCTCAGAAACTTAAATAACTTCTCCAAGTTCATTGGAAGATTGCAAACAAACATATGTACATACATACATACATACAAAATTCTCATTAATAAATAACCAGAAAAAATATTATAACATTTTGTCATCAAACAAATTTTTCTTTATATAATCAATAAGTTTAGTTTGTAGTTGCCTTTAATTATAAACTTAAGATTGAAGCAAAGCTTTGGTTCATGAAAAGTCTCTCACCCTGTCACCAGTAACCATCTAGGTTGGAGTAACTGAGTTTGGATAGGCCAAGCAGTAAGCATTATTCTGTTGCATGCCAATGGCTTTGAAAGGTCCATTATGAATAAACTTTAAATTTAGAAATTTCATTGTCAATTTTTAACTCATCATGAAATTTCAACAATACAAAATCTCCGATCTGAAATTTTGTAAATTGCGTATCTGCACTTCTGCTTTCATTTCTCATAACTGTTCTTCAGTAGTTATCAGTTGGCACATCCACTAGCCTATTAGATTTTTGTCTAACAAAATTTCTTCTGTCATAAAACCAGTAGATTCATGGTTCAGCAAATTCTTCTGATGACAGTATGTGTAAGCAAGTAATCCTACCTTTCTTTATTTGGGTTTGAGATTCGATTCGAGTACAGATTTCAGCCCCCCCCCCCCCCCCCTTTTTTAAGCTTTGGTATTTAGATTCAATTTGGTAAAATTGGGGTTCGACCCATCCCTAATTCTGAACATTAATTTCTCTATTGTAGGCAGTTTTTATTTTCATTTTAAATGTACAAGCTCTAACATGTGTGATAAAATTGTAGACTCTATTGTTGGAAATCTGAAATTCCAACAAGGCGATGGAAGAGTCAGTGAAGTTCCTATGACACGTTCAGGATTTGGTATCCACACAACACAAATTGTTGAGCATCCTTTTTTAGACTACAGTAGAGCAAATTAATTGTATATTAGTACCTAATGGCAGGGAGATCAATAATTTTGTGTAAAGTTGCTCGAAAACTCATGTATTCCCAGCACTAAATGGGAGGGGGGCGGGAGAGGGAGAGGGAGAGAGGTGTCAAGATCGATCTTCAGAACCATATGCCCTCATGCAATTATGTAGGTCATTGGGGTATTGTAATATTGTCACGTTGCAATAGAAGTAGGCTTGACTTCGAAGGCAACTAAACACTGCACTTATACTCAAAGTATGTTTATTACGAACTCAACATACACGCAGCACTGACTGCCTCTCAGGCGGAGTGCTCTGCTATTTATACACAGACAGAATTTACCAGAAATTAGAAGCACAGTTAACATAAGAAACAAGTAGAATTTACAAATGAACATAAGAAAGATGTAGAACCTTCTGGAATTGTAAATTACAAAGAAATAAATTTTTGCCGGTGGGTGGGATTGAACCGGCGACCTTCTGCTCCGCAGTCCGTGACGCTATCCCCCTGCGCCATGCCGGCAGTCACTGTTCGTCTTCTCTCGCGGCATTGCTCCCTCTCTGGGAGAAACAGCGACACGCTGTTATGATCCCTGTGGAACCAGCTGCAATGTCCTGGATCTTGACCGTGTCATGGGTCCTCTGTATGACAGTTCAAGAGAATCCTTCCCTTCTCCGCGATTATCGACGACAGACGTTCCTGTCGTGGCTTCATCAGGAACATTACCGTCCTTAGAGTCCTTGAACAAGAAGCCATTGTTGTCTACCTGCTCTTCAGGATCGTAGTAAGGCTTCATGCGCAGGACATCTCTTCGTTTTTGACGTTTAAGCGATGGCTCATAATCCTCAACTTCGTATGTGACGTCTGACAGGCGGCGTATGACACGATACGGACCAAAGTATCCCTTCAATAACTTTTCTGACAGTCCAACCTTCCGTACAGGGGCAAAAATACATACCAGATCTCCTGGGCTGTACACAACAGGTCGGTGCTTGTCGTTATACCACTGACGGTCCTTCTCCTGGGCGTCCAGTGTCCGTATGCGAGCCAGCTGTCTTGCTTCTTCGACCCTGGTGACAAGCTGTTTAACATAGTCATCCTGAGTGTCATCCGGTTAGAATGGGAACAGTGTATCCATTGTCGTCTCAGCTTCACGGCCATGGAGCAGGAAAAACGGAGTGAAGCCTGTGGTGTCTTGTCTTGCGGTATTGTAAGAAAATGTCAAGACTGGCAGAATTGTATCCCAATCCTTCTGCTCAACATCGACGTACATCGACAGCATGTCGGCTAACGTTTTGTTAAAACATTCCGTAAGACCATTTGTCTGAGGATGGTATGCAGTTGTCATTCTGTGGACAATGTTGCACCGTGATATTACCTCTGATACTAGTTTTGACTGGAATACTTTTCCATGATCAGATATTATGACACGTGGTGCTCCATGCTTCAAAAATAATGTCTTCTACAAGGAATTTTGTGATCTCTGGAGCTTCTGCAGTCGGCACAGGTTTGGTGACAGCGTAGCGTGTGAAGTAGTCAGTGCAGACCGGTTGTCGACTTCAGGAACCTCCCTAAAAGATCGATCCCAACTTGGTGGAATGGAACTGCTGCCGGCGGAATCGGTACGAGATGTCTTGGAGGTAATTGCGGCACATGCTTCCGTCGCTGGCACTCTTTACAGTGACTCACATAGTGCTTGACAGATCGGTAGAGACCTTTCCAGTAATACCTGCGTCTGATTCTGTCTAGGGTCTTCACGAATCCCAGATGACCAGATTTTGGAGCATCATGGAAATATTTGAGAATAGCTGGCTGGAGATGAGCTGGAACAACAAGTAGCCATTTGGGGCCCAGTGGATCGTTGTTGCTCTTGTACAATGTTCCGTTTATAAGTTGGAACTCTCCATTCATCGGTTCTCCTTTCTCCAAGGCCTCTATCGTTTTTAATAGTGCTGGATCTTCCCTCTGTTCAGCTGTAACGTCATCTAATTCAGTGAGGGCTGATATTTCATTAATGCTGTTGTGTTCCACTAATGGATTCCTCGAAAGGCAGTCGGCATCCTTGTGTTTGTGCCCGTTCTTGAATACCACTGTGACATCGTACTCTTGGAGTCTTAGGGCCCATCTTGCTAGTCGACCTGATGGATCCTTCAAGCTAGTCAGCCAACACAAATAATGGTGGTCTGTCATGACGGTGAATGGTTTGCCAAATATATACGGCCGGAACTCATTGATAGCCCAGATAACTGCGAGAAATTCTTTCTCAGTTGTAGAGGAATTTAACTCCGACTTTGAGAGTACTCTTGATGCATAGGCTATCACCTTTTCAGCACCTTCCTGAACTTGTATAAGCACTGCACCAATCCCATAACCACTGGCGTCTGTGTTAAGTTCTGTTTCCGCATTCTTGTCATACAAGGCTAGTACTGGTGCAGAAGTTAGAGCCTCCTTAAGTGCCCGGAAAGCTTTCTTTCATCTCATCCCAGTAAAACATGGCGTCCCCCTGCAGAAGTTCTTGTAACGGGCGTGCCTTGTTACAAAAGCTTTTTATGAAACATTGGTAGTATGAGCACAGCCTGAGAAATCTTCTCACATCACGAATGTGCTGAGGAGTTGGAAATTCTGTGACTGCCCTTACTTTATCTGGATCGGGACGGACACCATCTCTGTTGACTAGATGGCCCAGGAATTTTCTCTCTTTGGCGACGAAGAGGCAATCTTTGGATTGAGGCAGAGTCCTGCAGCCTGAACACACTTCAACATAGTTGACAGGCAACTCAGATGCTCTTCAAATGTTTTTGAGAAACGACAATGTCATCTAAATAGCAAACACACTTAAGGTGTCGAAGCAAGTTGTCCATCATGCATTCGAATGAGGTCGGAGCATTACATAATCCAAATGGCATTACTTTGAATTCATAGAGGCCGTCAGGTGTGATAAAAGCAGTCTTCCCCTGTCAGCTTCGTCAACCATGATTTGCCAGTAACCTGTCTGCATGTCCATAGTTGAGAAGTATGTAGCTCCTTTCAAGCAGTCTAAGGTGATGTCAATGCATGGCAGTGGGTAGACATCTTTCTTTGTAATTTTGTTCAGTGGCTGATAGTAATCACAGAATCGCCACATGCCATCCTTCTTCTTTACTATGACCACCGAAGATGACCAAGTACTCTTCGAAGGTTGTATAATGTCATCGTGCAACATCTCCACTTCCTCCCGAATTATACGTCTTTCAGCTGGCGACACTCTATACGAACGCTGGCTAATTGGTTGATGATCCCCAGTATTAATATGATGCCTTATTGTGGGCCGTTTTGACTGACTTTTCTCCTGCTGATGTGTGAATTCACCCAAAAATTGACATAGTATAGCTAACACCCGCTGGCATTGTTCCTTGGTCAGTCCGGGCCCTATTGGCAGTTCCATGTTTGTTTCCTCCAGCGTGTTGTCTGTACTAACAGCAGAGCGTGGGTCTTTGTTGATGACGTTGAGCTCACCGTCCTGGATTGGGGATAAGTTGCGACTGCTCGTGACAATTAGTGATCCAGATCTCGCCTCGACCTCCGGTAATGCTTATAATAGCTGCTGGCATGTAAAATTCTTTGGTGAGCCTGATAAACTTTTTACTATCAACAAGCACTTCACAGTTTAATCGCACATCTGTGTTTGTGACTGCAACTCTTCTCATCGTCAATGGCGGGATCGTCACATCGTCAACGGCAAATAACTTCCCAGAAAATTCTGTATTACGAGTACCCGTTGGTTTAACTTCTTCAATTTGCAGCTCAGATCTTCCACAGTCAATGATAGCTTGGGATGCCTGAAGGAAGTCCCATCCAAGGATGACTACATTCTGTTAAAACAACAAATTCAAACGGCTGGGTCCTGTTGTTGATGCTTATTCTTGCGACACAAGTTCCTGCTGGCTGGACATACTTTCCATTCACGACCTTCAGCACAGTTGCCCCCATATCACAGAACATTGTCTTCTTTAGTGTGCGGCGGTAATTATCCGACAATACAGAGACAGACGCTCCTGAATCAACAACTGCCCAGACAGGTTGGCCGTCGATTATGACGTCGATGAGCTTTCCCGACATCTTAGGGACTGTCGTCCATGAGGGATTTTCATCTGCGGCGGCCTCACCTCCATAGATGGTCGCCTCGCTTAGTTTTCCTGGGCGCGGCAACTAGGGGAGGGGCTGGTGGTACGTCTGTACAGCGACGGTGAACTGCTGCGTCGCATTGGGGAGCGACCTCATCTAGGGTACGGCAATGGGCTTCTTCCCACAGGTCGACGTAACTCATCAGCAGGTGATTGGCTGGGATAGAACTGCTCTGATGGCTGATGTCTTGCAGCAAAATAATCATCGAATACTCACCTTCTCTCTACAGTAGCGTACGACGTGTCCAGGGCGTCCACACTGGAAACACAGTGGTGTGTTGTCTTCTGTCCTCCAGAAGTCTGTTCTTCTGTGGGGCGTCGGCCGGTTCATGGGCTGCCGTTTGGCAGATGCAGCATAAGTCATAGCAGGGCGATGCCATTCTTCACGTCGGGTGCAATTGGTGGGGCAGACAGGACCTGTTGCCTGATATACTTCTTCCTCAGCGACATCGGCTCCCTCGTCACTTACAGGGCCTATATCCATGGCCATGATCTGATGCTCGATCGGTCTAATAGTCCCAGCTGCAATAAACTGTTGTAATTCTTCTCTCACAATTTGTCGTATGAGGGAAGCGAAGTCATGCTGGTCTTCCACAACGGCCATAGGGACTACATTCGGGAGTCTGTCATACTTCTTTCATCCAACCCTCTTTTGTTGCATCTCTTCAATACACTGGCACGACTTAATGAACTCTTCTGTCGTAGCAACTTCTTTGATCAGAAGAGCTTGGTACATGTCTTCTGCCATACTCTTCATCAGGTGCGTGATTTTGTCAGCCTCAGCCATATTTGGATTGACTATGTTACACAGGGCCAAAACATTCTGTATGTACGACTGTGTGGGCTCACCATGTCGTTGGGCCCAGTTCTTCAGTTGTTGTTCTTCTGCTGAGTGGATTTGTAGCTGGCGGTCTCCAAATGTCTTCATAAGTTCCATGTGGAATGTTTCCCAGTCATTCAGTTTGTCTTCGTTGTTCTCGAACCACTGCTGGTCTGTTCCGTCCAGGTAGAAATAAACATTGGACAAGCCATTGTATGATCCCAACTGTTGTACTTGGCGACTCGGTCGAAACGTTTTAGCCATTTGTTGGGGCCCTGTCCAGCGTCTCCAGTGAACACTGACGGGTGTTTGAAGTGTAGCTGGCTTACCGCTGGTTTCGTGTCCATCGTTCTTCTGATAATACAGTCTTTCGGAAGGACATACTCTCATATTCCGGTTCTAGTCCATGTAAGCGATGGATTTTACGTTGCCTAATCGGAGCCACGGTGATGCAGCTGTTGCACAGGATACCCAGCGCATCCACCAAACAATGTCGCTTTGAAACAGAAGCAGGCTTGACTTTGAAGGCAACTGAACACAGTACTTATACTGAAAGCTGGTTTATTACGAACTTAACATACATGCAGCATAACTGCCCAGGCAGAGTGCTCTGCTATTTATACACAGACAGAATGTACCAGAAATTAGAAGAACAGTTAACATAAGAAACAAGTAGAAATTACAGGTGAACATAAGAAAGATGTAGAACATTCTGGAATTGTTAATTACAAAGAAATAAATTTCTTTTTGCCGGTGGGCGGGATTGAACCGGCGACCTCCAGCACCGTAGTGGGTGATGCTATCCCCTGTACCACACCTGCAGTCGGTGTATGTGGTCTCTCGTGGGAATATAGTTCCCTGTACCATGTTCAGGCTCTTGTGGAGAGTGATGCTAATGGGAACATCACCCAGCTCATCTCCCCCCCCCCCTCCCCGCAGGGGGCCCACGGCTCTCTTGTGGGTACATATGTGGCGTGCACGGGGCCCCGAGCCGAAGCAGCTTTCCTTCCTGCCCCCAGGCTGCTTCAGTCCCCCCCCCCTCCCCTCCTCCACCTCGGTTTACGCTTTTGACCGGAGACGGGTGTCTCATGTGAGTTTAGGTGATCTCATGTACCAGCATTTTTCTTTTCTTGGTTTCTCTTCTCCTAACCTTTGCTTCCGCCTTTCCCTCCTTACTGTACTCTTATAGCCTTCCTATCATCCTTTAGTCTCCACATCGGTGTTTGAGACTCTACCTTTCCCACTTCCTTCTTCTTTTCTCTTTCCTTTCTTCCTCCCTGTGCGTTCCTGAAGGCCGCCCATGCCCACGCACTTGCTGCGTAAAAGTTGACTAGGTAATGCATAAGTCCCAGCTCCAGGTTGGCATGTAGGGCCCCCACACGTACCCCCTGGTAAAGGCCAGGCCCAGGGAGGGGTGGTTACCCGAGCTGTTACCTTCCGATCGTGTCGATTGGTTCCTCTGTCCATTTCTTGGGAAGTGTGACCTGAGGTGTGGACAGTCACCTAAGGCGGGTGAGCCCTTAGTGAGGGTTCCCCATTAGGAAGGAGCACGCACTCGGAGATGCTGGTAATCATGGGGAACAACTTCGCAATGACAACTTCTTCTTCTTCTTCTTCTTCTTCTTCTTCTTCTCTCCACCTCTGCTGCCCAGAAATTATTAGCTTATTAGCAAGTAGAAAGCCTGCTGTGCTCCCAGCAGATACCTATAGCAATGTTGTTTCCTCCCCTCGACCAACAAAGGAGATGGGTATGCAGACGTGTGATTTTACCTTCAGCGACACAGTTGTCAGATCAGCCAGCCGAAATATTGCCCACTTGACATCCCCAATGCCTTCTGCTCACTGTATATCCCAGTCCATATCAGTTTCACAGAAATCATGGGCCACTAAGTCAGAAGCCCGGACTTCGAAAAAAGACCCTGTTCATGAAGATTTTCTTAAAACTTCATCTTCCCAACCATCAGCCACTCATTCTTCAAACCGAACTGTCTACAAAAAGGCACACAAAAAGAGAAGTTTGTCTCCTTCACCGCCACGGCATGACTCTTCGGTCATGCCATCCAGCAGTAGATGGCCCCATCTTGCCAGGATGCTCTACTGCTTGCCGATCTGTCGGCATTTCACTGGCGGAGGAAGTTGCCCCTTCCAATCAATCCAGAAAGGAGGTAGAACAGATGTCTGAACTCGTGAGCACTACTGTCGATATGTTGATTGCAGTAGCAGTGCCCCCTCGCAGCCAGGCCCTCAGAGGCTGTCAAAGTGATCACCATTGCCTTTTTCCCCCTCTTTCTTCTTCTTTTGTCTTCTTCATGGCGCTCCTTCAGTGGAACATCAGAGGCATTTGTTCCAACCGCGATGAATTAAGACTACTCCTTCGACTCCACTGCCTACTTATAGTCGGTCTACAAGAAACAAAGCTATGCCCAACCGATCATATTGATTTCCCACAATATACTGCAGTTCGTTTTGATTTACCTCCTGTGGAAGATAGTCCTGCCCACGGAGGTGATATGCTGCTCATTCGGGAAGATGTCTATTATCATCCCATCCCACTGCAAACTCCCCTACAGGCGGTTGCCATCCGTGTCATCATCCCCGCATTCACCTCCTCTCTTTGTAATATCTCTACCCTGTCGTCATCTGCTGTTCTTAGGACAGACTTACTGCACCTTGCTGTTCAGCTTCCTATGCCATTTTTATTGATAGGCGACTTCCAACGCCCACCACCCTCTATGGGGCTCTCCAGCTTCCTGCCAGAGGGGTCTCTTTTAGCTGACCTCTTCAACCACCTTGTCTGCCTAAATACTGGCGAACCAACTTTTCTATCCAACACGACACATACCTATTCTAACTTGGACCTCGCAATATGCACTACTCCAGTTGCGCATCATTGCAATTGGTATGTTCTGTCTGATAGGTACTCGAGTGACCATTTCCCCTGTATAATTTCTCTACTACATCATACCATTTCTCCATGTTCCACCAGTTCGAACATCTTCAAAGTGGCCTGGGGGCTATATTCTTCCATGGCAGTTTTCCATTATCAGAACTTCCCCAACTGTGACAGTTAGGTCAACTACCTCACGGACGTCATCGTGACTGCCGCCGAATATTCTGTACCCTGAACTTTCACCTCTCCACCTCTGGTGGAATGCAGCATGTAGCGATGCTATTTGAGCCCGGCGGTGTGCTCTACGTATGTTTCAATGCCGGCCTACTTTGGAAAACTGTATTTATTACAAAAGACTACGAGCGAAATACCGTCGTGTCATTAAAGAAAGCAAAAAAGCTTGCTGGACTTCTTTCACGAGTTCCTTCAACAGATTTACTTCTTTGTCAGTCTGGGGATAACCTCTGCCGGCTATATGGCACTAAAGTTCATTCCCCCCCAATCCCCGGCCTGAACATAGCAAATGAAGTTCTCTTGGAACTCATTGATATCTCCAATGCTTTGGGCCAGTCTTTGGCTAAGGTCTCAAACTCAGCTAATTACGACCCTGCCTTCTTCCCCCGAAAACAGGCAGAGGCGGTACGACTGCCTTCTTTTACATATCCCAATCGTGAAAGTTACAATGCCACCTTCACCATGCAGGAGCTAGAATGTTCCCTTGCCCTCTCCTGGCACTCTGCCTGGGGCCAATCCTGTTGTCCACCGAATCAACTGCTCCCTTCAATTATTAGCTGCCAATGGCCTTCTTGTTCACCTCCTGTGGGTACCTGGCCACGCAGGCATGCCTGATGACGAGGCTGCTGATGCTGCGGCCAAGGCTGCAACTCTCCTACCTCGGACAGCTATGTACTGCGTCCCATCAAATTATATTTGAGGGGCTCTTTCCTGTCACATTATATCATCGTGGCATACTGTGTGGTCCTTGCTTACAAATAACCATTAAACCGCTCCCGGTGGCTTGGAAGACCCCCCCCCCCCTCATGCTGCTTGCAACCAGAAGAGGTCATCTTGGTCCGGTTGCAGTCTGGACATTACTGGTTCTGCCACCACCACCACCACCACCACCACCACCACTTGTTAACTGGTGATCCCGCACTATTATGTTCCTGTGGTCACCCGCTGACGGTGCACCATGTTTTATTGTCTTGTCCAAATTTTACTCCTGTTCGTACTGCACCGAATCTACCAAATACACTGGAAGAAATTTTAGCTGATGATGCAAGAGCTGCTGCTCAATTCTTGAATTTTATCAACTTGACCAATTTGTCAAAGAACATTTAGTTCTCCCTTTTGTTGTATTTTACCCTATGTTTTATCTGTTTCCATATAGGCTTATTATTCTTCAGTATATCTCAGTTTTGATTCAGGCGCTGATGTAGTTGTCGGGACAGACCCAGATCTCATCTTAGACATTCCCTCCATCTCCCCAAACTTGTCCTCCAGGTTCTCTACAAAAAACAGATGCTTTGTTGTCACAAAGGCTTCGCCACCTGTTCTACTGCAGACCAGGTATTCGGGGAGGAGGGGGGGGGGCATAAGCATCACCTTCATGATGAGCCCTACTTTGTTCCCATGGTGTGGCCAGGGAAGGAAATGATTGGGGGATCATATGTTGCTGCATTGCATTCTGTTTGTCCACACTCAGAGACTGTAGTTTGTGGTTCGCCAACGCATTCTTTGCTCATTTCATTTTGTTCCCATGAGCAGCTAGAGAAATTACATGTCCACCTGGGCAGATCCCTGCTTGCCTGGGTAAGCTTGATACAACTGAGTGTGTCTGTTCCACCTCAACAGCTATGCATCTCCTCAGCACGCAAAAACCTTGAGATTGAGGTGGTGGTGGTGGTGGTTTTCTCCCCTCTTCTTCCTCACAACCCAGGCAACTAAGTCAAGATCCCTGGGCCCTGTAACATACAATACTCCACTGTCGTTCCGTACAGTGATCGCTGAAGCAAGCACAGAGCTTACAGTATGAAGGACTGTTGGCACAACGCAGTCCCCAGCTCAGCGATTCCGAGTTCACTAAGCCCATACTCAGCAAATTGATGCTGCACCCCTTGATGGGAACATGTTATTTCTTGCTTTCAACTCGTTGCAGAAAACAGTGGAGGGCATATTGAATATGTTTTGTGTCAGTCACATGGAAATTAAAAATCCAATTCGATTTTGATTGATGCATTTCTTTATGCAGTTTTTGGCGTCAGGACAATAAAAAGAAAAACAAAAAAATTCCATTCGATGTTATATAATCCTGCTATGGTGGAGGGCTTATGTTACTAACAGTATCACACTTATTCATCCATGCACAATTTGTAGTATTACATTGCCGTATGATTCATTTGTAGTTGACGACTATTTATTTTTCTCATGCCATATTGTTTTCACCCTTTTCTGATAATATTATGTTGCAGTTTGACAGCATTCTGACCAGTGGTGTTATTTTTAGAGCTTTTTGAAAGTGTAATTATTTTTTAGAAATCAGGTGGTCAATGCCTCTACTGAAAACACCACAACCAAGCCTGGATACAAAAAATCCAACAACTTTTTCTTTTTAGGCATCAGTTTGAGAGACAGTGCCACATAATTTTAGTCTTGCCTGCCCTTCCCCCCTCCCGAAAATATATCCCATATTTGCTACTGGGAACATCTATATTATAATTTTTCATGTGCCCCTTATTTCATGAGTCGAAATTGAATAAGTGCAATACCAGGAAATATCCCAATAAACAATGATAATACAGATGTGTAACTAAAGTCGAATGTAAATGTAGGTTTTTGCGAAAAATTCTACTTCAGTATCCCAAAATAAATCATTTCACTTCAAAGTATAGGCCTTTTAAAGTTTAATCATAAATATTTTCAATTTGGATAATTAAAACACTGCATAATTACTAAACACTTCACATTATTGGTGGTGGTTATGCTAAAGCATTCTTTGGATCAGCTAAAATAGTGTAGGATGATTATTTAAATAAACATTTTTGTGGCAATTTGTTTCACACTTTAAACAACACAAATTTACAACAAATTGTGAAAAATTGATCATTAGTCATAGTAAGATAAAAAGAAAACCTTCTTTTCATTTACTTATTGTGAAGCAGGCATGTCTAATACTAACAACACACTCTTTAATACATCACAAATTACAAATAGTCATGTCATCAGAAAATTGAAGGAGCACATAAAATCATATTCTTGTGAATCAAAATATTTTCTTTTGCTCAGCACTGCAGCAGCTCAGTCTGTTTATTACATGCCCCAGTTGGGACTTAGTAGCAGTGTGCCAGCATTGAAGTACTGCCCATCTGTATTCCAGTCTCTGTGTCTGTCTAGAGTAACTTCAAAGGAGTCCATTGTAAATCACAGCAGAAAAATCAACTGTCCATAATAGCAACATTCATGTTTCTCAGAAACTTAAATAACTTCTCCAAGTTCATTGGAAGATTGCAAACAAACATATGTACATACATACATACATACAAAATTCTCATTAATAAATAACCAGAAAAAATATTATAACATTTTGTCATCAAACAAATTTTTCTTTATATAATCAATAAGTTTAGTTTGTAGTTGCCTTTAATTATAAACTTAAGATTGAAGCAAAGCTTTGGTTCATGAAAAGTCTCTCACCCTGTCACCAGTAACCATCTAGGTTGGAGTAACTGAGTTTGGATAGGCCAAGCAGTAAGCATTATTCTGTTGCATGCCAATGGCTTTGAAAGGTCCATTATGAATAAACTTTAAATTTAGAAATTTCATTGTCAATTTTTAACTCATCATGAAATTTCAACAATACAAAATCTCCGATCTGAAATTTTGTAAATTGCGTATCTGCACTTCTGCTTTCATTTCTCATAACTGTTCTTCAGTAGTTATCAGTTGGCACATCCACTAGCCTATTAGATTTTTGTCTAACAAAATTTCTTCTGTCATAAAACCAGTAGATTCATGGTTCAGCAAATTCTTCTGATGACAGTATGTGTAAGCAAGTAATCCTACCTTTCTTTATTTGGGTTTGAGATTCGATTCGAGTACAGATTTCAGCCCCCCCCCCCCCCCCTTTTTTAAGCTTTGGTATTTAGATTCAATTTGGTAAAATTGGGGTTCGACCCATCCCTAATTCTGAACATTAATTTCTCTATTGTAGGCAGTTTTTATTTTCATTTTAAATGTACAAGCTCTAACATGTGTGATAAAATTGTAGACTCTATTGTTGGAAATCTGAAATTCCAACAAGGCGATGGAAGAGTCAGTGAAGTTCCTATGACACGTTCAGGATTTGGTATCCACACAACACAAATTGTTGAGCATCCTTTTTTAGACTACAGTAGAGCAAATTAATTGTATATTAGTACCTAATGGCAGGGAGATCAATAATTTTGTGTAAAGTTGCTCGAAAACTCATGTATTCCCAGCACTAAATGGGAGGGGGGCGGGAGAGGGAGAGGGAGAGAGGTGTCAAGATCGATCTTCAGAACCATATGCCCTCATGCAATTATGTAGGTCATTGGGGTATTGTAATATTGTCACGTTGCAATAGAAGTAGGCTTGACTTCGAAGGCAACTAAACACTGCACTTATACTCAAAGTATGTTTATTACGAACTCAACATACACGCAGCACTGACTGCCTCTCAGGCGGAGTGCTCTGCTATTTATACACAGACAGAATTTACCAGAAATTAGAAGCACAGTTAACATAAGAAACAAGTAGAATTTACAAATGAACATAAGAAAGATGTAGAACCTTCTGGAATTGTAAATTACAAAGAAATAAATTTTTGCCGGTGGGTGGGATTGAACCGGCGACCTTCTGCTCCGCAGTCCGTGACGCTATCCCCCTGCGCCATGCCGGCAGTCACTGTTCGTCTTCTCTCGCGGCATTGCTCCCTCTCTGGGAGAAACAGCGACACGCTGTTATGATCCCTGTGGAACCAGCTGCAATGTCCTGGATCTTGACCGTGTCATGGGTCCTCTGTATGACAGTTCAAGAGAATCCTTCCCTTCTCCGCGATTATCGACGACAGACGTTCCTGTCGTGGCTTCATCAGGAACATTACCGTCCTTAGAGTCCTTGAACAAGAAGCCATTGTTGTCTACCTGCTCTTCAGGATCGTAGTAAGGCTTCATGCGCAGGACATCTCTTCGTTTTTGACGTTTAAGCGATGGCTCATAATCCTCAACTTCGTATGTGACGTCTGACAGGCGGCGTATGACACGATACGGACCAAAGTATCCCTTCAATAACTTTTCTGACAGTCCAACCTTCCGTACAGGGGCAAAAATACATACCAGATCTCCTGGGCTGTACACAACAGGTCGGTGCTTGTCGTTATACCACTGACGGTCCTTCTCCTGGGCGTCCAGTGTCCGTATGCGAGCCAGCTGTCTTGCTTCTTCGACCCTGGTGACAAGCTGTTTAACATAGTCATCCTGAGTGTCATCCGGTTAGAATGGGAACAGTGTATCCATTGTCGTCTCAGCTTCACGGCCATGGAGCAGGAAAAACGGAGTGAAGCCTGTGGTGTCTTGTCTTGCGGTATTGTAAGAAAATGTCAAGACTGGCAGAATTGTATCCCAATCCTTCTGCTCAACATCGACGTACATCGACAGCATGTCGGCTAACGTTTTGTTAAAACATTCCGTAAGACCATTTGTCTGAGGATGGTATGCAGTTGTCATTCTGTGGACAATGTTGCACCGTGATATTACCTCTGATACTAGTTTTGACTGGAATACTTTTCCATGATCAGATATTATGACACGTGGTGCTCCATGCTTCAAAAATAATGTCTTCTACAAGGAATTTTGTGATCTCTGGAGCTTCTGCAGTCGGCACAGGTTTGGTGACAGCGTAGCGTGTGAAGTAGTCAGTGCAGACCGGTTGTCGACTTCAGGAACCTCCCTAAAAGATCGATCCCAACTTGGTGGAATGGAACTGCTGCCGGCGGAATCGGTACGAGATGTCTTGGAGGTAATTGCGGCACATGCTTCCGTCGCTGGCACTCTTTACAGTGACTCACATAGTGCTTGACAGATCGGTAGAGACCTTTCCAGTAATACCTGCGTCTGATTCTGTCTAGGGTCTTCACGAATCCCAGATGACCAGATTTTGGAGCATCATGGAAATATTTGAGAATAGCTGGCTGGAGATGAGCTGGAACAACAAGTAGCCATTTGGGGCCCAGTGGATCGTTGTTGCTCTTGTACAATGTTCCGTTTATAAGTTGGAACTCTCCATTCATCGGTTCTCCTTTCTCCAAGGCCTCTATCATTTTTAATAGTGTTGGATCGTCCCTCTGTTCAGCTATAACGTCATCTAATTCAGTTAGAGCTGAAATTTCATTAATGCTGTTGTGTTCCACTAATGGATTCCTCGAAAGGCAGTCGGCATCCTTGTGTTTGCGCCCGTTCTTGAATACCACTGTGACATCATACTCTTGGAGTCTTAGGGCCTATCTTGCTAGTCGACCTGATGGATCCTTCAAGCTAGTCAGGCAACACAAAGAATTGTCGTCTGTCACGACGGTGAACGGTTTGCCGAATAAATACGGCCGGAACTTGTTGATAGCCCATATAACCGTGAGACATTCTTTTTCAGTTGTAGAGTAGTTTATCTTGGACTTTGAGAGTACTCTTGACGCATAGGCTATCACTTTTTCGGCACCTTCCTGAACTTGTACAAGCACTGCACCAATCCCATAGCCACTGGCGTCTGTGTGAAGTTCCATTTCTGCATTCTCGTTGTACAAGGCTAGCACTGGTGCGGAAGTTAGAGCCTCCTTAAGTGCAGGGAAAGCTCTTTCTTTTGTCTCATCCCAGTAAAATTTGGCGTCTCCCTGCAGAAGTTCTTGTAATGGATGTGCCTTGTTACAAAATCCTTTTATGAAACGTCGGTAGTATGAGCACAGCCCGAGAAAACTTCTCACATCACGAATGTGCTGAGGAGTTGGAAATTCTGTGACTGCCCTTACTTTATCTGGATCAGGACGGACACCATCTCCGTTGACTAGGTGCCCCAGGATTTTTATCTCTTTGGCGATGAAGAGGCACTTCTTTGGATTGAGACGGAGACCTGCAGCCTGAACACACTTCAACACAGTTGACAGGCGACTCAGATGTTCTTCAAATGTTTTCGAGAAAACGACAATGTCATCTAAATAGCAGAGACACGTCGTCCACTTAAGGTGTCAAAGCAAGTTGTCCACCATGTGTTCGAATGTGGCTGGAGCATTACATAATCCAAATGGCATTACTTTAAATTCATAGAGACCGTCAGGTGTAATAAAAGCCCTGTTCTCCCTGTCAGCTTTGTCAACCTCGATTTGCCAGTAACCTGTCTGCATGTCCATAGTTGAGAAGTATGTAGCTCCTTTCAAGCAGTCTTAGGTGTCATCAATACGTGGCAATGGGTAGACATCTTTCTTTGTGATACTGTTCAGCCGCCGATAGTTGACACAGAATCGCCACGTGCCATCCTTCTTCTTTACGAGGACCACCGGAGATGACCAAGGACTCTCCGAAGGTTGAATAATGTCATCTCGCAACATCTTCTCCACTTCCTCCCAAATTATCCTTCTTTCAGCTGGCGACACTCTATACGAACGCTGGGTAATTGGTGGATGGTCCCCAGTATTGATACGGTGCTTTATCGTGGGCCGTTTCGTCTGACATTTCCCTGCTGAGGTGAGAATGCACCCGAAAATTGGCGTAGTATACCCAACACCCGATGGCGTTGTTCCTTGGTCTGCCCAGGCCCTATTGGCAGTTCCACGTTTGTTTCCTCCAGCGTGTTGTCTGTACTAATAGCAGGACATGGGTCTTCATTGATGATGTTGAGCTCACCGTCCTGGATTGGTTCAGCTGTCCCGATACACATTCCCTTGGGGATAAGTTGTGACTGCTCGTGACAATTTGTGATCCAAATCTCTCCTTGACCACTGGTAATGCTTATGGTAGCCGCTGGTATGTAAATTTCTTTTGTGAGCCTGATAAACTTTTTACTATCAACAAGAACTTCACAGTTTAACCAGTCATCTGTGTTTGTGACTGCAACTCTTCTCATTGTCAATGGCGGTATCGTCACATTGTCAACGACGAATAACTTCCCAGAAAATTCTGTATTACGTGTATCTGGTGGAACAACTTCTTCAATTTGTAGCTCAGATCTTCCACAGTCAATGATATCTTGTGATGCCTGAAGGAAGTCGCATCCGAGGATGACATTGTGACTACATTCTGTTAAAACGACAAATTCAAACGGCTGCATCCTGTTGTTGATGGTTATTCTTGCGACACAAGTTCCTGCTGGATGGACGTACTTTCCATTCACGACCTTCAGCACAGTTGCCCCCTGTATCACAGAACATTGTCTTCTTTAGTGTGCGGCGGTAATTATCCAATAATACAGAAAAAGAGGCTCCTGAATCAACAAGTACCTGGACAGGCTGGCCGTTGATTATGACATCGATGAGATTTCCCGACATCTTGGCGACTGTTGTCCATGGAGGATTTTCATCTGCGGCAACCTCACCTCTGTCGATGGTCGCCTCGCTTAGTTTTCCTGGGCGCGGCGGCTAGGGGAGCGGCTGGTACCTCTGTACGGCGACGGTGAACGGCTACGGCGCATCGGGGAGCGACCTCGTCTAGGGTACGGCGATGGGCTTCTTCCCATAGGCCGACTGAACTCATCAGCAGGCGATTGCCTGGGATAGAACTGCTCCGACGGCTGACGTCTTGCAACAAAATAATCATTGAATACTCGCCTCCTCTCTCTGCAGTAGCGTACGACATGTCCAGGGCGTCCACAGTGGAAACACAGTGGTGTGTTGTCTTCTGTCCTCCAGACGTCTGTTCTTCTGCGGGGCGTCATAGTTACCGGGGGAGTTGGCTGTGGTCGCGTCGGTCGGTTCATGGGCTGCCGTTTGGCGGCTGCAGCGTACGTCATAGCAGGGTGACGCCATTCTTCACGTCGGGTGCGATTGACGGGGCAGACAAGAGCTAATGTTTGAAATACCTTGTCCTCAGCGGCATCGGCTACCTCGTGACTTACAGGGCTCACATCCATGGCCGTAATCTGATGCTCGCTCGGTCTAATAGTCCGGCTGCCATGCACTGTTGTAATTCTTCTCTCACGATTTATCGTATGAGAGAAACCAAGTTCTGCTGGTCTTCCACAACGGCCATAGGGACTACATTTGGGAGTCTGTCATACTTCTTGCATCCAACCCTCCTTTGTTGCATCTCTTCAATACGCCGGCACCACTTGATGAACTCTTCTGTCGTAGCGACATCTTTTAGCAGAAGAGCTTGGTACATATCTTCTGCAATTTCCTTCATCAGGTGCGTGATTTTGTCCGCTTCAGTCATGTTCGGATTGACTACGTTACACAGGGCCAAAACACTCTGTATGTACGATTGTGTCGGCTCACCAAGTCGTTGGGCATGGTTCTTCAGTTGTTCTTCCGCCGAGCGGATTCGTTGCTGGCGGTCTCCAAACGTCTTCTTAAGTTCCTCCTGGTACGTCTCCCCGTCATTCAACTTGTCTTCGTTGTTTTCAAACTATTGCTGGGCTGTTCCATCCAGGTAGAAATAAACGTTGGCCAAGCACATCGTATGATCCCACCTGTTGTACTTGGTGACTCGGTCGAACCCTTTTAGCCATTTGTTGGGGTCCTGTCCAGCATCTTCATAGAACACCAACGGGTGTCTGATGTTCAGCTGGCTTATTGCTGGTTTCGTCTCCATCGTTCTTCTGATAATACGGACTTTTGGAAGGATGTACTCGGTGTATCCCTTGTATTCCGGTTCCAGTCCATGTAAGCGACGACTTTTACATTGCCTAATCGGAGGCACGGTGATGCAGCTGTTGCACAGTGTACCCGGCGCCTCCACCAAACAATGTCATGTTGCAATGGAAGTAGGCTTGACTTCGAAGGCAACTAAACACAGCACTTATACTCAAAGCATGTTTATTACAAACTCAACATACACACAGCACTGACTGCCTCTCAGGCAGAGTGCCCTGCTATTTATACACAGACAGAATTTACCAGAAATTAGAAGAACAGTTAACATAAGAAAGATGTAGAACCTTCTGGAATTGTAAATTACAAAAAAATAAATTTTGCCGGTGGGTGGGATTGAACCAGCGACCTTCTGCTCGGCAGTCCGTGACGCTATCCCCTGCGCCACGCCGGCAGTCTCTGTTCGTCGTCTCTCGCGGCAATATACAACAGACAACCATGAACATGCACTGGCTGTGGCACACTGGAGCATGTTTGCACCCAATGTATGTACCAACACATCATAGTTAATCTGTTGGCATAGCTGTGAGCCCATTCTGACAACCACCCTGCCCATGAGGTACATGTCATTGGCCATGGGACTCCAAACCATAACTGAGAAAGTAGATGTTGCTCTAACTAATGATCTTAATACTTATATTTTCTTGAAAATGAATGATGCATCGGGTCAAGAGAACCGACTGATGCACTTCAGGCAATTCAAGCCATCAACACCAGGGAGGGGGATAGACATTGCTTCTACAGAGGACCGAGCCTGACAAATAAGCTTAATTCTGATTAGTTGGAAAATCTGAAAAGCAAATTCTCCACAAAGAAATGGATGTGCAAACGAAGTACCCCACTTCTTTGTAAAAGTGTGAGAAGGATTACCAGCCAGATGAGAGAGCAAAATTGTGAAATGCACACTCACTCAAACAAATCAACCTACATCAAGCATAATAGATGTTGACTTGACAGGCCCCTCAATAGTCAGTTCACAGCGAGAGGCGATTAGTGACATAATCTGCATATCTTTAGCACAACCAGTAACAACCATTAGCCTTCTTGTAATACACCTGACAATTAGGCAACTGGGCACAGGAAATGGAACAAATGAATATAGACACTGACATGGCTGCGATCACGGGAATGAAGGCAGAATTGTTACGATCTCAGAGAGAGAGAGAGAGAGAGAGAGAGAGAGAGAGAGAGAGAGAGAGAGAGAGAAGCATCACAGTTGGAGGGGGCATAGTGACATAAGTTTAGTAAGTAGGCCTACATTGGACTGCCACCGAAGTAGGCAACGTTAATTTATAAGTATAACCCCACTTTTACATTCCCAGATTTCATGTTTTACAGCCAAATTTTTGTATGTTCACAATGTTAATTTGCCCCAAAATGTTCAAATGTTTGTAAACCTATTGGACCAAACTGTGTGGTCATCAGTCCGTAGCTTACAAACTACTTACACTTAGGTAAACTAACCTAAGGACAACACACACACACACACACACACACACACACACACAAGGGGGGACTCGAACCTCCAATGGCGAGCAACTGCGCAATTCGCAGTCAGGTGCCTTAGACCACTCGGCTCTTCCACCACGGCAATTTGCCCCCCAGTTTTGCATTAACATGTTTATACTTTTCACGCTTTTTGAAACCATCTTTGTGAAGAAAAAGACATAGTCGACGTGGCTTTTACAGTGTCAAAAAACTTGACACTGTGTTTACTCAAATGTATAATTCGTGTTTCACTGTTATCAGTAACCACATAAGTTTCACCTCAGCTTTGTTTATGCTACAAGTAATTTCCCACTCCCCCCCCCCCCCCCCCCTTCATGCTTTGCATGACACATTCGGAGAATTTATTCTTATTGTGAAGTGTAAATATTTATCTAAGTATTTTTTGTGACTTTTATAAATGGTTAGAA
The DNA here is from genome assembly GCA_026315105.1 of Locusta migratoria. Classification (NCBI taxonomy): domain Eukaryota; kingdom Metazoa; phylum Arthropoda; class Insecta; order Orthoptera; family Acrididae; genus Locusta; species Locusta migratoria. Next base: position 226,845,148 of record CM048755.1, read on the forward strand.
TGATGGTTGGTTTGTGTGTGTTTTTCTGCACATTGAAGGGGGCATGGTATATAATAATCTCAAAAACACAATTATAGTGTGAGATGCCTGTACAAATGTCACAAAAATATTTATGCATATATTTGTGCTTGACAATGCAAATAAATTCTCAAATAACAAAAAAATACGGAACTTTTGCAGTGTTTCATTACTTAAATAATGAATTCCAGTTAAAGGCTTTCTGACAATGTCGATTACGATGAATGAAATCACGTAAAAAATTTCAACTTCCTATAAAGTTACAAGTCTGTTTTGTCTGGTGCTTAAATAGTACAAAATTCAGATAACCTCTATTACATAGTAAATAAAATTTCTGGTGAGTATTTTGATGCATATTATATACATATATCACAAATTAACTACAAAAATGCAAGGGTGATCCAGGAAGCATATTTTACAATTTAAAGAATATTTACACAATTTTTCTTGAAGTCCCTTGAAAAAGTGTAAAAACGGGGTTCTACAGGATACGCTATTAAGCAATGAACCAGCTCCGTGCCTATAAGATTGCTACTTTAAATATAAGATCCAGTCTCATCTGTGATTTCTACAAGACATCTTATATGCTGCAGATATACATATTTCATTACTCCCAGAGCAGCTGACAATCTTGAACAAATAACTGGATAGCGGAACAGATTTAGGACATCCATTTTGGTAAAAGAAGGCATTATACCATCAGATGTGGAGAAACTATCGAACAGCAGGGGGATTACTGACACTGTCAATCGCACAGGCATAATCAATGTGTGCACTTTATCAGGCACTAGCAATAGAGGGAGTTTATCAAAAGTAAAATAGTCCCACTTCTTGGAAGAAGCCATGACCATCTAATATTATCAACAGATTTTAATTGCATGATAAAACCAAAAGGCTAGAGCCCATAGCTGTAACAAATCTGTAGAGCTGATATGTATTGTTAACAAAATATGGTTAATTGACACATGAGAAAACAAACATAGAAATGCACCTGGTTTCATTCAGGTTAACTCAGCCAGTCGCCTTATGTTTTGGGTCAACTAACAATGCATGTCCTACATGGTGAAATTTGGCCAACTGGGTATACATGTGCAGTTAACATTCACTTACAAGGAACATTCTACGGTAAAGGCACATGGAACCTGATACTATTCATCTGTGAGATGTGGAATGTTGGAATGCCTTCAACAAAACATGGAGCAAATACTGAATGAAAGCTGCTCTATACAACGAAGACACAGAATGGTGCCTAAAACATATCGAAGCTCACAAAAATGTTCCAAACTTATGCAAGAGAAAAATACTCATGGCAAAAAGAAAAGAAAAATTAATTTTACTTTACATTACTTTACTTGAATTTACTTGCCTAAGAGAGCTACACAAATCAGATTCTTTGGTAATTGACAATCACATACAAATAAAAAAAATTGAAAGAAAAACAGATAAAACTTGAGCAACAGCAGATAGATTGCATAAAGAAATAGAGGAAGAAAGGTGTTACATGTTCCATGTAATCTGTGAAGATGAGAGAGAGAAGATGAAATTAACATCATATGTCAAGCTAAGTGACAGCACCATTCTCTGGCAACAAAACAAGATAAAAAACACCCCACAAACTCCTGGAAAGTTACTTGCAATGAAAAACAAAGAAGAAGGAAACCAGCAAGAACTATTACACAACCTGCAAGGAAAATTAGGTGCAGCTTTAGTCAAAAACATTGTGAAGGGAACTGATGATGAAGAACTGTAATATGCCATATGACAAAGTCTAAAAAAATTAATCACCAGGTCCTGACCACCACACTATGGTATTTTACCAAGTTTATAAGACCAAATGAAAGCTATGTTTATGTATGTATTACAGGTAGATTGTAATGTTCCTATTTTTATATACATATTTAATTTTCTATTATTTCTATTACTTTTCATCCAAAATATTTATGACATGGGTTGAAAAAACAGACAAGTGTCATTTTTAATTGTATAATTTCTTTGAAAAGGTCTTCAAAAAAATTAAAATAAAATAAAATACACAAAAATTCATATATGTAGGGGGGGGGGGGCACGTTTGGGAATAATGAAGCCAATTCCCATAATCATGACCCATGATTTTTTAAAATTTTCTTTATAAAAAGGTATTTTCCTGCAATATATTCATACCTAGATGAAATATTAACAAGAAACCATTCTTTGAACCTCCTTTAAATAACCTACAGAAAAAAAAGTATATTGTCAACTTGAAATGGAAGCAGGTTTGACTTCGAAGGCAGGGTTTTTGACTGAACACAGCACTTATACTAAAAGCAGACTTTATTGCGAACTGAAATGTACACGCAGCACTGACTGCCTCTCCAGCAGAGTGCTGTGCTATTTATACACGGACAGAATGTACCAGAAATCAGAATAATAGTTAACATAAGAAACAAGTAGAAATTACAAGTGAACATAAGAAACATGTAGAACATTCTGGAAATGATAATTACAATTCAAAGAAATAAATTTTTGCTGGTGGACAGGATTGAACTGACGACCTTCAGCACCGCAATCGGTGATGCTATCCATTGCGCCACACCGGCTGTTGGTTTACTAAGGATCTCACGGCATTGCTCCCTCTCCTGTAAGAACAGCGACCCACTGTTAGGTTCCCATTGAAGCCAACTGCAATGTCCTGGATCTTGATCTTGTCATGGGTCCTCTGTATGACAGTTCTGAAGAATCCTTCCCTTCTGCACAATTACCAACGACATAAATTCCTGTCGTGAGTTCATCAGTATCATTACCGTCCTTAGGCTAAAATGGCTTCTTGTTCAAGGACTCTATCTGATCTTCAGGATTGTAGTAAGGCTTCATGCGGAGGATGTGAACAATGTCTCTTCGTTTTTGTCATTTTGATGATGGCTCAATCCTCAACTTCGTATGTGACGTCTGACAGGCAGCGTATGACACGATATGGACCAAAGTATCGCTTCAGTAACTTTTCTGATAGTCCAACTTTCCATAAAGGGGTAAAAATACATACCAGATCTCCTGGGCTGTACACAACAGGTTGGTGCTTGTCGATATACCACTGACAGTCCTCCTCCTGTGTGTCCAGTGTGAACCAGCTGCGTTGCTTCTTCGACCCTGATGATGAGTGGTTTCACAGACATCCCGAGTGTGTCCGGCTGGACTCAGCTTCATGGCCATGGAGCAGGAAAAACGGTGTGAAGCCTGTGGTGTCTTGTCTTGCACTATTATAAGCCAATGTCACGACTGGCAGTATTGTATCCCAATCCTTCTGCTCAACATTGATGTACATCGACAGCATATCTGCTAACGTCTTGTTAAAACGTTCTGTAAGTCCATTTGTCTGAGGATGGTATGCAGTTGTCATTCTGTGGACAATGTCACAACGTGACATTATCTACCTCTGATACTAGTTTTGACTGGAATACTTTTCCACAATTGGATATCATCACACATGGTTCTCCATGCTTCAAAATAAGAGATTTTGCAATCTCTGGAGCTTCTTCAGTTGGCACAGGTTTGGTGACACCGTAGCGTGTGAGGTAGCCAGTGCAGACTATTATCCAATGGTTACCGGTTGTCGACTTTGGGAACCTCCATCAAAGATTGATTCCAACTCGGTGGAATGGAGCTGCTGCAGGTGGAATCGTTAAGAGGTGCCCTGGAGGTAATTGCAGCACATGCTTCCGTCGCTGGCACTCTTTACAGTGACTCACATAGTGCTTGACACATCGGTAATACCTACATCTGATTGTGTCTAGGGTCTTCACGAATCCTAGATGACTGGATATTGGAAATATTGAGAATAGCGGGCTGGAGATGAGCTGGAATGGCCAGTAGATCGTAGTTGCTCTTATACAATGTCCCAATTAGAAGTTGGATCTCTCCATTGGTTGGTTCTTTTTTCTCTCCAAGGCCTCTATGGCTTTTAATAGTGAGATCTTCCCTCTGTTCAGCTGTAACGTCATCTAATTCAGTGAGGGCTGAAATTTCATTCATGCTGTTGTGTTCCACTAATGGATTCCTCAAAAGGCAGTCTGCATCCTTGTGTTTGCGCCCATTCTTGAATACTACTGTGACAACATACTCTTGGAGTCTTAGTGCCCATCTTGCTAGTCGACCTGATGGATCCTTCAAGCTAGTCAGCCAATACAAGGAATGGTGATCTGTCACGATGGTGAATGGTTTGCCGAATAAATAAGGCTGGAACTTGTTGATAGCCCAGATAATTGCGAGACATTTTCTCAGTTGTAGAGGAGTTTAACTTGGAGTTTGAGAGTACTCTTGATGCATAGGCTATCACTTTTTCAGCACCTTCCTGCACTTGTACAAGTACTGCACCAATCCCATAACCACTGGCGTCTGTGTGAAGTCTCGTTTTCTCGTCGTACCAGGCTAGAAATGGTGCGGAAGCTAGAGCCTCCTTAAGTGCTCAGAAAGATCTTTCTTTCGCCTCATCCCAGTAAAACTAGGCGTCTCCCTCCAGAAGTTCTTGCAATGGATGTGCCTTGTTACAAAATACTTTTATGAAACATAGGTAGTATGAGAAAACTTCTCACATCACGAATGTGCTGAGGAGTTGGAAAGTCTGTGACTGCCCTAACTTTATCTGGATCAGGACAGACACCATCCCCATTGACTAGGTGCCCCCAGGATTTTTACCTCTTCGGTGACGAAGAGGCACTTCTTTGTATTGAGGCGGAGTCCTGCAGTCTGAACACAGTTCCATACAGTTGACAGGCGACTCGGGTATTCTTCAAATGTTTTTGAGAAAACGACAATGTCATCTAAATAGCAAAGACAAATCGTCTATTTAAAATGTTGAAGCAAGTTGTCCACCATGTGTTCAAATGTGGCAGGAGCATTACATAATCCAAATGGCATTACTTTGAACTCATAGAAGCTGTCAGGTGTAACAAAAGCCGTCTTCTCCCTGTCAGCTTCGTCAACCTCGATTTGCCAGTAACCTATCTGCATGTCCAGTCTAAGGGGTGGCAATGGGTAGATATCTTTCTTTGTGATTTTGTTCAGCCATCAATAGTCAACACAGAATCGCCACGTACCATCCTTCTTCTTTACTAGGACCACCAGAGATGACCAAGGACTCTCCGAAGGTTGAATAATGTCATCATGCAACATCTCCACTTTCTCCCGAATTATCCGTCTTTCAGCTGGCGACACACTATATGAATGCTGGCTAATTGGTAGATGATCCCCAGTATTGATACGGTGCTTTATCGTGGGCCATTTCGTCTGACTTTTTCCCTTCTGAGGTGTGAATGGACCCGAAAATGGGCGTAGTATACCTAACACCCACTGGCGTTGTTCCTTGGTCAGTCCGGGCCCTACTGACAGATCCACGTTTGTTTCGTCCAGCATGTTGTCTGTACCAACAGCAGACCATGGGTCTTCGTTGATGCCGTTGAGCTCACCATCCTGGATTAGTTCAGCTGTCCCGATACACATTCCTTTGGGGATAAGTTGCAACTGCTTGTGACAATTAGTGATCCAAATCTCACCTCAATCTCCAGTAATGCTTATGACAGACTCTGGTATGTTAATTTCTTTGGTGAGCCTGATAAATGTTTTACTATCGACAAGCACTTCACAGTTTAACATGTCATCTGTGTTTGTGACTACAATTCTTCTCATTGTCAACGGCAAGATTGGCACATTGTCAACGGCAAATAACTTCCCAGAATATTCTGTATTGCGTGCACCCGTCGGAACAACTTCCTCAATTTGCAGCCAGATCCTGCACAGTCAATGATAGCTTGAGATGCCTGAAGGAAGTCCCATCCGAGGATGACTACATTGTGTTAAAACAACAAATTCAAACGGCTGGGTCCTGTTGTTGATGCTTATTCTTGCGACACAAGTTCCTGCTGGCTGGACATACTTTCCATTCACGACCTTCAGCACAGTTGCCCCCATATCACATAACATTGTCTTCTTTAGTGTGCGGTGGTAATTATCCAACAATACAGAGAAAGAAGCCCCTGAGTCAACAAGTGCCCAGACAGGTTGGCCGTTGATTATGACATTGATGAGATTTCCCGACATCTTAGCGACTGTTGTCCATGGAGGATTTTCATCTGTGGCGGCCTCACCTCCGTAGATGGTCGCCTCGCTTAGTTTTCCTGGGTGCGGCGGCTAGGGGAATGGCTGGTACCTCTGTACGGCGATGGGGAATGGCTGCGTCGCATCGGGGAGCGACCTCGTCTAGGGTATGGCAATGGACTTCTTCCCATAGGTCGAATGAACTCGTCAGCAGGTGACTGCCTGAGATAGAACTGCTCTGATGGCTTACGTATTGCGGCAAAATAATAATGGACTACTCACCTTCTCTCTCAGCAGTAGCGTGCGACATGTCCAGGGGGCCCAGAGTGGAAACACAATTGCGTGTTGTCTTCTGTCCTTCAGATGTCTGTTCTTCTAAGGGGGCATCAAGGTTGCTGGGGGAATTGGTTGTGGCCATGTCAGTTGGTTCATTGGCTGCCATTTGGCAGCTGCAGCGTAAGTCATACCAGGGCAACGCCATTCTTCATGTTCAAATGTTTGTTAAGCTTATGGGACTTAACTACGGGGTCATCAGTCCCTAAACTTACAAACTACTTATGAACTACTTACGAACTAGGACAGCACAAATATCCATGCCCAAGGGGGGGATTCGAACCCCCCGACCGTAGTGGCCGTGCTGACCGTGACTGGAGCGCCTCAGTCACCTCGGCCGGCTATTCTTCATGTCAGGTGCAACTGGAGGGGCAGACAGAAACTAATGCCTGAAATACCCCTTCCTCAGGGGCGTCGGCTCCCTCATTACTTACAGGGCTTACATCCATGGCCATAATCTGATGTTTGCTCGGTCTACTAGTCCCGGCTGCCATAAATTGTTGTATTTCTTCTCTCACAATTTGTCGTATGAGAGAAGCGAAATCATGCTGGTCTTCCACAATAGCCATAGGGACTACATTCGCGAGTCTGTCATACTTCTTTCGTCCAAACCTCATTTGTTGTATCTCTTCAATACGCTGGCACCACTTGATGAACTCTCCGTCGTAGCGAAGTCTTTTACCAGAAGAGCTTGGTACATGTCTTCTGCACTGCAATACACTTCATCAGGTGCGTAATTTTGTCGACCTCAGTCATATTCAGATTGATTACATTACACAGGGCCAAAACATGCTGCATGTACAACTGTGTCAGCTCACCATATCGTTGGGCCCGGTGCTACAGTTGTTCTTCCGCCGAGCGGATTTGTTGCTGGCAGTCTTCAAACGTCTTCTTAAGTTCCGTCTGGAATGTTTCCCAGTCTTTCAGCTTCAAACAATTGCTGGGCTGTTCCGTCCAGGTAGAAATAAATGTTGGCCAAGCAAATTGTATGATCCCACCTGTTATACTTGGTGACTCGATTGAACCCTTTTAGCCTTTTGTTGGGGTCCTGTCCAGTGTCTCCAGAGAACAGCAACAGGTGTCTGATGTGCAGCTGGCTAACCACTGGTTTTGTGTCCATGGATCTTTTGATGGTACAGACTTTCAGAAGGATATACTTAGTAAATCCCTTGTATTCTGGTTCTAGTCCGTGTAAGCAACGGCTTTTACATCGCCTAATTGGAGCCACGGTGAAGCATGTGTTGCACAGGATACCCGGCACCTCCACCAAATGATATCGCGTTGAAATGGAAGCAGGCTTGACTTTGAAGGCAGGGTTGTTGACTGAACACAGCACTTATACTGAAAGCAGGTTTATTGCAAACTCAAACGTACATGCAGCACTGATTGCCTCTCAGGCAGAATGCTCTGCTATTTATACACAGACAAAGTGTACCAGAAATTAGAAGGATAGTTAACTTAAGAAACAATTAGAAATTACAAGTGAACACAAGGAACATGTAGAACATTCTGGAAATTATAATTACAAAGAAATAAAATTTTGCCGGTGGACGGGATTGAACTGACAACCTTCAGCACTGCAATTGGTGATGCTATCCATCACACCACGCCAGTAGTTGGTTTACTAGGGATCTCGCGGCAATACGATAGAGCGATATGAAGAATTATATCTTCGTAAGGGTGTATCACCTTTTAGAGTCAAAATATGGAAAAAGAAATTCAAACAAAAGTTACTTGATATTACATTCTGAACATCTTTTACTAGGAAACTTTTTAAATCTCTTGCATAATAGCAGAGAGAGGGCATAGTGCCGCTCTCTAGCGGCATTATGCTTTGCTGCCAGAAGGTTCTGTTCACTGTAAGCCAACAAATACGTCTGAAAAATTTGGTGCTGATCTGTTGAATGGTGCAATGTAAAAAGTGGGAACATGTTACAGATACACACACATTGTCAAACAGCTGTTTTTTTTTTTTTTTTTTTTTTTTTTTTTTTTTTTTTTTTTTTGTGTGCAAATAACTTTGATAAACTGTGAGATATGAAAAAAAAATGTAAAACAGCAAAGCTGTAGAGATATTCTCCTCTAGAAATATGCTTAAGGCATTATTTGCAATTAAAATTAGAGCCGTTAAAAGGCTGTCACTAGTGGCCCACTTTTAGTGTTACCAACCTAACGCAAAAAATATTTATCACAACTTATAAACCTAATACTCACTATAGGATTCCAACCAGTTTACCAATTAAATGCATGAAATTGTCTGTAAAGGTACTACTAAGAATAATAATTAACATCAGTTGACTAAAGAAATCCAGATCAGCAGCTCCGTGAGACAGGGTTGTCCTATGTCGATCACTCTCCTTGTCATTGCCACTGAACCAACATCTACGAGGATTAACCATCAATGGAAACAAGATCGTTTTTAATGCAATTGTTTACAATGTAGAATTTCTTGTTATGGACAGTCATGAAGTAGAGGAAACGCTTCTGATTGTTAATAAATATGTACTTGCTTCAAGAGCAAAGGCGAATGAACAAAAGTCTGACATCATGAATATAGGGTATGGCATCTCTGCAACATTACAATTGGTTATAATTAGTACCTAAACTGAAATGCCTAGGCACTGAATAAAGAAATATTATTGCTGTAAACTACAGGAAAGTGGTAACTTTAACAAAATACAAAATTTACCTTGACTAATCCTATATGTATTATAAATGCAAAAATTTGTGTTTGTTACCGCATCACACTAAAAAAAAAACTACAGCATATATTTGGATGAAATTAAAAAGTGTGTGTGTGTGTGGTGGGGGGGGGGGGGGGGTTGTTTACAACTCCCAGGCAACGTAACCAGTGTTGAACCCTGTCTGGAACAATTCCGACCTCCTTCCCAAAGGGATCCTCCTGCTCTTCCCCAAAGCTATCCCTTGCAGGCATTCCAGGAATTCCTCACATTCAGCATCTCCTCCCAGTCTTTTCTGAATAACATATCCACTACTCCCAACATCAGCCTAGCTGAGTCTCATGCCACCCAAGAGCTGAAAGCAGACCACTCCATTATCCTTCTCCCAGTAGGAGACAAGGGCTCCACAACTGTAGTAATTGATTGAGAGCAGTATGTGGCAGAGAGACTGCATCAACTCTTGGACACCTCTACCTACAAACCTGTTCCTCATGACCTCCATTCCTCAGTCCATGGTGAACTACACCAAGTCATAAAAACCTTAGGTCCCTCACAAGGTCTCACCACTGCCTCAACAAAACTTCTCTCTCCATCTGAAACATGCACCCCAACCTTCTACTTACTGCCTAAAATTCATAAAAAAAATTGTCCTGACCATGCCATAGTAGCAGGCTTCAAAGCCCCAACAGAATGCATCTCATCTCTGGTAGACCAACACCTCCAACCTGTAACCCACAACCTCCCATCCTACAAAAAGAACAGAAACCCCTTCCTGGAATGCCTCAAATCCATCCCCAGTGTCCCTCCCACCTCATAGCTTCCTTGTCACATTCCTCTCACCAACTTTTCCCACACCCATGGTCTTTCTGCCCTAGAACACTACCTTTCCCAAAGCCCACCTGAAAGCCTCCCAAAAATCTCATTCTTTGTCACACTTGCCAATTTCATCCTCACCCACAATTACTTCACCTTAAGGACCAGACCTACAAGCAAATCAGGGAGACAGCTATGGGATCCAGGATGGCCCCCTTCCTATGCCAACCTTTCCTTCAGCCACACAGAGGAGGCTTTCCGTAAGACACAGCAGTTGCACCATCTGGTTTGGTATAGATTCATAGGCATCTTTGTGTTCAGAATGAAACTTCCACTCTGCACCAGAGTGTGTGCTTTGTGATCTGGACTCGTGGTGAAGAAACTCTTCCTTCAAGACCTCAACTCCTTCTCCAACCTGAAATTCACCTCATTCTTCTCCACAACACAAGCCCCCTTCCTAGATGTTGACCTTCACCTTGTTAAGTCCCACATCCACACTTCAGTTCACATTAAACACACAAACAAGCAACAGTACCTCCACTTTAATAGCTGCCATCCCTTCCATATCAAACGATTCCTTCCCTACAACCTAGGCATTCGAGGCAAATGTATCTGCTCCAATGATGAATCCCTCACCACATACAACAACCTGTCCAATGCTTTCCTCTCCAACAGCCATCCTACAGACTTCGTCCACAAGCAGATCTCCCAAGCAGTCCATTCCTCCGCTTCCAGTAGCAATATTCATAACCCCAGACCATTCAAAAGCATCACACAGTACCATTCCAGCCTGGAATGCCTTAACAAATTGCTTTCTCAAGTCATGAGAAATGGATTCATTGCTCCAAAGTATCCTACCCACACCATATAGAGTAGCCTTTGGCCATCTCCCAACCTCCACAACATCCTTGTCAAACAGTACAACATCCCAAAAACACCCTCTCTACCTAATGGTTCCTATCCCTGAAACCAAACCCACTGCAATACCTGTCCCATGCATCCTCCCACAACCACCTTTTCAAGCCCAATCACAGGAAAAATCTACCAACTGGTGAGTTCACTGTATGGCCTTTTATGTTGGTATGGCCACTAACAAATTGGCTGAATGCATAAATAGTCACAGATAAACTGTTTGCCTGGGGGACACCCAATATCCTGTGGCAGAGCATGCCCTACAATATAACTTCAGGGACCTTGAAACACGTTACACCATACATGGCATCTGGATACTACCATACAACACCAGTCCTTCAGAGCTACAGAGTTGGGAACTTGCTCTCCAACATATCCTCTCCTCCACCATCCTCCTGGCCTAAATCTATGCTAACCTCTCGCCCTTCTCCATCCTCAACTCGCTTATTCATACTCATTTCTCACACCCTTCCCTGCCTTTCTCTCATGTATTTGGAGAACAAGTCACACGTATGCGTGACTGTGTGAGTTTCTCTAAATCTTCCCCACTTAAAAAAACTTTCACGTAAGCCCCCTCAACCATCCCGCACTCAGCATTATTCAATTCAGTTCACTTCTCTTTAATGTCTGATCTATCCCCTTTGGTTATCTATCCTCTTTGGTTTGCTATTGGCTTGGCTCAGTACTTGTCATACAGTATATCTGACTTCCACAAAGCACCCATCACCACCTCACACCCTAGGTCATGAATAACCATTCCCTTCTGATTATATATATATTATTATTATTTTTTTTTTTTTTTTTTTTCTGCTGATGTATTAGAAGTTTCTCAAGACTGTGACATATTTCGTCACAGTCGTAACAAACTTCTAATACATCAGCAGTAAAACCAGCTTTTCAAATGTTTGGAGTAGTTGTGCAGTTAGGGTCATAACATCCAGTAAGTGAGTGGTGTCAGAAATGGTCTGCCTCCTACTACAGTTATGTTTTTTTCGTTGTTATTATTCTGCATTTGCAAAAGATTCTGAGAATCTGCTAATATGGCTTACATTGAATTACAACAAATCTGGAAATAAGATTTTTACACAGTGCACATTTTCATTTGTTGTAACAAATGATAGAAGTATATACATAAATTGAAAACTTGAAATAAAAAAAGCTCTGAGTACTGCAACAAAAAATATTGAAGCTTTCTGTGAAATGGTATCTACATACCAAGCCCTATTATGTGTAAATCTAGTACCAAATGCCCTCAACAGATGGCAGGCAGTGCAACAGCAGCTGCGGATAGCATATGAAACACACTGTCTTCTGAACCTTTCTTCTCATTGTTACTCTCATGTAGTTACCTTTTATCCTCACATTCATGAGTTAGGTACTTAAGAGCCTTTTTTAAATTCAAATCTTTGATTTATGAATGCAGAAACATTACTTTATGATAATATCATCACTAAATTCCATAATGGCCAATGGCCATGCCGCAGTGATACACTGGTTCCCTTTAGATCACCAAAGTTAAGCACTGTAAGCTTGGCTAGCACTTGTACTGGTAACCACCCGAGTTTGCCGAGCGCTGTTGGCAAGCGGGGTGGACTCAACCCTTTTGAGGCAAATTGAGGGGCTACTTGATTGAAAAGTAGCGGCTCCAGTCTGGAAAACTGACACAATGGCCAGGAGTGCGGGCTGGTGACCACGTCCCCCTCCATATTGCATCCGATGATGGCTTTGGGTGACAGGGTGGCCAGTTGGTTCAATTGGGTCCTCGAGGCCAGTGTGGGATGGAAGAGGAGGAGACTCAATAACAGTGTAACATATTCTCTGAAAATATTTTTCAGGATGTATAATGTGTGTTCGATTGTGATATTATCCAGGCTCTTAAATTTTGTTTTCTCCTTGGTTTCTGATGACATTTGTTGGACTGTAATCTAAAACGAGAGATGGTCAAACATTGGCCACTCATGTGTATTGAAAGCCAAAAATCTCTCTGTATATTTGGAGAACAAGTCATCTCGTAATGTTGTTTACAGGGATGTACTGCAATAGATTTTTTGCTTCCATATATTCCATGACAATTATGATGTGTTCCATGAAAAACTATGTCACAAACAGCAGTGCAATTATGTATTCCCTTGTCTGGCACTTTTGTACTTCGCTACATGATTGCACACACATTTTTTCCTTAACTAAATGAATAAGTTTCTAGGAACTGGTGTTCTGCCACCATTTTGCTGGGCTGTAATTGGCTATTGTCTAATATAAACTAAATTTCAAGAATGCTATTTTCACTCTGCAGCAGAGTGTGCACTGATATGAAACTTCTTGGCACATTAAAATTGTGTGCTGAAACTAGGACTCAAACTTAGTCGCTCTACCGACTGAGCTATATCGGCATGCTTAACGGTCTGTCCTCACAACTTAACTTCTGCCAGTACCTCGCCTCCTACTTTCCAAACTTCAAAGAAGTTCTCCTGCAAACCATGCAGAACTAGCATTCCTGTAAGAAAATTTTAATCTGCCAGGAAGTTTCATATCAGCGCACACTCCACTGCAAAGTGAAAAGTTTCATTCTGGAAAAATGCCCTAGGTTGCGGCTAAGCCAAGCCTCCACCATATCCTTTCTTCCAGGAGTGCTAGTTCTGCATGGTTCACAGGAGAACTGCTGCGAAGTTTGCAAAGTAGGAGGCGAGGTACTGGCAGAAGTAAATTTGCGAGGACCGACAGCGAAGCATGCCAGAAAAGCTCAGGCAGTAGAGCAATTGCCCATGAAAGGCTAAGGTCCCAGTTTCTAGTCCTGGTTCCAGCACACAATTTTAATCTGCCAGGAAGTTTTAACTTCCTTGTACATTAAAACGGTGTGCCTGAACTGGGATTCAAAACTGGAACCTTTGCCTTTCATGGGCAAGAGCTCTATTGTCCGAGCTATTCTGGCACACTTCAGAGTCCACCCTCACAAATGTACTATCAACACCACAAGAAACAACGAAGCATATCACATTATCTTTAGTCTGCTTGGTTACTCATAGATATATTTTCAAAGTTAAGTACGACATGTTAACCAAGATCCTAGGAGATGGAGGATTATATCTAACAGATGTGCTAGACAAGTCAAGAGCATTATACATGTGCCACACATACAAACAGCAGAAGACATCATGCAATAGTTTAAAAGCCGATTTATTAAATGAAATAACACCTACCAGTTTACAGCCAAACATCAATGTACAACACATTCCAAATGCTCTGATCCACCTCAAAACCTTCCTACATTCAGCTGAAGGCCCCAGAAAAGGAGCTTATGACAGTGAAGACAGTTTATATGAATCTGATAGAAAACAAGAAGAGGAACACCATCAAACAAAAATATCCAAACAACTGATGGCAGTAACCTTGAAAAATATACATTTCTATGATATCCCCAGAATGGTGAAAGCATCTTAGCATCGATCAGCCATCTGAAAAATTCCCTAACTACAAATATCTACCATACACATATTGACAATGACATGCTGACAATGAAGAACATAATTTTGTGTGTGAAAAGGATAAGTGTGTTAGAACATATCAGATATATATTGGCAACCATCAGTAGGACATTCACAAATTACATTACTCCTGAAGACTTTCTGTATCCAGAAAAGATCCAGTATTCCAACACAAAAGAAACGTGCACCCACTGGCTCAAGGGTCATTCAGTGCATTACTTAATAACAAACCAAAAGAAAAGTAAGTAGGAATTCTGGTTGCACATCACAACTACATCTATTGGTAAAGACAAACAACTATGCTGCATTCCTAGAAGTTACTCTCAGATAATATAATTGATCATAAGTCAAGAAGATTTAAACAAAATTAATATGAATTGTTCTTTTGACTTCAGAGGGAAAGAATTTTTTCTTCCATTTTATCATTATGTCCTTACTTTACGTTTCCATCTATTATTGTATTAAACAACAAGAATACATCTTGTTTCTTTACTTTATCAATATAACAAACTTTAGAGGTAATTAGAGTCTATAGATAAAAGAAGAATGATATATTTTATGTATTTATTATAAAATAACTTCACATACAATTAAACAAGGTGAAGTGAAATAGTGCTTTGCTGCATGGTTCCTCACATTCCAGCATGTTATGGCATAGCGGGCCATTCAGATCTCGTGCGCCTGTATTGTCTTCCGTGGCTGGTACGGGCACGGCCGAGATAGTTCCCGGCCTAGCCACAGGAGGGCACGGTCGTCCAAACAGCTGACGTGAGCTGCGTGCCATCTGCTGGCGGCGCGCTGTCAAATGGCCGGAGTGACGGCCGGGTCAATCGACGAGTGAATGCAGAACGAGCAAGTGTGTTTATGACAAACCGTGTTTTCTTCAGTGGCGACGAGGTTTATGGTAGCATGGTCTTCCTGCCGCAGTCATGGCAGAACACCTTAGCGCGTTGCTGATGAATCTTCAGTCGTTACCAGAAGTTTTGGCTCAACAGAATGCTTCCCTCACGGCTTCTATTGACACCTTGACTAGGGCTGTGACACAACAGGTCGGGTTGTGGTCTTATGTGCCCATTCCTCCATTTCCTCCCTTTGACGAAAACGCCAAGGATTCGTCCGACTATGAACAGCGTTTACGCCAACACTTCGTAGCCTTCCAGGTGTGTGATGAAGGTAAGCAAAAAGCTTATTTCCTTTCGTGGCTCTCACCTCGTCTTTTTCGTTTGCTGAGCGATTTGGCGCCGCTTCAGACGCAGGCATCCCTGTCCTTTTCGGATATCTTCGCCATATTTTCGCCGCCACTCTCACGTGGTGTCGGCCCACATATCTTTCTACCGTTCACGGAAACAGCCGGGTCAGTCGTACCATGCGTGGGCCCTGGAACTGCAGGGGCTGGCCCATCGTCGTCTGTTTTGGTCCGAGCCGCACGGTGATTCGTATGCGGACTCTATGGTCCGCGATGTTTTGCTTTGTTTTGCTCCCAACCTGGACGTTCGCAAACAGGCTCTTCAATCAGACGATCCCTCATTAGCGGAAGTTTTGCGTATTGCGTGCGCATTTGAAGTTTCTGAGGCTGTGGGGAGTCAACTTTCCACTTGGGGGGGAGGTATCCTCAGTTGCCGATTCAGCACAGTTATCCGCGACACTGGTTTCTTCAGTGGCTGTTGTTGCGTCGCCCTCCCCTCCCTCTCTTCTGACGCCGCGGCGCTCGCCTGTGTCATACAGGCAGGGGGAAAGGCGACACGCGTCTCCCACTTCAGAGATTGAGCCGATTTAATGTCTTTCGTGCGGGGCATTCCATTCTCGGGAAACGTGCCCGCACAGACGGGCCACGTGTAATTATTGTGGAAAATTCGGACACATCGCCCGAGTGTGCCGCTCCTCTGCTCGGGGCCACAAAAAGACCTTTCACCTTCGCGATTTCGGCAGTTCGCCCATGGATATTAATAAGTTTGTTCCCTTCGGCGTACAGAACTTAGCATTCTGCGGAAAACTTTCTCGCTTCAAGTGGACACTGGCCCGACAACATCTTTTCTTAAGTTTGGCTACTCATCAAGCATTAGGCTCCCCCACTTTAAGTCCGGCGCCTTGCGCGTTGGTTAGCTATGGCGGACACCCTATTCCACTATTGGTGTCGTTTGTTGCCGAAGCCGCATATCAGAACGTTAGCTGCGGGGTACCGTTTGTGGTAGTAAACAGTGCGACGGCTATGAATATCTTCAGCCTCGACGCTTTCTATGCTTTTGGCTGTACTATTACCGATTCTGTCTGCTTGGTTTCAATCAAATTCCATACGAGAGTCTCACGCATCTCCGCGCGGAGTTCTCATCGTTGTTTGTGCCGGGTCTTGGGTGTGCTAAGAATTTTCAGGCCACTAATACACTTAAAAATACGGCTCACCCCGTCTTCTGTCGGGCTCGGCCTCTCCCGATCACCCTCCACGGTGCTGTTAAATCTGAATTAGATCGCCTGATGGCGGAGGGTATTTTGCGTCCTATCACAGCAAGCGAGTGGTCCTCCCCCTTAGTTGTCATACACAAGCCCTCTGGGGCCCTGCATTTACGTGGCGACTTTAAGAAAACTGTAAATTCTCACTCCATCATTGATTCTTTTCCCATGCCTTGCCCAGCGGAATTGATAGATCGGTTGTCAGGTGGCCAGTTGCCTTTAGACGATGCCTCCAATCAGGCGCTGGTAATTTCTACGCCTTTTGGCCTATATCAATATGAGAGATTGCCATTCGGGGTGACCAGTGTCCCCGCAATCTTTCAGCGTTTTTTGGAGCAGCTGCTAGCACCGGTTCCCTGTTGTGTGAACTACATGGACGATATTGTGGTGACGGGATCCACAGCTGCTGACCATATTGCCAAACTTCGTTCCTTGTTTTCTGTTCTGGAGGAGGCTGGCCTCCACTGTAATTTCCAGAAATCTTCTTTCTTCCAAGTGTCTATCAAGTACTTGGGCTATGAGGTATCCAGGTCGGGGGTGCGTGTTGCTGATCACGTGCGTGCGGTCGCAGATCATCCCCGTCCTTCTTCCGTTCACGAACTTCAAGTATTCCTGAGCAAGATCACCTATTATCACCGCTTTCTCCTGCAGGCATCCACAGTGGCTCACCCCCTGCACCAATTGCTGCGTAAGGGCGTCCCGTTCCACTGGTCTCCAGCTTGCGAGTGGGCTTTTCAATCACTTAAAGCGGCCCTCCTGGAGGCTCTATGCCTCGCTGCATACACCCAGGGGGGTCCCACTTGTGGGGGCAGCAGACGCCTCCCAGCACGGTGTGGGGGCAGTGCTGGCACATCGGTTCCCCGATGGGTCGGAGTGCCCATTGGCGTTTGCATCTAAAACTCTTACAGAGGCGCAGCGCTGGTATTCCCAGGTGGACAAGAAGGCTCTAGCCATTGTTTTTGCTCTAAAAAAAATTTTACATTTATCTCTTTGGGTCAAAGTTCACCCTATACACGGACCACCACCCATTAGTGTCTTTGTTCCACCCATCGGCAGCTCTTCCGGACAAGGCAGCCCATCGTCTTCAACGCTGGGCCTTGTACCTCTCTCATTTTCATTACGAGATACAGTACCACTTGACGGATCATCACGCCAATGCCGACGCCCTATTGCGCCTCCCGGTAGGCCCCGACCCACTCTTTGATGCCGAAGAGCTTTTGTGCAGTTGACGAGTCGGCAGTAGAGGCAGTCTGTGGTTTCCCTATCAATAGCTCATGGATCGCAGAGGCTACCGCTGCTGACCCTATCCTCTGGGTCATCCTTAAACGGGTGAGGCAGGGCTGGTCGGAGCGTCCTCCGGGTCGGGCATGAGACCCTCTCCGTAATTATTATGCCATTCGTCACTGCCTTAGCACCTACGAGGGCATTTTACTTCTGTCCACGGAAGACGGCTCCATCGAATGGTGGTTCCAGCGTCATTGCGCCGGCGGATTCTAGATCTTCTACATCGGGACCACTGGGGCGTCTCTCGCACAAAGATGCTTGCACGCCGACATGTATATTGGCCAGGGATAGATGGGGACATAACTCGCCTCATAGCCGGATGCTCTTCGTGTGCGTTCCAACAAGCAGCTCCTCACTCATCTCTCACTCCATGACCCCTCCGTCCACACCTTGGGAACGACTCCTTGTCGATTTTTGCAGGACCCTTCTTAGATAGCTATTGGCTTTGCGTCATTGATGCATACTCCAACTTCCAGTTTGTTGTTCGCCTGGCCTCCACGTCCGCGGAAGTTACCAGACATTCCCTGTTAAAGATATTTTCTATTGAAGGTCTCCCGGCCACATTGGTGACAGATTAACGGGCCACAGTTTACTTCACAACACTTTCATGATTTTTGTTCTACCCATGGGATCCACCATGTCCTGGCCCCACCTCTCCACCCACAGTCAAATGGGGCAGCAGAGAGGTTTGTCCGCACTTTCAAGACACAAATGTGCATGTATGTGGCACATCTTTCAGTGGAGGAAGCCCTCCTCCGATTCCTGTCATCTTACCGGTCCACTCCAGCAGGTCAGCAGAGCCCCTCTGAGCTCCTTCACGGCCGCCCTCACAGGATGCTGTTGTCCTCCTTGCATCCGGGTCCTCCCGCACCCCTTCCTCGTCCTCTGTCACGTTTTGCCCTGGGCTCGGCTGTGGGCTCGAGGCTACGGCCACCTTTCTCATTGGGTCCCGTCGTTTGGGGGCATGGCCGTCGTCTCTGTGAGGTCCATTCTCCTACTGGGATCCTCACCCGCCACCACGATCAGCTCCGGGTCTGCCTTCCTCCTCCCACACCTACAGTCCTTTCCTCCTTTTCCAGGACCAGCCCACCTCTGTCGAGAGCGCTATCAGAGGACAGTTCTCTACCAACTTCATTTCCGAGCATATTGGCTGGTGGGCAAGGGGATTTCCCGCCACCATCGGGGTCCAGGGCCCACTTCTCTACCGCAGCCCCAGTGGCCAGCTCCAAGGAGTGGACAGCTCCGGTCACCGACAGTGGGACCAGCCGAGGGGGCCCCGAGTTGCCAATGGAAGTGCCACAGGAGGGAGGATTGGAGGACCAACCGCCATCGCCAGTGCTAAGAGCAGCAAGACATCACTCGCGAGGGCGAACCCCTTGTCGCTCAAAGGGGTTCCGTCTGTACGAGGTGGTTCCGGCTACGGAGTGGATGGAGCCACCCGACGCTCAGATGGAGGTGGAAGAGTCCCAGCAGCCAGACTTCTGCACCGCCGTTCTGAAGTCCGGATCCTCACCCCAAGGGGGGAGGGATGTTATGGCCTAGCAGGCCATTCAGATCTCGCACGCCTGTATTGTGTTCTGTGGCTGGTGCGGGCCCGGCCGAGATAGTTTTCAGCCTAGCCACAGGAGGGCACGGTCGTCTAAACAGCTGACGTGAGCTGCGCACCATCTGCTGGCGGCTCGCTGTCAAACGGCCGGAGTGTCGGCTGGATCAATCGACGAGTGAATGCGGAACAAGCAACAGTGTGTTTACGACAAACAGTGTTTTCTTCATAGCAGACTTAGATAGGTGTGTTTTCCATATGTCAAGACGTTTCAGAATTACATAATTACACCATAAACTACTAGGGGATGTATAAGTAGTCTTGAGAAACATAATGAGCATAGAAACCCATGCCTGGAAATGTCATCAAATGATGCTACAAAGCATTGAATTTGCTGCAGAGGCTGTCAAGTGGCAAGGGCTTGTGCTTATAACTCCATGGTGTTCGTTGAATGGCATTTCCGGGTATGGGTTCCTTACATTTCCCTCATCTTGGGCCCTTTAAGTGATAAGATTCAACTTTAGTTTTCTCTTAAATTATTCAAATAATTGAAAAAAAAAAATGCTGTTGGTCTTTTATTCCAGCAGAGTGTCAAACATTCAAGACAGATCTGCAACAAAATATTTCTTGTTGTAGTTCATTAAATGTGTCAATAGTAGGCCAAATTTATCATTCCCAAAGGCAAAGAAGTGGAAACATCTTACAGATGACAATAGAGTACTTAAAATCAACAAATTTACTTGTAACTTTCCTTCTAAGATGGTATCCATTCAAAGCCAAGTGACAATACAGAACATAATTGTTTGCTTTTGCTGACATATTTGATCCTATTCCAAACATTCTGTCCCTTATATGTGTTGCTAATATTTCTCCAAGTGCTCTTGATAGTTTCACTTAAATTGCCATTAAATAAAGATTTCTTAAAAATATACTAGCTTTAATATATTTTCTTCTTGTTTCTGGTAGCAGGAGAAACTCATCTCTAATATTTTGCTTCTGACTCTCTAGAATGATACTAAGTATTATTGTGAAAGAATTACTATTCAGAGTTGTGTACAATTTTTTATTTATTTTCCAATCCCTTTAACAAGAATTTTCTGGGGAGGAGGGGGGAAAAAAGGGGGGGGGGTTTACCCCTGCATTTGATGCTGTAAATCATATCTGATTTTGTTTTGCTTCACTGATTCTCCACCTGACAACCACAGAATGTCTTCAGCGCAATACTGCACACTGGTGCTGTGTTGCAATAACTGTTGTACAAGATGGACATCACCTTCCAAACTCAAACTGTGAATTTACTAGCAGGCAGCTTCTGACATCACGGAGCGACTCATAGCAGCTGCAGGCATCTGTCGCATCGTGCACAATGTACTGTAAGTCAAACAATAACATTACACACAACCACTGACCATATGACTTTTACATTTGGCTGGACAGACTTCTATACTATACTACATGGTAAAGAACTACTGAGTAGTAATAGTAGTCGTATAGGCATCTGTAGACTGATACATTCAGCCCTTTCATGTGCTCAGTCTGAGATTCAGAACCGTAGAGCCACCACATAATTTTTAAGACTCCATCAATGAAGTTATGTTTTTGTTATGTCTTTGAAAGGCTCAGGAAAAGGGTGAATTGAGGTAGACTAACTAGACTTTCACATTGGCAACTGAACAGAATTATGATGGATATCGTACATGAATTGACTCTACACAGGCAGCATCATTAATGTTTTAATTTTTATCTTACAACTGTTTTGATGACCAAATGTGTTTTCTACTGAGGGAGAAATGTACTAAATAGTTTAGGCATAAACATTTTTTAAAGAATTTACAAAGATTCGACAATGACAGCAAGCCTGATGAAAAGCGGCAATCTAAGCATTAGAAACTACCTTTCAACAAAAGCAACAAGTTGGTGTCACACAGCAATCCAGAAAACGTCTTTAGTCACCTAGATGCCCTGGCTAAGTGTCAGGTGTGTCACAAGATTCCAAGAGAAAGGAAAGAAAGGAAAAAAGGAAGAAGTGGAAACGTGTATTAGTTACCACTGAAGACTATGAAGACCTGAAGTCTCTGGGCAAAGTGATGCTGAGTGTTTTTTGGGGCTGTGATAATGTGGTGCTAACAGATTACACTTATAAGAGGCAAACAAACACAAGAGATTTCTATAACAATCTTATGATTGAGGTTAAAAGAGGCTCTCAAAAAGATGAATCATAGTGATAAGCTGTCCAAAATGTGTTTTTGCTTCACAACAACTCAGTTCATTCTGCATGGCACACATTCACATATGATGCTCCCTTGTGCAATCAAATTTGCCTCACTACCACACTCTCCTGACATGGCACCTAGTGACCTCTTCCCTATGATAAGGAAATGACAGTATGTCACACATTTACAGAATGACAGGAATTTTTTCCAATAGAAAAGTTTTCTGAAGAGTCAAAATGCATACTTACACAGCCAAGAAAATATGTAGAGAGAAGGGCAAATGCCATGACTAAGTTTCATGGTCACAGCTAGATTTTGTAAAGTTCATGATTAAATCTACATGACTACTGCCTCATAATGAGGCTTGAACAAGATCCAAGTGTGAAAAATCAACAGAATGTCCCTACAGGAGGTGTAATTAATGCAGAATACATACCTCAAACTGAAGCTAAAATGGTAAAAAAAGAGACAGTCATGAACAACTTATGAGATACTGGAATTAAATACAGATAAAAAAGTTGAAAGGAAACAACATATGATTCAACAAGCAATGAAAATAAATATGATAGAAAAAGACAACAACATTAACACATCTTAGCTTTTGGCCACAGCCTTTTCATACAATCACACAGACACAATTCGCACCCACAACTAACTTAACATCTCCAGCTGCTGCATCCTGAGTGTTGCTCCACAATGAGAGCAATTTGGGGGGGGGGGGGGGGGGAGGTTGTAGGGTGAGGGTACGGTGCAGGTGGAGATATCAGCTCTCCCTGATGGAGTGTACAGGTACTACATTGCTAGAAAGAGATACAGCATTGTAATGGAGTGTGGGGGGTGGGGGAACAGAAAATGGCTTTTATTTCTTCCTTTAAACCGACCTGGTGGGGATCCCAAACACTTGGGCAGTACTCAAGAATTGAATGAACTAGTATTCAATTCACAGTTTCTTTTCACAGGCATGTGATATCTGTGCCAAAGGGTTAGGATTTGGGGTGGCATAGGGATGGACTAAGATGTTGTGGAGTTTTGGTGTGCGTCATAACATTCTCTCATTTCAGGGTATGATGAAAGATAATTAAAGCCCTGACAAGAGACGTGATGAGGGGATTCTCTTTTGTAGCTGGTTATGATGGAGGACTGAGGGTGCATGGGAAATCTATTTGTAGGTCTGGGGGATATGTCTGTCTGTGAAGTCCTTTGTGAAACCTTCAGCATATTGGGCAAAGGTAGGCCCACATATGGGGGCGAGGGGAGCAAGCACATTGGGAAATCCCCTCCACCCCCCTCCCCTTACCAAAATTCTTTGACTTACACCAGATACAATGTTAATTTTCTACTACAAAATTCTTTATAATATTCATTCTTGATAATGACTAAATATCAAGTGAAAGGTGTAAAGAAGTTGATGAAAAACAGAAGAGGAAGATTCGCAAAATTCTATGAGCTTCAAATGTTAATGGTTTCATACCCTTACTAAATCTGAAATTGCATAAAGATTTCCCCAAAGATGAAGAGAGACCATACAAAGACAGGTTTGATCTAATTAATTCCCTTTGTCTCCAGTCTCAGTGCCTTATTTAACCACACAAGCAAACATTTATGTGCAATATGACTGTGTGGAGATATTTTGCAACAAAAAAGAATTTTCTCAAGGTTAGTACCTTAACAGCCTCCAGATTGATGGGGGACATCATGACTGAGAGGAGGCTGAAGACTGAGGGGAGCAGAAGAGATTGAGTTGACCCCAAGGTTGAGGGGTCCTCAAGTTTGATGGGGCCCCTGAGACTGATGGGACCCAGAGCTAAATTATTGCAAATATTTGAATTTTTGTAAAGGGCAGTCTGGTTCCTCACTAAAAGAAAAAGAAACCTTCAAATCTACATTGTTAGTAAGCAGCCTTCATATTAGTCCTGCTGTTGAAAGCATCATAATTGTTGATTCTATGTTTCATTAAAGTGTAAAGCTTTGACGAATACTGCGTCAGTCATTCTGCAAGTGAACTGGCTACAGTAAAGATTTATATTTCTTTCTTAAAATGTAAGATTAAGTGTGGTGTACGGCTCAAGATCAACAGGTAAAATTCACTGCCAGCCCTAAGTTGTTGCAGTATCTGTAGCACGGATGAGACAGATACAAAATTGAAACATAACAGAGATAAATTAAAATACAAAAAATAATTTTGAATACGTAGAGTATGTAGTACTGCAACTAGATATAAAAGAGGTAAGCAGGTAATGGGAACAGAAAAATGAAAGCAAGGAGAGTGAATGATTACATAGAGATTACTTCATAGTTGCCCATAAGAGATAATGCCATTTTAAAATAAGAACAAAGAGAACAAAAATAAAGGAGATTCAGTTTTTATTACCAAATGCCTTGCATATAGGAATAAATATGCAGAACTCTTACACATATGCAATGGCATGTCATGCACTTCCACAAACCCCAGGGAATCATTGTAGTACTACGTAATCACTTGTCATTATTATTGCTAAACTGTCACCTGACTAAATAGAAGAAGCTGACAAAATGACTCCCCCCCACAGGGTCATACCCAGAAGTCAATGACCTTTGTAAACTTGTTCCACTGGTGACTTAAATATGAAGCTCTTGATCTGCATATAGCACATATTGGCATCCATTCACTGGGGTGGTGTACATCCAAACAATTGGGCCCATGGATAAATAACAATAGATGCATATGACATTATCCTCGCATGTTTAACTGAGCCCTGAGCGGATACTGCTGGGAGAGGATTTTTACATTCGTTTCGTAGCACATTGGCTGTTGGAATAATCCCCACCACCTCCTCCCAGTGCAGCCAGCTCATACTGTATAGCTTATAGCTTTTACATGGAAGTATAATGGCTTAATGTGCCACAGAAGGGACATGAAATTAAGCATCACTTTAATGTAATACAGACACAATGGCTACAGTGCATACTGATGTTTACGTCGGTAAGGTTGGTGGAGAGCATAAACATTCCGGAGCTGCACGAACACAGCCGACCTCCACCGATCGCCCAGGGCTCAGGTAAAAGTGCAAGGATTATATCTAATTTGGTCTTACATAACACACAGTACAAATTAAATTTATTGAAGTTGTCATAGTCACTATCACCATAACCACCATAAAATTTATATGATCTGTTGGTGTGTGGACTCTACAGTTTATTAGTTCTAGACTATACTGGTCATCTTAACACATTACATCCTATGCTACCTGTAATGACTATTTATATGCCTGGGATGAGCACTTTCTTTTTGTCTGAAACAATTAGCAGCACAGTGAATCTGATATTCTGAATGTGGGAAAAGATGCTTACCTCACAGCTGGAAATATAGAGCAAGGAAATGATGAATATCGAAAAACATCACTGTTCAATATAAATGAAAAGATAACCTTTTCTCTAAACATTAACGGCTAATTCATGTGTTTTGTGACTCTTCTAATGAGCTTTGAACAAAAATGCACATTGAATGATGTACACAGCAAAAGTAGAAACACTATCAAATGTAAAAGGAACTCAGTAGATAAATTATTATAGCCACTTCTGATGAGTAATTCTGGCACAGAGCTAAATAAGTGGTTTATTTTATTTATGGGAAATCTCAAGAGGATGTTTACAATAAGTTTTTGATATATGAGTTCACCTAGTTCCAAAATAAATGAATAAGCAATCAAATACACAATACAATCTTTATTTATCCAAAAAACTGTATCATTTACATCGTCAATAAACATTTCAGTTTTTTTCCTCCTATTTTTCATGCCACTTAACATTCTGCATAACATTTTGAGTTCATCTATTGATCATTAAATAACTGTATTTCCACATGATTCAAAAACAGACATCACAGTCAACTGTACAAAACAGAAATTATTTATAAAACAGGAAACCACTAACATCAGCAACAAATGTTTCAAAGTTTTCCCTGAATTTCTTTTTTTCTTGACGATCCATGTTCAGTGCAATATTATGGGTCAGCTTGTTGAAAGCATGACTTAATCTGTCAGCACTTCCTTCATCTGTTTGGGAATTCAATGCCTTCTGAACGACAACTTGATATTCATCCTAAAGAAGATTAATTATACTGTATTATCACAAATATCTGAAAAATACATTACAAGACAAAAAATCCTTTGTTGTAAGTAGAAAATATTTGTAACATGTGAGCACATCAGGTGGTGACAATTTCTTGTTTAGCTTACAAATTTAAGCCAAGGAAATAGCAGGGGTAGTTACTACTATTGCAAACAGGGAAGAGGAGGGGGAGGGGGGGAGAAGGAGGAGGAGGAGGAGTAGGAGGAGGAGGAAAGAAGGCAATTTGCCCACAAAAGGAATGGGAGGGTACAGAAACTGAATACAGGGAATCTGGTAACTGTCAAGGTCAAAAGGGTTAATCGTTTTATGTCGACTCATATCTTTTATAACCAAAGTGTAGAAAAGGACAAGCAGGATCACCCATTAACAGAGTTTACTTATCAGCACAGTGTGATCAATTTCAACAACCACTTCAGAATCTGTTTCTTTCTCTGAGCTTCAAATCCTCTAGTCATACAACCTACAGGTATAAAACTTCACTATCATTCTTTGCATACTGGATCCCTTTAGATGACATTAATACTTGTTCCATATATCATCAATATGACATTTTGTAATGATATGTAACATGTCAGTTTAATGATTTTAAAATATATCAGAATATTAAAAAATGTAATAGAACAGTTGTAAAGTTCAGTAGCAACCATGTCAGTTATGTTTCAACATTTTTGTTGTATCTTCTACTCTTTCAATCATATATGTTCAGAAAGATAACAACTGTCTTTTCTTCGGGAGGGTTTTCACCTGTGGCAGCTGGTGGGCTGCTTGTTATAAGGGGCAGCAAGTCTATTCAAACAATTGTACATGACTTTTGTCCATGCAGAACATTTTTTGAATGCGGAGAATATAGCGTTATGTTTATTAGCAAGTTTCACAACTTTCATCTAACACACCTTTTTCCTCAGATACCAAAATGCAAAATTTTGCACAAATATGCAGTTTATAATATTTTCTGCAGGCAAGACAGTAATATATTACATAAAAGCAAAATTATACTGGTTTGTGCTTCTCTCTTTATGTACACTTTTAGCCAGAAAGAATCCTTTGCCTGGGGTGTACAACTAGGAGATAGCCTACACCTACACTAATAACGCTGACGGAGAGACTCTGGTGGAATGGGCTGATATAAACAACATGTACCTAATGTATGATGCCAAAGATCGCAAAATGTTTCATTTTGCCAGGTGAAAAAGAGATTACTGTCACAATCTCTGGTTTGTTAGCAAAGCTACATCTGACCACCCTCTTTTATGTGATTGAAAGGTTCTGGACTTGTTCCCACTCAGTTCCTACAACTGGAACTCAAGTCTCACGCATTACAATAGTACCACTTCCACAATGGAATTTCAGGAAAGTGAATTGACTTTCTTTCCAACAAGAGGTTGTAACTAATATCTGACAATTATTGCCTTCCGTCACAAATTAAAAGACCTTCTCAAAAAGTATACAAGATACTGCCAGAAAGAGTACCCCATGGGAATTCCACGAACAGTATATAACAGGCTGGAGAATGGATACAGAAAATATATACCAAAGATATATAAAAAACATGTGATTCTCATATAGCAAATGATGTATTTATATCTCTGGTCAGCAACTGAGCAGATCAATGTAAAGGAACAGTAGGAGACACTGACTTTACACACTCAAGCAGGAAAAGCTGGTCCATTTTGAGATGCCTTGTGGCTGCAGCTCCTCCTTCAAGGAAGACTGTAAACATGAGTCCTAATGAAGTGGCTAGTCAAATGTTTAAAGTGAGTAAGTGGACAAAAACTTTGCCTGTGACATTAAAATGACAGTTAAATCATCATACTGATCTAAGCTGGCAGAATCTAAATGTTCACATCCCTTCACAATAACAGAATAAAAAATACTCTTAAAAAATGAAATTATGAAAGTCTCCAGAACTTGATAATGTCTTCCCTGTGTTCCTTAAAAATCTTTCCGAAACTGTTACAAACTTGTTCCTTAAATTCTTTATCAACATTATCTTAACTGGCAATATCCTGAATGAGTTCAGGTAGTCAAAGATCTTGGTCATCCTCAAACTGGATAAATCACCTCATAATCCCTCAAGCTATAGACCTATTGTATTGCTTAGAATGTTGTATAAGTTGTTAGAACATTTACTGTATAACTGAATTTTCCCTAGTATTGACAATATTATTATAAGAGAACAAGCCAGTTTTACAGTAGGGTGTAGTTGTACAGACCAGGTTCTTGTCATTACATTGTATACTGAGACAGATTTCCCTGAGGGGTCTAAGAACCTCTTGCGCTTTCTTGGATCTTATGTCAACATATGACACTGCGTGGAGAAAGGGGTTGATTCACAAACTCCAACAGGTCATGCCATACAGAAAGATTACATCTCTTATCTAAAACAAGCAGAACAATCGAGAAATAGTAGTCTATGTCAACAATTGGCCTAGCCGTCCTTTCACTTTCACTTCCACAGGGATCAGTCGAGGCACCCCTCCTCTTCAATGTCTACACAAATAACTTACCTTCCACATTGTCATTAAAATCCATCTATGACAACATGATACTTGCTACTCAGCATTGATCACTGGAGGAAGAGAGCAATCAGCCCACTCAGGACCTCGAGCTCTTGTATAACTACAACAAGAAATAGTGACTACAGCGTAACCCTTTGAAGTCAGAAGTTAGCACATTCCACCTCAACAACAGAGAGGCTCATCAAAAGGAAATTAATGTTCTTTTTGGTGGGAAGAGACTCAGTCATAACCATTACCCAACTTATCTGGGCATAAAACTAGATATATCTCTATAGTTGGTGTCACCTACGAAGGCGGCCCAGTTTTCAGTCGTTCTGCGCGTTCCCCTCCATTACCGGCAATGACAGCCAATAATGTTCATTCTGTAGGTGCATGGCTAGCAGTGAGTGATGCAATGTTTCTCCCGCAGGTGCAACTGTTGGCACTCGACCGTACCTCCTCCCCTCCAAGCTTCCCCTATCGCTCCGCCTCTTTGCGTGGAAGCGCCTTCTTATATGACACCAGCTATAATCTACAACCAACACTTGAGCAAAACAGCTCAAAAGCTAAGAACCGAAACAATATCATCCATAAGCAAGCAGGAACAACATGGTGAGCAAATGGGAAAAATCTTAGAACTGCTGCTCTAGTATTGTTATTCAGTAGGGGAGTACTGTGCACCAGTCTGGTACAACAGGCATAGTACTCAGAAACTAGACATTGCGCTCAATGAAACAATGAAGACTATAAGTGAAAATATAAAACCACCCCTACTGACTGGCTGCCGGCTCTAGCAAACATCACCCCTCCTCAAATTAGGAGGGCTGTGAGAGCAAAAAGGGAATGGGAACAACATCTAATATGCACTGTCTCCCAGTTCATGAGGTGATTAACTCCCTTACCCCTGGGCACCTTACATCATGCCGTCCTATTTCGCCGGATGATGAACTGTGCAAAGAGCAGCGTGACAAGGAAAAATGGAAGGAGGTCGTCTCTGAGGCATCAAAAGGTGATAAAATCTGCTCATTCCTAGATTTAACACAGGACCCTCAATGTATGGATCTCCCATGACGAACCTGGAGACACACAGATTTAAGTTTGGTCACGGATGCTGTGGAGATATGCTACACAAATCGGATATGTTGGGATGTCCAGCTTGTGGAGCAGAAAGGCAGACTGTGGACCACATCCTCAGTGAATGTTCAAAACACTGTTTTCCTGGTGGAGTGCAAGAACTAAATTTGGCATATAATGCAGCTATCACGTGGCTTAATAATTTAAATATAAACATCTAGAAATACAGTCAGGGCAATGTATGCTTTGTACCACTTTTTAATGACATTACATTTTCATAACATATTGTTTTACCTTCTCATAACAACAATTATGATATTCGTAGCACACTTTCTTAAAGTATTTTATGGCACATTCAGTGATAATTATGTTATCCCTAGCACATTTTAATACACTATAACAATATGCTCTTCACAATATACTGTATGTATATTAAATTTTATCTGTACTCATAGTTGTTTGAAGTCATACTTTTTTGTTCTCATACGAAATGTATTAAGTTCATTACAATTATGCACATTTAAAAAGTGTCTTTTCTATAGAGCATATAGCTAATGCACAAAGTCTGTTCATTTTCATTGTGTTTCTAGTGAAAGTATTTCTTCTTTTAAGTGTAAAGAAACACCTCTCACTTTACGCTGTAGTAACTGGTATTCTACAAATAATATGCAGAAGTTTCACCGATTACAGCAACACAGTTTCTAAATTATTCTTTTATATACACCTGAGAAGTGTTGAATTTCAGTCTACTGTTTGTAGATCATTTCTACTGTCACTTTCTGTCACAGTTCATTTCTGTTTACATGAAATATTTTAACTGTAGTCCGAAATTCTTTTTCAGGGAATAACAGCTTATGTTTTGGAAACAAACTGAGTTGAAATAATATAATTATTGACAAGTGTCTGCTAAGTATGAAACACTCATCAGTGTTAGCCATAACAAGGTCGCAAACTTTTTTTGCAACAGTTTCACGGAAGTCTACAAAGCGCTATCATTTTGGGAAGTGATATCTTCATTTCCATTCCAGTTTTCCCAATGATGACTGATGTCAAGAGTATTTTTAATCAAATGTATAGCTAACTTGAAATCAGAGACATTTTTGTGAGCTTTCACATTATCAAATCTCTATGCTGTACCTCATTAAATTAAATGCCACAGTGTGATAAGATCTGTATCCAGTTGAGACAGTCAGGGAAAGGCTCTGCATAGTGAGAGGGAGTACTGTCCATATATATGCCACATCTGGAGAAACATCATCTCTAGTAGGTGGGTCAGCTTCCTGCTGTTCGGCCTGAGTGTAATCCACAGCCATCCTTTTTGATTGACAGACTTCTGCCCTGTGACCAGACCTTCCACATGGCATACATTTGGTATGTCAATAATTGATTGACAGACTTCTGCCCTGTGACCAGACCTTCCACATGGCATACATTTGGTATGTCAATAATTCAGCTGTCAATGACAAACAGTTGGAATATCTACCAATTTCACAATTCGTCAACAACAGGAATTTGCTTCTTGCTCATGGAATCATTTGAGAGCCCTGTGCAAACATCCTCATTGCTCAAACAACTCACGGGTATGCTGTTGGGTGATGTCGTCGACCACCACCAATATTTTGACAGGAGCACACCCTGCCGTTCTCAAGACACAACTGCACTCAAGGATGCAATGTGCAAGCGAATTAATACCTCGGTTTGCAAAGGGTAAACAAGGATGATAACACACACAGTACAAGTCACTACGGGGTCAACACAACCAAAGATCATCAAACATTTAAAATATCAATAGTGACGATTAGTCAACAGGTGAGACAGCATTAATTCTGTCCCTCTGTGTGGGGTTTTTTTTTTTTTTTTTTTTTTTTTTTTTTTTTTTTTTTTTTTTTTTTTTTTTTTTGCAAGAGACAGTGCCGGATTTCAAGCAGAATTAAAACAAAAAGCACCATCTCCATTTATAAGGTCACTTGCTAGTTTAATTTCAACAGCTTCCTGAATAACACTATCCCAATTGCTGGAAAATCTCTTTCCTCCCACATGTTCTTTCTGCTTGCCAGAAGAATGAAAACTTCATGTTGAAAGGTCTGGACTTCTCGATCAGAATCAACCCCTCTGTGCAACCTTTGTCATATTGTTAGCACAATTTTGTTAGACCAAGATGCCATATTACATCTGGTCCATGTACAGCAGAATTTCACAATGAATCTGTGTGCAGTTTAGAACCATACTTTTCAAGTTGCCACACCATTTCAGTCTCACACTGTGAAGCAACTGCTATTTGTACTGCAGCACAACTGTGGCTACATATAAGCTGGAACATATACCCTCTTCTGCCAATGTGTCACTTTTGCTGCATAATTGTCTTGGCGTGAAACAACACACGTAACTTACTTCATGAAGTGCCTACATAGATGCATATGTTGACAGATATGTTTATGGGAAATACCAGGAAATAGTACATCTTCTGACTTGCTTTCATTATCAAAGTAAATAGGTGAAATTATAGTTCATATGTATGTGACTGGTAGTTGACATGTAGATGTTGGCAATGGCATTATGAATGCTGGGAGGTGTCACATTCTGTTGGCCAATTAGAAATATCTTTACACTTTATGGTTTGTAAACAAATCAGTGTGGTGGATGCAAATATTTTTACGATCAACATATTGCAGTACCATGACATATTTGAAGACATATTATAGATAACAGATTAGTCAGAGAAGAAATCACTGAAGTAGTTAAAGAAAAGTACACTGAGAACCATTAACTACAGGGGTGTAACAGGTTGTTTTAATTATGTAGTTTTGGCTAGGAAGTCTCTTTTCAGTCACAAGAAATAAAAACTATTATTGAAAAAATGCTGTCAATTTACATTACATAAAACAGACCATTACACCCACACAGTGACTGGGTCTCCATGTAATTTTCTGATTTGCAGTGTTTTTAGCAGAAATCTAAAAATAAAGAGACTTAAGGGACTGACTTGTTAAAAAAAAAAAGGAACCTAAAGGACTTTTAAGGGACCAACAGGGATACAAAATATGAGACATCAATAAATTCCTTTTTAATGAACAACCATACCCTATGACCCATTTTTCTTTATTTATTTAATAAAGAAGTTGTGATTTTACTTTATTCCTTTACTGCTAATGTGTTTTGCCCTTTTGAGTCATCTTCAGAATTATATATACACAAGGCTTAGTATTAGGGCTTGAATATTTTGACTTTGTAGTTTGATTTATGCACATCAGCAGACACAGGCCTACTGTTCTGAAAATGACCAAAAAGGATGAGACGAGTTAGCAGTATATAAATAAAGTGCGATCAAGTATGTTTTTAATTTGCAGATGGTTATCACAGCAAATAGGTGAACATTACAATTTGTTTTTATTGTGCAAACACCAACTTAACAATAACTGCAGTTTGATGTTACAGCACTAATTTACTCAAGTATAACATTGTTGTGTGCAAGTGTTGTCATTTTAATGTGATTCTTGTGATATTTCATGACATATCTTATTGATTACATTTTCGGTATCGCTATGGGCTGATGAAAAGAATAGTTTATAAATAATAAAGATCTGCAGTTTTTAAGGGTTTGCATGCAGTCTAAGAACTCTTGGAAAGAAAAAGGAAAGAATTGTTTTGAAATCTATAGTATTGTATTCCACATTGTCTGTGATCTACAAGTTAAAAATTGTTTGTTAACTTTAATTTACATTATTTGCCTGCTCCACTAAACTTAAAAGTACTTGCATATGCAAATCTCATCTTTGCACCTTATCATTAATAAAATATCATAATACAATACCAATCTGAAAGTAGTTACTACACCAATTAATTCTCTCCAGAGTATTATCATGACTTTCACAACCACAGTTAACGACCTACCGTTTCGACAGCTTACCAAAGTGCTGTAATTATTTTGCTCACATAATGGCTTTGGCGCAGCTAAGAAATTCAGTGTGGCGTGACTGACATATAAATAAATTTGCTGAGAATAACATAATACCACCGCTGATCTCAGTAGAGGAACATTTCTGATCGCAGCTGAAATCGATAGCACATTTCTCAGTATGTCCTAACTTTGATCGATATTATTTTGTCAGCAGGAGTCACACGTCATCCTTGTTGAAGCTACTGCCAACATTGTGAACAACTTCCATTAAAAATGAAGAGGAAGTCGCGTAAAAGTTTCTGGCACTGCGTAGCTCTGTCTGCGCCTACGTTTCCTCGCCCTGCTGTCGATGATGTCCTACCATCACTCCCTGCACTCTCCTTGACAGGACACTTTTGTACATGCAGGAGCTGAGAATGGACAAAAATGCTAAGACAAAGGTTAAAGCCAGCTGTAACATGAAAGGTGCCTCAGTTAAGCATTATTTGAGTTATTAAAATACAAAAAAATGTATGTTTCAATTTGGAAAAAAAAAGTACTTTAGGTGCTTTCGGAAAAAAAGGGACTTTATTAGGGAGCAATGGGACCTCTGTTAAAGACACTAGATTCACAGTCTAGATGAACTTTGTATTCACAAAGAAATTCTACAAATTTATCATGTGGAGACATTAGAGGAGAACAGGTTAAAGCAAAGTACATTGAGTTATTTGAGAATGAAAACACAATCTTATTGGCTGCTTCTAATTGGGTGCCTTCACCCCTTGTCATTCATTGTGCCATTGCCAAAATCTATGCAAGAAGTACCAGCTGCATAGGCATGAACAGCAATTTAATCAGTAATTTTTCCTTAATGGATGTTAGCAGGGAAGCAATGGATGTAGCTGAATTTTGGGATGAAAATCTGTGATCTCTGGACATGAAAATAAAGCTGAAATAACTACACTAATTTATTTTATGTTTTACAAAATGTTATCGCCATTTACTGTTCATTCAGAAAAGAACAATATCCAAATGAGGATCCAACATTATACAAGTGGAAGTAGCACATTTGTCCTTGGCAGAAAGGTCTACTTGTGTGTAAATTTTAAAAAGAGTACATAGATTATTAGCTGAATACTAGCTGAACATTTTATACCTCACCTGGTAGCAGCATATAAGGGCATAAAGTGCTGATCCTGCATTTGTCAGGGCATCTGAATTTACTTGACGGGTGAGAATCATTTTCAGTATAAACTGCAACAAGAAACAAAAATTATCAAAAACCTGATGTGGCTCTTCGAAATAAAATGAATATTTAATGTCAACACCCATCAACTCACATTTCACACAACAAAAAATTACCATTCTCAAAATCTTATATCTAACAAATAGAACTACTGCAAAAGACTTCAGTTACAATTATGAAAACAATTTTTGCATATCCAGACCAATAAAGTGAGCAAACACATGATCAAACTAAATAAAACTATTGTGAAAATATTTGGTGTTTCAGTGGTGAAAACAATTTTTATTGTAAGATTGAGGACCAAACAGCTTAAGATGAGACTGAAAGCAGAGATAATGATACAGAAAATTATTAATAAAAACAATAACTTTGTTGCAAACTAGTAGTTAATTAACATAATCACTTTGTTACATGTTAACAGTTGTTACTGTATAACAAACAAACACCTATAATTAAGTTTTCCAACATTGCAAATGTGACATGTTAGAATAACTTTTTCAAACATTTGTTTTATTTCGTGGATTCTACTGGACCTATAGAAGTAGCATAAATGAAGTAATGGAGAAGATAGGGTAGTTACCATAGATTGCCATGAATATATCTACTGTTCTGAAATGGATGAAGAATTTACAAATCAAAGCATGGAATCTTATAACTAACAGTTTGTTTAGATGTCCAAGTGCTCCTTTAAATATACTTAAGAAAATATTCCACCCCCTCGAACCACAGACATTGCCAAGGTGGGGTGGCTAGCATGCATCAATGATACAGATAGCAGTACCATAGGTGCAACCACAGAGGAGGGGTATCTGTGGAAAGGCCAGACAACAATGTGGTTCCTGAAGAGGGGCAGCAGCCTTTTCATTAGTTGCAGGGGCAACAGTCTAGATGATTGACTGAGCCTTGTAATATCAGGTAATATAGCCTTGCCATACAGTTATGTGAATGGCTGAAAGCAAGAGGAATCTACAGCTGTTACTTTTCCTGAGGACATGCAGCTTTACTGTATGAATATTTGATGATGGCATCCTCTTAGGTAAAATAGTCCACTATTTGGATCTCCAAGCAGGGACTACTCAGGAGTAGGCCGTCATCAGGAAAAACAACACTGGCATTCTACGGATCGGAGCATGGAATATTAGATACCTTAATCAGGTATGGAGGTTAGAAAATTTAAAAAGGCAAATGGATTGGTTGAAGTTAGATATAGTGGGGATTAGTGAAGTTCAGTAAAAAGAGGAACAGGTGAGGTGAGTACAGGATTACAAATACAAAATCAGTTGAGGGTATTACAGGAGTAGGTCAAATAATGAATAAGAAAATAGGAATGTGGGTAACTACCATGAGCAGCGCAGTGATCACATTATCATAGTCAAGGTAGATACAAAGCTAACACTGACGACAGTATTACAAGTTTATACGCCAAATAGCTCTGTCGATAATGAGGAGATTGAAGAAATGTATGAGGAGGTAAAGGAAATTATTCAGACAGTTAAGGGAGACAAAAACTTAATTGTGATGGGGGACTGGAATTCGGTAGTAGGAAAAGGAGGGGAAGGAAAAATAGTAGGTGCATGTGGACTGGGCAAAAGGAATGAAAGAGGAAGAACTTGGTAGCATTTCGAATGGAACATAATTTAATCATAAAAAAAACACTTGGTTTAAGAATCATGAAAGAAGGTTGTATATGTGGAAGAGGCCAGGAGACACCGGAAGGTACCACACACATTTTATAATGGTAAGACACAAATTTTGGAACCAGATTTTAAACTGTAAGACATATCCTGGGGCAGATATAGACTGTGACCATATATTATTGGTCATGAACTGTAGACTAAAACTGAAAATAATTGCAGAAAGGTAGGAAAATAAGGAGATGGGATCTGGATAAATTGAAGAAATCTTAAGTTCTTGAGAATTTGAGAGGAAACTGTAGGCAACATGTGACAGAAATGGGGGGAACTAAAACAGTAGAAGAGGAATGGGTAACTTTGAGAGATAAGATAGTGAAGGCAGCAGAGAACCAAATAGGTAGAGAAGCAGGACCTACAAAAAAACCTTGGTAATCATAGGAAATACTAAATTTAATTGATGAAAGGATAAAATATAAAAATGCAGTAAATGAAGCTGACAACTAAGAAATGAGAGTGACAGGAAGTGAAAAATGGCTCAGCAGGAGTGGCTAGAAGGCAAATACAAGTCTTTAGAAGAATGTGTAACTAGGAGAAAAATAGATTCCACCTACAGAAAAATAAAGAGAGACATTTGGCTACAAGAAAAACAGCTCTATGAATATCAAGAATTCAGATGGGAAACCAGTTCTCAGCAAAGAAGGGAAAGCTGAAAGCTAGAAAGAGTACAAAGAGGGGCACTACAAAGGAAATGAACTTAGAGACAATATTGTAGGAAGGGAAGAGTGAGTAGATAATGATGACATTGGAGATACCATACTGAGAGAAGGACTTGACAGAGCCCTGATAGACCTAAGTCGGAACAAGACTCCTGCAGTAGATGACATTCCCTCAAAGCTCCTGAAGTCTCTGGGAGAGACAACCATGACAAAACTATTTTACCTGGTGTTTAAGATGTATGAGACTGGCGAAACTACTGCAGACTTTAAGAAAAATGTAATAATCCCCAGTCCAAATGACCTCAGGGAAGATTAGTTTGGATTCAGGAGAAACAGGAACATAGGAGGCAATAATTTACAACTTATCTTAGAAGATACATTAAGGAAAGGGAAAACCTACATTTCCATCTATTGTAGGTTTGGTAGAAGCTTTTGACAATGTTGATTGGAATACACACTTTCAAATTCTGAAGTCAGCAAGGGTCAAACATAAGCAAAGGAGAGATATTTACAACTTGTACAAAAGTCATACCGCAGTTATTAGAGTTGAAGGGCATGGAAGGGAAGCACTGGTTGGGAAGGGAGTAAGACAGGGTTGCAGTCTTCCTCCAATGTTATTCAATTTGTACATCAAGCAAGCTGTGAAGGAAAGCAAAGATAAATTTGGAGGAGGAGTTCAAGGTGAAGAAATAAAAACATTGTGTTTTGCTGATGACATTGTAATTCTGCCAGAGACAGCAAAGGTCCTGGAAGAGCAATTGAATGGAATGGACAGTGTGTTGAAGAGAGTGTGTAAGATAAACAAGAGCAAAATAAGGGTAATGGAATTTAGTCTCAGAAGATCAGGCGATGCTGAAGGAATTAGATTAGGTAACAAAAAGTATGATAGATGTGTTTTGCTACT
The DNA here is from genome assembly GCA_026315105.1 of Locusta migratoria. NCBI lineage: Eukaryota > Metazoa > Arthropoda > Insecta > Orthoptera > Acrididae > Locusta > Locusta migratoria. Next base: position 226,883,000 of record CM048755.1, read on the forward strand.
TGGACAGTAAAATAACATACAATGGTCACAGTATAGAGGATATAAAATGCAGAATGGCAATGGGTAGAAAAGTGTTTTTGAAAAATAATAATTTACTAAAATCAAATATTAATTTAAGTGTAAGGAACTCTTTTGCATGGAGTGTTGCCTTCAACGGGAGTGAAACATTGATGATAAATAGATCAGACAGGAAGAGGATAGAGGCTTTTGAAATGTGGTGCTACATAAGATTACATAGGTAAATCATGTAACTAATGAGGAAGTACTGAACAAAAATGGGAGAAAAGGAATGTTTTGCATATCTTGACTATAAGAAGGGATTGATTGGTAGGACACATTCTTAGGCATAATGGAAACGTGAATTTAGCATTGGAGGGAAGGGTGTGGTGGAAAACTCACAGAGGGAGACCTAGAGATGAATACAGTAAACAGATTAAAATGGATGTGGGTTGCCATTCTTATGAGGAGATGAAGAGGCTTGCTCAGGATAGAGTAGGGTGGAGAGCTGCATCAAACCAGTCTCCAGACTGAAGACCATAACAACACGAAAATATTGGCAAGAAAATAACAAGTGCCAATATATATGTTGATTTTGATATAGATGTGGCAAATTTAATGAACAGGTTTCAAGAAAAATTTTCAGTCTATAGACAGCAGAGGATTTATATTACACAATTTGTGATTCCATGTGGAATAATAGTTTCTTGTATAACATTACCATACATTTCTCACATGAATGTGAATTGTCTTAGTATTTCAGTGGAAGTTGTTTCACATTTTATTGCTATTTACAAGCTTACCTTTACATATCTATAAAGGAAAACAGTAGAGTATAAACTCTTACAGCTGTGGACCCAGGTAGAAAACATTCATCCCTGACCACTGTACATGAGGAAGAAGAAGAAGAAGAAGAAAAAGAAAATCAACCCAAAAAGTACATTTGCCACACATCAACTTATTTTCAAGTCCTCTTAGGATTGATGTTTTACAAAGTTTTACACCATATTACTGTCACAGCCACGGATGTTGCAAAATTCTGACATTCAAGTTGGAAAATAGTTGATAACAGAATTTAAAACTAAAGATTCGGTTGGCTGTAAAAACGCATTCAGCTACCCACTGAAATTCACGTTCATCTCTTCATTCACTTTTTATTCTCAGTTGTTTTTTCTCAAAAAATTCTTATTTTCTTCTGATATCCTCTTGCAGACATTATAGAGTAAATTTGTTTGATTCAGTATTTTATGTTATTTTGGCTGTCACAGTCCCTCAACTGTCTTTTGCTTTTCTTTTCAGTTATTACGGTTACAAGTTTGTTTCATGTAAAAGTTTCATATAAGTACTTCATTCCTAAAGCCTTTTGAATGGTTACCAACAAAATATTAGTTATAAAATGTTTCTGACAGTTACATATAATGTTTCTTTAACCTACAAGTCATTACATACCTATCTGCTCACTGTAATAATTTCTTTTTCACTTGTGCCTGTTACTACACAATAAGAACCAAAATGTTTTTTCATTGAAACAACAACAAATGAGACTTTTGTTCATTCAGCTTACCTCTAAAAATTTCTTGACAGTAATACCAGCAACGGATGCTTGAGAATGAGAACCATACAGATGTGAAGCCAATCCTTCCACAAGGTCAAAGCTCAGTACAGAAACCTCATGGCCAAGATCTGATAAACCTAATGCAACTGACTCCATAAGGTGCACTAACATATTTTCAGGTAATGCACACACTTTGTCTGGATACAGTTCACTCACAAATGTTATTAACTTAAAATACTGTAGGCACAGTTTTGGAAACTTCAGTAGCTCTATACTCAACAATGGCATCAGTGTGTTCAGTCCAAACAGTACAATATCTGCTGCATCAAATCCATGTCCTGTTGATTGCACTGGATGCTGTAAAACTAAATAATAATAATAATAATAATAAGCCAATAAGTCATTCATACTTTACAACTACTTTTAAATTGAGCATCAAACACATTATATACCCAACACGCTCCAAGACGAATATTATATAGAAGTAGCAACATGCAAGTGTATTTTTTAATATCTTCACACAGCCCTACAAAAATAATAAAATGAAAAAAATGTTGTTGTGGTCAATCCTCTTATGCAACTACATAAGAAAGTTATTTTGCTTCAATTTTGTGACAGAAAAAAAAAATGTGTTCAACTGACCAGACATAATTTTGATAAAATGACTACTCAAGAGCCTCTACAGACAGTCAGCATTCAGTTTTCACACAATTGTATACCTTCACATCTGATGAAATGTGGAAGCAAAAATGATACAAGTAACTCAGTGAATGTATTTCCTGAACGGTATATGCTTGAATGAAAATCTATTTTTATGACACCTGAGTTCCTTTACTACATTAAATTATTTTCTCAAACAGATGAATGAATTTGTATTATCAGTGCCTATGGAATTCAATGAAAATATTTATTGTCTTCCATGTAAGGAACAGTACCTCATCTATTTTGCAAGGATCTTTGTCTCTGAAAATAACATCTGATCAAAATCAGGCATCAGGAAAACCATATAAAATGTTTATGCTAGATTTTAAATTTACTTACCACTAGGAACTAGATCAACCACATAATCTTTGGATAACAATCCTGTGAGGAGCTCAAGCAGCAATATGATATCTTGATATGCATTCTCTTCAGCAGCTGCCTCTATACTAAAACGTCCTTTGTTCCTTGATGTATATACTTTTACAGTCTCAAGAGCTGCTGCATTCAGTTTGCTGCTGTTTGCCTATTAAAATGATGCACATGAATTAGTAAATATTCAGTAAATTTCATCCAGCTACATCCACAAAGGAAATAAATTATGCCTAAGACTTCTCAGCAAAATGCATAAGGCACTAAATCATATTGTCATTCAGAGCAACTGCACACATTTTTTTTATTTAAATTATTACAGTGAACAACTACAGAAAAGCAATGTCTTTATGAACAGTCATAAACCATAACACAAAAACATGATGGTGAAACTAACTTGCTGTCTGTAACAGCTGGTGGCTTCCTACAACAACAGTATGACAAAACATTCCTTGTTCAATGTGTCTGCCTTTTCAATTTACATAATAGTAAGAATGACTGTAGGGGGACTGCATTAAAAGCCAAACTGAAAAAAAGGTAACTGAACAATAGTGAATCAGAAAATTGAAATAAAAGGAATTCAGTTGAGAAATTTGATGTCTATATGGGGCCCCTGAAATAATAACAAACTCAGAAAATTTAGCAGTTTCTGGCTTGAAAAACCAATTGCTCTATTAGACAACAGATTGAAACAATAAACAATTAAGGGCTTCTGTTTAAGCTGAGAGAAGAAGGTAACACACATCTGTTAAGTCAACTGAAGAATATAATCACAATAGATAAATATACATTGCTGACGAAGTATTCCGTAGGACAAGGAGCACATTAATTGCTAGTAACAAGTACGCAAGATGGAAGGAAGATTACAGTTTAATATCCTAGTCTATCTTTCATTGTCGTTTCTATTACTTTGAAAGAAAAAAAATGGTTTAGGGAAGTTAGTCAGAGGAGACATTTAGTTAGCAGCCACTCTTAAGTTCAATTCTGTATGTGGCATACATGAAAGACGATAATAGAACATAATTAAGCCTGGGAGGTGTGATAAATAATAAATGGAATTTAGTTGATTTATTTATTATCTTGCTTATAAGCTAGATTTTTTGTTATTTTGAACAAGGAAGGGAAAAGTGGTAAAGTCATAACTACTATCTTTGGTCAATGGAACAATCTACCACTGGCTCATGTACAAGATCTGCTAATAGACTTATGAAATAAAATAAAATTTCTATGTACTTTTATATAGTGCAATGAGCAAGCAGAAGATAGTACCTCCATTACAACTGAAGTATTTTGGGCATGAAGAGGAGGAAACAACCATAACAAGTACAGGTAAATGCTTAACAGTATTTCACCAGAATGTGCAATCATTGAGAAATAAGGTGCAACAACTAGAACTAGAGTTGAAAAAACTAGTCAGTGCCTTTGTATGTATCACTGAACATTGGTGCAAGTGAAATAAAATTATATATCATCCATTAACATCATATGTCCAAGCCTGTTCTCATAGTAGAAAACTTATGAAGGGTGGGGTTACTGCATTTATTAAAAAGACAATTCATTTGAAGTTAGGAACTGTGGAGATGTAAACATCAACACAGTGGAATCAGAGGAAGTTACCTCCCTCAACATTCTAGGCAGCTATGGTGTATCTTCACTTGTAAATTCTCCAACTAGGGTGACTAAAACATCTTCCTCGGCAATAGACCATGTAGAAACAGACATAAAAAGAAATCACTAGCAACTACTTGTACAGAAGCTAGGTATATCAGATTGCAGAAAAGTGTACTAAATTGAATATATACAAAAGGGTATTCTCAGAGCCAAATTTACACCAGTTTTCATCCCAACTGCAACATGAAGGATGGGAAGAAATTTATGTCAAAACAAACATCAACAAACCATTTAACAAGTTCATAACAATATTCAAACTAAGATTTGACTTGAAGTACCTAAATAAATACAAACTTCTCTGCACAAAGCAATATAGTTTCAGAGCTGTAAGAGTTACACAGCCATCAATAGCACTTGACAATGGCCAAGGAGTTCTTGGCCAAAAGCTCATGGAGTTTTAACCAATTGACATGGATTGAAAATATAACGGGGAAAAATATTTTCTGGTGTGTTATGGAGTTCTCAAACAGTTTTGTTTCAATTTATTACAATAATATGTTATAACAATGATTTTTTTCAGGAACTGACCATTAAAATATAACTGCTTGTAACTTTTGTAAAATACAGTGTATTTGTTTGATGTGTGTTCCAGATTTTACATTAAGGCTGGGAGTGTCCCCGAAAGGTGTTACACTCAAAGGAGTATGTGGAAGCAGCAGATTCCATACCTGCCCCATGGAACATAAAGGAACTACAAGCTTCCCTCAGAAAATTGGCATATTATCATCAGTTTCTTCCGCATGCAGCCTCCATTGCTAAACCCCTTCATGGCTTGTTGCACAAAGATGTCATGTTTGAATGGTCTCCTGCCTGTCAGGCTGCTTTTGAGTACCTTAAACAATTATTGTTGTCTTGCACATGCCTGGCAACGTATTCTCCGGATGTGCCCCGAGCAGTTGCGGTGGATGCCTTGCTGTACGGGGTGGGAGCGGTCCTGTCGCACCGGTACTAAGACAGCACTGAACAGTCCCTGGCATTCGTGTCTAAGACCCTCAACCCAGCACAGGAATGATATTCCCTGGTAGAGAAAGAGGCACTGGTGATAATTTTTGTGGTACAGAAGTATTAAGTGTTCTTATATGGCAACCGCTTCACTTTAATAACCAACCATTGGCCTCTAGTGGCCCTCTTTTGGACGGACGCGCACTTACCAGACAAGTCTGCCCACCATCTCCATCACTGGGCCTTACACCTGTCCTGTTTTCAGTATGATATAGTTTACTGTCCCACTTCACGAAACACTAATGCAGACGCGTTATAGCAGCTTCCGCTGGGGCGGATCCACAGTTTGATAAGGAAGAAATCCTTTGTTTTCCCATAGATGCAGACAAGAAAAGAACATTACACGGGTTTCCTGTCACTAGTGCAGACCTAGCGGCAGCACAGACAAAAATATACAGCTGGGAAACCTCCGTAAGGGCCCAGTCACATGTGGAGGGATGTGTGGCAGGGGGATTTCAGCATTTCTCTAAGATGTTCCATGATGGTGCTGAGGTCAGAAACAGCCCTTTAAAACTGGCCAGAGCAGGCACCACCATTTTCCCTCAAATGCCAGCACACCGGACACTTCAGTGGCCTTGAGGCAGGCGGCACGAGCTCTCCCCTCCACGCTACCCTCTGATGTGTGAGACACACCCTCAGAAGCACCTCTAGTGTGGTCTACCGGTACTAAGCCGGGGAACCGCCTGACATCTGCTAGCATCTTACAGAACTATTAGGAGAGCGTACGACAGTGGTGTGTGGGGGGAGCGGGGGCTTCCTCTCTGTCTAGTTACTCTGTGGTGGTGGCCACGGACAGAGACCCCGTTCTCAGATTATTGAAGTCACAGGTAGAATGAGTGTGGCTGGAACACCCGCCTAGCTGATTGTTGGACCCTTTATGTAATTATTTTTTTGTCTGGCATCAGCTCTCGGTAGCAGCCGGGGTACTCTTACTGGCCACGGAAGCCAGCAACCCGTAGGTCATAATTCCATCAACTCTCTGACCGTGAATATTGAGTTTACTACACAAAGGGCACTGGGGAATTTCCCACACTAAGGCCCTGGCCTGACACCACGTCTTTTGGTCGGGAATTGATCGCAAAATCGAACATCTGGTGTCTGCTTGAGACACCTCCGCCCTACAGCAGGCAAATTTCCCAACGTTCCCTCATTCCCTGGCCTGTTCCTTCGCAGCCATGGGACCGGATACAACAAGTTGATTTTGCGGGGCAGTTCCTGAGTTTCTATTGTCTCTTAGCAGTTGATGCCATTTCTAACTTTTCTTACATAGTTCAGATCAGATCCCCTTCAATCAAGGCCACCATTGGGGCATTAACTAAAATATTCTCTATTAAAGGTCTTATGCACACGATCATGACAGATAATGGCCCACAATTGTGTGTGGACATTTTTCGGTCTTTTCGTGTGCACCAGGGCATTCGGCACGTGTGGGCGCTGCCGTTTCATCAGCAATCTAACGGGGAGGTGGAGCAACTCGTGCAGGTGCTGATGCACAAATATACAACCTCTGCAGTGGTCAGTGACACCTTGTTAAGATTTTTGATGACCTATCGGGCCACCCCAATTGGGGAACAGAGTCTGGCTGAACAGCTCCACGGCTGCCAGCCTTGTTCCCTGCTACATCTCCTGACACCACCTGATGTGCTGGCCTTGGGTCCGGCCGCTTCGGTCTTCTGCCCGGGTGATGCAGTCTGGGCGCTTGGTTACCATCACGGTGTGCCGCATTGGTTTCCCGCGCGCGTCTTCTGTCGCCACGGCCAACGCCTCCTGGATCTGCGCACGGCTTCAGGCAGCTGCACGCGCCCTCGGGACCAGCTGCAACACCACTTTGTGGGGGGTGTCTCCCTCCGGTCCTGCTGCTCCTGCCAGGACAACGGGGGGTGGATCTATCCCAGCTGGGGTTGATGCCCCCATTGCCATTGCGAGCCCTGCGGCCAGCACAACGATACGGATGGCACTGACATCAGGGGGTCATCGCTCTGCCCTAGGGGCCCACTGCCGGCAGTCGTCCATGACCTCTCCAATCATCGGGCAGCGGGCACGGCGCCGCTGCCGGGAGTCACCCCCACTCCGGTGCACTCCGTGCGCCTTCTTGCCAGAGGTGCCAGACCAACGGACACGCAAGGGTATGGACTGGGACCATTCTCTTTCTCTGACGACTGTTGCCATGCCTGCGTCCCCCCAAGGAAAGGGGAGGTATGGAATACTCCCTCCCAAATAGCAATTTATAAGTCATGCTCCACAATTTGTGGCATGCCACGAGAGGCCACATGAGAGACACGAAGGGCGACCTGCTGATAGAGGACGTACGAGGAAGTGGGACGACATGACCAGGATGCCACCTGATGGGGAAAAGCACACACTAAGCTGGGCGGCCGAGCCACTCGGGCAGTCGCTGTAGTGACACGAACCTGAACTGTTTAGCAAACAAAGAACTTGAAGTCATAAACGTTTATCTCGGACTTTGAGAGACCTCTTGAGCATAGCACCTTCCTGAATTTGTACAAGCACTGCACCAATCCCATAACCGCTAGCATCCGTGTGAAGTTTGGTTTCTGCATTCACATTGTGTAAGGCTAGAACTGGTGCAGAAGTTAGAGACTCCTTAATTGCCTGGAAAGCTCTTTCTCTTGTCTCATCCCAGTAGAATTTGGCGTCTCCTGCAGAAGTTCTTGCAATGGACGTGCCTAGTTACAAAAACCTTCTATTAAATGACAATAGTATGAGCTCAGCTTGAGGAAACTTCTCACTCCACGGATGTGCTGAGGAGTTGGAAATTCTGTGAATGCACTTACTTAATCCGGATCAGGATAGACGCCATATCCGTTTCCTAGGTGCCCCAGGATTTTTATCTCTTCGGCAATGAAGAGGCACTTCTTTGGGTTGATGCAAAGTCCTACTGTCTGAACACACTTCAACACAGTTGACAGGCAGCTTAGATGTTCTGCAAAAGTCTTTGAGAAGACGACGATATCATCTAGATAACAAAAACATGTCATCCATTTTAGGTTTCAAAGCAAGTTGTCCATCATGCATTCAAATGTTGCCGGAGCATTACATAGTCCAAACGGCATGACTTTGAATTCAGGTGTAATAAAAGCAGTCTTCTCTGTCAGCTTTGTCACCCTCAATTTGCCAGTAATCTGCCTGCATATCCATAGTTGAGAAGTATGTAGCTCCTTTCAAGCAGTCTAAGGTGTTGTCAATACACGGCAATGGGTAAGAGAACTATCTGTGATTTTGTGCCGCCGCCAATAGTCGTCACAGAAACACCATGTGCCATGCTTCTTCTTCACGAGAACCACTGGAGACGACCAGAGACACTCTGAGTGTTGAATAATGTCATCGTGCACCATCTTCTCCCCTTCTTCCTGAATTATCTGTCTTTCAGTTGGCGACACTCTATAAGAATGCTGACTAATTGGTGGATGATCCCCAGTATTGATATGGTGTTTTATCATGGGCTGGCTCTTCTCATAACTGGTGCCTCCACCAGAAAGTGTCATGTTGCAAATTGCAGGTGGTCCAGAATTTGAAGGCTGGTCATTAATAGAGCACAACACTTTACACTTAAACCACATTTATTGCTGACACAAGAATATACTTAGTACAGACTGCCTCCTGCTTGGAGCGCTCCACTATTTATATATAGAAAGAATTTTCTGTAGCTTACAAGTACATCAAACATAAGAAACACGTAGAACACTATGGAAATAGTACAGACAAACAAATAAATTTTTTCTACCAATCGCGGGATTTGAAATGGAGACCGCACACACAGCGATGTGCTATGCTAACCACTGCACCATGCATTCCACCAGAAGACTTGTGGCAATACAATAATCTTTTTAATTCAATCAAGATATTACACAATACTAAAAATTTTACTTCTTGTTCACCCACAGACTCTTAAAACTATTCAAATAGAACTTTTTCGAATATGCAATAACAATTGATATATAAAAGTATTGAAATTACATATAAAACAATACTTACCTCTGAGAGAAAACAAAGCATATGTCTTGTGCAAGAACAAAAGAACTCTAAAATCAGTTCAACCACTTCTTGATAGTTGTGGTACAGATCCACAAGAAACGCACATTCTGACATGATAGGATAAAGAAAGTTCAGCAGTGCCTCAGATGTTGTACAATGAGCCCCCTGACACACGCCTAAAACATAAGAAATTCAAACTACTAGCCTCATACAATAATAAAGGCAGAAATTTTAATCTTTATTAAAAAACTGAGTGTCACTTATAATTATCCCTAAAAACAATATTGATAATAAAACTTCAATTAATCAGTGGAAAAAAAAGAAGAAAGAAAGCAGATATCAATCTTTGTTGCTTGAAAGTCTCTTGGGCATGCAGTTGGATTGACTGACTGTTGCAGAATGAATTTCAATCATGAAATATGCCAGGATCATAAGGTTACTCCTGCTGACAGACATTCTGGGCTAGCAGGTATGGTTAATATACCAGGTATCACCCTCTCTATGAACTGTGTGGTGTAAAAATTGTGGTTTCAGGGGTAACTGATGATCTGGAATCGAGTGGCAGATTCAGTCTGTCCTTCAACTTTGTCGTACTCGGTGTTTCACTTCCACTGGACAAATTTCAGTACCAGATCCCCGACTTCACAATGTTAAAAGCCATTGTCCTTGTAGATGAGGTTCTCACTTAGCTGGATTCTGATGCCCTCCTGATATACACAGGCCTAAAAGAGGGATGTGTTGCACAAAAACTCTGTATCTTACTATGTCCCTTTGTTATTATTTTCAAGGCAATATTCAGCAATTGCAGACTTTGTAGGAAGCTGGAGGCCATGGTGCGACTGTGTACAGTGCACCTTTCTTGACGTGTATGAATTATTTGCCTAAAATCTGCTTTCTTGCATTCCAATGATACAATATTACACTATAGAGTTTGGGAGACTGAAGTTATCTGTTACTGTCCCTAAAAGGCTTATAGCCTTTCCGGTAGGTGGTACAAGCATTTCATATTTTGTGTTCATTAAATTACCCCAGTTATTCAGATACATTAACTGAGCATGGAATGAAGGCTATTGTTTACAGCTGGTCCTCACTGGGTGTTGGCTGTGGTGTGGCCTTTTGCTTTAAGGTCCGTCAAACTTGCTGGGAACTAGAGCAGTTTTTCTAGAACACATCCTTGAGGTGTCAGTCATAGGTAACAACTCACCGTAAGGACAATCACTGAGTCACTGAAAGGCATGTGAAGTATACAATCACATTCGCACAAATTTTCAGCAATAGTTTCATCATAAAAAGAAACACACACATCACACACTTACTCAGACATAACTCAAGGTCTTATGACCACCACCTAAGGCTGACACATTGTAAAGGCTCTGATAGGTGACACACACACACACACACACACACACACACACACACACACCAAAAGTCCAAGGACACCTGTCTCTACAACCACATAATGGTCTGCACCCAACAATATGATTCTTATTAATATTATGCTTTTTAAATGTTTTTCAGATTGTTACATACTCTATGGGTGATATGTTCTCGATGTACCCTTACAGGTTAGTTTCTTTATTGATCAGTAAGTAAAATACAGAGTTACATCACAAATAATTTCTACATTATTGAGAGCTCCTTGGCCCTTTATCCAAACATGTACTTTTTCATCAGTGGATACTTTATGACAAGAATAGGTATACAATGTAAGAGGCATATTAGAATATATATAATTAGGTTTAGAAGAATTCCATCCAGCATCACAATGCCAAATTTGAAAGGCAATAACATCTTGGTCAGCAAATGATTCCAGTCCTCCAAATGATGCACTTAAAAAACGTGTTTGGCAAATTGGTGTGTTGGCAGTCCTACTGTGTTTACTATTGGTGACAGAGGCATGTTCTTCTTGTGTGTCATTGGAAAACCATAGAGCCTTGGTAGCACAGAAGCACACAGCCAAAGATTCTTTGCTGTCTTAGAAGAAGAAGTTCAATCAATTTGTGCTGAATCCAGGCAATTGGATCAGCCATCATCTTCCTGCGAGTAGTGTAATCTAAGACCTGTGTCGATTTTCCTCATGGACGTGTTGTACTTCAGTGGTTTGGAACTGGTTAAAGTATGCCACATTTCCCGTCATATGACCTCCAATGTACTAGATGCTTAAGTGGAGCCAATTAGTTCCACTCTGATGATGATTTCTGTGACAGATAGTGCTGTTCATACTGAAGCAGAGTTCCAGTCTTTCTCAAAGAAAAAGAATGCGAGGTCATCAATAGTGATTTCGTAATATTCTCAAATTTTCATCTAGAGTCTTATTTTGGCTGTTCAGGTGCTGTGTATATAATGAGGCCACAGATATCCAGCTACATTAAAACCTCACTAACAAGAACAATGGATTTTACCTAGGCCATGTGTAGCGTCTGGTACAGAAATTTCTTCAAAGGAGAGGAAACAGAACACTAACCACAGTTCCACAATACAAATTAGCTCCATTCAACAGTATTAAAATATGTTATATGTTTACGTAGTTGCATTTTCAGTACTTACACTTTGCAATATAACTGTATTCAAACCCTTATTGTGACAGTCATTATCTTACTATCTGAATTTGAAAATGCACTACAGCCAAAATCCGGATAGTGTATCAAAAGAATAAAGAGACTTATACAGTCAAATGGAGGTAACATCATTTACAAATTATTGTATGACTGTGGCTCATGAATATAACAAATAAATGGTACAAACTCACATACAGGTACAAAGCAGCTCACAGAATTGGATCTTTCTCCCCCCCCCCCCCCCCCCTTATAAAAGAATCTGGCGACGAGTGTGACCTGAGTAAAAAGTGAACAAAGAAAAACAGGCAACAGGAAAGTAAGTACCCAAACTACACAAACAGCATGGGGGATGAAGCGAACAAACAAATACTACATGTCAACAATATAGGTTGGCCCATTAAAGTACACGGCAGTAAAAGTACTCTTTAACACAGTTCCAGGGTATCTGGAACTGATCACTGATAGAAAAGGGATGTGCCAGTCATTATTTAACACAATAAAAGCTCCAGCCTAAAATCTTAGGCCAGAGTCTTGAGAGTACGCAAAATTTTAAAACGTTCATCACACTCGCCTCATTATCAGCTAAGACAGAAGGCAGAGCACAATCAAGATTTGCTGCTGCCCTCTCAGCACATGTAAAATACATTCAATTAAAATGTGGTGTACAGATATTTGCAGGCCACAGGAATCACAAAACAGATTATCGTCTTAACAGAGTAAATTGTTGTGCATCAAAGGGCAGTGTCTGATTCGAAGATGTGTCAAGGCTGCCTCATGCTGCCTCAATGACTGGCAGGAGGTTCGCCATGGTCAGACAGTTGGCTTGACCAACCGCAGTTTACTGCCCATCACTGCCCGCCACGATTCCTTCCACAAATGAAGTGACCTCTGCTGCAGCACAGAGAGGATGTCCTGCAGGCGACTGGCACATTGTATGATATCACAGCCTCTGCAGGCCTCCTTGGCAGCATGATCAGCCATTTTGTTGCCACGAATTCCGACGTGTCCCGGTACCCAACAGAATGACACTTGCTTCCCCCGCTGTACAGTCTGCCATGTATGAGCTGTACTATCTTCTCAGCTGGATACAAATTTTGTAAGATCACAGCGCTCTGAGAGAGTCAGAGCACAGAAGAAACAGTGTGCCATGAACACGTTGCATTTGCTCCATTACCCGCAGGATTGTGTGTAGCTCTGCTGAGAAAACAGAATATGCAGTGGGGAAGCAAATCCTAATGGTCTGGTTGGGGAACACTACAGAGCAGCCTAGGGAGTCCCCCTGTTCGGACCCATCCATGTAAACCACTGTAAATTCACAATGCTTATCTAAAATGTTAAAACACATAGATTGAAATGTAAAATCAGAAGTATAATCCTTCTTAAAATGTGTCAAGTCTAAAAGTAATCTGGGCCTCTGGAGGAGCCAAGGTGGACATTTACTCTAACCTCGATGTAAAACATTAATACCTGCAACACCTATATTTAAAAAACAGTCCTTAGGACAAATCCCAAAGGGCCTTGTAGCTTGATTACTAAAAAGCCTTTCAATAGGCAGCTGAGCAATGGTATTATAAGCAGGTGTATATGGAGTGGACAATGTGGTATATGCCAGGCGCACCATAAGGAGCTGTCACCGTATGTGAAGCAGTGGCTCAGCAGCCTTGGCACAAAGGCTTGGTATAGGGTTAGTTCGAAATGCCCAAGTAGCCAACAGAATCCCTTCATAGTGCACCATGTCCAACATTTTTAGGTACGAATGTCTTGCAGACCCATACACCATGCAGCCGTAATCAAGTCGGGATCATACAAAGGCTCTATAAAACTGGAGCAGACAAATCCTGTCAGCTCCCCATGAAGTGTGACTAAGACACTTTAAAATACTTAGTGCTTTGAGGCACTGTCTTTTCAAGTCTTTAAGATGCAGCAGCCAGGTAAGTTTAGAGTCAAATGTGAGACCCATAAAACGCACAATGTCTCTAAAATTCAAAACAGTGTCCCTCATCCGCAGTTCAGGTAACTTAAAAATAGAACGTGAATAGTGAATAGTTCAAAAGAACACACACAGACTTTGAATCGCTGAATCGCTGGCTTCACCTCTTTCTTAGAAGTTGCTTTTTTGGGTTTTGGTTGTTTGGTTTATGTTGCAGTGGATGTGGTTGCAACTGTGGTGGATGTGAAGGCAGGTTCTGCAGTCGTTGGAGCAAAAGGTTCTGCAAAGATGGTACCCATAACTTTTCCTTTTGTTGGGGGCCTGTCAGTGTTAAAGCTTCTGTTGCCTCACATGTGCACTGGCTTTTGCATGTGTTGGTACCCACACTAACAACATCCATCTGGGTTGAAACATTGACTTTAGCACTAGATTTCTGTCGAGCAGAACCGAACGATGTGGGAAATACAAGAGGTTGCATGGCCTAAAAGATCTTTTTGGCCTCTTCATATGTGATCCGTCTTGTGGTCTTAATCTCCTGTATTTTCTTCTTAGCAAGGTACACACTGCATAAGTGACTCCAAACTGGATGGTTCCCTGAACAGTTCACACATTTTGCAGGTGGAGTGTAATCAGTACTTTCATGGGACGCCTTCCTGCATTTACCACAAGTAGCCTCACACTTACAGCCAAGTGTTGTGGCTGGCATTTCAAACACTGCATTCGGTTTGGGACATAGGGTCTTACCTTCAATCGGAAGAAGCCTGCTTTAACCTTGTCTGGGAGTTTGGGGTTATTAAAGGTGAGTATAAAGGAGTCTGATTTTACCAACTCCCCATCCTCCCCTTTTTGTGATGTTTAGGACATCAACGATGCCTTCTGAAGCCCACTCAGCCTTTAGTTCATCAGTTGGAATGCCCACTAAATCCCTACAAGTAACAATGCCTTTACTGTAATTGAAGGTGTTATGCAGTTTGGTCTCTGTGGCATATTTGCCAAGGCATTTAGCCTCCTGAAGGTCCACTGCTTTTTGGGAAGTGGAAGTTTCTATCAACAATGTCCCATTATGTAAGCTTTTGACTGATTTGAGATCATCAGCAATTCCCTCTAGAGCTTTCTGTATGTAAAAAAGGGGATAACTTTTCAAAAATGCCTCCTTTCCACTTTACTACAATAAACAGCATGTGTTCCATTACTGTATACTACCCTTTTTATTCTGTGTAGAATCTACATCTACATAGAAACTCTGCAAATCACATTTAAGTGCCTGGCAGAGGGTTCATTAACCACTTTCTTAATTTTCTCTACCGTTCCATTCTCTAATAGTGCGCGGGAAGAAAGAACACCTAAATCGTTCCATATTCGATCTGATTTCTCTTATTTTATTGGGATGGTCATGTCTCCCTAAGTAGGTGGGTGCTAGCAAAATATTTTCACATTCAGAAGTAAAAGTTGGTGATTGAAACTTCGCAAAGAGATCACGCCGCAATGAATAATGTCTTTCTTTTATTGATTTCCACCCCAATTCGTGCAACATATCCATGACGCTTTCCCCCCCGTAACGTGATAAAACAAAACAAGCTGCCCTTTTCTGAACCTTCTCAATATCTTCCTTCAGTCCTACTTGGTGAGGGTCCCACAATGGGCAACAGTTATCCAGGAGAGGATGCACAAGTGTGATGTAGGCAGTCTCGTTGGTGGAGTTGGTGCATCATCGAAGTGTTCTGCCAATGAAACGTAATCTTTGGTTTGCCTTCCCCACAATATTTTCTGTGTGTTCTCTCCAGTCTAAATGTTCATAATTGTAACTCCTAGGTATTTGGTAGAATTTACGACCTTGAGGTTTGAATGATTTATCGGGTAATTGAAGTTCAGCGGATTTCTTTTAGTGGTCATGTGTATTACTTCACACTTTTCTTTCTTTAGTGTCAATTGTCAATTTTGGCAACATGTAGAAATTTTGTCTTAATCGCTTTGCAGTTGCTTTTGATCCTCTGTTGACTTCACTAACTGATAAACAACAGCATCATCTGCGAACGGTCTAAGGGAGCTATTCAGATTGTCTCCAAAATCGTTTATAAGCACAAGGAAGAGTAGAGGACCTATAACGCTTCACTGGGGAACACCAGATATCACTTCTGTTTTACTCAATGACTTACCGTCAATTACAATGAACTGTGTCCTTTCTGATAGGAAATCACATAATTGGGGAGATATTCCATAAGCACGCAATTTCATTAGAAGTCGCTTGTGGGGTAAAGTGTGAAAAGCCTTCCAGAAATCCAGAAATATGGAATCGATTTGAGATCCCTTGTCGATGGCACTTAACACTTCATGTGAATAAAGGGAAAGCTGTGTTTCACAAGAGCGATACTTTCTGAATCCGTGTTGACTATTGGTTAATAGGTCATACTCTTCGAGGTAGTTCATAATGTTCGAACAAAGTATATGTTCCAAATTTCTATGCAAATCGACGTCAATGAGATTGGCCTGTAATTTTGGGGATCACTCCTATTATCTTTCTTGAATATTGGAGTAACTTGGGCAACCATAGTCCTCTTGGTAGGTTGGGTGTTGATACTCCCTAGTGGTACACCCATCTCACTAGGAGATTTAAAATTACTCAATAGATCCATCTCGGTTCTACGAGCAGCTAGGGAACCAAGGGTCCATCAAGACAGAGGGTCTCATGCCTAGGTAAGCCTTATACAACTGAGGTGCAGCAGTATTCCCAGAGGTTGCTCGCTAGTGACTGTTCCACATCAACAGCCATGCATCCCATCAGCATGTAGTACTGAAGGGTTATTTAGAGGTTTGTACCATCCTCGCGACCCGGGTGGTCAAGCCAAGATCCCCATTGGTACACACAACGTTACACCATCTGGTTGCTGAAGTGTGCCCAGAGGTCGTGGTGTCTTAGAGAACTGGTGGCACTTACAAGTTCACAGCTCAGGACCACGGGTTCACCAAGCCCGTACTCGGCAAATTAATGCTGAGCCCCTGAGGGGTCCACAACCTTTGTAGGTGGGGAAGGGTGTCCTGGAAGTTCTGGACTACTTTATCTGAAGATTACATGGTTTGAAGAGACTAAAGGGCACTTGGTAAATCTGAGAAAATGAGGAATTTCATAACTGCAACACGCCTCATCTGCTGTATTGCCTACAGAATAGCATGGAGTTCTGCAATCATGACAGTAAACTATTGAAGCATTTGGATCTTGGCGACACAATCAGGGAAAACAACAGGACAACCTACAGTCTCCCTGTTGTTGTGGTGCTCAGTTAAAATTTCATGAGATAATGAGCTAGAGGCACATGCAGGAGTGTAGCTTCTTTTGCATTGCACTACATCTGAAATTACTCTGGGCCTTTGCAGTAATCATGGTGGCAGGCATTTAAAACTCTGGATTTGTGGGCATACTTTATCAACATCAAGTGATGTTGAACTCATGCATAACTTAAAGTACTACTAAGTTACTAAATGTAAGGGTAAGGGTAAATTAGTCTGATTTTTGTAACTCTCCATTCCTCTTTTCATTACATGTTATATATCGACACTGTCCTCTTGCACCCACTCTGCTATCAGGTTTTCTCTGGGAATGTCCACAAGGTCCATAAATGTGACAACACCTTTTCTGTAATTCACAGTATTATGTAGTTGTCTCAGTGGGATATTCCCTAAGGGCAGGTCACATTTTAAATATTCATTGCTTGATGAGAGATGTAGTCCCGTTGCACAAACGTTTAACCAATTTTAATGATCCATGATTGAAACCCCTTTGAAAATAGAATGGTGACAGCTACTCAAAACTGCCTTCTTTTTTTATGACTAAAAACACATTCTGATTACTGACAAGTGTTCTGTTGTTATAACTGGCAATTTTTTATACTCTTTGGTCAGGAGAAATGGATATCCAAGCCCTTTTTGGTGATTGGATGGTGGTAACACCAGTGGTATACACATGACACTAGGTGGTGAAAAGGAAGAAGTCGAAAGATCCATCTTGATCCCATGAGCAGTTAGGGAACTGAACGTCTACCTAGACAGAGGTCAGAATGCCTATGTAACTCTCGTACAACTAAGATACAGCAGTATCCCCAGAGGTTGCTCACTAGCGACTATTCCGCCTCCACAGCCATTCATCCAATCAGCACATAGCATGCCTTGGGATTGAGGGCTGGTTTTATTATTATTATTATTTAATAGCGGTATTTTCCTTCCTCATGACCTGAGTGTTCAAGCCAACATCCCTATTCCCTAAGGCACATAATGTTTCACTGCCACACCACACAGTGGTTGCTGAAGCGTGCCCAGAGGTTATGGTGTCAGAGGAGTGGCGGCGCGTACTACTTCACTAGGTCCATACTCAGCAAATGTGCAAATGTTTGTGGAGCGTATGGGACTTAACTACAGGATCGTCAGTCCCTAAACTTACAAACTACTTATGAACTACCTTATACTAAGGATGGCACAAATATCCATGCCCGAGGGGGGGATTCGAACCCCCCGACCGTAGTGGCTGTGTAGACCATGACTGGCGTGCCGCAGTCCCCTTGGCCACCGCGGCCGGCAGAGTGAATTCAAGAACACCACAGAAGTAAGTTAACTTAATACTTCACACACAGCTTCCAACCCCCTATCAGTTCACAAAACCTACCCACAATAAATATATACTGATATTTTAAAAAATGAGTAAAGTATTCTAAAAGAAAACAATAACTGCAGAATGAAATGGTGAATGAAAAAATAGAAAAAAGCAATATTATCAAGTAAAGTCTATATTTACTTAGGTTACTTTTGTGTAACAAAACTTTGGAAATCCATTATAAACTCCCGAGGACATACTGGATAGTTATAGCTGAACTGCAAATGTCAGAGAGCCACATGGAATACAAAATGTAATTATAAGGTGGTTGTTGTTGGGTATTTAAAGGGGACTAAACTGCTGGGTTAGCAGTCCCCTGTTCACAGCTAAGAGTTCACATCCAAAATGAACAGTTTATAAATAAGCATTCCACACCCAGTATACATTGGGTACAGAGTGTCAATGAATGGTAAATTGACAACATATAATGGAAGACAGAGTAGGTGGTGACCAAATAGACAATGGAACAAATATCAGAATAGAAGAGTGTGGATGGCTGACCATGGGGATAAAACAGAATGAGCCACCCACTCTGCACACACTAAAATCCTCCAGTTAAAAACAAGACACATAACAGAAAAGAGACAACAGGTTAAAGCACTGGAGGGGTGGGGGCACGAGAAATCGGGCAAATAAGCCCACCACTAAATAGAACAATAAAAGCCAGCTGCGCAGATAAAACCTAAAACATTGTCAACCGTAGAGGTCTTGGAAATGTTTAAGAGTGTGAGAGATAGCCACCAGCTCAGCTGTAAAAACACTACTCCCAAAGGGTAAGAAACACTGCTCAATGTGGTCATCATGAACATAAGCATATCCAGTATGGCCGTCCACAAGGAAACTATCAGTGTACACTACTTTTGCACCATGGAACGAATCAATGAGTGTCTGGAACTGGCGACAGAGGGTTATTGGTGAAACTGAGGCTTTCGAGTCACTGGACAAGTCTAACCAAAGCTGTAGGCAAGGAACAGACCATGGAGGTGTATGGAAAAGGTAGTGGAATGTGGGAGGGATAGGAAGGGAATCAAGGGACAAATGAAGGGAATGAACATGAACCGCAATCAGGAGACCCGACTGTGGACATCGTTGTGGAGAAGGGGGGATGGCAGCTGGAAAGAGAAGCCTGTGATTCGGGAGGTCAGGTGAGGCAGGAACACGGGCAACGTAATAAGCCAGTAGCTGCTGCTGGTGGACTGGTAAGGGAGGAATCCCAGCTTCAGCAAGAAGACCTGTCACTGGATTCGTGCAGAAGGCTCCTGTCACTAAATGGACACCACTATGATGAATTGGGTCCAAGATATACAGTGTAGAACGGGCCGCAAAATCATATACCAGGCTGCCATAATCCAGACGGGATTGGATAAGAGCTATATAAAGTTGCAGGAGAGATGGACAGGTGACTCCCCAGATGGCATGGCTTAGGCAGTGAAGAGAGTTCAGGTGGCGCCAACACTTTTTCCGTAGCTGTTGAAGGTGTGGGACCCAAGTGAGCCAGGCATCGAACTGCATGTCTAAGAAGCAGTGCGCCTGTTCAACACGAAGCAAGTCATTACCCAAATACAGCTCATGGTCTGGGTGCACTGCCCGATGGCAACAAAAGTGTATGACCTGGGTTTTGGAGTCAGAGAACTGGACCCCATGGGCCACGACGAAGGACTGCACTTTTATGATAGCTCCCTGCAGACGCTTTTCAGCGACACCCATGCCAGTGGAACTGAAGTATAGGCAGAAGTCATCGGCATAGAGTGAGGAAGATACTGATGACCCCATTGACGAAGCCAGGCCGTCGATAGCGATCAGAAAGAGGAACACTAAGGACAGAGCCCTGTGGGTCTCCATTCTCCCATATGTGGGGGTGAGCTAAGGGAGATACAGACACAAACCTGGAAAGAGTGAAGTGAAAGGAAGTTCTGAATAAATAGCGGAAGCAGACCCCACAAGCCTCAACCGTGCAGTGTAGCCAGAATATGGTGGCGCCATGTGATGTCATATGCCTTCCAGAGGTCAAAGAAGGCAGCAACAAGGTGTGCACGCCTTGTAAATGACATACGGATGGCAGACTCCAGAGCCACTAGGTTATAAACAGTGGAGCGTTCTTGGCCGAAACCCCCCTGTTGTGGGGACAATGGACCCCGATGTTCAAGTATCCACATGAGCAGCTGACTCACCATATGTTGAAACAGCTTGCAGAGAACGTTGGTGAGGCTGATCGGGCGGTACCTGTCAGCCACCTGTGGATTAGCACCAGGTTTCATCACTGGGATAATGATGCTTTCCCGCCATTGTGACAGGAAAACACCCTCTGCCCATATATGGTTGAACAGGGCAAGACTGTGGTGTTGGGATTCTGCTGAAAGGTAGCAGATGAACTGGCTGTAGATCCGGTTTGGTCCCGGCAAGGTATCGGGGCATACAGCAAAGGCAATTCACTCACTGAATGGCACATTGTACGTTTCGTCACGTCGTGTATGGAATGATAGCCGTTGTCGTTCAACCCGCTCTTTCAGTGCATAGAAGTCTGCATTGTAAGCTGCAGTTGCAGAGTTACGAACCTAATGGTCCGCCATACGCTCAGTGATAATAGTGGGGTCTGTGCAGAAAGTACCCTGAATGTGTAGGCTGGGAATCGCTGCTGCTGAATGATGCCCAAAAATGCGCCGAACCTGAGACCACACCCGAGATGATGATGCGCGAGAGCCGATACTGGCGACATACTTCTCCCAACAGTCCCGCTTATTTTGCCGGATGAGCTGTCGAGTTCGGGCTCAGAATCATTTAAAGGCTATCAGGTTTTCAATAGAGGGCACTGACATTGGATCGCCCGTCAACGATCACGAATGGCCTCAGCGATTTCTGACATCTACCAGGGCAGGGACTAATGCTGAGGAGAGCCAGAAGTGGTGGGAACAGTTGCCTCAGTGGCTGAAACTACGGCACTGGTCACCTGATAAACCGCCATGTCCACATCATCTGTTAGTGGAACAGGAACCACAGCAGCTGAGGTGTAATGATGCCAAGCAGCTCTACAGAGAGACCATCGAAGCGGGTGACCCGCAGGTTGAAAATTCAGGAGCGACACAAGGATAGGGAAGTGGTCGCTACCGCAAAGGTCATCATGGACCTTCCATCGGAAATGTGGGAGCACAATTGGGTTACAAACAGAAAGATCTATAGCTGAATATGTGCCTCTCGCCATGCAAAAATGCGTGGTAGTGCCAGTCTTTAATAGGCAGATATCTCGCTGTGACAAGTGTCTCTACGACAATACCGCGGTCTGTCGTCTGTGCTCCACCCCATAATGGATGGTGGGCATTAAAATCCCCCAAAAGGACAAAAGGTGGGGGTAGTTGTGCGATCAACGCAGTGATGTTAGTGATAGAGACAGCTTCATCCGAGGGAAGGTAGACAGAGCAGATGGTGAATTCCTGCATTGCCCGAATTCGAACAGCAACTACCTCTAGAGTCGTGTGGAGAGGCACGGCAGCACTGGGGACAGTTGCGAGAATGTAGACACAAACCCCTCCTGATGCTCTGTCATATGCAGCCCTGATAGCCACAAACAGCAGGGGTCTGCTGGGCAGGAAACCATGTTTCCTGCAGCGCCAAACAGAGCACATGGAAGCAGCACAACTGCTGTCGTTCAGCAAGGTGGTTGAAATAACCACTGCAATTCCACTGCAGAATTACTTGGTTGTTGAGCTGAAAAGCCATATTAAAGATGAGCAACAGGTTAGTTCATAGCGGCGTCTGCTGCCAACTGTTTAGAATCGCCATTATCAACGACCATAGATTCTGGAGAACCTGTTATTGTAAGATCCTCGAAAGACACAGGGATCTCAACCTCATCCTCCGAAGCAGAGGATGTGGGTGCCTGTGGCTTTGTACCCACCAAATAGTCATCCTCCTAGTTTTTCTTTTGCTGTCCCTCTCGCTGGTCATTTTGTTTGAAGGCCTGGGAAGGCTTCTCTGTAGTGGCATCAGGGATGGAAGAAGAGTGAGAAGCCCTTCTACCAGTAGATCATGGATCCTTCAGCCATTGACTGGGATCCCCATGTGCACTGTGAGATGCCTCGAAAGGAAGTGTCCTGAAGAACCTCTTCCGAGCGAGAGGAGCCGGAGGAGACTGTTCCTTCTCCGCCTGGGGGTCGGGGACTAATGTCCTTGATGAAGAGGGGGTAACTGCTCCCACAGGTGGTGTTGGGGGAGCAACAGATGAAGAGGTGCCCCAATCCATCAAGGGGGCAGTGGGAGGTTGATGGCCCATAGGGCCCACAGAGGTAGAGAGCACTAGAGGTGCCATCGTCCCCAAGGAAGATGGCAATGGTGTGACAGAAGCAAAGGATGTTACCATCCAAACGGGATGGAGCCGCTCATACTTTTTACATGCCTCAGAGTAGGTCAACCAGTCCAGGGGCTTGATCTTAATTATTTTTCTTTCCCAATGTAATATACCACAGTTCGGTTTTACATCGCACCGGTATATCATTACCTTGACCGACCTTCTCAGGCAGTGTATTGCCTTCGAAAGCCAGGAGGAAAGCACCAGTGGCTACCCTCTGATCTTTAGGTCCCCTGTATACACGCCAGATGAAGTGAACCCCACGACACCGCAAGTTTGCTCGCAACTCTTCATCGGTCTGGGAGATGATGTCTCTATGGTAGATTAGACCCTGAACAATGTTT
Source organism: Locusta migratoria (assembly GCA_026315105.1). Taxonomy (NCBI): domain Eukaryota; kingdom Metazoa; phylum Arthropoda; class Insecta; order Orthoptera; family Acrididae; genus Locusta; species Locusta migratoria. Next base: position 226,906,108 of record CM048755.1, read on the forward strand.
AGCGACTTATGGGGCATGATACTCACCGGAACATCACCCAGCTTATCGCAGGCAAATAATGCCTTCGACTGGGCTGTAGATGCTGTCTGCATCAGTACAGCCCCACTTCGCATTTGCGAGAATGATGCCACTTTGACAAACTTATCCTTGAGATGGTCAACAAAGAACTGAGGCTTAGTGGACATAAAAGATTCAACATCTGAATGCGCACATACAAGATATTGTGGCAAGTACGGCTCTGATCTATTAACGGCCCTTCGTTCCTCCCATGGGGTGGCTAGGGAAGGGAACGCCTTGGGGTCATAAGTTGATGCATTTAAATCCATTTTGTCATGCTTAGAGATGCTGGTTTTGCGGCCAGCAACACTATTACTTGCTCATTCCATCATGGTCCCTGAGCAGCTAGGGAATTATATAAGTCCGCCCAGCAGAGGCCTGAGGTGTGGCAGGTTCCTCGGAAGTTGCTCGCTAGTGACTATTCAACCTCAACAGCCATGCATCTCCTCGGCACATAGCACACCTTGAGATTGAGGGTTTTTTTTTTTTTTTTTTTTTTTTTAAATAGTGGTTCGTACCATCCTCGTGACCCGGGTGATTAAGCCAAGATCCCCGGGCTCTGAAATGTACAATATTCCACCATTGTGCTGAACAATGGTCGTTGAAACACACACAGATCTTATGGTGTGGCGGACTGTTGGCACAACACTGTCCACAGCTTGGGACCCCAGGTTTGCCAAGCCCGTACACAGCAAACTAATGCTGAGCCTCTGAGGGGTAATTTCAAAGTATATCTTAATTTTCTTCTTATTTTCTGTAAATACTTTGTTGATGTAAATAACTATAACTTCTAAAAACTGTAATATACCATAACACCAATATTCTTTACATGGCATTTAACAGAGCATAAAGAAAATCCCACCAATGATCAAGAAACAGGTTTGGACGAATAGAAAATAATTATATTTGCTCATGGCTGAAGCAGTTAACCTTACTAAAATATGTAGTTTTTGGATTTCAGTACTAACGACACTGCACCTTACAGTACCTGTACCACATATTAATTATATTACAGCAGTGGTGTGTTCTGTAGTACAGCTCAATATATTAAAAAATGGATGAATTACAGTATTTTTAGTGTAGTCATTTTAAAAAAGAAACTTCACACAGTAAACATTACAGAAAATTTACGTCTACTACTGGAATATTGCTCATTAATGTTGAATCCGTACCAAGCAACACAGAGAAAGGAAATGGAGAAGAATGTGAAAGTGACATGGAGATGATCAGTGAACTCGAGTGACATGTTCTGCAAGAGAGACGTGCTGCATCACAATGTGGCTTACTGTCAAAGTTCAGAATATGTACATTTTCCAGTATATTGCTTCCTCCTATGTGTCTCTCTCGAAAAGACCAGGAAGATATGAGCACACATAAACGCTTACCAGCAATCATTCTTCCTGTGAACTTTATGCGACTGGAACAGGAAAAAGGAAGAAGTGACAGTGGGACACAAACTATTCTCCAAAACACACCACAGCACGGCTTGTCGAGTGTAGATGTAGGTACAGATGTAATGTGCAGTAATTTAAAATTTGGCTAGATTTGACCATTCAGCCGAAACCATTTTCTTCATCTAATTTAATTAGTAACTCTCCTGTTTAGGGCACCAGGTATTAGCACAGGCAAGTAAGTTTAAATACACACACTTTGACTGTAATTTTATCACTGTAATTTCTCAATGGCTCATTTTCAGCCTACTATTATTAGGAAAATTTCTATTAAAATTGACTCTACCTACCCTACTCTGAGTAGCTAGCTTTTATTCATTCAGAATTATTAATTCAATAAAGGAGCAACTTTCAATCTTTTTCACAATATAACTATTTCTAAGTTGCATGCCATATGCATTAAGATTATCGTGAAGTTTGTTGTTCAACACTTTTTGCCTCCATTAACTAAAATTATACATTAGTAGTCAAATATTTTCCAACTCTTCTCATTTACTTACAAAGAGACTGATTATCATAGTCACTGCACATCACATCGATGTGCTTCAAGTAAAATAAACACTTTACACAGATGTAACAATATATATACTAATTATGGATGTGATGTCCTAACTAAATAAAAAATTTCAAGAAGACAAGTAGTTTCTTGATTTACACAGCAACTATGTTTATAAAATTGTGTAGTACCTATAAAGCTTTCAATACTATCCATAATTTCCATCTTCACAGATTCTTCATGATAAATTCTGCGTACAGTCTCACGATTGACGACAGTTTGAAAACGATCACAAAGTGGCTTTGGAACCTGCACAAGAAAATTCACTCGATTAGTTCCAAAAGGAAACAACATACAGAAGAAATTTTATTACCATGATATAAACAAAATTCATATATAACATCACATCAAATTTTACTTTTAAACAATTTAACGATATGTATGAAAATATAGTCTATAATACACCAGTTGACTATTTTAGAGAAAGCATATCATCATTGGGTGACAGCCTTAATGGAATACAGACTGAATTTCCAACATATGAACATTCAAGTCCTCATAGCCAAGTCCAGGTTGGGATAAATGAAAAATGAATTAGAACATTAACAAACCCACTAGTTTCCAAATAGCTATTTTTCTCATGTATTCTAGCAGTGTTTCCAAGCAATAATAATTCTGTGACTTGTATAATTTTTACGATTTTGTCATTTTTACCTTAACACCAGCCCTAATGGGAGGGATAAAATCCCTAGGGCTCAAGCCTCATGGGAGCCCCAGTCAGTCAAGAGTTGAAGGCCTCTGGGGTGCTGAGAGGGAGACTATCAGATAGCTATTGAAAATAAATTTAGTATCATACTGCATGCAGCACATGGAGAGAGGTGGCCCAATGTTAATAAAGCATTCTCTGCACCCCAGTGAGGCACTGCACAACATGTGGTCCTACTGTAGCAGCGACAGCAGTCAAGTGGGACAGGACAGGCTGGTGTCAATCATTGCCAGGGCCACCATTAGACTTCCCCGTGCTTACAGCAATGCACATAGCAACTATAAACAGAAAGGTCATTGATCACTTTGGCTCATTTTAAAAATTGTCCGATATTAATAACGCATCAAGAACCTCTTACAGATTCAGGGACTTTGGCAACTGTATCTGATGTGACATAGCAACTGGACTTTGATGATGTGATTCAACATTTACTGAATGAAAAGCTTGCAAAGCACTATTGATAGTGCTGTAGGCAGATGGAGTGTTGTGTACTACCCGTTATAAAAATAAGGAATAGTAGGGGCCCTATAACACTTCCCCAGGGAACACCATTTATCACTTCTGTTCTACGCAATGACTTACCATCAATTACAACATACTGTGTCCTTTCTGACAGGAAATTATGAATCCAATTGCACAACTGTGGTGATATTCCATAAGCACACAATTTCGTTAGAAGACACTTGTGAGACAGTGTCAAACGACTTCCGCAAATCTAGAAACACGGAATCTATTTGACATCTGTGTTGCCAATAGGTCGTTCTCTTCAAGGTAGTTCATAATATTTGAGGGAAGCATATGTTCTAAAATCCTGCTGCAAACTGATGTCAATGAAGTTGGTCTGTAATTTTCCATATCACTCCTATTGCTTTTCTTGAATACTGGAGTGACCTGTGCAACTTTCCAGTCTTTGGGTACGGATCTTTTGCTGAGTGAGCTATTGCATCAGCATTGTCTGAAAGGAACCTAACTGGTATACAATCAGGCCTTTTTTAAGTAATTCAAGTTGCTTTAATACTGCAGGCATATCTACTTCAATACTAATCTTGTGCAGGAATGTGATCATTGTAAATAAGTGTTGTAAAGAATCATATGCATCTAGCATATTCAACATTTAATATGTAGTAATGTGTCATGTCCTTTAAAATGTAAATATTCTTAACATATTGCCTCCCCCCCCCCCCCCCCGACCAATTCCACTTCCACAAGAGCAATTACATTTGGGATCTGTGAAAGGTACATTAACACATCCGTTCTCATTTTGTATTCATTGTGTATCTTGTTTTCTACCATGTTCTACATCCAAGAGGATCTCCTCAATTTGGATCTACTGGAATGAAAAGCATGTATAATTTAACATCTATAATATGATCTTCACAATTCTATAAATTGGACATTGTTTTGCTGTTGTTTCTTCTAAGGACTTTTCAACATATAAGAAGGCACAAATTTTAAGGAATGAGTCCAAATCGTTTCCACTTTTTGGAGCAACTAGTATCAATTAGTATGGCAAAGCAGGACACAAACTTTCAAATTTCTATTCTCCTGATGAGAAGCTACTCATTACAATTAAGTTAGTTGGTAAAAGTTTGTTTCTTATGTTAAAAATTCCACTATAAAAACTTCATTTTGTAAAACCATCAAGTACAGTACATTGGTCATTCTTGAACATCTACAAATAATGGTTAGAAATTGATAAACCTAGGCTCATGTTTCTCCCACTGTCCAGTTTTGAAAAATAGTGGAGTATTAAGAAAATGTATCTGGATTTGAAGTGAGAGCAATCATAATCAATGATGTAACAGTAAGTGTAAACTGTGTGTAGAGGTAGACAATGTGTTTGAAAAAAGCAGAAGCAGCTCATGATAAGAAAAATTGTGATGTTCCTTCAGGGCTTTGTCCAACTGCTCATTCAGACATTACAGGAATTTACTTTCAGATCTGTTTTCCTTCAGTCAGAAAAATTTTCTGAAATCAGGGTGCACGGACTGAAAAATTATTTAGCCTGCATATATCAGCTGTTGACTCCCTATGTCTTTTCATTTTAGCAGGTTTTTCATTTCCAGTTCTGTTGCTGCTATAAGCAGCATATGAAATCCAAGAAATGCTAGGCAGCTCCACTCACTACACTGCATAGTAGGCAGCAATAACATCACATTTCATGCATAGCAAAATGTTCAAATGTTTGTAGAGCTTATGGGACTTAACTACGGGGTCATCAGTCCCTAAACTTACAAACTACTTACGAACTAGCTAATACTAAGAATGGCACAAATATCCATGCCCAAGGGGGGATTCGAACCCCCGATCGTAGTGGCCTTATGCATAGCAGCCAATCTCATCGTGGACAACCTCCAATATGTCTCACGTTTTTTCTTGTGCATAGGAAGCACTTCCTCCCACTGTTAGAAAGTGTTTTTAAGTATATGTTGGCTGTATTTGATATGGAGGGATTATGATCTATACCCATTAAACGTAAACTGGCTGCAAAATACCTCAATAACTACCGCAATAACAAGAGCCTGTTCATTGTCAAGCTGTGATGACAAACTATAAAATGCAAAAATTTCAATATTTTTTATTGAATTATTTGCTCCAAATTGAAGGAGGGAATAGTAGAGAACTTAGGTGAATTCCGAAAAAGTGGTTTATTATTATTATTGTTAAATTAAAGTTTTACCGAGAAACTAACTACAGAGGTATGTGGAGCTTGGTTTCATCTATATAAAATAATTTTTTTTAGGTACATCGAATCTATCATGAGATGCACTGCATTTGTATCACAAATGATATTGCCTCAATGTAGACTGTATTTTACTCCTGAAAAACAGTTCTACACCTAGTGCCCCATGAAAATAAGTACTGACCAAAAATTGTCTATAATAATTTATTAATGAAACTCTACTATGTTGTTGCTACTCATCACAGAGACATTGTGTTCATTTGTGGAAGGCATACATAAAAGACTTCAAGTTTATGAAGCTTCTGACTGTTGCGACATTCTTCAATCAGAGAAGCACACTCATTTCTTCTCTCTCTCTCTCTCTCTCTCTCTCTCTCTCTCTCTCTCTCTCTCTCTCTCTCTCACACACACACACACACACAGCAGCCATCTCCAGTCACTGTGTCTTAGACTGTGGTCACTGTGGCTAGACTGTGGGACTGGCTGAGATGTGACCAACCTGTGGTGAAGGTGTGGAGGCAGCATGGAAAGGGAAGTGGGGAGGGGGGGATTCAAGGTGGGGGTGGGGGAATGTGCCAGTGCTGTCTGGTGGGCAGGGAAGAAGGGAAGGGGAGAGACCGGAGTGTGTGGTGGGATGGAAGACGTATGTGGGCAGGAAAAGGGAGGGGAGGGTGGTGGGGGCAGGAACTAGTGAAGGTTTAAGGCCTGGGAAATTGCTGTTGTGTGGGATACATTGTAGGACAACTTCCCACCTGTGAAATTCAGACAAGCTGGTGTTTGTTGGGGAGGATCCATAAGGCACAGGCTGTGTAGCAGACATTGCAGTGAGCCACATCATGCTCTGCAACAGTATAGTCCAGCTGTCTCCTAGCCACAGTTTCATGTTTGCTGTTCATGCAGAGGAACAGCTTGTTATCGGTTATGCCAACATAGATGGCTGCACAATAGTTGCAACTCACGTTTGTACATAACATGACTACTTTCACAGGTTGCCTTGCCTTTTATGGGATTGGAAATGCCTGCAAAATGTTCAAATGTTTGTATAGCTTATGGGACTTAACTACTGGGTCATCAGTCCCTAAACTTACACAGAGTATGCAGTTTCTCTGTGTATAACATCACTTTGACAGCTATGGATAGAGGCCAGCGCGGATAAGAAAAGTATTATCCACATCCGTACCACATCCGCAAGGACCATATCTGCAACCACATCCATGGCACTTTATGCACATCTGCAAGTTCATTATCCGCTTCCACAGATATTAAAGTTTTGAATGTGTAATAGAAATATATAGCAGTACATAAAACCATGGTATGTAATGATATAATTATTGTTATAGAGTGTTATTTCTGTGACAACTTGACTACTTTTGACTTCTCAAATCACAGTAACTGTTCTATACCTACTCCAAAAAAGGCCATTCCAAACAGGAAAACATTAGCACTTCGGATACACGCAGAAGCGCTTTGGAACCCGTGTGGTTGGAGCACTACGTGATCTGTTTAATAGAGGCATTTTCTTAAATTTCAGTGGTTTAAACTGATCGGTAGAGAGGAGTATTCAATGTGTTCACATTAAAAAAATAAATGGTTCTTTTGGAGTTTTACAAAAGGGACACTTTACTTTCCCCATATTAATGCACAAAAGTTATGTGACACAAAGCAAAGCGTCATTTCAAGTGTTAAAACTGCTGTATACTTCTAATTGGTAAATTTCAGCAAAAAGAGACAATGTTGGCTGCAGCTATGACCAGCCTATACACTCTAACATTATGTACCTTCCTAAATACGTTACTTTCACTGTACACCGTTATCTGATTATGAAAGTCACTATAAAATGCTATTGTCAATCTTTATTACTTCCATCAACATTTAACTAATACATAAACATGAATGTTTGTTTGTATGTTTGTTCATATTCTATGCGCAGCTGTACCGTTCATTGGGTTGCGATGAAACTTTGCCAAAATATTGGCGCGAGTCTTCCGACAGCATGTATGATGCAGTGGTTAGCATTGTACATCACTGTGCCTGTGGTCCCCAGTTTAAATACCGCCATGAGCAGAAGAAAATTTATTTCTTTGTATTTACTATTTTGAGAATGTTCTACATGTTTCTTATGTCTGATGTACTTGTAAGTTCCAGAAAATTCTTTCTATGTATAAATAGTGGAGCATTCCAAAGGAGTCAGCCTGTATTGAGTGCATGCTTGTGTTAGCAATAAACTTGTTCCAAGAATAAAGTGTTGTGCTCTATTACCAACTAGCTTCAAATTCCAAACCATATACAGTTTTCAAAATGACAATATTGCTTGCACTTTTGTGACTGTAAGACACATAGTTCAGGAGATATGCCACCACATCAATAAGAAACTGTGTCATCTCGAGAAACCCAGATCCGCATGAACTTCGAATGGTAAAATGGGCTCACCTGTAAACAGGGATACCGCCCGTCAGCTTTGACCAGTGACGTCATCGCAGTGCGGTAGTTTTGAGGTGCGTGCGTATTTGTATAATGCGTGAGTGATTATGTGGTGGTTGAGTTAAAGACGATAGTTTGTTTACAAACAAAACATATTAATATTTTGCGTTTAAAAACTGATCTGTAGTTTCTCTCTGATGGTTAGTTGTTAACTCTGATAGTTAACTGAGTTTTTTTTTTTTTCTCTCTCTCTCTTTCTTCATATTGAGCACGAATTTTTGGCCTAAGATCTGTGATTGATGGTACATTCTGTTATCTATAATAACTACAGATTATTTGTATCTACAATACAGAACTATTAAGATATCCCGTATAGTGGTTTTCCAACATCTTGATGGGTCAAAGCAGATGGGTGGTATCCCAGTCTACAGTTATGCCATAAAATCACTTTACTGACAAGAGTGACAAGTTTTTCGGTCACAGTTGTCTTCAAATTTAACGAAACTTCAGGAATTTTTGGATCTGTCTTGGTATTTAAGTAAGTAATTATGTTATTTTGTCCTGTCTCACACGATTGTTGAAGTAAATTTGAAGTTCCACTTTTGTGTCATGTGTAAGAATATACTATTTTACACACAAAACAGGCAACTGTATCGTTGATCCTTTCCTTGCCATCAAATACGTATCCAATTTTTTTTTCCATATTGACAATTTCAATTTGTTTTTCTTCACTAATGTCAAATCATCTCTTTTCACGTTACACGACTTAGTATCCATTGATATTATATTCCTTTTATGAAACAACTGTCACTGTACTCACTAAGATATACATTGCCATTTGGTCACTACAAAGTGCTAACTGAAGGCAGCGGAAATTTGACATGGCACCTCTGGTCGGCAGTGGGCCCGTTTGCCACCCAGAAAGCACTTGACAGATTGCAGATATGAAATGGACACATAAACAGATAAGGTGCAGGTTTCTCAGGTACAGCTACGTCCGCTGTGGCCAGGAGACGAGGACAACAGACTTCGACTCTACCTGAGCCCTGCAAAGATTCCAAGAATGTCCAGAGGCTTCAAGTTTTCAGCTAACATTTCGAAGAGGCTTCAAGTTTTCAGCTAACATTTCGACAGATGTACTGTGCAGATAGCTCGCTCTTTATTCGCATATAACATGCGGATATCTGTGTCCCTTGCAATTTTATCATCAAAGTAAGAAATACTGCGAATATCGACAGATATCCGCATCCGCGCAGACCTCTAGCTATGGAAGCATGGTTACTTAGACAATGGTAAAGTGTTGGCTTGTTGTACGGAGAACTGTAGGTTCGAATCTTGTTTTCTGCAATCATTTAATTTCTAAATCAAAATTACATTGATTTTTGTTTTAATAAAAACAATTAATTTAATCAGTTTTCTTACATTCTAATACCTCGTTACATCTTTTCCATAGTAGCACTGACATTTTTTATTCACTCTTATTTTACTTGGAGGACAAAGGTAACAGTCTCTGAGATAGGATGTACCAGGTATTTTGGGTTGCTGAGCAGGATAACTTTTTGGATGGAGGTGAGGTGCTGCAAAGCTGTTTTGGCTATGGATTCTGAACAGGTGGAAGTCATTGTGGAAGGAGGGATCGCAGCTGGAGATGGGTAATTTGACGGTAAAGATATTTGGGAGAATTCCATGAGCTAGTCAACAACATAGGAACAGTATTTGGGACTGGGTTCTGGCCATGGATAGAGAAACTTGTCTGTATTGGCACTCAAAAAGGGTAAGTTCAAATGTCAAGAATGTGTGAAACACATTCAAGAATGTGGGAAAATTATGTAAAAATTCATTCAGTGAAAATGACAATCAGAATTTAATGCATAAAATATAGGGAGTGGGGCTGATAATAGAATTAACAGTTGTCAGTGTTAAAGTGAAATACTTGGGTGGGAGGAAATTTGGAAATAGGATGCAGTAGTAAGGAAGAGGCTAGGATGTTTCACAAAGTTATTCCAAGCATTCTAAATCATTGGCACAGGGTGTATATGTGGATAATTAAGACAATAAATAAATTAATTAAAAAATAAAACTCTCCAGATTTTTCTAAGTATTCCTAATTGAAAATGCACTTTTTAATTGGGAAAAAATTCACTGTGTCTATGTTAAGTGATAACATACTTTCCTTTTGAGCAGTTAATCTTGTCAATTCTTTGAAAAGCAAATGTTTTATACAACAGCATAGAACTACTCATGAGTTAGGTGCTGCCAGTGAATAATAATGTTTTTTTCCGCCTGGTATTTTGTAATTTAAGTTTGCATATGTTTTCTTTTTCTTGTGATGACCCAGATGTAATTTGTGAGAATATAGTTTATCATTTACATTGTTTTATAAAATACTCAGCTCTTTTGTATCAATATGTTATGATTTTCAAGTATGTGGTTAGGTGACAACCCAGTAGGAGAATTTGAATTGTCAAAAATATCTACTGTATTTTGTTTTCTGAATGTGTCAGTTTTTTTTTTTTTTTTTTTTTTTTTTTTTTTTTAGTTTGTTGTCTGGTATGAACCTAAAAGTACAATTTTAATTTCTGGGAGTAAAGAGAGCAGCCATCACATTTGTATTCTCGCCTGACAAAAATATCTTACCATTTTCTATGAATACATCAAGATTTTCAAGTGTCAGCAAGACCTTTAAATGACTTCTACATAGAACTATTTACAAAGCTGTTGGCTGTCTACACATGAACTTTGATTTAATGACCAATCTACTGGGCTTGAAATTTTTCTAGCGTGTTGGTCCTCATAGTGTTAAATTGTGAATGAGAGTCAACTGATCTGTTATTTAAAATATTCTCCACATTTTTTCACTCTTATATAATTCACTTGACACAAAAGGAATTTTACTTCAAAGTAACATTTGTCAAAGTACAAAAATTTAAGTGATAAACAAATCAATGAAAACTTTCTTGAATTCTAAAAAAATTCTGAGTATTTCCCAGATAAAAAAAATTCCTGGGTTTTCCTTGGTTGTACATATCCTGTAGCAGCAGAGAGCATAGGCATGCCTGGGGGAATGGGTAAATCAACTAGCCGCAAGGTGTGTCAAATCAATGTATCACCATTAATTCATAAACTGAGTTGCAGAAGGGTTGATATAACTTTCTAAAACATCTTGTAGTCGATTCTTGTCATGTAGCACTGTAGAAAGAAAGGGGACACTCTTGTTCTTTCTTCAGTTTGGAAACCAATAAAGTTGGAAGTGCACAACCATAACCAGGCAAACTCACTGTCCCTCACACATCTACCTTCACCACACCAATCTCTCTGAAACTCATCACACTCAACACAATTTACACCTTGATATGGTTCTATTTAGTACACACATTTAATATTTTCTTTTAATCCACGTAATTAAAAACACACATCAACTCATTAGTGTTATACTATTAAAATATAATTTTTAATAATCGACAATTTTTACTGAAATGTAGCAACTGTTAATTGTAGATAAGAAATGAGTAGGGTTTGTTTAGTAGGAAATTTAATGTAGTTTAATTTTTGACTGGGAAATTTGTCATAGCTTTTCGTTATTCAAGATAAATGTGAAAAGGTGTCCTCTAAAAGCACCCCCACACAGCAATGCTCACAACTGATCAAGGTTTTTAGTATACTGGCAATTCCACTCCCTCATACTTTTGTGCAAAAAATTATGATTACATGAATTTTGTCCCCTGTTTGATCTTTATGAGTGGACTGCCAATCATTTACAGTATCTGAAAGTAAAATGGGGAGTCAGATTTAGATACTATGCTTTATAGGAGTATAAAATGTTGGATAATTTTAAGTGGTAAACAACTATAGTTGTGACATGAATAGTGAACAGAACCAGGTAAATCAACCTTAAGCAGAGTAGTTATTAACTAATGACACCAACAAAGGTACTGATAGTAGCAGCGTGTTGTTGTTGGTGGCGGTGGTGGTGGTAACTGTAGCAGTATTAGTAGTATGTTGTTGTTTTGATCTTACACAGTGGAAAAAAATCAAATCTTGCTTTTTTTGTGAAATCAGCTGAAAATTTGTTCCACATGTATAATGAAAACTTACCTCATTCCAGTAGTTTGCACGGTGTTCAGAGTCAACAGCAGATGCCACTAGAACTAAGGCTCTGAAAAGACCTCTCTTGCATCCTTGAGGAAATAATAGTGTATTTTGCTTCACAAGGCTTAATAACTTCAGTAGGCCATCAGTCTTTAATGCCGCCTTTGCCCTGCAATGAGATATTGGGTATTACAGGAGCCAGATTAAGGAAGACAAGATGGTTAAAATAACCAAGAAAATTATGCTCAGCATTAGAAAACGAAAATAATGTAAATTTTTCAGTGTTAAGACAAGGCCTTGTTCCACAAAAGCAAAAGAAACTGCTTTTGACATCTTTCATAGTGATTATTGTGAACAGTTACAACTTATAATTAATATAAATGTCGTGCATCTTCATGTTTTCGCTGAACAATGATTGTTCAAAAACGTTTCAGCCGTGCAACCGCATAAAGTTGACTTCATCTAATATTTCGGCTGTGAACCGTTCAGCCATCTTCAGAGAAAGTCGAAGACTGATGCTCCACCACACGCTTCGTGCTTATAAACGCGCGGACCGCACTACTCCACATGTGACCACAGATACATCAAGGCGCCAAAGACATTACTCGGTGGCAAGGAAGTACACGTGTGTGTAAATTATGTCTGTGGCTGCATGGTCGATTATTGCGGAGCAATCTTTGTGTTATGATCTGTTCTGTGGCAGTCTCTTTGTAAATTTATTAAAGAAAGTGCCAGATTCCAAGACTTATCTAAATTGAAGCCGCTGTCTTTATTAATTAAATTCATCCCCAAGTGAATTTCATTTGCTTCTATCACCACTGAGTCCCAGGAAGATGAAGAGGAGGCTAAAATTTTGATGTTTTCATACATCATGGAGTGTACAGTATCAATACAACGCTCTGCCACTGCCGATTTATTAGGTTGTAAGAGACGGGTATATCTTTCATGTTCTGTGCATCTTTCCTGGACTGGACGTGTCATCTGTCCTATGTATGAAAGGCCACATTCACATGGGATTTCGTAAATCCCGGCCTTCCAGAGCTCCAAATCATCTGTGACAATACCCAAAACTGCATCTGTGTTTGGTGGGGGCCGAAAAATTACTTTAACTTTGTGTTTGTTCAGAATCCGTCCGATTTTCGACGACAGGCTCCCAACATATGGCAGAAAAGCCATGGATTTAAAACTTTCTACATCATCTTCTGTGTTCTTTAGACGTACCGTTGGCTTCATACGTAGTCCCTTATGTATCTGCTGTGGAGAGTACCCATTTGCTTAAAAAACTCTCTCCAGGTGTAGAAGCTTCTACACCTGAAGAGAGTTTTTGAAGCAAACGGGTACTCTCCACAGCAGATACTATCAAAGATGATTTGGAGCTCCGGAAGGCCAGGGTTTAGAAGATCCCACGTGAATGTGGCTTTTTGTACATATGACAGACGACACGTCCAGTCCAGGAAAGAGGCACAGAACACCAAAGATATACCCGTCTCTTACAACCTAATAAATTGGCAGTGGCAGAGCACTGTATTGATACTGGACACTCCATGACGTACGAAAACATCAAAATTTTAGTCTCCACTTCATCTTTCTGAGACTCAGTGGTGAAAGAAGCAATTGAAATTCGCTTGGGGATGAATTTAATTAACGGAGACAGCGGCTTCAATTTAGATAAATCTTGGAATCTGGCACTGTCTTTAATAAATTTACAAAGACACCGCCACAGCACAGATCATAACATATTGATATCTTCGCAATAATCGACCATGCAGCACCAGACACAATTTACCCACACGTGTACTTCCTTGCCGCTGAGTAATGACTTAGGTGCCTTGTTGTATCTGTGGTCGCATGTGCAGTAGCACGGTCCGCACGTTTATAAGTACGAAGTGCGTGCTGGCGCGTCAGTCTTCGACTGTCTCTGAAGATGGCTGAACGGTTCTCAGCCGAAATATTAGATGAAGTCAACTTTATGCGGCTGCATGCCCGAAACTTCTTTGAACAATATAAATGTCCTCATTCACTGTCTAGTCAAAAGAAATGTGTGACCGTGAATGAAACTGTAACTTCAATTATTGTAATTGCTTTATCCAGTGTGGGGTTGTTAGATCAGTCATTCCCCAAGTGACAGATACGGGAAAGGTCTTCTAGATATGGGTAGTACTGGGGAAAATGAAACACCCAGGCTGTACCAAATACTGACACAGGCACAAACTATTAGTGTCCATTCTGGCAACCCTCAACTGGTGAATAGTGTGACTGTAACAAATATCGCAATGTCGCAACAACCATGCCTTCAACTAAGATTATGACATCCACCTTCAATATGAAAAAAGAAAAAAGGTCATGGTGCAATTGAACACACAACACAAATACACTGTTCAAACTATACAAACTTAAACAGCTTACATATACTACAAGACTTTTGCATCAAAACATCACAACAAAATAGATGCATTTCACAGACAAAAACCACTCCAAGAGAGAAAACTACAGTTGCATGAATGCATTTTTCTTTTTCTGACGAAGGCCATGGACGAAAATTTGTGTAAATGTAATTATCTATTTTTATGTCTCTTTATGGTGAGTTGTTACCTATCCTCCATTATTGAAATTGTTTCCTTTATTATATAAATTAGAACCATAATATCAAAATTATAAAATACTATAACTCAATCCATACACAACACAATTTCAAACTAATATCATAATTAGTCAACGAGAGAATCAGGCAACCTGGAAACCCAAAGACGTTGCCATTTCACAGATACTGTATGTCCTAAATTACTTGCACAAACAAAATATGAGTAATTAAAATTAAATACTGATAAAATTGAAAATATAGAAAACTGAATATTAGAAAACTACAAAAGGGTTGTAATTAAATTTAGTCACTGATAAAGCAATAATTCAAGAAGTGTAAACATTGTAATTAAAATCACACACTGAAAAAAGCAAAAATTAGAAAACTATACAATTTCAATTAAAATTAGACACTGATAAAAGTTGAAAATATGAACTTATATTTCTATTAAGCACCTGGCTGCTGTCTTCTGATGAGAGTGCTGATTCTGAGTCTCATTGGAAACTGATGTCTTGCTGTAATTGGCAGCCTTATATATGTTACGGAGTACCAACAGCGCGTGCGCCAGCGAGTCATGGCTGTGCAACAGACTGTATAGTGCCTCAGTGGAGAAAACTGGCAGGAACAATATATCACAGAACATGCGCTAGTTGGCAGAGGTGGAGAAAAGAGTGCATTGTTTTTTAACATTAGACAAAACCAGATTCCACATGTTAGTTAGAGGGAAAACCTTGTCTCTGTTTATCAAAACGTCCGCCAACCTAATCGATTCCTTTAAAATACATTCTGAACAGTGAGATGCTGGAGCAAGTACATGTGTTTCATCATACTTCATTCTGTGTCCTTCAGTTAGACAGTGTTCAGCTACTGTAGACTTATCAGGTTGCAGAAAATGTGTATGTCTGTGGTGCTTGTTGCATCAGTCATTAACGGTGCAAATTGTTTGTCTGATATAAGCTTTCCTACATAGGAAAGGAATCCTAGAAACACTGTGATTTCTCAGCCCCAAATCATCTTTATCTGAGCCAAGAAGACCTCTAGTCTTGGCAGGTGGAGGAAACATACTTTTGATGTTAAAGTTTTTTAAGATCTTTCCTATTTTCAAAGAGACACTTCCAGAGTATGGAAGGAAAGCAATCGATCTGCATTGGTCCTCTTATGGTTCTGGTGATGGCCCAATCTGCATGGCATGATAGCATATATAAGGCCGCCGCTTATGGCAAGACTCCAGTTTCCAACAAGACTCAGCATCAGCAACCTCACTTGAAGATGGCGATCAGGAGGTTCACATATTGTGTCCAGATAACTTTATGATATGGCTGGAAACCTGACAAGAATATCAACAGTTAATACACTGGGAAACTGCGTAATCACAAGAAATTATAGTCGACAAATGTACATTAGTAAAACATTGTGCAATGAAATTACAATTGCTGCTTTAAATACCAGTACATTTATTACACTACGGGACCTATTTCAGCTTTAGTGCCATCTTCAGGTAATATCAGATGGTTATGACATCCACATACATCAATGGTTTTCTTGCTGTCAATTTATTTTTATTTATTGTTTTGTAAATTTTACTAAAGCAATATTTGTTCTGAAAATTTTTATGATTTTCTTCTCTATGTTTGACAGCTTCTTGACATGGTTATCTGTCAAGAAGCATCTCCCCAATTCTCAACCTCTGTTCCTACCTCCTCCAATCTATCTTAATTCTTTCACATCTGTCCACCCCACCACTTCCTCAGTATTCTTGTGCTCTAATTATTCCTGGCCCCTGCCCTAATTTCTCCCCCCCCCCCCCCCCTTTTCCACCTGATCCCTGTTCCCTTATTGTAACAACCGATGACAGTAACTATAAATTGTTCATTTTATACTTTCAACTGAGTCCTTATAATGCTTTTGTAACAATACCATCTTTTCTGATAATCAATTTGTTGATGTGAACTATATATGAAGCCTATTCACATGGAACATTTCCACATAAATGTTAATTGTAATCTCTATACTTGAGTCTTAGGATTTTGCTGAAGATTATGGTTGTTCAGTAGCCCCCTGATTATAAATAATAGAGGTTTTGGTTCAAACTACTATAAAGTGTACAAGACATTTAAATATCAAACTTTTGAGTGTTGTTTTATAGCCATGACTACATAGTTTTATGGCATCATATTTAAATTAGTGTAGGGCCTGGTGGTCTCAGGGTAAAGCGCTGGACTGAAAACCAAAGAGTTGTGGGTTCAAAACTCGGTCGGATCACGGAAATTTTCAGTCTGTGTTTTAACCCATCTTCCCCTCTCAATGATATGAGGAGTTGCCAGCTCCCCTCTTCCAGGTTGGATAACTGGGGTATGTTAGGGACACACAAGTCGCTAAAGTGACATCTACTTGAAAGACTTGCACCAGGCTAATAAGCCACATGAAATTATTATTATTATTTAAATTATTGAATACTCGCTTGACGCTCTTAACAACTGAAACAAGAAGTTATACAATCCTTCACTAATATTTAATTTTAGAACATTTCAGTGGTAATTTCTAATGTCATCATATCAAAGTTTCTATTTTACAGATTTTTTAAATATTTTAATAATCCACATTTGTAGACCATAATTTCAGATTTTAGCTTTTACCAGTGTGTAATTTTAATTATAAAACAAAAACATTTTTAATCCTCTTCTTTACACTTTTATTTGCAATTGTAAATGCAAGTCTTTTATAGTTTCCTAATTTTCCCTTTTACCAATGTATAATATAATTATGATATCTTCAATTCTTTAATTATTGGTTCATTAGTGACTAAATTTAATTACAACCTTTTTGTAGTTTTCTAATATTCACGTTTAGTTACAACTACAACCGATCTACAGTTGTCCTGTGTATGGCTTGGACTCTTCAAGACTGGAACCCTTTTTGTCTGTTCTCAAAGCCCTTTAAATTGAAATCCCATCACCTGACAGTGCAAGTCGATTCAGATCTTCCTCTCAGCTCTCGACCAAATGACCACAGCCAGTCCTGCCAAGTATGCTGCAGATGGTGAGCTCTGTCTTCATCTTGGAAGCAATCTTGGTAGTCTTTACTACTTTACTTCAGATAGCCACCCAAAACCGGAGAAAATGTTTTCCAATCCAAAGAGACACACACAGTTGGTACTGACATGAGTCACCACTAGCAGCTGGCTGCAGCTTGTGCTATCCATGGCATCTGATAGGACATGTGACACTTCTAGAATGATTCCACCCAGAACGCACATGGCGCAAACATTGGATTTCTTCTCCTCCGTAGCAGTCATATTCCTAAGGGGCTTCATGACTCGGTGCCAACTACATGCAGTCCCACCCTCCGCGGTTGCTGGGATCTTGCAGGCTGAGAGGTGACCTCAGGACAAGTTACACCTCATGAACATGTCTGGCACATAGGCACCTTGAACCTGTTGGTAATACAAACCAGGTAGGCCTCTTGACCAATCCCCTAAGAATTCTCTCACTGCTTGCCATGCCCTGGGGCAACCTCCCACGTGACCACGGGAGGGGTGTTGGCCTCATTGTGAGCAGCTGTGGGCAGATTGTTGGACCCATCAGATGTGCTGGATCATCACGACTGTCACACAACAGTGGTGCCCCTTGACTGCAGCATCCAGCTATGCAACTGAAGTTAACACCACCTACATCTGGGGCTGAAGTGTTACCAACTCAGCTCGCATCCATGCACTGCAATCACAGTCCCTAGCAATGACTACAGTAACCAGAAAACCAAATGACTAAAAAGACCCACTATAGAACTCTACAGTAAGTAGTTACGTAAATGTAAGAACTGCAGCAAGAAGTTAGGCTATCACGCAAAAGTCAAAAACTTGAGTATGAAATTACACAATGATAAAAACAAACAACTGCTGTGAATAACACAGAAGAAGATTACATTGTTACTACGTCATAGATCTGAGTCTAAAGTACATGTGAGCATACAATAAATTTAGAAACTGAAAGGAAAAAGCACACAGAAAAATCAAATTGCTCTATGTCACTTCTAGTCAGAAGCAGAATACCTATGGGGCCCCCTTTACCTGCCTAATGATGGAGTTCCCAACTAAAAGCAATTCCATCCTCTGTGATTGTCCACATCTTGCAGCCTGAGAGGTGACCTCAAGGACAAGTGACACCATCTGGCTTAGGAACACAGCCTGTTCCTAACACAGCCTGAAGCTGAGAGCAAAGTGTCACCAACTCAGCGTCCATCTATACACAGCAATCTCAGTCCCTATCTGTATCTACAGAACCTAGAAAAATTCACAACTATAAAGACACACAGTCTCTATAGTAGGTACTTAGTGTAAATGTGAGAACTATGCCGGGAAGTTAGATTATCACAAAGAGTAAAAAACTGGACTATGAAATTACACACAAGATTAAATAAAATTACTGTTGCAGTAATGGCGGTGCTAATATACAGTTATCAAACTGCAGAGTTCCCAGAAATGTGAGGGTGGGCCTACTAAATACAAAATCGAGCAACAAACATAAAAATTAAAATGGCAGCGGACACAAATAAATGAAAATAGCTTGCTGGTACTTAGCTTCTGCAAAATGCCATTGCTGCCTGCCAGACAGCTGCCACTCAGTCCTTAGAATATTCTCCCCTTATTAGACAATATGTCCACATTAGCTTGCGCATCACCACATGTACAGCAGCAGTGACCCCCACTACTGTCCTCCGCACTACCAACAAAGATGTAGCAACAGATTGTAAACAGGTGCCTTGTTTCTTTCTTGGTGCACGCATGAGCTTGTGGCATGTTTGGTAGGAACTGGCAATGAAACTAACCACCACTGTCATCTGTTAATCGAGAAGTAATTTTAACTGGACTGTAGCCTTTAAGTTACCTTCTGGGCAACCTACTCATCCCAGGAGTGCATGACACCCAAGAAACTCTCAAGATAAAATGAAAACCATCTGGTCAGTCATGAACGAACTGTCTGGTCAGAAGCAGCATCTAGAAGATATAACATCAGTGCATAGTAGAAATGTTTCTGTTACTGACAAGTTAGATACATGTGCAGTATTCAATCATCATTTTCTGAATATAGTAGGTGACCTAAACAGAACCCTAGTTTCTACAGGTAATCATATAATATTTTTAGAAAATGCCTTTCTGAATCTGTTACCTGAAATAGTCCTCCATGATACAGTAGAACCTCGTTTTTACGCTTTTCGGGGGACTTCAGTGAAATGGTGTAAAATGCAGGAAAATGTAAAATGCGGGAAATAATGTTTTAAATGGTAAAATATGCTACTGGATCAGCCTTGCATTTTCATAGTTTATGTGTGATATATGTACATAATAGACATCTAAATACTCGCCAGGGAGTTGATTAAACAATAACAGTTATCCAAATTTTTACTATTTTAAGCGCCAGCCAAAATTAGTAATGTTATGGGAAGTAGAAATTTTTGACGTAATTTCATTCATTATAATCGAGGAAACCGCTATTTTAAGCGCCAGGCAAACTGGTAATTTTATGGGAAGCAGAAATTTTTGATGTAATTTCATTCATTATAATCGAGGACGCCGCTATTTTAAGCGCCAGGCAAACTGGTAATTTTATGGGATGTGGAAATTTTTGACGTATTCATTATAATCGAGGACGCCACTGCTGGGCTATGACACATCTTCAAAATTACCTGAACCACTTCGATAGATATCGTTTGGACGCCGCTGCCAGGCTATGTAACACATCTTCAAAATTACTGCCTTTTACCGGAATTAATTATTTACATAGTAAAACTCCTACAGTTCCGTTCTTTTTGTATTTTTCGATGTTTCACATGACAATATTAGAGAATTTATTCGCATTCTCGAGTACAAACTTATGCATGAGTATTTTGTGACATTTGCATTGGATCAGCATCTCTCACTATTATCGCTTTTTTGAGGTTGTGGGTATTATGATACCCAACTTTGACAGATAAAGTTCTTTATTAATCAGAAATATGTATCACAAAAACAACACAACTATTTATTCTCACTTCAACAAAGCAACTGGTTCTGATTGTTTGAGTACACGCCAGCCGCTCTGGCAAAGAAGCTAGCGGAAAAACGAACTACACTGCCACAAATCAGTGTTATTCTCTCGTCAACATACCGTGTGAGTACACGCCAGGCGCTCTGCCAAAGAAGCTGGTGAAAAGAACAACATTGCCACAAATTGGCGAGTCAACAACGAAAGGCGAAATATACGTTCGAATAAACGCAAAGTGTCAAGAAACTCGAATGCGAATAATTTTTAAGCGCCATACGTTAAGGGGAAAGCCATGCTAGTGTCAATTTATGTACATTACGTCATTTTTCTTCACGTACATGCTTTCAAAAAGTGTAAAACGCGGGAAAAGTGTAAATAAGTTAATGCAAAAACGAGGTCGAATTAACATTGTAAACATAGGAAATTTGACGGGACCGAGAAAAAATGGTGTAAATGGCGGGAAAACGTAAAAACCGAGAATGTAAAAACGAAGTTTTACTGTACTTCCATATGGGAGATTGAGACAATAATTAAATCATTAAAGACTAAGGACTCTTGTGGATATGATGGGGTATCTAGCAGAATTCTAAAGTGCTGTTCTCCATACATTAGCCCAGTACTAAGCCATATTTGTAATTTTTCCTTTCAGAATGGTCAGTTTTCTGACAGATTAAAGTACTCAGTAGTAAAACCACTTTATAACAAAGAAGAAAGGCATAATGTAGACAACTATAGACCTGTTTCTATGCCATCGGTTTTTTCTAAAGTTATTGAAAAGGCTGTATATTCAAGATTAATTGATCATTTCCGTTCACATAATTTGTTAACGAATGTACAGTTTGGTTTTAGAAGTGGTTTAATGACTGAAAATACTATATTTTCGTTTCTCTGTGATGTACTTGATGGGTTAAATAGAAGGCTATGGACATTAGGTGTCTTCTCTGATTTAACAAAGACATTTGATTGTGTTGATCATAAAATATTGTTGCAGAACTTGGAACAACATGGAATATGAGGAGTAGCTGACAACTGATTCACCTCTTACTTTAATAATTGACAACAGAAGGTAATTCTCCGCAGTGTTGAAAATTGCTATGACATACAATTGTAATGGGGTACAGTTAAGTGTGGGGAGCCCCAGGGGTCTGTTTTGGGACCATTTCTGTTTCTTATTTATATAAATGATATGCCTATGAGTATAATAGGTGACTGTAAAATATCTTTGTTTGCAGATGAAGAAGGATGTTGTTTGCAATATTGACACTGTATAAAATAATTCAGTTCAAGAGATAAGTCAATGGTTTGTAGAAAACAAGTTGATGTTAAATCACAGCAAAACTCAGTTTTTACAATTTCTAACACATAATTTGACGAAAGCTGACATTTTGATTACACATAATGGACTTCAGATAAGTTTGACAAGTGTTCTTCCATTTTAGCATCTACCATGGCAACATTACCAAGCTAGCCCAACTTGCAGAACAGAGCCGACCAGAACAAGTATGGACTGCTGATTCCAAAATCATGCCACCATACTGGCAACCACATAGAATTTACTAATGTTTCAAAGGCAACGTGTTAGTTAACACAGAATGCACATGATCAATCACGTGTCATACCATACTGTTGGAAGGATTTTGAGATGCAAGAATCTGTTGTTTGTTGCGGTCTCTTCTGTTACAGTAGCAGTGTACCATATTGTCTGTACCATTCACTTCCACAACTTAGCCTCAAGAGTGGTGTCAGTTGCAGCTCAGTATCAAACGTAGTTATTCTGCATGCCACTGTGTCCAGTTACTGAACAGTCATTGTTTGAAAACTTTACCATGAGGTGCTGAGGTCTCACTAAGGACACTCCTTTAGATTGGTATACTTTAATTAGAGAGATAATTTGTTATTTTATAAATATAGAGCACGTTTTAGTAATTAGGAGTTTTAAAAGAAACACTGAGACACATCTGAGTGCGAACTGATCCACAAATTGCTGTTACAGTGGAACTTCGAGTTTACGTTCTCCAATTTTACGTTTATCGTGATTTTATGCCAAAAATTCATAGCCCTTGTGAAAAACCTATTAGATTAAAGCTAAAAATTCCCCAATTTTGTGTTTCTTATTAGCGAGGTTTATCTCGATTTTATGTTCTTACTCGATGTCTAGCTTTATGTTGTCCATTTTTCCCTACTAACATTTGATGTGACTGAAAGAATTATTAGTGACACAGAAGATAGCTTGTTCACACCACCTTTGATGATAGATTTAAGGGGTACGTAGAGATCTACTGTGAATGATATTGATAAGCTCTCCAGTATTCATCTATAATGATAAAAAATGTTTGTGCGACTGTCATCTAGTGGCAGAATGGTAAATTAGCAGATGCAGTTCCAAACTCTGTGAGGCACTTGATGGGTTAAATAAGAGGCTACGGACATTAGGTGTCTTCTTTGATTTAACAAAAGCATTTGATTGTGTTGATCACAAAATACTGTTGCAGAAGTTGGAACATTATGGAATACGAGGAGTAGCTCACAATTGATTCACCTCTTACTTCAATAATAGACAACAGAAGGTAATTTTCCGCAGTGTAGAAAATTAAGTGTGGGGTGCCCCAGAGGTCTGTTAGGGAACCGTTGCAGTTTCTTATTTATATAAATGATATGCCTTCAAGTATAACAGGCGACTGTAAAGTATTGTTGTTTGCTGATGATACCAGCTTGGTAGTAAAGGATGTTGCTCATAATATTGACACAGTATCAAATAATGCAGTTCAAGAGATATGTTCACGGCTTCTAGAATACAAGTTGATGTTAAATCATAGTGAAACTTGGTTTTTACAATTTCTAACACACAATTTGACAAAAGCTGACATTTTGATTACACATAATGGGCTTATGATAAGTGAGAATGAACAGTTCAAATTTCTAGGTGTTCAGATAGACAGTAAGCTGTCGTGGGAAGACCGTGTTCAGGGTCTTGTTACAAAACTAAATTCTACCATATTTATCATTAGAACAATATCTGAAATAAGCGATTTTTCAACACGAAAAGTAGTCTATTACGCTTACTTTCACTCACTTATGACGTATGGCATTATCTTTTGGGGTAGCTCGCCTAATGAAAAAAGGGTATTTCTGGCTCAGAAACGGGCGGTTTGAGCAATATCTGGTGTAAGTTCGCGAACATCATGTCGACCCCTTTTCAGTAGTCTGGGAATTTTGACACTGGCGTCACAATACGTTGTTTCTTTAATGACATTTGTTGTTAATAATATCAGCTTATTCCCACTAGTTCGTCGCTTTCACTCGGTGAATACTAGACAGAAGTCGAATCTACATTTGCATCACACCACCTTGACACTTCTGCAGAAAGGTGTACAGTATTCTGCAGCATCCATTTTCAATAAGATGCCACAAGAAATAAAGAATCTTAGCATTAACCCACACACTTTCAAATCTAAATTGAAGAGTTACCTCATGGCTCACTCCTTTTATTCTGTCAAGGAACTCCTAGAAAAGTTAAACAATTAAGCTAATTCATTTTTATTTCTTTACTTATTCTTTTCACTTTGCCTAAAGATTATCGAGTGCATAGGACTAATTAAAAATTTTCTATTACCATTCTTGTGTAAAATTCATGTATTGACTTGTTCCATTACCATGGAGTCTCACTCCTCAATTAGGTTCTATGGAACAGAAAACCATAATAAATAAATAAACTCCTGTTTATTAGCGCATGTACACTGGACAGAGTCACTCCTGCAAGCGCAAAAAGTGCTGCTGCAGTAAGCTACCTAACAATGTTTGACTTGAATATTTGCTGATAAATGAAACTCAATAGCACCTGTAGAAACATAAAGCATCATTCACTTTAAATCAGATTTTATTCTGCAAGTACACTTTGAAATCTGGTAGACAGAAATGTTCACAACAATAAATTATGTTTTTTACACATCTGTTTTATTGGTTTCCGATGAGGTAATTGCAAGACATTAATGAACCTCTGATACAGTAGTATAACGTTTTTCTATTTGTGTCTTGTGTTTTTACAACAAGAAACTAAAAGGTGTGGTACTTTTATTCATTTTTTTCCCAGTAAATTAGTTTTAAAAAACGTCAAAATTATAAAAACAACCTCTGACCCAAACAATCCACAGATAGTGAAGACTGGAATAAGAATAATTGAAAGTTTATTCTCCATTGATACAGTTGTTATGTGTGTTTGTCAGAAGTACAAGTGAAAAATCTTGTTTCAAACACAAACAATAAGATGAACAAAAATGCCAAGCATTCTCACTATACTGTAATATAGGGATTTGGGTACAGTTAGCTACATCTTTTGGAATTCCAAGAATAACTTTAAATACTATATTATGAAGAAATGTGAAATATTGAGAAGACTTCTCATTGAGTATTTTCTTCTTCTTCTTCTTCTTCTTCTTCTATTACTACTACTACTACTACTACTACTACTACTACTACTTCAAGTGGAAGAAATTGATGAATTAATCAAAATCTGATATTTCTTCATATAGCATAATCTGTCTCTTGTCCCATTCCGTGCAAAACAGCTGACTGGCAGTGATTCATTCCAATCATTCCTCACAGTAAGTGCTGACAACATTACTGCACGGTAGCATGCCACTGGTCCTATTCTAAACTTGTCTATTCTAAATTTAATTAACTTCACTTACACATATTTTATACAATGTAGGCATATTGGAGAGGATTATGATTTTTAATTATATATGGCATGCAAGTACACACATTTTTACTCATATTTTTGGGATTTTGGTTTTTTCCTTGATTCTGCATTTCCCTCAATTTTGCATTTTTTAAGTCTAGACTGGATGGAAACATAAAATGGGGGTTTCACTGTATTCTGCCTGAACAGAAACACATGTCCACAGAGTTAGGAAAGTGTAAACCTTTTGCAGAAAATCTGTGTGTACACTCAATATACTGTACACCTGAGTGAGGGGTGTTTTCTTTTGAGATTTTTCTCAGGTTTCCATTGAGTAAGGTTCTTTTCAACCTTTTTAGGTGTCGGACCCTTTTAAAGTTAAAATCCACAAGGCGGACCCCCTGCCTGTTGAAATTCAACCAGAAGCCCATAAAAATTTAAAATTTTATAATATGAGTGCCACTTTTCATTAACCTCATGATGAATAGAGTGTCTTTTATTTACAGATGAATGGGAATAATCTGAAATAATGGTGTTCTGATTTGTCTGAATTCCAACTACATTCAGATATCTGCTGCGGAATTTGCTGCAGAATGTACCAGAAATTAGAAGAATAGTTAACATAAGAAACATGTAGAAATTACAAGTGAACATAAGAATCACATAGAATATTCTGGAAATGATAATTACAAAGAAAAAAATTTATGCCGGTGAATGGGATTGAACTGACGACCTTCAGCACCGCAATCGGTGCTGCCACACCGGCAGTTGGTTAACTTGGTGTCTCGTGGCAGTATATATAATTGAGAGGAGGAATATACAGGGTTATTAAAAAAGAAAGACCAGATTTCAAACACTTATTTCTTCAAACTACAAAAGACAGAAACAGGATTCCAACGTTAATGGATTAAGAAAAGATTAAAATTTAAACAGCTCGGGTAGAAGTTCCAAAATCACGATCGCATTGGCGGTGTTATTTATTGTTAGTTGTCTGTAGTGAAATGGCAGTGACACCACAGGAGAAGTCATTTTGTGTGCTGCAATTGGCAAAACTAGAGTCCATTGTTGCAGTTCAGCGAGCATTTCTCCATCTATTTCATAAACAACTGCTGTGTCATAAGCAAATTTAAGAGACGCATCAAAAATTTGTAGATGATGATTGCATCTGCAATGGGAAAAGCATGGGACATCCACACAAATTGAACAAGACTGTCAAGCATATTCACAGACTTTACAAAAGGAGCCCAAATAAATCCACATCACAAGCAAGTGAAGTACTTAACATTCCTCAACCAATGGTATGGTGAGTTCTAAAACATCATCTAAGCATGAAGTCATACAAACTGCAGTTATTGGGAACATTGCATCCTGACGACCACAACAAAAGGTATGAATTTTACATTAGCATGTTAGATGATATTGGAAGAAGACAATTTTGCTCAACAATTAATTTTTTTCTGATGAATCCACTTTTAATCTTTTTAGTAAAGTTAATCGCCCTAGAATTTGGGAAACTGAAAATCCTACGCTTGGTATTCAACATGAAAGAGGTTCACCAAAGATTAATGTCTTCTGTATGATATCTGTAACGAAAGTTTATGGGCCTTTCTTCTTCATGAAGAAAACTGTGACAGGAATGATGTATCTAGACATGCTTCAAAAATTGGTTATTTTCCCAACTTGAAGATGATTCAAATGACTTCATTTTCATGCTAGATGGTGCCCTGTCTCATTTCTCTAAACATGTTCAACAATACTTGAATAACACCATTCCAGGACATTGGATTGGAAGAAGAGGAGCAGAAGATCAACTTTATGGCCGACGGCCTCCCAGGTCTCCAGATCTTATTCTGTGTGAGTTTTATCTATGGGATTATGTAAAGCACTGTGTTTTTATCCCTCCTATGCCTGACACTTTTGAAGATCTAAGACATGAAATTGTTGAAGCTGTGAATTCCATAACTAGAGGCCAGATGATTCGTGTGTGGCAAGAAATGAGCCATCATATTGACATTTGTTGTGTAACAGTAGGTGTTCATATTGAAAGCATACCATAACTACTAATAAAAAAATGCTAATTTTTCTCTTTCCATTTATGTTGGGATCATGTTTCTATCTTTAGTAGTTTGGAAGAAATAACTGTTTGAAATCTGTTCTTTCTTTTTGAATAACCCTGTATTACAAAGTACTGCACTTTTCTTTGTATATCATTTTAATTTTCAGAACCAAAATTTCAATACCTACAAGATTCAACAACTAATAATTCATTTTATCTGTTTATAATCTAAGGAGCAGATCCAATATTATGAGAGGTTCCATAAAGGATAATGCCAACATCACTAATATATAATTTTATTTCGACAACCGGTTTCGATGGTCTCAGCCATCATCTTCTGGTCTATAAAAATTTATAAAGTTGTCATCTTGTGATGTCAACAGTTGTTGTTTACAATAATTTAAAGTGCATAGATACACTATGTCATTGTAGATAAAATATACATGTCAGTATAAGTGACAGTAAGATTTCGCATAATAAATCCTGTAGTGGCCCTTCTTGTGATTGTTCTTCAATTGGCCTTACTAGCTGATTAATTTCAACTGAATGCTTTCCTTGCTGTGAAGATGGAGAAACTGCTCACTTCTTTAGTAATCCCAAATTCAGCAACTGATGCATGTTGGAAGTAATAGCATGTTCATAATGCCAATGGTGAACCAGGTATTGCACTTATGAAGGACTTTTAACAATGAATGTCTCAGTCAACATATGCTTGAGTGAGCACTGTGACTACTTGACTTAACTCGTGCCTTTTTAGAGGACCACGAGGAAAAGATTGTGTGCATCACGTGTTGTGAAACCGGGAGTGTTGTAGAAACATTCTGGCAGTGAGGCTGCATCTACCAGCATTAAAGAATGTGCAGGTCACTTAGGAACCACAGTCATGACTTGAGAAAGTGACCTGACATATATGTACACGCATTTTTCATACAACAAAAGATAATATTGGTGAATTTGCTTTTAATATATTTAATTAGCAATTTTACCCATTCTTTTACAAGAATTTTATTATATATTTGATTTATTCTTTCAGAATTTTTGAGAATGGTGGCAAGGAAGCATCTATAAGTAGCCAACAATCCCTAAGGGGTTTGTGGACAACACGATGGGAAGTATTGGTATAGAAAAAAGGTCAATGAATGTTTCTTGTATGGAATTCTCTGTAAACAGACTTTTATATGGAATGTCAGCTTCCATTCATGTGATATACCAGTGTGTGCATTTCCAATTATTATAAATTACGTAAACCAACAGTAAAATTTTTAGAT
The DNA here is from genome assembly GCA_026315105.1 of Locusta migratoria. Taxonomy (NCBI): domain Eukaryota; kingdom Metazoa; phylum Arthropoda; class Insecta; order Orthoptera; family Acrididae; genus Locusta; species Locusta migratoria. The sequence continues at coordinate 226,934,674 of CM048755.1, forward strand.
ACTGGATCCATTTTAAATGTCGGGCTAGAACCCTGTGTTTTAATTGAAATTAAATTACATCTATATCTACATATATACTACACAATCCACCATAAGTGTGTGGTGGAGGGTACACTATACAACTACCAGGCATTTCCTTCCCTATTCCACTCCCAAATAGAATGAGGGGAAAAAATAAAGTATATACACCTCTGTACAAGCCCTAATTTCTCTTATCTTGTCCTTATGATCCTTAGGCGAAATGTAAGTAGGTGGCAGGAAGATCTTTCTGTAGTCAGCTTCAAATTCCGGCCCTCTAAATTTCCTCAACAGAATTTCTCGAAATGAATGTTGTCTTTCCTCCAGCAAATTCCATTTGAGTTTCCGGAGAATTTCTGTAACACTTGTGCAGTGGACGCACCTACCAGTAATGAATCTAGCTGCTCGCCTCTGAATTGCTTCCATGTTCTTCCTTTAAACTGATCTGCTGCAGGTTCCAAATACTTGAGTAATACTTAAGACGTGGTCGTACAAGCATTTTATATGCAGTCTCGTTTACAGAAGATATAGGATTGATATTGGAAAGAATTCTGAGAAAACCATTCCTCAAAATGAAGGCATCCATGTTCCAAAAAAAAAAATATGTTGAAAATTTACATTTTCACCATGCAGAAATTTACATTGCAAATGATCAGTGTTTCAATCAATTAGTACACTATGTGATCAAAAGTATCCGGAAACCTACTGAAAATGATTGCAAGTTTGTGGTGCCCTCCATTGATAATGGTGGAATTGAGTATGGTATTCACGCACATTTAGTCGATGACAGCTTCCACTCTTACAGGTATATGTTCAATCAGGTGCTGGAAGGTTTCTTGGGGAATGGCAGCCCATTCGCCAAGGAATACTACACTGAGCAGAGGTATCTATGTAGGTCAGTAATGCCTAGCATGAAGTCAGCATTCCAAAACACCCCAAAAGTGTTCTGTAAGATTTAAATCAGGACTCTGTGTAGGACGGTCCATTACAGGAATGCTATTGTCATGTAACAACTCCACCACAGGCCATGTATTATGAACAGGTGCTCGATCGTGTTGAAAGTGCTATCACCATCCCCAAACTGCTCTTCAACAGTGTGAAGCAAAAAGGTGCTTGAAACATCAATGTAGGCTTGTGCTGCGATAGTGCCATGCAAAACAACAAGGAGTGCAAGCCCGCTCCAGGAAAAACACGACCACACCACAACAACACTGCCTTCGAAATTTACTGTTGCCACTATAAACACTGGCAGATGGCATTCGCCATACCCACCCCCTGCCATCAGATTGCCACATTGTGTACCATGATACATCACTCCACACAATGTTTTTCCACTGTTACATGTTTATACTCCTTACAAATTACTAAGCAAGGCATTGTTTGGCATTGACCTGCACGATGTGGGCAGTCGCTCGACCATGGAATCCAAGTTTTATCACCTCCTGCCTAACTGTCATAGTACTTTGTGTGGACCCTGATGCAGTGTGACATTTCTGTGTGATGGTCTGGAGAGATGCCTGCCTATTACACTGAATTACTGTCCTCACTTGTCAGCAGTCTCTGTCAGTCAATAGACAAGGTCGGCCTGTATGCTTTCATGCCGTATGTGTCCCTTGATGTTTCCACTTCACTATCACATCAAAATCAGTGGATGTAGGGATATTTAGGAGTGTGGAAATCTTGTGTACAGACTTCTCACACAAGTGACACCCATGTTTGATGTCCATGAGTTCTGTGGAGCACCACATTATGCACTCTCATGTCTAATGATTACTGAGATCACTGATATGGAGTACCTGCCAGTAGGTGGCAACACAATGCACATAACATGAAAAACAATGTTTTTTGGGTTGTCTGGCTACTTTTGATCACATAGTGTATTTTGTAATTACATCATGGGGCTCAGTAGGTGGATGGGTGAATGTAAATAGGTAACATTGCACTGGAAAAATCAAAGTGGCATGTGACTGACTACGTGAAATGTAGGCATACTACAGGAGTGCTGTCAAATATTTGTTGGCCATGATTACAAATTTAGCTGGTGTTATTATTAAATTATACATAATGAATCATCTCAGTAATATGGCTTGAAGTTTGAAGATAAACCTTTAAAACTGCTAAAATATCTTCTCAGAATATGTCATAGGAAGAAAGAGAATGCTTGTAATAGAGTTCTGCATACAATATATGCAACTTTGAGTATCAACCTTAAAAAAAGAAATTAAGTCAGCGAAGTGTAGTGGATAAGGTGTTAAGAGTTTTAATTTTGTGGCCAGGGTTCAATCCTTACTACAGTAGAACTTCATTTTTACGCTTTTCAGGGACTTCAGAAAAATGCAGCAAAACATAAAATGCAGAAAATAATGTTTTAAATGGTAAAATATTATTACTGGATCAGCCTTGCATTTTTGTAGTTTATTTGTGATATATGTACATAATAAGCATCTAAATACTTGCCAGGAAGTTTATTAAACAATAAAGGTTATCCAAATTTTTACTATTTTAAGCACAGGGCAGAACTGGTAATTTTATGAGAAGTAGAAATTTTTTATGTAATTTCATTCATTATAATCGAGGACACTCCTGCTGGGCTATGTAAACATCTTCAAAATTACCTGAACCATTTTGATAGATATCGTTTGGACGCCGCTGCCAGGCTATGTAAGACATCTTCAAAATTACTGCCTTTTACCGGCATTAATTATTTACATAGTAAAACTCCTAAAGTTCCGTTCTTTTTGTATTTTTCGATGTTTCACATGACAATATTAGAGAATTTATTTGTGTTCTCGAGTGCAAACATATGCACAAGTATTTTTGTGACGTTTGCATAGGATCGGCATCTCACACTATTATCGCTTTTTTTAGGTTGTGGGTATTATGATACCCAACTTTGACGGATAACATTCTTTATTAATCAGAAATATGTATCACAAAAACAATGCAACTCTTTATTCTCACATCAACAAAGCAACTGGTTCCAATTGAATTCATGCCAGCCGCTCTGGCAAAGAAGCTAGCGGAAAGAGGAAAGAGGAACTACACCACCACAAATCGGCGTTATTCTCACGTGAACAAACCATTCTGTTAGTACACACCAGGTACTCTAGCAAAAAAGCTGGTGGAAAGAGGAACTACATTGCCACAAATCGGCGCGTCTTAAGTCAACTAGCTGCATACTGCCAACAACGATACGTGAAATATATCTTTGAATAAGTGCAAAGTGTCAAGAAACTCAACTGTGAATAATTTTTAAGCACTATACTTTAAGGGGAAAGTCATGCTAGCGTCTATTTATGTAGATTACATCATTTTTTCTTAAAGGACATGCTTTCAAAAAGCGTAAAATGCAGGAAAAGTGTAAGTATGTTAATGCAAAAATGAGGGTGAATTAACATTGTGAACATAGGAAATTTGAAGGGACTGACAAAAAATGGTGTAAATGGTGGGAAAATGTAAAAACTGGCAACATAAAAGCGAGGTTTTACTGTACTTCCTTTTTATTTATTTTATTTCTTTCTTTCATTTCATATAATCCCTTCCAATGTTAAACTTTTATTTTCAAAATTTAAATTTATTTATAATTTCAGTTGGTGTATGTAAAATTAATATATTCATTTTAGTTGTAAGTACTTTGAATAAATTACCATATTTACACAATTTTCATTACTTGGTGAAGTTTCCAATAAAAAAAGTATTTTCAATAATTCTAGTAATTATCTTTGAAAGATTATACATTAATTTTAGGTGATCATAGTTAAGAAACTATGTTCATGCCATATGCATTTAATAAAAAACCAATTTATGGCATCAACAGTTTATCCTGGAAAGTGCATCAATGCAAACCATACTTTATACAAGATGTTAATGACTTTTCTTTTATGCATACCAAGCATATAAAATCATTGGCATGAAAACAGAAGCACTGAAAATTGATTTTATATGACTGAATATGCGTTAATTGTATCTTCTCTTCACGATAACTATTGCTGCTGTTGTGGAATTCAGGAAAACTGAAAAATCTGTTAAATTTTAATTTAATTACTGGCCCAGCAGTCTTGCATGATAATGATGCAATTATGTGACATTGGCTCCATTGGCTCCAATACCTTGTTCTAACTTGGACAATACAAAAGCTACATTGGTAGACATTGTGGCTGTCTAGTTACTAGTATGAATTTGTGTACCGGCCCACCACTAAGCATTTCTATTGGCAGCTACTTGTAGGTTCTTATGCACAGTTTGATTTTTTTGGAAGATTCTTACTAACTCATGGGAAATTCACATTTTGGAGGAATTGTCAGTGACTTTTCACAATGTGGTAAGAGTGGCAACACCAGCCCCAACACCGAGTATTGTTTTGGACTTGTTTATTATGGTTGGCCATGTAATGTCAAACAAAACCCACCACCTTGTGGTAGGCCATTTGTTTGCACACCATAGTGCCAACTTAGTACAGATGGGCATACTACTTCTCCATGCATAAAATAGTGATGCCTGTGTAGTAGTTACCTATATATTCCAGCTGGAAGTACTTTAGTTCCTGCATCAAGGACACTGTGATGTACTCAGCACCAAGCAGTTAGCAAGGTGCTATTGCACACGGCCTGGTATCGACAGAGAGACTGAATGAAGAAATTACGTTGTGAGTATAACTTCCCACAAAAGTAGTTTGATTGATACCACCCAGCAAGCTGTTGTCAACAGTTACATATTTCTTAATATAATGTGCCTGCTACAAAAAGTCTACAACTCAACACTACATACAAAATGAAACTAACTGAGTATACGGTGGCAATCAGATGTGGTAATGCAGTGTTGTAACCAATGTATGTTCTAGATCCACTAACATCGTGCAGGCTGAGACAGGAGTTCACAGGTGGCATCAGAATCAAATAAGTCCTTTTTATCTTCAAATTCTGCCACCCATCCTTTGTTAACATCTCCATTTCAACTCTAGGACCTGCAGCAGCAAAAGCAACTCCAATTGTCAAGACAGTCACCACTGCAGTTGTATCTAGGGATGGGAGTGTGATGCAGCGATTCGAGCGCACCGAGAATTTCTCAAGCTGCCAGCAATCAAGCAGTTCTCGAGAAGCTCATGAGAAGTGGCACAGCAGCAGGCGTTGCTGCTTGCTGGTCAACTGGGACAGCATGCCACGCCATGCCTACGGTTATTTGCATGTGGCATGTTGCTTGTGGCTCACTGTGATTATTAAAATATGGGCATTGGATACACAAAAACCAGTCACGGATCTGGCAGTACTTTATGGAGGATGGAGATGTCTGTTGCAAAGCTCCATACTCCAGCAAAAACTTAACAGGCATCATATGACATTTAAAATTACACAAGCAGGGGGGGGGGGGGGGGAGAGCAGCATCATGAAAATATGACATCCAATCAGTTCTTCAGACCACCACGTGTGAGAGTTTGATTCAAGCAGCACATACAGTCAATTCTTAGGCAGTCTCTGAGTTCTTTGTCAGTGTACAAGTTTTCAACCTTCAGTGTGACGACTGGAGTTCAGATTTTGCATTTAATTTTTTTAAGATGCCTGGTGTTGTATCTTTACGAATTATGATATTTTGGAGGTACTAGACTACTTTAAATTCGAATTTAAAAGGCCTATATTTACATATTTTTGGCATTTGAGCATATTGTTGTCATATTTAGAAGAAATGCTCATAAATATACATATTTGTGACATTTAGAGGTCATAATGAGGTTAATTTTGTTCCCTGGCAACCCAAGAACCTCCCAGAATATTAGGCCAATAAATTTCCAAAATGAGATAATATGGGACAAGCCATCAGAATAAAAGCCTACCAGGTAAATATGGAGAGCTCATGGAGGAACACAGTTTTGTTTTTCTGATTAGGTAGTCTCTCGGATAAGGATGCTAAAGACTTGTGATTATTCATTGTTGTCAGATGGATTATCGGACTAGGAATATGTGTCAGTATTTGTTGCCCGCAATTAATGTGTCTTCGAGTCACTCACGTAATCTCTGCAGTGTGCCAACAATGCCCTACTAGTTATTGTCGCCATTTAGGAATATGAATCATTTTTGCACTTGTTTCTGTGCTGTTCACATCGACTATTTGCTACCTTCTTCAAATTATGAATATGCCTAGGCCAAACACCAGTAATTTACAGAAATGGATCCGGAGTGACTGTGCTTTCAAAATGGATGGAAAAATAATACTCTGCCAACAATATTAAAAAGAGGTAAGTTTAATTTTCTTTTTTATTTTATTTATTTATTTTTGATAATTTTTCCAAAAAATTAAAACAATTATTAAGTTCATTTGTAAATTTGCATGTTTCTATGTGAAAATGGGAAGGAAGGCATTTTTGCAAATAAAAAAAATGTTAAATGTTATGAGTGGATAGAAATTCAAAATTTTAGAAACTTATATGTAGTCTTAATTCACTTTTTGGAGAGACCATCTCACAGGTACGCACTATTAACTTACATTTTTGTACAATTGTATGTACTTATTGATATTTATTCACTTCTCAAATGCAGGGTTGAGAAAGAATTTCAAGTGGATCAGCATAATAAGACATCTCAGCATCAGAACAACATAACCAAGAAACCAAGACATGGTTAAAAAACTTCACAGTAACCATTGACCTAATTTTTAAAGAATATGGACAACAAAAATGAGTTCAGTGGAGATTTTTGGGAGGCTTTAATAAAAGCAAACATCCCCTTGAATAAGCTGTAGAATGAATTTTTTCAGTAATGTTTATGGAAGTAGGTATGTGAAAGTCAATGGATATAATGTGGACTATACATAGGGCAAAATAATACTCATTTAATTTTTTTAAAAACTCGACAAATTTAAATTATGTGTGAATGTCTATTTTTGTAAAATGAACATTGTTACTTGATTTTTTTAAAATTTAGTTTCTTTATTACAGAGATTGGAGAATATTGGGAAAGGCATTGGCTATTCTCCAGTCTGGCTATCCGTTGACGAAACCACTGATTCTTGCAGTTGGTATATGGTGCACATTATAGTTGGAAAACTGTTAACAAGGCAGGATGAGGACACTTCATACTGTGAAAAGAACTGGAACGAACTACACACACCATGACTGCATGCACAGTGCAGGAAGCATTGTGCAAGTTTTGACAATATTGAATAGTTTAAAATAAATTATAAGTAATATAAGAGTGCAGTTATTCACATCATATCCTGAGCCAATAATTAGTTTTTCTCATCATGTCCCGAGCCAATAATAAAAAATTGTAAAATCCTTTGATTTTCTTTAAGGTGTGCTATGGAGATCAGAAACATGGGGAGAACAAGGTTTTAGCCATTGTGAAGAATAGTGCCGCATACATGCTGAAGGCCACAGAGTGTCGCCACGTATCTTACCCAAAATTATGTCCAGAGGTCAAGGGTATTATACCTTCGGCAAAGAGGGTTTTCATAGAGCTTTCACCCTCATTGTCCTCTGGCACCTGAACCAGTATTGGTAAGGTGGGGAACGTGGACTTCAGCTGCAAACTAATATGCAGACAACCGCAGAAAAGTTGAAGAGGTATGGATGTGTATATAGTTCTGGATAAATAAAATAAGCAAAGAAACCAAACAACATAGAATTCCAGTATTAAGCTTATTTCTCTGTGCAGCAGTTTTCAGCCTGAAACTGACATTTACTAGATTACTACTTTCTCATTCTAGGTCCTAAAGGGCTTTCAAGATAGAAAAAAATTAGCCATGCCAAAATCCAAGGAAGACCAGCATTTACACAGCCTATCTTTCATCCAAATGCACCTGGGTGGCCTTCTAGACCTAATTAAGAAACATTAGACTCATAACATGGAAGTTATGAAGGCAGTGGCTCTTGATATAGGACTTAAGACACAGAGCAAAATTTGACCACGTCTGATCAGCGAGAGACTTAGGGGGGGGGGGGGGGGGGGAAATTCTTCATAGAAATCCTGGGTGGCCTACGATTTGGAGGATCACTCAGTTACTGGAAGGAGAGAAACACTTTGAGAATCTAGATGATTTCACGTTGTCTGATGTTGCTGCTCTTAAATTTTTACATGTGTTGTTGAACGATCATTTTCAAGATTGAAACCATTATCTGACCACAGGAAGATTTTAAATGTCAAGAATATGGAAAAAAAGAATTTACCAAACTTATAGTGTAAGTACCTATGTTATACTTCATTGAATTATAACCATTATTGAAAATATGGCAGTTTTTAATTAATTTTCCCAATTAAGATGCACATTTTAAAGACTTTATCTAAGATAAATTCATAACACAAGAATTTTAGCTGCATATTTAAAAGCATATACTGGCAGTAACAGCATATTTTAACTGTGTATTTCAATGAGTTTTGGCACATATTTCATGGGTTTAAAGTTCATATTTATCTGAACACTACAGATGATGATGTGATCAGTTCTACAGCAAATGTCTGCCAAATACAAACATCAATATTTCAATAATGAAATAAAATATATAGACAAATAATGGAAAGAAATTAGTCCCTTATTGAGTTACAAAGTTGTGAGGCATTGCAGAGTTTGCTAGTTTTATTAAAATTGATGATCAGAATGAATGCTCTTTTTGTTATCAACATGTTGTATTTCATATCTGATGCATATACCCATGTGGTGGGTCTTGTATTTCTGTCTTATGTGGACTTGCCAGTTTCTGTGTCATTCGATTTTGAGAAAACTGTTTGGGAAAATGTTTTATTTTTGCACAGTTTACTGCAAAAATCAAAGATTGAAATCAATGAAAGAACACCACATAATCTCTATTTGAAATTTCATTTCATTTCCTACTCCCTGTCAGGTGCTTCACTTTCATCTGTTGAGCAGCATTTAACAATATCCACTTACTGTGCATCTGCATCGCCATACAGTAGAGCGGCAATTATCCAGATGTTGGTCAACTGAATGCCGCTTAACCAAACTGTATACTTACTTGCACCTGTTGCTGTATCACCCTACCATCCAACGCCCCCCCCCCCCCCAACTAAGTTTCCCACAATAGCCGCACTGGACCGCCAATGGCAGAACATTGCTTCTAATGGGGGACCTACATGACACCACTTGATAACACAGCTGACAGACCAAACTGCCAGTCACTGAGTATCAACAGTCGGCACAATTCATTTGATGTAGCAGTATAAGTAACAGCAGCATCAAAGCTGCTCACAGCAACAGCTGCGCCTTCCAAGAGTTGTGATACAGTGTGAAGGATCGCACACCATCAAGAACAGCTTGTCAGTAGCTCCCTTGAAGGGGTCCTAACAGTTACTGTCTGCTCTCTGTTACAACCACTTTTGTGCTGCATAAAGAAGTAAACTTGACAATGAAAATGCTTTATGTAAATGTCTTGTCCTTTCTATCAGAAATAAATATGAGATTATTAAAAGGTTAGAAGAAGTTGAATCTGGAACCACATTATCTAATGAGTACGAGTTGTGGAAGTGGATAATTACAGATATAAAAAATCAAAAACAAAAAATGAACATTGCAAATTTTATAGCTAAGCTTGATTCTACTGATAGAGCGACAATAAATAAAACTATGAAGCTCACCATAACATGGATCTAGATGATGCCATTTGCAAGTGGTTTACATGAAAGATATAACAACGAGGACCTGTCTCTGATCTCATTCTAGGTGGAAAGGCAATGCAATTCAACAAATAAACTTGGATGGCAGTAGAACTTTACAGCAAGTACAGCCTGGTTAAATGCTTCAAGTCAAGACACAACATTTGTGTACTTCATTACAAGGAGAAAAATTATCAGCTGATTCTTTCAAAATCAAATTAAAGGACATATTTAGGGAAGAAGTATATACTCTAAAACCATTTACAATTCTGACGAAACTGGGTTAATTGGAAAGTTGTTTCACGTTATAAATTAGCAGCATCTGGTCCTACAATAAACAGGGATCATATTATTGCTTTGGACTGTGCTAACACTACTGGTAGTCACCGACTGACTATGTTTGTCATTGGTAAAAGTAAACGAACTGCATTGTTTTAAGCACATTAATATGTCAGCCTTGCTGTTGTGTACACCTCACAAGAGAGGGTCTACATGGATAGTACAATTTTCACGAAGTGATTTCTGGACTTTTCATGTAGGCCTACTCTGTAAAACCTCATCAGCTAAAGAGTGGGAAGAGGGAGAAAACACCACATCTCTTTGACAGTGCACAAACTCATCCATCATGTGATATTAAAAAAAAAAAAAAAAAGAGTTCATAAAAGTAATGTTTCTTCCATCTAACACAACCTTATTACAGCCCATGTATCAAGCCGTTATTCAGGCATTCACATAGTATTAGAGAAAAGAATTGTTATGTAAGTTGTTGTTACAAAGGGAAGAGGTTGAAGAAGAAAATCTTTTAATAAATCACAAGAATGTTGTTTTGAAAGATTTGTCCTACATGATCAGTGCAGCTTGGGATAATATAAAGGAAAAGAATTTGAAAAAAGGCTGGAATAAAATTTTGGATACAGAAGAAAGTTCAGAAAGTATAATTGAAAACGATGAACGGAATGATATGTCCAAAATTCTCAGTATGCTAAAAGAAATCAATTGCCATTAATGTGATGAAGAAGATATTTATGAATACTGATGATGCAGGTCCAGGCCACAAATCGTGCTGGACAGTGAAACTGTAAACCTCATCACAGAAAGTTTACACCATCAGCATTTAACCGACCAGTGGTCCAGAAAGTGAAGATGAAAGTATATTAGCTGCTTCTGAAGCATTCACTATTTAGATACTGCCTTGTCATGGTTTGAAGCTCAAGATGAGAGAGATCAGTATCAGATACCTGTACTGAAAATAGTATGTGACTTAGCTGCTCATAAGTGTATAGGCTTGCTTTGAGAGACCAAAATTAAGGAATTTTTAAGCATTAATGTTGTATACTTTATGTACTGCTCATGCAAAATGCATATGTAATACATATATATTTTTTCTTTAATAATCTGTATTACATACTATATTATTCTTACTGTACTTTCCATTGTATTTGACTTTGTAATATTCAAAGAGTTGCCTGTTATAAATACATTTACTGTACAGTACTTCTTATTGGCACATTAAAATTTACAGTTCAATTATCTGAACGAACCAGTTTTCTGAACAACCATGTCCTCCAATTATTCCGGAAAATCAATATTCTACTATACTTATTTTCCAGTGATTTCCCCATTGCCTACTTAAAAATGTTGTTCATTTCTTCTTTCACAGTGATCTTCTGTGTCTTACTGATTTTTAAAAAATAAATACGAAAAAGAAGAGTTACTGATTAAAAGAACACGAAAAAGAACATGAACACTTTGTAAAAAAGATGAAAATAATAATTTTAGAAATACTTGCTTTTCTTTGGAATCAACCAGAGAGAGTAACATCTCCAATGTTGATTTGACAACATCAGCATCAAAATTGAAGCAGTTAAGATTCCCTTCCACCTTGGACAACAAAAAGTTTGTGCACCATATACTTCCCTCGCCATCTCTTCCAAAAGCAACAATTAGGCTTGGACTAATCTGTAACAATAACAACACAAATTCACTCAACCCATGTGCAAAATGTAAAATGATATACAATTACAAGCCAATTTCCAGAAAATCTTTTCTTAAACTGTGAGCAATATGTTGGAGGTTAAGTATGCTTGAAAAAGAGTTACTTTTAAATTTTGGTTTCATTAGTTGGACAGATCTTTGGGCTACACATTAATACAATTACAATGTTTGTGTAGCTTGAACATAATTGTTTTGTTTGCGTTTCCCATAATTCTATAAGACCACTTTTACATCTTTAAAATTTATATGGAATATTCTGTTGTAAACATGGATACTTCTATTTTTCTTCAAACTGATTCATACTTCAATTACTATATCAAAATATGCCACACACACACACACACACACACACACACACACAGTATAAAGAGAGAAGATAATATAAACAATATAATCAGTACAATAAAAATATTAGTTACTTTATGTTGTTTGTTTTCATACACTATTATTTATTCATTTGGTCCTGTAAATATTGAATTGCAATCTATCTCTGCATCCACACACATGAAGGATAACCATTATACTAAGTACCTTTCCTACAGTGCTCCTTACAGCGATGTTCCAGTATGGGACATGTTTCATTCTTTCCTGGCTTGTGGAGGGGTATCAAAATAGTTCATTCCCATGAGTCGGGATATGCTCTTTCTGCAGTGCCAAATCAAGCTCCCATATGTAGAAAAGGCAGTTTTAAGACTCAGAATGTTAGATCTAAAGTCCAAATTGCCTCTCCCTATGCACACACAGTAATTGTGGGCCATTTCTGTCCTAATTTTGTCAGCAGACTGCAATGGTAGCAGACAGATTCCTGCCTCAACATTTGCGATAATGTCCCCCGTGGAGACCTTAAGTGGCATCACGGCAAAATTAACCCCTTTTGATAGAACTGAACATTCTACTTTGGTTAATTCTCTTCCTGATACATTAACAACAGTTCTCAGAACTGTCAGCTACTGTGCCTATTAGTTGACACTTCTGCAGTGATTTCCATGCTCCTTAATGTTAGTCCATCCACCTTATTCCAGTCACAACAACCAGTAAATGAACCTATTTCATATATAGCAGATATGTTTCAGGCACTGCCTCAACACAACTTACTTGCAGTAAATGAATTTTATGAACAAATAGACAGGGTGGCTATGAGCAGATCTCTTAGCCCAGCAGTTAACAATTTATTTATAAAGTTTTTCAAATGTGCACTGCCAACAGCCAGAAAGAAACCAACTAAGTGGTACCGCTATGTGGATGGCACCTCTGTAGTATGGACTCATGGAAAAGAGGACCTGTAAGTCTTCTTGGTGCATCTCAATGGCATTAATCAAAAAAATACAGTACACGATGGATAAGGAGAACAATGGCCAACTTAACTTCATGAATGTATCAGTAATTAAATGGGTGGACAGGACTCTAGACCATAAAGAACAAAGGAAGGATACACACACCAACTGATACATCCACAAGGAGTCAAACTACAGTAGAACCCCGATTTAACGAACCCCCATTTAAGGAAAACCCGCTTTTAACGAATATTTCCGTCGGTCCCGGCGAAACTCCCATTAGACTAACATTATTTTTGCCCGCTTTTAACGAACCCCGCTTTAAGGAAAAGTCCGCTTTTAAGGAACAAACATGAAAAATTCTGGAAATTAAAATTTTGTTTTTACGCAATTCCTAATTGTGGGCAAGTTAATTTGTTCTGTTTCTTCCATAGAATTAGGAATTTGTGTTTACGTGACGTCGGTTATCGATTCTTTAAGTCAATGCATATCGAACATCTTTGCAGCGATACCGGAGAAAGCGTTTGACCAATCAGCTAGCTATTTCCCTCATGTCTTCCATGTGCTATGGTCACGTGGTCTGACGTCAGTCGAAAATTACGAAGCGCGAACTGTGAAGTGTTGTGTTATTTTTTTCAGATTCACTTTTTCAGAATTGTAGGAGTGGAGCACAGCCGACTCTAGAGTCGGCTGTGAGTGGAGAGAAGCTGACGACCAACCAGGCTGTGTGATAATGGCAAAGAATATGATCTGGCGCGTCTTCTTTGTGCGACTTTTAGAAACAGGGAACATTGTTAAATGCCGAATCTAGCAGTACCTTTGGTTGCAAAAAGACGAATATTCTTGTGACAATGTTCAGTTGTACTTATTTAATGTTTTGAAGGCGTGGGGATTACATAGCTGCATTCCTGTAAGCGAAAAATTTATGCAAAACAGGTTCGAAAATCGCTTTGCTAGATTAGTGTGGAAAATGCACTGTTTTCGAACCGATTAGAAAACTTAATAATCTCTCGTTTCAGAGTTTAAGTGCAAAGTGTTGAAACTGAACAAGTGGAGAAAACATTACGACTAATAAAATGTTATAAGGTCAGGCATTAAGTTACCCCTACGTAATTAAAAACTCCAATGCGTTTAAAAAATTACCTCATACATCAAATGCCTGAATGACTTCGAGAATTGTCAAGCATTTAACCCCAAAGACGGGTGGGTTAAAAAGCAGATTAACTGTCGGTGGCCGCCGATTGAAGTGTTACAGCTAATTTGGTGTTGTGGATTATTTTTTTACGAGTAATGTATCGCAAAATCGTGACACACTTGTAGAGGATACGTTTAAGTGTAATTTACACTATAATGTTATTGCTGCTACTTTAACTTGCAAAAAGAAAAACTGTTCTATTGTAGTTACCGGCGTAACATAATCGAAAATCTTAACATATTTGTAGAAGCGCTAAAGACCTATTTGTCGTGCGCCCAAACTCCCCATACATCAATATTTTTAGAAAATATTTTTGACGAATTAACAATGGTAATAATTTTGAAGAATGTACAGGTTGTTAAAAAGGTATTTATACCTCGAACCAGTGGGAAGGCGATGTCGAAAATTTTGAAATTTATGCATTAGTAAAAATTACAGATTGCAATTCTGCGGAAAAGAAAGCGCTTGAGAACTTTAGAAAAAGTGCATTGAGAATCAGTCAGTTCTCGAATATAGTGTTTTTTAAGACTGATGTATGGCACCAATTTTTGCATCTGTAGTCAGCTCTTTTAAAGTAGCTGAGTCAATAAAAACAAACATCAACCACATAATGATAACTTTGGTCATTACAGTATGCTGGGAAAACAAAATGGTCATCTCTTTTTGATTTAATAAAAAATATTTTTTTCTGCAGAAAGTGTGATGTATTTAAAATTGTGGCAGATTACTGGTATGTTAGTAATTAAATAGTGCCTATAACACCTACACATGCTTGAATTATGTCTCTGAGTCACTCCTCCTGTGTACCTAGGCAAAACCCCCATTTAAGGAAAACCCCTATTTAAGGAATAAATATTTCGGTCCCCTGAGATTCGTTAAAAAGGGGTTTTACTGTACCATCCAAGAAAAAAAAAAGGGGGGGGGGGGAGTAGTCATTGAAACGGTGAACAGAGCCAACAAAATCTGTGAACCAGCTTACTTGCAGGATGAACTGAATCATCTATGTTGGGCCTTCTAGAAAAGAGGATATGCTAGAATGGAGATTTATCGAGCACTCCATCCACAAATACCAAAATCTGGAGGCAACTGGAAAAATGTTCCTCCCTTCATTAGTAAAATTACAGACTGCATCGGGAAAGTTTTTGCCAATCATAGGGTGTAAACGATCTACAAACCCACCAAGAAAATTGAAGAGTGTTTAAGATCGATAAAAAATGCATGTCATCCCCTAGCAACACCTGTGGTATACAAAATTCCATGCAGTTGTGGTCAAGTGCATATTGGAACAACTAAATGAAGAGTCAACACTCACTAAGCCAACCATAAAAGAAACTGCAGTCTGGGACACACTGAAAAATCAGCTGTCTCAGAACATATTTTTTGTGATGGAAACAATGAAATAAAATTTAGTTAAACAATACGCACATGTATAGAGAGGCAATAGAAGAATAAGAATGTTATTTACCCTTTCTATCAAGGTCATTCATTTAATTAGAGAATAACTGTGGTCTTATCTATTACACTTCTCTGGGCCACTCCTAATGATACTGTTTTTTTCTGATTATCATTCCCCACTTAGGACAATATACTGGGTTCTATTACTGAAGAAGTCTATGAGCCACTTGCATATATGTGAACCTAACATGTATGCTAGTACCTTCAATATCAGTCTGCAGAAAGGGGTATTGTGTGAAATGATTTTTGGAGCTGTAGTTTGCATGTTGCCCTTCATTCATGGTTTGCAGCACATCATGTGAGAAAAGTGCAAGTTGAAATCACGTAAGTGATGCCTTCTATAACAGAGTTTACTCATAGATAGAAGCTTTTCCATGTCAAGGAACTCCATTATATTCACACTGAGAATATGTTCAAGAACTCTACAGCAAAACAAAATTAACAATACTTTGTAAATTTGAGAATCTGTTCTTTTATACTTTCTGCATTCATGAGTCACCTGTATTTTTTACCATTTACTTTAACTTAACACTATGTAAGAGATTCATGATAAATGCAATGTATAGAGTACTCTGGGTTTCAAACTGTAAGACATATCCAGTGGCAGATATAGACCCTGGCCATAACCCAATGGTTATGAACTATAGATTAGCTTGAGAAACTGCAAAAAGATAGGAAAGTAAGGAGATAGAATCTAGATAAAGGAAAGGAACCAGAGGTTGTCAAGAGTTTCAGAGTGAGGATTAGGCAAAGATTGACCAAACGGGGGAACATAGTACAGTAGAATGGCTAGCTTTGAGAGATTAAATAGTGAAGACCACAGAGTATTGTACAGGAAGAAGAACAAGGCCAATAGAGATACCTGGATAACACAGGAGATATTGTATGTAATTGATGAAAGGAGAAGATATAACAATGCAGCAAGTGAAGCTAAAAAATAAAGTTGGCAGGAGGTGCAGATTGGCTAAGCACGAGCAGCTAGAGAAAAAATGCAAGTCTGTATGTATAACTTGAGGAAAGATAGATACTGACTTCAGGAGAAAGAGGGAGACAAGAAAAGCAATTGCATGAATATCAAGAGATGGAAAACCAGTACTAAGCAAAGAAGGAAAAGCTGAAAGGTGGAAAGAATATATGGTGGGCCTATACAAGGAAAATGAACTTTAAGGTATTATTATAGAAATGGTAAGGAACTAAATGAAATTAGATAGGAGATATGATTCTGTGACAAAAAGCTGACACACCACTGAAAGATTTGAGTTGAAACAAGGCTTGTAGAGTAGCTGATATTCCCTCTGAACTGCTGTTATCATTGGGAGAGCCAGTCATAAAGAAACTGTTCAACCTTGTGTGCACAATGTATGCAGCAGGGGAAATACCCTCAGACTTTAAGAAGAATATAATTATTCCAATTTCAAAGAAAGGAAGAGTAAACAAATTTGAAAAATTATTAAATTACAGAACTATCAGTTTAACAAGTCATGGTTACAAAATGATAACATGAATTATTTACAAACAAATGGAAAAACTGGTAAAATGAGACCTTAGGGAAGATCATTTTGGATTTAGGAGAAGTGTAGAAACCCATGAGGCAATACTCATATTATGACTTATCTTAGAAGATAGGCTAAGGAAAGGCAAACCTGCGTATACACCTACATAAATGAGTTTGTTTATAAATAACACTTCTGCTACCAGTCACAATTTTTATAGCTTATTCAGTACGATGCAATTCGGGAAATAATTCTCATTTCCAAGTGAGTTTTTGTGCTAACCCATTTAAGTTGCGGTGTTTATGATGTGTGAGGTACTGCATTATTTTGTTGTCTTTACTGCAATGATTAAATGCATAAATTTTAGTTGTTGGTCAGTCTTTATACATTGAAGTGCATTGCACAGAAAATAAGGTGGTGCCAAAGGAATTAGATTAGGTAACGAGACAATAATAATAGAAGTTTTGATACCTATTTGGGTAGCAAAATAACCTCTGATGGCTGAAGCAAAGAAAATATAGAATGCAGAATGGCTAGAGGAGGAAAAACATTTCTGAAAAAAAAAAAAAAAAAAAGGAACATTTGTTGACATCTAATAATAATTTAAATATTAGGAAGGCCTTTCTGAAAGCATTTGTCTGGGGTGTAGCACAGTACGGGAGTAAGGTGTTTATAGAAAAAGATTATATAAGCTTTTGAAATCTAGTGCTACAAATGAATACTGCAGATTAGATAGGTAGATCACATAACAAAGAGACACTGAACAGAAATTTCTGGCATATCTTGCCTAAAATAAGGGATTGATTTTTGGTGTGTGTGTGTGTGTGTGTGTGGGGGGGGGGGGGGATTAAAATCACAGAGGGAGACCACAACTCAAATGCAGTATGCAGGTTCAAAAGGATGTAAGTTGCCATTTTTATTCAGAGATGAAGAGGTGTGCTCAGGCTAGGGTAGTGAGGAGAGCTGCATCTAAATAGTTTTTGACTGAAGACTACAACAACAACAATAATTGTAAAACCGAACTGGAATCATATCCAGACATGGCAACATACCTGTTTTCAACTCTCAGTTTTGCTTCTCCACACAAAGAATGCATATTACTTTGTCCTTTATACAGGAGTCAAGGTCAATGGTCAAACATTGTTATATTTGTATGATGATCTTGTGTGAACAATTCCTTAAACACAAAATTTAAAAATTCAGGTTTGTGTCGTCTACTGCCAATCAATGAATGACTGGATAAAGGCCTTTGACACATTTAGCAATTTTACATAGGACAAGAATTATCTTTGGTTCTCAGCAAGATCTTTTACTAAAATGTTCAAATGTTTGTTAAGCTTAAGGGACTTAATTGCAGGGTCATCAGTCCCTAAACTTACAAACTACTTATGAACTACCTTATACTAAAGACGACACAAACATCCATGCCCAAGGGGGTATTCGAACCCCCGACCATGGTGGCCTTGCAGACTGTGACTGGTGCGCTGAAGACCGATTGGCCACTGAGGCCGGCGATCTTTTACTAAGGTAATGTAGTTGTAGATGTATATATTACTACAAAGTTTTGCCCATCTTATTTTGCTCATGAAAATTTGTTCCCGGCCGAGATTCGAACCCGGGATCTCCTGCTTACTAGGCAGACACATTGACCACTCCGCCACCGAGGACACAGTGACCAACCTGACTGCAGAGGACTCTTCCCTGCACGTCTCCTGCCACACCCAAATCTCCATTCGCTACACTGTCTCTTTCCTATTACCACAGCCTCTTAATTCTGTAATGTTCGCAGACACAATACCGTATTCCCGCATCAGGGAGAACAGACCATGAGGTATCGAGACACAATTAATTGTCGTCAGGAGCCCAGCCTTGGCTTGTATACAATTATATATTTTTGACAACATTACAGTGTTCATTTTTAATTAAATAAATCGCAATTTGCGATCACTTATGGATTCACTGTACTAGGTTTAGATGTAATACCAATGTGCGGCGAATGAAAATTTGCGCCCGGCTGGGATTCGAACCCGGGATCTCCTGCTTACTAGGCAGACACGTTGACCACTCTACCACCTAGGACACAGTGACCAACCCGACTTCAGAGGACTCTTCCCTGCACGTCTCCTGCCACACCCAAATTACATCTAAACCTAGTACAGGTAAGCCATAAGTGATCGCAAATTGCGATTTATTTCATTAAAAATGAATGCTGTAATGTCGTCAAAAATATATAATTGTATACAAGCCTAGGTTGGACTCCTGATGACAATTAATTGTGTCTCGATACCTCATGGTAAGCGAGGCACCTTAGACCGCTTGGCTACTCCACCACGGCCACCTCATATCAATAAGCATTACCACAAGTTACACTGATTTGAGCTTCAGAGAAGAATTAATGTTATTGTGAGCAATGAATAATTTATTTACTATGAGTCTTCTTGTTTCTATCCACACCAGTATATTTCTGTTTTCTCATGGAAATTGTGAAATTTGAGAGCCAGTTATTGTGATGTAAGAGTTGCTCCATTTTCAAGAGTTGCTTCCAGTATCACGAACTGTGCTATTCCTATGCTGAAATTGTAAGACACCGCTATAATGGATTCAGGCTAATTAATGACCTAAATATCAACAACCTAAAGAAAAAAAATTTCAGAAGATAGCGCTGCATACTGACCAAACCCAGGATTCCCATCTCGGATCCCATGTGAGACGAGCATGGGTTACGTGTCGTTTATCTCTACAAAGGTCTCCCTTGCAGAGCTAAGAACTGGAAACATTGTTGCAAATATATGGCAACACTATGTCAGTGCAGTTACTTCTGCAAGGGTACTGAATTGGCACACTAAGTATACTCATTCCTTTTCCACTTTCATGATTCATGCTGCACAATCCTCCTGTAGATTGACACACTCAGACAGAAATTTTAAGTTTTGTTCTCAAGGAATACTGTTTTTCATAAAAGTGACTATTTTGATATTTTTTGTGATGTGGTATTAGGTTTGGGAATGAATACCATAGAGCGAGAAACACTGGCTGTGCCGTTTCTCTGGCTGTCTGGATCTGTGTGTGTCTTAAATTGCAAAGGCGGCGTACGTTATCAGTTCAAATCATGGTGGAGGACAGTGCAGTCAATGGTCTTAGTTTCTATTTCATTTCATGGCATGACAAATTCCTTAATGATATCAGAAGAAAACATTAACAATTAATTCTTCTTGGAAGTTTGATTCAGTAATTTGTGGTAATAGTTATTGATATATGTTCCAAAAGGCAAGCTGCTTCACTATACTAACACCTCTGAAGAAATTTGAATTGATTGTCAACAATGTGTGTTTCATTCTGAATCATCACTTAGGACCCACATGCCAGAAAATACTTCTGGAGGAAGGGAGTGTACTAATTAATATAATATAATCACTTCAAGTAAAATCTCTGCTGCAGAAATTAGGCACCACACATGCAAGTTGGCTGTGTCGCTAACTAAAGCAAGTGTGAAAGGTATTAACATGTTTACAGCCTACATTTATTGTAATAAATCAAATAATGAAACTTGTGCCACTGCAGTTACTGTGGCTTGTCAAAACCATATAAATCCATGATGATAAAAAATTGAAGGATTGTTCCTAAAAGAAAATGAACAAGATATAAACCATTAATAACAATTTTCAGCACTGTAGTGAGGTTTTTTTTATTGTACCATGAGCTATAAAATTTATTTTTTGCCCCACTAACATATAGCATGTTAGTGTAATAATATAATCATTGTATAAAATGGTTGGTCTGTCTATGTTGTTATGGGGTGTGAAATAGATACTGTAGGCATTTTAATGTATCACCACTCAACTGCACTAAACCATTTTACATATCCAGGGTGATGAGCATTAGCAGGCACTTTTGGCAAAAAGTAAGATAGCATAGTACCAACTCCTCTGTTGCTGGCAGCCACTGAGAAATGGACCGTGGAGTCTGGTGCATGAGGTGTTATGAGGAGGTGGTCTACTAAGGAATGTTATTACACTGAATTATTATTAGCATATATCACATGTCAAAATATGCTGTAGATATGCTTCCATTCCCCTTGACTTCAGCTCTAAGAGGAATAGTGGTATAAAAATTTTGGATACAGGTGGTTTTGATCACCAGACCTTGTGTTTACAGAGCATGTGCTCTACCACAATATCATACATGTTGTCGACCTGTGTTAACCCTAACTGGAGACAAGACTTCTTGCAGAAACTGGGCAGCCTGCAGTATTGTGCAGATAGCCAGATTTAAAGCATATCAGCGTGGCAAGGTTTACTGTCCCATCTAGCAATCGGTGCAGACTTACGCTCAGTGGTTGCCAGTTGCTGGGCATTTTTTACGAAGAAGAATGTATGCCACAGGGTTCCATCACAATAGGTTGGACACAAAAATAGAAACAACACAAGAAATGCAGAGACATTAGCTTTTAGGTGGCACTGAAAAATTTGACTACAAACACCACCTATGCTATTTACTTAATAGGTTGCAATTGCTGCTGTTTGTTTGATTGGTGTTTCATAAAAATAAATAAATAAATAAAATAAAAAACCAAAGTCTTTGGCATTTCAAGAGGCATCATATCAGAAATTTATACTGTGTACAGGGTAAGCAGAAAAACATTATTTGCTAAGTCACAATGCAGACAAAAGTGTATACTGAATAATAATGACAATCGTGGAAAGAGGTGTGAGGAAAAAATGACAGAATGACAGCTGCAGAAATCACAGTAGAACTGAATGCCACTCCCATCAACTATTGTGAACAACATGAAAGGAGCACCATAAGATGCAATCATGGAAAAAGCTGGAATTCAAAAACCACACATCAATTATGCATATGCCCATATCAGCAAAACATGGTTTTGAAGCTATAAAAACTGAACTACAGAGCAATGGAAGAAAGTTCTTTTGTTGGATAAGTCTGTTTCACACTGTTTCCACTTCTGCCAATCTAAGTATGGCTTGTGCCATCCCAAGTATATGAAAAGAAAGCTTAGGGTTTAACAGATTTATGGGTAAGGATGGGGAAGGAAATGGAATAAGATCCCCTTGAAAATTATACAGGATCATAATTCATCTATTACAAGATAACTAAAAGGATTTTTTGAATGCCAAAAGTTTTCCTACACCATATTAAGCACAGTAATTTGTGGCTATTGGTGTTTCCATATTTTTAGTCATACCCATAATAGAGCAACTTCATCTGGATGTCATGTATTTTTCTTACTTAAAAAAAAAATATATATTGTTTTCCTCCAACAAAATAATGTCCCAGCTCACTACATCAATGACTCACAAGTTCCTTGGAAGAAAGCAAGTTTCAGCAACACAGCACCCACTTTATTTAGGGTATTTGTTCATATGTTTGTTAAGCTCATGGAACTTCAACTAGGGCATTTGTCACCATTAGACAATGTCCTCTTTCCAAACTAAAATGCACCTGCAAACACCCCAAATTCAACTTGACTTAGCACATGCAGACTGGCATGACATTCTGAACAAAGAAGTCTTTGAGAAAAGAGAGAAACTCAATAGTCTCTAAAGATAGAGGAGTTTGTTTGCTACAATCCACTTGAAGTGACTCAATTTCAAAGTGTACAGAACTTTATCAAACATTAATGCCACCACAAATTATTACCCTACATTCCAAAATGGCCACAGTTGACTTAGAGGTAATGATAGTCTAATTGTTCAGCAAATGGAAACTTCCAACTGTGGTATTAAATTTGGGGTTCACTACAAGATCTTTTTTTAAATTTTTTTATACTGTACTTGAGAACTTCTTTTTGAAATTTCTTACAAATTTTTATCTGACTGAGTTTTATGTAACATTTAGATTAGATTAGATTAATACTTGTTCCATAGATCATGAATACAACACTTCGTAATGATGTGGAACGTGTCAGTTAAATTAAATGTGTCAATACATAATATTACATGACACTCAATTTTGGAATATTTTATTATTATTATTATTTTTATTTTTTTTATTTTACCTAAAGTACTAATTTTTATCTAGAAATTCATCTTATTTGTAGAAGGAATTGCCATTCAGAAATTCTCTCAATTTATTTTTAAATGCTAGTTGGCTATCTGTCAGAATTTTGATACTACTTGGTAAGTGGCCAAAGACTTTTGTGGCAGAATAATTAACCCCTTTCTGTGACAGAGCTAAATTTAACCTTGAATAGTGTAGGTCACTCTTTCTCCTAGTGTTGTAGCTATTCACACTGCTGTTACATTCGAATTCAGTTGGATTATTAATAACAAATTTCATAAGTGAATATATATATTGTGAAGCTACTGTGAAGATTCCTATTTCCTTAAATAAATGTCTGCAGGATGATCTTAGGTGGGCTCCAGCAATTATTCTGATGACCCGCTTTTGGACAATGAATACTTTCTTACTAAATGATGAATTACCCCAGAATATGATGCCATAAGAAAGCAGAGAATGAAAATAGGCATAGTATGTCAGTTTACTGAGTTGTACATCACCAAAGTTTGCAATCACCCTAATAGCATAAGTAGCTGAGCTCAAACATTTCAGCAGATCTTCAATGTGTTTCTTCTAATTCAACCCCTCATCAATGCATAAACCTAAAAATTTTGAATATTCTACCTTAGCTATAGATTTCTGGTTGAAGTCAATATTAATTAATGGTGTGATGCCATTTATTGTGTGAAACTGAATATACTGTGTTTTTTCAAAATTTAAAGAGAATCCATTTACAGAGAACCACCTAATAATTTTCTGAAATACTTCATTGACAATTTCATCAGTTAATTCCTGTGATTCGGGTGTGATAGCGATACTTTTATCATCAGCAAAGAGAACTAGCTTGGCATCTTTATGAATATAGAAAGGCAAATCATTAATATATATTAAGAACAGCAAAGGTCCCAGTACCAAACCGTGTGGCACACCATGCTTGATAGTTCCCCAGTTTGAGGACTCAGTTGTTTTTTGTATATTATGTGAATTACTTATATCAACTTCCTGAACTCTTCCAGTTAGGTATGATTTAAACCATTTGTGCACTTTCCCACTCATACCACAATACTTAAGCTTATCTAGAAGAATTCCATGGTTAACACAATCAAAGGCCTTTGATAGATCACAAAAAATCCCAACGGGTGATTTATGGTTATCCAGAGCATTTAATATTTCGTTAGTGAAGATATGTATTGCATTTTCTGTTGAAAAGCCTTTCTGGAAACCAAACTGACATTTTGTTAGAACTTTATTTTTATTAATATATGAAGCTACTCTGGAATACATTACTTTTTCAAGAATTTTTGAAAGAGTGGTCAGTAGTGAGTTTTGGGCGGTAGTTGTTGACATTCAATGTATCACCTTTTTTATGAAGTGGTTTGACAATAGCATATTTCAGTCTATATTCAAAGGTATAATTGTCAATTAATATCAGAATGTAATTTACCTCAGAGTAGTATCGTTCCTCTGGCAATAAAAAACATGAAGCCCACCTCCTCATGAACCACATAATATTACATGCCAGGTTAGGACTCATTGTAACAATCAATTCTTTTATGAAGGCTGCCTGCCTCTCAACTTCACTCAGGCGAAATACTGCAGCAACTAACCTGAAAATATTAACCAGATAAAACATCTCAATAATCAGTGAAAGTTTGACTCAAGCAAGGGTTACATGATCATGATTTATATACATACATATATTAATGACCTTTGTTTCTAGATTGATAGTGCTACCAAAACAATTTGTAAACATAATCTTGTGTAATGCAATTATTGTAATTACCACAACAAGATAGATACAGGAGGAGTTTGTTACTTTATTAAAATACTATACTCTGATTAAAATTACTTTGTGACTGACATTTCAGTGAGTCAAGTGGTAGGGGCCAGGCATCAGCCAATTGCATCTGTTTCTCAGGCTCTATGTGCTCCCTGTGTTGGCAGCTCTAGCTACACACCATGTGCAGGCACCAGAATTTTGCATGTAGCAGCCTATAGCATAGGAGAGGCTCAGGAGGCTGGCCACAAGGTAGGGAGGGATAAGAGGGCAGGCAAAGGCATTCCAAACACTCAGTGTTTTCTGTGTCTACCGTTGCAAAAAAATGTTCAAATGTTTGTACAGTCTATGGGACTTAACTACGGGGTCATCAGTCCCTAACCTTACAAACTACTTATGAACTACTTACGAACTAGGACGGCACAAATATCCATGCCCGAGGGGGGGTTCGAACCCCCGACCGTAGTGGCCGTGCAGACCGTGACTGAAGCGCCTTAGTCTCCTCGGCCACCGCGGCCGGCCTACCGTTGCACTACTATACAAATATATTTTATGCAAATAAAGAAAAACTATATTAACTGCTGAAGTTAGTAGTTTCTATACAAATATATTCATAATAACAATGTGAAACCCTCATTATTTATCTGGTGATCATAAATAAATTATTTGGCTAAAATTTCAGTTCCTTTGGATGTCATATTTTGAAGGTCAAAGAATAGTGTACAGGAATGCTACTATCATATTGATATTGTTTCTAAGAGTGGAAGGAAATCTATATCTCACTACAGTGTGAAGTAAATATAACTTACATACCGGTAATTGCTTGGGGGGCTGTGTGTCACAGGCACATCAGTTACGTATTTCTGTCAATTATTCAATTTATCAGGTCAATCACGCACAAAGCTGAAGTTAGCAGTACAGTTATACTGTGCTGTAAAAAGGTTAAGTAAAATGGAATTGTCTGTGTGACAAATTACTGTAAGACTAACGACCTGGACTAGCAATAAATATGTTACGACTTCAAATAGGGATTCAAACTTTCTTAAGTTTATTTGTTATTTTTCTCTGAGAAAACTATTTTCTTATGAATATATGGTCATAATTTCTTCACAATGTATCTGTGACATATAGAGGTAAAGGTAGTTTACTCTCAGTCAAGAGATCCGGTTTTTAGCATTTTTTAAAATTATTATTTGTTATTATGTGACATGTGTGATTGAATACTCAGTCTTATTACTGTTACTCAGCTATAGAATGTGAATAGAGCATGTTTATGCATTATCATAACTACAACAGTAGTGGCAGCGGCCCCCACCACTACTCTCCCCTGCTCCTCACTGCCACTAACAAAGATGTTTGCAAAAGTCATTATGACTTTTTTCTTTTTTGGTGTGAACACAACTGTCATTTCATTAACATGTGCAGTGAATGAGCCAGCAACCCAGCTCCTCACCAGTGCCATCAGACAATCACAAAGTAATCTTAATCAGAGTGTAGAAGACTAATTTAGTGAAATCATTGTTAATATGTAAAATTTCTAATTTAATGTCTTATTACTGAAACAACTGTATAAAATTAAAAAACACACACACACACACACACAATACTCCAACTTCATAATTTACCTAATAAAAAAACAATAACATGAAAGTTTAGCAATAAAACATACATCTCTAATGTTCAGAGTAATCTTTAACAGTTAAAATGTGTGTGTGTGTGTGAGAGAGAGAGAGAGAGAGAGAGAGAGAGAGAGAGAGAGAGAGAGAGAGAGAGAGAGAGAGAGAGAGGGGGGGGGAGGGGAAGGGGGCAGACACTGTAACTAGTCCACCAAATTGGTGAAGTGGTCACTGTCTCCTAAAGTTACACAGAGTGACTTGGTTCACTTCCTAGTTAAACCCAAGAAAATTCCTCCATGGGAAGACTGAACACGGTACACATAATCTTCAGATGTCAATTGGGGAGCTAATTAAATGAGAAACAGTAACACAGTTTTGAGGAACTTGAAATCAACAGCTTACAAGTTCAAAGGTTAACAAAATCTCTCTTCACTGTGATATCCATAAACGCCATTGACAAAGGGTGAGACTGTGTTTACTCCAAACTGTGTGTGTCTCACAAGACATATCTGCCAAATCTGTGGTAATACATGAAAAGAAAGATTGCCACACGTGGCAGATTAAGTCACCATGTTATCACTGTAAATGATGTAGTTCTGCTGTATGAAGATGTAGTATGAAGTAAAACTGCCAACCACGTTTCCTCTCATACACGATGTTTCACTCGCCTACTTATCAGCTGTCCCTGGACCATATAGGTGTCACAATACAAATCTTAGTAACTTGGCATGAAACTGCCTTGCTGTAATGCAAGGAAACTGTGACTTTATGTGTTCATGTATTGACAAAACTATGCAGTATTGGCCTAACACAACTTACATGTATTGGGTTACGTACGACTTTGTTCAAGATATATGGCTCAATGTAGTCTCAGGATCAAACTGCATGTGTCTGCATATATGCCCAGTAACTACAGTACCTACAAATAGTAGCCTGTTACTGTGACCCTACAGTCAAACACTCTGTGCATAAGCTAACATTTGCAAAATAATAATGAAATATAAACTTAAGATAAAAGATAATAAAAGACTTTTTATTCTACTATTTGGAAATGGCGTAGGCAATGCCAGATAACCCATTTCAATAATGTTTATTCAAACACATGTTTTGAGCTATATGAAGTGGTCCTACACAAACAAAAGTAATAAATACAAATGGAATAAACCTCATAAAATTAGCTGAACACAAGCATTAACTGCAATATAAGAATGGTAAGAAAATTCCCAACTAAGTAATCATCAACAATGCTCAATACTAATTCCATTTCATACTGAGACAATACAAAATACAAGTGGGAGTTGCAAAATAAGTTTACCCTGCTGACTGTGGGCAGAGTTGTGTATGAAAGGAAAACAACAGAACAAGACATTAAAGATAAGACATATCTTTATTTTACTACATAATTTCCAAGTAAATAGGGACATTTGTCAAACCACTTTATAAACTTCAAAAAGCTGTCCAGGAAAAACTCAGGGCGTTGCATGTGGAAGAAGCGTTGAACGGCTATGGGCAAATGACAACACAGCAGGTGAACACACACGAACAAGACATCGATGCACAATTGGGTAGAGGTTGACCATGAATATGGCAATGACTTTCTGTATCGGATTGTAAAAGGGGATGAAATGTGGGTCCACCATTACATGCCCAAATCGAAAGCTGCATCCATGGAGTGAAAACATCTGTCATCACCTGTCCGAAAGAAGTTCAACAGCACTCCGTATGCAGGTAAAGTGCTACCCACCATTTTCTGGGATACCCAAGGAGTTTTGTGGCTGGACTTCTTGAAGGATGCAACCATCAATGCTGTATGGTACTGTGCTACTCTGACAAAACTGAAAGAGGTGATTTGGTAAAAGTGACCTGGCCTTCTCAGATGTGGCGTTCTGCTGTTGGATGACAATGCGAGACTACACTCGGCGACAACAACGAAAAATCACAATGCAACTCTTGGTTGGGAGTGCCTACACTATCTACCATACAGTCCTAATATTGTTTTCAGATTTGAAGAAGACTCTCGGTGGAAGGCACTTTGGAAGCAATGGTGACATCAAACAAGCCATTTAACACTTCTTCTGTATGCAATGCCCTTATTCTTTTCTTGACAGCTTTTTGAAGCTTATAAAGGGTATGGCAAATGTACTTGCAAATTATGTAGAAAAATAGAGATATGTCTTATCTTTAATGTCTCATTCTATCCCCCCCTTTTCATATGCAACTCTGACCACAGTCAAAATAGTTCAATTCTTAGTCTGACAAATAGCATGTCAATACTTGTAAAAGACATGGTGGCACACACAAAGTGATGCAGATCTTGACCAGTACCGATCAATGAAAAAAAGATGCCAAGAGAGCATTGGCAGCTGCTAAAAATAATCACTACCGCGATCTATATGACCAACTTGACAAACCGGGAGGTGCAACAAATGTATACCGCCTTGCAAAGTCCCGCAATTGAGCATCACAAGACATTGGACATTCATGAATATCAAGGGAACTGACACCAATATCCTCAGAGACCCACCATCAATCCTTCAAAGATGGTCCAGCTACTATGCCAGCATCTGTAATAAAGAATTCCCACATCCACCAATGTTAAGTCCTAGACCCACTCATGGCCCAGTACCAGAGATAACAGCAGAAAAAGTAATTGTGGTCATCCAAAAGATGAAGAATGGAAAGGCAACCAGTCCAGATGATATCCCTGAAGAAATCTGGAAATTACTGGGAGATCAGGGAGCAGAATTTCTTGTATCGCTGTTCAACAAAGTTGTTACCACCAGTAAGCCTCCACAAGCATGGACTACAAGCACAACCGTGTCTATATGGAAAGGAAAAGAAGATGTCACTGAGTGTAACAACTACAGACCGATACACCTTCTTTGTCACACCATGGACATATTTGAACAGATGCTAGACAAAAGGCTGAGAGCAATAGTCTCTGTATCTCCTAACAGGTGCGAGTTTTTCAAGGGCTGTGGCACTACAGATGCCATCCATAATGCACGTTTGATGCCGGAGAATCACCGAGAGAAAGGAAGACAGCACATTTTGCATTCTTGGACTTGGAGAAAGCCTGTGATAGGGTCCTACATAATATAACACAAGGTGATCAACTACAAAGCTTCTAACAAAATGGCAGTTACTTCTGCAATAGACTGCATGCGAGGTGAATGTTTCCGAAGTTTGTAACCCAGCCTGAAAATGTTTGGACTTGATACAATGAAATTCTTCTACTACTAATATCAGTGCTTAATAATATTCATTCTTGATTATGACATCGTTAAGAGAAAGGTGAAGAAAAGTTGAAGAAAAACAGCAGAGGAAGATAGACATAACTACATGAGGCTTCAGCTCTTGTAAAACACACTCAATTGTGAATAGTTCAACAACATTATGAAATCTTTATTTGCATAAAAATTTCCATGTAGCTGAAAATAGATCATACATGGAAGGTTTCAGCTAATTAGTCACCTTTGTCTATATCTCAGTTTCATATTTATGAGGTGTTATCCAAAATTTTTGGGACTGGTGCTGCAGTCAGTAGAAAACCTTACCTTTGGACTAATAGTCACCATCACCTTTGAAGTAGTTCCTATCCGCATGTACACACCGATCCCAGTGCTTCTGCCACTGATCAAACAATTTTTGGAAATCCTGTTCTTTGATTGTGTTTAGCACCGCCAGCAATGCTTCTTGAATTGTCTTTAGAGTGTTGAACCAGCCTTTCAACTTGAGTTTCAGTTTTGAAAATAGCACGACATCGCAGGGTGCCAAATCTGGCAAGTACGGCGGGTTGGGTACAACCGACATGTTTTTTTCCAAAAAGGTCCTGGTGAGTAAGCATGTATGACAGGGCGCATTGTCGTGATGCAGTTGCCAGTTTCTTGATGCCAAATTTCACAGAGCCATCACAAAATACCACAGTAGTATGAGGAATTGAATGTTTGGTTGGGTAGGACAAATTCCCTTGGTATCAAAGAAAATGATGATCATGCTCTTCACTTTACTCTTCACCTGTCTCACATATGTACGGGTAATGCTCGGTCCTCCAAACACTTGTTGAATCATTGCAAGGGTCTCTGTAGATTTGCACAGAATTTGATACACGCACTGTACTGTTCGCAGATCCATCATAAAATCACCACACACTAAACACAGAGCATTACGGAAATCACTGTGGACATGCAACACGTCCTCCCAGATGACTGCCACTTTGCACACTGAGTCACCAGATATGTAGCTCTCGCCACCTAGTGGTGCAAAGATCTATAACTCCTACTTTCCAGATGGTAGCACCAGTCATGAATATTTTGGTTTCCATCTCTTAACCATACAAGCGAAATGTTGGGTGCAATATTGCTTTGTCACGGCTATTTCACAACAGAAAAGGAAGAGGGAGGAAACCGTTAGCACAGTTTCACTCCTGCAGCTGGCTCAGTCTCTCGATCACTCAAGTTGGGACACCCGTTTGGGTGCAAATTCTCAAAGCACGATTGAAATGGTATGCTTGTGGCATGGCAAGGCTTCACCTTACATTCAAACCTAACAGCCATTAAATGTTTTAGGAATACACCATTTTTAGCAATTTTTACATTAACCAAACAGGTTATGTAGAAATTTCTCCGACCTCTGAACTTTATGGTCCTCTATGTCAGCAGTCATTCTGTGATGCCAGCTGGCTGGGGAAAATTAGTCCAATGGCATAAATTGACTGATTTAATTTGATCACTCATTAATTAAAGGTTCATCTGGTTTGAGATTAGTATCAATGAGTTCAAAATTTTGTAAGCAACTCTAATCTGTTGTTGGAATTAAACAATTAATTTTATTTTATGCCTTTGTGATGGGAAACTGACCAGCAGAGCAGTTCTGGCTGTCCCATGGGGCACTGTGTAAAAAGTTTGTGGGTTACAGCATACAACACAATTGTATATCTGACTGAGAGTACTAGTTTTAATGAAAATTTTTTAGCAGAATGAATTGCTAATGTCGAAACCTCTCTTTCAACAATCTGCTCAAAAATACTTGAGAAACTCGTTCACAAAAGACTTATCAACCACCTCACATATTATATGGTAATAAACAGTAGCCATATTGGATTTCAAAAAGGTGTATCAATAGAACTAGCTATTTTTTTCCTTCACCCTCCAAATCTTCAAGTCTTTTAATAATAAATTATCTCCTGTTTGCATATTCTGTAACCTTTCTAAGAACTTTGGTAGAGTTAACCATGAAATCCTCTTAGCAAAGGCAGAATATTATGGGTTAAGTTTGATCAGCCGGCACATGGATTAAATCCTACCAAACCAGAAGAAAGTAGGTGGTCAAGTTGAACAACTGTGAAGGGCACTCAGTGTCATCTAGGCTGTGGTGTCAGTCAGGACTCTGTACTCGCCCAGTTTCTCTTCCTCCTCTTCATCAATGACCTTCCCTTGTGTACAAGCTTCAAAATGCATTCCAAACTTTTTGCAGATGACACTCCAATCTCATCAACAAAACTCCCAATTACAATCTTGAGGAATCAGCCAACATTAACTTTCGGTGAAGCACTTAATTAGTTTGTAATTATTGGGCTACCAACAAATGCTAACAAGACTCAGTATCCAATATGTATCAAATATAATGGTAGAGATTGACTACAAGCCTAGTCATTGAAGTTCCTGGGTGTACACAATGATAGAAATTTAAAACAATCTGAACATATTTAATAACTTTACAAAAAGCTCAGCTCAGCAACAGTCACTATTCATATTATTTCCACTGTCTGTGACCGAGACATCACAAAAACTGACTATTACAGTTACTTTCATACAATATTGTTGTACGGCACAGTTTTCTTGGGTAATCAGCCACATAAAAATATTCATTGCACAAAAAAAAGTTAATAGGATAATTTGCAGAGTCAAACTCAGACATTCACACAGAAACCTTTTAGAAAGTTAGGGATACTGACTACTGCATGTCAATATATATACTTTCTGTTATGTTTTATTGGCAAAAATGAGCAACTGTACAAAACTAATGATTGTTACCATACCCACAATGCCAAGGGTAAGACGGGTCTCTCTTATGAATTACAAAGGTTAGTACTGTCCAAAAAGGAATTCACTATGCACACTGCAATGTGTTCAATGCTCTCGCACTATCTCTGAAATCACTTGCGCACAAGTCTCCCAAATTTAAACAACTGCTCAAATAATATCTAATAGATAAGTCAGTTTACTTGGTTGAAAAATATTTCAATTGTGTTAACATTAATTGAATTTACTCTTTGATTAAATCAGATGTTATTTTATGGTATTATGATACTTGTTATCTTTGTTAACATTACTATGTCTTGATTTTAGGATCTACCTTTATTTTAACATTTTAGCGTGTAATTTTGTCTATACCTTTTGTGTGTAATTTGTTTTATACCTATATCTCCTATTACAAGAGGGGTTTCTATATCTTACTTTTTGTTATAATTTGACACATTCTATATGCACATCTTGTTCTAATCTGCTGCCGCCTGTCGGTATTTTCCTCAAATGAGGATGTGTTTTGTGAATAATGAAATACCAAGATCACGGTATTTCGTCTTAATTTATAACAGACGACCAGTTTCGATGTACACAGACATCATCGTCCAGTCTCGGCACAAAATAGTAACATTATTATATAAATGCATATTGTAGCCAATTGGATTGTAGTGGTGGGTTGCCACACATTAAAATATGTTGTCTGGTTGTCAGATATAAAACTCGTATAGTCATATATAAATAAAGAACCACCATATTGTACAGCTGTGAGTGACAACAAGCTACTCGCTTGTCACTCACAGCTGTACAATATGGTGGTTCTTTATTTATATATGACTATACGAGTTTTATATCTGACAACCAGACAACATATTTTAATGTGTGGCAACCCACCAGTACAATCCAACTGGCTACAATATGCATTTATGTAATAATGTTACTATTTAGCGCAGAGACCAGAAGATGACGCCTGTGTACATCAAAACTGGTAGTCTGTTATAAATAAAGACAAAATACCGCAATCATGGCATTTCATTCTCCACAAAATACAGTTATGCAACACCAACAAAGCTTTCAGAGATAAATTTTACTTATTGAGTAACATTTGGACTGATGGCACAAACTCATGTGAAACCACTTTGTGAACAATTCCTGTGTCATCCAAACTTTGCTTCGGTGTTTATATTAGTGCATTTATTTATTTATTTATTTTCCTTTGACAAGCTGCTCAGGTTTTATGTCCCATTAACATTAGAGCATGGCATAAATGTGAGACTATCTTTACACATTTCTCTGCCAGGAGCACATGCTTCTGCTTTGCAGATGAATGTTTGTTTTGGGCAAAAGTCTCCAGAAGAGTCTGCTTTAGACCAGATTATAAACCTGATCAGGACAAATATTTAACTCTTCTAAGGTTTTCTTGAACTATGAATTGTTGTTCTACAGCTTTGAGGTCACAAGAGAGTTTTTCTCCTGTTGCAGTTAGCAAATTTTTTTTATTAATCTTATGAAGCCATCTGTGACTTGTCTTTTGTCATAATTTCTGTATAGCAAAATCTCTTTTTTTGGTAAGATCTCATGAAACTGGAGTGTGTTTACTATGTTCGTGAAGAATCCATGTGTACAAAGTGTCTTGAGTTACTGGGTACTCACCAGGGCTATCTTTCTGGCTTTTGCCTTTGAGCCCCCCTGTGCTTGGACCTGTATCAATGATGCCATCGCTACCAGTTCCACTTCCACCACCTCAGCCAGCACCTGCCTATCCTGGTGAGAACCACCAATGTTCCCGGCAAGTCACCTGTTGCCTGTGCACTGTGGATGCTGCCCATCATCTCCTTTAGGGGCAGTGGTTGTTGTGTCCACTCCTGTCCACGACATTTTTGCCTAATCCCAGCTTTCACTTAAGGATTGACACCAATGAATGGGGGCAGCAATATCACAACCAGGTGGACACCATTAAGCATGTGCCACACTGCACAGTTTTCAGTTTATATCTTGTACTTTACTGGGAACAGTGACCACTCAAGACTAGCATTTTAAAATCTACAACAAAGAATTTAAGTTAATTTATCTGATGTTATATATTCTAATTTCCTTTAAAATTTCGACCAACGCATCAATAACTTAGAAAATTCATGAAATTTTGAAATATGCAACTAACTGGAAAGCAAGAGTCGCCACTCCCAGTTTTCTAAACCAAAGTACAAACTGTAGCAAATGCTTTGAATATGGTTCCATCAAAAATATTTTCATGCAATTTGACATTTCTCTAAACATTTTTCCACTAAGAAGGTGTATTTCTTTTAATTCTAATTTACTTCAATGTACTTGACATCCAGCAAATATGATGTATACTTGTGTCTAGTATACTATGTGTATACAGTGTAACTAGCTTTGTACATATTAATCAGTATCTGTATAATAATAATAATAATAATAATAGTATCTGTAGAAAAGTCCATAAAGTACAAAAAATGCAACAGCGACCTTGCTAAACACTAAAACAGAAAATAGAAAATTGTGCTAATCACAAATTCAGTACAAATTCTATTGCTGAAAAATTATTTCAAACAAATACCTGACAACATGATCACATCTCTCTAAGGTATGTGCAGCATCTGCCGAAAAACCGTGTGTGCAGATTAACTGTACAGTTGTTGTTGAATCAATTTCACCACATGCATTTTGACCGATGCTGTATCGCATTATTTCAGATGGTATTAAAGACATTTCACCATCACTATCCATTGATAACACATGCCCTGCTATTACAACAAGCCACAAGAGGTTTTCATGTAGCTTGTACGGCAATGATCCATCTTGCTGAATATTTGACTGATTCTTTTGCATTACTTCATGTAACCTGGATGACTCTTGCTCTATCAAAGTTGCCAGTAATGGAAGTACATGATGAAGGACCTATAAAATAAATTGAATTTCTAATACATTTTGAGAAAAGGGGGAACATTGCAGGATAACTACAGATCACACTGTATTTAAAAAAAAAACAGATCATTGTGATCAAATTTAATCAAACTGGCTAGTTTGCTTGTACTAAAATGATGTCAGTTTCCAGATACACAAATATCACAAGTAAAATCATAAATAAAACAGATATTTTTTATCAATTGCAATCTATACATGATTCGAGGATGAGAATTCAAAAATGAAGATACACAGAAACTGCACTTTTACTCAAAAGGTGTTCACATGTACATGGCCAAGCAAACTAGATCCCACATAGTAAAATTACACTGATCAGCCAGAACATTATGACAACCTAAGTATCAGTAAGTGTGCTGTCCACATGTAGAATGGGGAAGGCTGCAATATATATGAGTTGAAAAGAGTAGAGATTCCAATGGCCCATAGGCTTGTGCACAAGTATTTTGGAAATTAGATGATTTGTCGGGTGTTCAAGGACTGCTGTGGTAAGTGACTTCAACAAGTGGCAAATTTGAGGTGAAAGTGTGTCCAAATGTCGAGGGGCTGGGTGGCCCTCATTATAGAGGTCAGGTGTCAAAGGTTGGGCAGACTGGTAAAACACAATGGGCAGCAAACTGTGGCAGAAATAAAATCAGACTTTAATGCTGGACAGTGTACAAGTTTATCTGAAGACACAGTGCACCAAACGCTTCTAATGATGGGCCTCCACAGCTGACAATCAATGCATGTGAGAAGGTTAACACCACAACATCGGCAACTGTGACTGAAATGGGCATGTGACCATCATAGGACATTGGTGCAGTGGAATAATGTTGGATGGTCTGATGAGTTCTGGTAGCTATTTCATCATTCCAGTGGGAGGGGTGAAAAACCTTCCAGAGGCCCATCTTAACAGCTTTACTATGGGATGGAGACAAGCTAGTACTGGCTCAATTAAGCTTTGAGAAACATTCATGTGGGCAACCATAGGTCCAGTGCAGCTTGTGCAGGGCACCACAATTGCCAAGAAGTATTGCACAATGATTGCAGATCATGTACACCCCTTCATGACAATTATATTTCCCAAAGGCAGTGGCATTTTCCAACAAGATAATGATCATGTCACAAGGCCTGGCATATGATGGAGTGATTCGAGAAACACAGCTAGGTGAGCTGCAATTGATGTGCTGGCCCCCCAACTCAGCAGATCTGAACCCAACCAAACACATCTGGAATGTGATTTAGAGTGGTATATCTGTGTGTGTGTGTGTGTGTGTGTGTGTGTGTGTGTGTGTGTGTGTGCACGCACCAGCGTTTGCAGATGTGGTGCCAATTCCCAACAGCAACCTACGAAAGTGGACATAATGGCTATTAAGTAGGTGGTCATAAAGTTTTGAATGATCAGTGTTCTCAGCTATCAGAATTGGTCAATGGTCCATGTAATAATAAGTGTAGCTCTGTGAACAATGCAAGGTTTGGAGGCTAACAGTTGACGGTGGAGCCCTTAGTGAAGCCTTCAGCAGTAAGTGAAAATGAACAGTTACTCCATATATATACACAGTTTATCATGATTACCATTTTGAAAATAGCTAAACTTTAATTTTTGTACACTCAGTTTACCTGTAACTGGAAATATTGCTGTTAAATTAGTACACCGACAAGAAACAACTTATATTTTAAAAAATTACATGTTTTGAATATCATGACTTACCCTTAGGGGACTGATGACCTAGCTGTTTAGTCCCCTCAGAAATCATCATCATCATCAACAACAACAACAACAACAACAACTTACCCCTTAAGGACAGTACATTTGCACATTTTTACCTGATATTCATATCTTTATATTACATAACTACATCAAGACACACAAAGTTAAATGATATAACATCTAATGCTTTAACTACATTCTTAACAGTGATGTAAGAGCAACTAGAATTAAGTTACCTGTCGACCAAATAGTCCTACAGCTTGCAATTGTTCCTTGTATCTTGATTTAATATCTGAATTATCTCCATCAACAAATGCATCACTACTGTCTTCATCCTGAAAGAACAGCAACAATCATGTCACACATTTTCAAGGGACAGTCATAATCTCATTTACTCATAAACAAGTAATTCTGGAAAAAATCATTCAGTTTCACTTACATCATCCTTCCTAACACCATGTGGTGGGAACAGTCGGGCTTGTAGGTAGTTGTCGAATATCTGAATGAGGTAATCATTGACAGTGCTACCTGTTATGGAATATGTGTCTTGTAATATTGACACCCACACTTCCAACATATTGTCAAATGCATCAATAAAATATTTTTCTTCAGAGGAATTCTAAAAAAACAAAAAAAGTGCAATAATATAAATCTACAATTAATAATATGTTTGTATGTGAAATTTATGGCAGTCAATTGTTGGTTTCAAATAAAAATGTAAACATCTGAAAAAACTGGATGACAGTGGCAGAGCATATGAATTATGAGTCATGCAAGAACTTTGAAATTTTCAACTGACTAACAGAAGCAAGTTCTTGCCCACAGCTATTTAAATGATATTATTATATTTAATAAACAAATACTGAGAGTATGAAATATTATTTTCGATCTAGTCACCTTTCCAGTTAATTCGCTTCTTACCACTACATAATATCATCCCCAAAGAACAATTCTGGAAGGTTTATACACGACACATCTACATTGGTTCCTACTTCAAAACAGTTTAAAACTTTATTTCCATTTGGGAACACAGGGTAAATATGATTGACTTTACCAAAACTTACATTTCAAATAAGTCTGCTTTTCTCTGTCCTCATTAGAGAGAGAGAGAGAGAGAGAGAGAGAGAGAGAGAGAGAGAGAGAGAGAGAGAGAGAGAGAGAGACCATCTGAGAATTTACAGAGTACAACAGCAGTAAAAACATGTAAAAAATTATTACAGAACACTATTACTGGTAAATTAATTAAGTTCTTTTAAAGTGAACTGACCCTTGAACCATAACATTCACTAATTAAATCAATGGCCACCCACTTTGTAAGAGAAGGTGGTCTCAGCTAACAAGAGAAAGAAGAGAGTCAAGCAGTCTGCTCAATATAGCTCAATACAGGTGTCATTACCAGTTAATAGAGAAGATGGATGAGATAATCAGAGCAGATCTTAAGAAACAATGGATGTATATTATGTCTCACATATTCAATAATGCCCTTTGCTGAAGAAAAGAAATCTTGTCTACATATTAGTTAAAAAGTAAAAACTAACTTTCACAGATCAGATTCCATATACATCAAAGTGTATCAAGCAATGGAGGACAAGACTGAGCCTTACCTACTAAGTCTGTATAATGAGTGTAGGATGCAAAGGAGAATTCTAAATTGAAGAGAAGTAGCATAGGTGGTCATGTTTAAGAAAAGAGATAAGGAGGATCACAGATTGCTGAAGTTCCATCAACAGATATGTCCTATTAGGAAACTTGGAAAAAGTGCAGCTACCAAGAGAGCTAAGAGAACTGAGGTCACTCAATGTAAATTAGTACGGTTTTTGGAAAGGTAAATTCATGGATGAAATCATTAACTGATCACTAAACACTGTCAACACTGGTAAAAGCTACGGAAGACCTCTGAAGTACGGGAATAACCATGGACATCACAGCTATGTACAGTTTTGCTTAAACTTCCAGATGTCTGGAAATTCCTGCCATTGCCATGATATTTCAGTGTGCAGAGCTTCCTGGCCTCTACAGATGAAATCTGAGAAAAATGCTTTGAGCTTACATATTTAAGATTTAGCTAATATGAGTATCATGAACTATGCTGGCACTGTGCGATCACTGCTTGAGCAATGTGACTCTGCCACTACTCTGTCCACTGCACTCTGCTCCCTCCATGGTAACCGCTTTCCTCCTTGATATAAAATCGATTCTCTTCACATTGTAAAATTGCTGAATGATATTGGCTACTATTTCTATGGCAGGATTCCATACATAATTTAAATGGAAGCTGTTGTCCCAATTGGTAAGGTACTCATTGTGTTTCCACTGATTCATTGGTAATGGAGGTCCAAATGTTTGACATATAATTCACAACATTAGTTTCATTTGTATTTCGTTAAATGAGAAGTAGAAATAGAGTGTTTAGCAATAGCAAACTTCTTGGCTTCGTGGAGGAAAGTACAATGCTGATATTCTACAATGTTATCCTATGTAGTACATGTTGTTTGCCCTGTACATAATTTGCCGCATTTGCATGGAATTCTGTAAACACTTGCATTACACAATTTTAAGTCACCTATGACAGACCACAAAAGTTCCAAGATTTTGGAAAGATGATGAAAGCTTACTTTTACTTTTAAATATTTTGCCTATTTTTTGCTGAAACATTTCAATATATGGTAGGTAGGCAGTCATTCTGAAGATCTCTTCGTCTTTTTAATAGTGTCATTTGTTGATCTCTAGTGTTCTCTGTTCATGTAGAGAATACTATCTATTGCTTAGGAACACATTTTGCAAGTACAGTAAGTAGACCCTTGTTATTTCAAAATCGGATAAACCAAAAACTCTGTTAACCCATATTGTTTGTTTGGTCCCTGCCAAATTATATCGAAAAATTTGCCGCTTAAACCGAATTTAGGATAATCTAAAATCTGGTCCCCCACATTAGATATTCCTTATTTTCTTCTCTGTTTAAATCGAATAAGTATATGCTGTGCACTAAGGTATTTCCCATTATACATTTCACATAATTTTTCTCAAAAAGCTCTCTCTCTCTCTCTCTCTCTCTCTCTCTCTCTCTCTCTCTCTTACCCCCCCCCCCCCCAAATTAAAGTACAGATGTAAAATGTGTATATAATGGATAAAAATTGAAAATAAAACATGAGTTCTAATTAAATCTTCATGTATTAAAGTGTTCGTTAGGATTATTGTATGTTGTATTACATGACATACTAGCTCAATGGGGGACATAATACGAATGTTATTGTATTGTGTGGAAAAAATTAAATAAATAAATAAAGATGCCAACATGGCATAGCCACGTGGTCCAAGGCACTGTGTGACTGCTCCCGTTGGAAGTTCGAGTCACCCCTTGGGCATGGGTGTGTGTGTGTGTGTGTGTGTGTGTGTGTGTTGCACTCAGAATAAGTTAGTTTAAATAGTGTGTAGTTCGTGGGTGCAATGATGTCAGCAGTTTGGTCCCTTAAGAACTCTCACATTTTAATGCTTTTTTTTTTTTGGGGAGCGGAAAAAGTGACAAGTGTTTGAGAATAGGAAAATGTACTGCACTTTTTCAACTAAACAAATACCAGAAATACAGTTGTACATATGCAGTCTAGTTACTATATTTTTATTTTCTGTTCAAGGTCATGATGAGAGAGCATCCTAATTCATTGAGGCCAAGGACAAAAGAAAAAGTAAACACAACAGTCTTATATTTTTACAAAAAACCTTGTTAATTAAAACATCGTTAAATAAAATTGGCTATTTTTCGGTCCCTTGAAATTCAATTAAATGAGGGTCTCCTGTATTCCAGTTTTGTTTTCAGATTATTGGCATCCGAGGCAGTAAGGACATGGCAGATTAAGATCTTCTGTGTCCACTGTCTATGCCAGCTGATGGGAAGTAGTAGTTTGTAAATACACGTTTATATGAGAGGGCTTTCAAAGCAACAAATACTTAAGTGTACCACCATTCTTATGTTGCATCAACACACCCAAAATGGTCAGCAACAATCTTTCATCATTTACATAGTAAATTATACGTTTTCATGTATGGAATTTAGATTTTAAGGAACTCTTGGAGACTAACCAAATCATGAGGCTAAACCACAAAAATACAGCTAAGGCAAGTACTTTCTCCTCAAAATCTTTCATAAAAAGATTGGTCACCAACATGACAACGGACTTCTCAGGGTGAAGCCAACAGATTGTTAAAAAAACTCACTGTTAAAATAATGAGTAAAAGGAAAGAATGTGCTCTAACAATGTAACGTCAGTGCCAAACCTAACGGCCAAGAGGCACATTTGTAAAAGGAAAAATGATATCACAACTGATCAACCAGTTGCTTCTTTCCAGTTTAAGAGACTGAAGTCAACTGATGAAATCACTACAATTTCTTATACAATGTAAAGACATAGATACAATCAGTTTTAATGATGAGACCAACTGCTAAATCATGGCTGCCTCCTCATGTATTGCTTGCAACTGAATATAAAATCAGACATCATCATTATACAAACAAGCAAAAACAAAAATTTAAGTTGCAATTGTTAATATTAACTATACAAGTAGGCCAATGAAATTTACATAATTCGAATGGGGCTTTGCCATAGATATGGACAAAACGAAAATCTCATGTTTAATCAGCCATTAAGAGCGGTTAAAGGAAATAGAAGTCATTATAGGTAAATGGGGGTTTAGATGACGATCCGCCATGAGAGGTACAGGTCTAGAGATTAACCACATTGTCAACAGTTTAATCAAAATCTCACAGTAACAAAAAAAAGTTATTTCTTGGTGTTATATAAGTACATGAACACAAAAACTGAAGTACCTTCTTTCAATATTAATTATAAATGAGCCTAATGATATGTATATTATTCAAGACAGACTTTGTCATAGACGTGTACAAAATAAAAATCATTTTCCTGGAGTCATTCAGAGTGGTTAAAGGAAGTGGATATATTCATATCTAAAGTGGGTATTAGACGATACCCTGTGAAAGGTACAGGTCTAGCACCACAGCCATCTAGTACTAGTTAGGGTGGAATTATGAGGTCGACCATGTTGTCAGCAGTGGATATCAAAATTTCACAGTAATGGAATAATATTATTTCTTGGGTTTGGTATCTTGTGTACTATCCTGAAAGAATAACTTTGTGATTTGTGAGAATCTGCTGCTGCCACCCAGAGAATTCAAGTAAGGAGACGAGAGAGAGAGAGAGAGAGAGAGAGAGAGAGAGAGAGAGAGAGAGAGAGAGTGGAATACTCCGAAGTCAACATGATTTACAAGTCGCATGCCCCACAATTCGCTGCGCATGGGAAACACGACAGGCCAACTGCCACAAGAGGGCATACAAGGAAGTGGAACGACATGATCAGGACACCACCTAATGGGGGAAAGCATGCTCTAAGCCGGGCGGCCAAGCCGCTCGCTCAGTTGCTGTACTGATACAAACCTGTACAGTTTACAAAAAATAAAAGGGAGAGAGAGAGAGAGAGAGAGAGAGAGAGAGAGAGAGAGAGAGAGAGAGAGAGAGAGAGAGAGAGAGAGAACTTTAAGTCATAAAAGTGGCAACGGGGTTTTCAAATCCGCGTGTGCTATGGCTTCGCAATGAACGAGCTGCTTTGAGTTGTCTGTGCCCACCTCCAGGGTCTTCCATCGTTGATCGTAGAACAACAACTACTACTGTTAATAGCGGCTGTGTCCTCCCTGGCATTCGCGGTATCACATTCATCCCTGGGGGCACACGCCGTGGCACTGTTGGTGATGGCGGTGCCTCCTTTTCCACCGTTTGAGACGACTGCTGATGAATGGGAATCTTACGAGCAATGTCTGCATTAACATTTCATGGCTTTTTCGGTGCAGAACCTGGGTAAGCAAAAAGCCTTGTTTTTGTCATGGTTGTCCCCGTCTATGCATTGTAGACTGTTCGAACTTTCCCCCCTTCGGGACCCCGTTGTGCTATCATTCTTGGAAATGTGTTCCTTTTTTTTTTTTTTTTTTGGGCTATTACGTCAAACAATTCCATGTAGTAGCATCTAGGGTAGCCCTTTACAGGAATCGAAAACTATACCACAGTCATACAAGGAATGGGTTACGGAACTTCAAAGTCTGGCCAGGCGCTGCCACTTTATTTCCAAACCTCACAATGATTCATATGCAGAATCAATGGTCAGGGATGCGGTGATTTGC
This sequence comes from Locusta migratoria, assembly GCA_026315105.1. Taxonomy (NCBI): domain Eukaryota; kingdom Metazoa; phylum Arthropoda; class Insecta; order Orthoptera; family Acrididae; genus Locusta; species Locusta migratoria. Next base: position 226,977,957 of record CM048755.1, read on the forward strand.
TTTGCACTGCACGCTGAAGTCCACAGACAACTATTACAGGTCGAAGACCCTACCCTTATCGAAGTCAATAGAGAAGCCACGGCATATGAAATGTCTTCCTCTGTCAATTCTCAGTTAGATCAGTGGGATTAAATTTCGGCAGTACAAGTTGCCCCGGTAGGTGGGCTTCCGTGCGTGGCTCCGTCCGCTCTGCAAAGCAGGGAAACACTGCACACCCTGTTTACTACTTCAGCATGGCAGGGCAGTGAGGCTCACCAAGCAACTGGCCATCTTGCTCCAGTTGTTCTATTAGACACTAGCTGCTCCCCGCGGTGTTACCCGCGGTTCAATAGTCAGACATTAAAGTGCCAAGAAAGGGCATAAATAACTACGTGACTGTTTGCGACATTGTTAGCACGGAATATATAATTGTCTTGAAATGAATGGAGAGCCAAAAATCTATTGCAATACGTCCCTCTAAACAACGTTTTGAGACTTCTTGTTCTCCGAGTATACGTAGAGATTTCTAGCTCTCGATACAAGGGAGCAGCCTACATAGAGCTGTCCGTGCGAGAAACATGGGGTGGCCACATGAATACCTGCCACATTTAATGTTTGTCCTTGACTCTTGTTTATAGTAATCGAGAAGGCCACTTTCAATGGGAACTGTAACTGGTTAACCTGGAATGGCAAGTTTGTTGGGATGATGGGAATTCGTGGTATTAATACAGTCTTTCTCTTGGCTCCACTGGTGATGATGGTGACCTGCACGATATGCCTTCTCACGCCCGTGATGCGTAACCTGGTGCCATTGCATAATCGTGGTGCATCCAAGTTACGCATCAATAAAACAGGCACACCCACCTTCAGCTCCAACTTGTGGGATGGAACCCCTGACAGTAAGTAACTACAATAACAACAATACAGTAATCGAAAACAAATGCCAAGTACAGGAACAAAATAAACAGCAAACCTAACGGAGAAAAGTAACGAAATAAAAAACAAACCTAATGGAGAAAAGTAAAGAGATAAAAAAAGACATCTAACGGAGAAATGAACTGTTGAGATCCTACAAATGCAAAGCGAACCAACAAAAGAACTAAATGCAAACGTTCGAATGCTATAAATAATGGAAATCACCAAAGAAACTATTATTCATTGAAATCCAAAGAGAATACAATTTTAAAGAATTACGATAACATCACAATGTTCCAACATGTATAACGTTTCATATGTTAACTGCAGCGTACCGCCTGCCATCTGTTGAGTGCATTTGCTACTACTTTTGTTGCTGTTTACGTACGCTATTTATACGTGGCAGTTCGCGCTTTGTACACAAAATAGGGCTTGGTATCTAGATCCCTTTCTACACAAAAGTCAATGTTTTTTCTTGCCATGGTACTTAGAACATATTTTATTTAAAGTCTTCAATTTATATACATACTTCCTTCATTTGTTACAAGAAATGAAAATGAATGCAGCATAAACACCAACATTCAGATTTCTTGTGTATGTAATTATATATCAGTTAAGCCGTTTTGGCAGTATCCAAGAATCTTTTTGTATATTCGAAAGTAAAAAAGATAACAATAACAAAGAAAAAAAATTTCACTATAGCAGGACCCGAACCATTGCCCAAAATAACGGAAATCTATTACATGACGCGTTAACCCCCGCAGCTAAACATGACATACCGTACAGTGCTCTTCTGCTGTTGTATTAGAAGCTTCATACAACCGTTACGTATTTCTATGGATATATTTGAAATACATAACTTGTAATAAACATTTTGAAAAGTAGCCTATGTCCTAATCGAAGACATAAGAAATCTCTGTATGAAATTTTATCTAAATCAGTGCTGTAGTTTTAGCCTGATGCGGTAACAAACATACAAACTTTCGCATTTATAATATGTATAGGATTACCATGCTCGATGCCTTCAGCGGTGGGCAATTTGTCAAAATTGTCAAAAACGGGGTCATATCAGGACAGTCTGTCATACAAAAACCCGTATACAGACAGTGGTTGAAGATACATCTGACGATGATGAATCCCCAGCGACGGTCCACTAAGTTATAGACATTTCCCCCCGAGTCCTCCAAAATTCCAATTCAGCTTCAGATTCTGAGCCGCAACGTGTCCTTGCAAGTCGATACCGGTGCAGCATCTACTCTTTCAAGTACCGCCACATACAATGAATTAGGTCCCCCTCAGCTCGCACCAGTAACACATTATGTGGGTACGGCAATCAACAGATCCCAGTTCGGGGGAAATTTCAGGCTGCTGCCGAACACAAATCAGTCTCCTGGCTGTTGACTTTCATCGTCGTCGAATCCACAGATGTGGCTAATTTGTTCAGGTTAGATGCCTTCAAAAGTTTTGGGTTTATAGTGGATGACTCTATTCAATTTGTGTCTGAGATGGACCCATTCGATGCAATCTAAACTCTTTACAACGAATTTGCAACCCTATTTTATACCAGAATGGGTCGGGCACACGGCTTTGAGGCAAACCTCCCTCTCAAACCGGGGACCATACCAATATTTATGAGCTCTGCCTCTTCCAGTCAGTATGCATTCTGTGGTCAAAGAGGAACTTGATAGATTAGTCAGTGAAGGGGTTCTGTTCCGCATCAGATCCAGCGAGTGGGCCTCCCCCTTGGTGGTTGTGCGGAAGCCTAGTGGACAGTTACAGCTATGTGGGGATTTCAAACAAACAGTTAATGTATATTGTCAGTTCGATACATACCCCATGCCTCGCCGTGAAGATCTGATTTCTAAGCTGGCCGGAGGGGCCTGCTTCTCAAAGTAAGACCTAGCTGAAGCATATTTTCAATTACCTCTGAGTCAAGAAGCTCAACATTGCTTGGTGTTGAACACCCGTTTTGAACTCCATAAATATCTGCAGCTGCCGACCAGTGTATCAAGCACACAGCTTTTGCAACCAGTAGATACTTGTGTAAATTACTTAGATGATATTGTGGTCACGGGAAACACCCCCGCAGCTCATATTGCTAACCTTTGACAGATTTTTCACATATTGTCCGAAACCAGACTCAAATGTAACTTGGTGAAATCTGTTTTCCCAGCTGAATATAGTCTACCTCGGTCTGGAAGTGTCCCCGCAGGGTGTTACACCCATAAAGGAATATGTGTAAGCGGTAGCCTCCATGGCTGCCCCATTGACTGTAAAGGAACTACAAGCCTTCCTTGGAAAATTGGCATATTATCATCAGTTTCTTCCGCATGCAGCCTCCATTGCTAAACCCCTTTATGACTTGTTGCACAAAGATGTCACATTTGAATGGTCTCCTGCCTGCCAGGCCATTTTTGAGTACCTTAAAACAATTATTCTTCTCTCTCACAAGTCTGGCCACGTATTCTCCAGATGTACCCCTAGTAGTTGTGGCACATGTCTCACAGTACGGGATGGGGCATTCCTATCACATCGGTACTCAGACAGCACCAAACGGTCCCTGGCATTCGCACTTAAAACCTCCATCCCAGTGCAGAAACAATATTCCCAGGTAGAGAAAGTGGCCCCTCGCGATAATTTTTGCAGTACAGAAGTTCTACGTGTTCTCATATGGCAACTGCTTCACTTGAATAACTGACCCTAGACCTTTAGTAGCCCTCTTTTGGCCAGCCACAGCCCTATCAGACAAGTCCGCCCACCGTCTCCATTGCTGGGCCTTACACCTGTCCCATTTACAGTATGACATAGTTTACCACCCCATTTCGCAAAAATGCTAATGCGGACATGTTGTCGTGGCTCCCACTTGGGGCGGATCCACACTTTCATAAGGAAGAAATCTTTTGTTTTCCCATTGATGCAGATGAGGAAAGAACATTACATGGGTCACCCATCACTAGTGAAGTCCTAGTGGTGGTCACGGACAAAGACCCCGTTCTCCGAATAGTGAAGTCACGTGTGGAACGAGGGTGGCTGGAACGCCCACCGGAGTTTACTACATGAGGGGAACTGGGAAATTTTTCGCACTAAGGCCCTGGCTGACATCACGTCTTTTAGCCGGGAATCGATGGGAAATCGAACATCTGGTGTCGGCTTACAATGCCTGTGCCCTACAGCAGGCCAATTCCTGTCATTCCCTCATAGCCATGGGACCAGATACATGTCGATTTTGCAGGGCCATTCCTGGGTTTCTAATGGCTCTTGGTAACTGACGCCCTCTATAACTTTCCGTACGGTCTTCCGCACACGATCATGACAGATAATGGCCCTCAATTCTATGCAGACGTTTTTCAGTGCACCAGGGCATTCAGCATATGTGTGTGTGTGGGGGGGGGGGGGGGGGATGGACCTGTCCTTCTGCCCTGGGGGACCTGCTGATGGGAGTCAGCCCCCATCTTCTCCGATCATCAGGCGGCCGTCCTGCAAGCACCGCCATTCGCAGCCCTTGCACTGGCGCACTCTACACTCCTCACCAGCGGCGCTGGACCAATGGACACCCGATGTTATGGACTGGATCCCTTCTCCTTCTCCAATGACTGTCATCGTGCCCACGTTCCCCCCGCCCCCCCCCCCCCCCGTCCCCCAAGGAAAGGGGAGGTATGGAATACTCAGAAATCGTCGTAACTTACAAGTTGTGTGCCCTGCAATTCACGGTGCACCACCAGAGGCCGCACGGGATACATGATGAGCTGACTGATGCCACAGGATGTACTAGGAAGCAGGGCAACATGACAAAGATGCCACCTGATGGGAAAAAGCATGCTCTAAGCCAGGCGGCTGAGCCACTCATTCAGTTGTTGTACTGATGCAAACCTGTACTGTTTAGCAAATAAAATAACTTTAAGTCATAAAAGAAAGAAAGAAAGAAAGAAAAATGAGTTTCATTACTTTGTAAACACAAGTGGTCAAATTTCAACCACAGGTAATACTAGTTCTTTGTTAATCTTTGGCAGTTCTTATAGCCTAGGTGGAACTGAACTATTTGATCTCAGCCTCTTAATACATCACTTGGTTAGAAGATTGTTACTGATCCTACTATGTGCAGAGTCACGCAATAAAACACTGATATTAAATGAATCCTAGAGCAACAGCAAGAGCATAAGTAGCATTATCCGACTTGAGTACCACCTTACCTGTATCTGCTCATAAGTTACAGAGGGCTGACATCTCCACAGTCAAAACATTGCTCTAATTTGGTGCAACTCTCATCTACACATGACAAGACACCTGAAAAATTTCTTCTGCTGCATCTGTTGCAACACAGTGCACAGCCTCTTCAATGGAACTTACAAAGTACACTAGTGGTAATGAAACATGGTAGGAGCGAAATTAAAACCTCTTGCAATTATTGACACAGATATGTCATCTATAGATAATGACAAAGTTGATAATAGATTGTCGAGTAGGAAATTCCTGGAGCACATACGTCAAACATTGATGAATATTTTCAGTAAACCTCTTCATAGACATGTTGTGGATCTACTTCACTTTGAGCCCTCACACCATCCACCCAGTCTCAAGATAATACTGCTGTTATTCCAAATGCAGATAATAAATACCACTGAGCACAAAATCTAATTCACATTAAAAAGAATAAAACAAAATAAATTCTTTTATTTTACCAGTGCCTAGCTCATTTTGAAGTTATCTGAAAATGTGGTATTCTGCTCTACTGAGTATCAATCGTAGCAGTTGTCTAACAGGCTTCATTCCATCTGGCTGGTGGATCCAGATTGGGAAGTTGTCACTTTCAAGAAGGTCATTAACCATAGCCCACTGACTAGTGTGGACAAGGGCTGGAGAGCTAAGTGTGAGATCTAGGGCAGAGAATAACCCTGTCCAGTACATAAGAGTGTGGACTTTTTGGTGCTTAGTAACTGTGCTCTGAATTATAATAGAATCCTCTCAATTGCTCTAAGCCTGGGGCAGGTAATGACAAGAGCCCCAGGGCACATTTTGTACATTAAAATCACCATGGAGATTGGACATGTGATGGATCCGAGTAAGAACGTCTTCAAGCACCTCTTCAGTGAACATGTCATGAGAGGGCAGATAGAAGAGGCAATTGTCAGTTGATGATGCACAAGTACAAACACTGTGACTACTTGGAAACTTATGGTAAGAGAGAGGGGCTCGAAGTGACAGGCTGTATTAAGGAAAATAGCCACTTCACCTTCAGCTCGCTCTACACTAAGGTCACCCTTTCTATATATATAGTAACCATGTATTTCAGGATTGTCTGAAAGCTTGAAATTTGTCTGCCAAGACATAGGCACAAAGGTCTACCCTGAAATAGTAGACATAATTCCTCCACAAATGTCTTTTTTAATGGTTTTAGGGCACAAAACTGCTGAGGTCATAAGCACCCAAGTCAGAACAAAGTTAAAAAGCATGATGACAAAGGCAAAGCCAAATAAAAGGAGAAGGCTCAATGCAGTCAGTCAACTTTCTAAAAAGAATAGGTTAAAAGCCAGACAATCCATAAGTAAATTTCTATTTAATGTAGAGACATGGCTGGATTTCCCAGCCGGGGAATGTTAAATTTCATTCACCATATTGCTACGGCAGATAAAAAAGTAAAATGGGATCTGCAGACTGTGTGTCATCTACTAAGATATCAGGCAACTCTGATGGGAATCACAGACTGTAGCATAGACCATTAAAAAATGTGCATTCCACCAGAAGATGGCGTACAGTCAATTGTTGGAAACAGTGACCACAAATATGAGCAGGGTCGCCACTTAGTAAGTGGCCCACATACGTCCTGAATCCCTGCAAATTCCAATGAAGTATGGAAGTCACCTGTCACAAACGTGACATCTTCATAGTCCCTTTCTGCTGAGCCGGGGACACTGAACTGAATGGAGGGATGGTTGCCCTGGCCTAAACTGACATCAAGTTCCATGGGCTATATGGCAGAGTCACAAGGAGCATCAGTGATAGAGCTGGTGACTGGTTTGTATGGTTTAGTTTTCAGTTTCACAAACCTCACACACTAAAATGTTGTGTAGTGTGTCAGCATTGTGATGACAGTGAAATCGTGGGGCAAAGTGCTATGTTGTGGGGCTAGCAAGCCCAGGAGTATAATTGTTATGCACTCTGGCAAGAGAAGAAGAGAGCTATTCAAAATGAATGTCCATTGCTACAAAAGCAAGGTTTTCCCCCCCAATCTATATATGTATACCTGTAGTAAACCTGATGATAATGCACATTATCGAAGCTTGTTAGCACTGACAACATTCTTGCACCACACACGTAAGTATGCTGCTAGAGTTATTCTAGACTTAACTACTGTTTATTTAATTTCATTCACTTACACAGATTATATGTAGGCCTGTTTGAGAGGATTACGATTTTTAATCATGCACATATGCCAATTACCAGTGGAGTATTTACCAGTAGGCTGATTTTTGGGACGGCAAATTTGTAGCAAAAATTTTAATCAATGCCAATTACAGTTGTTTTTGTTCATATTTTGAGGGTTTTAATGCTTTTCCTCAATTTTGCATTTCATTGTTAAAAAGCAAATCACATGAAAATATAAAATAGGGGTTTCACTGTATACCTAAATTTACATTTATACTGCATTTTGCACATGGAGGACCCACGTTTTGGAGACATGAGAGTAAATCTTCATATTAGGGCATGATGACAATCAAAAGCCAGATGCTGGGTTTGACTGTGGCCAGAATGAAGGAAGACAGGCGAATATACTCACTGCTAATGAAAGAACTAAGTCCTGGAGATCTGCAAGAATTTCAGAACTTTGTGAAGATGAAAAGCTGCTATCTGTAATGTTGTATGCATATTACCAAGGAATAAATTATTGTTGACCTAACTTATTTTGATATATGGGGTCACATGGGTTATAACACACCTTTCCTAACTACTCCTGTATTAAGATTCTTAATGGCTCTCCATTCCAGTTCATTTCTGAAGTATGAAACACACTACATACAAAAATCTTTTCTCAAATACCTGGTATAAAAGGAAGTCTGCTGGCAAACAAATATTGTTTTTGGTTTAATTACTACATTTGTAAAAATCTACTAAATGAAAAATTTGCAAAATCCACAACATGAAAAACTGAAATCAGTCCTATCCACAGATGTAAATGACAACATAAATCGTACAAAAACAACAAGCAGAAATTTTAGAGCAGTTCCCGTTCTGTGCTTGCACGTGTTACTGCAAATGCACAGGAGCTTAGAACTGATCTCTATTTCGGCATGTGGATAAACTGCCTGCTAAGAATCACAGTTTCACTCAATCTGCTGCAAGATTGTTGTCACACTACATCTGTACCTTTCACGGTAGATTGTCATTTAATATCCCTTTAAGGTTAAAAAACACATGTTCAGCCAACACTTTAGTACTGCTCATTCGTGTGGAATCTGTAGCAGGTAGATTTGATAGAAGACATAGAGAAGATCCAATGGAGAGCAGCACGCTTCGTTACAGGCTCATTTAGTAAGTGAAAACGCATCACAAGTTCAGACAGTATATTGCTTCCTCCTACATGTATCTCACAAAATGACCACAAAGATAAAATTAGAGAGATTATGGCCCACACAAAGTCTTATGACAATTGTTTTCTCCTGCAAATCATAAGTGACTGGAATAGGAGGAGAAAATGACAATGGTACACAAAGTACCCCACCACATACCATCACACAGCTTGTGGAGCACAGATGTAGATGAAGATTATTGCAAGGTACCCCCCGCCATAATGTTTTGAAGGTTAAGGTGTGCAAAATTTCATCATGATCAGCATAGAACTGTAAATTTTATCAAAGTCCGTAGGTAAAGTACGCTCCACTCAGGCCGGCACAGAATTGTTTGTGTGTGTGTGTGTGTGTGTGTGTGAGAGAGTGAGTGAGTGATTTGGGGGGGGGGGGGGGGGAGGGGACTGGAAAGTGGAAAGCAAATTTACCTAATGTGACTTTGGAAACATAAAGAAATGACATAAACAAACATCCTATCATTATATTTATATAAATAAATCAATTAACAAATGTATGGATTACTTGATAATGGTTGGACCAAAGTGGCTGGTTTTATTTTGTTATGTAATTGTCAGAGCAATGTTTGTATGGCATAAAATTTTTGATAAGCCTTCCAGAAAAATGGAAAATTTTGGAAAAGCAAAGTTTTTTTTTCTATGTGATTTTAGAATGAACTCAAGACCATAATTCACATTGAAAACAAATGGGTATGCATAATTATTTTTTTTTTTTTTTTGTTATGTTCCTGGAAGATTTTGCAGGAAAACATTCAGACAAATATGAATGAAGTTGTAAGAAGCGTAAGAATATGTTTTGAATACACTCTTGATCATAATTGATTATACTGATTTGGTGGATCACCATAGTGGCACATATATGTATTTTATCATGGAAACGTTTAAGACATTGGATGGTGCATGGCAGCAACTATCCTGCCAAAAGTTTTGACACACTTTAAATTATCTCCATGGAAGGTGAAAGATATTGTAATTTTTTTATAGATGGGAGGAGGAGGAGATCAAGACAGGGAGGAGGAGGAGGAGGATGCAAAAGAGGAAATTGATAGTTCAAGATTGGGGGGGGGGGGGAGTTTTTGACATCAACAAATTACTATCAAAGCAAAAAATTCACATTTAATTACATTCTATTGTGGCAGCTGCAACAGGGAATCCTCACAACTTTGAAGTTCATTTCATTTCATTAAATTCATGATAGTACTGAAATTGTTTTTTGTTTCAACTCAATCTAATTGTAGGGAAGATTTGGTTGGAATATCTTCTTCATGAATTCACTGAATGGCAGATAAAGTACAGCATAAACTACTTGAGATATACTCATGTTACTTAATATTTTTTCGCTACGCGCACGTCTGTTTTATTCATTAATAAATTGCATCCATGTGAAGTCAGGGTGGGTCAATAGTATATAGCGCAAATACAGACAGCTAATATTGTTCAAATATTGTAGTTCAACCTTTACTCATCAATCGTATTTGGGATTTGGATTGCAATATTTCAATCTTCAGGAACAAGACTCTCAAATAAGGTCAGGGCCTCTAATTATGTTTCTTTTATTGAATGGATGAATACAAATTCTGTCCGATGTTGCGATTCGGAACCCTAGTTACTATTATTTAGAGTTTCCAGCTAGATTTACAAGAAAATTGTGTGTTTCAAAGAGAAGTATCTTTATATTTTGTTAAATACACTTTTATGGCTTAGAAATGTTTATAAAGTGGCTAAACTGCTTAATGCCATTTCACTTACAAAGAATTGAAATAAAGAAAATTGATCACGAGATACGTTCTGTCAAAAACTGCGGCACACTTTACTATAAACCTTAAGATACTGGTAACTGATTTTAGCCTTTTCCTGTCATCTCACAACACTACATAATGACTACAAAAATACACTTGCATTAACCCAAATGTTGAATACATTTTTAATTGTATCCAGTCCAGGTAAAGTGATGGATATTTTTACTATAACAAAAAGTTCACTATACTGCTACCAGGGAACATTTTATGAAACAAGTGACCCACATGTTCATCACATTTAACTGGTAAATGGTACTCTAAAATAAACAATGCAAATAAGCACTCTGAGTGTATCACATGATCTCGTTCACTTTTCTCAGCCGTTTATGTCTTTTATTGTTACTCACACACTTTTCATTTTCTTTGCACATATTCCAATACATTGCTTTTTCCACGATGTGATGTGGAAGTATCACATCGACAAAGAGCACAAAATACAAAATGTTCCGAAAACTGCTTAAAAAAGTGATCATATTTTTTGCCGTCCTAGAAGACATACCACAAAATTGAAATCCCATAAACTAGCTGTTTACACAAAAGTTGACTTTCTGCAATTCGCATATGAAACTGTTGCTCCTAACTATCCACAAAAGATTTCCATCGATTAAAAACCAATGAAGTGATTTCACTTATGTATAATGACAAAACAAAACATTCAAAAAGAGCACATCAAAATGTCACAAGTGTATTTGCAAATACGCGGAAAGAGCAGAAATAATCATTATACAAGTCATGCGCAACTCCTAATTTCTATGAATTTATATACATATTTAGATTAAAGTGATAAATGAACAAAGAACTTTTGACCATTGGCCAAAAAACAAATCTTGGGTTTCAGGATATAAGCTAAAAATTGGGAGAAATAATGCAAAATCTGGAGTCGGGAGAAAAAGTGAAAAATCAGGAGACTCCTGCTTAAATCGGGAGAGTAGGCAGGTATGGACTGGGTATCTGTATTCTTCACTGATAACATGCAAACTTAAAATTTACTTCCAGTGTCTAACTGGGTCGAAAGCAGCCTCGTAAGTCAATTGATGAAAAATTTCGAGTTAAATGACTCGAAGCTAGTGTCTTTTATGTAGTTAGCTTAAATATCGCTTTGATATCTTTATTCAGGGCAGGTTTAAGGATTTTAATTGTTGTGATTATATATACACTCTGTCATTGTCGGTTGCAACTCCAGCAAGAAAAATATGAAACATTTGTGGTGGATTCTGCATGTGAAGACACACTGCATGAATGAAAGAGAGCCTTACAGAAAGACAACAAGTAGCAAAATTGATCAGGTAGACAAAGTGCAGACATCTGAACAAGCAATTGCATTCCACCGTAAAGGACTTCAGAGGTTACAACAAACAAGACTTCTACAAGCGATTGGCAGGAAAGATCCGTAGTTACATCCCATAAACCATGTGCTTACGAAAACAAGATGTAAGACACATACTGTCTAATCAAGAAAACTTCATTGAATTAGCTATGTACTTCTCAGTGCTACTCAATTGTCCAATATCACCATCAAATTCTCATGCAGAGACTCATGTACACAAATCCTGGATGTCACACACCAACAAATATGAAATCTGCACACACATCCAATGGCTTGAAAATAACAAAACATCTAGATATGACAGCATAATCACATAACTGTTGAAGAAGGTAGGTCCACTTGAGGAACTCACAGAAATCCTGATTGACTAGTGACATAACACATACTTAAAGACTTGAAGGATAGGGTAGGATGGGATAGGATGATGTGGGCGCACGACAGCGATGTCTTTGGTGCCCTTACAAAATTATTAGGTGACAAATGTGACCTGAGTAAAAAGTGAATGAAGAAAAACAGGCAACAGGAAAGTAAGTATCCAAACTACACAAACAGCATGGGCTACAAAGCAAACATACCAATAAATACATCATGTCAACAATGTAGGTTGGCCCACTAAAGTTCATCGCCGTAAAAGCACTCTTAACACAGTCCCAGGATATTGTGAACTGATCACTGATGGAAAAGGGATGTGCCAACCATTCTTTAACACACTAAAAGCTCCAGTCTAATATCTTAGACCACAGTCCCGAGAGTTCACAAAATTTTAAAACATTCATCACACTCGCCTCATTATCAGCTAAAACAGAAGGCAGAGCACCATCAAGAGTAGCCTGCTGCCTTCTCAGCACAATATAAAATACATTCATTTAAAATGTGGCATACAGTGATTTGCACACCACAAGCAACACAAAACGGGTGGGGGTGGGGGGGGGGGTTCCTCACGACAGAGTAAATAGCTGTTCATCAAAGGGCAGTGTCAGATTTGGAGACATGTCAAGGATACCTTATGCTGCCTCAATAGCTGACAGGAGATTCACCATGGTCGGGCAGTTTGCTTAACCAACCGCAGTTTATTGCCTGTTACTGCCAGCCATGATTCCTCCCACAAATGAAGGGATTTATGCCACACCACACAGAGGATGTCCTGCAGGGAAATGGCACATTGTAGGATATCACAGCCTCTGCAGTCCTGATCAGCTATTTCGTTGCCACGAATTCCGACGTGTCCTGGTACCCAACAGAATGACACTTGCTTCCCTCGCTGCTGGAGGGTGTACAGTCTGTGATGTATGATCTGTACTATCTTCTCAGCTGGATACAGATTCTGTAAAAACTGCAGTGCACTAAGAGAGTCGGAGCACAGAAGAAACCTTATGCCACGAACACGCTGCATTTGCTCCATCACCTGCAGGATCGTGTGTAGCTCTGCTGAGAAAACAGAGTATGCAGTGAGGAGGTGAATCATGGTGGTGTGGTTGGGGAACACTATGGAGCAGCCTAGAGAGTTCCCCCGTTTGGACCCATCTGTATAAACCACCGTAAAATCACGATGCTCTTCTAAAATGTTAGAAAACATAGATTGAAATGTAAAATCAGAAGTATAATCCTCCTTAAAATGTGTCAAGTCTAAAAGTAAACTGAGCCTCTGGAGGAGCCAAGGTCGACATTTACTCCAACCTCAATATAACACATTAAAACCTGCCAAACCCATATCTAAAAATCAGTCCTTAGCACAAATCCCAAAAGGCCTCGTATCTCGAAGCCGATTACGAAAAAGCCTTTTCATAGGCAGCCAAGCAACGGTATTGTAAGCAGGTGTATATAGAGTGGACAATGTTGTATATGCCTGGTGCACCATGAGGATCCGTCGCTAAGTGTGGGAATCTGTAGTGTAACAACAATTCTCATGTTGCGCTGTGGTCAGGATCCCACTACAAGATGATCATGTCAGCTGTAATATAGGGCTACTAGTATGTAGAGATTATTTTGAGAGCTTGTCACATGTGTGCAGGGCCACAAGAGCGAGAGTGCACAATTGAGGTGGTGTGCTTCCTCTACTTGCTACCCTAACAGATGACAGCCTATAGATTAAATGAGTTGCTGGCAGAAGATCTGAAGATTGCAATTGCCATTCATTACTCTGTCTTTTGTTTTATATAGAGAGTATTAGATTTGGGTAAATTATCAAGCTCAATTGATGTATGGGCATAATAACTGTTTTGAATTGTTTTTACATGAATTTGTGCGGTATTACTCCAAGGTGCCAACATATATAATTCAAAGCAAAGCAGCAGCTTCTTATTATAGAACTGCAAGCTATTTCAGTCACTCCAATTTACATCTTCCAGGCTATGTGAGAAGATGCTGCCTTACCCACAGGCATAAATAATTGGAAACTGACTAGCTGGTTTTAATCATGCATCAAGGTTTAAAGGTATAGTTTCTCCATATTAGTCTGCAAAGCAAGCTTCATTACTCCCTGTAGATACATCATAGACACGACATACTGTAAAGTAGTTTAATGAGATTTGTTTCCCAAATTATAACCTCCCCCATCACACACACACACACACACACACACACACACACACACACACACAACATAGGCTACTTGTATATTACTCACCTGTTCTTCTTTAATAGCCATTCCACACCAACTGCACGTCAGATGGGTTAAACAATTCAGCATAGATCTGAGCAACTCATCTGGCACACCCACCAATAACGCAGGTGGGAAAAATGTAATCAATTTTCGAAGAGTGCAGGAAATACCCAAGGCTTCTTGATCAATAATCTCAATGCTAAAAAAGGTAAAAAACTGTACTGTTAAGAAAGAAATCAGAACTTATCTTACAACATACCTTAAATTAGTAGAAGTACAGGCTACTTTGTGTGTAATAATTCTGATTGGAAGAGTCCCGAGCTGATGTATCACAGTACTGGTTGGTTGGTTTAATGACTGAAGGGAACAAATTACTAGGTCATCAGTCCCTCCTATCCTATAAACCAAAACATTCTAAATAATGGTAATATCAAGTAAGTTTCAAAGGTTGACACACTTGTAACTTAATCTAAACCAATCAGACTGTAGCAGTTCATTCTATCTACCTGAAGACAGTTTCCATCACAGCCAGTAAAACAGCAAAACACAAGGAGATAAAACAAAATCTCTCTACATCACTCACTATTTTATGAAGTACTGTACTACAAAATTAAAGTATCACATCTATGACACTCCTTGTAGTCACTGATATGGAAAATGTTAATGTCACTGCATATAAACTCTCAGCAAATGTAAGTAGAGATAATAAGGGGAGAGGAGGAGTTGCCATTTATGTCAAAAAATGTAGAAAAAATTGTGTAGTGCAACATATAGAAGCATATGAGCTTAAACTGGATGGTGGCACTTTTATAATCTTTATAGTATATAGGTCCCCATCAGATAATTTTCAGCTATTTCTGAAAGAATTGGATGCCTTGTTGTGCTATCTGTCATACATGGGGAAGCAAATTATTATTTGTGGGGATTTCAATGTTGATTCACTAAAAGAGTGTAATAGGAAGAATGACCTTGAGGTATTACTTGGTTCTTTCAATATGACATCCGTTATTGATTTTTTTACACAGGTAGTAAAGTACAGCAGTACATTAGATAACATTTTGTATAGACCAAGATCAGTTTAAAAACCTAACCCTATTGAGAATGGTCTTTCTGACCATGGTTCACAGCTAGTTACAGTACATCATGTAGCCCCGTACATCAACTTAAAACATCCAAAGTAGTGCATTCAATTAATGATTTAACAATTCCTAAGTTTAGGGAAAACTTAGCAGCAGTTAGAATGAGATGAGGTGTACAAGGAACCTGATGATAACTTGAAATATAACTTATTTCATGATAGATTTGTGAGTGTAATGAAAAACTGTTTCCCCAAAAAAATAATTAATTGTTTAAATAAATTATATATATTCTACATAGGAACAAGTATCCTTGGATACAATACAAATTTCAAAAAGGCAGTCAGATTCAATCATACAATTTGGACTGATGATGCAGCCAAATAAGAAAAAGAAGCGGTGTTGACAAGGCGAGCTAAAGCTGTAGACTGAGAAAGAGCACCGTTCCAACATTCGTGTGATTAAAAATATTTTCAACTTCTGATTTTTTATAGTAAACTTTTAATTTATTTTATGGTAATACGGTTTCCCTGTGCTCTTTGTTGCCCTGTCTTCCTTTCAGTTATATTCCAAATGGTTTTAAATTGATTATCAGAGGTAATGATCTCCAGACATAATTTGTCCATGTGTTTTATTGCAGTGCTTTAAGTTTAGTAATAACAGTGAAGTTTACAACAATGTAACATATCACTGCAGAAATAGCTGTAATTTTTATTTATGTGGTATTATGGAAGGAAGGATGATTACAATGTAACATCCAGTCTACAATGCAGTTATTAGAGATGGTGAGTGATGATATGCATTTATTGTTATGTATACTAATACGGATAAGATTGTAACGACTATTTTATATGAATTTTGCAATTACACCATAATCAAAGTTTATAAAAAAGTTTTTTCTGCATGCATTAAAATTTTCACACAATATGCAGAAACATTTATGATTAAACACGGAAAGTTTAAAATAAAAATGATGCACAGTTAATAAGATGTAAATTTACTTATAGTTACTTGCAAAAACAAAAACAAAAAAAATATTTTATTTTATTTTATTAGTCAAAATACTGTACCAAAAGAAGATTAGAGAACCTCTGACACAGTAAGTTGTTTTGGTTGCATGCAAATCAGGCACCACGTAATGCCTTGCCACTGCCTCAAGTTAGAACAAAAATATCTGATCCTTATGTGGAAATATGTTTTTCAGACAAAACAGATATAAGTACTGTAGTATCTGTGTTTCTACAACCTAAAGTAAGTATCTTTCATCTGTATAAAGACTCTTTCACACAAATCAAATTCATATGAAACATTACATTGAAACTAGTGAATGAATAATTGAAATTGAAGACATGCTGTGTAGACTCACGAGGAGCAGACACTTTGCTCAGGAATACCTTTCATCTATTAATTGATAGCAAAAGACCATAAATATCAGTTTTACAAAAGTGATGAAACACTTTACAGATCGAATACTAGAGAAAGCGAAGTAGTTAGTAGAACTGTTTTGTTATTACTAAGGCTTTCCTCAGCCAAAACATGGTGGTTTAGCTCTATTGATCCACAGACAACTCTTTTAAAGGGCATTTCATAAATGGGATAGGGGGAGGGAAATACAGATTGGGGAGGGGGACTTTGTAACTTTACTAATTAGAAATTGTCAGTTCTATAACAAAATAAGAGATTAAATATTATATAGCAATACAAAACACCAGTTAGATTTGACGAGTTCACTTTTTGTACATCTCAGACAAATATAAAGAAGGAGGAGGAGGAGGAGGAGGAGGAGGAGGTGGTGGTGGCACCAGTGACATATACTCACTTGGAAACAAGTTCAAGGAAGTTCTCCATAAACTTTGCAGCATACTGGATTCTCTCATCTCTAGAGGCAAGTACCGGACCATTTAGGGATGCTAACTGCATTATGCAATTCAGTGAACTTTGTAACATATCTGGATACTGTCGTACATTCCAATGGACCTGTACATTCAGAAATCTAGCATTATGATCAGATTCTCAATTGCAAAAAAGAAATAAAAAGTTTTTAAGATGTCATGTTGATAGCTCTGTGACATACTTACAGTAAAAAATAGCCTTAAGAGATCTGGATTTAACATTATATCCTTCCACTGATTCGATAGTCTTAGTGATGATGGCTGTTCACACTCATAGATTGTTTCAAAAACACTAATCAGTCTTTTCGGAAGTGGCATGGAATTAAGGATTACATCACAAAAAGCATAAATTTTCAGACACATTAACTGAAAAAGTATATAGTCACTAAAATATTACAGCAGAATAAAGTTTGGAAAAATTGATGTTACTTTATCAACCTAGGTCACTATAAAGCATATCTAAATCCCATTATGTCAATAGTTTTGTTTCACTTAATATGTAGTACAACAAACCAAAATTGTTCTTTAGTGAAAGTGTTATGACTTTTTAGAAGTTCTGGTTGGAATGTGTGATGGTACAGCCCCTATAATAACATATACATGATAAAATTTTGCACAGAATCCAATCGTGGCCATAGCCAGCTGTTCAAGAACCGCGTGTTAAGCAGTGGCCTAGTTGCATCCAGGCAGCATGAGGGTCCTGCCTCTGCCACATGGTGAGAGAATCCCATGGGCACGTAGCTGCTTATGAACAAAACCATGATGGCCAGTCCATCATGACCAGAACCCAGACACCAAAACAATGCCGACAAACAGAGTGATTTCAGACAGTCTTGAGAGTATTTTGGTCGTAACTTTCATAGTTTTGTCATATTGTATTGTTTATTATAGAAATAGTGCAGTAAATAGTACGTATAACCGATAAAATATACTAAAAACCATCCCACAATCACCCCTTGGACAGCATTGTTTTTAAGGGGACTAAACTGCAGGTTCATCAGTCCCCTGTTCCCAGCTAAGAGGTTACATCATAAGATTAACAATTTCAGTTGAAGCACTCCACACCCATGGGGGAAACACACAACATGTACAGAGACAATGAAAGCTAAAATGGTAAGATAAAAAAAACCACAAAATGAGTAGACCAATCACTCTGCTCACACTAAAAATCTCCAAAGAAAAAAAAGATGTAAAGTGTAAAAGTAACAACTGATTAAAAGTTCTGGTGGGGGGGGAGGGGTAGGGGCACCTGAAAGACCAGGTGATGGTACCACCACTAAATAGAATGATAAAAGCCAGCTGCATGAATAAAACCTAAGGCATGATCAGCTATAGAGGCATCTTCAGCTAAAATTAATCGAAGCGCAGTAGGCACATTAAAGGAGTGCCACAGGATGACAAAGTGGACAGTCCAACAGGAGATGGACCACTGTCAACAAAGCGCCACAGCAGCAATTTGGTGGGTCCTCTCGACAAAGGAGGTGGTGATGCGTTAACCACATATGGCCAATACGTAGTCGGCAAAGAACAATAGAGTTCCTACGAGAGGCCCTTAGGGAGGATTCCCATGGGCATGTGGAGAGCTTAACTGTATGAACCTTATTCAGCACGCTCAAGTCAGCCCATTCCAAATTCCAAAGTCCTATTATCTTGCGGTTCAACTCCTGTTGAAGATCCCCTTCCTTGAGACCAATCTTCAATAGCTATGATGTGGTGGCCTGCTTGGACAGCTGATCAACACATTCGTACTATCTGATCCCAATATGGCATGGGGTTCAAACGAAGGCCACAGAACGGCCCAACTTGCCTAGGGTGGATACAGAGTCTTGAATAGACTGCACCAAATTGTTTTGGTAAATACTGGTTGACTGCTTGCAAGACACTCGGAGAGCCGCTACAGATTACAAACGACTCCCAGGGGAAGGCTCAGACACGTTCTAGAGCTCTAGAAATAGCAACCAGGCCCATGGCAAAAATACTATTCCCCCCAAGGCAAGGAATGCTGTTCACTATGGAAATAAGGAAACCAAACATGGACATCTACTAGAGAACCATCAGTGTCAACGGCTTCTTTGCTACTGAACGATTCAAAGAGTACCTGGAACTCGCGACTGATCTAATGGTGAAACTGAGGCTTTCAAGTCTTGGGACAAGTCCAACCTAAGCTGCAATGAGGAATGGACCAAGAATGGGTATGGAAAGAATAGCAGAAAGTAGAAGGGGAGGGAAGGGATTCAAGTGACGAAAGAAGGGAATGGACACGGACTTGGATTGGGAGACTTGACGTGGGCCATCGTCCTGGGTAGGGGAGTGTAGCAGTCAGGAATATAAGCCTGCAATGGGGCAACACATGAGGCCAACAACTGTTGCTGGCAGAACTGCAGAAAAGGGGGACACCCCAGCCTCAGAAAGGAGGCTTGACACATGGCTCGCGCAAAAAGCCCCCGTTGCTAAACGGACACCATTATGGAGAATGGGGTCTAAGACCCGCAACACAGAAGGTGCTGCTGAATCATACTACAGGCTCCCATAGTCTAGGTGTGATTAGATAAGGGCCTTATAGAGCTGCAAGAGAGTTTGAGTGGGAGCTCCCCAAATAGTGTGGCTGAGGCAACACAGCACTTTTGCTTCAGCTGATGAAGGTGTGGCATCCAAGTCAACCAGGCATCAAAAAGTATGCCTAAAAACTGATGTATTTCCTTGACACACAGCAATTCACCACCCGGGTATACCTCTGGGTCCATGTGAGCTACCTGACGATGACAGAAATGCATTATGTGAGTTTTCTGTGCTGAAAACTGGTTACCATGGCA
Organism: Locusta migratoria; assembly: GCA_026315105.1. Lineage (NCBI taxonomy): Eukaryota > Metazoa > Arthropoda > Insecta > Orthoptera > Acrididae > Locusta > Locusta migratoria. The sequence continues at coordinate 226,997,939 of CM048755.1, forward strand.
GAGGCCCACGATTGGGCCATTCGGATAGCTCCCTGCAGTGACTGTTCGGCAACACCAATACTAACTGAGCTAAAATAGAGACAAAAGTAATTGGTAAGCAAGGAGCAACAGCCCCAGCAAGACCGTTTATTGTGAATAAAAAAAGAGGTATATTGAGAATGGAGCCCTGTCGGACACCATTCTTTGAGTATGAGGTAAGCTAAGAGAGGCACCAACCCTAACCCAAAAAGAGCAGTGGGGAAAGGAAATTTTGTATAAAGATTGGAATTGGCCCCATAAGCCCAAGTCATATAGCACAGACAGTATACAGTGGTGCCAGGTGGTGTCATAAGCCTTCCAGAGATCAAGAAAGACAGCAACAAGGTTTAATATTCCCAGAATATATGACATCAACCGCGATTGGGCAAAGCTGAAAATGTGTACCCAGCCGAGATTCGAACCCGGGTCTCTTGCTTTCTAGGCAGTTGTGCTGACCCCTACACCACTGGGGACATAGTGATCACTGCACCTGCAAGGACTACCTAAGCACGCCTCCCGTCAGATACAAATTCCCAGCTTCACCCTGCCCACAGTACTCAAACTCATAGTTATGAAACTAATTCCCATAAGAGTAAGGGCTTCAAACTTGCCCACCCCTCCCCACTAATGATAGGATCATTGCCCGTCACCGGCATATTATATATATACATGTGGCATCTGTTCCGATAGAACAGACGTCACTTCAGATCCTGCAGTTGTTATTCTTTAATATGAGAGGCAACAGACCAACTGGCTGTCAATGCAGTCTAGTCCTGTGGAGCAGTGCTGGGTGCCGTTAATTAAAAAGTTAACTTTGTTAATCATTAATTCCTTACCAAAAAGTTAACTTCATTAAACGGTAAAGCGTTACTCTGTGGAAAATTTAATGGACGTTAACGTTAAACATTGTGCGTTAACTCGCAACATTATTGTGCAGCCTTCAGTCTCCAACTTTATATATTTGTGAAATTATATTATTGAAATCAGCAATTAAAAGAACATATTACCCTAACTGATATTTAAGAAAAATGTTTTGAATACGCCAAGTTTAAACTGGGCTTGGAATGTAAATAAAGATGTCCATGAACGGTGCGTCTGCCCAATGTTCTCCTCAATATTGCACTTCTGCAATATAGAACCTGTCCTCCAGGTGCTCCAAAAAATATATTATATAAAGTTTTTGTTGACATGAAAGATTCTCCATCCATCCTGCTACAAACCAGGTATTTAAGGGCATAAGCATAACCTTGATGACAGACCCTAAGTTCCTCCCATGGCTTGGGAAGGGAAGCAAACGTTTGGGTGTCATATTTTTCAGCATTACAATCTACCTTTCCCCTCTTAAGACAGCAGTTATATGTCTGCCAATCCTATTATTTGCTTGTTTCATTTCGGTCCCATGAGCAGCTAGGGATATATACATCCACCCACGCAGAGCCCTGTTTGCCTGGGTGAGCCTAGTACAAGTGAGGTGCAGCAGGTTCAAATGTTCAAATGTTTGTAGAGTCTATGGGACTTAACTACGGGGTCATCAGTCCCTAAACTTACAAACTACTTATGAACTACTTACAACTAAGGACCGCACAAATATCCATGCCCGAGGGGGGATTCAAACCCCCGACCGTAGTAGCCGTGCAGACCGTGACTGGAGCGCCTCAGTCTCCTCGGCCACCGTGGCCGGCTGCAGCTGGTTCCCCAGAGGTAATAGAGGTTTGTAGTGTTCTCGCGACCTGAACGATTAAGCCAAGATCCTTGGGCTCTGTAATGTACAATGTTCCATCGTCGCACTGTGCGGTGGTTGGTTGCTGTGGCATGCACAGAGCTTACAGTGTGGAGGACTGTCAGTGCGAGGCAGTCCCCAGCTCAGGTCCCTGGGTTTGCCAAGCCCATACCCAGCAAATTAATGCAGAGCCCCCTGAGGAGTATCAATTTGTTTTCACTTAGGCAAATAGAGATCTTCTGAATGTCACTTGAGAATTAAATGCACCCATTCTTCACCTGGTAAATTGTTAGGAAATTTCCTCTCTTTCGGCCAGATTTGTCAAAGTAGCCTTCCACTAAATATCCAATTTATTAAAACGAAATCCCGAGTGTGAAGCCTTTGTGATATATTGCTTCAACATTTCTTCTTATTGCTCATTTAGCACTGATTGAACATTCAAATTTTTTGAATGTGTTTTTTGCACTTTATTTTGTAAGGTCAACCTTGGTACAATAATACAAATCACTCGCTTCTTTGTATGTTAACCTGCAACTCTGATTATCATGAGCTACTTTGTTATCTTGAAATGCAGGCATCCACTGTCAGATATGAATCAATGTGACATATAAGCCCACTCTGGCTATAAGAAACTATCATTGATAAAACACAACTTGTTCTGCATCTCAAACACACATTTTCAGGTTCTTATAAAAGTTAAAAAATTAAATAAAAATGTCCATAGCTTTGAAATACTACCTAGCATTCAAGTCAGTTGATTAAAATACTGAATGCTGCTACACAACACCCATGTTGTAATCACACTGCCGTAGTCACATTAAACAAACTGATGGAGGAGGGCAGTGGGATAGAGAAGATAAAACATACTGGCGGGAATTCCCCCGGTGGACATTACTTTAACGTAGAAGTCATAAAATTGTAACTCACAAATTGATTAAGGTATCGGAATGTCACATGAAAGAGAAAATTATGGCAAGTTATATAGTGTAGGTGTACGCTCAGTGTCCTGCTTAGTTTTTAAGTTATTCAACATTAAACAATTTGTAATGGTTTCTAACTAATGTGTAACTGAGTAACCACTGGATTATGGAAGTGAGTTTACATATTTAATGTGTCAACAGTGAACTTTTGCCTCTTACTGAGTGCCTTTATGGCAATCAGCAACTACAAATATTATTTCTAAATTATTACAGTATTGAGCTTTGAGTTGCATATCTGCTTCTTATCTGAATTAAGAGATGTGCAGTCTGTTGATCCGAGATTATTCTATTGGCTTTGATGAGCTGAGACTAACACTGATTAACTTCTGCCCAGCATGTGTTATATCTATGTGAGTAATAAACTCATATTAATGAAATGAAAACCCCAATGAGTTGTCTTAATTTGTCAAGACTGTTTTTGGTTGTTTGGGCGAGAATGCAACAATTGAATGGTTTGTCTCCCCCTCCCCCCTCTCCTCCTCCTACCCAAAATAGGTAAATGTTGTCAGACAACTAGTTAAATATCCAATTGTTTACTAGGGCCTGTATTGGTGGTGGTTTGTCAGATTTGCAAAGTCTGTTGATTTTTGTTTTTGCACATTTGAGCTAGGGGCTTGGAGAAACTTTGTCACAGCAGAAGAGGTTAAAAAGTCTGACAACACCCAACACACACTGCTATTGCTAAAACCAGCATATATTCTACATCTACATGGGATACTCTGCAAATCACATTTAAGTGCCTGGCAGAGGGTTCAGCGAACCACAATTATACTATTTATCTCCCATTCCATTCTCGAATAGCGCACGGGAAGAAAGAACACCTGAATCTCTCTGTTCGAGCTCTGATTTCTCTTATTTTATTCTGATGATCATTTCTACCTATGTAAGTGGGAGTCAACAATATATTTTCGCATTCGGAGGAGAATGTTGGCGATTGGAGTTTTGCAAGTAGCCCACGCCGCAGCGATAAGCGCCATTGTTGTAATGATTCCCATCCCAGATCCTGTATCATTTCCGTAACGCTGTCTCCCCTGTATCGTGACAATACGAAACGAGCTGCCCTTCTTTGGACTCTTTCGATGTCCTCCGTCAAACCCACCTGATAAGGATCCCACACTGGGCTGCAATACTCCAAAAATGGACGGACAAGTGCAGTGTATGCAGTTTCTTTAGTAGTTCTGTTGAATCTTTTAAGGGTTCTGCCAATAACACGCAGTCTCTGGTTCGCCTATCCCACAATATTATCTACGTGTTCCTTCCAGTTTAAGTCTGAAGTAATAGTGATTCCTAGGTATTTTGTGGAGTTTACGGCCTTCACATTTGATTGATTTATGTTGTAAGCAAAGTTTAACGGATTTCTTTTCGTACTCATGTGGACGACTTCACACTTCTCATTATTTAGAGTCAATCGCCAATTTTTACACCATACTGATATCTTATTCAGATCGTTCTGCAGTTGGTTTTGATCTTCAGATGATTTTACTAGACGGTAAATGATGGCGTCATCTGCAAACAACCTAAGAGAGCTACTTAGATTTTCCCCTAAATCGTTTATGTAAATAAGGAATAGCAGAGGACCAATAACACTACCCTGTGGAACGCCCAATATCACCTCTGTTTTAGTCGATGCCTTACCATCGATTACTACGAATTGCCTTACCATCGATTACTATCGATTTGCGAACCTTTGTCGATAACACCCATCACTTCGTGTGAATAAAGAGCTAGTTGTGTTTCACATGAATGATATTTTCCAAATCCGTGTTGACCTTGGGTCAATAGATCGTTCTGTTCGAGATAATTCATAATATTTGAATACAGGATATGTTCCAAAACCCTGCTGCAAATTGACGTCAATGAAATAGGCCTGTAGTTTAGTGGGTTACTCCTACTGCCTTTCTTGAATATAGGTGTGACCTGTGCAACTTTCCAATCTTTTGGTACAGATCCTTCTATGAGGGAGCGGTTGTATATGACTGTTAAGTAAGGAGCTATCGCTTCAGCATAATCAGATAGAAATGTAATGGATGTACAATCCGGACCAGAAGACTTGTTCTTATTAAGTGATTTTAGTTGCTGCACTACTCCGATGATATCTATTTCTATGTTACTCATTACGGCATCTGTTCGTAATTCGAAATCTGGAATATTGGTTTCGTCTTCTTTGGTGAATGAGTTTCTAAAAGCTAAGTTTAGTAACTCTGCTTTAGTAGCGCTGTCATCGGCAGGATCGCCATTACTATCGCGTAGTGAAGGTATTGTTTGTGACTTGCCCCGAGTATATTTAACATATGACCAAAATCTCTTTGGGTTTTCAGTCAAATTACGAGAAAGAGTTTCGTTGTGATAAATATTGTAGGCATCTCGCATTGAAAGCCTCGCTAAATTTCGAGCTTCTGAGTACGATCGCTAATCCTGGGGATTTCGTGTTCGTTTAAATTTAGTATGCCTTTTCCTTTGCTTTTGCAACAGTGTCCTGACCTGTTTTGTGTACCAAGGGGGATCGCCTCCTCCTTTTATTAATTTATTAGGTATAAAACTTTCAATTGCTGTCAATAACACTTCTTTGAATTTGAGCCACATCTGGTCTACACCTACGTTTAGTGTTAGAAACGAGTGGAAGCTGTCTTTCAAGAAGCAATGTATTTTGTTTCTATCTGCTTTCCTGAACAAATATACTTTGCGTTTATTTTTGGTAACTTTGGGACTTTCGATATTCAATTTTGCTACGACAGCTCTGTGTTCACTAATACCTGTATCCGTTTTGATGCTCGTTATGAGCTCAGGATTATTTGTTGCTAAGAGATCAAGTGTGTTTTCACATCCATTTACAATTCTAGTTGGCTCATGAACTAATTGTTCGAAGTAATTCTCACAGAATGCGTTGAGTACAATTTCGGACAATGTTTTATGCCTACCTGCTGATTTGAAAATATAATTTCGCCAACAGATCGAGGGTAAATTAAAATCACCACCTACTATTATCGTGTGAGTCGGGTACGTTTTTGTAATTAGACTCAGGTTTTCTTTGAACCTTTCTGCTATCGTATCGTCAGAGTCAGGAGGCCGGTAAAAGGAACCAATTATTATCTTCTTACGATTTTCGGGTACAACCTCTACCCATAATAGCTCGCACGAACTATCAACTTCAACTTCGCTACATGAAATACTACTTTTGACGGCGAGAAACACGCCCCCACCTATTTTGTTTAATCTATCCTTTCTGAACACTGATAGATCTTTTGAAAATACTTCTTCTGAACTTATTTCCGGCTTGAGCCAACTTTCGCTGCCAATAATGATGTGTGTTTCGGTGCTTTCTATTAACGCTTGCAGTTCTGGAACTTTCCCACACAGCTATGACAATTTACAACTGTTATACCGATAGTTTCCGGATCTACATTTCTCCTGTGATCCACCTGAACCCTTTGAGATTGCCCATTTTCTATTTCCCCCATGCTCTTTATCCTAAAAAACCGCCCAGTCCACGCCACACAGCCCCCGCTACCCGTGTAGCCGCTTCCTGCGTAATGTGGACTCCTGACCTATTCAGCGGAACCCGGAAACCCACCACCCGATGGCGCAAGTCAAGGAATCTGCAGCCTACACGGTCGCAGAACTGTCTGAGCCTCTGATTCAGACCCTCCACTCGGCTCTTTACCAGAGGTCCACAGTCGGTCCTGTCAACTATGCTGCAGATGGTGAGCTCTGCTTTCATCTTGCAAGCAAGACTGGCAGTCTTTACCACTTCAGTTAGCCGCTCGAAACCTGAGAGGATCTCTTCAGATCCGAAGCGACACCCATCATTGGTACCGACGTGAGCCACCACCTGCAGTTGGCTGCACCCAGTACCCTTCATGGCATCCAGGAGGACCCGTTCCACATCTGGAATGACTCCACCCGGTATGCACACGGAGTTTACGTTGGCCTTCTTCCCCTCCTTGGCAGCCATCTCTCTAAGGGGCACCATCACCTGCCTAACGTTGGAACTCCCAACTACAAGTAAACTTACCCTCTGTGATCTTGCAGGCTGGGTGGTGACAGGGTGAGAGACACCATCCGACTCAGGATCGTTGTCCTGAGCAGACAGCGCCTCAAACCTGTTCGCAAGACGAACCGGGGAGGCCTCACGAATGGTCCCCCGGAATGTCTTGCGCCTCCTGCCACGCACTGGAGCAACCTCCCCACGCAACCACGGGTGGGATGTCTGCCTCACTGCTAGCAGTTTCAGGGCATGTCGCTGCTGCAGGCCGATCGGTGGGGACGATGGGAGTCCGTTCAGCCCCCACCGCCGGCCAACAACAACAATGCCCATCGATCGCAGCTTCCAACTGTGCAACCGAGGTTAACACAGCTTCAAGCTGGGAGCGAAGTGTCACCAGCTCAGACTGCATCCGCACACAGCAGTCACAGTCCCTATTCATGATTACAGTACCAACAAAAACAAAAACTACAGTCGCAATGCGTTCAAAAGAAAACTACACTGTTCGTTAGAACGCGGATGTGAATCCAATATGCACGACAGCTCAGTATAACTTTACAAATTGAGACGAGAAAGTGTAGACGAAAATCAAAATACTGTATGTCGCTTCTAATCAAATCAGAAAATAAAGACAGACGACTGTCGCGACGCGGTTCACCCGGCGGAATAATACACTAACCAGATATTTAACGTGAATGTGAATCAAATAAAAACACGAGCACACAATAAATTTAATGAACTGAAGGGAAAACACACTGAAAAGTAAAAATATGTAGCTTCTAGAGAGAAGCCGGTTACACTTACAACTGATAATTTACTGCTACACCACTGGAGAGGTGTGCTCTGGACAACGTCCGCTGGGCTTCAATGGCACAATGGGAACAGGGTATGAAGCAACTCATCGGTAGGATGGTCACTGAATCATGGACAGGCATGTAGGAAAGACAATGATATTCACACACATTGAATTTTCAGCCACAGCCTTCATCAGAAAAACATCATACATACATACAATCACTAGGCCACAACTCATGTTGCTACTGTGGCCAGATTCATCAATCGGCCTGAGTTGGACCACAGCAAATGGAGATGGTGGACATGTGTACACGAGTTGTGTCTGAGTAATTGTATGGAAGTATACATGTTCCTCTACAGATTAAGGTGGCCAAATATTTAAGTTGTATAAACGATGTGTGTGTGTGTGTGTCAGGGTGGGAGTGCTTCTTTTTTTTTTTTTTTTTTGTGGGGGGGTGGGGGGGGGGCAGGTTGTAATCCTAGTGTGTATCTCATCTCATAGTACATACTCCATGCCATGGAGTTAAGTCAGGTCATAACGTGAAGTTCTTTGTAAATTTGAACTGATTTCATTATCAAAAAAGTAACATCACATTCTCTCTTAATCAATTACGTATCATTTTGTTTCCTTCTCCACTCCTGCATGATGCACTTAATAGGCAATATAGTTGAATAACAGAATTTAAAAATGTTTCAAAACCCAATTTTTCAATAGAAAAGGATATCATTTGACTGGATAAATCCCCAGCAGAGGATAGAATCTGCTATAGACAACAATGGTCCTAGAACACTCAGAATTTCTTGTGAGTAAGGTGCCTTCGTCTTCATTATTTCACCGAGAGCTTCAACAGAAAATTCAAAGATCCTCTTCAGATCAGTTCCCTGAAAAAATAAATAAAGGAAATCAGTATTTTTTATTCAAGACCTACTGATACTCATGTCAATATAAATACAAAATATCATATTATATTCAGTACTGCCTATTGAGTGAGTGGATGAATGAATGATATAAGGGTAAGTCAAAAAGATAAATACACTAAATAAAAGCAAAAAATTAAACAAGTAGCTTGAAGGTAATTCAGAGTGTTCAATATACATTAGATACAAATATCCAAAAATGTTGCCACAGGAATAGTGTCCCACAAGCAATTAGCACCAGGAATGACCAGTAAACAATTTCTGAGCAGGTACAGTGTCACACACATTGAAATTCAAAGCATAATGAAATCTTGCACATTAATGCATGATAGTAAATGGACTGACATCTATGACTGATGTTCATCATACAGGTCGACATTTCACATTGTATGTCTAACAAACGTAACAACCACTGAAGACACTGTGGTGGAGGGCCATCAATCAACAAGGAACTGATTTAACATGTCACATTGTGCATTATGTGCTCATATTACACAAAATGCATAAAAGATTAATGCCCATGCAACTGCATTCTGAACAGTGAAAGCATCAGGAACCAATAGCTGATTCCTACCTTATAAGTATGCTCGTGGGAGTGAAACCTGAGATGAAGAGCATGAGAAAGGAATTAAATCATGTATAATTAACCAAATGAGGGAAATTCAGCACACACTATGCAAAGAAAAAAAGAAGAAAATCACCTTGGAGCATCAACTGTAAAGAGAGCAAGACCACTTCACCCTCAGAAAACATGTATTAAATGTGCAACTAATGAAAAATCACTTACTTCTACAAATCTGGATATCTTTTCCCAACCTTTTTACCAAAAGATAATTATGTTTATATCACTCAAAAAGACAATGTACAGCAAGAAATTCTGTTATGATGAAGGATGTGCTACACAGTGACCAAGTGTTTGGGCAATTTCATTAAGAGAATCTTTTCTTTGGGAATTAAGGGAATTTTAAAAATGATGGTGAACTATTACTGAGCATAGAGGAGTATAAATGGAAACTCTAAAACTGCACACCATGGGTAGGTATGAATTTTGTGCTTATATTTTAATATATATTTACAGTTTTGACTCCTCCTCATAAATACTAGCAAAATTGTGGTGTACAGCCTTAAAGATTTTGTAAAGGCACATTCATAATTTTCTTAAGGTGACTTGAGCCCTCCAAAACACGAGAAGCACTCACAATAGCATGGCACACATTTATCACCAACTGAAAAATGTTTGAATCAGGTCACAAAAAAGCAATTATGTTCCTAAGTAAAAGACTCTGAGAGAAAAGTGAGGAACCAGCTGTATCAGTTCTCATTCTGTCGTCTTCATCAAACATTTTGGTATGCAGACTTGTTCACATTCTTGTAACACGCAATATACTAAATCCTTTACCCAGTCTCCAGTCTTACAGTTTTCATGCAAATCATCTCTCCTTAACACATGGATATAGGGGATGGGGGAAGATAAACTAACTATTTCTTTTTCAAAACCCACAAAGCTTATGTATTGTCTCCACTCATCTCTCTTTTTCAATTACTCTGTCTCCTTCCTCTTTGCTGCCCCTGCTACTATCTCCATCCATTTATTGGTTTTACTATCACTGTGTCTCTCCCACTGTGATCAGCGTCGTCTCTTTCTCTCAGACTGGCTTTGACTCTTATCTCTTCCACCCCACTCCCTGCTATTTTCTTTCACGACAAAAAAGTGTGAATATGTTTGAATGCCAGAATTTTCAGTGAAGAAGGCGGAATGACAACTTAGGCCACTGGTTCTCCACCTTTTCTATCAGAATACACTATGAAGGATCGTATTTGCCTTTTTCTGCTCCAATAGGACCAGTTTTCCACTGCTTCACTTCTTTTCCTTGTTACAGAACACAAATTCAGTAGACCAATTTGACAATTTCTTTATATGCTTGATACATTTATGTTCAGAGCACAACAATTCAGCCACTTATCGAGAGATCATGTCCAAAATAAAATTTCTTCACAGAATAGTTTTCATAAAATGGAATTTTAAGACGATAAGAATTTCGTAACAGAAGACGATAAGAATTCCGTAACAGCCACTAAGTCTGCTTGACATTAGTAGGCACACGACATGGGTTCATTCTCCAAATATGAAAGCAATATCTTGAGACTACAATAAATTACATGTCGTCTGCTCGCAATTTTAAATAAAATTTCAATAACTCTGAATTTCATAAGCTGCTATGTAAGAGCTAAAATCAATTATATGCAAAGTTTACCTGTGTCAGCTGTTTAAAATATGTTGGAATACTTTATTTAATTTGATGCTTCTCAGTAACTAGAATGGATAATGAAAATAAAATCAACCCTTCAATGAACAAAGATCTCAAACAGGAAGATACGCAAAAATCAAATTTTTATTCTGAGTAGATTTCTTAAACTTGGATCCTAAGTTTTGTATCTGCTGGAATATCATGTTTCATCACAATTGGCACTTTCGGTACCCACACATCATAGTTTTTTATGTATCCTTATAACTACCAAAAATGTTTGAAGAACGTATTGTTATAATGGTTAGTTATGCAGATATTTGCAGTCCCTAAAAGGGGGGGGGGGGGGGGGAGGGGAGAAAAAAGGGTTAAATTTCAATTTTTGTGGTTTTTTTGCATAGGTACAGTAACTTTGAACTTCTGGATTTCTGTAACAGATTAAATAAAGTGAATTTCTAAGCATTACAACATGGCTAAATCTTCACATATGTGCCTGGACATAACTAATAAGAATTTTTACTGCACATCACACTTATTTTGTATGAGATACAGAATATCTCTTAAGTGTCAACATCTAACATTTGTTTAATGAGCAATCTGCATCAGGCCAATTTAGTTTTACTACCTATCAGTGAGCAACAGTGGCTGATTGTTCATTAGAAGCCACAGATATATCATCATCATGCAACAATAATAGTTTACAACTTTACCATGCAGCCATGCCGAGTCCTACATTTCACAGTTCTGATGAGGCAAGAATTAGGGACCATAATATTGTGGAGAAGGTTAATACATGCAACACACTTTCTAATAAAGAATAAGCTGAATGTTCTTGTTTTTTATATAAGTAGACATTAAAACCTACTTCCAAAAAGAAAACTAAAAACGCATTGAGCAATTGGAGGGGGGGGGGGGGGGGGGAGCACACTTGTCTAATCAAAGGCAACGACACTATTTGGATAGGAGACTCATCAGGTAAGAAATAGGTAATGTCCTTTTTAAAGGGACTATTCCTGGCATTCACTTTAATATACTTACAGAACTATTGCCGCAAGTCATCTAAACAGTTATCTTGGCTGCCTCTAGAATGTAGGGTCCTAAGTACAATTCCCAGACAGGTCAGGCTTTTGCTTGAGGACTGGGTGTTTATTTTGTTTTTATCCTTTTTATCTCCTCTTCATCACAAGTTGCTGAAGTGGAATCCAACAAAGACTTTTACCACAGCACTGTTCAACTGTAGATGGGTCTATGAGTTAATAGTGTTATACGATTATTTCATCACAAATATGAACTTTCAGACCGGGGGCTGAATCTTGATAAGGAAATGAAGAGAAGATTAGAATTTGATATCCCCTTCAACAAAAAGGTCACTAGAGATGGAACACAAGCTCATATTAGGATCCTATCCTTAAGGAAATTGGTCATGTCCTTTTCCACGGCCCAATCCTCATTGTTGTCTTAAGAAATTTAGGTAAACCAGAGGAAACCTAAATGTTGATATCAGAATAAGGATTTCGACCAGTTCCCTCCCAACTGCAATACCCGTGACTTATTACTGTGTCACTTCACTTGGTTGGAATGTTGGTCTACCAAGTGTGGCATCATCTCTGCACTGCCTTGTTTAAGTAAACGTCCTGGCATACAGTTCAAGATATTTACATAATACACACGGAAACCTTAATCAGGGTAGACAAATTTCTAAATACAAATGGACCACTTAGGATATGATGCACACAGTACAACAGAATACTAAACACACAATTTTTAAGCTCATGGATAAATAACATATTAAATGTGGTGATGCAAGGTGTCAATGACCAACATAAAATCTCATTGTACATCAATATCTTACACATAATCACAAATTAATAAGCCTAATACTGAAACAGAACATGGTAAAATAAAACTGATGTTTTAAATTCTATCTGCACTATCATTAAGAGACCAATACATCCACTCTCAGGCGAATGGTAAATAACCAAAATGATGGGCACTAACAGTACTCTTGTTAGCTTTCATTTTATTCAATTATACATTTTGTATGCTACAACATCAGATTCAAAATTTTATATATAAGACCAAATGCTTGATATATATCAATGTTTTCTGGTGAAACAATTAATGAATAAGCCCAAAGCTAAGTTGAACACTATCTCTACTGATTTTTGTTTCACATATTTCATTTACTGAAAACAATTAACTTTTAGGGCTGTCCTTACTATAAAAAGGCAGTAGCATAGTGTGAATAGGTGACGGGGGTGGAGGAACGACAGTAGGGAAAATTAAATAAAAGCTTGAAATATATTTTATTGAAAATAAGAGAACAAATTTTACTCTTGCTATGCAACAAAAATAATTAGTCTGCATGTTTTGATTTCTGAACTATTGTCATATTTTCCTTGAACAACTCAAACATGATGGTGAAGAAGCAACATTTAATTGCTTCAACTTTCTTGCTATTTAGATGAAAGAAGCAGTACTGATATTGTTTACTTTATACTTCCATAAGGTTTCACCTATACCTCATATGTCAGCTACAGTATTGTAAAGTATAATTTATTTGTTTTATAGAATTTGTGTAACAAATAGAAGTGGTAAAAGTATTTTTTTTCTTCTAAATATGGTTCTCGGGCGAGACATTGAATGATTATTGTTGTAATTGCACAATATTTCGTCAGCACACCTGGCTGTCATCTTCAGGTGCGATGGACACACTGCTGGGCCGTGACCGACAAATTCCTATTTAAAACATGCAAAGAAAGGAACACACATGTGTGAAGGCACCAAAAATCAGTGACCAATAGCGCACAAGGACTGATTCCGCTAACAGGGACACTGGCTACCAACTCAGCACGGCATGGTAACCTGCACTGAGTTGGTTAAAATTGCGAAGACCACTGAGGGAAACGATTGTGTGTGCAGATGAAGAGTCATCGGTAGCGACATAGTTTCATTAGTTGACCATGGCGAGATGGACACAAGCCAGTATGGACACACAGTATACAGGCATGCGGCTACCAGCGGAGGGCGTTGGGGCAGTCGGTGGCGCTCCCTAGCATGTGGACAGTTCTGCACGAGTGTCGAAATGTTTACGTCACAGTCCAACAGGTGGCATAACTGGCTCTTTCATTTATGGATGCAGTACGAAAAATCTACAATATTATTACCATCAGATATAGAATAGTAAAATAAATAAAAAGCTTTTAAACATGCAATTAAAAAATAAAATGAAAATAAATGAAGAAATATCACAACTGTTCATTTTAAACAAAATTTAGCAAAATCACTCCTTGTGGCTATTGGTCACCGTTTTTTGGTGCGTTCACACATGCACATTCCTTTCTTTGCATGTTTTAAATAGTAATTTGTCGGTCTTTGTTTATTTTTAAACTTTTCAGCAGCTTAGTGGTTTTTTCCGTGTAGAATGTAATTTATATTGATTTATGTGGTTATTTCATGCAGTGTTGCTTGTCTGTTAACATTTACGAGTTTATGCAAACACTACTGCTCTCAATTTAAGAAAAGATAAGAAGTTGCTGTTCCTGAAAACCCAGCATGCTGGAATTTCATGAATGCTATTAAGTGCAGGCTGTTGGCCACTGTAGTGTCCATGGTGAATGGAAATGTCTGAAATTTTGTATTCTCAGCACACTCTTGATACTGTGGATCTTGAAATACTGGATTTGTGAGATGACAGTAAGTAAACTGGATGCTGATAGATTTGACATTATCAAATGTCGACAGTAAGCTTACCATAAGGCCGCTAAAAATAAACAGAAGATAGATGGATGAGAATCAATTAATAAGATACATTAATACTAATTCCTATCCACTCCACTGAGTTTGAGTCCAGACCTGAAATGAGGTACCTAACCACAGTAATAATGTTGAGAATATAATTCACAGCTGCCTTAACTAATGTATGTTTTGAGAAAAGCTTCTCTACAATTTAAACTGATTATATATTATTTAAGATATAACCTCACTGGACAAAACAATTAGTCACCACTAGTAAATTCATTACAAGAAAAATTTAATACTTTGCAATTCCATTCCTGACTTTGATAACTACCCAGATACAGTCAGGAAATAGGCCCCCAAGGTTTTACCGAGATATCACTTCCAGGTTCCACCAAATTTTGTACATATTGATTGGCGATTCCTGTCAAATGATCTGTTCCTCATAGTTGGAGAGGACATGAATTAACTGCCTGCAGCATGTTGTGTCCAGTTTGCAACCAATTTTGATTAACAATCCATCAAATGTACCCCTGGACCCTCTACATCAAGACCTTTTTCTGACCACAATCCTTTTGTGTTTGGGACCACAGGTGTTATGCCACTGCTTGTAGACATTTAGTACATTCTGCCATGAACCTACAAATCCAGCAAATTCATACACATTACGGGCATGGACACAGCCCAAACACAATTACTGTTGTTTGCCACTCAGTCACATCATTACATTTACTCATGTTTATGTACAATGTCTGTCTGAAACACAAATCTCTCAGTTATTGCTACTGCTTTATGCTCATGTAGATACCATGGACATGCAGTTGATCACATGACCCAATTGCTGCACCACCTGTAAAGCCTTTATGGTTAATCTGTGGGTGTGTGCACAGGGATGACTAATTTTTCTCTGATGAACTTACAATGCCCACATTGAAATTAAGAAATCTCGTTATTTTGGCAAATGACTGAAGCTGTCCACCTCCAAAATGTAGTGGAAAGTGTGGTGGGTTGCCACACAGGGGGCCCAGTTTCAGTTCCCGGCCAGGTTGGAGATTTTCTCTGCTCGGGGACTGGGTGTTGTGTTGTCCTCATCATCATTTCATCGTTGACATGCAGGTCGCCGAAGTGGGGTCAGCTAAGAAGATTTGCATCAGGCAGGCTGAACTCGGCCCCAGTTGGGGTCTAACGGCCATAAATACCACACAAAATCATCATCATCATCATCATCACTAAAGCTAAAAGTTAATGTAGTAGTAGTAGTAGTTGTTGTTGTTGTTGTTGTTGTTGTTTTCAGTCTGCAGACTAGTTTGATGCAGCTCTCCACGCTACCCTGTCCTGTGCAAGGCTCTTCATCTGAGAATATGTATGGCAACGGTTCATATTGATGAATGTATAAAAGAGTTTATTGCAAAGAGATCACAGAATATAATTTTATTTTAATAAATATGTTTTATTTTGATTCCACCTGACTTAGTGACACGGCATCAAAGACTTTATTTATTTATCTTTCTCTTGATTGCAAAAATGAGGATGGACAGGGATGTAAAGTTAGGGTTCATACTGGAGTGGGCAGAAATCTATGCTATGCCACTGTAAGGAAAGCCACATGTCCAATCAGTATGATATTGTTTACTTTTGTTTCAGAATAACATTTATAGATGTTCAATGCCATGTGAGGGAGAGCAGCTGTAGAGTATGGGCCAATCCTTTGATTACCACAATGCAAACTGTTTTTTTATTCAGCATCTTGTACACTTGTTTGAGAACTTGAAGGTAAAAATGCTGCTCAGTTGTGGTATCTTGAACCACAAAATCATTGGGAACATTCCTTCACGTTGAGAAAACACACCAACAATTTTTTCATGTTGGTTCTCACCTGTTTCGCTTTCTTCAGTCATGGTGGTGAAGTAGTCTTCCATTGGTTTGACAGTTACTTGGTTACTGGTCATACCAATATCGTTTCTGCAGCTGATTTCCCTAACAGGAAACAGAACTTCATGTTAGCATGTTGTTCTGCCATGTTCACAACTGTAAAATTGTTGAATACGTGAAACAGTATTTACGTAAACAAGCACTTTAATCTACCCGATACTTCTATCACTACCATCCTCCCATTCTTAGGAAAGAAATCACTGTTATTTTTGGGTCCCTGCATTTAGTAAAGAACCAATTAGGTTGAGAGGAGCACAATCACACAGCTTGCTTACAGATGCCATTGTCAATTAACTGTTATGGAATTCAGACTGGTACAGGTAGAAACAATTGTCAATTACAGTAGATTCCTGATAATCCGACATTTGGCAGCCCATCACACTCGCTAGTCTGACGTCATGTAGGAGGTCGGCAGTGTGCTTGTACAGTATTGCTCCAGTCAGACAGGTGCCAGTATAAGTGAAATATGAGTGTTTGTGTATGGCAGTCTGCATTGCCTGCTGTAATGATCTGTTTACTATATGAGGGCAGAACTAAAATGAAAGAAGGCTCACACATTTTTCGCACCTCTGCTTGATTAATGCTGTGTGTTCAACAATGATGAAGTGTAGCAAGATGTTGCAAAATGTGCCAAACAGCATTGTTCATGCATATGCTTCAAATGTGTTATTTAGAGTATTCCTCTCATGTTAGTATT
Organism: Locusta migratoria; assembly: GCA_026315105.1. NCBI lineage: Eukaryota > Metazoa > Arthropoda > Insecta > Orthoptera > Acrididae > Locusta > Locusta migratoria. The sequence continues at coordinate 227,014,965 of CM048755.1, forward strand.
GAATTTGAATTCTGCTACATGGACTTAATTTTTCTGTTTTGATTTTTGTGTTGTGTTGTGTGATGGCGAGCATGAGTGGAAATGTTAAATGTAAGCATAATACTTTGACTCTTATGGGGAAATTATTAAAAGATATAGCTGTGATGACTCTCCAACTTCCATTTCCAAACCTCTTAATATTTGGCAACCTACGGCTTACAACACAGTAAAAAAACAGGGCTCAAATAGCACAATTTATAAAAACTGTGGAAGATGACTTGGTGAAAAACCCTTCACGAGTGAATACCCTCAAGGTTGAGGAAGCTCTGTACATTCGGTTTAAACAACAAAGAAGCAGAAATGATCCAATTTTGGGAGGCATTTCAAAACATAAAGCTAAGTTTTTTTTTAATCATGAAATGACCAACAAAGATGATTTTGTGCCAGTGATGGCTGGTTTGGAAACCTTAAGAAGCAGCATGGCATTTGTTTCTTGCTGACGAGACTTCTTTATTCCAAATTTAAATACCAAAATCAACTAACTAAGCCTTCAGTCAGAATAATTGTATAATGCTGATGAAACAATGTTAAACTGGAAGCAACTTTGACCAAAAACTTTTTTTAATGAAAGAAAAAAAGTTTCAGGAGGAAACCTCAAAAAGAGTGTATCACACATGTTAAAAATGTACACTAATGTCACCAGAAGCCATTTGTTAAAACTCTTAGCTTTCGGAGAATCCAAGTCCCCACAAGTTTTAAACAGATGTGACGTACAGAGGTCAAAGTCGAGCACGAGTTACTAAAGAAGTATTTTTACACTGTTTAAAGAATAAAAATGTGCCATTGAAGGTACTGTATTTATACAAAAAACTTTATGTATAGCCTTAGAAGTCTAAACTCATTTAGAAAGTGTGCCTTTGATAATCCATCATTTCTGATAATCCAAGACTTCCTTGGTCCAGTAACTGTCAGATTAATGCAAGTATATTGTAATATGGTGATTAAAGTCTTGAATTAACTGTAAGAGCAAGACAATGCATGTAAAGAGGAGTAAAAGAAGGCCAATAAAAGTCAATTACACAGCTAGTACAGACTTTTCAAACACAATAAATCCAGTTAAATGTTTGCCGGTGATATGAAACTATATTAAACGGAATGTCACACAAAAACAAATGAAGGTAGAGTAAATGGAATACTGAAATCTTCCAATTTCTACAATAATTTGATGTTTCACAGAAGCACGGATCCAATCAAAACATAATACTCATGGCACTGAGATCCATCCACATTGATATTATACAGTGTGTGTGTGTGTGTGTGTGTGTGTGTGTGTGTGTGTGCTCATGAGCACGCACACACACTTACTTTGTGAGAAAATTTTTGACCCTTTTCTGAAAGAGTCATGCCTGAACACATGTGTCTAGAGGTTCTACAGAAATCTGGTGATGCACCTGAGGCCAGTCACCTACGGTTAATGAAATCTTATGACAAAATGAGAATGATGAAGATAGTGATTGTCTTGCTGCACTCTATGATCTTCCTGAAAAGCAGAAGGATGACACCAAGCTATCAGAAAACAGGATGGAGCAAGGTCACAAAAAAGGCTGTGGAAGTCAACAATAGTGTGGTGTAGTGACAGAAGTGTCAAACACTAAAGTGAAAAGTCCCGAGTTCACGATACACCATGTTTGTTCATTTTAATTTGTAATTAGTGTTATAATACCTTCTAGATTTATTGAGTAATAATGTTCCAGAAGTTTCTGTTAGAGTATCTATATAGTGTAAACCTCCAGACAGAGTTAGTTCATTCTATGCTCTTGCACATTATCTGGCAAGTGCTAGATAAAATATCGCAGAGTTGAAACCAGTGTTCTTCAATCAACTAGCTGTATCCTACGATATAGGAACATGACAATATTATTTATGTCTAAAATTTTAAAAATGGAATGTTATGTTCTGTGTCAATAAAACATTGGCCTCTTATGTACACCATGTGTCCGATTTGTAACTTAACAATTATGCAAAACACTGATCCTGTAGTAGTGGATGTTACAGCTGCAACTTTTTTAGGCTATCATCAGACAATAGGTATTCCTACTCAAAAAAAGTCTCTCCAACAAAAAAAACCACTTTTGACGAAGGTCACATATGAAGGTAATAGAGGAATTATCATATTTCATCAAAATATACAAGGTATTAGAGATGAAGTTAGTGAACTGTTTATAAATGTTGATTCTGACGTCATTCCTGTTTCAGAGCACTTCTTAAATACTGTCACAATTCAGAGGCTTCCTTTACCAGAGTACAATGTTAAAAAAAACAATGCATGGAAAATATTTGAATGTTGTACAGGGGTGGTTAACCTCAGTGGAACTAGACTTCTAATTGCTGTTTTTTACAGGTCCCCTGACTCTGAATTTTTGCTCAAGTTAGACAGGGTTCTAGTTTCACTTTACTTTGGTGATTCCAACACTAATTCTGTAAGTGAATGTGCAAGAAAAAGAGTGCTGTTATATTTATCTAATTCTTATAATCAGAAACAAACAGTATTCTTTCCAATGAGAGTACAGGGGAACAACAGCACAACCACACACAACATTTTTGTTCATTCTTTATTATTAGAGGGGCATTCTTTTAGCAGAATAATTAATGACCTTTCAGATCATGATGCACAAATTTTAACTCTAAAACATTTGTCAGCACAAACACCTATTAAATATAATTATGAACTATATAGAAAATCTAATCCAGCTGAAATAGAAACCTTTATAAAACTAATTAAGAAACAAGATTGGAAGGGTGTTTTCAGTACTGATAATATAAACAATAAATATAATGCTTTCCTCAACACATTTCTCAGGCTCTTTGAAAGTTGGTTTCTACTAGAATTGTCTAAACAGTGTACCACTAATAACAGGCAACCTGGATAGCCGACAAGAGGGATAAGACTATCATGTAGAAAAAGTGGGAATTATATCAGACCGTTAGAAGCAGTCACAACAAGCTGCAGCAGCCGATTACAAACAGTATTGTAAGATTTTTAAACAATATCATTAAGAAGGCAAAATATATGTGATATGCGAAAAAGAATTGCTAATTCTGAGGATAAATAAAATGATAGGGTCAGTCATAAAGGATGTATGTTGTCAGCAGCAAAACATTGAGAGTATAAAGTCAGTGTTTAGTAGAAATATTTCTGTTAATGGTAAGTCAATTATATGTACAGTATTTAATAATCACTTTCTAAATATAGCAGGTGAATCAAACAGAACTTTAGCTCCTACAAGCAATGACTTAACAATCTTAGAAAATAGTGACAACTATCACTAAAGACTAAGGAATCTTATCGATATGATGGGGTATCTAGCATAATACGTAAGTATTGTTCTGCCTCTCTAGTCTGGTGCTTAGCCATACTTATAATTTTTCCTTTTGGAATGGTCATTTTATTAATAGATAAAGTACTAAGAAGAAAAAGCACTTTATAAAAAAGAGGAAGGGCTCTACATCTACATAACATCTACGTTGTTACTCTACAAACAACATTTTAGTGCATGGCAGAGCGTTAATCAAACTGCTTTTATAATATTTCTCTACATCTACACAAAAACTCTGCAAACCACATGTAAGTGTGTGGCAAAGGGCTTATTGAACTCCTCTCACATTATTTCTCTACCATTCTATTCTCTAACAGCATGTGGGGAAAACAGGAATACCAGAATCTTTCTGTTTTCGATCTGATTTCTGTTATTTAATTTTATAATGATTGTCATGTGGGTGGGTTAATAAAATATGTTTGAATTCAGAGGAGAAAGTTGATGGACGGAATTTATCAAACAGATCTCACGGTAACAAATAGCACTTTTGTTTTAATGATTTCCAACCAAATCATGCCTCATTTCTGTGATACATTCTTTCCTATATTGTGTTAATACAAAACGAACTGCCCTTTTCTGAACTTTCTCTATATCGTTCACCAGTGTCACTTGGTGGTGATACCACAATCCACAACAGTACTCTAAATTAAGATGCACAAGTGCAATGTAGGTAGTTTCTTTAATAGAAATATTGGATCTTATAAGTGTTCTGCCAATAAAATGTAGTCTTTGCTTCAACTTGCCTATGGTATTTTCTCTATGTCCTCTTCAACAGAAGTTGTTCATAACTGTAAATCCTAGGTATTTGACTGATTTTACGGCCAGTAGATTTGCGTGATTTATTGTGTAAATGAAGTTTAATGTATTTATTTTAGTGTTCACGTGGATGACTTCACAGTTTTCATTACATTGGGTCAACTGTCAATTTTTGCATCACACAGATACAGTATAGTTTTGCAGCCACTTTTGATCTTCTACAATTTCATTACAGGAGAATGTAGACAACTTTAGACCTGTTTCCATGCCATCAGAATTTGCCAGAATTACAGAAGGGTTCAGTTCCCACAATTTGCGGTGAAATAAACAGTTTGGTTTCAGAAGTGGTTCAACAACTGATAATGCTAAATTCTCTTTTCTCTGTGAACCACTGGATGGATTACATAAAAGGCTGTGAACTCTTGGTGTCTTCAATTTAATAAAGGCATTTGATTGTGTTGGTAACAAAATATTGTGAAGAACTTGGAACATTATGAAACAAGTGGAGTAGTAGCTCACAATTGGTTCACATCTTACTTTAGTAACAAACAGCACAAGGTTATTCTCTGCACTGTTAAAATGGCTATGATATGCACTCACAATAAGACACAGTTAAGTGGGGGTGTCCCAGGATTATGTTCTGGGACCACTTATTTATATAAAATGATACAACTTCTAGTATAACAGTGACACCAGTTTCATAGTGGCGGATTTGTTTGTAATACTGACACAATCTCAAATGATGCATGTCAACAAATAAGTTTGTGACTTGTAGAAAATAAATTTATGCTAAATCACAGTAAGATACGGTTTCTAGTTTGCAACATACAATTCATCAAAAACTGACATTAACCCAGAATGGGCTTATGATAAATGAGAGTGAACAGTTAAAATTTCTAGGCATTCATACAGATAGTGAGCTGTTGTGAAAATTGAAGCTAAATCACTGTAAGACTCAGTTTTTAGTATGGCCATTATTTTAGTTATTAAATAGATTTTTATTTCCAAACTAGCTGAAAATTCATCGTCGGCCAGGTACTTATTGCAGTGTTAAGTTAGTCACTCTTCCTTTTTCTCTCTGTGCACCTTCTCTTTCTTTTTCTCTCTATCCATCTCCTCCCTTCTTTGTTCATCTCCTCACCCCCCCCCCCCCCTCTCTCTCTCTGTTCATCTCCTCCCACCCTCACTGTCCATCTGCACCTTTCCTTTTCTCTGAAAATGACCACCTCATCTCTATTTAACTACTCATCCACCTCCTCATGCCATTTCCTCCCCCCTCTGTGAAAAATTATATAGCTCTTAACTGTCATGGTGATCAGAGAAGTGGGTGTACTTTAAGTTAAAAATGTTCAAATGTTTGTTAAACTTATGAGACTTAACTGTGGGGTCATCAGTCCCTCAAATTACAAACTACTTAGAAACTACCTTATACTAAAGACAACACAAACATCCTTGCCCTAGGGAGAATTCGAACCCCCTACAAAGAATGGCCTCGCGCATTGGAGCACAGGGCATCAATGCACTCGGCCACTCCGCCGCAGCTTACTGCGAGTATCCTCTGCCATGCTCCATATGAAATCTTTGGTACGCTCCTCTTGTTTGTGTTAAAAAATTTCATCCAATTCCGTCCAACTGTTTCAGTGTAAATAGTAAAAAACGTGGTCACCCACTGTAAGGTACCATCCGCCAAGCAATGTACAGTGGCTTCCTAAAGGTAGCTTATGCGTGAGGTACCCTCCGCCACATACTGTACAGTGACTCACAAAAGGTAGCCCATGTATCAATTAGGTAATTGCATTCATATCTGTCCAGCCATTACAGCATGAAGTGGTAAGAAATGAATTAACTAATTGTAAAGCACCCTCCGCTATGCACCATACAAAGTTAATTTTAGTATGCCTATAGCCCTTGTGTGAGTGCAAGCAATAAGTTGACAAAGTTTTATCGCAATGTAATGTACAGTATGGCCATGCATAAAATACGAACAAAAAGACATACAATTGAACATTAAACATAAGAAGAGGCATTGTATTAAAATTTGTGCTGTGGCTGGGATTTGAACCCGGGACCTCCTACTTACTAGGTAGGTGCTTTAGACCACTCAGCTAACACAGGGTTGCAGCCAAAGGGACTACACAGACTGTCTTGAAGTATGTCTCCCTCCACAACATATACTTTAATTCTGCCTCAATGTTCCCTGTGAAATGTGTATCAAATTGCCAAGGCTCTCCTATATTGGAATAGCACCCTAGCAAAGAACGCAAATGGGAACAATCCTGCCTTGTTCCTCAGGCTGAGGTGATATAAATATCAACAATAATACATTTCTTCGAGACAACATTGTCTCATTATACCAAAGGTATTAAACGTAAGGAGAGGCACTGAATTAAAATTTTTGCTGTGGCCGGGATTCGAACCCGAGAACCTCCTACTTACTTGGTAGGTGCTTTAAACCACTCAGCTAATACAGCGTTGCAGCCACCCTGGAAAGTGTAACGTAACTTCCAGAGAGAGGTGCTAGAATTTTCAGAAATTTTATTTCATTCGAAACTTTGCCGAAATCTGAAAATTAACTGTTAGTCACGTTAATTAATTGAAATGATTGTAGGTAATCTGAATATATTAATACTGCACTGATAAACTGAATTGTTCAATCATATTTAAAAATTTCATCATGATCAGAATACAACTGTAGAATCTGACGAAGTCCATATGTAAAGTATCCTCCATCCAAAATTTTATGTGACAGTGACCTTCCTCTTGCTTTTGAAGGTCAAGTGTCCAAAATGTCATGAAGATTTTAGGATGAATAAAGTATCCTTATCCGCATGTCATATGATGACAAGTTTTCAACCATATAATTGTTTATGGCGTCATATCTACTGAACTGTATGCCATACGCAGTTCTTACCCTTATGTCAATTGTTACCTCATGGATGGAATATGTGCACCAAATTTGGTTTAAATTCGTACAGTGGTTTAGAAGAACATTTCGCATGATGCAGCACTTTTCCGCACATTTCATTGTTTATTACGGGGACACAGAAGGAGCCTCCTAGAAGATCGAAAGATCAAACGTCCCTGGAAATGGCACACAGCCAGCTAATCCTTTAAAAGCACTTACTTTAGTTCAAAAAGGGGTCCACTACTCAGGAACACACATTTTCAATAATTTACCATCAAGTATAAAAAATTTAGCTACAAATAAAGATCAGTTTAAGAGGAACCTAAAAGACTTTCTAGTGGCCAACTCCTTCTACTCCATTAGTGAATTTCTAAATCGTACCAAATGATGCATGCACTCACACTATATTAGTATTATTATATTATCAGAAAAAAAAAAAAAAAACCTTAAAAAATTATGTATCTGTATTTCTATTATAAGTGTATGTATTTATATTATTATATAAGTAAAAAATAGATGAAGTACACTTACCAGACGAAAGGGCACAGGCAGTAATAGCAACAAATAAACACACAGACACACACACACACACACAAAAATGCTAGCTTTCGCAGCCTAGCTGCTTCATCAGGCAGAAGGGAAGGAGAGGGAAAAGGAAATGATGAGGGTTTTAAGGAAGGGGGTAAGGAGCCATTCCAATCCCGGGACAGGAAAGACTTACCTTGGGGGAAAAAATGGAAGGTAAATAAATGCACATACACCTACACATTTACACAGACACAAGTACACTTAGGCAGACATACTGTAGAACTTAGGCTTTCTACAGTTCTACAGTATGTCTGCCTAAGTGTACTTGTGTCTGTGTAAATGTGTGGGTGTATGTGCATTTATTTACCTTCCATTTTTTCCCCCAAGGTAAGTCTTTCCTGTCCCGGGATTGGAATGGCTCCTTACCCCCTTCCTTAAAACCCTCATCATTTCCTTTTCCCTCTCCTTCCCTTCTGCCTGATGAAGCAGCTAGGCTGCGAAAGCTAGCATTTTTGTGTGTGTGTATGTGTGTCTGTGTGTTTATTTGTTGCTATTACTGCCTGTGCCCTTTCGCCTGGTAAGTGTACTTCATCTATTTTTTACTTATATTTTTCCTTTTAGGAATTTTTCCTCTATAATATTCATATCATAAATTTGAATTCAACAATTACTTCCGTCATTGTTCTGTTATCTTTCGAAATCTTTTCTGTCTTCTAACTTTCCCTTGTTTTTGCGTTTTTGTTTTTGTTTTTATTTATATATTTTATATAGCAGTTCCATTCTACATTCCCTTCTTATCTTACTGTTCACTTTTCGCCAATACTTACAACAATATGTCCACTTCCTAACCTAACCTTTGAGTACTTTTATATGATTTTTACCACTTCCATTACTCCTTCTTCCGACTGAAATACGCCGCTCATTAAATTTTCTCGCTATATAACGTAAACATTAATTCACAACTGTAGTTTCTCATATTGTTTATAACCATTTTCGGCATTTCCTAGTCACCTCAGGCTTTCTACAGTTCTACAGTATGTCTGCCTAAGTGTACTTGTGTCTGTGTAAATGTGTGGGTGTATGTGCATTTATTTACCTTCCATTTTTTCCCCCAAGGTAAGTCTTTCCTGTCCCGGGATTGGAATGGCTCCTTACCCCCTTCCTTAAAACCCTCATCATTTCCTTTTCCCTCTCCTTCCCTTCTGCCTGATGAAGCAGCTAGGCTGCGAAAGCTAGCATTTTTGTGTGTGTGTGTGTGTGTGTGTGTGTGTGTGTGTGTGTGTTTGTCTGTGTGTTTATTTGTTGCTATTACTGCCTGTGCCCTTTCGCCTGGTAAGTGTACTTCATCTATTTTTTACTTATATTTTTCCTTTTAGGAATTTTTCCTCTATAATATTCATATCATAAATTTGAATTCAACAATTACTTCCGTCATTGTTCTGTTATCTTTCGAAATCTTTTCTGTCTTCTAACTTTCCCTTGTTTTTGTGTTTTTGTTTTTGTTTTTATTTATATATTTTATATAGCAGTTCCATTCTACATTCCCTTCTTATCTTACTGTTCACTTTTCGCCAATACTTACAACAATATGTCCACTTCCTAACCTAACCTTTGAGTACTTTTATATGATTTTTACCACTTCCATTACTCCTTCTTCCGACTGAAATACGCCGCTCATTAAATTTTCTCGCTATATAACGTAAACATTAATTCACAACTGTAGTTTCTCATATTGTTTATAACCATTTTCGGCATTTCCTAGTCACCTCAGGCTTTCTACAGTTCTACAGTATGTCTGCCTAAGTGTACTTGTGTCTGTGTAAATGTGTGGGTGTATGTGCATTTATTTACCTTCCATTTTTCCCCCAAGGTAAGTCTTTCCTGTCCCAGGATTGGAATGGCTCCTTACCCCCTTCCTTAAAACCCTCATCATTTCCTTTTCCCTCTCCTTCCCTTCTGCCTGATGAAGCAGCTAGGCTGCGAAAGCTAGCATTTGTGTGTGTGTGTGTGTGTGTGTGTGTGTCTGTGTGTTTATTTGTTGCTATTACTGCCTGTGCCCTTTCGCCTGGTAAATGTACTTCATCTATTTTTTACTTATATTTTTCCTTTTAGGAATTTTTCCTCTATAACATTTATATTATTAGTATTATTTGTTATTCAACTTGTAAATTTTGTTTCTTGACATGTTCCACATCCACAAGGATCCCCTCAATATGGATCTACGGAACAAATAAATAATCTAATCTAATCTAACCCCTAAACACCAGATGAGAATGAGTGTAAACAAAAGGTCCTGTTCAAAACCAGCCCTAAAATGACTTCAGTTAACATTGAAGGTTTATCTGCAAATAAAGAACTTTTACTGTCTGACATATTCAGCAAATGCAAATCTGATGTTTTACAAGAAACCCACAGAGGACCCACCAGCCACAGGCCAAATATAAAAAGTGTGATATTGACATTAGAAAAAACCCCCATTAACAATACGGGAGTGCAATATTCACAAAGCCAGGCCTCATGGTCCAATCAGCAGCAATGACGCAAATGGATGATATAGAAATTATAACAATTGAATTAAAGGCATGCACAGTGACTTACCTCTACAAGCCACCTGCAGCAGATTTCACATTCAGAGAACCATGTAATTTTCAAATGCAGCCAATGAAGTTTATAATTGAAGATTTCAATATTCACAGCACAGCATGGGGTTACCAAGAGATAGATTTCAATGGGGAAAAAGTCGAAAGATGGACTGAGAGTTCTGGACTTAAGCTTGTACACGATCCCAAATTACCAGCCTCTTTCAACAGTGGATGATGGAGACGTGGATACAACCCAGACAACATATTTGTAACAGAACAGATAGCCCAGTAATAGTTCAAGTATGTAGAAGACACGCTACCAAGAACTCAGCATAGATCCATCTCACTGTCTGTCAAATCTGTAGTATGCCCAGTTACCTTCCCATTTAGAAGGTGGTTCAATTTCAAAAAGACACACTGAAGACTCTTCACAGAAAAACTGGATAGTAAGATTGACGAGATACTGCTAGCTGCTTGCTCCTACGACACATTTATACAGCTTATCACACATATATCATGGAAATAGATTCCTAGGTGCTGCCAGAATGAATATATAGCTAGCCTTGATGAAAACATAGAAATATTGCTGAAAAAGTGTGAGGAGCTGTACAAAACCGACCCATTCTCTGAAGACACCTTAGAGACGGGAGAGGACCTGCTCCGAGCCTTAACTACTACAAGAAGAGCATATGGTCTATCAGATCAATCGTGTGATTGGCTTGAGGAATTCCTAGATAACAGAAAGCAGCAGGTCATTCTCAATGGAGAGAAGTCTTCCGAAATAGGAGTTGTCAGGAGTGCCACAGGAGGGTGTCGTGGGTCAGTTGCTGTTCACGATATATATAAATGACCTTGCAGATAACAACGGAATTTCACTGAGGCTTTTTGCGTATGATGCGGTAGTATATAGAGAGGTTGTAACAATGGAAAATTGTATTGAGATGCAGGAGGATCTGCATCGAATTGACGCACGGTGCAGGGAATGGCAATTAAAGCTCAATGTAGACAAGTGTAATGTGCTGCGAATACACAGAAAGAAAGATCCTTTATCATTTAGCTACACTATAGCAGGTCAGCAACTGGAAGCAGTTAAGTCCATAAATTATCTGGGAGTAGTCATAGGAGGGACTTAAAATGGAACGACTATATAAAATCAACTGTCGGTAAAGCAGATGCCAGACTTAGATTCATTGGGAGAATTCTAAGGAAATGCAGTAGGTTACAGTACACTTGTTCGCCCACAGCTTGAATACTGCTCACCGGTGTGGGATCCGTACCAGGTGGGATTGATAGAGGAAGTGGAGAAGATCCAACGGAGAGCAGCACGCTTCGTTACAGGATCATTTGGTAATCGTGAAAGCGTTACGGAGATGATCGCTAAACTCCAGTGGAAGACTCTGCAGGAGAGACGCTCTGTCGCTCGGTACGGGCTTTTGTCAATGTTTCGAGAACTTACCTTTACTGAGGAGTCTAGCAGTATATTGCTCCCTCCTACGTATATCTCTCGAAGAGATTGTGAGGATAAAATCAGAGAGATTAGAGCCCACGCAGAGGCATACCAACAATCCTTCTTTCCGCGAACAATACGTGACTGGAATAGGAGGGAAAATCAATAATGGTACTCAAGGTACCCTTCGCCACACACACTCGGGTGGCTTGTGGAGTATGGTTGTAGATGTAGAAGTGGTGTGACTTAGTCACAGAACAGCAGACAAGCCTGGAGCCTTCTCAGGAACCTCAGCAACAATGCAACTATCCCTGACACTTCATAATAATGTTACACCAAACCAAATTGCCCATTAGCTCCTACACACTGGGAAAACCACCCACAGATCACCCCGACCTTCTATAGCAAGAGACATGGAAAATGAACACCACTCACTTGAGGCACCCTTCCAGGCTTGAGGAACTGCAGGTGGCTATAGACAAAATGAAAAACAACAAGGCAGCCGGCGAAGATGATTTAAGGGTCAAACAAATTAAACACTTTGGCTCAAAAACTCTTAGACAGCTAACACACCTGATGAACAAAACTGCATCAACACCAAGCAGATTCCCAGAGTGTGGAGAAAAGCAAGAGTGGTAGCCCTATTAAAACCAGAAAAGAAGCCAACAGATGTCAAAAACTTTCATCCAGTATGCTTGCTGTGCCATCTGTTCAAGGCCCTTGAGATAATGGTGCTTAATAGACTATCCAAACATGTAGATGAAGTCCTAAGTCCTGAACAAGCTGGATTTAGGCCAGGACATTCATGTACTGCGCAAATACTGAATTTAACCCAGCATATTGAAGATGGGTACAAAAGAAAGCAGGTGACTGGCATGGTTTTAATTGATCTTATTGTAGCCTATGATACCATTAATCACAGTAGACTGGTACATAAGGTTTATCAGGCGAACAAGGACTTTGGACTTTCAAGATTTATACAGTGCATACTACTGAACAGGCGTTTTTATGTCACATTGCAAGGAAAAAGCAGCAGATGGGAGAAGCCCAAAAAAAAATGTTTTTGCTCAGGGCAGTGTATTAGCTCCAGTGTTGTTCAACATATACACAAATGACCAGCCAACACACCCCAATGTCAGGCAGTTTATATATGCTGACGACACGGCTGTGGCCGCCCAAGGAAGCACCTTCGAAGAAGTGGAGGAAAAGTTAATGAGAGCTCTGGAGTTACTTGGTAATTACCGTCACCAGAGCCATTTGAAACCGATCCCAACTAAGATGCAAGTCTGCAGTTTTCATCTGAGGAATAAGGAAGCTTAAGACAAAACTCCATGTAAGCTGGAAAGGCCAGGAGCTGGAGCACTGCTACGCTCCCAAATACCTAGGAGTGAAGCTGGATAGAACACTGTCATTCAAACAACACTGTTTACACACTAAAAAAAAGGTCTCGGCACTAGGAACAGCATCATTCGCAAACTGATGAACACAAACTGGGATGCCAACCCACATGTGCTTTGAATAGCAGCCATGGCACTTAAGTATTCCAGCAGCTGAATATGCTACGCCTGTGTGGAAGAATTCGGCTCACATGAAACATATTAATGTAGCTGTAAATGACTCAGCCCAAATCATATTGGGGTGCTTGAGACCCACGCCGACAGAGAAGATGTACCCTCTCATAGGGATAGCTCCCCTTAGTATAAGGTGGCAAGTAGCTACCGAGGTGGAGAGGAAGCAACAATTGACAGACAATTGCCACCCCGTACATGGGCACCAACTACAGTCTAGGCAGCTTCGCTCAAGAAGGAGCTTCCTTTGGACGTCAGATCCAATTAACGTCACTGTCGAAGAGAGGAGGTTTCAGCTATGGAAGGAGGCAACACCTAACCCTAATCTTGGCCCTGAAAGAACAACTTGCAGCTGGAGGTAACAAATCCTTTACAACCTGGAAGGCTCTCAACAGGCTTAGGTCTGGGGTCTCAAATTGCATGTTCAACCTTTCCAGATGGGGCTACATCGACGAGGAACTTCTGTGTGATTGTGGGAATTTCCAGATGGACGACCACTTACTGACGTGCCCAAACCTCAGCTCATGCTGTACCCCCCTGGATTTACAGCTAGCTAATGACAATGTCATCTTTGTGGCCGATTATTGGACAAGAAATATCTAAAATTTAAAATTTATTACATGGACTCATACTAGAGCGTATTACATCATATCTCCTGAACTACTTGTCATACAGTTGTTTAATGGTGCCTACGACCATCGCAAAAGTGCAAACAATATGTTGACAAAGTTTCATTGCAGTTGGTTGAACAGTACGGCCACGCATAAAATACGACCAAACAAACATTCATTTTTATATATTAGATGAGAATAACAGTCACGTTCACAAAATGTTTTTACAATTTATTTGATAATAGAGTGACCACTTTCTACTCTGAGATCATCATCAGACCAATTCATCTACCGTTGATGCCAATGAGATGAGCTCATGCTCATGTTCCTACATTTCTCCTAAATCAAAACTGATCTTCCCCAAAGTCGGATTCTATCAGTTTTTCCATTAGTTTGTAAATTATTTGTGCCAGTAATTTACAACCATGCTCCTCCCCGAACCATTGCACAACTATGTGTGTAATTTCAAAGGCAATCAATTTAACTTTCTTCTGTTGATACAACTTTCTTGTTAAGGGGAGACGGAAGGCAACTGGGCTCAAAAATTCAATTTTTAGATTTTAGTGTATTTAAAATGCCTGGTATTTCCTGAGTGAAACAGTTTTTGTTTTATATAAATCCGTCAATTTTTTAGTGAGTTATGATGGTTTTTCTGACGCTCTGTGCAATCTGGCCACACTTTCCATTTTGCACCATGCGGAGAAAATGCACATAGCATTCTTTTACTCCTTGTATATTATTTCATGTTTCTATTGTTTTTATCACTTCAATGTTTTATATTATTTCATGTTTCTATTGTTTTTATCACTTCAATGTTTTCTACCCTGTATCAGTTATCGATACTTTTTGTTCTGATCATGTTTGTTTTTGAATGTTATTGGTTGAACTGAAGTTTGTTGTGAGTGAAGTACATCTTGATTTGTATTTTCATTGGTCCTGCATGTTTTCATAAAAATACCACGAATAAAGAAATTCTCACCTAAATTAAAATTCAGAGGAAATAAATAAAAGATAAATGACGTTAATGGGTCAAAGGAGCCGAGAAGGTTAGACATAAAGAAAATCAGCACATCAAGAAATAAACTGCTGTGTCTTCAAGGCATTTCCTCCCAGTCAGCTTGTGGAAATGGACATTCATTTGGATATAATGTGGTGAATCGGTGATTTAATTTCCAAAAATACTGTCTGGAGAATATGTGGTGGTGATGTATCTTTGGGTGAGAATCAGTGTCTTCGTAAAGGGATTGTGTCAAACCTGATGTTGAGTTGTACAAAATGTGGTGCAGTCGCTACAACAATGACACCAAAAATGGCAAATAATAAATTGTATGAGAACAACATCAGGTTAGTTTATGGTCTCAGATCTATTGGTAAAGGGATGGAGGCAGGTAAACTCTTAGGTGTATTACTTGACATTCCAAATCCTCCTGCAAAATTTAAGACTTACAATAATGTTATTGGAACTGCTATTGCTGAAGTTTGTGACAATTCAATGAAGGAAGCAGCTAAAGAAGCACTCAATGAAAGTGATGACAGTGAAACTAGTGATATTTGCGCATGTTTCAATGGCAGCTGGCAGAAACGTGGCCATACTTCACTAAATGGTGTTTGTGACATCTACATCATTTGATACCGGCAAGGTAATTGATGTAGAGATTCTAAGTAAGTACTATCAGATTTGTGGCAGTGGAACTGAGAAACGGGATGAACATTACTTTCATATGAATTACACTGGTCCAAGTGGTGGAATGGAAGTAGCAGGAGCTCTCAGGATTTTTAATCATTCAGTGGCAAACAGAGGTGTAAGATACACACAGTATTTACGGGATGGTGACAGATAGGCTTATGACTGGGTATGCTCAGAACAACCCTAGGGTCCTAATGTCACGATTTGTAAATTAGAGTGCATTGGGCATGTCCAGGAGAGAATTGGGTCCAGGTTAAGAAGATTATTAAAAGAAAAGTTAAAAAAAGAGTATTGGAAGATGGTAAGAAGATAGGTGGCAAAGGTCGCCTGACAAATTTTGAGATAGACAGATTACAGAATTATTATGGGTTGGCTACAAGAAGAAATGTAGAGAATTTAGAAAACATTAAAAAAGTCGTATGGGCTATCTATTTCCATAAGCTATCCACAAATGAAAATCCTGTGCACTCTCTTTGCCCAAAAAGTCCTGACACTTGATGCAAGTACAGGACAAGTGACACATATGACCACAAACATTTTTTACCTGCAGCAGTAATGAATGAAATTAAACCTATATTTAGAGACCTTTGTAAAGCTACCTTGTCAATGAAATGTCTTCATGGGAAAACCCAAAATTTAAATGAATGTGTAAATTCTCTCATTTGGACCTGGTTACCAAAAACTGTATTTGTTCACATAACAATTCTCAAATTTGGTGTTTATGATGCTATTTTATGCTTCAATGATGGTGTAACTAGAAAATTTGATGTTTTGGAATTATTTGGCATACAATCTAGTGGAAATACTGCAAAATCCTTGTTGCAAATAGATAGAGAGAGAACCCGCAAAGCCGATATTGCTAATTTAAAATGCACAAAAGAAGCTAGACAGAAAAGAAGAGGGACCAAGAGAAGAAAAGAAGATCAGTATGATTCAGATGATGCTCAATACGGTGCAGGAAAATATTAGTGGTAAGTAATTCTCCTCAATAACTGTACTAGAATTGCAATATTAAACTTTAAATTGATTTTTCTCAAAACTGCAATTTTTTTTTTTTTTTTTTTTTTTTTTTTTTTTTACTTTCAGGTACCATTATTTGATAAATTAATGGAGTTAGAAAGATAAAATTTGGTCTTTTTTTACTGAAGATAGTAATAAATCATTACAAGTAATTTGAGAACCACTAAACAATCATCAATTGTTTTATAATAATTAATGTACTAAAAAAGTTAAATTTTACTCATCTTTCCCCCTACACTCTCCTGTTCACTCACTGTCAAGATACTTTTAGTGCTGGAGTGGCCGGAGATGGTGGTCATGCGTGTATATTTGTCTCAGTGATTGTGTGAATGTCTGTGTTTCTTTTTCTGATGAAAACCATGTCCGAACATTTAAGTTGTGTAAATGTGATTGCCTATTTTATGTGCCTGTCAATGGCTCAGTGAACATTTTTATGGTGAGCCAATAATTTATTTATGAAAATTTCAAATTGCTTTGTTCTCCTTACCTTGATAGATATAATATTTTGAAAGTCTTGATGCATGGACTAACTAAGACATCAAGCAATAATACATATTTTGTGAATGCATTTAGCATGTTTTCTCAGAGTGAACCTTATAGTGTGACTGTGCATTTTAGCCTTTGCTAAACACCACATAATTGTTTTATTTTGATGCATCTTGAATTCTTCTTGCAGTTTCTGTAAAAGATTGTATGAATACGACTCTCTTTTAATGGATCATGCTTAGCAGTGTCCAATAGAAGTAATTAATGTGTCTACCTTTAAATCGGACTTTGGAGTTCTTGCTGCTTGTTGGAGGATGACTGCATGTTTGCTTTTATATACTAATAGCAATAGCTACTGAATAAATTGGCATACAAGCTTCATTTAACTATCAAAGCATAGTATTTCTCTTAAAATACAAAGACAGAGTCCAACTTGACTCTTCAACATTCAATATATATATGACTTCATATTCATGAAAGTAAATATATTCTCTGGATCTTGTACTTGTCAAGTGGGCATAACCTGTCTAAACAAATTTCTTGGGACAATAATTGTATTTCTACACCAATAAAACTTGATGTCTTGTGCTTAATTGGAAACATGTAGTGTAACAGTATTACACTAAAACCTATCCACAATGAATTTCTGAAAGTCTTGCAGTGTTTACAAATTTTTGGTCAAACTGTTGGGCTTAAGAGTAACAGATGAAGATGGTGCCATCAGGCTGGAAAGGGTTAAAATTTACCTGTCTTATCTGCCAAATAGAATTAATTATTTGCAAAGGAAAATTTAGATATTTCATTGTGCTGTGGCTGCCACTTTTCGAAGGTAGTCAGTTGTCTTAAGGTGCAGTCAGCAACAGTTTTAGTGATACTGATTTCTGTTCCAGAATGGGGTAAAATCACCTTTGCATGGGTGGAAAGGCAGCACTGCAGGAGTCCATCATTTGGAGAAAGCTTTTAAGGAACTGAGATCAATAAATCAATTTTAAATTCAGCACAATCTAGTCTCGACCAAAAACAGCCCAGCACTCCACTCCCAAAATTCCGTATTAATAGGTAGTGACACACTGTTATGTTATGCTTTTTCTACGTTAGGACTAATAACACACCTATGCACGTTAAGCCAGTTACAACTGTCGCCAGGATCGTGAACAGTCCCATCAGAGTCCGACGAAATCCACTGCTACACACGACCACTCCCGTCCCACCTATCGGTATCGTCCGGAGGCACAACCACGTTAGCGAGTACTGTGAGAATACAACTGAGGCGAAGTTCACGGCTGGCCCAGTGCCTCTCTCAAACCGCCACGCGGCCGGCAGGGTGCGGTGTGATAGTCCAGCCAGCCCGCACAGCGGCCAGTCCTGGTAATGGGCGGCACACCGTTCAAACATACGCGCCGCGCGTTATCACATTCTACAAGGTGAATTGGCCCTTTTTTGCAGTTTTCACATTTTGATACAGTGTCCTGTGGAATCTGACTTGACATTACACTTGCTCTACGAATGTAATACCATTATGAATGCCTTGCAAGTACTATACTGTACATAATGATTTAAAAACAATTTAAATTGTCCAAGTTAGTCATCCACATTATTATAATGTGATCTGGGCAAATAAAGTTTTAACATGAGATCTACATCAAATTACTGTGATTGCTGCACAAAAATGTCAAGTAACTATAACGGCGTAAAAAGTATATTTTTGTGCATACATTGTATTATTGAAGGGTAGCATGTGCATAACATGTAAATTTCACTTTCAACATTGAAAGACTATCTGAAATACAGTATGACATATGGTTTAAACTGATTATTTCATGTAGACAAAATACACAAAACAATGTAAATAAATTATGCTTTTTTGGAAAGGTTAAGCTTTTTCCACAATTTTGAAAGTTTCAGGCCTCTTCCAAGTTCTCAGGGTTCACTAAACACCCAGTATTTGTACTTTGAAAGCTACATGCATAGGAAATATGCTAAACTTGCAAAATGGTCATACGTTAATGTTAATTTATACAACAATGCAACTAAAACAAGAAAGGACTCAAAAAAGGCATTGAGGAGAGCTTTAATTTGACTTAAGTACATGCATTATGCACATTCACATACAGCCTCCAAGAGGTACCAGGCTGTAAAAAAAAACCTCTTTAATGCCCCTTGTTACAGATATGTAACACTGGAAATTTACAGTAAGTAATTGGCTAAAAAACACATTTTCCTCTAATGCCCACTGTTACATCCTTGTAACACCACTTGCAACACATTCTGTTGGTTGGGTTTGTAGCTACTTGGTTCTTTCGGTGATTATATCAGTTTGAATGGAACCATTTTGTTTGAGGGAAGCGACGGCTTGTAAGGAATGGTAATAATGTCCATTTTGTAAATGTAAAGCAACCATGAAGTTTCATAATGTACTCTTATGAAAGATTAAATATTAATGTGCATATTTATGTCTGTTGTAATGTTAAATATTGCTCAAGTATGGTGCTATTAGCAGTAACATATGAATGTTCCAAATCTGTAACATTGGGTAAGAGCTAACGGAGAGATAATTTATATTCTATTTAACCTAAACAATGACATGTCTGAAATACTGGAACTAGAAGATAACGAAGAAGAGGAGGACAATTACACAATGGAAAATACTAGTAGGTGTATTGTAAGTGAAAACTCTGTGAATCCTGAAGTGGATGTAAGTGCTACTGATATTACAGACGAAGTTCTAGGAATTTCAGAAGTTAGTCTTTTGAACACTAAATATGTTTATTTCCTGTACTGGGATATCGATCATATAATCTGTTACATGATGTTTGAAGTAATCCAGTGGAGTTGACAAACCACATGCCAATTGTTCAGGAATTTCCACAAATGGATGGATGTTTGGAGTAAAGCTTCCGTGTTTCCATTACAATGTATGGGGTGTTTTTATGCTTTAACAAAGACAGGAATTGCTTTGAAGATCCCATGCACAAACTCAATAACAATTATTCAATGCAGTGGTTCTTTAAAGTGGTTATGTTATTTAAAAAATTACATGTGTGTTACATATATGTAACATGTCACATAAAGGGCCTTAATGCTGTAACAAACTTTGTCAATTACCTAATATGAACATAATTTTAAATTCTGAATTTTTTTAAAAGCTACAAGCTTATTTGGACATTAAAGGGTTAAAGAAGACGACTCTTCCTGACATGTATATTAATTCAACTGCAAATCAAACCATAGTGATTTATGCCATTTGTTGTTTCCCTCAATCCCTACAGCAGATGGTTGCGACACTTCTCCCAATAAGTCCCTCATGAATTCCTACTGTATACTACTTCAGCTAAGATATACCACCATTAGTAAACCATTGTCAATAAGGCATTAAAAATAACATTTTTTCAAAAGCAGCTACTGAATAATACAGTTAAGAAAGAGGTTCTTGTAAACAAACATGCTTGAAAACATCCATCCATAACATGCCGTTAGCTCGCTCACAGCAAACTAGATAACATATGCTAAGATACAGTGCACATGAAAAAAGAAAATTAATTGTAACTGAAGATTGAATTTTATTTCAATTATTTAGTTGAACTAAATACTGTATACTATATTCAATGTTAGTCATATAACAAAAAGAAACACTTTTGACTTAATAAATGTGAGAATTCCTCACCTCAAATTGTTTCTTGGTTTTGAAATGAGTTTCAAATGAGAGGCCAACGTCAGAAGATTTCACTGTAACAGCAAACTCCTGGAGAATTGCAAGGATGATGTTACACCCAAGAAGTTTCTGAAAGAAAACAAAATTCAAATGAACAAACGTTGTTTCCATTTTAAGAAATCTATCACACTTTTCGTACATTTTAGAGATTTTTACGACTTTAAAAAAAGTGGATACAATGATATGGTACTTTTATCATCTTTAATATAGCCCCGAGAGTCCACAAACACCGACTGTTGGCGTGGCACAGGGGATAGCGTCACGGACTGCGGTGCAGAAGGTCGCCGGTTCAAACCCGCCACCGGCAAAAATTTATTTCTTTGTAATTAACAATTCCAGAAGGTTCTACATCTTTCTTATGTTCACTTGTATATTCTACTTTTTTTCTTATGTCAACTGTTCTTCTAATTTCTGGTAAATTCTGTCTGTGTTTAAATAGCAGAGCACTCTGCCTGAGAGGCAGTTAGTGCTGCGTGTATGTTGAGTTCGTAATAAACGTGCTTTCAGTATAAGTGCTGTGTTTAGTTGCCTTCAAAGTCAAGCCTGTTTCCATTTCAACTCGACATTGTTTGGTGGAGGCACCGGGTACACTGTGCAACAGCTGCATCACCGTGGCTCCGATTAGGCAACGTAAAAGCCGTCGCTTACATGGACTGGAACCGGAATACAAGGGATACACCGAGTACATCCTTCCATAAGACCGTATTATCAGAAGAATGATGGAGACGAAACCAGCAATAAGCCAGCTGCACATCAGACACCAATCGGTGTTCTCTGGAGATGCTGGACAGGACTCCAACAAATGGCTAAAAGGGTTCGACCGAGTCGCCAAGTACAACAGGTGGGATCATACGATGTGCTTGGCCAACGTTTATTTCTACCTGGACGGAACAGCCCAGCAATGGTTCGAAAACAACGAAGACAAGTTGAATGACTGGGAGACGTTCCAGGAGGAACTTAAGAAGACGTTTGGAGACCGCCAGCGACAAATCCGCTTGGCGGAAGAACAACAGAATAACCGGGCCCAACGACATGGTGAGCCAACACAATCGTACATACAGAATGTTTTGGCTCTGTGTAACATAGTCAATCCGAACATGACTGAGATGGACAAAATCACGGACCTGATGAAGTGAATTGCAGAAGATATGTACCAAGCTCTTCTAATAAAAGACGTCGCTACGACAGAAGAGTTCATCAAGTGGTGCCAGCGTATTGAAGAGATGCAACAAAGGAGGGTTGGACGCAAGAAGTATGACAGACTTCCAAATGTAGTCCCTATGGCCATTGTGGAAGACCAGAATGACTTCGCTTCTCTCATACGACAAATCGTGAGAGAAGAATTACAACAGTGCATGGCAGCCGGGACTATTAGGCCGAGCGAGCATCCGATTATGGCCATGGATGTGAGCCCTGTAAGTCACGAGGGCGCCGACGCCGTTGAGGACGAGGTACTTCAAACATTAGCTCCTGTCTGCCCCGTCAATCGCACCCGACGTGAAGAATGGCGTCGCCCTGCTATGACTTACGCTGCAGCCGCTAAACGGCAGCCCATGAACCGGCCGACGCGACCACAACCAACTCCCCCGGTAACTATGACGCCCCTCAGAAGAACAGACGCCTGGAGGACAGTAGACAACACACCACTGTGTTTCCACTGTGGACGCCCCGGACATGTCGTACGCTACTGCAGAGAGAGGAGGCGAGTATTCGATGATTATTTTGCCGCAAGACGTCAGCCGTCGGAGCAGTTCTATCCCAGGCAGTCACCTGCTAATGAGTTCAGTCGACCTATGGGAAGAAGCCCATCGCTGTACCCTAGACGAGGTCGCTCCCCGACGCGCCGCAGCCGTTCACCGTCGCCGTACAGAGGTACCAGCCGCTCCCCTAGCCGCCACGCCCAGGAAAACTAAGCGGTGCGACCATCTACGGAGGTGAGGCCGCCGCAGACGAAAATCCTCCATGGACGACAGTCGCTAAGACGTCGAGAAATCTCATCAACATCATAATCGACGTCCAACCTGTCCGGGCACTTGTTGACTCAGGAGCCTCTTTTTCTGTATTATCGAATAATTACCGCCGCACACTAAAGAAGACAATGTTCTGTGATAGGGGGACAACTGTGCTGAAGGTCGTGAATGGAAAGTACGTCCATCCAGCAGGAACTTGTGTCACAAGAATAACCATCAACAACAGGACGCAGTATGTAGTCACAATGTCATCCTCGGATGGGACTTCCTTCAGGCATCCCAAGCTATTATTGACTGTGGAAGATCTGAGCTGCAAATTGAAGAAGTTGTTCCGCCGGATACACGTAATACAGAATTTTCTGGGAAGTTATTCGTCATTGACAATGTGACGATACCGCCGTTGACAATGAGAAGAGTTGCAGTTACAAACACAGATGACTAGGTAAGCTGTGAAGTTCTTGTTGATAGTAAAAAGTTTATCAGGCTCACAAAAGGAATTTACATACCAGCGGCTATCATAAGCATTACCGGTGGTCAAGGAGAGATTTTGATCACAAATTGTCACGAGCAGTCACAACTTCTCCCCAAGGGAATGTGTATCGGTACAGCTGAACCAATCCAGGACGGTGAGCTCAACGTCATCAATGAAGACCCGTGCCCTGCTGTTAGTACAGACAACACGCTGGAGGAAACAAACGTGGAACTGCCAATAGGGCCTGGACTGACCAAGGAACAACGCCAGCGGGTGTTAGCTATACTACGCCAATTTTCGGGTGCATTCACACCTCAGCAGGGGAAAAGTCAGACGAAATGGCCCACGATAAAGCACCGGATCAATACTGGGGATCATCTGCCAATTAGCCAGGGTTCGTATAGAGTGTCGCCAGCTGAAAGACGGATAATTCGGGAGGAAGTGGAGATGTTGCACGATGACATTATTCAACCTTCGGAGAGTCCTTGGTCGTCTCCGGTGATCCTCGTAAAGAAGAAGGATGGCACGTGGTGATTCTGTGTCGGCTATCGGTGGCTGAACAGAATCACAAAGAAAGATGTCTACCCATTGCCGCGTATTGACGACACCTTAGATTGCTTGAAAGGAGCTACATACTTCTCAGCTATGGACATGCAGACAGGTTACTGGCAAATTGAGGTTGACGAAGCTGACAGGGAGAAGACAGCTTTTATTACACCGGACGGCCTCTATGACTTTAAAGTAATGCCATTTGGATTGTGTAATGGTCCAGCCACATTCAAACGCATGATGGACAACTTGCTTCGACACCTAAAATGGACGACGTGTCTCTGCTATTTAGATGACATTGTCGTTTTCTCGAAGACATTTGAAGAACATATGAGTCGCCTGTCAACTGTGTTGAAGTGTGTTCAGGCTGCAGGTCTCCGTCTCAATCCAAAGAGGTGCCTCTTCCTCGCCAAAGAGATAAAAATCCTGGGGCACCTAGTCAATGGAGATGGTGTCCGTCCTGATCCAGATAAAGTAAGGACAGTCACAGAATTTCCAACTCCTCAGCACATTCGTGATGTGAGAAGTTTTCTCGGGCTGTACTCATACTACCGACGTTTCATTTTGTAACAAGGCACGTCCATTACAAGAACTTCTGCAGGGAGACGCCAAATTTTACTGGGATGAGACAAAAGAAAGAGCTTTCCAGGCACTTAAGGAGGCTCTAACTTCCGCACCAGTGCTAACCTTGTACGACGAGAATGCAGAAACAGAACATCACACAGACACCAGTGGTTATGGGATTGGTGCAGTGCTTGTACAAGTTCAGGAAGGTGCCGAAAAAGTGATAGCCTATGCGTCAAGAGTACTCTCAAAGTCCGAGATAAACTACTCTACAACTGAAAAAGAATGTCTCGCGGTTATCTGGGCTATCAACAAGTTCCGGCCGTATTTACTCGGCAAACCATTCACTGTCGTGACAGACCACCATTCTTTTTGTTGGCTGACTAGCTTGAAGGATCTATCAGGTCGACTAGCAAGATGGGCACTAAGACTCCAAGAGTACGATGTCACAGTGGTATTCAAGAACGGGCGCAAACACAAGGATGCCACCTGCCTTTCGAGGAATCCATTAGTGGGACACAACAGCATTAATGAAATTTCAGCTCTCACAGAATTAGATGACGTTACAGCTGAACAGAGGGAAGATCCAGCACTATTAAAAACGATAGAGGCCTTGGAGAAAGGAGAACCGACCAATGGAGAGTTCCAACTTATAAACAGAACATTGTATAAGAGCAACTACGATCCACTGGGCCCCAAATGGCTACTTGTTGTTCCAGCTCATCTCCAGCCAGCTATTCTCAAACATTTCCACGATGCCCCAATATCCGGTCATCTAGGATTCGTGAAGACCCTAGACAGAATCAGACGCAGGTATTACTGGAAAGGTCTCTACAGATCTGTCAAACACTATGTGAGTCACTGTAAAGAGTGCCAGCGTCTGAAGCATGTGCCGCAATTACCTCCAGAACATCTCGTACCGATTCCGCCGGCAGCAGCTCCATTCCACTGAGTTGGGATCGATCTTTTAGGGAAGTTCCCGAAGTCGACAACTGGTAACCGTTGGATGATAGTCTGCACTGACTACTTCACATGCTACGCTGTCACCAAACCTGTGCCGACTGCAGAAGCTCCAGAGATCGCAAAATTCCTTGAAGAAGACATTATTTTGAAACATGGAGCACCACGTGTCATGATATCTGATCGTGGAAAAGTATTCCAGTCAAAACTAGTATCAGAGGTAATGTCACGGTGCAACATTGTCCACAGAATGACAACTGCATACCATCCTCAGACAAATGGTCTTACGGAACGTTTTAACAAGACGTTAGCCGACTTGCTGTTGATGTACGTCGATGTTGAGCAGAAGGATTGGGATAAAATTCTGCCAGTCGTGACATTTGCTTACAATACCGCAAGACAAGACACCACAGGCTTCACTCTGTTTTTCCTGCTCCATGGCCGTGAAGCTGAGACGACAATGGATACGCTGTTCCCGTTCCAACCGGATGACACTCAGGATGACTACGTTAAACAGCTCATCACCAGGGTCGAAAAAGCAAGACAGCTGGCTCGCATACGGACACTGGGCGCCCAGGAGAAGGACCGTCAGCAGTATAACGACAAGCACCGACCTGTTGTGTACAGCCCAGCAGATCTGGTATGGATTTTTACCCCTGTACAGAAGGTTGGACTGTCAGAAAAGTTATTGAAGTGATACTTTGGTCCGTATCGTGTCATGCGCCGCCTGTCAGATGTCACATACGAAGTTGAGGATTATGAGCCGTCGTCGAAACGTCAAAAACGAAGAGACATTGTTCACGTCCTGCGCATGAAGCCTTACTACAATGCTGAAGAGCAGGTAGATGACAATGGCTTCTTGTTCAAGGACTTTAAGGACGGTAATGTTCCTGATGAAGCCATGACAGGAACGTCTGTCGTCGATAATCACAGAGCAGGGAAGGATTCTCTTGAACTGTCATACAGAGGACCCATGACCCGGTCAAGATCCAGGAAATTGCAGCTGGCTCCACAGGGACCATAACAGCGGGTCACTGTTTCTCCATGAGAGGGAGCAATGTCGCGAGAGTCCACAAACACCGACTGCCGGCATGGCGCAGGGGATAGCGTCACAGACTGCGGTGGAAAAGGTCGCCGGTTGAATCCCGCCCACCGGCAAAAATTTATTTCTTTGTAATTAACAATTCCAGAAGGTTCTACATCTTTCTTATGTTCACTTGTATATTCTACTTATTTCTTATGTTAACTGTTCTTCTAATTTCTGGTAAATTCTGTCTGTGTTTAAATAGCAGAGCACTCTACCTGAGAGGCAGTCAGTGCTGCGTGTATGTTGAGTTTGTAATAAACGT
The DNA here is from genome assembly GCA_026315105.1 of Locusta migratoria. Taxonomy (NCBI): domain Eukaryota; kingdom Metazoa; phylum Arthropoda; class Insecta; order Orthoptera; family Acrididae; genus Locusta; species Locusta migratoria. Next base: position 227,041,487 of record CM048755.1, read on the forward strand.
GCTTTCAGTATAAGTGCTGTGTTTAGTTGCCTTCAAAGTCAAGCCTGTTTCCATTTCAACGCGACAATATTATCGTTTCCAGACTGTCAGCTTTTAGGCACAATGAGAAATTTGATGATGAAAATGATGTCTGAGCATCTAGGCGTGGTCTGAGGTCTGGTTCAGTTCCAAGCAGAGTATGAGGAACTGTGTAAGACATCAAGATTAATTATTTTTATGGTTTTATAATTGAAATAATTTTTTTCTTGGTGTTTGTAATTATGCTGTATGCTGGTGGTTGTAGCATATCTTTGTTGAACATCTTTGGAATGATTAGCTAAGTATTTATAAATCAGAATGTAATTTTCTGTCAATAATTTTTTATAAATGTTTTTTGGTATGCTTTGTTCATACTGTGGAAATTTGTGAATATTGTAAAATTCACGGAGGTTCATGCTCAGGGCTTTTAGAATGTTAAGCTGATATGTAAAGGCCTGTGTGATTTTGATAAAACGTAAAGTGCCAATGTGGCAGGAAGAGGTGGTAATGTGCACCAAAACACGTTTACGCAACAATGAACTTTCGAGGCTGAGGAGGAGTTGTGTCCCTGCGTCTGTTGTGGTCTGACACACAGTGAGCAGTAGTGGCAGTGTGGTTTTATGGCACAAATTGGAGAGGCAATTACTTGAAGAGTTTCTATAAATTTGCCTTGTATTATGTGCTAATTACATTGGGTATTTAGTGACTATTGGTTCATTTAGTTCCATGCTAAGAAGAAGTTTGTTGGCCACTATTTACCAAGAGCCAATACATTGTACTGTGTTACTATGGCCAACAGCATTCATCGCTGCACCACAGGCAAAGTAGCTTTATTTAGAAGTGTATGCAAGTATGGACCTCACATTTTTGTTTATTTTGCATAATAATAACCAGCACTAAAAAATTAATTCTACCTAAAAAGTGATCATCCTAAGTGAACTGATATATCAGTGTGTCCACAAAATTTCATAGTGCTCAGATTTGTTCATTTGTAGTGAAATGACATTCTTTATTTGTTATTAGATCGCTGAAGCATGTAACTTACTAGCATTGATAAAGAAAGTTTAGGCCTAACTTAGTGGTTACTCAACTGTGATTGCTGTGCTAGTGGCTTATAGCCCAGTGGTTTTTTTTTTTTTTTTTTTTTTTTTTTTTTAAATTATTTGGTTGCTAATGTATAAATTGACAGGCTTTTTAATCTCAAACTAACTAATTTCAAGATTTTGTTGAGATATAGTCAAAAGAGTATAAGCTCAGTTTTAGGGGTATCACTATCAATCTGTGTAAAGCCATAACAAAAGACCAAGTTACACTAGTAAGGAGACTGATGACATTTAAAAATAACCTAAATAGTAAATTTATAATTTTATGATTAAACTTTTCAATATTACTTTGAAACTTTGACTTACAGTAGGACTGCATAGTGGCAGACAGAGAAAAAAAGTGATAACTACGTATTAAGTTCAGGATCAAACAGTTTTATATTAAATCAAAAGTACTTAAAGTTTTTTTTTTTTATTAGTAATTTTGCGATATTTTGAAATCGAATCAATTACATTTAAAATCATGCTGCCACAAGAAACAATCAGTAAATCTATCTCCAACTTTTCGTTTTAATGGTTTAGTAAAACAACATTAGGCTGTTGCATGATTATAATGAGCTGTGCCTGTCATCAACAAAGAAGACTGCAGGTTTGTTTAAATTGTGTGGTAAATTTTCTTTATTGCAATTCTATGTGTTTTGAGTATTTTATGTTACATGTTTCTCATTAATTCATTTCTATTAAAGAAACTGATCAGTCAATGAAGTGTTAACAGTGATTAGTGTAAGTTTATGAGTGATTTATGTCTAATTAGGCTGGTGACCATAATTTGTTGTGTAGTTACAGTACTTTATTTGGACTCTGTCACCGTAGGATCTATGTCAGTTTGCATCTGGCCCCCTTGTATTACAAAATCTTTAGGCGAAGAAATCAAAATTTCGATACTATTGTCAATCAGAATTTTATGACAATCAATTCTAAATCATTTTTAGATTATCCATTACTAGGAGTCTGTGAACCCTAGCTAGCATGTTGCATGTGCTTGGTCAGACATTACTTAGACTGATGGAACACACCTGAATTTGGTACCAACAACCTGGAGTAGTGGCTGTATTTTCTACATTGTTCCACCAATTTCCATTGTTAGCACCCCAGGTGGCTGATTTACAATGAAATTTCTTATTACTGTCACAAACAAGCAAAGATCATAGCTAGAGGCCTACACAGATGTGGATATCCACGGACATATCTGCGGATATACACAGTATTTCTTACTTTGTGGATAAAATGGTGAGTGACGCAGATATCAATGTGTTATATGCAGATAAAGATCGAGGTATTGGCACAGACCCGTGGGACCTGCACCTGATACGTTTACGCGACCATGTCTTATCTGCAGTCTGTCAAGTGCATTCTAGGTGGCAAACCACCCCAATGTCCACCATGCCATATTTCTGCTACCTCCAGTTAGCACTTTGTAGCAACCAAGTGACAAGGTATATCTTAGTTAATTCAGTGACAGTTCTTTTTTAAAATGAACACGACATCAATGGATTACTATATCATACTCATCCTCACATCTACAGTCTATTGCCTCCTCCGCCTGTAAAAAATTACATAATTGTGTTAACTTTCATGGTGATTGGCAAGGTACCCACCAACTATGCACCGTATTAAATCTTAGGTAGAAAGCGACCTTCCTCTTGTTTTGAAGGTCACTTGTGCAAAAGTTCATGAAGATTGAAGAGTGAATAAAGTGTCTTTATTTACGTGTTGCATGATGCCACAGTTTTTTTAACCATATAATTGTTTATGACATCATATCTCCTGAACTGTGTGTCGATTGTTACCTCAAGGAAGGAATAAGTGCACCAAATTTGGTTTAAATCGGTCCAGTGGTTTAGCAGGAGATGTGCAACATTGTCGTGTGATGCAGCAATTTACAAGGCATTTCGTTATTTATTATATCATATCTCCTGAATTGTGTGCCTTACAGTCATTTAATTATGTCAATAACTATCACAAAAGTGCAAGCAATATGTTGGCAAAGTTTCATTGCAACCGAATGAACGGTACAGCCACACACAAAATACAAACAAACATGAATGTTTATGCATTAGATAAATGGTGATGGAAGTAATAAAGATTGACAACAGCATTTTATAGCAACATTCATAATCAGATGTGGAGTGCAGTGAAAGTAACATATTTAGGAATTTTACATTGTATAGGCTGGCCGTAGCTGCAACCGACATTGTTTTTTTCTACTGACAGTTACCAATTAGAAGTAGACGGCACTTTTAATACTTAAAATGACATGCTTTGCTTTGAGTCACATAACCTCTTGTGCATTAAAATGGGGAAAATAAAGTATCCCTTTTGTAAAACTCCGAAAGAACCTTTTCTCTTTTTGAATGTCAACAAAGTAAAATCTCCTCTATGTTGTCAGTTTTAACCACTGATATTTAAAAAGATGCCTGTCTTAAACAGCTGTTGTAGTGCTACGACCACACAGGCTCCGAAGCGCTACTGTGTGTGTCTGAAATGCCAATGTTTTCCTGTTTGGAATAGCCCATTTTGGAGTAGGTATATAACAGTTATTGTGATTCGAGAAGTCAAAAAAAGTTAAGTTGTCACAGAAATGACACTGTAACAATAATTATATCATTACATACCATGGTTTTAAATACTGCCATCTATTACTATTACTCATTCAAAACTTTACACACATTAAAGAACATGTGGATGCGGATAAAATGCCACAAATGCGGATATGGGCCTTGCGGATGTGGTGTGGATGTGGATAACACTTTTCTTACCCGCGCAGACCTCTAATCATAGCATAGTAGTCTTATCAGCTGCCATCGCATCAGCTGACCAACATTTCTTCCAGGAGCATCAATGGATGGCAACCGTGATAGGCTGTTTAATTCTGTGTGGCTCTGCTTCCAACATCCACTGCCCCTTCAGCCAGCCACCTAACACTGCCTCCCTCCGCGTCTGCACATTGCAGTCATGCTAGGCCCTCTCCTCACAGTGGTACTGTTTTTGAACTTATCAATTGTCTACAAGAACTCACATTTCTTTTGATCTTTGGCTTTTTCTTTTGGTTTCTATCCCTTCTTTGTACAGTACATCAGCATTCAGTCTGGTCCACTGTCTGACTGCTGTCCTCCCTTTCCCTGATACTGTTTTCTGTTGCTTAAGCATTTTGCAGCCATTGGAGGAACTCTTATCTTGCATGCCATTGGTACAGACAGTTAGCTATGGCATCACCTTGTTTCTTGCTCCAACACATATTCAATCAGCCAACTCCAGGCTCACCACTTGACTCCAGGCTCCAGGATCAACAGCCACCTATAATGCTATGTGATTGATCACATCCACAAGTCTGTGGGCTGGTAGTGGCCAGACTTCTCTAGTATAACATGCTATGCATCATTCCCTAGTTAATATCTTTACCCAGATGCTCATTGGCTAGCCTCTTCTTGTCATTGTGCGCAAACAAGCAGTGATTCCTCAACAGTCTGCATTTTTGTGCTCCACTTTCTTCTTCCTATTTCCTCTTCCAACCATTCTCCGTCATTCTGATGTTTCCACCCACCACATCACCACATTCATCATTTCCTTGCCATATGTTACCCACTTATTATCGGTGTAGTATCTTTAGAAGTGCAAAAATGAATAAATTTGTGTATTTTTAAAATTGAGAGTAAAATTATTTGCAGGAACCAGTATCCAACTGTACATGATTGTTGGCATATCGAACATCTGTCAATGGAATTGTTTGCCAAATGTAAAGATTTGTCACATATTTTGATTTTTTTTAAAGTGAACAAGTATCATTTGAAACCAGATTCTCATGCCCAAACTGACCATTAGTGATGTGTCCCTAAGTATTAATTTCTGAGAAAAAGTTCAGTCTCTGTGAGTAATGGTTTTCACCTTTAAAAATGTAATAGTGGCTCTGGAACATGTACAGAAATTAGTCAAAAATATTTTCTTTGATTTTGTCTGTGAATGATTGCTTTTAATAGCTACAGAAGAAAACAAAGTCAAGTAAAAAACAATTATCATAAAGTATGCCTATCAACAACTTACTTTTGGTGTATCTCCACTCCGAATCATTACTTCAATCGTACCCAGTATATGACTCCTCTTAATACCAAAGTCATCAATGCTGCCACGTTTTACCAAAATGGCAATCACCTGTAACATGAAGACAAGATTATTAAATGAGAGGGAGGAAAGGAGGGAGGGAAGAAGGGAGGGGGCAGTTGGTAACAATGTTGTGTGAGGCAGTCCAGTAGAAATTTAGATAATAATGTAAATAATTTTTGTAAGTATGGTAGACCATCAGGAGGATATCTGGTAAAGGAGGGATGAGTCCAGTAGCTGTTGTGATTCAGATTCATTATTTGTCGTTGACTACATGCAGTGAAATAGTCTTTCACATGTACATTATAATAATCATCTTATTAGGGTAACTAATATTTATACCAAATGTACAAATTATTTATCTCCCATTAATAAAGTTGTTCATGATTACAATTATAATAATTCAACTTACGTACTAGAAATATCCAAGAATTATTTTGGACTGTAGAATGGATTTTCTATTAACCAATTGTACAGTTTGTTTTTAAAGTTATTGAAAGGTGTCTTAATTGCAGAATGTGGTAGCTTATTAAAAATTTCAAGCAGTTTACTTTGTGAGAATTTCCTGTTTTTGGTAGTGTATGTCTAGGAATGTCAGTACTCTTTATTTCTAGTATCGTGCATGCATGAGGGTTGGAACGAAAATAGTGGCAACTATTTATTCACAACTGATACAAAAGCGTTACATGTTTGCACCTGTTACTGTCCATCAAAGTAGTCACCAGCATTGTGTAGAACCGTTGCCAGGGACGTGTTCTGTTGGCGGTGCGAATGGAGCGATGTACTGCCTGTGGAATCTCTGGAACAGTTCTGAAGCGAATGCCACAAAGTGGTTCCTTCATCTTTGGAATCAAATCAAAGTCACAAGGACTAAGTCTGGGGAGTGTGGTGGATGGTACAGTACTTCCCAGTCCCATTGACTGAACAGAGCAGCCACAGATTGCACCGTATGTGCCTGTGCAATGTCGTGCAATATGGCAGGTGGGTTGCACAGAAAGTGTTGCCACTTCTTTCACAAAGCTGGTCGCAGGTGATGTTCCAAAAATGAACAGTAATACTGCCATTGACAGTCTGCCATGAAGGGACATAATGCAGTAGGATAATACCACCACAGTCATACAAGAGAATCACCATAATGGTCACCATATTGGGGCTGTGATGCACTTTCGCAGCAACCCATAACAACGCCATTCATTGGATTGGCATTTCAGTTTTGGCCCATACAATGTGGCCCATGTCTCATCCAGTGTGGCAATACGGCATCATTGTGCTCCAAGTGCATCTGAGCAACCTCTTGAAGACCTTGATGACACTGTCGTGCTGTATGACCTCTGGCACATTCAATCTTGATCCAACATGTTGTTCCCATCTTGAAAACATAGTGACACCATTACGTTAGACCACTCGCTCACAACTGACTGTGTTTCCCTCGATTGTGTGCACACTGGTGATGTGGGACAGCTGAGTCCATTTGCTTGGAGGTGAGGCAGGTATGTCAACAATAGTAGATTCCATTGCATAGTGTCTCCACAGCAGTATTGCCGTGCCACTATTTAAGTTCTAACCCTCATATATTGTTTCTCCTGTTGTTTTTAGCATATATCAATAATGCTTAGATATATAGATTTATCACTGTCAACATTCTCATCTTAGTCAATAACGGATGACAGTGTTCCCTTTGACAAACTTTACAAATTATTCTTAGCACCTTTTTCTGTATCAATAACCACGTTGACATGACATGAGTGACCCGTAAGTAACTGTCCATATGATTTTTGAGACTGAAAAAGTCCAAAGTAATCTGTCTCTCACTAGGTCAACCAATTGCCACATGAGACAGGATGGGGAATGGTACTCTTCAGTCACTACTTGAAATACACTTTCCTGTAAAGAGCTTTGCTAAACACATTTTATAAACTAAAGGAAAATTGCTTCTGAAAACCAGACATTCATTCAATTTCTTTTGCTAAATCATAATGTTTAGTTTAGCTAATGTCTCCTTTTACTTTAAGATTCAGATGACACATGTCACAGTTAACATTATAATACAAGAACTGAGTAATTTTATTACAACCTGCTGACCACAAACACATGAGGTTCATGAACTAATTTAGGTAATATAGTCTTACCTGCAATAATTTGTGATGAACAAAAGATGGCAGTGTCCTATTTAGTGCATAATCCATTAAATAAGTTAATAATGTTTCCTTCTCCGCTTCAGGTAACAATGTCCACTCTCTGATTAACGCTTCTTTAAGCAAATTTATTGCTTCGAATAAAACATAGTCCACTTTTGACGTTTCTGCAAAAGTTCAGATTGAAAAGGAGATAGAAAATAATGCTCAGTTGTAATTCAATAGATAACTATATATATTCATTAACAATTGACCACTTCAAACTGACAGCAGCATAAATGTCTTTTAAAATGTGTGTGTGTTTCTTTTTTTCATATTACTTGTAATTTTTAAATAAAGAAATCCAATCAAGGAAAAAGTAGTATGACAACAAAACTTATAATTCCAAAACACAAAAAATAATGAAAGGAAAAAGAAAAGGAACATTAACTACTGTTTCATGAAACAGAATTTAATAATAATTTAGTATTATTAATTATTATACACCATCAACAATTATTCAATTGCCTTTTTAAGGTCTTTCTATTTAACATTACATTGGCAAATTACAGGAAAAGCTTTCGGCCAAGTTCTCCTTGGCCATTGTCAAGTGGTAAAATGACTGCTGTATTGCCGTCGCCTTGCCGTTATATAGCCACGCTGCTGGCTGTGACATCACTGGAGCCTTCTTCTTTGCCACAGAAGGCAATGTTTACATCCTGAGTTGGCTGCGTCTGCTTTTGGCTGCTGGCTGTGACGTCACTGGGGCTCCCTTCTTCGTCTCGTCTGCTTCAACCTCCCTATGGCTGGGTCCCATGCTGTGCTGAGCTGCAAACCAATGTGATTATTAATGGTGTTCTCAGATACTTTGATTTCAATAGCTTCCTCTATAAAGCTGTCCCAATATCATTTTGTTTTAGCAATGACAGATGTATCGTCGAACAGAATTTGGTGTCGATTTTCTAAAGAACGTTCTTCCACGGTTTATTTTTCCGGGTTGCAAAGACGTGAGCACCTCTCGTGTTCTGTCTGGCGTTGCTCCACAGTGCATACAGTTTGTCCAATGTAATAGCAGCCACACTCACATGGTACTTTATATACTCCTGGTGTATTGAGACCGAGGTCGTATTTTACTGGCCTCATCATCTGTCGAATTTTTGCTGGGTGCCTGAACACAGAAGCGATGTTATATCTCTTCAGGATCCAGCTAATCTTTCCTGACACTGAATCCACAAGAAGGCACAAAAGCTAGATTCTTGCTTTTTCTTCTGACGTACTTTTCCTCCTTTTATTGGCAGAAATTGCTTGTTCTATTTGTTGGTGACTATAGCCATTATCCCTGAAGACCCTTCGGAGATGGGTTAGCCCTTGTGGCAGACTCTCAGCATCTGAAGAGACTTTTGTGCGGTGAACTAGAGTGTTCAGAAGGCCGCATTTTTGTGCAGGGTGGTGGTGGCTGAGCGCATTCAGATACCAATCCGTATGAGTGGGCTTTCTGTAGACACTGTGGCTGAGGTGACCATTGGTTTTCCGGCAAACGAGGACATCTAGGAAGGGTAAAGAACAGTATTTTTCCACCTCCATCGTGAATTTAATGTGGCCGTGAACACTACTCAGATGATCCAAGAATTCTTCCAGTTTGTCACATCCATGAGGCCAGATGACAAATGTATCATCGACATAGTGGTAAAAACAACTTAGCTGCGCCGAAGCAGTGTTCAAAGTAGTGTCCTCAAATTTCTCCATAAAGAGGTTTGCAATTAATGGAGCTAACCAGACAAGACAGCGTGGCAATGGGCAGTCCGTTAGCTCCATCAGTTGCAAACCTCTTTATGGAGAAATTTGAGCACTGCTTTGAACTGCTCCGGCGCAGCCAATTTGTTTTTAGCGCTATATCGATGATACATTTATCATCTGGCCTCATGGATGTGACAAAATGGAAGAATTCTTGGATCATCTGAATAGTGTTTACAACCACATTAAATTCATGATGGAGGTGGGAAAAAACTGTTGTTTACCTTTCCTAGATGTCCTCGTTCGCCGGAAAACCAATGCACCTCAGCCACGGTATCTACAGAAAGCCCACTCATACGGATCGGTATCTGAATGCACTCAGCCACCACCACCCTGCACAACAACACGGCTTTCTGAACACACTAGTTCACCGTGCAAAAGTCGTTTCAGACGCTGAGAGTTTGCCACAAGAGCTAACTCATCTCCGTAGGGTCTTCAGGGATAATGGCTATAGTCACTAACAAATAGAACAAGCAATTTCTGGCGGTAAAAGGAGGAAAAGTACGTCAGAAGAAGAAAGCAAGATTCTAGCTTTTGTGCCTCTTTGTGGAACTGTGTCAGGAAAGATAAGCCGGATCCTGATATAACATTTCTTCTGTGTTAAGGCACCCAGCAAAAATTCGACAGATGATGAGGCCAGTAAAAGAAGACCTCAGCCTCACATCACCAGGAGTATATAAAATACCATGTGACAGACAGAACACGAGAGGTGCTCACGTCTTCGCTACCCGGAAAAATCAGCCGTGGCAGAGCATTCTTTAGAAAATCGACACCGAATTCTGTTCGACGAACCACCTGTCATTGCTAAAATGAAAGGATATTGGGATAGCGTTATAAATGAGACTATTGATATCAAAATACCTGAGAACACCATTAATAAGGACGTTGATTTGCAGCTCAGCACAGCGTGGGACCCAGCCATAGCAATGTTGAAGCAGACGCGGCGGACACGGGGCGAAGCAGCGAGCCCCAGTGACGTTACAGCCAGCAACCAGCAGCCAAAAGCAGACACAGCCAACTCAGGATGTAAACATTGCCTTCTATGGTGAAGCAGAAGGCTCCAGTGACGTCACAGCCAGCAGCACGGCTATTTAACGGCACGGAGACGGCGATACAGCAGTCATTTTACCACTTGACAATGGCCAAGGAGAACTTGGCCGAAAGCTCGTGCGTTCACAACCGCTTGACACGGCTGGAAGCTCAAGAAGATTTTATTAATTCATATTGGCGCAACAACTATATAGCTTTCTCCTATGTATACCTCACAAAATAACCACAAGGATAAAATTAGGGAGGTATACCAGCAATTAATTTTTCCGTAACCCATATGCAACTGGAACAGAAGAAATAAGTGACAATATTACACTAAGTACCCTCTACCATATATCATGAGATGGCTTGTAATGTGTGAATGTAGGTGGGAATTTCTCAGTTGTGCAGAAATGTGAGAAAAGTGTTGCCATATATGTCAAAAGTTTCCACATTGTGGAAAATTTAGGAACAAAACAGTTTTGTGTAGAGCAATATATAGAAGCAGGTGCTACTGAACTTAAATTAAATGATGGCACTTTCATAACTGTAACAGTGTATCAATCCCCCACAGATAATTTTCAGATTTTTCTAGAAAACGTGGATGCATTGTCATGCTATATGTCAGATGGGGGGAAGCAAATTATCATTTGTTGGGATTTCAATGTTGATTTCCATTATTGATTTTCCTACTCGGATAACAGAAGCACATTGATAGATAACATTTTTACAGGCCACAATAAGTTTAAGAACATAAATGCTTATCCTGTTGAGTATGGTCTTTTCTGACCATGGAGCACAGCTAGTGACAGTATATGACATAGCTCCATGCAGTATATCAAACCAGACTTTCAAAGTAGTATGTTCAATTAACACTATAAATATTGCTAACTTTAGGGAAAGCCTACAGTAGCTTGATTGGGATGAGGTGTATAAGGAACCTGATGCAAACTTCCAATATAACTTATTTCATGATTCATTTTTTAGAGTATTTGGAAATTGTTTTCTGAAGAAAATAAACATAATTCTAAGAAAACATGTAAAAAACTGAGGCTAACTAAAGGAATAAGAATCTCTTGCAACTGCAAAAGGGAACTATATCTAACAGCAAGAGTAAGTACTGACCCAGAAATTGTTCAATATTATAAAAACTATTGTGCAATACTGAGAAAAGTTATTAAAAAGTTCAGAAGCACATGTATTATGTCTGAGATCAGTACCTCTTATAATAAAATTAAAAATTTGGAGTATTATTGAAAGGGAATCAGACAAATCAAGAACACAGGAAGACTTTATAACCATAAAACTGAATGAATAGTATACTAAAAAAGTCAGAAATTGAAAATAGTTTCAATGATCATTTTATAAATGTTGTGGGGAAAATAGGATCTAGATGTTGCTTAGAAGAGGCAAGGCTACTAATTGTAGGGGCCATACATATACAGTTTGATCCAACTGTAATTCCACCAACCTCTCCCTTTGAAATCAGTAAAATAATAAACTCGCTGAAAAGTAAAAGCTCTCACGGAATTGATGGCATTTCCAGCAGGGTTCCTAACACTTGTTCCCCACAGATAAGTTGGATTCTCAGCCACATATGTAATAGCTCTCTGCAGCAGAGTGTTTTCCCTGATATACTGAAATATGCCATTGTTAAACCATTGCATAAAAAAGAAGATTCATCAGATGTCAACATCTACCGCCCAATCTCTCTTCTGACAGCTTTCAAATGTTCAAATATTTGTTAAGCTCAAGGGACTTAACTGTGGGGTCATCAGTGCCTAAACTTACAAACTGCTTATGAACCACCTTGTACTAAATGTCATATATTGATTTTACTGTTGGAATTGTTGAGAGGCTGTGTGAGCCACAGGCACGCATTCCAGGCTGAGAAATAGAGACCATTGCAGATAACAGGGTAAAACAGACACTTATATATTACGGGATGCAGGCAATAAAGAAATCTCCTAGCAAACTGCTGATGCCCTCAGCCACTGTCCCAGGGTGGAGGTTACCTTTCGGAGAAGGTGGACGTAACTTCATATAGCATCTAGACGCTGTTGTAAGACGTTACTTTAGTACTTGGTGGGCCACAGGCACGTTTTAATGTACGTAGCAAAGTTGTTACCAGTCACTTGGGAACAGCAACGTCAGTGGTTTCACGAGGCTGGAGTGAGAGGGTAGAGAAAAATAACTGCAAGTTAGCAGCCCCCTTAAGGCTTTGCCTAAGGCAAAGCCTAAGGTGTGGCCAACTGACATAAAACGTTGTTATTGCCCATACTGGGTAGCGCTGTGACGTTTTCCTTTCAGCTGAACAATGTTGCTACCAAGTATGGATTTTGTTAGTGCACAAACAAGCCACTTCCCCACCCGGGGAATGGCAGAAGGGAAGCAGGGCTGAAACGTGGTTTGCTAGAGGACTCGGAAAGAGGGCAAGCCACAATTTAGATTGGTTGAACCAAGCAGCGGCCAATAGGAAATTGTTAACTGTCAGAAAGTGGGGAAAGAAGGTGCCCACATCGGCCATTAAAACCCCCGGTTTTTGGACCGAGAGGGAAGATCTCAGTCAGACGAGTCAGGCGCCAGCCCGTGACAATCACCGTCAGCCTCGGGGTGCTCCATGACAGTCTGTTTCTCGCGGGGAGTACGCCTGTCTAGGGAATACTGCTAAGGAATGTAATTACTGGCTTCTGTTGCGCCAAACAATTTATATATACATCCATGCCCGAAGGGGGATTCGAACCCCCGACCGTAGCGGCCGTGCAGACTGTGACTGGCGCGCTGCACACTGCTTGGCCACTGCGGCCGGCTCTGACAGCTTTATTGAAAATTTTTGAGGAAGTAATGTATTCAAGAGTAGTGTCCCATATTTGTAAAAACATAGTGCTAACCAAATGTCAGTTTAGTTTTCAGAAAGGCTTTCAACAGAAAAAGCTATATATGCCTTCACTGATCAAATATTAAATACTCTGAATAACCGGACATCACCCGTTGGTATTTTTTGTGGTCTCTCAAAGGCCTCTGGTTGTGTAAATCATGGAATTCTTCTAGATAAGATTAATCATTACGGTTTGAGTGGAGGGCAGTGAACAAATGGGGGACTGACAACCTTCACAGTTTCGTCCCCCTTAAACAACCAACCAACCAACCAGTGCAGAAATGGTTTAATTCATAATTAACTGGAAGAACGCAGAGAGTTGAAATAAGTGGTTCATGTCGTGTCAAAACATCAGCTGATTTCTCATGGGGGGGGGGGGGGCAGGGGGCTATCAAGAATGGTGACCCACAGGGTTCGGTCTTACGTCCTTTACTGTTCCTGATATACATTAATGACTTCCCATTCTACATTGATGAAGATGCAGAGTTAGTTTTTTTTCTGATGATACTAGTATAGTAATCACATCCAAAAAACAAGAACTAAGTGATGTAATCATGTCGTGCTAGCCGTGCGTCTGCACACCGACAGGCAGCAACCCGCACGACACGACGTTAAGCCACGCTGACGCAGCGTCGGGCCAAAAGGGGTGCTACAGGTGGGATGCGACAACACGCGGCCGCCAATGACAAACACTCAACATAAACAGACCAAGCCGCCATGTGTCTAACAAGCCTCCAATGTGTCCTGCTAAAACACATCCTGCATCCAGGGACCGCTGAGGACAGTTCACCTCGGCGCACCATGGAATACAGAGTACTCACCAGATAGAAACCAGTTCAATGACCTCGGCTACACTCTGGACTTCTTATTTCAGACTTTGTGTTATCAGTCCTTACCTTCAACTGGCTACAGACTTGGACTTCCACAGCTGGCTACTCCCCATGAACTTACTTCCCTCGGAACTTTGCTTGCCTGTCAGTAGGGGGACATGTGAGCGTGCTATCAGCCTCATTCACGGGACTTAGAGTTTTTCAGTTTGTGCAACTTAAGAACTGTGCCATACTCCAAAAGCGGAGTTTTTTTTACTTCATTGTAATTATTTTGCTATTGAATTCACCAATAAATGTGTGTTGTGTGAATGTCTGCTTATTGAGTCACAACACAAGTAGTGATGAGTTAGGGGTACGATCTATCGGCCATAATGCCACAGCAAAAGGAAGTGACAATACAACAATTTTTGCGCAATCTCTTCACACAATGGACCACATACCAACAGCAGTTTTTCACGCTCCTAATGACAGAACTCACGCAGAATCGATCACCGCTGCCGACCCCGCCTTCGCTGGCATTCCCAGTGTTCAATGAAGAAGTAGAAGAATGGCATACCTACTAACAGCGGATACTGCAACACTTCACCATCCATCGGATTGTGGAACAGTTCCACTATGTATGTTTTGCTATTGAAATTGTACCATAAGGCACAAGAGGAACTGACTTTCCAACAAATTTGTGACATTCTGACGGCTTACTTCCGCCGCAGGTTCCACATCCCTGTGGCTCGAGTGCCACAAGAAACCTGGACAAACCTATAGACAGTGGGCAGCGGAACTACAGTGCCTGAGCCGGAAATGTGAGTTCCTTACCCGCACATGGTTCGGGACCACCTGTTACAACACTGGACACAGCGTAGAAGCAAGATGCACTAAAACTGTATGAGGCCATGCTGGATGAAATCATTGAACTGGCATTTAAATTCGAAGTGTCCACAGCTGCGGATCGATGCTTAGAATCCTGGGCGGATGTTGCAGCCCTCTGCCCGAACGACCACGCAGCGGCCCTCATCTCTGATGATGTCGCTGTGGTCCAAACGGCCTGCCGAAGAACCGCGAGCCATCAACCGTCCACTGAACATCAAACTCGGCCTCCTTCCAATACAGGATCTTCCCGGACATTCAGTCAACCGTGCCGCCCACCACGCTGCCTGCCATCCTGCCCCGCGTGTTTTTAGCGCCGACTGTCCTGATCGATGGTCCACTTGCCGATCTTGCGGCCATGAAGGCCACATCCAAACCGTCTGCCTCTCCATGGATCGGCCGCGTCAAACTGACTGCCCTTCAGAAGGATGGCAGGACATGGAAGTTAATTTGGTACGCAACAAATCAAGTACAGATTTAAGAAATGTCACTATCACATCCAACTAATACAATCTATCAAATAAGCTGTTCGAAAACACTGCCACGAATATAACCATGAAATTAAATGAGACTATTATTGTGGTGCAAATATCAAACTACTGGGATAGCTTCATTAAGTAGACTATCGAAATAAAGAGGTCAAAAAACCTAATTATTGGACACAGAGATCTAAAGTTAAATACAATTTGGGTTCTGGAAGTCAATTTATAAAAATCTCACCAACCATTACATCTACCAGAGCAGGGAAACACTGAGCAAACAGGTGTTTCACAAAACATCACTGCAAGCTATGAGAAATAAAAAGAGCATCAAGGGGAAACCAACAATACTTCATAGTTTGGTTGAAACAGAGTATGCATAATAGCAAATCTAACAGTAATTGAAAAACAACATAACAAATGTAGGTAAGGTAGTAGGCCAACTAGAGTTGGAATGATGGAAGGTGAATTTGTGTGGTCGAATGTGAGCCAGGCAACTGTGGGTTCTGAAACAGGACCAGGCAGGCAGGCTGAGTGTCAGGCTTAAGTGAGCTCCAGATCAAAGGTAGCAAAGTGCCAGTAACAGGTATTTTCAGAGAAGGAAAGTTTGTCAATTTTGTTAGCTCAGCTGTGAGCAAAATATGCTAAATTTGGCTGTTTTTAAGAGATATTTCAAAATATGGCCACTCAGAAATATAATAACGAATCACAGTTTCACAATAAAACTAATCTGAAGACTTGGCGGTATCAGAAAAATGAGGTGCAGTCAATAAAACAATACTATGTTCAATATCTAAAAACCATGAAACTGTAGTAGTCTTGCTTGGTGATGAATTACAGTGATGGTTAGTTGGTTGGTTGGGGATATAAAGGGACCAAACTACTATGGTCATCAGTCCCTTGTTCCAATCAAAGAGATGACATGAAAGATCGGTAAAATTTGACAGAAAGTGTTAAAAACGGCAGACTGTAGATGGAAGATGTCTTAAATAAAAGAAGCAAATAAAAGGGGGAGAAAAAAGAGATTTAAAAGAGAAAACCAGAGTGTCTAGGCTGTGAGGTGACAGAGATAAAAGAACGTCCAAACACTAACACATTGAAATCGCCTGCCTAAACAAAAATTAAGCAGGTGCAGAGCAAATAGATAAAACATAGACTATCAACATCAGATGGACTGTTACGAATAAAATTTAAAACAGCATCAGCCAACAAGGCATTGTCACCTAAAATAAAGTTTAAGGAGTCAGGGAGATTAAAAGGCTGCCTTTGAGTGGTGAAATAAGGCCATTCCTTCAAGATATTGGCGACTGTCAAATGCTCACCACATTGACAACAAGGAGGGTCCTCGCAACGCAGACGGTAACTGTGCATCAGCCAAGTATGGCCAATACGGAGTCGGCAGAGGACAACAGAGTCCCTGCGAGGAGTCCTTACAGAGGAGCTCAACACGTGCGTTGTCTCCTTTACAAACTGTAACTTTTTGAGTGTTTGGAGGGAATGCCATTCTGCATTCCACAGCCCAAGAACTCGGCTGTGAAACTGCAAATGGAGGTCATTATCTGTGATACCCATAGCCAAGGTAGGTTTATGGATAGCCTCCTTTGTTAACCTATCGGCTAGCTCATTCCCGTCAATCTCAATGTGTTCTGGAGTCCATAGAAAGACCACTGACCGCCCACATCGGTCTATGGCAAAGAGGGATTCTTGGATGGCCTGAAGCAAAGTATGGCGAGGGAAGCACTGATTGAGAGCCTGTAGGCCACTCAGGGAGTCACTGCAAATGAGGAAGGACTCCCCGGGGCAGGCAGGAATGCTCGAGTGCACGAAGGATGGCCACCAGCTCTGCTGTGAACACACTGCAGCCCTCCAGTAAGGAGCGCTGTTCGTTGTGTCCCGCGTGCGTATAGGCAAAGCCAACAAGACCTTCTGCCATTGAACCATCCGTGTATATAACCGTGGAGCCCTGATATCCGTCGAGAATTGACAGAAATTGGTGGTGAAGGATCTCAGGGTGGACAGGGTGTTTTGAGCTCTGCAACAAGTCCAGTCAAATAACAGGTCGAGGAATACACCATGGTGGCGTACATGACTGGAATTTGATCAGAGATGGCAGAGGAAGAGATTCGAGATCACTCAGGAGAGACCGAACATGGGCACTAACCATCAAACCTGACCTCGGCCGCCGTTGTGGGATATGTAGTACACCATTCGGAAAAAGTAGACAGTAGTTAGTATGAGTGAGGATACCATACACCTGGGCTGCATAATTCGCCAACAGATGGTGCTGCCTGATTCCCAGAGGAGGCACCCCAGCCTCCACAAGGAGACTGTCCACAGAGCGGGTTTGGAAAGCCCCTGTCATGAGCCTAACCCACAGTGGTGGATAGGATCCAACATCTGCAGCGCCGAGGGCGATGCGGAACCATATACTACACTCCCGTATTCCAAACAAGACAGAATAAGAGCTTTGTAACAACACAGCAGGGTATTACGATCTGCATCCTAAGTGGTACTGCTAAGGCAGTGGAGGGTGTTGAGGTGCCGCCAGCACTTCTGTTTCAGCTGGCGAATATATGGTTGCCATGTGACCTGCTCATAAAATACCAGTCCTAGAAATCGATGTGTTTTAACTACATGGAGTAGTTGGCCGTCAAGATACAACTCTGGATGTGGGTGGACTGGCCGTCGACGACAGAAGTGCATGACGCACATTTTGGCAGCAGAGGATTGGAACCAATGAGGGAGAGCCCATGTATGCGCATTACGTATGGCTCCCTGCAGCTGTCGTTCTGCAACACATATGCTAGATGAGCTAAAATAGATGTAGAAGACGTCAGCATACAATCAAGGGAATACTGATGACCCAATTGCTGCCGCTAAGCCGTTAATGGCCACTAAAAACAATCGAACACTTTAAACAGAGCCCTGAGGCACCCCATTCTCCTGGACATGCAGGGAGCTAGATAATGCGCCGACTTGAACATGAAAGGTACGGACAGCTTAAAAAGTTTGGATAAAAACTGTAAGTGAGCCCCAAAGACACCACCCATGTGATGTGGTTAAAATGTGGTGTCACCAGGTCATATCACACGCCTTAGACAAGACAAAGAACACAGATACCAGATGGTGTCATCAAGAGAACGCTGCCCGGATGGCAGACTCTAGATGGACTAAGTTATCCAAGGTCGAGCGCTCCTTGCGGAAACCACCTTGGCATGGAGCCAGCAGGCCCCGAGATTCAAGGAGCCAATACAACCGCCAGCTCACCATGCGTTCTAGCAGTTTGTATAGAACGTTCGTAAGGCTGATGAGCCGTTAGCTCTCTGCATCTAGCGGGTCTTTACCCGGCTTGAGCACTGGGTCGATGGTGTTTGCACCCCACCGTGATGGAAAGACACCGTTGCTCCAGACACGGTTAAACAGTGCAAGAACTTGGTGCTTGGAGTCATCAGATAGATGTTTTAACATCTGATTGTTAAGTCTGTCCCGCCCAGAAGCGGTGTCAGGGCAGTGGGCAAGGGAGCTGAGGAGCTCCCACTCGCTAAACGGCGTGTTATATTCCTCAGGGTGGCGTGAGGTAAATGAGAGGCTTTTGCATTCCATTCACTGTTTTAATGTGCAGAAGGCAGGTCGATAATTTCTGGATGCAGTGGCACAAGCGTAGTGCTCAGCAAAAGCCTCGGCAATAGCACCTTGATCCGTACATACAGCCCCTTGGATAGAGTTCCCAGGTATTGCTGCCGGGGACTGGTAGTCATAAAGGATCTTTGTCCAAACTTGTGAAGGAGAGGTACATGATTCTATGGTGAACATGTAACATTCCCAACATTCCTGTTTGTGCCTCCATATTATCTGGCAAGCACGAGCACGGAGTTGTTTAAAAGCAACAAAATTCTTGAGCGATGGGTGGCGCTCATAGCACTGAAGAGCATGCTGATGGTCTCGAATGGCATCTGCGACTTCCGACGAGCACCAAGGCACAGTCTTTCGCTGGCAGCATCCCGATGAAAGGGGGACTGCGAGCTCAGCAGCAGATAAATGTTCTGGGTGACAGCCGCAACCACCACGTCAATAGAGTCATCTGAGAGGGGTCCAAGAGTGGTAGCAGGAACGAATTGATCCCAATTGGCCGTGTTTAAAGCCAATCTGGGAAGACGTCCAGGGCAGTGACGATGGGGTAGTGATATGAAGATAGGAAAGTGATCACTACCACACAAATCGTCATGCGTCCTCCAATGCACAGATGGCAAGAGGCCAGGGCTGCAGACTGACAGGTCAATAGCCGAGCTAATGCTCGGAGTCTTGGGTAAGGATGAGGAAGGAAATCAGCCGTGCCCTTTTGAAAGGAACCATCCCAGCATTTGCGTGGAGTGATTTAGGGAAATCATGGAAAATCTAAATCTGGATGGCCGGAGGTGGATTTGAAGCACCATCCTCCCTAATGCGAGTCCAGTGCGTTACCACTGCGCCACCTTGCTCGGTAATGAGTAGCAAATACACAAAACTGATAATATTTAAAGGTCAGTGTGCATTTAACGGTTTTTCCTCTTACAGTACCGTTTTCATTTAGAGATCCTTAACATCATATAGGGGGCCTAAAAATTTATCAATTGACAATTTATGAAGATGCGTCTCAGAAACATCACTACATGTGTGTCATATGATGGTAGCTTGCACACACAATTTAATATAATTCTCTGTGTGGAATTCCTGCATTGCTCTAATAGCCTTGTTCTGCCACATGAACACTCATAGCCAGGGTAAGCGCAAGGCGCATGCAAACCATGCAGCCACACGGGACCGGAGGCACATCAGCAGGACGGCACCAGACAGAGACAATGGCAATGGCAGGCCTAATGGACAAGGCAAGGCAATGGAGCCGAGGGGAATTCTGTAATATCTCATTTCTCTGTTTTGAAAGTAGCCATTGTGGTGTTTGTGTGGTCGCCTACTAATTTTTAAATTGTTGCCTTTATTTTTAGAAAGGCTATTGTAGCCATTTTTGCTTTCTTTATGGATGAAAAACACAAAGTTGGTAATGGCAGTTGGCCGATGGAGGCAAGGCCAATTTCATTGCTTATCCTAATCTTGGAAAAAGAGATGCATCACAATTTGTTGTAACTTGAGATATAGGCTATAACTGACGTAATAGGGAAATGTTGCATAATTCCGTTAGATTTGCCAGATGGGAAGAATAAAATATCTGGAAAAAAATTCAGAACATCTGGATTTTGAAATTATTGTCATGATAAATAAATTTTATAGATTAAACTGCTAATTTTTACTTTTCAAATCAACTTTCTACAGAAAAAGTTAATACTACTGGCAGATAATTAATCTGCATTTAATTTCTATGTTCCACTCATACTTGGGTGTGGATTTTACAGAGCCAGCTGATATGGATGCTATAATAGTATTCAGAAAACTGTGAGAAGTTCAAACAATTTGCATCAAATTTCAACCTAATTATGAACTTGGCCATTATTGAAGCAAGAGAGAAAGGAATTTTCAACTTTAGCTGCCACTGGGCTTTTAATAAATGGGGAAACATAAAAATTTGTGCTAGGCTGTGTTGCAAACCCTAGTTCCTGCTTACTAGGCAGTCACACTGCCCACTACACCATCTACAAACAGTGGTCACGCCTGCACCAACTACCCTAGCACATTCCTGCCAGACCCAATTTCCAACTTATCGACACACTATTGACAAGCAATAGAAAATAATAATACAATTTCTTATACAGAACTTTTCCAGAAGAATTTTGTTATGAGATTCTGTATTTTGTCTGGAGTCTGGGCATTACACGAAATGTCATGACAATCCAGATGAATCCTGGCCATCCGTCAAGCCTAAGAACAATTAGAATAGTTCATACATGTTGATCATAAGTCAAACTTTCTTATTCAAGGTTGAAGACAGGAAATTTTTCTTCTGTTATTTGAAAAATGGTAAGGTGTCATAACAGTATGTGTCTTCCCAATAGCAAGAGTAGAAAATAAAGGGAAGAAAAGTGAAGTGATAGGGCGACGGAGACTAGCCTGTTAGCAATTACTGAATAATTAGGCATGAAACAGTTGCATAATAAGGATGATTTTCGTACAAGTGTCTGTTCTTTCTAATGAGCAATCACAGTGCAGTTGGTTAATGTTTTTGTATTTACCTTCCTTATGTTCTTAATTTCAGCAATATAAAGCAAAAAGTTAAGAAAATGGAAAAGAAAATCATCCAATTTGCTTTCAGACATGAGAAATCCTCACCTTATAGCTGTAGATATTACTACTAGTCGTGTAGTTTCTGCTACGTGCTACATCAGAACAGCAAGTTCAGAAGAAAGTAATGAAAATTTACAAAGTTGAGCCTAATTGTCACATGAAGCCAGACCCTCTCATCAGGATGCAGTTTTTTGTAGCACTGTTTAAAGTCATTATCAGGGTGTAATGTGCAAAAAAGTGCAACTAGAGACAGCGATTTAAGATGATTTTAACATAACAATAACAGAAATTTTGGATTGCAAATTTCATTTCATTTACAAGAAATCTAGAAGTGATGAGCTCAAGTGACAGCATTGTTTCAGCCCACCTTCTCAGCCCCAACTCCCTCTCTCCATTCATCTCCTCCTCCACTCACCTGATTGTACATTACCTCCTCCTTTGTCTCTGTCTGTTTCTAACCAAATATTCAGTAGAATATCATATATAAATTCAAACTAATCTGATCAATTACTTATCCAGATTTGTGGTGACAACTCTTCAATTATATACAGTGTTTCAGAAATTCTCATTACAAACTCTGAGCACTTATAGACAGAGGAATGAATATATGATAGTTTGATAAGGAACCAGTGTCCAATGTTGGCATCCATTGATGCTATGAGCAATTCTTTCCTTTTTGACACTGTTAATCAAATCAGGACAACTGCAAGTTCTTTGATTTTCTTATTTTAGAAGGAAGTAATGTGGACTAAAACAAGAACAAAATGTCTAGTAAACATAGGCTTTAAAATGCATACATTAGATCTTTGAGCAATGTCTTCATATTCGGTTGTCTAGTGTTTCACGTCTCTTATACTGGTCAAGTGCTCATACATCAAGGTATTTGTTGTAGACTCCATGTTTACAAGAATTTTATTCTTGTTTTGGTCCATGTTAACTCCTCCTAAAATATGGGAACCAAAAAGTTTGCATTTGAAGAGGATTTTTTTGTGACAGAGGTAAAAAAAGTACTCAGAGTGTCACAGGATGAAATTTATGGACATGAGGTGCTTATCAAAATATGAACTCACTCTTATATATGAGTTCTTGAAATTAATAATGGGAACTTCCAAAAACCATTTATATTTGAAAAATATACAGCTCATGTCCATCCAAATGTTCTTTATTGTTTACTTTAAAAATTTGTAATAATTCGGTCAGTAACTTTTGAGAGTTTCGATAAAAGCGTTTCCAACTTTGTGTATTAGGCCCACATATATACTTTTATGTCTTTAAATAACTGTCAAATGCTTTTTTGTTATATGTGAAACAGAACTGTCAAAAGTACTTGTTCAACAGATTATGAATACAAGATTTCGTAGTGATGTGGAATGTGTCTGTATTGCCATAGAAATTTTGATTTAATACACTCATAGGACTTCTGCTCAAAGGCAAGAGTAATATGAAAACGTAGCCTGCCCATATTTGAAACGTATAGTGTAAATATCAGTTTGAGTCTTCTTTATTGTATTTTCTATCTGTAACTCTTCATTAGCATTACGTGCATGGATTGTGTGCAAAACCTGTCACATTTTATTTCTTTTGTTGGAATTTATTGCAATCAAAATTCATCTGTGACTTCAAAATAGCCTAAAAGGGTTAATGTTACTCCTGATATATGGTAAAATTTAAGAAAGTATAATGTATAAATACTGCTTCCAATTGTGTGAATTGT
The DNA here is from genome assembly GCA_026315105.1 of Locusta migratoria. Taxonomy (NCBI): domain Eukaryota; kingdom Metazoa; phylum Arthropoda; class Insecta; order Orthoptera; family Acrididae; genus Locusta; species Locusta migratoria. The sequence goes on from CM048755.1 coordinate 227,064,621, forward strand.
ATTTCTGCAGTTGCAATATTTTGCCATGGAAAGTGAAATAATGACTTGGTTACAGTACTGAATGTTTTTATTTTTGTAAATAAAACATTGTCTACAAAACTGCAGTTGGCTGGTCTGAAACTAATATGTTCTATTTAACTTTTTTTTTGACAAAAAGCTGGTTATAGTTAATTTGAACTAACAAGTAACTATATATTCTAAAGTGGTCTGTGTCACTTCACCCTGTAAGTGTTCTAAATATTAGATTGCCACTTTAAAATTGAAACATGTTTTAAATATCAGACTACTACTAAAAAGTCTAAGTTGCACTGTTCCATAGACTAGCCTGGTATATAATACTAGTTAAAGCTCAACTTGTCTGCACAACATACAGTAATTCAAAGTATACTGCAGAAAATTTGATCATAAAACAACTTCCCCTTCCTCACCTAAGCCATACCAGAAAGGTGGAGGAAAAATATGAACACGTGTGGGAGGTAACAGCTGCTGGTGGTTCTCAAGATGTAATACTTTCTTTGCATCATTATAAGAAAAACCAGCTTCCTCACCAAGCTTCTGAGTTCATTCTCTGCAGTGGCTGCTGTGGTACTAAAAGCAACTGGGATATGTTGTACTTTGCCACATCATGGTGAATAATTTAGCAGAAAATGAGATTTGTGCTCATATCTAGTAACTGTTCACTTATTTAGCAAATAATTAAGACTTTTCTAGTTAGTAAAGCTCAAGATAAGCAGTGCCACATATTTATCCAAAATGAGTGTACTTTCCTGAGAGCATCAGTAAGAATACAATGGAACTTAAAATTTTTATCTCCCAGTGAATCACTCATACCTTTTCCTTCCACATTAGAACCACAGGGATAAGACAGTAAATGAGTCTGGGAATGTTTCTATATACAGGGTGAGTCACCTAACATTACCACTGGATATATTTCGTAAACCACATCAAATACTGACGAACCGATTCCACAGACCGAACGTGAGGAGAGGGGCTAGTGTAATTGGTTAATACAAACCATAAAAAATGCACGGAAGTGTGTTTTTTAACACAAACTTACCGTACTTTTTTTATGGAACCCCGTTAGTTTTGTTAGCACATCTGAACATATAAACAAATATGTAATCAGTGCTGCTTGTTGCATTGTAAAATGTTAATTACATCCGGAGATATTGTAACCTAAAGTTGACACTTGAGTACCACTCCTCCGCTGTTCGATCGTGTGTATCGGAGAGCACCGAATTAAGTAGGGATCCAAAGAAAACGGTGATGTACCTTAGGTACAGAAGAGACTAGAACAGCATGTTACGTCCACATGCTAACACCTTTATTGGTCTTTTTCACTGACGCACATGTAAATTACCATGAGGGGTGAGGTACCAGTACACACGTGGTTTCCGTTTTCAATTACGAAGTGGAATAGAGAGTGTCCTGACATGTCAGGCCAATAGATGTTCAAAGTGGTGGTCATCATTTGCTGCACACAATTGCAATCTATGGCGTAATGAATGTCGTATATGCCGCAGTACATCTGGTGTAATGTCGCCACAGGCTGCCACAATACGTTGTTTCATATCCTCTGGCGTTTTAGGTACATCACGGTACACATTCTCCTTTAATGTACCCCACAGAAAGAAGTCCAGTGGTGTAGGATCAGGAGAATGGGCTGGCCAATTTATGCGTCCTCCACGTCCTATAAAACGCCTGTTGAACATCTTGTCAAGGGTCAGCCTAGTGTTAATTGCGGAATGTGCAGGTGCACCATCATGCTGATATCACATACGCCGAGGCGTCTCCAGTGGGACACTTTCGAGCAACGTTGGCAGATCATTCTGTAGAAACGCGATGTATGTTGCAGCTGTTTGGGCCCCTGCAATGAAGTGAGGACCAATGAGATGGTCACCAATGATTCCGTACCATACATTTACAGTCCATGGTCACTGTCGCTCTACCTGTCGGAGCCAGCGAGGATTGTCCACGGACCAGTAATGCATGTTCCGTAGATTCACTGCCCCGTGGTTTGTAAAACCGCTTCATCGGTAAACATGTAGAACTGCAACACATTCTCTGTTAATGCCCATTGACAGAATTGCACTCGATGATTAAAGTCATCACCAAGAAATTGCTGATATAGCGACACATGAAACGGGTGAAAGCAGTGACAATGCAGTATGCGCATGACACTACTTTGACTCAGTCCACCAGCTCTCGCAATGTCCTTTGTACTCCTGTGTGGGTTCACGGCAACAGCAGGTAACACACCAACAGCATCCGCTTCTCCTGTGACGCGCCTGTTAAGGAGCCGTTTGCGTGCTACGACCATACGCGTTGCATACAGTTGGCGGTAGATGTTTTGAAATGTGCGGCACATTGGATGCTCTCTGTCCGGGTACCGTTCTGCATACACCCTGCAGGCTTCAGCTGCATTTTGTCGTCACTCACCATAGATGAGTATCATCTCCGCCTTTCCAGAGTTCGAATACACCATGGTCACAGTTCCTACAACACTACACTATCACAGACGTCTGGTAACACAGTGTACTACAGTTAGTCTGCATGCAAAGACGAATGCAGAATAACAATAGCAGCAAGTGCTACATGCGGACACTGCGACAGCTAGAACAAACCACAACAGTGCACTACAGCCACACTCGTAAACACGGTCGTCATCGTAAACATGTCCCTGCAGATGCTGCTCGCCGACCGTGGCCCGTTTTTGTTACAACACGCAACTGAACGTCAAGTTTAGGTTACAATATCTCCTAATGTAATTAACATTCTACAATGCAACAAACGGCACTGATTACATATTTGTTTATATGTTCAGATGTGCTAACAAAACTAACGGGGTTCCTTTTAAAAAACATACTTCCGTGCATTTTTTTATGGTTTGTATTACCCAATTTCACTAGCGCCTCTCCTCACGTTCAGTCTGTGGAATCGGTTTGTGAGTATTTGACGTGGTTTACGAAATATATCCAGTGGTAATGTTAGGTGACTCACTCTGTATAAAGTGATAATTTAACACTTCAGGAATTCTTTTTACATATAACTAACTATATATGCTCCAATATAATAATGGAAAGTCCAGGTTGGAATAAATAATATAGTGAGGACAGTTACAACTCACCGCAAAGACGTGGCGACGAGATGCGACAGGCACATACAAAAGACACACACATACAACACATTCAGCTATCGGCCATGGCCTTCTTCAGAAATAGAGCACTCACGCAATCACACAGGCACACAACACAGTCATACAACCATCACCTCCAACTGCCACACTTCGAATCACGCTCTGTAGCGAATCGGGGACGGGAGGGGAGGGGAGGGGATAGAAAGGTTACGTCACGGTGGTGGGGATGGGTTAGATGGGAATAACGAGATGCAGCTTAGGAATGGAGTGGGGAGGCGGGTGAGGGGAGAAAATAAAATAAAATAAAGTAAAATAAAATAATATATATATATATAGAGAGAGAGAGAGAAAATTCATGCACACTGCAAGTGCACAAGACCACATACACACACATACGCACGCACGCACGCACGCACGCACGCACGCACACACACACACACGATCACACATTCACACACCACTCAAATCAGGCAAGGTTTGGGATACAGAGGTAGGAACTGTAAGGTATGGAATTCCATCCTTCGCCAAGGTTTTGATTTTCTATCCTCATGCCCTGAAATGAGAGACATCCTGCCCAAGATCCTTCCCACCCCTCCTAAAGTGGTGTTCCGTCGCCCTCCCAACCTTCACAACATCCTAGTTCATCCTTATGCCACCCCGAAACCCAGCTCACTGCCACAGGGATCATATCCTTGTGGAAGACCCCGCTGCAAGACCTGTCCAATCCACCCACCCAGCACTTCCTATTCCAGTCCTGTCACAGGCTTATCCTACCCTATCAGGGGCCGGGCCACTTGTGAAAGCAGCCACGTAATTTACCAACTATGCTGCAAGCACTGTACAGCTTTCTATATTGGCATGACCACCAACCAGCTCTCCATTAGGATGAATGGCCACCGCCAAACTGTGGCCAAAAACAAGGTGGACCACCCTGTGGCACAGCATGCAGCGGAGCACATGCTTGATTTCAATGGCTGCTTCACAACCCGGGCCATCTGGATCCTCCCATCCACCACCAGCTTTTCTGAACTGCACTATATATTATTTTCTCCCCTCACCCGCCTCCCCACTCCATTCCTAAGCTGCATCTCGTTATTCCCATCTAACCCATCCCCACCACCGTGACGTAACCTTTCTATCCCCTCCCCTCCCCTCCCGTCCCCGATTCGCTGCAGAGCGTGATTCGAAGTGTGGCAGTTGGAGGTGATGGTTGTATGACTGTGTTGTGTGCCTGTGTGATTGCGTGAGTGCTCTATTTCTGAAGAAGGCCATGGCCGATAGCTGAATGTGTTGTATGTGTGTGTCTTTTGTATGTGCCTGTCGCATCTCGTTGCCACGTCTTTGCGGTGAGTTGTAACTGTCCTCACTATATTATTTATATATATGCTCCAATAAATATTAGGTGAAACATACTGATGTGTACACAAAACATGTTTTAGTGACATGTGTGAAGTGGTCTTTTCTGTAATTTAATATACATTTAATGTTTTTAGCTATCATTGCAGAATATATGTGCTCCAGTAGGTGTAAAGTTCAATTAAATCATAACAGAAATATCATATCCTGATTATGCAAAACAAAAATAGTAGCCATGTTAGCCAGTAAATAAAAATAAATAAATAAAATACAAGAATGAAGAAAAAGGCTTTATGTGATATTGTCTTGCTATGTATTTTAGGAAGCTGAGCCAATACTTTTCATACAATATAACACTGATCCTCCTGAAATATGTTACATCAGCTTCAAAATTCTTATTACAAGTGTTATATTTGGAAGTAAGACAATTAGAAAGGTATTGTTATGTGTGTACTGCGAGTTACTACTGTTGACACTTTCATCTGTCACACAACATGAATAAAACATTACACTGTTTAAGCAGCATGTGCACAATTTTTGACAAGCAGAAATTGGTATTAAAAACAACTTTAAACTGTCCACTGATGATTATATATCCACGAAATTATTTTGTTCCAAAGTAAATATGCAGAACTAACTGTCAATTCAGCATATTAATGTTAATAGTGTATGTTAAATACAGGGCTGAATTTAGAAACAGTCTTCTAAAGCACATCAAGATGGTGATTTGCCACACCCACAGGCTTCAATTGACATCTGTGTTTGCCATAGATTAACACCATCTCTCCTTATTTTTAACCTCCTTGGTTGATGCATATAAATCATCCACTGGGAGTATCGAATGAAATCAAATGTGATTACCAGAATATTTACAGTAGGATCTTGTCCGAAGTCTGACAAAATCCATACGTGAATTTTTACATTCCACTGTAAACTTATAACAGGCTTTGAAATTCAAACCACATAAATAATGGAGATTTACAATGTGAATAGTAGACCAGAAAATGGGAAACAGAACAGAAATCATAATAATAACCAAAGTAATTATTGTGATCAAAATCTGAATAATTGTAATTGTGGTGGCAATAATTATTATCAGAGGAGAAATGGTAATAATAATCATCAAAATATAAGTCAAAACAGGGAACATATATATGATGGAGAAGCGACTTAAGAAATGCCATACCATAATAAGAGTTCAGGAAAGTATAATTTGCTGCATTTCAGGTCCAGAGATGGCCTTTGAAAAGGAAACGATATTTTAAAATTCTGTGGATGTCAAAAATTCAGCAAAGAAGTCACAAATGTTAAAGACAGAAATGGTGAGAAGTGAGAATAAACTGGGGAATAGTCTGAAATAACACAACAGTAACATGGGTGCTAAAAGTACTGAAAATTGTGTTGACAAATTTGATGACAAAATGGGTGTGAAAGATGTTTTGTGAATCAGGACTGGAAGATGGAATGAGTGAATATAGGCTGGAAAATTCTGTGTTTGGGAAAGAAGCTGATGTTGATTGGGAAACTGGTGGAGATGAACTGTATGGAAAATTCTCAGGAAATATTAGTATTTACAGTTACAGTACTATACATAAGGAAGCTTTAAGCACATCTACTGGAAATGAATTTTTTTGATGAATGGAAGGAAGAGCGTGTATGTGTTTGCAGACATGGTGTGGCAATGTTGTTCTTGGCTAGCGATGAATTTGGAGGAAGGTAT